>CM064901.1:12313703-13546619 GCA_030347415.2 Decapterus maruadsi
AAACTACTAAACCAACTATTTGTCGCATGTGATGTGTAATTACAAATTGCACAGATATACTGTAGACTTGTTGATTATGAAAACTGCCTTCAGAAATAATGCAGTGCTCTTTAGCTGCATATCCTTTTAAGGGTTTCTCTCTGCCAAACAACTGCAACCGTGCAAACTATGAAAGTATAATAAGGGCAACCTATGCCGTGTTGTGATGTCATAAAGGTTGCATGTGAAGCGTGCGCCCTTCGGATGTTCAAAGCGAGCCGTTACCTTACTTGACCCCGCCACAGCTGCAGCTGCGGTGTAGAGGGAGAGGTAAGGTGTAGCGAAGCAGAGGATGAAAATAGTGAGAGAAGGATTTTGCAAAGTGAAAAGAGAGATAGAGGACAGTGAAACAGATACAGCGAGGGAGGGGGGTGGGGGGGAGGAAGGACAAAGAAAAAGTCAGACACAGACAGAGAGATAAAGAGAGGAGGAGAAAGAGAGAGGGATGGAAAGTGATGTGTCAGCAGTGAGCGCCGGAGAGGTGTAAGTTAGGACGTGAGGAGACGTATGACTCCTCCTCTCTACCAGTATGTCGTCCTCCTTCTCCTCCTCTTCTTTTTTCTCAAAGTTAAAAACTTCTCCTCGGTATGATGAGATATAAAAGAAGACTGCAGAGAGTGGGCATCTGTACAAGGGGAATAATCCAGCCCATGCTTAATTTCTTTTGGCACCGCCTGCCTCGGGGGACACAACTTTTCGGTCGGCTGTAGCTCATTAGACGACTAACTGGCTCTCAGCCCTTTACTACAGAGCTAGTTAGCATTCTGGAGTCATCAACAAATCACATGAAATCCTCTGACTGTGGAGGGTCCCGTTTCCCCCTTTATTCAAGTCAGACAAGTCATTGTGTGAGGTACCTTTATTTCACGTTGGCACAGTTTTGCACAGTTATTATTTGAAGTCTACACTTTAGGTTTATATGCAGACCATCTGTTTGGAATATCTATCGGCCACACGAGCCTTTTACTTTCCAAAACTGTGCACTTATATTGCTCCTCAGGAGTGCGAATATTCATTCCACTTAATTTTCCTCGTATCTACCAGAAGGCACAGCCAACTGTACACTATAAAGTTTATCACTGTGGTCCCAGGAAATATATAGAAATATCAAATTAAGTACCGAGTATACTCTCGGCTGTTAGCTTTTCAAAATGCTTTCAATTCATTCTTTAAGCAATCACAACACAGTACATATGCACACTCACTTATTTTTTTTATAAAGGAAACATTTATCCACCTGCGCTCTTATTCACTACAAGTCAGGCAGTTTATCTTGCACTGTATGGCAGCTTTTATTGTGCTCACATTTTATTTACAGACACATTTTAGATGTTCTTCTTGTATGGTAAACAAACATGGAAGAGGAGCGATAACTCACATGAATCTTACAAGCTTTGCAATTGTATCGCTACTGTTGACTCAACTGTCAGGTGCAAACATGCAGCCGATTTACAGGCTCTATTGAAATGAATGAATTTTTCAGTACAAATGTTTGTTCTGCGCTGCAGAAAAACGCCTTCTGATAAACAACAGTTCATGAATATGTGTTATCGTCACTAATGAAATGTGGAAACTGGAAATAGCTGAATGCATTCATATGTGCTTCTCTCCTGAATCCACTCTACTAAAGGCTAGTTTGTTGATACAAGGCAGCTGCACTCAATAAACGACTCCATGTGGAGCGCATTTGAAGAGTTGAACGCCAGCTTATTATTCACATGTCATCAGTGGCTTGGCATGTCTGCTCTTTGTAATAATACTAGGCACTGCTTTTAGCTCACTAGCTCTTTTTTGCTGGTCTCTTATTGAACCTAGAGCCTTACAAAGACATTAGTCAACCTTGTTATGGCCTCACTGTGCTCTCCAATGTAACTGGGTCGTGGTTTCCATGGAGCTCGTGTCAATCTAAAAGCCTGTTCCTCAGTACCGCCTCTGTGGGAGAGGTCATCTGAGGACGCGTCTCGCACGGCTTCAGCTTTGACTGGCAGCTCTGGCATCCAATAACATCTCTCTTAGGTCAGGACTGAGGAATAAAAGCCTCCTCCCTCCAGTGCTGGAGTGAATGCTCCAGGTTATGTGTGTGTGTGTGAGAGAGAGGCTCATGTAACAACAGCTGGAGAGAAGCCATTTACCAGCGTCGTCCTCATCCCAGCTCAACACATGTCTCACATCAGACGTTCTTTGATCGGAAAGTGCATCAAACATACAAACACAGCCACAGTCTCCCAGCTTGCTATAAGTACGGGGCATAAGCACACATTTTCTCAGAAGGAGTGGAGGAATTCAGGTGTACCGCATTAGACAGAAATTAAATCTGCAAAGCTTAGTGTAACTGTGTGACCCACATTGCTAATAGGCCTTTTAGGCTGGAGAATGCAACCTGAGGAAGGGTCTCTGTAGCACAACCTAGATACAGTTACTGTGACACTATGTGTGTGCATTTTACATCCTTAAAGCTTTAAAAAGTAGGCACAAGAGCAAACAATTCACGTCAACTACTTTAAGTTCAAATCCTGAATTTTTACGTTATGTTGTCTGACAAAATCAACATACAAATAAAAGCAAATACTGAGCTGTGATTTCGGTTGCATTTGATTATAAACACTCAGAGACAAAGTCAAAAAAGACAGATGATGACAGATTTTTGATTCATTTTCTTCAGGCGTGTGCCTTTATTTAATTCATCGAGAGAGAGAGAAAAAGAGGATAAGATGCAGCAAAGGCCACAGGACTAAAGACTAAAAGCCCGATTGACATGCTCATCTGTCTCACATAGACCACAACCTACCATCTGGGATCTACAATAGTTTAACTTGTACTGTATTTACTTCCACTCCAGAACATAACAGATGTAAAGACCTGCCTCTAATAAAAGTCTAACTTCGTCTGAGTTAGTGGTTACCACAAAGCCTCATTACCGCTGACCTCCGTCTCCTGTTTTTTTTGCTCGCCGTGTCTTATGTTTAGTTATTCCTCTGCCTCCTTTAGTAATAATAACAATACGTGACATTTGTTGTAATAAAGATTAAGCACAGTGTATTAGAAGCACTCCTCTGTTTCCCTGTAGATCCACAGTAAACAGGAAACCTCTCCGCTAAGCAGTGGTCAGTCAGTCACATTCATTATTATAGAGCCGGTCCCCTCATTTGCAGTCCAGCCAAAAATACCCCTGTCAAATGACTAATCAGTTAATTGACCAGTGACATTTTGTTGCTTGTGAAACTTCTAATTACAGTAACAGGTAGAGCTGCACTGTTTGGTGCACGTGCATGATTGTATAACTCGCTTATATGCACACACAACTTCCTCCATGCCCTCAGTTCCCCCGGCCCCAGGCTGACCGCTCTCCGGTGGATATAATCTGACCTCCATCTCTTCCTTTTCCCTGGTGATACCTTTGTTCTTTGACATCAATGCAAAAAAGTATCCAGTGCAGATAGTGGGTTACACCTTTTGTGTTCAACCAAATAAGCAGTGCCAATCTGATGGGCTTTATCACTGTCTTCACTGATGATTGGTTTGTTATAGATACAGGGCTAGGATGCCAGCATGCTGCAAATGTGCATATCTGATGCACTGGATCTGTACATGAAAAATCTTATATAAAGTGGCAGCAGATAAGAGACTAAACACATTGTTTTCCTTCAAAATGTGAATTTTAGGCATTCAAGTTAACTTTCAATAGACATACAGTGATGTTTTCTCAACAGCTATGATGAGAAAGGGGGCATAGAGGGTTGGGCATATTTCTGTTGTAACAGTTGCCTGCCTTCTTTTATTTGGAAAAAAAAGTACATTTCTGACTGTTAGCCATTATATCAAACATATGTTGTTAATTTACACAAATTCATGTTAGAATATCTTTGTTTTTTGTGCTGGGAATGAAGTTTTGTAGATGAGAGTGCTGAAGAAGTGCTTCTTCTGCTTTTGTACAGGGGACGCATTTATATACCATATTAAAACCTAGATGAAATGCATTACGTATCGTATATAGAAAGCAGATGGGGAATATGTCTTTGTGAGGAAAATGCACTGGACAACTGGTGGAGATGTAGCACTCTTTTATAGAAGAGGAGACATTAGTAAACAAAATAACAGCTTCTATTTACGTCCTATTTTAACTTGTGCAGCCTCTCTTTATAATGATCCAGACAGGGAAACTTAATTGTGTAGAGGCCCATCCAACACAGCTGTTTGTGTGTTGTCCAAAGAAGTGGAGTAGCAGCAGAGCTATTGCAAGGCAGTGATTTGCATATTGCTGGCCCAGTGGTCACAACAATTACATCTCTGAGAGGCCTGTCTTTTGGTTGTTTGGTATTTTGGCTATGTAATTTAGGTTACATAAATACCGATGAATGACGATCACAGAATCGACCAAATGCTTTGTGAGTGGATGTGAATGGCATTAATCCATGAGACTGACATAGATTTCAGCACATCCTTTAGTTGTATTCCATCTTCTGTCTGCAGTACCGCCTGGCAACTAAGAAATTTGCTTCCTCTGCCAAATGCCATTCAGTGAGTCGCTAGTATTATTGATGTGGGTCAGCTACTGTATCTGAGAGGCTATTTTCACAATCAGGGGTCTGTGTTCTGTGTAGTGGCCATTTAAATATGTCACGTTAAAGCCTGCATTTTAGAAAAATGCCTGAAGTCTGTCTGTGTTTTGTTTAGAGAGCAGATGTAAGACTTTATCTACTGAAGGACTGCAGGGCAGACTGCTCTTGTGCGAGTGGGGTCCCCACAGGAAAGAGTATTTCCCTCTCGGAAGAACGTCCTCATAACTGATGTATGCTGGAGCTGACAGACAACATAGACTACTCAGTGGGTTGTTGCCAGATTGTGAGATCATTAACTATATGTAGACGTGAGTCGACTCTATTAAAGAGCCCTGAAGATTTCCTTGTATTGGACAATGTGCATCTTAGCAGAGTTCTTTTTTTATTTTTGTGCGTGTGTGGGGGGGTAAAGTTAAGTTCATTAGCTACAGTTTAATAAACACAATTTAATTTGAATAATGGTTATCTTTCTCATAGAGGATTATATGAAAAATGTATTTTTACATTATCATTGCTTTTACAAAACAGGACTGATGGATATGTCAAAATAACATTTAATGAATTAACCATTTTAAGAGACGAAAAGTGTTTTTTTGTTCAAGTTTATAATAAATTTACTGCGTTAACACTCAAAATTAACAGTCATCAGGAAGTCTGCACGTGCCAGGTTGATAAGCAAATGCACATATTCAGAGGTAAACATGCTGTGCGAGTGCATTTGAGTGCATGCACACAGCGCATAAATAAACAACCCATTCGCACTCACACACACACACACACACACACACAGTGGCGTGCATACACACCACTGACTTCAGCTGTCTCATAAAGTGTATGTCACTCCTACAATTATTAACAAAATTCATGGGAATGAGCAAAACAGTTGACAGGAAAGCTGCAGACTTTTTAGAACTGCCATTTGGTCCGGCCTACCCAAGTAAAAGTGTGTGCATATGCATGTGTATGTGTGTGTGTATGTGAGTGTGTATGTGTGTGTATGTGTATGTGTATGTGTGTGTGTGTGTGTGCACGAGGGGGGTGGGGAAGGGGATGGCTGTGTTGTATTTCCTGTGTCGCAGTTTACTGTTTTTTAGAGCAAGAAAAATGGGCTTATGTAACGGTCATGTGATTTAGCCAGAAATAGTGGTGGGGCTACAGCTGCTGCCTCTCCTCCTGCAGCTTGGTTCCTTGGCTTTTGGCAGCAGCCAGACAGACACACTGCGCACTACTCCTGCTAGCTCAGAAAACAACTTCTGCTCATTCCTACACAAATACTGTACTGTAGATGAAACAAAGGCAGTGCACAGAATGTACATGTTTCAGCAAACTGCATGCAAACAGAACGCGCAATCTTTCTTGCAGTAACACTAGAGTCTATGCCAGAAATCTTGAATACTCTTAAGCAAACAAATAATACAGAATGAACATGTAGGAAAATACAGATATGCACCGACATGCAAGCGTGTGCACGCATGCTAACATGCTCCCAGTCTGAGGTGTGCATGCATACAAAACCCAACAGAGCTGATCAATATAGTGGGGTCTAAGAGGTCACTATGCGTGACTATACCACTCCATCTGGGTTGTGTCGTGATTTCCATTTGTGTTTGTCCCTTGTGTGTTTGTTTTTTGAAAGCAGATAACATTTGCAGTTTAAATTGTCAAGAGGAGCAGCTTTCTCTGTGTATGTGTACACGAACGTGTGTGTTGATGTGTGTGTGCGTGTGTGTGTACGAAAGCGAGAGAGTGAATGACTGTGTGTGCACGAGCATGAGCCTGTCTGTGTGTGGGCGTATGGCGCTCTGAGGCTGGCGGACGTGTGGAAAAAGGGAAAAAAGAGGGATGGAGATGCAGGCGTAGAGAAGGAGAAGAGTGGAGGAGGAGAGGAGCTGTACAGTGAAGAGCTAGTGGAGCGGAAGGAAGCGCTCTGAAATGGGAGATCATTGGGTTTAGCTAAGGGCTAGGCAGGAGGCAGGAGGGATTCTCACCATGTTAACATCACTGTCAGGAATAGTCTAGCTGCAGCCAGTGTCCTGGTTCCAGCGAATTCTAATACCCTCATGCCATATACTGTATAATACACCATTAGTCATGCGTTGTAGAATGTGAGAGCGGAATAATCACAATTTCAATAATTTTCACAGTGATAATCATGAAATGTAGATCTCTGATATTGCCAGACATTTCACGGGTTTCTGTGTTGACCTACATTACAACTGAGATTCAGCAGCAGAATCAAATATCTACTGCCTTTCCATGTAATGTAATCAAATGAACTGTATACCTTCATGCAACATGTTCAAAGCTATTATTCTCATTGCATAAGTTACAGTAGCATCCTCAATCACCCTCTTCCCTCTTCCTTTTTAATCACTACACGCATCACTTTGAAAATATCACTGCTGTTCTTTGTTACGCTGTGTGTGTGGTTCACCATTGAACTGACATTGTGTCTTGTCATTCTGTAGGTCAGCACAACTACCTGTGTGCCGGGAGAAATGACTGTATCATTGACAAGATCCGAAGGAAAAACTGTCCGGCATGTCGCGTACGGAAGTGTCTCCAGGCCGGGATGAACCTCGGAGGTGAGGAGTCACACCCTCCTTTCAGATTTGTCCTGTCACATGTCTCAGATGTGACATTTGAGTCAGCGTTGCGCTGCTTAAAAGAAACGATAGATATGAAAAAGTAGGTCTGGCTGTGGTCATATGAGGCCCGGGGATGCCTAGTCATAGGATATTTGTGTGTATGTGTGCAATATATTTATATATGAATTATGCATACAGTATGCATTCAGTAGGTGTAGATCTACACTGCTCTGTTCGTTGCCAGCTGACAAAGCCTGCAGAAATAGTACAGTACTGTATGAGGAAAGACAACAGTATAGTAGAGAGTAGCGTATTCGGAGAGGAAGTGCGATTTTTAAAAAAATATATTCATCTATTGCCACTGGCTTCTTCCAAATCAGGGTCGCAGTGGCGTACGCAGGGAGGAAAGCACACTTGATAGGTTTTCAGTCCATTAGAGAAATTGAAATGACAAATGTTTTTCAATTTTATGCTCTCAAAAGGAAAATAAATTTGAACGAGAATGCAAATGTAGGCCAGTGGACATTTAGTAGAGTAATGTCAATTCACACATGTGATACTGCTGGTGACATTTCTGAATTTTAGCGCTTGACTGAAATAATCCGAATTGAGAGGTTTATCATTTTTGGAAATTTGTGTGCATTATTGCAGTGGGAAAAGTAATCAGTCAAGGACATTCAATCCGATTTGGATATTTCCAACTATCTAAACTGAAGGTGTTTCTATTTAGTGTCAAAAACCATCAATGGAAATGACTATGAATTTGTATTTCTTTATCATCATTAATTTGCCTGACTATCCTATAAAACAGTAGGCTATTTTCCTGAAATTAAACATTACAGCTATTTCTCATGCAATGAGAAAAATTGGTATAAGTGCAGTGAGTAGGCTATTCACTGTTGTAAAACCGTAAGGATATTTCTGAACTACGGGCAGGTTCTGTGACTTTCTGTCAAGTACTGCACTGTTTTGCCTGTTTGTTTTTTTTTATGAAAATTGTCACTTGCAAATGCACTGCAACTGTATACTGTCATGTCAAATCAAGTTTATTTATAGCCCAACAGCACATAAACGATGTAAATTAGCTTTGCAGGCCTAAATCAGCAATAGCTCGTTCTGCTGGAATCCTTCATAAACCCTGTGATGATCAAGTAAAATAGCTGGCTGTGATAACAAGAGGATAAATTCAATATTTGTGAGAAAAACGCGATCGCGGCGATTCAACAAAGAAAGAAAAATGAGGACTGCTACATACTGTCTGTTATTAACCAAACTGCAGTTTCTGTATCTCTATATCAACAATCAGATAAATTCTACTAAGAGTCCAGGCACTAAAAATTAACTGCCCAGATGAGGGGCCTGTAAAATTTGAGGTGAGGATACCAACATTTGCATTTGGTTCAGTGTCTGTGCCTTTAAATGTTACATCTAACACGTGGGGAAAAACTATCCTGGAACCAATCCAAACCACTGATAGATTATATAAAACAAATGAATGGCCACTGATTGGGAGAAATCCAATCCAGAGAAGCACTGTCTGTATAAATGCTTCCTTATTAAAGAGCAATTTGATATATTTCAGACAGCATTATCATTATAACAATACAGTTGTAATAATATAAATGTATTATTGAGTGAACAGGGAATAGACAAAGTTTTCTCTGCTTTCACATCATCACTCTCTGCAAACACACATGCACAGAGAAGAACAGGGGGACTGACAACATGCCCTCATGGGGCCATGAGCCTATATGGTGCATACTCGGGTGAATGTGGGTCTTTTGAAATGCTATATGAGCAGCAGCAGTGGTGACGTGATGTTTAGAGCAATTAGCCACATGCCAGAGCAAAGGAATGGGTGCAACACAGCCAGCTTTAAGGACTGATGGAAAGAACAATGTCTTTAAAAAGTTGGAAACCTCCATTAGACACAGAACCTGACATCAGCTATTAAAATCGTTGCAACCTGAACTAGGCCCCAGCCATTAGGAGGACTGGATGTTTTCCCCCCCTGACAATGCATTCAGAAAACACTGGTGGCCATCTACTGAACTTGAAAGTTCAAATAAACACCCATTAATCATGTATACCAACTTAAAAGCAGATAACAACCAACCTACGCATATTTAAGTTAACATCTCTGTCTAGAGTTATGATTATCTTATATAACGCAGAAAAAGGCACCTGATGAGCCTGAGTTTCAAATAAAAGCCTGATGTTTCCAATGAGTCTGTCTGTAAGATGAGGGGGGCAGCAGTGTAAAATACTGAGTAGGAGCTTAAATGTTTATTGCTTAAAAAAAAAAAAAAAGTTATATCCACAAGTAGAGAAAGCTGCCAGGCTCCCTGTTATTAAAAGCAGAATATTTCTAGTATTGCTGGCGGAGGGAGAATGAAATTAATATGACCACTAACTTCAAGTTGGTCTTTAAGCTAATATTAAGGAGATATACTGTAATGAAGTTGGCCTGTTAATAACATTTACAACACACCTGGGTAAAAAGCCAGTTTAGTGCCCGTAGAAGTACAAAAACATCACTGTAGCCACAAACAAAATCATAGGGAAAATAGCAAGCCTACTAATCAACTGTATCATGGCCAAACTGATGTCAAACTAATCATTCAATCAAGCAACAACGATGAGACACACAACCCAGAAACCAGCCACAAGCAACAATAACATCAGCTGCCTGCCCTACAGTACTGACTTTGTTACTTGCAACATTAGCATTAGCGTTAGCAGTAACTTACTGTTGCGAAGCGATGCAATGTCCTCTCGGCTTAAGTGATGATACAATCCTTTGAAAGAGGCGTCGGGGGTCCAAAAACACGGAAACACAGAAGCAAGATAGAAAAACTCCGAAGTTCCGGCTTGAAGTGAGGTTTGTGGAGAAAAAAACAGCAGAAAAGGGGGTTGAGTGGCACCATTAGCATCCGCATTAGCAGCAGCAGCATTAACATTAGCATTAGCAGCAGCAACAACAACATTGTGCCGCAAGTTTCCCCAAGTGGTATGAGACAGCTCCTTAATAAGATGTTACCTGGATAGCACAGCGGGTTTTTTTTTTTAATGAAGTCGTGCAGAGACAGCATTGGTCGGACATATTGAACAGATGATTAAACTTGGAAAAGAGCCTCAGCCGCTACAGACTCGCCTGTCCTGAGTGCAGCAGCACACCTGGGTTACTGTAGGCTAATTGTCTGAACAAGCTGATTGGCTGACATATTCACTCTGTAGGCAGTCTATTATTACTCCTATTCCAGCTGTCATAAGGGACATTGGTTCAGCTTTATGTTTTGTATTGTTTTATACGGACGGGTGTTTCTATTATTTTGTCAACCATATTTCTCTCAATTGGGGCAGACTCATTTTCCTTTCCTTTTTTTTAAGTAGCCTGCAGTTCAAAGTCACCAAGATGGTAACATTTATTGCAAGACTGCACAACAGTAGTAGATTAAGCCAGGTGCACCTTAGACACTGCAAACTGCTTTTGTTTGCTTGTTAATCGAGATATCCATTTGTGCACAGCCAAACAGTGCACAGGAAATTAAGTATGATTAGACATGAATTCTTATCTGCTCCTGGTTTTACTGAACTTTTTCTTGTCTTTACAGTTTCTGATCATTTATAGTAGCTAGCCTACAACTTCACAAAAGCAGCATACGTATTTCACACACAGAGATAACAGTTTCATAAAATATCATACTTATAATGGCTCACCTCTAACATTGATGTGCGAATATGAAATTACATTGATCACACCTTGTTTAAAATTAAACACTTAATATCAGTAGACAATTGTATTAGGCATTGTTAACACATACAACAGGTAAAGCCAGATATTTCTCATCTCTAAGAACTGTAGCCTATATCCATACTTGTTTTCTTAATTACACCCTTAGAGTACAGTTTATGTCACATTGCAATTAGTATAAAGTCAGACTATGAATGTAACAAAGCCCACCATCAACAATGTGTTAATAAGCACTATTATGTTCCCCACAGCACGAAAGTCTAAAAAGTTAGGAAAGCTGAAGGGAGTCAACGAAGACCTGCAGGGCTCTAAGGACGGCCAAACTGCCACAGGTGGCGTTGGAGGCGGTTACCTGTCCTCGGAGAAGGAGCTGAATGCCAGCGCTGCCAGTGCCCTGGTGCCCCATGGGCCCGGGGTGGTCACACCTTTTTTGCCGCCCTCCATCTGCAGCGTGTTGGAGCTGATTGAGCCTGAAGAGGTGTACAGTGACTATGACAACACGCAGCCTGACACCACTGACCACCTGCTGTCCAGTCTCAACTGCCTGGCCGGAAAGCAGATGGTACGCCTGGTGAAGTGGGCCAAAGTACTTCCAGGTTAGTGACCACTAGAGCTACGGGCTAAGACCTAAATGCTCTTCATGAGTGTGTTTGGAAAGGAGTTGAAACAGCACCCTTAAATACATGTGTATGTGAAACGGTTACTGTATTTCATTCATGGTGTATTGTTAGTTCAATTATTTTTTAAAACTCAAAATTAAGGTTGCAGTAAGTAAATTAGATCAAAGTATAAATCTTGTGAACTATGTTTCCTATGCAGTATGCAAGCCACTGAGCTGTTTTTACATTCATAATTATATAATGTTCAGTCAGTTTTATTTATGAATGAGTCAAACTAAATTGTATGAGGTAAAATTATTAGTCTAATAAACAAGAGAGTGTCTAAACAGTAATTATTGGCTAGTTTTCATGAGGATAACATACCATTTTCACTTTTCATTCAATGCATTTTTTTGGAGTGCATGGAGCATGCAAATTTAAATTTCAAATATTAGGTCTGTATTAATAATTCAGCAAAGCTTCAACAAGATTAGCACTGAATCCTATTTTACCATTAAATAGAATCAAGATTAAGATTTCCCAAACAGAACTCATTTATATCGTGTTTAATGTCTATCGTATTAATTTCTACCTATAAGCCACAGCGCAGGAAGAAAATAAATGTTTGAAAAGGGGTAAACAAGTTCCCCTTAAAATGCCAGTCAGTGGGAGACATATTGAAAGATGCCTCACAGGTAGCTCTTTGAGGCTGTTTAATTTGCTGTATTGCAAATATTTGATACCTCCTCGGTGTCTGCTTGCCATATCCGGACGTATAAATAGAAGGGGAGCCAGACAGAAGGGTCAAAATGAGTACCTTCGACTTTCAGATATGCCACTGCCTGCATTCAGCTTACATCTGGATGGAGCAGGGCTAACAGGCAATGTTGACTATAGCATTGTATACCAACAAGGTATTGAAGGGAAATCTGTGGCTCATCTCATTGTTAAAGAAAACTATGTTGCTATTTCTGGTGTCAGCACATTTAAAGTGCTCTGACAAATAAAATAAAATACGGACATCAAATCCCATAGTTTAAAGAAGACCCATGAGTTAATGTTAGATGGCCAAACAATGTTAAGTCAGGCATTTCATTTCCCATATATATATATATATGTATATATTAAATTATGTTTTTGGCAGACTGATGTGCATATAGACTGAAATAGTCCCTAAGCCTTGATAAGTCACTCGTGTGTCCTCACTTGGCCTGTGTTTTGCATGGGGAGTTTCTTGCCAGAGTTTGATTGAGAGTTTGGCAAGTTTCCTATTCGAATCTATTTCTGGTGCTCCATAGACAACACGCCAATAACTGGAGGCCTTGAGGGATTTGCATAAAAGAAGAATGGGTGAATATTTCTCAGTGGTGATCATGTCTAAACAAATATTGGCACATAAAAATACACTGCCTCCTAAGTTGGTGCTTATGAAGTCAAAATACATTAAATGTTAGAGTATTGTCAGCTACATTTAAACAAAATGCTTTATTCACATCAGCCTCACCTGTCTATACTCTGTGTGTGTGTATGTCTGTTAGGTTTCCGGGGCCTGCCCATCGAGGACCAAATCACCCTGATCCAGTACTCATGGATGTGCCTGTCCTCCTTCTGCCTCAGCTGGCGCTCCTACAAACACACCAATGGACAGTTGCTCTACTTTGCCCCCGACCTCATCTTTAACGAGTAGGCATACACTTCCATATCTGCAGAATACTGCGCACATAACACCGCGCACACACATACACATTGGTCTGATGATATTAAGATGTACCGGTCCTGACATTTGGTAAAGGAACAGATGTTCAGTATCTTTTGCTTTAAGTTATTTCCGCAGTTTTATGTAGGTAGGTACATACAAGGTACATATAAAATACATGTGGTGTTGCTTGTTGTCTTCTTTGATTTCCAACACACAAACATGACTTTTACAAATGTGAGAACAAGAGGTTTTTTTTTATTTAGTTTTTCAGATGGTTTGTAGATGCAGTAATTGCTCGGCTTTTTAGTGTTAATCTTTAGTGGCTTTTGCTATTTTCAGCTGCTCATCAGATGCAAATTTATGCATAAACATCACTTTTGCGAGTGGACTTTGGAGAGTAAGGAGTGGATTTTCCTACTGTACTATTTTAAGCACTCCATTAACGTGCCTGAAAACGACTGAAAGGGGCCAAAGTGAGTTTCTGTCATAATGACGTTGCATGTATACTTAAAAAAAAAAAAAAAAAGGTCATAATCTGGCACCTGATTTCTGGCACTTCCTAAGGAAATACTTTCATACTTTTTGTTGGTTCTTTTAGTTGCGTTAGGCACAGGCGATCAAAAGCCTGGCAGGGGCAGTCAATGTCCCATTTAATCTGTGTTAATACGTCTGAACAGGAGAGCAAGTGGAAAAGGAAGTGTATGTGGGCATGTTCCCGTTGGAGCTGCGGTGCACAGCCGGTGATGAATTGAATGTTATAGAATTAATCAAAGAGGAGAATAGCAGCCTCTGTAGGCAGCCTGCTGTAGAGGAGCGGGTTCATGCAGGGGCAGGTTTAAAAGCTCCCACTAATAGCTTGTGTAAGTCAATGTCAGTGGGTCAGTTTGTCCCAAATAAATAAATAAATAAATAAATAAACAACAGCACAAATGCCATTGTGCAACACAGCTACAGCCTCTCTGTCTGAGCGCGTGTATGTGTGTGTGTATGTGCGTGTTTTTGCACTGTGAGCTTTGCACAGTGGGTAAAAGCATTAGTTTGCCACACCAGTGATCCTCTGATCCTCTAATCTGTTTAGTGCCAAGTGGATCACAGTTTATTAAGAATTATGTGTTTCTTTCTGTAAAGATGACTAACAGTTTTTGGAGGAAACCTAATTTTTGTGATCGAGACTTAATAGTTTGTGTCATTTGGCAAGTCCAGTTCGGGAAATAAATTACACACACACACAGCACAGCACAGCGCAGCATAGAGAAAAACATTGGAACCCACAGAGGAAACGAGCATGAGAATATCTTTACTGTTCAGTATTGTAAAGTATGCTCAATGTGGTTTCTGCACACAGGGCCAGTCCCACTAACGGATGAGCCTAGCATTCAGCGCAACAGAACAGGCATGGTTAGTTGCATGCTGGGAGGGTTGCCTGGATGCAAGGGTGTGGGTTTGCATATACAGTAGGTTCATGCCCCTACCAATATTTTGGGAGAACTGAAATGTCCAAACCAAGACCCTACAAAAGTTTACTTTTTTAAAAGTCTTTGATCTGTCTGAAAAGTATATAGTTTTTATGTAAATGTAAATGTAACCTGCATTAAAAATCCTTGTTTTGAAGGGGGTAGTGAGCCCCAGCACCAACCAGGTTATATAGATTATTCAGTCATTAATATGGACATATAGGTAGTTTGTCCATAACTTAGCTGAGTCTTCAGGGCAGTGCACAGTGGGCACTTGTTTCTATAGCTACTTAGTGCTTATTGACCCAGGATATTAAGGCATTTATTGGGTGGACTGTCCACTCACTCAGCTATTAGAGTGAAATCTGTCACTGATGTAGAGTAAACACTGCAGGGATGAATGTGCATTTTACATTAAAGACAAAAAAAAAAAAGACTGCATAATCTGTCATTTAGTCTCTTACGTGTGGTAAATGCTCGCAACAGATAAACAAAGCTATTTCCCTAAAGGGTTTGGGCACTCATGATTCAATTATTGTGCATCTGGACAGGCAGAATCTATCTACTGTGTGTAAAGGTAGAGGAAATGTAATGCAACATGTGTAACAATGACAGTAAGATCCACTGTCCACAGAGACGGTGCAGAATATTATTTTTAGGTTTGAAGACAGCAGCACCCCCTGACTGTGTCTGCAGCAGTCAGAGTGCTGTTGGTTTTTCTGCCTGCACAGAGAGCAAACCTTTACTATACCCAATCAGATCTTTTCATATGAATCTGGCTGACGGTGGCACATGCCACAAACACCTGGGAAAATGCACTTGTAAAGTGAGTTTGCAAGCGAAGTTGCTAATTAGCCGCTCAGCTGCATGCGGCGCCTTAACCAGCCGAAATCTTTACCAGAAAATGTTAGGTGTCGATCTGTGCACCTGCCATGAGGTCTGCGGTCTTTTTAACTGTTCATAACACTTTCTGTCCTTGACTTATAACTGCAGATAGCAGTGCAAGATGATTTACATTGTGCCACCGTTCCCCTGTCAGCTCAGCTATCAATCAAAAACATACACTGGCCCACCCACTCAAAGGCTTGAGGCTAAAAGAGCATTTCTGATGTATCTGCCGAAGACCTTTTTCTAGATTCAGTGCAAGAAAAAAATATTAACTTCAGAATCATTTTGACATGACGTTTGATTGTGGGAAGGAGCGGCTAATTGTGATTTCAGTCAGACTTTAAGTGATTTGTTTGGACATACTTTCTTGACCGAATAAAATTTTGTCGGCTTCCTACAGCCAAAGATGAATCTGAACTTTCCTCTCCTCAGTTCTCTGCTGCTTCCTGAATCTTTTACCATAGAAACAGAGAGAGCGAGAGAGAGAGAGAGAGAGAGAGAGAGAGAGAGAGAATTCAAAACTGAGAAAGACTGAGAGAAAACCAGAGTGAGAGTGAGACAGAGATACAGAGAGATGAGGAGGAGAAGGAGGGAAGGAGAGAGACTGCTGCCAGTTTTTTTTCTCTTTCCTCCCAAACCAGCAGCTCATTTTGGGCAGTGATTCAGCAAAATTGATTTCAGGAAGAGAGTGTGAGAGAAGGAGGGAGAGAGAGAGAGAGAGGGAGAAAACGTGTGGAGACTTTAGAAACTCCAGCCCAAAGTTGTAGGTATTAAATGATGTTATGCCGCACTTTGCGAAACTGCACACATACAGGGTGCAGCTCAGCGGGGGGAAGCAGGTCTGCTCTGGAGTTGTCACAGTTTATCAGTTATTCGGTCGGGCTCACAGACACAGCTGTACACTAAATACTGTAAAGCTTTATGCCGTCTTACGCTTTAATGGGAACATTATGCACTTGTTTCCGATCAGCTGCTTCTGGACGCCGAGCTACGAAATGTTAAATCTAGTTGTTATCGGAGAGAAGTCTCCAGCCTCGCTGCCTATGTAATGATGCCTTTTCACACTTTTGTGGGTAAAGCTCTGAGCTCTTTCAAGTCAAGCCTCACCACTTGCATTTAATTATGGTAGTCTCGATGGGATGGTGATTTATGGCCGGGAGAGAGTGGCATCTAAAGCCAGAGATTCCCTTCAATCTGTGGCATCTGCAGAGCACATTCCCGATTGGCTCACGTATCCCTCCTAATGTTTCTTTCCTGTTTTTGCGAACTCTTGTGAAGTGACCGAGATTATTTTTGCTGATAAAAAAATCTGTGTGTGAAAAACAAGGGGAGCGAGAAAGCATCAGGCACGACGGGCATGCGCGATCAGCACGTGCACTCGGAGGTGAATTCTCCACACGTCGATTCTCTTAGGCCTGTTTACTAAAGATGTAGATCTCAGTGTAAGTAACACGTCCATTTACGTGACAACTCTTGTCAACGTAAATACGACAGGAGCCCTGCATTCTTCTATTAAAGGGTTTCTATGGCGACTAGAGTTAGATAGGGGGGTCTTTAGTCTTAGAGAAGTGGTGCATCTCTGCTGTGATACTGTAAGCAGCACTCTGCAATCTGGGGGGATTTGGTATTCTGCTCTTCCCCCAGACTACTAGACTCCTCTTCTGCACCGTGTTGGAAATATTGTTTCACTGGACAGAAGCAGAGAGATGGGGATGGAGTCAGGAAGCCAGCGAGGGAGTTAGTTTTGACAACAAAAACTGACTAAACTGAGCAGGGGGATTACCATGTGAGGAGGGAGCAAATTAGCAAAACTACCCAAACTGTTTGTACTCGGATGTAAACATGTTTATTTCAGCTGTTAAGTTGGCCATTTTAACATGGGAGTCTATGGGGACTGACTCACTGTTGGAGCCAGACTGAAGAAGTAAATTTCTTTTGATACGTTGATGTTGGCTTCATTTTTAGCTTCAGAGGTTACTACATGATTATTATACCTAGTACTGATACAATCTAACACAAGAAATCTTATGTTGGTTTTTTTTTTCGAGAAGCTGAAAATGTTTTTGTTGTTTTGCTCTTTCCTTTCTTCAGGGATCGCATGCAGCAGTCAGCCATGTACGACCTGTGTGTGGCCATGAGGCAGGTGAGCCAGGAGTTTGTACGTTTGCAGCTAACCTACGACGAGTTCCTCTCCATGAAGGTCCTTCTGCTTCTCAGCACAGGTAGGCAGTAGACGACAGGCCTGCACACGGTTTAAGTTATTCATCCCATTCTCACTGATTAGCGCTCGCACCAAACCTACCTGCAAGCACAATTTACTAATTGTAAAATGAAATGTCATTTGAAAGCCATTTATCAAAAGAGAAAAAGGCATTATGTGGTCAACATCAATGCCAGACAAAAATTAATTGAAATTTCTTATAAAAACAAACTCAATCACAAACATTAATATGAAAGCTGTGGGTTTTCTGGCTACAAGGCAAACAGACGAGGCACTACTAATAGAGGCTGCTGTTCAGCTCCACTTTGGTCCATCTCTCACCAGACAACAGCTGCCACATTTCATGTGAGTGACTCAACAAGGGACCTGTAGTGACCCAGTTAAAGCTGGCTATCAGACATCACAGCTTTAAGTAACTGCTGGAGGTTGATGCGCGGATACTTTCCATTACGCTGCATTCAGATTCAGGTGGACCTGATCATTTTTGGCCGTTCCTCAATAGCAGGGCCAGCCTTATAAACATGCATGTCATTGACTGACTTACTGACTGACTGGCTGACTGACTGAGTTTCCACCGCTGGTCAGCAGAGTGTTGAGCTGCAGTCTACCGGGCTGCTCGGGTTTCCTGGCTGCTCAGGAAATGCAGGGAAGAGGAGGAGTGCTTGCAATACACTGAGCCTCATTCCTATTGCTGTACAGCAAATAAACTACTTTCATTGCATGTATCAATATTACGGCAATGACTAAACATAATATAACAAGGCTTTGTACTAACCACCAACTCCACATAACAAACAGTGGGAGACAATTAGACGTCAAGAGACATTAAGCCAAGACCTCGCTGTTTTAAAAATGAGTTATATTCTGAGTTGACATAAATGAAGAATAAACTCTTGTGGATTCCAGACAATAAATGATTGATTCTTAGGGCATGTGTCCTGGTAGCTCGGCAGGTAGAGCTTGTGTTTTGGCAATCCATCTCTCTTTCTCTCACTATAACTGTTTTAAAGGCAAAAACCTTAAAAAAAAAAAAACAGATCTGAAACAGTCTGTCTCTTGTAACTCTCTGAAATCACAACTCAGTCTTTGTCCTTAATTTATGCATCTGGTTAATTCTTTGGAAAGCATTGCCATTATAAAATTAGCATTTGACCTTAAATGGTCTTGTAACATATTTGTCTTGTTTGATTTTAGCAGCTTTTTTGTTGCAGCCAGATTGTTAATATCATTTCACCAGATTTCTCCCCAAAATATTTCTAGGCAATTCAGCCTCGACGGCATGAATCTTTCTCTAAAAGGAAGTACCAGCAAGTACTTGTGAGGACACGCTGCCCTTTAATGGACGGGCAGCTGTCATGCTCTGCCATCAAGGCATCCATCTGCAAGTATTCAGAGCCTTTTTCTACTACCACATTAAAGGGACTCTCGAGTCAGTCTTTAGTGGTGCACTTTGAAGCAGGATTCACCAGAATCACCGCCGCCGATGTTTGTAGCTCACTGATAACCAGCGTGGTTTATTGTGAACGGGAGAAGCTTCTGTGTGCTTGTCTTGCTCTTGCACCACTACGGTGCAGATGCCTTGTGTGTTCCCAAATTAACACTTGTATTGTGATAGCAACATACTGTGCACCGTTAAGGCCTGAGCCACCCACCTCCCTTCCACCAAAAGCAGCCTCTGCATAGGGAATTCATTGATAAGGGTGTCTTGTATTCTGCTCCAATCACCACACACCTTTTTCGACGGTGTTGGCAATGCTTGTACTCACCTTCCTGGCACCTATAATCACATTTGATCACGCTCATGAGCTCATTCTTAGTAAAAACCATTAATATGCATAAAAGCTGTGGAAATAGGCTTGATGTCGTATGCACCTGTGTATGTAGCAAGATACAGTAAAAGCAAAAAGGAAGTGTGGCTGTGTGAAGCCCAATCAGCTTTTTATTCCACTGTTTTAATTGCCCACGGGCAAACGGGGTACTTCTATCACTCACTCACCGAAGGTCTCACAGTGTTGCCACTCTCATCCTAACTTCGCCCACAGGCACTGCAGCCTCACATAGAGGATGTGTTGGACCAAGTTGCTTAGCTGGAAACTGAAAGCAGTGGTTTTTTTCCACCACCTCAACACAAACTGAGCCGCTGCTGTCAGTTCAATAGTAACAGTTAAAGATTCCATGATGGCGGCCGTGTCATAACTTCGCCATCCACACCCACACTGCCAGCTATTAAAAAGATAACCGCAACACTTCAAGGTACACGGGGACGCACGAGAGCCGCGGCTCGTCGCGTATGTATGCACATGTCTACACAGAGCGCACTGTTTGTGTGTGTGTCTGTGTTAATAGATGTGCGATGGTTAGAGAGAGGGAGAGACAGAGAGGTGAGGATAGGGGGGATGAGTGAGAGTTGCAGTGAGGTATTTGAAGAGTCTGCAAGCTGGACAGACTTCAGACTCTTTGAACTTCACCACCAGTGCCAATCAGTGGAAATATTCATTGGCAGAGTATTTATTTTTCCATTACTGAGGCCTCAGAAAGTGGTGCATGAATGCTGGACTCAAATGGGCAACCTTGGAAAACTTTTCCTCATCCTACCATTACCGTTTTCACCAGTTTACCTTTATATTTTCACGTTCAGTTGATATCATTACTCAGTGTGAATTATAATGAGTACAGCCGTGAAAGAAGTGTGTGTGTGTTTGTATAGTGTCAAGTTGGGGTCAAAAAGATTTAGCGAATGTGAGCAGATTTTCAGACACAGACGCACACACCATCATCATCATCGTTGAAAATCTACTGCACCTCTTAGAACCTGTGGCGGAGACGAAGGTAACAGAATCTACTGATTGGACTGTCATATCCAATCAGAGGACGGCCTGTTACCGGGTGCAAAGACAGGGCTAAAAATCTGCTTTATATGCAGTTTTCTGTTTTGTATCTGAAAACAGATGTTCACAGTACTTTATATTCTTTTTTAAAAATATATAAACGGCGAGGTTTAGCTCAGTTGGTAGAGCGTGCATATTTGAGCTATAGTTTATATGCAGTTTTCTGTTTTGTCAATCTGAAAACTGATCCCATTTCCTGTCTCATCTCTACTATACTATCAATAAAGGCATGAAAAGCCAAAAAAATAAATCTAAAAAAAAAAAAAATATATAAACAAACTTTCCTACATATAGACACACTTTAAATTTGATTTATTTTCATTTCGGATTTAAAAAACTAAAAAAATTGAAATTATTGGTCAATTTACATGATGAGAAGCTTTTTGACCCTAACTTGAGCCCATAGTCACTCACATGAGAAAAGGTCAAAACTGACAAGCTAGTTGCTAAACTAATCATGTGTTATGAATTATACAAATTTACATCAAATTGAATTAAAACATTTGGACAGTGGTTCCTAACTTCTTTGGTGAGTGACCTCTAAACAAAGAAACAGTGTGCGTCTTGTCCTGTGTTTACACTAATCGGACATAGGGAAGAAAACACAACGAACAGCAGACACTTCTTCATGTATTTCCCAGACCAGTGGTATAAAATTGGTTTTGGCTTTATACAGTAGTACAGTGACATGTGGAAGCGGTTGCATGAAAGCATATCCCTGATATAAAATCAGCGACCAGGAAGCAGGAGGATCTCCGGTCGGACTTCAGCTTCATTGGATGAGATGAGGAAGAGAGAGATGAAGAGAAAGAAGATGAGAAACCAACGGGGGGAAAAAGTGAGATTTAAAGAGTGAAATCAGACAAATGTTGACAAGTGAGAGCTAGTGTTGGTGAGGAAGAGACAGGTGCATAGCTGTGGGGAGAAAGAGAGAGGAGACTAAGGGGGTGGGGTAGTGGGGTGGCAGAGCCGGTCCTTCTGTTGCTGTGGCCTCCCTCTCCTTCTCTGGAGGTTTTCCAGAGAGCCCTGCTGTACTTAATAAAGGCCAGTCAAGCACCAGGCAATTCTCCAAGACCTGCTTTTTTTTTTTTCCACTTCCTTCAAACCCAAGCTGGAATTTTGAAGGAGCGGTCGTGGATAAAAGAAGCAGGTATACAAAATCGAAAAAGGGGGAATTTAAGGTGGCTTCAATCTGGCACTGGTTATTGGACTTAGTCAAAATATAGCAGTGAAATATGATGGAGGGAGACGAAAATAATCATCCACCGCCTCAATTCTAATGCGCGGTAGAAAACTCCCTTTACCTGCCCATTCTAAAGTCTACATGATGGAGCGACTGTGCTCGTACGGGGGGGGGCTGTGCAAACATTTCAGCAAAAGCACTTGTGAATAATTTCAAAAACAAGCAGCCCGTCTCTGAGGCGCTGCAGGAAGCTCGCTTAGTTACAGTCATTCAGAGATAATGTTAGGGCCTCGTGGAAGGAGTAGCGGCAGAAATGTTTACAGAGGAGTTGTCAGAACTTGTCAGCTGAGCAAGTACTACAGAGTCACTGAGTGTGTGTGTGCCTTTGGGCTGGTTTGAAAAATTCTGCGTATGTGTGTGTGTGTGTGTTAAATTGAGAGAGGGTGAACAAGTAAAAGAGAGAAAAGGAAGGAGGGATAAAGAGAAAAGAGAGAAGGGCTGTTATTCCTCTCTGACCTTGGCTAAGGTTTCACTGAGCCTGCGGCGTCTCATGACCCTGTTTGGATTCGGCGCAGCAGCAGTGGCCTGCTCAAACCAGTTGCACTCCTCACCTCCACACAGACGTAGATACCACTGCTAGACTATCGCCTTCATTTGTTCTGTTTCCTTTGAGCCTCGGTCCACATGGCGCTGCGTGTTTATCAGAGGGATCTGCGCGCAGTATATCGCGTGATGCCTTTTATAGCATAAAGCCTAATAAATACCTCGCACTGTGCTGTTGTAACTGTCCTTCCATTCAGTCCTCTTGGGTCACATGTGAAACTTCCTGTTTGACAGCACCTTAAAGATTTGCTTGAATCCTAATCACCAGTATCATGTGTTAAATCAAATCTGAGAGCCACCCTGTCAGTCAGGTATGCACCAGCGGCCCAGAGCAGGAAGCTACATGTTCTTTAACAATGCATATGCTAATGGAATCTCCTAGCTGCCTGAGTTATGTTTATTTTATTATTATTTCATGTGCATTAGGGAAAAAAAAGAGCTTTCCCAGACCTTGTACTGTATACACATAATAATGCAGCTACATTACACATAAAAAATATGGCCTAGTTAAAAATGCTCCATACCTGCAGCAAAAATCTGTTTGACACCAATTATGGTGGTATAAATGGCCTATTTCAGGGCCGGTCATGGTAACGCCCCTAAATGCCAGGTCAGTTTCTAATCAGGGCGTATGTGGGTCAGTGGGAGAAAAACAAAAGGTCCAAACGGGGGCCGGGGTTTTAGCACATTCTCATCATGTCAGCCATGAAATAAAGCAAAGACCTCGTGGCCTCTGCACCGGGGCTTCAATCTGTTTTCGTATCTGCTTTCCTCGGCTTCACGTACGTCACGCCCGAAGGTGTTTGTGCATCAAAACTACGATGACGCCAGTTAAAGACAGAAGGAAATAATGAAACACAAACACATTCTCAGAATTATTGACCTATAGTGCTCTATTTTCAAAACAGTACTAACAGACACCAAGTTGGCTTTTGCTTAGAGCTATTTGTTCTGCACAACTCAAACAGGTCCTGTCAGTTACTGTTTTTTAGCTGCTGTTGCTGCACGTGGTTGAGGTCTACTGTATCTTGGGCAGCATGGCTAATCCAAAGCACAGAAGAAAGTGCATAATTACATTTTTAAAGGCAAGTTGTTGAAATCATTAGGGGTTAGAATTTCACATTCTGCTACAAAGTGTATTTTTGTAAGGTTTTAAAACTACTATAAAAACTTATAGGACGTAAATGCTATCGCCTCTTCTCAATATGTTTAACCATGCTGTGAAGGCAGAGGAAGCTATTAGTTTTCTCTGAAGCTGCTGCATGTGATCGGGAGCTTCTTTGGCCTCTCTGATGAAACATGAGTGACTGCAAGCTATTTTTTTTTTCAGACAGAATGTGATACTGTGTTCTTCACACCAAGTCTTGTGACGTTCCACATTAGAGATGTGACCATTAGCTCATTAACTGATTAGCCGATCATTAGAACATTTTTCAAACAACTGTTCAATCGTTTGTCATTTTCTGAACCAGAAATCATAAATATTATCTTCTCACGGCTTCTCAAATGAGAGCATTACTGCATTTATTTGTATTATTTGAATATAAACTGGAAACATTTAGGTTTTAGACTGTTGGACAGAAAAAAAACTGTCAACAGATTTCACTGATAATGAAAGAGAATCAGCAACGGATGGATGGTTTTTGTCATATCTGAAGTCTGGGCTGAAGGACAAGTGAAAGTGTGTCTGAGGTGCAGTCTTTTAGAGGCGAGGTGTTTCTTAATCTGGCGGCTGAGCCATGTCAGAGCTGTTTAAATTGGCAGACGTCCACATCTGTGACTTTGTTCTCCTGCACAGCGAAGGAGAAAGAGCCAGGGAAAGAGATACTGTAGACGTTTTCTGATGCATCCTCATGATTACCGTTACAGTATCCCATCCTTCACATCTCTTTGACCTCCCCTCCCATTACGCTGCCTTTTTTTTTTTTTTTTACTTCAAGTGCGCTGATACATCCAAATCATTGTAATGTGAATGAAGGGGTTGTCGCCATTTCACAGCTCTGGTCACTGAGCAAACTTCTTGATGAATGAGGTGTCTTTGACAAAACGATTAAACTCTTTAACACATATAAGCTCTGTTGTTCTCTAGTTTACTGTCATTATTGCTGAGATAACTTTTAATCAAGGCCCTCCAGTATATCTTCCATGAATCAGTGGCTACACATGGAAAC
The DNA here is from genome assembly GCA_030347415.2 of Decapterus maruadsi. Taxonomy (NCBI): domain Eukaryota; kingdom Metazoa; phylum Chordata; class Actinopteri; order Carangiformes; family Carangidae; genus Decapterus; species Decapterus maruadsi. Next base: position 12,338,350 of record CM064901.1, read on the forward strand.
TAATTACCATTTGAAATGGTGAAAGTGGTTGTAATGAGTTGCTTAATAGGCCTAGGTCGTCAACATGGTGAAAAAAAAAGTCCAAAAAAAGGAAACTGTGTGGGAGTGGGTGTGTAATTCACTGAGCACCTCTAATTACACATTTCTGCATTAAAGCAACACGCTGGTGGGTGTGCGTGGCTTAGACCATTAACTGCAAATCATGTTTAATGTGCATCTGTCAAATGTTTGTTAAAGCCTATCATATATTACAGGGGGTCAAAGGTCAAAGGTGTGGAGATCTCACAAAGCAGTGTTTTTGTGAACGTTATATCTCAGCAATGCCTTCCTTCCTTCAAATTAGATTTTAAAAAATCTGGAAACAAGGATGAACTGGTGAACTTTGAAGGCCAAAGTCAGGTGACCTCACCAAACATGACTTTGGTGTTGTGAACGGTCTTTAAGGCAATCCCCTAAAATGTTGAAGAAATGTTCATTGGACTCAGGGGTGAACTGATCAAAGTTCAGTCAAAGGTCATGGTGACCTCAGAAAGTTTGGGACATACATATACAACAAGAAAAAACACAGGTGTAAACCTTTTTTTAATGTTTTTTTTTTGTTGTTGTCATGAATACTTTTAATTTTGTGGAACTGTCTGTAAATACTATAAGAAGATGGAGTACCTGTGGGCTGATAGATGTGATCTCTATATAAACGATACATCGAGAAGATGTATGTCTCCAGGTTTACTGTACACGTATATGCTCATACCACTCAAACCCACTGCCAATTAAATGTCCATTTTGATGAATCACAGTCCTCAAGGCACTGAAGAGCAATCTGTTCATCTAAATACTTCAACAAACGTTTAGCAGCAACACGTGATTTGCAACACACCTGAACAAAACTGTAGACTTAAAAAAAATGTTTATACAAATTCCTGACAGTCATGCCACTAGGGCAAGTTTCAATCACAACCAGCAAATAAACAAGCAGTGTTATTGTCCTCTCGTCTGGTCTGATGGCAGCACTGTTTTGTCTGTTTCCACAGTTCCAAAAGAGGGTCTGAAGAACCAAGCGGCGTTCGAGGAGATGAGGGTTAATTACATTAAGGAGCTCCGGCGATCAGTGGGAAAAGCAACAAACAACTCTGGCCAAACCTGGCAGCGCTTCTTCCAGCTCACCAAGCTACTGGATGCCATGCATGATGTAAGTACCCTTGCCCTGTCTAGCTCCCATGTGCCAATCGCCTACAGTACAGCACAGGCTTCCCTTGGCAGCCTCTCGGTACGCCATGCCTTCACACACGGACCAAGGCGTCCAGTGGCACTTTGGAGCTCTAATATCACTGGAAATGTTTTGAGTAAAATGGCAGCATAGTGGATTTGGATAATGCATTTACTTAGCGGTTCAATGGTGCTGCGGCTTGGAATAAGGATTACTGTATCCAATTCCCTCCCCGAGGGGGAGGTTATTTTGGAAGAGGCGGTGACTAGGCTGTATTGGTGAATGGAACAGAAGGGGGTCGATGCCAGTTCGGAGTTTATTGGATCACAGTACACAGTGGTCACTGTGGCAAATGTGCTAAATCACTGCTCTGTTATAATGTATGGGTCAACTGGAATATGGCAAAATGACAATGTGAGCAAACCCCCAAGAGGTGAGACTCAGCAGGTGACACCCAGGACTCAGTGACCTTAATGACTGAGATAGTGGGTTAGTGCTTAACGGACGACCCTTCTGTACAAGAGATTTGCCCAGTAAAAAATCAGTGGTGCCCCCTAGTGGTGAACTGATAGGAAATGAAAAGGGCCCAGTGCCCCAACAGAGAGTACTTGTGAATATCCTAGAGTAATATATAATATATAATCTGATGCCTAATATAGTAAGTAATAAAAATCACAACTACCATGTGTTTCTTATTACATTTTCTGTGTTTTCCAGCTGGTTGGGAACCTGTTGGACTTTTGTTTCTACACTTTTCGCGAGTCCCAAGCCCTGAAGGTGGAGTTCCCCGAAATGTTAGTGGAGATCATCAGTGACCAGATACCAAAGGTGGAGTCAGGCCTCACCCACACAATCTACTTCCACAAGAAGTGACTCTGTAAACAGATGGGACAGAAGCAGCAGCAGCAGCGGCAGCAGCAGCAGCATTAAGAACTGGAAGAGGAGAAAGGAAAAAGGTTCAAGGAAAGAGAAAATGTGCAAGGAAGGGCCTGAGCAGTGTTGGCCTGCACCCTATTGCCCAGAACGCCAGCATCCTCGTCTCGGAAAGTTGAGTGACGTGGTGGCAGAAGTAGAAAAAAAAAGGGGGAGAAGGATTTGACCCTGCCGTCACCACGAGCAGGTCAGAGCTGTGAATAGTCGTGGAGCCAGCGGTGACACGCTGAGAAGCACTTGTGACAAATGTGACAAAGCATCCCGAAGTACCCCGCCCCCCACCCAACCACCCACCTACCCACCTGTCCCTCCTCTGTGCCACTCCCTTGCCCCAAAGACGATAACAGTATTTTCTATGGAGATAAAGCCATACATTTCTTAGGATGCGCTAGATACATTCACAAAGCACGCAGGCACACACACACACACACACAAACACTCACACACACACACATGGAGGGAAATTGATACACATGCTGTCCACATGCCTTCACACAAACGCACAGATGCACTCCACATGCACTAAAATCAGATTCCCTTACAAATCTAGAGAAAAGGTTTTTGCAAATATTAACTGTGGCTTATGCAGTCTTTCACAAATAATAGCACTATGAAAAAAGAGATATATATATATATGCCAATACTTAGTTTTAGCTTTGCAGTGTAGCAACATACTGCAAGACTACAGGGCAAAGAACATTATGAGGAGGCACAGAAATTATAGACTGTAAGGTGAAAGGTCTATTTGAATATATTCCAAGGGCTATACAAGCGTTATCATAAGCTGGATAATTACATTCAATCTAACAAGTCCAAGTTTGAATCTCAATCGGTGTCATAACAGCCATCATTAACATTCACACACTGAGTTTTTAATTCAAATATGTAGTCAAACAATCAAAACTAATATGCAAAAAGTCCAAAGCGAAATCTGTTATGAAATAAAAATGTCTCTCTTGTGTAAAAGAAAGCTTGCACGTGAAGCTCCCATGTCATAAAGTCACTATTTTTAGGCATTGTGGTGTAGAATTAGGACAATATTGATGAGCAGATTTTACCTTTTTTGTGCGAAAATGGTCAGAAGTGCTGCGGGATGGAAAACATCAGGCAATGATGGTAAATGGATTTGACTGAGGTGCATCCATAGTAATTGCTGTCATTTGTGTTATCTCCAGAGCAGCTGTCCGAATGTCTGTTTTTACTCACAATGAAGCGAAACCAGCCCTTTGTGAATCAACACTTATCTACTCTTCCCAGAAATAATAAAAAAGCATTTTATAAAAGTGTGTTGCAAAGGTTTAGTTTTTGACAAGCCAGTCATTTTACATTAAGGTGCTTCATTTCTACAATGCCAGGCAAAACATAACGTGTACAGTAACTTGTAAACAGTCCATACAATACACTATATGGACACACAGTTAAAAACACACATACTCTGTAAAGTCGGTATAATAACAAAATGGAGCATTACTCTGCAGTGCTTACAGCAAATGGCTAATGTATCAAAACCAGGCAAACGTGTACAGGTATTAACAACTTCTTAAACACATTCTATTCAGCTGTTGTACAGAAGATGTTTTGAAGTACGTGTCGATGAATGCTTGATGAAGAACTGTTGGTATAATCACCTTTTCCTAATTTAGTTCATTTCCTTCCTCTTTATCTTTTGGGCCAAGTGCTACTATTCATGGTCGGCCCAGTCATCTGGACCATTAACTAGTCTCACACCCCACTGGTTTCTGGGTGGTTGTGGAACACTACTATGATGCTACTGAAAAGCGATAGAGCCGCTGGGGAAGAAAAACAGTGGGGGCGTGTGATTTTTTTCCTTTTTTTGTGCCCTGTGAGCGTGTATTTACATGGGAGTATGGAGCGAGTATGGCTTAAGTTTGTGCGTGAATGTGTGTGTATGTGTGTGTCTGTTTGTGCAAGTGTGTGTGTTTTTTTTTCCTGGCAAGCATGTGCATAGTTGATCTGCTCTTTCAGCGTGGGTATTATGCATTTATGTTATAGGATTAGCCATATCCTATTTCCACATTTAGATTTGCACAGAGGAGATACAATGTGAAATGAGGCATTAGTGCAGCTAGCAGGAATTGTCTGTTCTGATAAGCAACTGTGATGATGCAGGAAAAGACTTTCTGCATGGTCAACCAGCCTAAAGTTAGACAACATGACATCATTAGCACAGCAGGGTGGTTGTGTATTGTATTTTGTGGCACTGTGCTACACTATGAGGTCTCTTCTGTGGTGGTAACTCTGTGGAGATTGGTGCGCAAAAAGATGGAGGTGCCAGAACCACAACTGTCATATTAGGGACTGTATGAAAATTATCAGGTGGGGGAAGGAGGTGCGGAAAAGGGGGGCGGGGATCTGTGCATGTTGGAGGCGAAGGACAAGGTATTACAACTCATCCTGAAATTATATATTTTAAAATTAATTCTGTGGATTGACCACTCAGCAGCTCTCGATTAAAAACTTCAGATACTTTTCAGGTCATAAAAATTATGTTTTAGGATATTAGGGGAGGAAAGGACTTGGCTGGGCCTAAAGACACTAATAATATCACTCTCCACCTCAATAGTTTTCATACACTCTCTAATCAGAAGGGCCTCATTTTACAATCTGTCTTTGTTGTGCATTGTTGTGTTCAAGTTGTGAAGGACCCTTAAGCTAATCTCTCACGGTTTCTTTATTTTGCCCCCTTTTTGTCCTTTTTAAGGAATTAAAAAAAAACTGTCAAAAGGTTCATAGGATGAATGGGAAAGTATTTTTGAGAGAATTATATTTTGCTGGAAAACAATATTTAAGTACTTTGTCTAAAAATGATATCCTTTTTGTAAAATGAAATGTTAATGCATGCTTTTTGATGAGATGTTTACATTGTATTTAAAAAAGGGAAACTTGTGCCTTTTTATCTCACCTGATTTACAATTTTACAGTATATATTGTAAATAATACAGCAAGTCCTTATGTTGAGTATAGTATAAAACATTTCTACTTTAACCATATTGTTGGAGTATTGGAAAAATATGTCTTTCCCACTCGCCATGTTCTGTGTGTGGATCACAGAGAAGAATTTACAGTAAGGGTTGGTGGCAGAAAGGGCCAAATAGAGAAATGAATGTATTATACATTGTGAGAGACTTATGGAACTTACTACCTGAATGTTAGAGAGAGTAAAAAAAAATTAAAAATAAATAAAAATAAATAAATGAAAAAAAAAATAATAATCAAAAAGTATTTCTTATTTTGTAACAAGATGTAAGTGAGTTGTTGCTGTTGAAATGATTTCCTAACCCATGACGGTATTTGTTGATGAGCACCACAATAAAATCAAGAAGTCACAAACTATTGAATCTGGGATACATGAAAGAAAATTCTTTTACAAAGTGCGTGCACACGCAAAATGAAATGAAACAGTGGATGTAGAGACTGACAGACCTGTAAGGTAAGCAAATTCAAATTTGACTAATTGTTAAACTGCACCATTTTTACTAACTGCCAAAACAACGAAAAACTGTCCCAAAGAATGGTAATGTAAAAAAAAATTTAAGCATTACCATCTGCACACAGTGAATCCTTGATAACAACGTTTACTATGTTATCGAGCCGCTGTACGACCCTGTGCCCTCCAGAGGTCAAGGCTTTGACTGTTGGTTATTTGATTGTTTTAGCTATTTAAAGGAATAGTGCAATATTTTGGGAAATAGGCTACACCTTTTTATTTCTTGCTAAGCTTTACATGATCGATAGACTCTCATGTTTGTGCGCTAGCCTAAATATGAAGCTACACCCTGGTGACTGTTAGTTTATTATAGAGATTGGGAACAGAAGGAAATGACTGGGAGTATGATTTGTATTTGGTGAGGAAGACTATGTCTGGGGACATAAGCCACCACAACCTCTTCAGTCTGCTGAAGGCTACATTAGCTGCTACAGTACTAGCATAACTTGTGCTGTACAGCAATTAAGTGTCCTCATTTTTGATCATTGTAGGTTTGCCCAGAAACATCCCTGTACTTCTAGCTAAAACAATCAAAATAGACATATCCAATCAGATTTCTATTTAATTTTTATTTACTTTTTTTTGTTGCTGTTGCTCTGGTCTCTGGGTGGAGATAATGTATGGCGGGTTAGTTCAACCAAACAGACCCAAAGCCTCCCAGCTGGAACTTGAAAATACTGAAGTGAAGAAGTCGATCTGTGGATCTTCACGAGCTAAAGGAATGTAAATACAGTTATTGATGCAGTGGAAGACTCCACAACTGCTTCAAAGGGTTAGGGAGTCATGTTGGCCTTAACTGTAATTTAACACTGCGTAACAGATACTATGATCAAAATCCATGAAACTGGGCCTGTCCCTCCCCTTTCTTTTCTTTTTTAAATTTCATACTGTACAGTAGCTAAAAAGAGTGGATAATTTAAATACATATTGGCCACTGTACTAGAAATGTCCCAGGATTTCATTTCAGATATCTGGTCACCCTAATTTATTATAACTTTTTTTTTAGCTGCTGATAATCTGAATCCTTGGCGTTGACTTACATGAGAGTGGTATCAACTTTCCCTCCTGGCAAAAAGTGAACACTGCTGAGCACATTTCCCAAAACGTTGACCTGACCCTTTAAAGGAGGATGATAAATGAACGGCTTATTTAATGGTCATCATGTCACCACCTACTGCAGACCATAAATAAAAACCCTTACTGGAGGCGGCGGTGTTACCTTCGGAGCTGTCTCCTTGTAAATTAACTCTCCTTTTTAGGCATGAATGACTCAGAATGTGTCTAACTGCTGTTTTCACAGTTCACTATCGCGTCACTGTATGTGGAGTCACGTCATCGCCATTTTCTGTTCACAGCGATGAATCGGGTGTAAACAGACGAAGCCATATCTCCACAGCCATGGCAGTGCATTTCTTATAAATATATAAATATATTCAAAATGCTTTTTTTTTTCCAATTCCAAAAATGACTTTCTACTCAGATGCTTTGTACAATATTTCTCAGCAACTATACAGCAAACATACAGTAGAGACACCCTCCAACATAAACCAATAAAACATCTTTGAAACAGTTACTACTGTATATCTTGATGCAGATATTGCCATACTTGTGTTTGCAAAACTATTGCAAGATTCTAATAAAACTGTTAAATTAATAATTTGACATTATGTACTCTGTTCGTGTGTGTGTGTGTGTGCATGCGGGGCTGTATGTGTGAGATGAAAATTCAACCATATGAGACAGAAGCTGGTGGTGAAAGGTGCCCCCCTTTAAAAAAAAAAAAAAAATGGTGGTGTTTGATCTGGATGAATTCAAAACAGCTGCATATGGTGGCTGGGGAGTATAATGAGCCAAAAAACACAGAGTTAGCATGGAGAAGCAGAGACGATGTGGAGCAGCAGCAGGTACAGCAGTCACAGGGAAAGAGAGGGGGGTGTAGGATGGGGAGGGGGGGTGAAGAGCACAAAGAGAAATAGAAAGTGAAGAGAGTGAAAATGGCAGCGATAAAACATGCAAGGATGAGACTTTTACAGTAAAACGGCGCCTGTGGAGAAAAATCACCATTAACCTTGTTAAAGGCTGATCTGAAAACACGCCTGCTTTGCCAGACTGTAGAGCAGACAGTATTACTTTTTTGCTCATTTTTTTCCCTCTCTCCCTCTCTCTCTCTCTGAATCCACAGCCCTCTCCAAATCTCCCCCAGATTTCCAATTGCTTTCACTTGTAGTCGTGCCAGATAAACAGAATCTATTGGATCAGGCTGATTTCACGGCTGCGCCCGCGCACATGGCGGCTTCTGTGGCCCACTTTCTGAGCTGAGCGTTTTTTTCTTTTTCCCCTCCCTCCCTCCACACTCTCTCCTTTATGTTTGAAATTCACTTTTCCCACTCAGTTTTCAGCCCCAATAATAGATCAAGTCTTATTATGGTTATATTTCAGAAGCTCTGAAGGAGCCACAGGAAAGTATTAAGTTAGAGTAACCTCCACCTGCTGTGGAGCACGTTTTCGCACGGATTTGTGCCACTTAATTGTGTCAGTATCTCACGGTTAAAACTTGCTGAAGGGCATTGATCTAAGCTGAGTCACGGTGTGGGACTATGTTTTGAGGCTGAAGGACACTGCGTCATGAGAGGTAGAGGACAGCTGGCACGCTGCCAGGATTTGGGTGGAAATGAGAAAACGAAAACATCCATCTGGATTTTTTTTTTTTATTCAAAGACACCTACATCTCGTCTGAATCGACACGGTGACACTGATGTGTACATCATGCCAGTCTGATATACACTGATGCATAATGCATGCAGGGACGCAGGAAGCGCTGCAGGTAATGCAACCTCAATCTCAAGTGATATTAAGGCCTCAAAATATGAGTCTGACCCGCCCAGATTACAGCTGTTGTTCACTGTGTCACTTTCACAAGCTTAGGAGGGAGAGATAAATGCTAAGAGCTTAACTGATTTCATAAACAAATTAATATCAGGGCAGTAGAAAAGAACTGGAGCACTTGCTGACATGGAGAAGAGGAGGACGACGAAAAAAAAAAAGAGGGGAGGTGAGGAGAGGAGTTTTAAATAATGCTGAGAGACAGACAGGTGGGCAGAGGAAGAAGGGAGGCAGACAGAGCAACATGGCTCACTCCCTGACAGACAGTCCAAAGCAGAGTGAGAGGCAGGCCGGCTGGATGTCTCTATGATTCAGCAGGATTTTTGGCAGAGTGTGTGTGGGGGGGTTATGATGAAGGGCCCCGGGGGTGGGTAGTGGGAGTGACAGTGGGGGAATATTTTTGCCCATCTCATTAGCTCTGCCTCATTTCATTATGTAATCGCCACGTCTGCGGCCGCTTCAGGGACCTACGGGACATATGTGTTGCACTGAAACCACAGCTTCTACCTTTGTTTTTTATTTTTTACAGTGTGTTTACTTTTAAACAGTGCGTCAGCCCAATTACTGTCTGCAGGTATGAGCGTGGCGGTGGACTGATGGTTATTATGTAACTGAGGGCCCAAGCACTGGGTCTAGAGGCCATTTGATGTATTAATTACACAGATGTAGTCTAAGAATTAACATGCGTGAAGCAGAGATGTTAATGGATCAGGGAGGTGGATTAGAGCATGTTTTCCTCTGTGAAAGATTACCATCTATTTTTAATCCCCTTTTGGAAAGTTATTTTGGAAGTAGCTTTTAGTCAGACGGGCCGGTGCAGGTCAATATAAAGAGGAAGGATTACATTACACTACATGGCTCAGTGTAGCTGCACCGGCTGCAGAATGAGTCCTTGTTTCATCAGTAACTTTATTCTTAGACTCTGTGGGAAACGGTGGGCCGTCTCACTGACATGATGGAGAAGTCATCAAAACCTAGACCAGCAGTGGACAGTAAACAACTACTTCGCTACTGGACTGTATATTTTTTCCAATATCTTTAGATTTGAGTATTATTATTAATAGTAATAAGAAACATGTGACTTTCACTACACTTCATTCAGAAAAGTGATATTGTACTTTGGCATTTTATTTTGAAAATCCAACATACCGTATGTCAGTCTTATTTTGGAAGGCATGGCCAACTCCTACAGTACACTGATGGCCATGTAAGATGAAGATGAGGCAGAATATTGCATGTTTGAAATGTGAGAAATTAAGAAAGATTCCTGAGATTTTTATGTTTAACAAATTTACAGTACCACGACCAAATTTCACCACTTCAAAAAAGGAATAAGAAAGTATTAAAATCGTTGCTACAGGCTTTTGTCAATCTCTAGGTTCTAAGGTCAGTTCTTTCAGTGATATCAGTTATTATAACTCCAAGTCAACAGAAAAAAATTGTTTTCAGAGTTTCTGTACTGTATAATCTCAATACATCAGTCTTATTTTGGAAAACACATTTCTTACAGTCTGATAACAATGTATCTGTTGAAATCACATGAACTTTCTTCAAGTTTAGCTTATCATTTATCACATTTATTTAATGGCAGGAACACACAATGCAATAAAGAAAAAAAATCTTTATTTGTTTAACATTGATCAAAAGGATACCCAAAGGTATAAAAATGAAGGAAGTCAAGGCCCTTGACAAACATCAAAAATCAAAGGTCTTTAAATTATTGAAACTGCGACAGAGAACACAAAGAATCTGCAGAACCGAATATCTCAGAAAGACAGAACAAAACAAGTGTCTTGTTGAACAGCTGAGGGATGAAAGATAACGTGACATCAAAACGAGCTAAAAAAAAAAAAATCTGTAAAACCTGTCCATCACTTAACAGAGATTTGTGTAATATACTTGGTAGTCATAACTCTTTCAGGCTATATACAGTGACTGGATACTGATAATAAAACTTCTAAATCACTTGTTCCACTGAGGTTGAAGACAAAATAATGATAAAATAAAAATTAAAAACTTAAATTTCAACTTGGTGGGAGTGTCTCATTTCTCTGCTCAGAGGGAACTGAGCAACGTTCAACAAAAAAATAAAGTTTTAAAAACAAACAAAACACATACATTGACAAGAAAAAGACTTGGTTTCATCATAGCATCTCTATATATTTCACCTGTTGAATCTGTCTGATGCTAGTGTTTAACACAAGAAGGTTCACCGGGCATCAAAGAGGCGTTTCACTGTAAAGGAGTGCACCAAGAACAAAAAGTGTGTTTAAAATCCATTAAATCACTGTGCCAATTAAATAAAAACAAAAATTACAGTCGCAAAATGTGCCTCATTTTTGAAATATCTAAATAATCTTAAAACGGCATAAACATGTAATATCTTATACGTGAAAGCAGTAACACTCCAATTCAGTCTCATACGTACATTTAGCGGGTGTCCCAGTGGTTAAGGCACGAACTGTACTTATGGCTTATCTGTTACCAGCTTCAAAACTGGTTTGCGTGCATCGTTGTGGAGGGAGGTGAAAAGCCGCGGTGATGCGAGCGCATACATTCCACCTTAAGTAGTTTCTGAGGATCATTCTTTGACTTGGCAGCTCATGGATACCATGTATAAAACGGGATTGGGGCGGTGGGGGGGCAGAAGAGAGAGCGAGGTCTTCCTCACTGCCCCTGCTGCTGCTGCTGCTGCTGCTACAAAGTTACTCCGAGGTTTGGAGGCTACAGCGTCTTTGTTCACAGCAGCAACATTGTTAAGTGCAAAGCCTTTTTTATATTTTCTTTTTTGGAATTACAACGCTGACATTTGCATGAATACTCAACCAAAGTGACGTCAAACAAAGAAACACGCTTGTACATGCATCACAAATTCTACTCATCAGCCAAAATGCATATACTGACATTTTCTTAACATGAACTCCATCATTGATAACATACTGTACATCACCTGTTAGACTTCTGGGTTTGTTGGTTTATGTTTTGGATAAACGAGGCTCTTTTTGTGAGTTTCGGAGTTGAGACACGTGCGTCTCTGCAGACTTTTTCCCAAGTGAAGGTGAAAACCTGTCCATAAATATCTCCATGTGAGGCTACAGCATCTCTACATAGTTTTCAGGGATGAGGCCCCTCTTCCCCTCCAGCTCCCCCTCCAGCCAGCCCGGCTCCCTCGACGGGGTCACTGCAAGAGAGGACACAGCGTCACCAGGGGAACAGCACCAGAGGGAGGTGAGGGTGAGGGGGTGAGAGCAGGGGGGTGAGACAGACAGAGGACACAGCATCCACACAGTGTGTATATGTGCATGTGTCAGAGTAAAGAGAGCAGAGGATACAGCAATTATACAGCCACACCAAACTACACTGTGACTTTTCCTTTTTTTTTTTCATCTCCACTGTAAATCTGCAGTTTGTTTATGGTCCCAACTTTTTCTTGAATTTCACCGGCAGCTGCTAAATGGAGCCTTCAAGACACTGTTTTAGTTTGACAGATGTGTCAGTACATCGAACACTTTAGTGACATGCCTTTCAAAAAAAGAAAAAAAAAATCCTCCCTGGATTCCTGATTTTGTCTACAAAATGAGCCAATTTAAAATTTTGAGCGCACCTGAAAACTCAACAGATGCACGGAGGAGTTGTCAGTGAGAAGTTATAAGGTCACAGTCAAGATGTCACCTAACCTAACCGAGTAAATAGTTTCCTAGCTACAAGTCCAGCAGAGTTCTCGTCTGTCACTTGGACTTATAATGAGTAACTTTTAAAAACAGAACAATATTTCATGCGAAAGAAAGAAAGAAAGAAAGAAAGAAAGAAAGAAAGAAAGAAAGAAAGAAAGAAAGAAAGAAAGAAAGAAAGAAAGAAAGAAAGAAAGAAAGAAAGAAAGAAAGAAAGAAAGAAAGAAAGAAAGAAAGAAAGAAAGAGTCAAGTGTCCGGGAAAGTTTAAATCTTAGGATTTTAACGTACTGCCCTAATGCAAGTAATCAATGTATTTATGTTGTTAATACAGTACATCAGTAATCTTTGGCCTCAGTAGAGTTATATTAAAGGGATAGTTCGGGTTATTTGACCAGGGGTTGTACAGTATGTGATTAGTCATGCACATTCAGTGTGTAAACTGTTATAGATTCAGATCAACGTGGTACCTGTTACGAGAGGAAGCAGGGAAGACCGGCCAACTAGCGGAGCCATGTGCTTCTTCGCACGGGGGCCGCAGAGAAATAATATGTTTTAGACAATTTCAAGAAAAACACCCACAGAAACAATCCAATATCCAGTGAAATGTGCACTTCATGTACAATATTTTCAGCGTGTTATCTTCCTGTGAAAACAGCACTTTCCTTTGGCACTACATTTTTTTTTTTTCTCAAAGAGCTGAACTGCCGTATTCCTACGCACAAGCCTCCTGATTCACTCAGCTGACCCGCGGCTGTGGCGTAATACAGTTGTTTTGACGGGAAGATAATCCCTAATCCGCTGAAAATGAAGCATACATTTCAACTTTTTTTTTTTCTGCAGGCCCCATGCACTGTGCCGGCTGATCTGGATCTACTGTAGGTAACACACATTTATAATACACATAACAGGCTCACACAACTTCACATGAAATAACCCAAATCATCATTTTAAATGTACTAGAATACGATGACACCCACACCTACAGTGTATTTACATGTGTGCTAATCAATGCACAGTCACAAATGCAATGCGAATGACACAGTTACACCGAACCAACTCCGTCAGTGGGCTGTGTAAACTCACCTTAAATCTACACTGTTAAGTATAGATGCAACTTTAAGAAAATCAATAAGTGAGGCAGAGTTGTTATATTGAAATCTTTTGTCTGACTCTGTACAGTGTCAGACAACAGCACTCGAGACCTTTTGACATTTTGCTCATTTGTTATGCGCAGTTCAGACTCAAAGTTCAGACTAGGGGGAGAGAAAAAAAATTACAAATACATTTAGAAACGACTGAATCGAGGAGCAAAAATGTGTAAAATGTCAAAGGTCTCCAAGACACTGCATATGTTTAGTCAATAAGAATCTGATCGCGTAACATTTATGTAATGTGTCAGTCACTTTGTCTGAAGCCTGAAGAAGTGCTGAAAGACAGGAAGAATGTGAGCACTGAGCAGGGCTGAAGTAAAAATGGCCCAAACTTTGTATCAAGGTAACTGGAGATTGAAGTCCAGATCCAAAAGAAACACACATCATCGTTCCATAATACGTCCACTAAACGCTGTTCAGCTCCAAACGAAACATCACAAAAAGAAAACGGGCCTTACAATCTAATTTAATTTGCTTAATAATAATGTGATACTTTATTCGTTTTGCTGTTTATTATTTCAAATAATAAGTTCATATTCATGAGTTGGAAAAATCCACCTCCTATTAAATTCAATTTTTCCATTGATTCATTAAATCGCTTATCCTGACATGAACTTGTCAATCTGACACCAGAGCACCGATGGATTTAATACAAAAAACAATGTGCATTAGTGTAATGTTTCAGTCCTCTAATCTAATCTATATTTACTGATGACAGCTGTCGCGATTTTGATGTTTTAAATCTTGACTTTACTTGTTAACATATCAGCGATGGGACTCGCAGATGCTAAAAATGTGAAAAACATGTGGACTCGGTTCGTAAATTGAGAGAAAAACAACATAGATGATTACTCCTAACGTGATGTTTAACCAAAAACAGCCAATAAAAAAAAAGGCAAGGCATTGTGGGATCTTATCAAAGAGGTCCCTCCATGCAGCGCCGTAAAGACTCCTGAATATCTACAGTGTCTGTGTCTCACAAAGGAGGGTTTTGACAGAAAATAGGAACTAGAAAATCCTCATTTCCTCTGAGAGTGATTAAAGCTCAGTCGAGCCTCTTCCCAGACACACTGAAGAGCAAATCTGTCCCCCCCCTCCCGCCCCTTCTCCTCTTCCTCCCTCCCCCGCTCTCCCCTCTCTGTTCGATTGAAGATCAGATTGGGTGTTCGGTTTTCCTCCAAATCCAATATGCCAGGGCTGGTTCTGAGTGAGCGACTGGTGTAGGCGATAACACTTACCGGCGTTGAATATTGCGCCGACCTGGAAGGAGAGCTCAGAGTCGTGCTCAGCCTCACATGGGTACACTGCCTTGGCTTTCCTGCTGGTGACACTGAAAAATGAAGGCAATCAGTGAGCTGGCGGAGCTTTGAGGAGGATTACTGCATAGTTCAATCTGGGCCTGGGGCCTGCTTGTTCATTCACTCACTAGCCTGAAACAGCAGAAATGGGCCAGGCTGGAAAATAAGCAAAAGTACTAAGAGAGGAGCTGGGCTATACTACACTCACTTGTTTTGCCGTATCCCTAGTCTGGACAGTAAAAAAAACAAAACACACAAACGCACGCGTGAGTGTGTGCGCGCCCAGACACAGTAAAGATGCACAGCTGCACTAAAAAGGCAGGGACACGTCAGGTTCGCGCCGCAGACAATCATATGGTGAAATAATTAAAAAGTGTCTGGGGCGGGGGTTCGAAAGTAGGTTTGCACACAAACAGGTAAAATAGAAATCTCCCTCCGTCGTGCTTCGGCTTTTTAAATTCACATTTGTGAGCTCAGAAGCAGCATTTTAAATCAGTTTGATGTAAAAGAGTGCCGTCAAAGAAACCACATTCGCCGCTCCGCAAAGGTTAGTGAAAAGCTATATTTATGCCACTCCGCTCCCCAAAACATAAAAACTGTTTCCGCTGAAAGGTTGTTTTGCCCACCATTGCAAAGCGTTATCTCGAACGCCAGCAACATTACCATGTAGAAATTGTGCCTTCAACACATGATGCCCTGATAAATATTTCATATTCTTTCTGCAGCGTAGCAACAATGTAGGATGAGAGAAGAGAAAGAAGATATACAAACCAGGAAGAAAAAAAAGAGAAAGTCTGTGGTCACAGAGTTGTCAATACTACAGTGTTTAGCAGAGTTCTTGAATTCTGATTTTTGGGGGAAAATGCACTCTTGTGGAGAAATGAGGATTTGTATTTATATGAAAATAACATTAACAGATTGCCAATAGAAAAGACCGAGCTGCTTGCAATTACTTCGGCGACATCTGAAAGCAACGAAAATGAATTCATCGTTTTCTTGTGAAGCAAGCAAAAGCTCAGTTTAACGGACGGACTCACTATACAGTGCCATTCAGTTCACCCACATGTGTGTGTGTGTGTGAGAGAGAAGCTTCCATTAGTTGTGTTGCATTAAAATCCCTCAGAGCTAAACTAAATCACAGGATAGGTGAATGTACAGGATGAACATTTTTTATTATGATGTGCGGGATTTTTAGACGAGTGAGGGAGTTGCTGATTATTTTTGAGTGAACATGAAAAGATAAGATGGAAGTAATGGAGCGAGTGAACGAGAGAGTGAAATAGTCTCAGAGTGTGTGACATTTAACCAATCAGAGTGAATGGGAAACAAACACAGAAAGGAAAAGTGGCAGTGGCAGGAGGCAGAGAGAGAGAGAGAGGGAGCCCTGCTTTACCTCTCCTCTGGCTTCTCTGTCTCTGAGGCAGGTGTGGTGGCAGCAGGTGGGCTCTCTCCTGAAGCTCCGGGGGTGGACCACAACACTGCTGCAGCTCTGCAGGTAAAAACAAACACACCTCAGCGTGTTAAGATGTTAACACACGCTGTGTTCTCGTTTCGGTCCTGGCGGCAGCTGCACTAAATGAAGGAAGCCGAGCAACAAGTGAGCTAAAGCTGTTGTTATGGAGACAAGGTGAGAGAAATCTCTCCTGCAGGTCCAGAGCTTCATGGCGGTGGGAAGTTAAACTAAAAAAAATTACACCTGGGTGCAGTATAGGTCATAAATATTAATAAAAAATTAAAATGCAGCAAAAAATTTTGAAATAAGAGCACCGGTAATACATCACACATCACACTTTGAGTCACCTTGACAAAGAAGAATAAATCCTCCATCTTTTTTTCATTCTACCACACAGCAGCTACCTCTGAGATAAATCTACAGCCTGCACATGATGAGAATTAAAAAATAAAAAATAAAACAGTCTTTCATAGATAAAATCTTCTCTTCTTCTCCCATCTGCCAAAAAGCCTCTTTGCCAGAGAAGTGACTCTCAATCACTGCCCATTTTAACCTGAAAGGTAAACTTAAAGAGCACCTTTGATGTATTTCTCTGAAAGGCTGATATTGTGGCTGCTCTTCAGTGTTATGAATTTGAAACTTCTCATTGTAAAAAATAAATACCTCCTCACCTACTCAAATGTGACCTGAACTCATTCTGTACAAAACTGGTCAAGTTCTCAACAACAGGCTGCACTGATAACACGTGTTTAGCCTAAAACATTAGTGCTGACAATGTGTTAGCTGTGCTGGTGCCTTCTGGTTGTTTGCCTCTCTCTGCATCCAGGGTCAAAAATATCAACCATTTATGTGAAATTTCTGATGTCATGTGACCTTTAACCTTTGACTACCGACGTCTAAACCAGTTTGTCCATTTCTAACAAATATGAAAAAGAAAAAAAAAATCCCTCAGTGCGTTACCCAAATTCTGTTTTGAAAGGTCAGCACACGTTGACCTTTGACCCCTGAAAATGTAATTGCTATGTCCTTTAATGCAAGTGAACATTTGTGCTGAATTTGAAGGGATTCCCTTGAGTTCAAGGTGTTACTAAAATATTGTGTCCAGCAGAATAAGACACTCGACCCACCTCAAGAATAATAAACCCTCAGAGTCTGACTGTCGCCAGCGCAGAGGAACAAGAACTCAGGCAGTGGATTCAGAATGAGAGACGCAAACAGTCATGAATTAAACATAATGTTTGACTACAGGAAGAATATTCATACACAGGTAGTTGTTTGCTTCTCTGTTCAAAGAACAACTCAAAATGAAATTGTAATTTAAACCTGCAGGCCACTACCACCATTGAGAATCATGTCAGGAGACTCAACTCTACTGAGCTGCAGAGGGAGGTCACTTCAAATTGAATACATTAAAAAACTGTGCAGTCAGGCACAAGATAACCGGGTCTCCTCATCAGAACCATCAATGCATAACAATATAACTGCATCCAGGATCTGAATAGAGGTTTCGTAATGAATCTAATCATGTGGCCTGGTCTTGATACTCATCAGATCTGAACACCTACGGGACAATTTTTGAAGCGATGTGCTCGACAGTGCTCGTCGCCTTCATCACGGAAACTCAGCACTGAGGGAAATAAAAAGGGGTTCAACGACGATGTCGAACCCTGTGCCACAGCAGTCATACTGTGGTACGTACAGGATATTACTTCTACCAAGAGCGTTTTACCTGCTGGACAGTCTCAGTGCATGTGGAGTAAAAAAAAACAAACCTTTATTGCTACAATGATGCCAGCATAAATCTCACTGTTAATGATGCATCTTGGGTTTATAATTTTAAATTGTGTGTGGGAGAGAAGGTCTCTTTAATAAAGTTGGGCACTTCTTTCCTAAACAGCTACAGTAAAGAAACAGTGAAATAAATGTTTGATTGACAGTTTATGTATATTTTATCTTTTGATTAGATCTCCTGAGCTGATGGTTTGAACAGCTGTGGTATCTGGACCACCCGTGTTTGAATGCAGTGAGGGATGGATCTCTGTCTCCTGCCTGATGAACAATGTGAACTATTCATTTGACAGTGTGGGTTATTCATAATCGCTGATCAATATGTCTAGGGTTTTCTGATTGTATCAAGGATTATTCAAGGCCTTTTCTGGGTATATTTTTCTTTTCTTTTTTTTTTGTTGGTTTTCTGCTTTGTTTTATCAAATTTTTATTCAATTCAGCATAGTCTGGCCTTGAGGGGTTGTTACCAGGCCTCCCTTGTTTGCTTGTTTGTTTTGTTTTACTTCATTGTCTCTAACTATTTGTAACCAATTAGGTGAATAAGTCTCTTAAATTTCAATAAAGAAATGAATAGGATGATTTTTATATTTTTTGATTTTTGTATCTCAGAAACTAAAGTCTATCAACAGTGTCCATGAACTGCTACTGTAGTGCCTTTGCTTTACTCTTGCTGTTGTCGTTGCCATGCCAACAAGCCTATGGCCGACCTACAGGATGGAGGTGGGGGTCCTGGTAAAGGCAGAGTGGAGCAGAGGAGAGCAGGAGACTAAGCCAGGCATCCCTCTGTGTTCCATGCCTGCCCCAGGGCCAGTGCTAATACAGCACATAATGAGCAAATTGCTCCTAGCTGCCGCTCCCATAGAGACGTTAATAAAGGCAATTAGAGGGAGCAGCTGGGGAGGGGCTGGAGGTTGAGAGGATGTTGTGAATAGTGGTTATGCTGGCACCAGTGAGAGAGAGAGAGTGAGACTGCCTTAAGGGAGGACATGGTAGGGGATCTTATGTGGACATAGGTGGAGGTGAACACACTTCCCCCCCCTCTGCATCGCTTCTCCTCTCAGTTTCTTTCCCCTGCCTCCCTCCCCGAGCGCTTGTCCATCCCCAGCAGTGGCTGTTCCGTTCGAGCCCGGCCTGACTGTGGGTGATTTATAGCTCTGCAGCAGTGTGGGGCCACTGTGGTGCTCAGCTGCTCCACATCAGCATGGGGGGACAGTGCGCTGCAGTGCAGCAAATCCACTCATTAACCTGGGCCCAGGCAGAACCACTGTCTGCCTGGGCCTCGGCCAAAAGGAGGGAGAGCAGAGGAGCACCAACACTTCACCCGCCAGCAGGTGAACCCACTCACATGCACACAAATAGGATAATAAGATAATATTAAAACAGAAAATGCACACACATACACATTTGAGAGAAGTTATCAACACATCTAACTGCTAATTTCATCTGGAGGAGGCTTATACAGGTCCTTGAAGATTCTTTTTATATAAACAGATATCTAAATAATTACAGAATAAACAGTTAGAGGAAATCAGTGCACGCCACATGGCTGCCCTAGAAACTTGTTAAATGTACCAGAGGTAAATGGATTCATCCCAAAATTGCTCTAACAATTACAGCTAAGCCAAACCGAGGGAAATCGTTTGCCATTTCTCTTCAACAAAAATAGCATTGAGCTTTGAATTGCTCATCCGTTGTTTTTACCCATCACAGACCAAGCTAAGCTTCTTCCGTAAACATGATTAAATACAGTAAATGGGGACTCATGTGAAAACGCACTGTGTGAGCCCCCCACCCTCCAGATGTTAGTAATATTTGTAACAAGTGTTTATGAATATTAAGTTGGAAGTTGTGGGGAATTTGAAAAGGTAGAAATATAACACACAGAGGGGATACCATCTGATTACTTAAAAAAGCATCATGTCAAAAGTATTAAATTACACTGTGAATATCCAAATCCAGAGTGAACCATAACTGGGGGTGTTTTGGTTTATTGTTTTAACCATGAGGGTTATCGCACTGCCAGGTTAGTAGCAGTGAGAAATTCATCAACAAAAGCGAACTGCTGCTTCTCATTACTGCAGGAATTTCACCCTGCAGCATCCAGGCCTCGTTGATCCTGGCGGGGAGCTAACACGGGGATGAGCAGGGCTATCAGCTGTCTTTCTGCTAAAGGAAGAAGGGCAGTGGTGGGATTTAGCAGTGTTTCTAGTTGAAGGTGGGATCAAACCTACAGCCGAGCTGCCCGCACCCAGCCACCGCCAGTTTGGGTGGGCAGGAAATAAGCTCTGATCCACCATTTTATGATCCACAGCTGTCTGCGAGGGAGAGACGTGGAGGGCTGGAGGTGGGGTGGAGGAGATGGAGAAAAAGAGAGGGAGAGAGAGAGAGGGAGAGCAGGAGGAAAAGAGGCCAAAAACTTCATTGGGCAAGACTTGGGGCAACAGCACCGATGGGAAAAGCTGTGACTGAATTTAGGAAGAGGAGTAATGTGGCGCGACATTGAAGATGACGGAGATGATAAATCATGCCACAGTCCACAAAGAGTTATTGCATGATATGGTGACTCAGGATGCATTTTTGTGTATGACCAGGCAGATTCTGCCGTGGCTGTCTGTATCTTGCAGGAAAAAGGGGCTAAAATGTGCTGTTTTCCAGGTGCACTTCTGAGCACACCAGAGTGCAGATAACACATTCCTGCGAGCGGCTGCAAATAATCTCGGAAATGCCACCCCTACTGCTCCTTTTGGCTCAGACCGGACCCGAATCCCTGGGTTCCAGGCCAGAGAGGTGCTGTGCTAACAGGTCTCCACCATCTCACATGCTAAGATTTATGAGTGAACAAAGCCAGGGCGACACCCTGTGACATATGGCGCAAGTCTTCATAAAGGGACAGGGGCTGCAGCTATAAGGGTAAACAAGATGAATATCTCCCCAATGTCAATACGATTTACACGGCCAACGCACGGCCACCTGTCTCCCAAACAAATAAGAGCTGAGATTTACGACCTCCTCCTGGTTACTCCTTCCGTCCTCCAACATGATGCCACATATGTGGGAAAATAGAAAAAAAAGAAAACACCAGCAGAAAAAAAGGAGTTGGTTACATAAGTAATATAGAGGCTTCGTCTGTCTAATCCTGCAACTTAGAGGAAAAAGCTTGAAATAAAAAAGCCTGCACACGCACAGATATGCACACACACACCCACAGAGGTCAGTGTGAGACGATCGCATTGTCCTCTGTCAGGTTGTGAGGTAGATTTGTTTTTATTTTACAGCTCTTTTCAGCTGATGGAGAAGGGGAAGGGGAATGAGAAAAAGTCTATTTCAAGGTGAATGTGTAGACATGACATAGCAGAGAGTCGAACATCTGCAGCATAACCCAATAATTTATCCCTCACATCAGCATTCAAGACAAGTCAGTGGCTGGAAACAACAAAAAAAGGACCAAGGACTTAGTAGAGAAAGTGAGGACAGAGAGGAGAAGCCAGAGAGAAGCACAGCAAAGCATCAAATCATTTTCCATCTCATGCTCGTGCCAAGACAGAGGGAGAAAGGTAAAAAAAACCCAAAAAAACAAAAAAAAAACCCAGCAGTTGACGTGACTGTAACAGCTCAGGGGCCGACACTAAAAATCCATTTCACTATCAACACTATCAATAAAGACTGAGATGTTTTTACGACCGTTCTATTCACAATGCTGAAAAATCGATCCTGTTCATGAATAATAATGATGGTTTCTCTTTGCTTAATAAGTTGTTCTTTTGCTTTTTTTTGGTTTTTTGAACCAGAAATGGAAAAGACAGAACTGGGCCCCATGCATAAAGTTCAGGAAAGTTTAACTGTTTCCCCATGATGCAACACAGGAGTAAAAATGAATTGTATTTGGATGTTTTTATGGGGGAGAAGAAACATCACTCAGAAAGTGAGAGCTTTCAGAGCCACCATTTACCGGCTCTGTCGGAGTGTACTGCAAGCTAATAGAGGCAGGATTCACCCGTCATTTCAGTCTGCTGTATGAAACATAAGTGATGGCTGAACCAAGTTTCTGTCGGGTAAGAGAGGAGATGAAGATATACAGCGGAGAAAGTGTAAGGATGCAGTGTTTTTCTTTGCAAGTGAGAGCAATTTACGATGATCAACAATTAACAATGTCTTATAAAAGAATAATAACAAAAATGTAAATTTCAAGAACTAAAAAAGTCACAGTTTTTCAAAATTTCTAAAATTGATCTGATGGACTTTATACATTTAGTATAAACATCCAACTTTAATTATGGAGGTAAAGTATATGGACTAAATGAGTCAAGAGTTACATCAAGATAAGTGAAGAACGTGCAATCGGTAGCTACAGTGAAGGTACATTTTCCACTTTTGGATGTAAACCCTGTATTTCTCATTAGTGACTGCCCGCTGTGGTTCTGCTTACTACACAACCAGCACCTGCATTTTGATTGGTGCAGTCACATATTGATCTGAAGCACTCACCTGGAGTCGCTGCCTGTGCTGAGGCTGGAGTTAAGGGGGGGATGGTCACTTTTCTCTGGAGCCGTCTCCGAGGCTGACGCCGACGACGACTGTGACGATACGGACTCATTGCTGCCCATTGATGTCTCGTCTGTAGCTAGGCTGGAGCTATCTGCCATTGCTTGACAACAATGAAGAAAAAGAAAGAAAAGAATTAATGACTTGCGTTTATCTGCCTACACAACTTGAGTTTCAGATTACATCCTCATTTAAGTCTTGAATGATGGCTAAAAAGTATTTTCTCCTCGTGAATGTTTCTGCCAAATCTGAATAAATTCTATCACAGCATTAAAGAGATATCATGTCTAGAAGATTGGGACATACTGCCTGGAAACAATAAACCTTTTGGCCCTGGTTGTATCTGCGGCAGAGGGGGGAAAAAATAAAGATAAATAAATGTGTTTTAATTTTATTCTACTGTAAAAATTCAGCCTAGTTCAGCTAGCTCATGATAGGTTGTCTGGTAAAACAGCCAAATACTTTATCAATATACAGTATAAACTAATGCTGCATCGACAGGGGACGTTATAAATCAAACTGCTGTCAAAACAGGAGAGATTCACTACCAAGTTTTTATTGTTCATAATAATACAATCCTGCACTCATAGGCAGGAACCTAAGAAACACAAGGGAGATCCAAGCTCTTTTATTTCAATTTTACTGTCAAGTACAAATCTTGCTTTTGGGAGACTGGAGAGGCACACAAGGAGCCGGTACAGTTGAAAAAGGAGTTTGTTTGGACTATTTCTCCTCTTTCCCCCAATCGATTGCTTATCAAAGCACTCAAAACAGATGTCTATAGTTAATTAAGATTGAATAATGCTGGCCTTACAGCCTAATTACGACTGGATGTAATAACAGTGTATACACCTTCTGCATTTGTTAATTATATTTTTTGATTTATATTATTTTCCCAGCTACTTTCAAATTAATGGAATGACTGATATAAATAAAGAAGTCCTAAACATCTGCACAGGTGTTGTAAATGATAAGACGTCAGGTGTTTTATGTCTTTTTAAAGTAGTTCTTGCTGGAAGTGTTGCATCTGTTTTATTCTAATATTATTAAATAATTCGTGTTTTTAAAAAGTGAAACATCCAAATCATTTACAATTAAGCATCTGCCAAGAGCTTCATATACCCCCCTGCTATTTTTACATGAATATAATGACACATATTCATCCACTCAGGTGTTATGATTGATTAGACCACCGGGATGAATATAGGTGGATCTATGCTGGGAATAATATGAGGTCATATGTCCCAGCCTCACAGACATAACAGTGAAGGAATTACACTCATTAATATTGGGGGAAAATATCTCAATCTTTTAGCACATTTCAAAATTAAAAATCAGCTTTAAACTCTATTTTTAGGATAACAATCTATCAAATGACAATGTGAAAACAATGTGAGACTGTGATAGAAGTCACCATGAACCATGAACCTACAGAGAGTTATCACCTGAATCTTCAGCTCCACTCAGTTTTACAGACTTTATGGTAAGTTTAGCTGCTCCCTCCACAACTTTGGTGTTTTAGTTCACTGCTGTCACTTTGGTGGTGTTGTTCTAGGCTGCAGCAGGCAGGCAGTTGTTTTCAGAAAAAAAATACTCAAAAAAAAACTGACTGTACAGTATCTTCTCAGCAGCAAACAGCAGAGACACAGTACGAAGAAGCTTACTGTACGGTCGAGTTGGCAGAGACCAAAAACTGAGCTAAAAGAGATGGCCAGATATACTGCACCACGTGAATGATAACATTGCTCTGTGACTATTCAATGTATTGACTATTGACATCAGCAACTACTTCCCAACAAGTTAACAGTATCAATATGAAAGACAATATGTCAACACATAAAAAAACAGAGATGTGTCATCTCCTGAAAAATATGAATTGTCTGTGCTGTAATGTTTGCTGACAGAAAGACTGATGATTGCAGATCTCTTCACATGTGTGCCATGTCTGCAGGGACATCAGATATGATGTGGTGTCACATGCATACATAAATACTCTCCTCTCTTTCCCACTGTATCATTCTAAAATTTGGTTTTGCCCTGTGACTGCTGAGACAACTTACTTTAAATCCATTATAGGGGACCCATATAAAAGACACAAAGGTTAAAAAAGGATTATGCCTTTCATCCCTGATATTAAAATACCCCACGGTAAAAGCTGGCGCGAGGGAGGCAAAGAGAGGCAATCTGGTAAGCAGATTTAGACTCCCTTGGTATTGTGGAGGGGAAGGGATTTGACTGGTCCCGGATCAGAACTTGCTGGAGTCAGATTTGTTTGGGTCACCAGGTCAGGTGATCAGCCAGCCTGATGCATCAAACTTCAGAGGAGACAAGAATTTTAAGCATTTGAAAATAAGCAAACAAGGGCACTTAAAGTCATGAATGCAAATCTCCGCCACACAGAATTACAGAGAGGAGGAAACTGAGTTCAGTGTGTCATCTTTGGACACTGCTGTGGACACTACAGTAGGTAACAGAGGGGCTAAATGTGAGTGATGGAGTGATGTTAGTGCATTGTAAGGTTTAGGTTCATAGATCTATATAAAACATTGTAATTCTGTATATTGTGTTGTACTTCCTTGAATATATTCAGAAGTGAGGAAACACAAAGCTGCACATGATGTGTACATGTCTTACCATTCTGAATGTCTAGGGATTGTGGGTTGTAGACAGCCACAGGCCGATTCTGTCGAGGCAGCTTCTTGGACTGCCTTGTGGGAGCGGAGAATACTGGGGCAGCAGGTGAAAGAGGGCACGACTCTGGAGCATCTGCAAAGATCTGAATACACAGCGAGCGAGTAAGTCTCTACCAAGACTAAATGCACAGAGTCCAGGAGGAGAGTTGAGCAACAGCAACAGCATCATGTCCTCGACTGACCTCACTTTGGTCAACGGGTTTTAAAACTCACAGGCTTTATGTAGTGGTAGATGAATGGAAAAAGGCCATTTGCAGCCACAGCATGTGCTCCCAGGGAAAGCTGAGCAGCTCATTGATTGGACCCTAAAAACTGCATGTGAGAGGATTTTGTTTGTGCCAAAATAAACAAGAGTGGCTCCACATGTAACGCAATCACATCCCATCCAGAAATCTGGGTCTAAGTAAAGGTGACACTTCTCCTCAGAGAAATTGACCCACCCTCTGAAGGAGTGGAGAGTAAAATAAACAGGGTTTGGACTAAAGGAGGGCTGGCCAACTGGCGCAGCCTGTTTACACCGGGCCGTGTTTACATATAAACTTCAGATGTGGAGTTAAAAGAGAATAGGGCTGCAGAGGAGAGGAAGTCTCAGCAGAGCCTCCGAAAGGATCACAGACGAGGAGGGGAGGGAGGGAGGGAGGCAGGGGAGGGGGAGGAAGAGAGGGAGGAAGAGAGAGGGAGAGAGAGAGAAAGTGGCAGAGTAAGTGAGACAGAGTGTGAACAGGAGAGGCAGACAGAAAGGAGGGGGCATGCGAGAGAGAGAGAGAGAGAGAGAGAGAGAGAGAGAGAGAGAGAGAGAGAGAGAAAGTTTGTAGGAGAAAGGCAGATAGAAAAAGTGAGAAATCTGATATGGCTGAGAGTTTCTGCTGCTTCTCTCTCTCCCCCTCTCTCTCCCTCTCTCCCTCTCGCCTCTCTCTGCAGATGGAGGTGAATGTAAAACAGAGTCTACTGTTGGTATCTGGGGGTATCAACAGTCTGGAGTGGGACTCAGCTGTGAGGAAAGTTAATGCCTGTCTGTCTGTCTGCTCAACTTTTCCCCTCCTCTAACACGCTGTACTTTCCAAAATGCTCTTGCTGCATTCTAACACTACATCCTTTATCACCTGGACGGTGTTGGATACCCATGGGTAGCCTCAGACACGAGCTGGATACACTGTGCTGCTGGTGTTGTTTTAGCACATTTGTATACCCTGTAGGTTTTCACCCGGCCTCTGTATCCTCTCACACCCCGCTTTAGATTCGGGAGCTTGGGTGGGGACATTATTTGCAACACACATCATCTCCCATTAATGAAACTGGAGGGGAGAAAAAAAACACTAAAAGCTCCTGGTTTCATCTGATTCTACACAGAGTGCAGCGCTGCTCCAAACAGATTAGAAAACTAATCTCAAACCTTTTTCTCTTCTGACACGGAGAATTATCCCCCTTTGAGGATTGATACCGATTAATGACATTCTGGGGAGATTACATGATCCCATGAACTACACATTACGAAACAACTCATAACCAAAATAACTGTATTTAGGCAGACGGGGCACCTTCCTAAAATTATAAAATGTATATGATAATCTAAAGAATAATCAGCCTCCTGAAAAACGATGAGTACCATGTGGTTAATGCTGGTATAAGCACTCGGGGCTCCCCCTATTGGCTGCATTAAATAGTTTTGGAAGTGCAACTGCTGTCTAACTCGGAGACTTACAGTAATGCATGGGTGAAGGGTTTGCTAGTTTAAGGAGGATGTGGTACCATCTCATTATCTGTGTACATTATTTCTGCTCACTATTTTGCAGAGCAAAAAATAAATACAATGTACGTATTTCCAACCAGACTACAAAGTGACAACAGCACAATATGACACATTTTCATGGCTACAACATTCACTTTAAGGTGGATTAGGCAAGATTTATAAGTGAATAAAACAGCCTCAACAAACAGGACCCACAGAAGAGAAGAGCATCACATCCTCCCTAATTGAGACTCTTACTCTGCCCAAATGAAATTCTGGTTGTCAGGTACAGCACGGTGTGTGCACCTTTCTGCCAACAGAAACTGCCAAATCGAAACTTGAGAACAAAATACAAAAACTTCAAAACAGTGGTGCAATAGTGGGAAAGGGCTCTCTGCCAAGAAAGCAGGACTTAGAAGCAGCCGATTATAAGCTTTGCTTGCAGATTTATTATCCCTTCGTATCAAGTAATTACATACTACTGAGGAAGGTAAACACAAAGGTGCTGTGTGTGTTGTCATGTCACCTAATTCAGATTTCGTTTGGAGCTATCTCTGCACCTTCTGTCGCCTAGTGTGTCTAGCATTTAGTAAATAGCAGTGGATGGCAAGTGAAAACATAATTACAGACAAAATGCTGCAGTGACAGAGTGAATCATACAAGAACAGACAGCAATGATGATTTGGCCAATCACAAAAACAGACATTTTTGGAAAAATGGGAAATAATAACACAATAAAAAAAGCTTTTTTTTCTCCATTACTCCAGACGTGGTGCTGATAATCTCCGCTGGAAGATGTAGTGTTACGAGTTGACACTTCTGCTGTTCAGGGAGTGTTCAGTTTCAAGTGTATTACTGTTGTATTACTTTGTGATTGTACAATCGATTCAGCACTGCGTGTTCAGTAAACCCCAGTCCTGTGCGTTACCTTTTCTTGGTGTTCAATGAGGATTTCCACCACAATGTTCTGGAACTTGAGATCCATGATGGCAGCGACAGTCTCCTCCTGTGGTCTCATTAACGTGGGGCCGAACACCACGCCTAGGTTGGCCACGGTCATTAGGTTCTGTTTGCTGTGTGCCGCCACCCTGAGGAAACACCGACTCATATTATAAACATTTTACCTTGTGCACCAACTTACTCACTCAGATTCACTGATATTACATTTGAGATGTGGCATTTTAACAGGAAAATAACACTCAACTTATCTAGTTAACTGCAATGTATCGCTATTAATAAAAAATAAATAAAAGCACAAAATGTCAAAAAAAACTGCAGTCCCTCTAACGACCACTAGAGTCTGGATGCAACAGTGACTCATTTCACATAGACTACGATAATAAAATGTTCAACTTTACAGCAGAAATAAACATGTTGACAGCCTGGTTCAAAAACTTTTGGTTTCTACAACAAACTTCATTCGGCATTATAACAACTGTAATCTGTTCTTTAAAAACCTGTGGGTGATGTCACAGAGGCAACGTTTTTACTCACAGGCTGTAAATCAGGATGTAAAATGTAGGTTTTTACCATTAAAAAAAATGGTTGAACAGTTTATAAGCCACCCATTAATCCTGTATTTAATTTAGTGAGAAGATAGTGGACACACAAGGCTTCCCTCACATACTCCAACCACCACTATGAATGAGTCTGACATGTCAACAATGCTGGAATACAAACAGGTCGGGGCTGGTCCACTTCACCAGTTGATATTTAAGAAGAGGAAGGACTAGTGCTTTATTAAATGTCTTCTACATCCCTTTCAAAATTGGAACACCTTCAGCAGATGGAACCTTATATTAGGAGGTCAAAAAAAAAAGTGCAGAAAAACCTTTATTTGAAGAAAAAGTTTTACGGACAGGTGAAGAGATTTCACAGTCAAAATGTGATGATATGCAATGCATCTGCAGAGAGACAGTTTAAATAGCTTCAAAGGATGCCTTTGAAGACAAAAACACTGGTGACAACTCACATTTATAACATCTCTCAAACCATTTCAGATAGGAGTGTGAAATTCTGGCTTTGCTTCCTTCCCCTGCAGGACATGCACGCACGCCAGCTTCAGAAAAATATTCGAGTCTCTCCAGTCTGGAGAATTTCACGCTGGATAATCCAAATTCAATTTCAATAGCGCTGCCTTTTTACCAGAGCCTGATTCTGCTGTGGGTTTCTATGAAATAAGATCCACCAGACTTTCACTGCCTCAGGGAAGAGGGATTATTTACTTATCTTCAATTTGCTCATATTTAGTTTATAAAAAGCTTGCTGAGGTAAAACCTTGTAATGTTAGCTAACATTATTTAAATCTTTCCTCCTATCTAATCTCACAAATGGAGTGACGCACAATAGTGGTCCATCCAGGGGTGTACAGAGTAATCTCAAGAGAGGGCTTAATTTGAGTGGTCCATTTCATTTCCCTTCACTGGTGGGCTGCAGAACCGCATGCTGAACAGGTACAGTAAGCTACACAATCCTCCTCCAGCAGATTTAAATATACACCAAAATGACCCAAGAAAAGGAAAAAAAAAGAGAAAAAAAATCCAATGCTAGTGGCATCAATTTCCTTACCCAGCAGTCACTGAGTAGACAGAGAAGAGATGGAGTGACAGCAGGGAAGGGGGAGTGAAGAGAGTGGGAGTGAGGGAGAGAGAGAGAGAGAGAAAAAGCATGTGGAGTGAGAATGAGGAGACAGACAGGAAGAGCAGAAAGAGAGAACTCAGAGGGAGCGAGGCGGTGGAGATTGGGTGAACTATGACCAAGGAACTACGAACACTCACTTGGCCAGATGCTTCATAAGCAGCCCGAGGACTTCTCGATTCCTCTCCGGGAGTTTGTGGACCAGGCAGTGGACGGCTTGGATGCGAGACTCTGGACTTCCACCCTCTGTTCAAACGCAGAAGCAAACCGTAACACACAAATTAAACTACAAGGATTTCTCTGTGGCTCCTCAGGTGGCAACGAGCCAACGCAGCAGCTGAGACCGAATACTGTACCACAAAAAGCAAATTCAAATGATGATGATGATGATGATACACTACCTACATTTGAGCAGCACACGCACACTCTCAAGTTTAAGGTACAGAGAGAAGAATTTAGTGGAAGAATTCAACTGTGTATTACTGCTGTGACACTGCAGGAAATTTTTTAAAACTGAACAAAAGTTAGTGGACTTTTAGAGACACAGCGATCCCCCCTCAAACATACAGAATTAAACAGTAGAGAGGATGAAACACTCCAGTTTAAATAAGTGAAGAAGAGGTGTGATGGTGATGTATGGTCTGAAGCCTCCCAGAATTTGGCAGCAGGGACCCACCATGCTGGCAGAGGAGATAGCTTTACGTTACTGTCTCTACCATATAAAGGGGTTGTGTTAAAACCCCCAAGATCATCTCTTAAACATTTCCTCACACATGGGCATCTGACCGCCCACACACACACAAACACATACACACTCATGCACAGACACACAAAATATCATTACTATGGGAACGACAAGGATTTAAACATGGAAAAAGCTTCTTATGGATGCTGTCACCCATCAAAAAAATATTCATTGCTAATCCACTTTTTCCCCCTCGTTATGAGGGCATTGCGAGCGCCTGATAAAAATGTCAACCTGATCCAATTAAAGCACTTGTTGTAATAAGATTCAAGTTTGGCTTGCTTTGAAAACATTTCATACAGAAATGATGTTATGTGGGCGAATAGAAAAAAATGCTTCTTTTGCTGTTCAAGGTCACTGGACCATTTGAGGGCATGCAAATTACGGCATGTTTGCCATTTTAAACCTTTTATCCCTAACTTTTAATGGCTTATTTGGCCTTCTTTTTTTTTGCGGCACTTAAAAACAGGTAGAAATTGTAAGAATATGGACGGTGGGCTCACATGGGCTTCTTGAATATATAATAAATGTCAGAAACTGTATTATAAACGAGTCAGAAGAGGCAAAAAGTATGTCCGAGTCAAACACAGCTGAAAGGCTCTTTGGTAAACTGGGAGTCAATGTCAGACATTTTAATACGGAGTATAACAAGTTTCTGAAACTAAGTAAGAGGTCATAAAACTATAGCATTAGGCTTCTCAAGAAACTGCTGTCATGTGAAAGTGACCGAAGATACTTCCCATTAGCATTCAAGACCACACGGCCACAACAGCTTTCAGAGTATGCATGCTTAAGACGGTTGACCACTATTACCCCAGTTCCCTTAAAAGAATGGTAAAAGTAATTTAAAAGGTGTTAATAGTGTTCTCACTTCAGTGCCTGTTTTCAATAACTCAGTGAAGAAGAACAAGCCATTGAACTCCAGTGTTTAAACAGATGTGATGTCCTTTTCAGGGTGATACAACACATGAATTTATATGGTGTTGTTTACTTATGATCTGCACTCAGATGTGGGGTTACAAACTTACTCGCAGGGCTGATGAACTCTTTGTAAAGTCCATAGGTCATCAGCGGCTCAGGAAGGCTCCTTCAGAGGGGAGAGGGAGAGAAAGAGAAAAGAGAGGAGGGTGGGTGGGGTGGATGGATAGAGAGAGTTGAAGTGAGCGAGGGGGTACAGAAATAGCCGGCACACTGTTTTATAGGGTCTGCACACAGCAATGATTAATGTGGCCGGGCCAGGGGATGGAATTAGATGGTGCACGCGTTGAGATAACCAAGTTCATCTGAAGGTACTTTCACACTGCAGCTGGCCAGTGGCCAGAGGCACTTAGCCTCAAAGGAAACAGAGGAGACTGACCCTGCTTTATTCCACCTGGCCATACACAAGTGAAAGACAAATCAACACCAAACATGAATTAATATAACAAGATCAAATATCTCACGCTATATTGCTTTAATTTTTCTTTAGAAATTAGTAAATGTTGCTCCAAATAATAAGATGCAACTGAAAAAGATCACATTTTAAGATGAGTACGTTAGTAGCATTGCACTTTCTCGAAAAGAAGGTAAAAGAGAAATAGAAAATAGGAATAAAGGAATAGTAGTAACTTATCATTATTTTGTTTTAAGTACAATTAATCACACAAATTAGGTAAACTTCAGCAAACAACAGCACACAGAAACACTGAATAATGGCACATAGTTACATGGTATAACCAGGGGTGGACGGTAGTCAAATATTATACTTTTGACTCACACAACACAACATCTCTATTAAGTTTTCTGACTTTGAAGCAGAGCTTTTTGGTCAGTGGAGTAATTTGATTTTATTTTGAAAATGTATTGGACCATGCACTGTTAATCACCAGGGAAAAAACAATCCCAGTCAAGTCTCAGCGGTCAGCCATATTTGAAGCAGTCAGTGTCCTAATGATGCTCTGTTAAATAAAGATGAGGCAGAAGATTCTTCACCAGAGACCACAGTGTCATCTTCAGGTCATGTTTGAAGTTAATAAAGAAAGATTCCTTTGGTTTAAATGTTTGCTGTGTTTACCTCAACCTCAACTTAACCACTGCCTCAACAAAACAGAAACAGCCTTAAGAAAAAAAAACTAAATAATTGTTCTTTTGTTGACTCACACTGAACAACTTTTGAAATAATATTTCACCATGAGTGTCTATGCTTCTAACTTAAGCAATTAATCTGTGTACTTTTCCTATTGTTCACATTTACTGCATGTCAATATCAATATTTTGTGAATATTTTCACTGTCTTTTCAAGGAAAAAACAAGCAATTTTAAAAACTGTGTTTCAGTGAACATAACTTCAATTCAAATTACCAGAGCCAAGTCAATTTGTTGCTAACTGTACGTGTTTGTGAAAACAAATTGGCATTTAAATGGAACTGCATCAGCTTCTTGCAGCCAAACTCCATTTTTAATCTTTGAACTTCAGCCTCGCTATCCATCAACCTTTGAGAAGTCGGTGGATGTAGAGCGGGCGCAGAGTAAGCAATGCAACCTCGCAAGGAGTTAATTATACAAAGGCACTTTGCATAATTAACTGTGTAGCTATTTTCTAAAAGACAGAGCCAACGCAGATGAAATATTTCAGATTCGAGTAAAGAGAAGAGGCTCCATCACATTCATCAAAGGACTGATACATTAAAAATGTTTTTTCAATCATTATAGTTGTCTTGGGTCACACAAACGCTAAACATCACATCAAATGTGTTTACAAGCTCCCTGGTTGTGATCAGGTTCTTTTTGGACAATCCTGGTTATATTCTGCACATGTAAATGGCTTTTAGAAACCTGGATATTAATGCTGCACCTTAGCTAAACCAACAGAAACCAGGATACTGTGGCATCTAAACAACTCATCCAGGTTTCAGAACTATCTCATGGTGGCTGAGATGGTGAAACGCCGGCCATCAGAAACCTGGATACAGGTATGATTATGTACACGGGGATATGAAACAGCAGCTTTTTCATGTTTCATTAAAGGCCATATCCTGAATACTATTAAAAACAGGATGAAGCTCATGTAACAAGTCACTGAGTGCACATGTAAATGCACTCAGTGGCCTGTAAAATGAACCAGTATGATCAACTATGCAACAAGCACACGTGTCTCCGAACTAGTCAAGTCACTTTCGATGTTTAAACGCATGAGTACAAGGGGAAAAAATGTTAAACCTCCCATCCAATCAGAAACCAGTGGAAATATACAAGTCAAACAACATAAATATGCTTTAATTTCTGATAGCTTGATTTCTTTCATTGCTGATTAATCTTAATTTTTCATTATCTAAATCTTTTATGACCAAAAAATGACTGAAAATATTTAATCATTTTTGCTATAATTTTGATTTACCAAATTTTACATTACATTTGAGAAGCAGAAAACATAGATTAGAGATATCTGCTTTAAAATAAATGAATAAAATTGAACAATTGATTGGATATTAAATTAGTTACTAATCAACTTTCTGTCAAAACAACTTGATGATTGAATAATGCAGCTTTGGGTGGCTTAAGTTTTTTTGTGTGCGTGTGTGTGTTGTGTCTTTCACCAGACTGATCCTTACCTCAGATAAAGCTTCAGTGCACTTGTTATTGTCTTAACATCCCAGTCTGTGCTGGTAGACAAATCCACTTCATTGCTCTTCTCATCTGAATGAATTCCAACAACACAATAAATCATTACAATGAAATTCACTGACTTGAGGAATCATCACATAGAAAACAACAAACTATTCTTCTTACACCAGAACAGCCACGGATCGAGTGTGATTTTGTGGGCAGCTGAGAAAGTCTAAATATGTAATATAAATATGTGACTTACAATTAGCCATATGAGGATAAAAGTGTATTGCTACGAGCTGTGGGGGTCAAGTCTGGCCCCAGTGGATACAGACAGAAGATACAGTTTCTGTAGAAGGCTGCTGGTTCTATATACTCATTACAAGTTTAATTAATCCCTTACTACTTCACTCGCTCCACAGGGACTCTAGGGATCTGTTGTGCTGAACATTCAAGAGGCTTCACTCAGATACCTAGAGTAACATCTGATGAATTGCAGTAAATGTGGAGGTGCAACGTGTCAGCTGTGTTTTCAGCCAGACACATAAAGAGCACAGGAGGTCGAGGTCACCACACAGCCTTCAGCTTCGTGGGAGGTTGGTGGTCTGCTCTGGTCCTGGGAATTTCTTTTTTCCTTTTTCTTTTTTTTTTTAGATTTCATTTATGTACTGCAGCCAGAAGGACTGTGTTTCTCTGGCTGCTCTGTCCACAAACTGACCTGTCCAATATCAACGTCTGAAAGCAAATGTTACTGTCGAGTGTTTGTAGCCACAGGTGTGCCTCTGCGTGTGCGATTGATGGGGTTTGCACACTTCTCTGTAGTCTGCTTTAGCACAAATAGACCTGACTTGGTTAGGTCAGAGATGCAAAAACAGAATCTTGGCAGTAGCATTTGGAGCACCATTGATTGTGAAACAGCTAACCACAAGGCAGCAGCAAGTTCAAAGGTTTGTATTCCTTGTTATTCTACCTTTGTTTTCTCCGCTAAGCCTTCAGGGACGTGAGAGGTGATGTTAACATAGCGGTTTAAATTGGAATTGCAGCTGTTTGGAAACTAAGACACAGAACCTTTTTTTGCTTAATCTTAAAAATAAACAGCAGGGTGTGGAAACTTGCAAAAACATGGTGGACCATAGACAGTAAACAAAGAGGAACGTAGCCTTCGTGTCATCACCCGCAGGTTTCTGGAGAGGCTCAGAGTGAGCTGCTCCTCCATCACCGGCCTGGCAGTGCCAGACTCCGTCCCAGACTCCGTCCCTAACTCCCAGCTATTCCATACTGTAAATGGATAAAGAGGTGGAGCATGTGTGGAGCTGAGGCTTCGGTGCATGTTGGCACTCACATGAATAATTTAACTGAATTTCCCAAGTAGTCGACCAAAAAAAATCTGACAAGTAAACAGAGCTCAGTTATTGGATGCAGCTCCTTGGTCAGCCTTTTTTAAAGTCTTTATTTTACCCAGAATACATTGTACCATAGTCCACCATAAGATAAGCAAAAAACTAAACTTTGCACAACGGATGAATTCAGATGTCTATGTGAAGACTATTTGTTCTGTCTAATTTATCACAGTCAAAGTCTGTCTGAAACTGGCACCTGGTGTTTAATACATTCATGGTCGTTTCTGCCTCAAACCATGAACGTGTTGAATGTACTGAGTAGTTCTCTGGTGATATCTCACAGTTTTCCTTTAACGTGCCTCACTCTGCTGTTACATCTATACATCTAAACTAATTCAGCAGCTATTACAGTCATATTATAGCTGTGCAACAGATAGGTCAGAGCTCACTTTTACTGCCCTCTTCCTGTTATACTGTTGCCTGACATTCAATAGGTGCTGCTCTCTTTGTTTGTACTGTAATGTGATGGTGGACTCATTTTTCATCACTCTGTCCTCTCTGATTGGACCCCAGCCATGTTGGTGGGTGAGAGATGAAAAGGAGGAGGAGTGGGAGGATCCAAACTCTTTCTTCAGGGTTTAAAGCTTGCTTCACCCACACACCATGAACTGCTACATGCATGAAATGTTTGTGAATGTATCTGTGCAGAACTAATACTACCTCCATCATGCATATTAGTCACTTCAAGAATAAAAGAAAATGATACGCTCTGGGTAGCTTAATGAAAAACACCCCATGTATTCTATACAGTAAATCAGTAATAAGTAAGGGAGAATGAAGTCTGTGCTTTTCCTTAAGAGTATTCAGGCTTTAAAGAAACTTCTTAGAGTGCTGCAGCAGAGTGTTAATGGAGGCTACAGCATGAGTCAGCAGGTTGGGCGGCTGGAAGGTTTTGGAGAGGAAGTTGAGACAGGCTGGCGGCTGCCTGAGTTTGTTGTCATTCTGAACACAGAGCTGAAAGTGAGCTGGTGTCTGCTGGAGACGGCAGGAAACCAGAGAGCAGAAAGAGAGCAATGGAAAAGGACATAGGACAAGATTTATATAAAAGAAGTTGAGCAAAAGCGTTACAAGACAAGTGAGAGGCATTAAGGAAACCGAGAAAGCTGAGAGACAGACTAAGCAACCTGCAAGCGTGTGAGTGGCCATCTTAGCGGTGTGTTCATGGGGTAAAAGTCAAAAAGTGGAAGGAGGTGGATGGGAGAGACCCTGTCTGCTTGTCTGGTGAATACGAAATTGGATGAAAGCGTGGCAAAGAAATACACAGGCACTTGTTACACTTTAGAGAGACGAGGTGCCGATAGGCTGAGTCATGGGCTGATTGCCACAGTCACTATCTTTTTAATATCACCTCAACAGACACATCCATTACATCAGCACATCCAACTAACTATGGGGCAACCTAATATCACACAGATAGTGCAGCGGCATATAAATTAAAATTTTAACTTTATTCAGCTTTGACCAGAAACTTTCTATGCACGGTAACACATTCACAGAACAGAGAGAAAGAAAGAAAAGAATAAAATGTAACTCACCGACCATTAATGAGAGTAGCTTCTGGACCTTGGAGCTTACCCCAACAACTCTGTACAGGCCTTGATCATTAATACCTGAAAAGTAATAAATGGATATAATAAAACTTCATATCTTAGACTGAATTTCCAAATGCTGTACATCTGCACACAATGCAGACAATATAAACAATGGCAAACAAAAACCAACAATGAATACATAGACAATGAGGACAATACAAGATGCAAGGATTATTACAATGACTGTCCTCACTCATTTACCAAATAAGTCCATTTGATGCAACGTACTAAGACGCTGC
Source organism: Decapterus maruadsi (assembly GCA_030347415.2). NCBI lineage: Eukaryota > Metazoa > Chordata > Actinopteri > Carangiformes > Carangidae > Decapterus > Decapterus maruadsi. The sequence continues at coordinate 12,375,405 of CM064901.1, forward strand.
TGCTAGGATTTGGACTAACACTTGAGAAAAGGAGAGCATATTCTACCAGTTCTCAGATCTTTGCAGTGGTTTCAAAGTTTTACCTATTATCTATAAGTCACTATATGGTTTGAGCCTCCAATATACTGTATTTCAGAAATGTTTATTATGTATGAGCCAGTAGGTCTGGAAGATCTGCAGGAGCTAGTTGGTGGTGCCCAGAACTACAACTTATCAGGGTGAAATGTCTCGTAGCCACTGTGCTGCCCCCTGCTGGAACCAGCTCCAAATAAAGCTCAAATCAAATCTGCCCAACTCAAAACTGGCTTTAAAAAGTAAGATATAAACTGCTCTATTCTCTTCTGTCTCCATTTAATCTTGATATCTTTAATGAGATATTGTATTGTCTTATAACCTGTTTTATACTGTATTATATTATTATTATTATCTTGATACAGTATGCTTCTTAATTCTCTTTGTATGCTTCTTTTATTCATCGTAAGATGTTTTATTCATGTTTGTCAATACAATGAATGACCTGTGCATACAAATACATTTGCCTTGAACACAACAACAACCTTTGATGTCGAGAATATACAGCAGCTGAAAGAATACTTCATTATGATATATAACCATATTCAATAAAATAGATTTGACATGTTGAGAGGAGAAACACCCAAAGTGATTTTTGACTCAAAAGAAGTGAGATAACTAAGTGCAGACTGAAGTTAATTAAGAGGACTTTTAGTGTAATGCACTGAAAGGCATTCATCATCTCCAGTTCATGTTGTCTGCAGTAACTGGAAGGCAGCATTTTGTTTCAACACTAGAGCATGTCTGCCACCCTGTGTACATCTAAAGACACTGCACTGATGTCACCTGTTACCATCTGTCAATTCTCATGTAAATTTGGCCGAAATAAATCACCGGCTGCCAAAATAAATCACCTGTAATTACATATCTGAGGCTCACCTCTGGTCTCTATCGCGCTGATGGAGTTCTTCACAAAACTCAAACCTACGTCATCCAGCTGGGCATCAACTGCAGGTGAAAGAAAATAAAAAATGCTCAAAATGCGATGAAGCATTAAGCTACAGAAACGTAAATGATGTCCTCTAATAGACATCATGTCCTGTACAGGTAGATACTTACATCCTCTTTCTTTTGAATATGTTCTCTCAAGGTAGTGTCCAATCTGTTAATGACAACAAAGACAGACACATATAATAGGTTCATAAAAGTGAATTAATCCTTGTGATACTCAGTGAGGTGTAGGTATATGGAAATGCTTTAAATGTGAAAAGGCATTGACAGTTCAACAGAATCCACCGAGGCTACATGAGCTGTGTGAGAGCGGTGGATGATGACATAGTAGAGGCGGCTGACTCACAGGTTCCTTCCCACCCATGGCCTGCATCCAGAACCTATGGTCATCCTCTGACAGGGACTGCACTGTGAGCACCGTCCCCGGCCTGGAAGAGAGCCACACTATTAGTAATAGGCAAACGTCTTAGAGGTACAGTACAGCAATGCATGAGGGACGTCATGTCAATATGAAACATCAAATGTGCTCAGTCTGCTTTGAAACAAAAATCCCCCGTTGCCAAGGGCACATGCACCTTGGATTTTCAGTAAGTGAAGATACGAACCCTATTAGTCACCCCAGCTGGTTTATGAGAGCTTCAATCACATGGGGCCAGATGGATATCACATTACTCATCACAGTGAGAATGGATATGTGAACTCAAATTTCAATCCTAAATCTGGTTGTATTGCTTTTCTATTAACCCTTAGAACTCCGCCGGATCGCCGGCGCCCCCAGGTGGCAGCGTCGGTATTTGTCAGTGTATCTCGGAAACCACACAACATAATTTATTAGGGAAAATTGTAATCAAAAGCTTACTCTTTGGGCAATCTATCAAGGGCTCGGGGCAATTATAACCTTTTGAGATAATTTTCAATCCAGCCGTTAAGTGCAGCGTTTTTTTCAGCAACTTTTTAAAGTAAATCCAATGTGATAACTCCGTGATAATGTGATTATTTGTTACGTTTTATGATAAAGATGTGCATTACCGGCCCTCCATTTTGAGACCGGAAGTAGACTACGGTGACTTCCGGTCCGCCCCTCAACCAATCAGGTGCTCCGATTTTTTCTTCTTTTGTTTTGATGCGCGCAACATCCAATCAGGAGCAGCCAAAGATCATTGTGAAGTAAGATAGTTGCCTCCGTATTGAAAACAAAGGAATAATAATCCCCCATGGCCAAAATAAAGAAAAATAAACATTTACACACAACCTTTGCACATGAAAACGTAGCCTACACAAGCTTAGCTTCATGCACTGTATGGAATGTGCTTAGTGTACATTCTTATGCTAAGTGCACATTCTGAGTGAAAAACGAGTGGAGCAAAAATGTAAAAATATAAATATTTTTTGTTGTGTGTATGTTAGAAAGTTAGAATTTTTTTCTGCTAATAGCTAGGGCCTGAGAGAATCATATTTGAGAATGAAAAAGCTTGGTCATTGTTGATCTCTGTGTTTTTTAACTTAAATTCTGGGATATTCAATTTCCGTTTTTTTTTTTTTTTAGTTTATATACTCATATAACTATTAATTCATTCATGTGAGATCATTTCAGCATACATATTTTGATAGCCCAGGTTGTCCTGAAAAAAGAAATGTATATTACTTGACTGTACATGGAAGGGTTGAGATTATACATGCATTAATAGACAGAAAGACCAGGCGGACAAAAAGTAGCAAAAAATGACTTGGAGTGTTAAGGGTTAATACTACAGAAAAGGGGCAGGGCAGAGTTAAGTTGTGTGACAAAATGAGATATCTATTAGAGAAGGGAACAGCACGGTATGACAAATCCTTCCAGCTAAGGGAGGGCAGTCCTCCAAGACAAATCCTACTGTCCCACCCACCACTGTCCAAAATACAGGGCAACAAAGAGCAAGTGTGTGTGCATGTTCGGATCTCTAGCAAAGCTGTGGAATATCACAGCAGAACATCTGTGTCCTCTGGGGCTGCTATGGAGGCTCACTTTAAAATGACAACTGCACCTAGAAGCATAATGTCACCACAGAGTATTTCAGGAATCAGTGTGAGGTGGTAATGTACCGATCAGTTATGTCGAGGTCTAAGCAGAACCTCCGGTCCAACATGTCAGTTGTTTTGCGAACACAGGACTTGAGCGTGACAGACTCGGTCTCTCCCTGAAAATAAAAACAATAATAAATGAATACGTTTTACTCTTCAGAATGCGGTAGTAATAAAAGAAGAAGAAGAAAGATTGCGTTATGGCCGTGGTTGAAATCATAAAAACTGTGCTACTCACAATCTTCCCTCCAGATCTGTGGTCAAAAGTCACCATGTGCAGGATCTTCTGCTCTTTGACGAATGTGCAGTAGCGTTTGACCCAACTGGAACCAAAGGGAGGCGGTCCTAGAAAAACAAGACACAGATGTGACACAGGAATTCGACAGTATTTGAGAGATAATGATTATGTTTGCTTCTACAGGAAAAAGAAAAGATTTCACAGGTCAATATAAACATTATTCCTCCTGAGATATGTCACTGTGAGGGCGCAGAGTGAAAGAATGCATAGTAGTCAGCAATTTGACTCTGGATCACACAATGCTGTGCCAGAATGAAGACAATAAAAAACTACAATTACCACCTCACGGTTGTATCTTTCTGCTACTGTCACACTAGTTTCAGGTTACATCCCTGATTATACAGAGTCATAAGGCTGTCATGTATTTGCTGCATTAGACATCTTCCCTCACTACTCTGTATTAAACCACACAATCTAGGTCTTACGTTTTTCCTGTACATAGAGGTAGCCTTCGAAGCTGATGGGGCTGGTCTGCCTGTATTCTTGGGGTGTCTCCCTGATCCTCTTCATCAGCTCGTACACTTCTGACCGTGCACCCTCAAATCGATTCCTAGTCTGGGAGGGAAAAAGAAACAAATGCACATTTCACCCACTTGTTGACACTCGGTGGTTTAAGTATGACTACACACTGATTAGAGGTTTTTTTTCCCAAATTAACATTGATGAGCTTCCATTGAAAACCGTTTTACAGTATCTGTAAAACTGGCTGAATGGTTGGTAGTGATCTAAAACTAAGACTGAAACAGATCTGTGTCTCTAATGGCACTGGAGAATTGGAGACACCAAACTGGAGGAGCTATAAAGTTAACAAGTGGCTGCAGAAAATACAACATGAAGGAGAGCCAGAAGTTTGGTAGCCAACTCGAGACAAAAAAGCAAGTAAATATTGGACTGGCATCCGACAGACAGATGACTCCAATGGCCCATTATGCACTGTTTTTAGCTTCAGTAACTGTGGTGAGAAGGGAATGATTTTCTATGAGATTAGCCACAAGAACTTGACCAGAAAGCTAAAAAGCAGAACGTATAGGTTTTCTTCCTCCTCTCGTTTAAGGGCCTTTCTTCATTTCATATTCATTCAGCCTTTTTTCTGTTGTGAGAACAGAACAAGAACCCACTAGTATACAAGCATTTTTTCTCAAGTTTAGAATCAGGCTTGTCCAAATGACACACATACTGTAAGAATAAAACACTATATGTGTTACTGTGTTTCTTACATTCTGAATATTGATCTGCAGTGCTCTTTTATAATGATCAAAGTCCTTGGCAAGCTCGTAGCCCTGGTGGTAAAATGTGAAGACGGTCTGAAAGAAGGCCAGCATCTAAAAGAAGAAACAGAGTTGACATGTTCATTCAAAACGGTTGGCAGGTGAAAGAGAAACTGCACACTACAACACTATGGCAAAGTGACAAGAGATCACTGTTTTGTCAGTTTGGAGTAAACAGAAACTTAAGCCCATGTGATATGTCCTATATACAGTCACTCACTGGCTCCACACACTCAAACTTCTTTCTCTCTTGGATCTCTTGCAGTTTGCAAACATAGTCCAGTGACTCCTCCTGAAAGTGCTGCCTCATGGTTTCCACCTGGCCGTCTGCCTGAAGAGGGAGAGAACACACACAGCATGATGATTATGGTGACAGACAGATGCATGGAAGCAAAAGTAAAGAAACATCATGATGAGAATGCGGTTTTTCTAAGTATGGCTTCAAAATCTGAAAGAAGCTGCTCGGAAGTTCTTTATATATACACGGTAGTTTCAAAATAAGATGTTGGTCTCAGACTGGTGTATAAACTCAACAACATGTAACACCTTCTAACCTTTGACTCTCAACTCTGAGTTCAAGCCACAACCGCCTGCTCTGTGGCTCAGGATGTGAAGCAGGTCGTCCACTAATTGGAGGGTCAGTTGTTTGATTCTCGGCTCCTCCGTGTGCGTGTGTCAACGCGAGACACTGCATTGGGGTGTGTGCGTGTGGTAGAAGAGAGCAGTATGTATAGATATGTAAATGTGGCTTGTAGTGTTAAATGCTTTGAGTGATTGCTAATACATTTATTATGATAAGTAAAAAACATAAAGACAGAAGTTTGGACAGCTATCCTTGTGGGGCCCTATTCATTAACAGGTAGAGCGTAACCTAAACTTGTGGCATCATGCATTTTGGCTCTTGCAAAAGTAATGAGGTGCTGGTTTTCAAAACAACAACAAAAAACTGGAATGACCACATCTCCCCTCTGCCAGTCCATCTAGTTTCAAATTACATTCCTCTTTATCCAGACTCGTGTAAAATATCAACAATTTTGGTAATGGCTACAAGTGTTTCCGAGTTTAAGTATGTGCAACATTTGAAGAAGTTCTGTCAAGACATTACTGAGAGATCATGTCGATGAAAATGTGAGGGAGAACCTTAAAGACAATATACCTCTGGCTTGCCGGTGCCTAGATCATCACAAAAATTAAAACAAGAAGAAAGAAAGAAAAGTGCCTCAGGCACAAATAGTAATAGTAGAATTCATAATATTGCTATCCATCCATGCCTGTCCTTTGCAACACGGTGGTGGGGTTTCCGCAGCACCAACATGTACAGACAAACTCAAACTCACGCCTTTGGGCAATTTGGAGTCTTCTAAATCCAGACAAAAAAGGGAGCATGACAGCGAAGGTATGGAGTTAAGCTCTGTCTGTAACCAACCAGGATAAACAGTCTGCATCTAGAAATTCCCATGAAGCAATGCTTGAATATGAACAGATTAACATTAGGCTACGCAACAATAACTGAATTATACCATAGAGCTGTTACTGTGCAGCCTCGTGTGAACAGACGTCAGTAAAGCATCTTTAAGAGTAAGAAGTGATATATCTTCAAAGTTCATAAACTGCTTTTCATAACACATGCTACTGTTCTCCGAGCCGACTAAAACAACTGATGCAGTGTTGATGAAGTTCATGACTCTGTGGCTGCGAACATATCAGTGGGTCTATTTATTCAGGTCTGGCAGCAATCTGTGTTGGTACCACAGACCCTTGTGAACAGACTGAGCGGGCTGCATTCATAATGTCAACAAGTTTCAAGTGTCCTCTCTGCTCAGTGTATACAACGTATGGTTAGCCTTACATGGCTACATGGAACAAAGAAACATTGTTCAAGCAAGAGTGCCAAAATTCTCCACAATTAAATTCTTTCTTTTTTTTTAATATCAATTTTGGTACTGCAGCATAGCATGGGTTTTTAGACGAGCTACGGCAACCAGGGTTGACCTTGGGAGTACAGTACAAGTGAGCACACATTTCCTTTCCAAACCAGCCAGGAAAACTGTTGCTGCGAGGCACGTCAGTGGAAACTCACATGGTCAAACAGGCTTTGCAGCAAGACTCTTCCCCCCGTGGCACCGAAGACAAAAACCAAAACAGGGATTCTCTAACTAAACAAAATGTCTGTTTCCATTTTTGTTGTACAGATCTACTCAGACAGGGATAAATACCTCTTGTAGCTGCGGCTCTTTCTTCTTTGCTGACATATTCAGAAGCTTTTCCAGAGAGCTGTAGTACTTCTCAGTCTCTTTCTCATACTTCTTTCTTTCCGCCTTAAGAAAATGGTGTCAGGGAGAGAGGCATATTGGAAAAATAAAATACTAGATTAGTGTAATAGTAATACAGTTCATATGCTATTGGCAGTGACCTGAAAAAATGTGTCATTTTTAGCATGCACGAGTTACACAACATTTTCAGTAGTGGAAATAAACCATGATACATTACCCGCACTATACCAAGATGATCTTTCCTGAACTTCTCAAGGGGTTTCATTAAAGTTTCTGTGATGTTTCTCATCTAGTCAAAGACAGAAATCATATCACATGTAGTAACTGCTCAACTCACTGACAGAATTGATAAATATTTCATACAACACAACATTTCCAGGCTTTAATATTTGTTGTTTCCAGTGAATAGCAGCGGCTGTATGCAGTTTCCCTTCTTCTAGTGGTGCTGCCTTCTGATTGATGCCCCGCTAGTGTTGATAATCTAAAATTACATAACACAACCAGGTGTTTGTTGGTGTTTTTTACCATCCATTAACTGATGAAGTGAATGAATTTTTTTCCCATTCCTCCATTGCTTCTGCTCTGCTGACTGCAGGACATGCCTGTGCCTGTACGCTCACCCTACTTCTCCCTGCTTTGCACTGTGATGTCATCCCACTCTGCTGAGCATTGCCTTCAGTATTACGGTCTGAGCCTGGTGCTGCTGAGACAGTCATCTAATGATGCCCACTCCCTAACCTCAGACACTGCAGACAGACATTACAAGAGCGTGGCTGTTTATAAAAAAAGTCTCCCTGTCCAAAAGAGGATGTTTAGACAAGTTGCTTTTGAAATAATTTTCAACAAACTTTCACAGACCATCTAATCTTATACTTAAACCAAAAGAAACATTTTGATTAGGCACTGTGGTATGTGTTTGTGTCATCTATCATAATAATATATACAGTGGTCGCAAACAAACAAACCACAGATTTAGACAGTGCTCCATTTCTAAGACCACAATATAGCAAACAGCGTGACACCAGCAACAGTTAGTGTAACACGCTTTAAATCAGGGCCTGGTTTCACAAAGACATTTCATTTCATTGATCTGTGGTGTTGGTCCAGTCTTGATTTTGCTCATGGATTATTCTAATGTAAGTCAGACTGTTTGACAAAAATAAAGACTAACTCATTTCAAGATAAAAACATGAGATACAGTATCTTACTCCCACCCTAACTCAGGCATAAGACCAATGTTACCATGGTAATAATCAAGCAGTAACACCCCACAACAGAAAACAGTAAAACATGGCTCACAGTTTGTGGTTTGCTGACATTATTATTATTATTAGTGGTAGTACAGTAGATCTTTATTTATGTGGTTTCACTTCTTACTGAATTTCCTGTTAAATAAAATTCTGCCACATATATCTGCCATAGTCAAAGTCTGTCCTTATGAAACCAGCCTCATGATGTCCATTGCAACTTCCTTCATATCCTGTTTGTAGTTTCTTTTGCTTAATGAGTAACTTCAACAGTGCCTGATGCAAAAGTTAAGTTTGGTGGTGGTATCTCTGAGTGAGCTGGATGTGTCACAGGTAGTAGGTTATGCAATCGGTCTTGGTATTTAAAGCTTGGGGTGTAATTATGTGGATGTTCACTCCAGTGATCCCTGCAGCCACTCCTTGGCAGGTGCTGTGTGACAGTGACCCTTAGACAGTCACAAAGGGAGGGACCGTTCAAACATGATCAATGCGCATACACCCACAGGGAATCTGGTTTGCTCTGCCTGCTGGATGCTGCTGTGTCTGTACTGTACAACCGGAGGAAATTATATTATGAGTGCCTGTCCGGATCTCTGGTGGATGACAGAGGCAGACATTAATAGATGCGAGTACCAAATATGGGCAGTAATAGGTGAGGGTTGGTTGGAAATAAGCACAGTACACCCATACAGACAGTTAAACAATTCAAGTGCAATACAGCACATGCACACAGACATACAGTACAGACACAGGTATTTTTCCTGGCTTTCCAGCAGGTTCTCTCACTGGTTGTTCTCACCATCAGCTCTCTTTGGTCTTCCAAGTTTTTCAGGAATATGGAAAACTCTCGCAAAGACTCATCTGTAGGGAAAAAAAAGGGAATCACATGAAACACATAATAAATTGAATCCCTGTGTTTTAGTCTGTCATACGGATATTATGTTTATCAGCTGTTCCCACCACAGATGCTCACCACAAACTGCTCTTAATTTGCTGGTAGAGAGAGAACTGTAAACAAACATTTACTGGGCATGTCTGTGTGGTGGTAACAAACCCAGTGGTTAGTTTCTGTCATGCGATGATACAAACCCACACTTACCGATACATTTCTCGTCATCGGTCTTTGCATCTCCGATGTACTCAAACTGAAATTCTCCCAGGCACTGGGCGAACTTCCGCTGTGCCATCCCAAGCTCTGAAAGACAAATAGAAATACTAAATTCATTTGAAGCAGTGCATTTAGAAAGAGGCAGAAGACTAATAATAGTTATGACTGTTTTCAAAGAAGCATTTTATTGAAGAACTACTTTCTCAACAATTTGTTCAATGGTGACATCATATCAGCTCAGCTGTCTTGAGCCCTGGTGCATTACACAGTTAACCACTTTGCAAACATCCTGTCTGTTACATCCTGTTTAACACCAACCCCCCACCCGTCTTGCAGGACAACAGGTGTCACAAATTAAGACAATGCAAGTCATAGCTAAGATTACTAAAGAGAAAATAAACAGTAGTGTCACCAGTGTTTGTTTATTTATTCATTTGAATAAAAATAGCAACATTATAGTGTAACTGTAGTGTTACGTTTAACCATGACCCTGAATAGCCCTAGAAAGAAGCTGTTTGACCCAAGGTTTCATTATTTTCAGGATACTATGGTACTTATCTTTTTCAGCTGATTTAACAGCAGCAATGTTATGTACTGTAAAGCAATGCAATATTATCTATTCATAAGGTTTGAGTACACCCTCTGCAAATAAAACTAGTCATCAGCAACAAGACTGACGTGCTGCTAAGGCTTATGCAGAAATAAAAGTTGTTTTCAACAACCACATATTCTTTGGCTATGCAGGTGTGATATGTCGAATCATGTTCAAATACAAATGTGTTGCATGCACAGGTGGCAGTATAAAACGTGCAACAGTTATGCAAATTCAACAGCCTAAACAAAGCCCAATTCAGAAGGAATTTCCCAAGCAATACAGCATCATCAATATCAATATGAAATGGGTTTTTGAAATTCAAAAAGAAAAAGAAAAAAAAGAAAAGGCCCAACCCTGCAGTGTAGCTTAGAACAAAATACAAAACAGATTCATTGACTCTTTTTACTATTAACCTCTTGAATAAATGACAACAAGCCTAACAACTGACTCACCAAACTTCAGAGAGCACACACGCACACACACACACACCAGTGTAAACTCTGCACTAAACTAAATAAATGCTCCAGGATGATTTTGACATTGTGAGAGGTGAATAAATGTGTTGGAAGTCGGCGCACCACAACGACGCTGCACACCAGTAGAAACACAGCAAACGAAATCTATTTCTAAACAGCGAGGAGATTCCCTGAGGTGGGATCTCTGACCCGCGACAGTCCCCTCGGGAAACATGACAGAATGCAGCAGGGGTATTTTAAGACTGCGGCTACGAGCAGTATACTGAGGAGCAGTGTCATTAGCTTTGGCAGATAGCTGGGACTCTATAGGGAACAATAAACTGAGCTACACCATCGAACAGAGCGCTAGGAATGCACTGAGAAACTACGACTGCAACAACACAAATAGCTGCAACTACTGCTACTTATTCACAGAGTTAATGAGCAATATGCATCGGTGCTCAAACTGATGTTTACAAATGGTAAACATAAGATCCTATAGTCATACAACATGCTAAGTTGAGTCATGTCAACATGATGAGATAAGATACACTTAGACCTGATGGATTATTTCTGATATGAATCATTTATTCCTCACAGCAGTCTTCTTCTCAATGCATCACAGGTGGGGTTAATAACATTAATAGTGGATTCCAGGGGCCATGCAGCCTCACTGACTGAGCTTCCTGGGTATTCGTTAGTCCTTATTAGTTGCACCTGGACTTTTCCTGCTACAAGCCCAAAAAAGGTATTTTCAGCTTTTATCAGCAATCCACTTGCATATCATCCTGATTCTTTGTTTTTTCACCTGCCACTGAACTTTCAGGACTTTCATCTAATACAAAGTTCATATTGCTTTTTAATATTACAATTTTTTTGTTGCAGTTTGATAACACACAGTGAAAACAGACAGGAAAAAGTAGGGTGTCTGTCTGCCTGGTGGGGGGTATTATGCCACAATGATCTCAAACAGTATTTAAAGGGAAGTGGCTGTAACATGATCAAGGCTACAGTATCCGTGACCCCCCAAAATAGGTTTTATTTTTGCTGACTCAGGCTCTGGTAAAGGCAGCAGAAGCCACCCAAGATTCTCCCAAGAGAAAAGTGAATGACTTTTATAAATCACTAAATACTCTGATCTTTGCTAAATAAGTAATTGAACACTCTCACTTTTACAATTCATTTATTTGAGCTGTTTTGTTTCGTCTCTACCCGTGGCTCCCCTGCTGCGTCCTCACCCCAGGCCCGCAGAGCTGTGTGTGTACACATGCTATGGATTAAATCTACACCGGGGCCCGAAAGCCCAAACACGTGAGAGGTGTTGGACAGTGCCTGCCTAAGCCTGGAACAAAGATAGCTTCTGCCTCAATAGTTTATTTCAAACAGCTTGAAATCCACGGCAGGCTGCTCTTTAGCTCAATCTTAAATCCATACAATGCCAAAGCACACAAAAATATGGGTCAAACAAAACACCTGTGGTCGATTCCTTCGGCCAATTTGTCTGAGCTATCGACCTACAGGAAGCCCAGGGATTCACGCCAGACAATGGGGCAGCTTGTGTACTACAGTATTTACAATTGTTTGTTCTTTGAGTGGGTCTTTCTATAGCACCGACAGGAAACGTTGGTTCTTTTCTTGTGAGGTGAGGCAATTGTTGTTGTTGTCCTCAAGAAATGAATAAGCAGGCTGTCTCGCAAGCAAACTTTACAAGTCCGGGTCGGCGAATATGCTCTAATGACAGTAAGAAAAACAAAAGGACTAATGGCTAATAGCTCATTTCTTGGCTCGTGAACTCCTCCAAGACACTACACAGACACTTTGGCTCATTAATCAAGACAAGTGACACTCTGTGTTTGTCCTTTACTCAGACACCAGGAAATGGTATTTAAAAAAAAAAAAAAAAAAAAAAGAGCCACTGCATTAGCAATGTTAAGAGGCAAAACAATAGCAGCAGTGTCAGATCCTCTGACTCAGGCACCTCTTTAAAGACAGTATTTAATGAGGTTAGAAAGGAATGTATTGTGGGATGTCTTTTTTATTGTGACCTTATAATCAGTTATATGAATTTATTAGACAACAGTTTAGAGTGGAAAACTTATATAATAAACTTGTGTCAACCAGAGCGAATAAACTTGGAGCTCATATTACGAATACACTAAAAGCTTTTCACTTTTTTGGCCATATTATTTCTGTCACATGGACGCGACTTCTAGCTGATGTAAACACAACCCGTTGAACTGTTGCATTTAAGTATGGCTTTGAGGACGGTGCTTTTTTTTTTTTTTTCAATATAAAGCCTGTGTGTGTGGCCATTAGTTATGTTGCAGAGACTTTATGCTGAACGTAGCAATTTTCTTTGACGTGACTGTAAATCCGGAGGGGAATCTAAGCCACACAGACACATAGGATCCTGACCAGGGTGTTCAAGTCCATAAAAGGTGAGTCTGGTTACGCCAGTCTAGTCGATAGGCCTCAATTTGTGATGCCTGAAATCACTGCAGACAACACAAACTATCCTATATCAGTGCACACTACAACAACTACTATAATTTTAGCCTTTTAAGTGGTACTGTATATATCCAGTTAGCAGGACAGGGACAAGGCATAATATTTCATCGGATGCAGAGTCGTATATGTCTATTGGTTTAAACAGATAGGGGGTTTAGCTATAGACACAGCCTTGAAGCCTCCAGTGGATCTTTAATGTTTCTTCCTCTGCCCCTGCTGCTTTTCAATTACGGCTCTGCTGCTCATGGTTTGATCTTTGGCCCCGTGCTGTTTCCCATCTCTTTACCTCACCTCGGTGACATCATTTAAAAAATATATACTATGTACTTTAACTGGTGTAACTCAATAATCTTGTCCCTGCTAGGGATCCTTACAGCCAGGCGCTTGAAACTATGAGTGACCAGGTTTGTGTTTAGCTTGTAAGCTTTGAAGCAATCTGCCAGAGGAACGCAGGGAAGACGAGTCTGCTGTTTTTTAAACCCCTGTTTGAAACCTTTTATAGAAAAGCAGTTTTACAGGTTGTATATAGTTTTACTTCATTCTCACACCATGTCTCAATCACTTGAGTTTAGTGTTTTTGGCTCTGCTTTTGTTTGGCTTTTGTTAGCAATATTATCTTTTTTTTTTTTTTTGACATTTAACATTTTTTCCACTTGCATACCAGATAAGGATGAGGGTTTTGCTCTGGTATGTGTTTTTCTTCAAATCTATTGTTATTTTCAGTAATAGTAGCAGTAGTGTCATCGATCACAGCCTGAAGCTGCAGTACATTATTTAAACCTGTCAGGTAATGAGTGACCCTCATGGAGCTTTTGTTGGTCGACTGCAAAATCATCCCTAACATGAAGGTAGAGTGGAAAGTTCAGCTGCTCCCCCTGATAGTAAAAACATGTTTTGACAACATTACAATGAACCTTGACACACCTTAACAAAGCCTCAACACAACACACTGTGTCTGACGTAAGGTCCAGGCAGTATCCAGTGTCACTGTCTTGTAAAAGATAACGACAAACTGATGCCACTGTGACAAAATCAATGTCATTCAAACATTCCTAAGGAGTTTTACTGTGGTATCACATAATCAAGGTGAATACAGTATAAGAAATGATATATAGAAGACTTTATATTTGGATTGTAGTAACAAAAATGATCACGGTTATCTCCACCTTATTGTTAAAATGTGTTTTAAATGTTCGAAGTGGAATGAAAAATAACCTTAAATCATTATAAGTGAACATTAAAACATATCCAATCCAATAACATATCCAACACAACTACGTCACAGACGAGGAGCAGGGACCGTGGACACACCCACTCTGTGAACAAGGCAGATTGTAAGAAGATTGAAGTTTGCTGTCACAATCTTTTAGAGCAAACACACTGAAATCACACAAGTCACTTGTACTAAACCAGTAACAGTGCGGCTGCGCTGTGTGAGGATGAAAGAGTGAGAAGCAGCCCTGGCGAGTTTCAAAAACCCACAACCACAGATCATAGTGTCAAAGCCAAAGAGGCTAAATGGCTAACACGTCAATTTTTCTCTTCTGCATGTGTGTGCACTGCACCCTTCAGTTATTTGACAATGCTCTGAAGAGAAAAAACTAAATTATCTGGTAGTGTAAATCAAGTGAGTTATCTTTTTTTGCAGACACTTGCTTTAAAAAACTTGCTTATACTCACTAACCGACACTGACAAACTCACATTTAAACAGCAATACTAACCATCTGGCTTTTCTTCTTCTTTTTTTACCATACTATAACATGAAACTGTAACCATTTCATCTCTGCTCTTCAGCGAAGACAAGTTCAAGGTCCAGATCACTGTGAAAAATTAGTGTGTAGTGCATGAACAGTGATGTCAATAGATAGATTCGCAGTCTCCTTATTAGAGCCATATGTGAGCATGGAGTACTAATCATGCTCATCCACAATCTGATTACGCAGGCCTCTTGCATGTTGAACTCACTGCAGGGTGGACAGTTAATATGAGAATATATGAGGCCAAGCTGCGCGGACTTCATTACATAAAACATGAAGAATGAATGTTATCCGGTTACATGATGCTCCGGCAATAATAGATGTCAGACAACATTCAGAGGTGGAAAAAAACAGCCACGGCATTTCATGTCCCTGTTCTGTGTCGATTCAAGTCTCAGCAGCATACATCAGCCGGGATACAATCAGTGGTGCCGTAAACAAAAGTGTCAGATGAGAAGTCTGCAGAACAGATTGAAATGATAGCGGTTGTCCTGAAGGAAAGAGCTATCACAAGCTCGAAATACCACACACACGCTGGGGCACACAAGAGTCCAAGGCGAAGGCTTCTCCTGCTTTTTGCCTTTTAAAGCAAGGCATTTCAGAGCAAACCTGGGAACTGTCAAACTTGGCTAGTTTCTCTGCAGAAAGCCAGAGACCCCAGTCTGCTGGATTCTGAGTCTGAGTCATACAGACCCCACCTTACATCTATTCCGGGTGGACAAGCCAGGTTTTTTTCTGCAGCAGGGAGAAACGCCTAACTATGCGACATAAACATTAATGTTCGGAGGAGGTGGGAAGAAAAACAAAGATAACGCACTGGGGAGGTTTCTGAATCACAAGGCTGGTGTAGGTGTAGAAATAAATACTTCAGCAGAGAATAAATAAAGTAAAACAGGTGTAATACTGTAGATCATTGACAGGACAATCAATATTTTAACAACAGACAGATCTATGAATGTTTTTATGTGTCACTTATTATTAATGTCCAAACAAAGCATTTAGTGTGTTTACTCTAATTACAGTCGGCTACGCCTACGCCGCCACATATTGTTTTATCTTAAAACACATCCCAATTCCCTACAACTCATGTCCACTAGTATTACAGCCTGAGCCTCGATGGTGGAGACATTTGGAAATGCCGCTGGACCAGTTCTAGTTTAAAATCTCCCTAAACAGGAGTCTGGTCAGGTGAAAATGGCGAGACCTCTGAAAACAGTGACCCTCCCTGATTGGGTCTCATCAACCTCGACTAATGTTACTCACCAGCTAGCAGCTGTTGTTCAGTTACATTTCTGTATTTGCTTTTTCATGTTGAGTATTTTTTTTTGCAACTAGTCAACTCAGCTGCAGAGTATAGACAATTTACTTCCTGTTTACACTGGTTGCACATGCCCAGTGGACGTGATAATGCAGCCATAGCCTCGGAACTACAAAACTTTATTCGCGGGCGGCAGATTTCAAGAGGAACCATGCGAGCCTGGTCGCTTTTCCGCTGTTTTGCTAACCCTCCACCTGGCCATGTGCATTTGTTTTAAACGAAGGCAGCAACAAAGCCATCCATGGAACAGCGGATAACGTTATATAACATACGATGTTATGACTCACTCGAAACAAGTTACAAGTCATGTATTAAACCTTCACAATTACTCCAAAGCTAAATTAAGGTAAAAAAGCATTGTTTTTCTCAAAGGTATAAAATATGTATCTTTAAAATAAGTTTGGTGATTTGCATCAAAATCCTGAACCTTTGTTTCACCGATTGTATGTTTCGAGGCAGGAAATTTAACATGGCCTGTTCTGTCTGTGAAAACTTTCCCCAAAACAACCCAGTAAACGTATGTATATGTCAAAGTTCAGCCGCTGAAGATGTCCACTGTGTATTCATTGGCATCTGGCAGAGTACTGTTTGTTATGATTTCTCCAGTCTCATCAAATGTGCCACTTGGGTCAGAACTTGCCTGGTCCGGGCCCTCAAAGAGCAGGCCTTTGCCTTTCCACAGTCCTTCCTGTTCCACTCTCCCATCTTTTCCAGTCTGAGTCCCCGCTCCACACTCAGCGCCCACCTTTGCCCTCGACACAGCCTGCC
The DNA here is from genome assembly GCA_030347415.2 of Decapterus maruadsi. Taxonomy (NCBI): domain Eukaryota; kingdom Metazoa; phylum Chordata; class Actinopteri; order Carangiformes; family Carangidae; genus Decapterus; species Decapterus maruadsi. The sequence continues at coordinate 12,392,085 of CM064901.1, forward strand.
CACCGTCCCCTCCCACTGCCCCTCTCCTCCCCCCCGGCTCCCTGCCCTCAAAACAAGCATGACTTCATTCATGACTTCCTGATCCTCAAAACAATTCTGCAGGGTGAAGCTGCACTAAGCAGTATCCTGTCAAAAATGGCCCCATGGCTAATCATGGATATTAAAGTGTTATTTTAGCGCATGTCCGAATGATTACAGTTCTTCTAACATTTTTTCCGTCATCAATTCTGAGATTGAAAAATTAGAGAAGCGTCTTAACAATTATAGAATTTACAGAACTTAGAACTCCTGCTCCTGTCTTATGATCCTATTCTCCTGCTATGGAAAAAAGATGGCTGTGCCATCGTAAAAGCCTGGATAACAACACTGACTGATACCGTATATTTGGAAAAGATCTGATACATCCTTACGCACAAAACTGGAGACTTAAGCAGACATAGACACCACTGATCCACTTTATAGAAAGTACCTGGAGCTGAGATACAAGGTACAGTCCACAAAATTCATTACCTTTAAATTGTATTGACCAGGGATGTATGGAAGAGGATTAGGGCCACATGCAATTCATTTTTACTTTCTGATTGGCCTGTAGTACAGGTAGTGTGCTTATGCTTCACAATTAAAACACAAACTGAAAAACAACTGGTTCTTTACATTTTCTTGCACCAAAAAAGGAGTCTCAGAAGCACCGTCATATCAGCATGCAATAACACACAATCACTTTTATAGCAAGCCTTGTTCTTTCTGGAGTGAGACATGAAAAAGCGTTCCTCCCACATGACTTCACGTCTTGTGCTAATGCGATTTTAATGAAAGATTGTGATGTGGCTCTCTGGCAGCATCAGTAATGTGATTACAGAGAGCAACAGTGAGCCAAAGCACACCATGGCAGAAGACTACTCTTAAACCCCCCACTGCCAAGAGAAAGACCATCACATGGCTGGTTTCTCAAAGGGGAACCAAAAATGAAGAAGGAAAAATACAAATCATTTAGTTTTATGAGCCGATTGGTCAATACGGAGGAAGTCCAGCTGTGGCTGTGACATTAAGTGACCCCTGTGCAACTCACTCGGATGATTGCAGCAATAACAGAACATGCAAGAGCTGTCAAACTAATAAAGCCGGCTGACAAGCAATGACAACGACACACAAACAATTAGCTCTCCAGAAAATACAGAGTTCACACTTTTTTTTTTTTTTGCGTCAAACTAGAAACCAACACATTTGTGAGAGGATAACAGCGAGGGGTGGTTGAGAGGGTACAGACAGGACACAGTTCCTGTGGAGGAAGCCCTCTGAAACAGAAGCACATCTGCATGTTGCTCCTAGTGGGCACTTCCATGTCATGGCTCCCTGGCCCAGGGCCCCGCTTTAAAGTTTCCTCTCCGAGCCAAGGACTTTCCGTAGAGGGACATCCTCCCTGCTGTAGGAGTGGAGGGAGTTACTGAAAAGGCTGAGAATGGGCTGGGTTTGGAGATCAACAATCGTCCTCACGCCGCACCAGATCACTCTGAGGTCAAACATAAAGTCAACCACTTTATCTCATAACTCCTGGATCCATTTTAATGGAAGTTGTAAACAGGACTAAGTCTGTCAGTGTTTATGACATAATGCCTGACCAACCATTTTTACAGGTCGTCTTCAGTGTTGGATCTTATTGCGAAGCTGACAGATGATGCACAGAGAAGATTACGCAGCTTGGCCTCCCCGAAGATCTACACCACTCATCAAAAACAACTGTCACAAGTTCATTTAGAGAAAATAATCTACTTCAAAGCTGCAAACCACACAAGAAAAAAAATGGAGGTCTACTTTCTATGATCTCTACGCAGTGCAGAACCAAACACACAGTCACATTCTCCTGAGACGAGATAATCAGAGTAAATCTCTGGGCTAAGCTTCAGAGCTCCTCCCCGAGAGTGTAAATTAACACAAAGTCACACTGTTACTCTATAACTTATTTATACTTGAGCTATAGCTAAAACTTACTGTGTACTTAATGATACCACTGTGCTCGGATAAAGTCTGGGAACAGAGAGACAGACTGCAGAGATGACCTTTAAATTTGTGTGGCACAATCCTGGTTTAAACATGTTGGAGGGGGGAAAAAGAAAGGGTTGAGAGGGTTTAGAAAATAAAATCAGAAATAATTCTGATAAAGATCAGAAGTGTTAATTGAGCTAATTTGCTTTAATCAACAGAAAACAGAATATTATCTGTAGATCACAATATCAGAAAGTTGGTTATACTTGATGCCAAAAATTGACAAACCAACCTATACATTTGATGCTGATTAATCAAACATCCCAACTATCTGTGTGACAAGAGTGTTATCACTCACATATAGCTGACAGCTGCTCCACTCAGTTTGGATTAAAAAAAAATTAGCCATGCCCTAAACGAAATATCAACATAGGAAACACCCTTTGTAAACAGCAGCGTATTGTTTTTCACCACCGTGTAACATTTAGAAGAGCTCGGCCATGGGAACGACATCATGCCAATATGTTGCTGCGTCACTTTGAAGTCGTTTGAAATGCTCTGCTGCTCCTCTGAGCAGGTAGAGTCGACACGTCGTGATAACAGACTCACTGTGTAAAACAGTCGTTTGACATTGGCAGACAGGGGACGGACAAAGGACGAGCAAACGAGGCCCTTCATTAATGTCAGCTGCATGGACGTGACACTCAGTTCCTTCCTGAAACTTCAACTGATTTTTGCAGTGATCCCAGTGGGAGTGCATGACCACGGTCCCTCTGAAATATTCTCATGAAGTGAGGGCAGCACCAGATGTAATGAGGTTTAACAGACTGCTATGTCGGACACACTCTGAAGCGAGAAAGTGACATGCAACAGTGAATATCAAAGTTCACCACATCCCTCTGTGGCAGTTTTCCTAGAAACTCTATGTAAATTTACCAAAGTATATCTGGTAATCCTCTCATCTGAAAGCCTGAAAACAGAGATTTTTTTTAGAATTGTGTCACTATTTCAGCTGATAATTATAAAGAAATACATAATCAAAGTGACTAATCAATGATTAAAATAGTTAGCTTCAGTCTGTTGACGAATATTTTCAGCATTAAATAAAGCACAAATATTGAGCATGAGGACAGCGTCAGAGGGCTCAGTTACTGATTAACTTGATGTAGTTTTTTGACACCTTAACGAAACACCTGCTCTCCTGGGATTTACACATACAATGGTGGATGTAGAGTTTTGGATGTGTGACAAAGACACAGTGAACCCACTCTCAGAGAGGTCAGAAGGGAGAACGGTCGAGACTTCCTTGAACCAACAGGTACAGAACAGACCACAAGAATGCAAATAACACCTCTGCACCACAGTAATGTGCTGTCCAGGGCGACAGCAGCGTGTGTGCATGGTTCGACTCATATCAGCGGAACAACACTGAATCTGCAGAGGAGCCGACTGACGAAAGACAAATGACACCCCCACTGAAAAATCTGGGCGTCCACTCGCATGCGTAAACATCTTGAATCGATGCAGTTTTCTCTCCTTGTGTCAAAGGCAGAGGTTTGGGGAGTAGTAGTGTGAGGGTGTTTTACTGTGCGTGCAACATCTGAAATAGCTGATGAATCACTTGAATGAAACAGCACACCTAAAGGTCATCGCTAAGCAGGTGAATCCTGTCGTGACCTTTGGAGTCTGTACGTTGAATCAAATCACTGAGCAATAACTCCTTCAAGATATTTATATAAAAGACTTAAACAGGGCTGAACCCAAAAACAGCAACAAAAACAACCTCATATCACATATGCAGGCCCGGCTGCCGTGCATGACATAAGACTAATCTGTTAAAAAGATTGAAAACACAACATGTAAACAACACATACCGGTACTACCATACTTAAAATATCAGGTTCTTAATAAATGATTATTAGCATTATCAATCTGCAAATCACTTACTTGATTAATCAACAAATGAGTTTGTATATCCATTGCAATATCCTTGAATTAAATAGCATTTGCCAGCTTATCTTAACAAAAAAATAACTCTTTCCAGTTTGATTATATCCACATGACACAATAGTAAATGGGAGGATTATATCATTTCCCAGCCCTAAAGGTGCCACTAAAAGTCTGCTGAACTTGCCTGACATAATGTAGTCAACATGAACAAAGTTCAGCAGCACCTTGCTGAGTCGTTGCCTTCAAGAATTTAGGTTGTACTTAAAGGCAAAACCACAGACATACCTCGGTGCCTGCAACTGACTGACTGCATGGAAACATGTATGAAAGTAAGTGTAAGCCTTTTACAGGAAAAACAAAAAAAAACCATCATGTGCACGACTGCACTGCCTGAAGCCTTCCTGTCAACACTGCTGCACTGACATGACTGAATTGAAAAACGGTATCACTTTCATATTATAGCTATTCATATGGGAGTGAAACTGAAAAACGGGGACACCCTGAGTTTTAGGGATTTTCCTCTGAGACTGAAAGCACTGTATTCCTGCTGTGACTACTGTATATGTGCTGTTTAATGTGGAGCCCAAATGAGGGTAAGCACCTACAATCCCCAGTGAACAGCCCAGCCCACAAGGGTAGAGTTCAAACCGATAACAATCTAATCATTTTAACCTAGTTGAGGTGTGTGACTGTGAGCAAATAGTGCAGGAGTTTATGAAAGTAAGACAAGGAGACTTTTTACTCAGTCTCAAACAGTCCTCCCTTTATAAATCAGAACAAATGAAAAAAATTCTCAAACTTTCCAGAAATAAACAAACAGACAAACACCTTAATCTGGTGATCATGGGTCTGTGCTATTGTGAGACACTTTAATTTGAGACATAACCAAATATACAAATATGGACTGTAATCTGTGTATGTGCTTGTGTTTGAGTGTGTACGGAAGAGTGAGAGAGAGTGAGTTTGCTGTGTGTGTCTTCATGACTTGGAGCTCTTGTTCCCTGTTTTGTCAGTCTATTTTTAAATACTATGACCATCATTTCACCATTATTCATTAACAACTTTTAATATTATCTTTTCATCTGCTCATACCTGCCCAGAATCTACAGGTGGAAAGTGGCAAATGCTACTGTCCTGCCTCAAGACACCTTTTCTTGTTCTTTAAGATTAATGTTCATTTGTGCATTGTCACGGTTTTTAAATAAACACCTATTCCTATTCCTATAAATAGAAAAGTGACAACATCAAGACTTAAAGACTTGCCTGAAGCAAAGTGCACGGTGGTGGTGGTGGTGGTGTGGCTGTTTTCTTACTGAATAACTCAATTAAAATCACAGTAAAAGAAACTCACGTTTAGTTGCATTGATGAGGTTCTTCCCATCCTTGTATAGCTCTTTGATGAACCTGTTAGTTTTGTCCAACTCAGCTTCGTGTGCCTTTATTTTGTCCCTGAAGCTGGGGCTGTCCAGATAGCACTCACTGAACTCCAGCGGGTGTAGTCCCATTTTTTCTGATGACAGATTGATAGCTTAAGTTTTCAAGCACCGGAAACTGGCAAAAAAGGGGGGGAAAGGCCGCTTACTTGAGAGCTAAACCCCAAAACAAAAACAAAACTTTAAAATGAAATTAGCGCTCTTTTCAGTGACCGTTTCAAGTCAAGCATAGACAACATAGCTACGTCAAGTAGCAGCAGCAGCTAACGGCGGTTAGCATGCTAACTTCTTTCTCAAGTTGTCTCCACTGTTGTCAAGGGAGAAAAAACAGGTATAACGGCTAGGATAAAAAATTAAAAAATTAAATAAAAAGTCTAGCAAGGCGGTAACGGCTGAAGCTTTTCTGCTCACGGGGAGTTGTCAGAAAACCATGGTGGTGGCCACGTCCAGTTTCTCCCTCCTTCATCAAGAGCAGCACTCCACCTCAGTAGAGTAGAGTGACAGATTGAGAAACTCTGCTGACATCTGCGTGCGTGTAGCAAAACTTCTGCCAAAGACTGTTCAGCTTGGTCAAGAGAGTTCGCTGCAATCAACCCTACTTCCGGCTTCGCTTTGCTTGGCCGCCGCAGACAGACGGACAGACAGCAGGCCTCAGAATAAGAATCAGAAATGTTTTTATAGCCAAGAGCAGTTGCAAAAGGTCACTTTACAGAACAAGGAACTTGACGTGCTGTCAGCTACAGAGAAAAAAGTTACAAAAATAGTTTAAAAGAAAAAAAGAAGAAGAAAGAAACAAAAAAAGAAGAAGAAGTAGCCTAAAGATTAAATAAGATAAAATAAAAATGAAATAAGATAAAGTAGGCTACATAAATTACTGATGGACAATGATGTCCACCCCATGAAGGACATCCTGACTGGACTAGAGAGCTCCATCAATGACTGGCTCCTTCACTCAAAATGTGTGAAGAAGTGTTATTATGCAAGTCATTCCTCCCAGACTTCACAACAAACATGAAGGATTATCTGTCTTATTACATTGAAGACAGTAACCCTACGTCACCTAAAAGGCCACGCCCCCTCACCAGTGAAAACAAAGGAGAAGTCCTCAGCGTGTTCCATAGGCACTGATATAAAAAAAACACAATGCACATACACAAAATGGTCTAAAAACATGTCAATTTTATTAACTCTCTTATGAACTAAATGATCTTTGAACACATAGGCAGCGGAGATGTTGCAATTTTGCAGGACTAAGATTAGACATCATGTGCTCAGGATGTGATCTAACATGTGTAACACTCTTTTTTAGATGGGTGGACAGATGTCTCAGTAACAGAAAGTGAACTGATACTGATAAGAGTAATAACTTGATCAAAGTAGAAGAGACAGAAAACTATCACAAAGAAAGCATCAATGCACATGCAGTATAGGCTACATACTGTACATTTGTGCGTAACAGAACTAGTTATCTAATACCTTATACAGGTAGCTTTGCTGATATGTATCTAGCTGCAATGGTGGACGAGGCGGGAAATTGACCGGACTGCATGGCTCCTATTGGTCAAATACTCTGCAGGCCTAGAGAGAATGGATTTTTTTCCATCCCTTTTGCTCTTCACATTATGTAGGTTGTACTAGCCTACCGTCTAAATGATGTTGATAATAATGATCAATCTTTCAAATTGTAGACCATAGCTTTAATATATGTTTTACTTTTTTGATGTAAAATCTTAGTTAGAAAAGTAAGTAGTAGCCTAACGACTGTTTGCCTGTTATGCAAAATACATGACTTCCCTGGAAAGTCCACAAGCAGGGCTATCTGCCACTTCCTGTTCATGCTTAGACCATTAATACCTAAGTTTAAAGCAGCTACTATCTGATTTTTTTTATTTATTTACTAGGCCTATTAATTGTCACTGTAGTTTTGAACTCAATCAAGAGTTGCATCTGTTGGTGACTGTTATTAGCTGTGGTATAGGATGCAGCCTATATGTTACAAAAGAAGCCATATCAGGCTCTCTTACACAGTCAACACTCAGTTTCAGTTTTGTGTAGATTTTGATCTCACTGTTGACATTAAGACAATGTCCATACCTATATGATTGCATTGCCTCTACATGCTTCCTTTTAAGGTATGGATGTGAACAATCTTGATCCTTGGTACTCTTTGATTGTGCCTGAAGGTCCGTCTGTCATTGGTTCCCACTGGAGGCGTATCTGAGGCATAGATGTGCTTAAATGCAATACGTAAATAAATACGGAAATTATTATTCATATCGTATGTGACAGTGTTTACGTCTCAGTCATGGCCTCATCAATAACTGTGACTTCATCACAGTTGCACTCGCGGAACTGAGTCTCTGCGCGTGCTTGTTTGCTTCGGAATAGTTTAGCGCACGGACACGTGTGTGGTTGAGCGGCAGCTAATGCGTGGTCTGTCAAGCAGCGGTGTGATTTTTTTCCCCTTCAGTTTATAACCAACACGCTACAGATAAAAACTTGAATTTGAACAGACGAGGTTTTGTTTTGACGTGAAGCTGAGCTGCCGCAGAGACTGTCAGAGCAGCTTTTCTCACAGGAGCTCACACCAGGCTGCTGCTGCTTCGAAACGATGCTAACGACTCCACTGGACAGGCAGGACCATAACGTTACCGTGTCTGTGTTTGTACAATTATCTGAACTGCTTTAATGAGATCGAGTGAAACAAAAATTGACAATACAAGCAATCAGCAGTAACTTCCTCTCTCGCACGCCGAGCCTGTGATCTAAAAACAACTCACAGTAAGTTCATGTAAAACAACTATAGTGCCTATAAAGAATTGCTTTAATTGCAAGCTATGTAATAATTCCAACTTGTGTTGACATAATAGCTATTTACCACTTAGTTAAGTTTTACCATGTAGTTAAACTGCTTTCCTTACAGCATGTAATTTAACTAATAAGTTTTACTTTGACTTATGGCACAACAACTATGATTTTATATTTCATAACTGTAAAAGTTTGGAGCTGTTTGTCTGAAAGTTGTGAATGAGAAGAACAAAGCTATTATCTCACAGTATAAAAACACGTCCTACTCTCGAATGGATGGATTAATTCATGTTTTCATTTGACTTCTGTTTATCTGCTTTATGATTTTTTTTCTCCCCCCAGCAGAAATTGGCTTCCATAACCATTTGGTCCATAAAACAAGTCCAAAACCACATATATTACACTTTACTATGATGCTATAACAAGGAAAAGCTGTAACTTCTCACATACTGTATGATAAGCTGGAACTATTCTGCATTTTTGCTCAATAAGAAATTGCTTATGATTAATTTATTATAAAAAAAAAAGCTGCAGATTGTTTTCATGTCAAGCAACAGGTTCTATTGTCCCATTGAAAGTGGCTTTGATTTGTATTTACTGCAATAATTCTCATCGGATCACCCAATCAGTATTTGAGTTAATTTAATCTTATTTATTGCAAGGGATGCCTAATACCAGTGCCAGGCCGAAGCACAGCCGGAGGGCGCGTAGGCGACGCAGGGAGGACCCCGCCAGGAACGAGCTGGTCTCCAGTTCCCTAGAAAGCGCCCAGCAGTGCCTCTTCAACCAGGACTATGGAACGGCTTTTGTCCACTACCTCCTGGTCCTCAACCTCGCACCTGCGTTTAAGGACTTTGCGAAGGTAATGACTGTTTACACCACCACCAAATATCACGATCACACAATCACTGGCTGTGTACAAAAATTACCCCCTTGTTCACACATTCACTACTCTGTATAAATACACACTCTTAAGCTGTAAACTGACATTTCAGACACCATCATTTTGCATCGCCACTAACAGCTTTGAGTCAGTCAGTTTTACTTAAAATTATAGTTATACTGTATGGTAAATATTTGAGAATATTGGGAAACAATTTTTGCGACATCTCGGTTTCAGGAGTCATTCAGGTTCACTCTCTTGAAATGGGCAGAGGAGCTGGACTCTGTGGGCCGGATACAGGATCTCTTCAGCTGTTATGAACAAGCGCTGGAGCTTTACCCCGCTGACGAGGTCATCCTGAACAGCATGGGTGAACACCTGTTCAGGTACCCTCCTCATGACGACACTGTTTAGAGAAACATGCTCTTACAAAACACCCACCAACACAAAGAATAATGTAGCTTCACCTTGATAATTCAGGTGGCATTTTCTTGTTTGTGACAACATTTTGCCTCTCCTTTTTTTTTTATCCAGGATGGGATTCAGAGATGAAGCTGCAGGTCATTTCCACAAAGCCTTGAAGCTGAGACCGGACTACCCAGAAGCCAGGGAGAACTTCTACCGTGTAGCCAACTGGCTGGTGGAGCGCTGGCACTTCTTAATGCTCAATGACCATGGGAGGAACCAGAAGTACCAGCAAGCCATTCAGAAGGCTGTTCAGAGCGGCTGCAACACTGTACTTGACATAGGTACTGGCACTGGGATCCTTGGGTGAGACTTGGAAACTTTTTTTGAAAAACTTGTACTGAGTCTTGGTGTAAGTTAGGTAGGATAGGATATTTGTTTTTTGTTTTTGTTTTTGTTTTTGTTTTTCTAACTTACTTTTTATTTCAGTTTCATTCAAAATCATATACTATATACAGAATCACATTCATCATATTTTCTGTTTCCTCAAATTTTCAATACAATGTAGTGCTAATGGGGACATGGTAACAACAATGACACAACAAAGGCAACAGAGACAGCAATAACAGAATGATAAAATTAAAATAAAGCAAAATAGAATAAAAAGTGTCAGATTAATAATAGAGAATGGATTTAAAATGTATATTTTGACACTGTAATAGCATATTCATGGCAGGACGATACCTTTAAATTAATTTTTGAAGTCTGTTATCTGTTCCATTTGATACATTTCCTTTTTTTCAGTCCACATATTGTATATTGGAGGGTCAGGCTTTAACCACCTTATTGTAATACATTCAATTGCTGTAGCTAGTTTTTGTAGAAGATATTTTTTGTCTCTTCCTGTGATGCCTTTTGATGATACACCATGCACCGTTGGGTCCACTGTAATATTTCTACCAAAATGGATATTTGTTTTAATACGTTCATATTCTTGTTGTGATTTCCTGTTCTCTGTGTGAAGCATGTGTGCTAAGAAGGCAGGGGCTGCCGAGGTGTACGCCTGTGAGTTGTCAAAGACCATGTACGAACTGGCCTGTGAGGTGCTGGCGGCCAATGAGATGGATGGCAGCATCAAGATCCTCCATATGAAGTCCCTGGAGATGGAGGTGCCCAAGGACATCCCACACAGGTTCAGTTTACTCTTAATCCCTTTAACATTGGTCCTGAGACTACAATACCTTCATCTTTATTTGTATATTTATGCAGCTCATGTCAAAGTGCTAAGATGTTTTTTTCCCCCGTTTTCTATTTAATGGTTTTTTTTTTTTTTTAGAGTATCCTTGGTGGTGACAGAGACAGTCGATGCAGGATTGTTTGGAGAGGGCATCATAGAGACTCTCATTCATGCCTGGCACCACCTCCTGCTGCCTCCACAGGTAACTTCAATTATTAAACACAAGCTCAGGAAAGGGAAACAGAACTTAATCCTCCAGTTGCAACAGTGCAAGGTTGAACACCGAACTCCGAGCACCCAAATTTAAGCAGTGTAAAGTTTTACAATAAGATAAAAACTAAGAAAGTCAAACATTTCAGAGTTTTTCACTGTGCAGATGGTTTTTTTTAAACATCCGACAAATGCAAATTTCACTCATTTTAGGAAGTCAGGATTATATTTGTTATGTATTACTACTCTAATTTATTCAGATTAAACCCCACCTCAATAAACCTGTAACTGCATAGTACCTGGCAAATGGTTCAAGTAAATTGTATTCAGTTCATGTGTATTGTGATCTAAAAACATGTAAAAGCAAGTTTCTTGTCCCACAGAGGGGTGAGAATGAATTCAAGGACCAATCTGCAACAGGACGGGTCATCCCTGCTGGAGCCACGGTGTTCGGTATGGCTCTTGAGTCCGCCGAGATCCGCCGGCATCACAGGTAGGGCCTCAAAGTCAGTCTGTATTCGTGAGAACAGATCAAATTCTGTCCTGCAAACAGATGATCTGTGCTTTAAGTTTGCTTTGCAGCGTCACTACACTCCGTCCGGACCTGGCACTAAATTGCTTTTTGTCCACACAGGCTGGGTGTGTCACAGGTGGGAGGTATGTCCCTGGCTGCAGCCGGGGAGCTCCGCAGTCCAGTGAGCTGCAGCAGCTCTGAGCCGGATGACACCCTGGAGCCGTACACCACAGAGAGGCTCAGCAGACTGCCGGGAGGATATAAATCTCTCACCGAGCCCTTCACAGCCCTCAACATAGATTTCAATAACGTGGAGGTGAGCAGAAACGTCTCTGAGAGCCGGTCCGTGTGTCCAGTGTAGCCCACATGGCACATTCATGAATGATTCAGGCGCTCAACTAACATATCTGCTCAACATGTAGCTTTTAACTAGATTCATCCACTGTTAATTCAACATGTTTTAACTTAACCCAACTTTTGCGTCATCTCTGTGTCTGATCCCAATATTCGACGCCGTGTATTTGTTGCCCAGAAGTCGACCAGAATAAAGTAACTGTGGGAAAAATCATTTATTTACCCGACCATATGTCTGTTGTCCCGATGAAACTATCGCGCTGGCTGCACACGAGTGGCTGCTCATTATTTAGCCGTAACCCCTGTAGGGTTTGTCTGATTTATCGGCTCCCGGTGCTCACCTGGCACATCCGAAAGATTGTGTTTGTACCTGAAGGAGAATGTGTTTATACTCTAGGTTTATCCACATACAAGCAGAAAGGACTCACAGGCACAACTAGCTGTGAAAACTGGCCTGAATCTGTGATGCAAACCCGCTTTAGCAGAGAGATCATCGTCATCCAAATTGCTTGCTATAGGAGCCAGATCTATTTATCTACGTATATTAAATCATTCTCTCTATGTGTGAAACTTCAGCTTTAAAGGTCCCATATTATGCTATTTTTCATCTATTTCATATGGTTCTAAGTTGTCCAAGCATATTGTATTCATAGTGTATTGTCCCCAAATCAATCTGCAGCTCTAGATCTCAGTAATCTAAAAATGTCTCACCAGAGCCCTCCTGAGAACGAGCTGTTTCTGTGTCTGCACCTTGAAATGCAAAACGTCCACTCCACAGCTGTCACGGGGAGAGGGTGTGGTTTTCACTATTTGCCAATGTTGACATTGAGACAGCTGGGGTAGGGTATTGATTTCCGAAAAAAAAAAAAAAAAGTTTATGAGAGGGCATCTTGTCTGAAAAAATAGCCTACTAATGTCTCACTGTGACAGAAGGAGACATGGTGAGGCTCCTACAGCCATCAAACTGTCAAAAAAAACGAGTGAAACTGAGGAGCAGCACAAACTGTAGGCTACACTGTTATGGACTGATGAGAAGTTACCGGAGAATATGGTTTTGCGCCGTGAGAGGAGACTTCCTCGTTCAGATCAGGATCATGTCTCTCACTCCGTGATGAGGACAGCTGCACCTGCAGCGCTGATGGAGTTTCATTTTTAATGACGGGCAGCTGTTTTTCAGTCAGTGATTCAAAATGATCATCTCGCGGTAGCGTTACCGACCGCTGCTCCCGTATCTACGTTTCATGTGAAATGACGGGCCCGGACGAGGGGGGGTGGAGGTGGTGCGACTCTCGCTGACCAGGAAATGGCTCACTGGGCGGAGCTAACGTTTTTCCAGACTTGCCCAGGGGGAGGATAAGGAAGTACCGGGAGGTGGAGTTACTCGAGTTCAACACATCCTGACGTCAAGTCTGCCATCTCGCCCGTTTGGAGACACGATCTCAAAAAAGTGTAAAAATCAATAGAGGGAGTGAACAGACTTTTTTCACCTTCAGGCGTCATAGAAAGGCCCCGGGAACACACAGGACCACTACAAAACCTATAGAAAGTGGATTTTCATAATAGGACCCCTTTAACTATATTTGTGTACGTGTAGGAGCTGGAGGGCCTGACCTCCAGGGAGGTCCAGCAGGTCCGGCTGCCTGTCGTCCAGGAGGGGGTGCTGGATGCTCTGGCTGTGTGGTTCCAGCTCCACCTGGACGAGGAGAACAGTCTGTCCACCGGACCACAGGAGGACACGTGCTGGGAGCAGGCCATCTACCCCGTGCACACCACCAAGGGTGAGATACTTATAGAAACATAGGAGGAAAACGTCTTCTTTTACGGCTGTTAATAAATGACTCTCTTTCTGGTCAACTTCACTTTTTAGGTTCAGTATTGGCAACATAGTCAATCTGTATATCTGGAGTATTTTCTATAAATGTCTTTCTTTAATTAATGTGTAATTCATTGTTTATCTAGCTCCCCTGCCCTTTGTTCTCTGCTCTGTTTGTCATGCATTTCCATGTTGCATCAGATGAGGGCAGTGTGTATTGTAGACTGGATTGTTTACAGCTTTCAGCTCTTATGAATAATACCACTGATACCTGGAGGAAATATTTAAGCTTATTAATACTATTTTCACTATTGTCTGGGAATTGCTTATTGTAATAGGTTTATTTAAATTCATAAATTAAATGTATTTCAATTTGTGTACAATTTTAGAAAGATTTATCTTAAAATCCTGAAATTTACTGAATTTTTTAAATATATGGCCCATTAATGACAGAGTAAACGGTCACAAATGAATATATATACAGTATATAACGACTTAAAGACTCTGTTACAGTTATGACAGCAAAGTAAAACCGATATATGCTAAGCAGTGTGCTTTCATAGCTTTGTTAGCTTTAAATTAAGTGTGCTAAATATCCCCAAAAGCTCTGTGCACTTTTACTTTTATCCGAGCCAGGCCACTGTGAACTTAACAGCCACTGACATGAGGTGACATGTTCCAGTTGGCATCACAGTACATCATATTTCAGACAGGACGCAGCAGCATTTCACTGCGCCACTAATTGGCTCGGGCAGCGTCAGGGGAGCCGCCACCTTTCCTGGTGATCACCAACATCCGTTTCCCGGTTGCTGTGACGTGTGTGCCGTGATCGCCTGTGACACTCTTTAGTGTTCATGAAATTCTTATAGGCAATAAATATGCATTTTCCCCAAATGCCTCTGACGAGCTGCGCGCTGACACGAAGACATGAACAGATGTTATTCCTGCAGGAATCCTTTCTGTGCCTCTCCCCCTCTGTCTCTGTGCCCAGTCCCCTGAATCTCATTTCTCTGTGGGGTTCGCTCTCCCTTCCTCTCCTCTGTGCTCTCCCTCTCTGCCTCTTCCCTCCATTTCTTCAACCATCTAAAATGTTACCAAAGAAGCTTCTTTAGTTGAATTTTATAATTAGAAATACTGAAATATTCCATTCTGAATAACTACTATTTTCTTTTGGGGGTTTATTTGTTAATTTTTTATATTATTTGTCATGCACAGCGGGTGTGGAAAAGACCTTTAGCTCATACTTAGATCAGTATAACTGGATTTCTTTTTCTTTTTTTAACACGATTGCTGATTATTTCTAACACCTGTGATTTAACATTTACACCAAAGTAATCCTTTATTCCTTATGTATGTATGTGTGTGCAATGACTGTTGATTGTTTTGTGTTTCAGTCAGTCAGTAGAAATATGTTTACAAAAAGCAGGATCTCTATTTGAATAATAGATTATTATTGTTACGTGATATATTATGTTGAGTTTCAATTCCACGTCCCACATTAGTTTCCCTTCTTGTTTCTTCAGGTTTCGTGCTGAAACCTGGAGATGAGCTGATTGTTGAGATCTCATGCTGGGATGCCTTCCTGAGGCTCTGCAGCGTCGCTGTGCTGAGAGAGGGTCGTGAAATCCGCTTGGACAAACGCGCCGACTCGCAGAGCCCCGGAGATCCCAGTGTGAACCCGAACCCTGAGGCAGAACTGTGCAACGCGTTAGCGTGTCTTCAGACTGACCAGAAACAAACCAAAGACTTCTGCGTGCTGGAGTGTTCAGAGATGGCGCTCATGAACAACCAGGATTACCACCGGAGTTTCAGCAGTGCGTTATGGAAGCTGATCTCTCAGCTTAAGGTTAAAAACCTGAACAGAGAGCAGGGATCCGGCGCTGAGACGGACTCTACGGACCGTAGCAACCTGCTGTACGTGCTGGATGTGTCCGAGGGCTTTTCTCTGCTCTCCCTCATCGCTGCCAGCCAGGGTCAGGTGAAAGCCTACAGCTCTATGGAGAAGGACAAGCAGCAGGAAGTGCTCAAGAAGCTGGCTCGCTCCAGTAATATCTCAGAGCAGAGTCTGGAGTTCTGGCTCAACAACGTGGAGGACGAGCAGGGGATGCTGAAGAGGCCGTCCAGGGAGAAGCTGTGGAGCGCCATCATCCTGGACTGTGTAGAGACCTGTGGCCTGATAAGACAGAAGCTGATGGAGAAAGCGTCACTGGCCAGGTGAGTGCACGTGGAACCAGGTGCAGAAATGTTCCATAGTTTGTTAATATTGATTTTTATTTGATGAGAATATATTTCAATGATCTGTACCAGGTGTCTGCTGGAGGACGGGGGACGTATTTTCCCCGAGCGGATCGTGGTGTATGGTAAGCTGGTGGAGTCAGACACTTTGCTGCTGGAGAGTGCTGTCCAGGGCCAGGAGCCCACTCTGGGTTTCAACATTGCTCCCTTCATCAACCAATTCACTGTAAGTAGAAGCTCCTATCAAAGTTCATTAATTTATGGTGTTAACTTTGAATGTTGATATCTTAGCTGAGCTTAGGGTTTAGGGTTAGTTAATAGTTAGTTAGTTGGTTGTTATATTATGAGCCACAGAATAAGCAACAACAATAAAAAAAAAAACAACTGTCCATGGATCATGGCAGTAAAATTCCTCTTTTTTAGAGACACATTCACACTGCAGTCTCTGAAAATGTTGTTTAAAATGTAATGCACAATATGTTAACTGCAGAAATTTCATCACCTTGAACAGGGATGTCTAAGCTGTGCACTGCACAGAGGCCTGTTGCAGCACAGCATATACTCTGCTTCAGAGGCTCCACTATCCAATCAGTGTAAAGTTTAGTTTGGAGTAGCTCATCACAGACTGACTTTCAGTGCGACAGCTGACGAACAATGGCTCATGAATTGTTTCTCACCTCCTTGGCACATATAGAATAAATTACATAAATAATACACCCTACATGGTATCACGCTGTATATTGTTATCATAATATCACTGCACTATTATCACATTTTATACCATCTTACATTCATATCATATTTTTCTTACGAGGTGTAATTTATTTATACTATAATTATTGTGTACTTTTTATTCTTGGTGTATATTTTTCTATTGAAAAACAAATATTCATTAATATATTTGAATTCATATTTTGCCCAAAAATCAATTTTAAATGCTCTATACAGGTATCTTATTATTATACAGAACTCAGTTCCTTTAAATGAATGTAATGTTGATATCATGAATTCATCAGATTTAAATCTGATGTTATGTAAAAAGCGCTGAAGCATGTTTTCACAGTTGATTTTATTTATAACAAAGGGATTTCTGTAACCCGGATTAATTCAAAGGACATCACATAGAAACACACTTAAACTACACTGTTGAGCTGAAACTTCGGTCTTCATAACAGAAGTTGCGAAATCTTCCTATTGTACATCTCAGGCCACTGACATCTTGTATTCTGTCTCATGTTTCTGACGCAACCATCAATCTCATGTTCCTGATGCAACCGTCAATATTGACAGCTTTCACATACAGTATGCTGTGTTTGTAAGCTTGCATCATTCACATTCAGAGTTCGCGTATTAGGTGCAAACACGTTGCCTGAGGTGTTTGTTAAATAAGATTGGCATATAGTGCAATACTGTAAAAGTATAAAAATGAATCTCCATCTTAAATTTTGCTCGACTGAGATAATTACGCAGCCTGTGCATCCAGTGCTGCTCCCTGCCATGTGTGTGTTGTGCTTTGTTGAGCAAGGTAATTCACTTGGAATACCAAGGTCCAGGACTGTGTTTTCTGTTGTGCGCTTCTCTTTGATGTGTGTTTCCCAGCTGCTTTAAAGAAGCTGCAAAATCCCTTTGAATTCTTTTCCTTTATTTGGTCTGGTATTTATCTTTTTTTCTTTTCTTTTTTTTTTCTCCCAGTATCATGTTTGTGCTCTAATTTTGCAGGCCCCTCGCGGGACGGTCGTTTGTTTTAACAGATGTTGTCTTTGAAGCCCTCGGTGGAGGGCACTTTTCTAGCGCAACTGTCACACAAGACACAACACACAGCTTGGCCCAAGACATTCCTACCTGAATCCATCAGTGCACATTACATCAAGCACATCAAACAGCAGGCTCCGAGGTCTACACAACTGTGACAGGGAGGAGGAAAGATTCTTTTGTTCTGCAGTAAAGGAAACGGTGACACTTTCTGTGCTGCCACTTTGGTTTCTCCCTCAGCTTTTAAGTCTGCCACCCTGCAGCCGCAGCCTGTTTGTCAAGTCTGGAAGAGTTTGAAGTGGAAGATTAGTTTCTAAGCATCAATCAGTGATTGAGTGATTATCCACTGACACTAGTAATTAAAACTTAATGTTGATAAATACTGGTTGGCGAGAAAGCAAGCCATCAGCTCCCGCAAGACTCCGAAAACACTGAAGTTTATTTGATTATTCATCGTCCACATTCATCTGTCCTAAGGATGAGAAAAGTCAATACAACATAGTGTTGGGATATTTCTTGTGACAACATCTTATCAATATATGGACACCAATTTTATTATGTAAATTGCTAATACAAATTCAAGTTTGTAGTGCTAGATTACTAGAGTACTTTTTATTTCTGTCGGCTGAGCAATACAGTACCATTTTACAAGAATAAAAGTGAAATGAACAAACAAACTGAGAACTAAATCCTGGATAAAGCCGACGTTAACAAGGTTTTCCTTTCGGGACGTAATTAACCGTTGTAAAACAGTAATGTGTCACAATGAATGTATCACAAAATCTTTTAAAAACGCATCTGCAGACGCGGTGCGTGATACGGTGCGTGGCGCAGTGGTTAAGGCAGCCGCCCCATGTATATGCAATGCTCACAACCTGGCAAAATCTTTAAAAACGCAATGATATTGTATGATGATGATATTTCTGTATCATGGGGCCTCTGGTGATTCCCCATTTTTCTGTGTTTGCTATAACAGAATAGGTAGGTGGTTCTTTTCCGTTTTCCTTTCCACCAACATCGTGTTCATCTTTTGTGTGTTTAAGGTGCCGGTTCATGTGTTTCTGGACTTTTCCACACTGGAGTGCAGACATCTCAGTGAGTCTGTGGAGCTCTTTGTTCTGGACCTCATGGATGTCAACGCAAACTACATCAACAGAGAAGTGAAGGTGAGTAAGACACGTGCTGGACCAACATGCATTGACTCAGCCACTGTAGTAAAACAGTTCCTGAGCAACCGTCCATCTGCTGCATGATTGAGTCATACTGTAGCTCCAAACACAAACCCCTAACTCTTTAACTTTACGTTAGTGGTCCTGCAAGAATTCAACCCAAAACTTAATATGTGAAAGTTCATGAATAAAACTTTCTATCTGCCAGTTTTGGTACATAAAAATATGTTTTGCACACTCATCTCCAGTAAGAGTCTGAACATGAGGTTCATGTTAGATCACTGTGAGAGCTTCTCATTTATCCAAGCTCTTTCTCTAAAGTTAATTAATAATACAATGCAAAAACTACAAATAATTTATTGCAAAGGGCAGAATTACAAGGAGCTATTATCTTACTTTTATTTATTTATTTCTTTTTGCATGCGTCTTTGTTTTTAAACCAATAGAAGCAAAACACGACATGGTATTTACAGTAAAAGTGACCGACTATATTAGCTGCTGACTGATCTGATTATGTTAGTAATCCTGTTAAGCCCTGATCTCTCTTTGTCTCCCAGGTTCAGGCCACATCTGCAGGCAGAATAACTGCAGTTCCCTTCTGGTACAACATCCACCTGGACCAAGAGATCAGCGTCAGCACCCTGAGCCAGAACTCTCACTGGAAGCAGGCGGCTGCTGTGCTGCAGCAGCCCCTACAAGTACAAGCTGGAGACTGGGTCATTCTCGCTGTGAAGCTGCACAGGAGCACCATCTCCATATCGGCCCGTGTTGAGGAGGATTCCCCAGTGCCAGTGGTGTAATAATAACCTCTCACACCTCTTTGCATCTAGTCTTTTTTTGTATAACATTTCAAATTTAGATCGTCATGTATTCTGTATGGCATTTATGAAAACCAGAAAAGGTTTTCCCCATCTCCATTTCATTTTCACATATGTATACCATTCCTTGAATTTCCTACTTTTACCAGACACACAAGAGATCTAGAAAAACTACAAAGAGTTTTCCAACACTGAACCTTCATGTTGTAAAATTTACTGTAAAGTCAAAGGGCATTCAGAATTTGTACTTATAACATTTCTAAGTACTATATGATACAAATATTATAATTGTCCCTAGACTATGGATTGAGTTGTTTTTTGTAAAGATGTATGTGGGTATGAAATTCAAAAAAAGACAATACATGTGCAACATTTCCTTAATAAACGGAAGAAATCAGCAAAACTGTAGTTAATCAGATTTATTGAAGAGACTGTCAGAGATGGTTTAAATTAAACTGTGGAAAAATAATATCAGTTCTGATCATGTAAACTGTTGATTTTTTAAAGAATAAAACCACATAAGGCAATGCAACATGTTCAGGCTGGACATGGTGCAGATTATCTTGATATGATACATTTATGCATTTACTGACACATGAACCTGACACCCTACACTGTACATTGAACATGTCAATATCCCTGCACATATGACAAATAAGCTCGAAAAGTCTACGGGGGAAAAAAGAGAAATGGCTTAGGTGCTTAGCTGCAAAGTTATTTCAGCTGAAAGGCTAAAGGATGGAAAACTTCTCATAAAATGAAACCGAACCTGGAGTATAAACGCTAAACTGATGTAGTGTACGGACTAGTTCCATGGCACGTAGGACAAAGGCATCTGAGAAGACTAGTGACTATGTTTCTATCAAATACTACAGACTGAGCTATATGCAGTAAAGCATAGGTAGGAATTTACAAGAATGTGCTGATTTTACAGTTTCAGACTGAATTGTGTTGTGTCTTAATACTTGGACTGTACTGTATACTATCTGCTCAAATCTTTCACAGATACATTGTATTAACAGTGACTCTGTAGCCTTAACCTACTTATCACAAGTTTATTTTTTTCTGATGAAAAACCTCCACTTTGCATCCTGACAATTTGTTGCTTCTGCTCTTTTCATCCCTTCCCGTGGGGGGATACAAATCTTCTACTGGTTAAAACCAGTCTAATGTGCTTTAGTAAAATCGATTTTCTAACTTTTTAACTCACTTCAATGTCCTCCAAAATCACTAGAAAACAAGATACAATGTGAGGATTAACATTTGTATTTTAAAAGTTGCATATATATTTTTTTTCATGATGATCTGTCACATTTGAGATAGTGATATGACTTAACAAATAAAAGTGTGTAATCATTTCCTACTTGGAAAGCATACACTTTCATGCTTCACTCAGACAACAGGAGGTTTCGTGTAGACTCTCACCTTGAGAAACACCACAACACAAACTGGATTCTTAGAAGAAAGCTGTGCTCTTTGGGACGCATGTTAAAAGTGACCCTCAGTCACGCACAGTGACATTGGATCAAACCCATTCTGGTGTCGCTCGCTGAGCAACATAACTCCCTATAACAAAAACTGCATAAAATGCTTGTTATTTGCAACTCATCTAGTCACGTAGCCGTACCGTCACAGAACATTCTTGGAGCTGTCACTGGCAGAGGTCCATCTGCTTTTGCCTTTATCGGCAAATGTCTACAATTACTTGGTGGATGTGCCCTTTTCTTTTTTTAAACAACAGTTTGGTTTAATGTTGCATCAGTTAAGTCATATCTGAAGGAAAATGGCAAGGCTGTAATTGGGTCCTGCCCAACCATGTCTGGTAGAGTCTGTCAGTGACATCAGCCTTTGATAAAAGGCTAGGTGATCACAATGAGATCTGCTTCTGTTGGTTCTTTGGTTTGGTTGGTCCTTTCTTCTTGGTCTTCTTCGGGTCTGGCCTCGTATCCTTCATCCCACGGGGCCGAGCTGAACCCGGCGGGAGCCGACAAAGAGTGCGGTGTGAGGGTTCTCCCCAGGCCTTGGTACTGACCGTTAGGTGAGACTGGGTTTGATGCTGCCTCTGTGATGGCATCTTGGGAGCTTGACGTGAGCAAGCCAGATCTCTCACCGTCACTCTGTGCCTCGCCAAAGTAAGCCTTCCTTGGACGACCCATTACTGTTCTCCCTGTTAGTGAGCACAGAACGTGTCTTTACAGTCTTATCAGTGTTGGAGGATCTCCAAGACATACTTGGAGAACACAAATAAGGAGGTAGACGAGCAGCCAGAAGACACTTACCAACATTGCGGACTTGTTCTGAAATGTCTGCTCTGACGTCAGAGATGTCCCACATTGCCATGAAGGAGTCGAAGCAAGAGCCTTCCTCGGCCTCCTGGATGTAAGGCTTGTAAGTGAAGCTGAAGTGATGGGCAATGGCAGCCAGAAACATCTCCACACATATGATGAAATCCTGAAGGAGTTAGGCAGTAAAACCAATGTCAGACACAGCCACTTGTTCATTTTGATACTGCAAAGCTGTGAATTTACCCAGTGTGGGACTCGTGTAGTATTTTATGTTAAATAACTCAGCATGAGAAGGAAAAACAAGTCAACTATGTGCATTTCATATATAAACTTTTTCAGCTAGCCTACCTGTAAGCCAGTAGCAACAGCTTCCACACTTTGCCAGTCCCATGTACGTTTCTCAGAGATTATGCCCACTTTTACCAGCAGGGCAATGAACACAGCTTGCCTGAGAGAGAAAGAGAATAAAAAGGTTACCAAAAAGTAACAACTGAACATGTAGTTATATATGTGTATACATCCTTTTTTTCCTTTATTTTTTCTGTTAGTATTGTTTGTTTGTTTTTAGTTAGTTATTTATTTTATTTTCATCATTATTGTTGCTATTATTATTGATATGTCTCGTATGTGCCTGCGTGTTCTATGTTATTCACTGTTTGTAAATTTACAATATGTGCAATAAATATATGTTTAAAAAAAAATAAAGTAACAACTTTACAGTCTAACGTCTCCATCCCAATTAGGCACAAGCACACAATATAAAGCATTTACATTTCATAAAAGTATATTCAGATATATCATGTCAAGTTTGCCACACAATGTGAATTACCAGAAAGAGACGAACACCACCATTTTGACACAAAGGAATTTTCCCACTGGTTTGATTGGACTGAGCTCCTCTCTCAGGGCCCTATAGAACAGCACCAGGCAGTACATGGCAAACTAGAGGACAGGAGAACACAAAGAGAAATCTTGTTCAAGATAGGCAGCTCGTAACACTCTCTGGACAAAACAAAAACCGGTGGCATCATTACCAGTTGTGACATATTGTTGACGATGACCAGGTACGTCCATGCATTTGTCGAACTGAAGTTTCCTTCATCATACACTCCACACAACTGACAGATCCTGATAAAGAAGAACATCAAGTGAACAAAAAGTTGTCATTTGTGTTTAAGAATATACAACTAAGTGCACGAAGATCAAAGTTTACTCACAAGGCAATCACTGTTGTGACGGGTCTTACAACCGTGTACTGCAACACTCCCAGTTTGCATCTCAACAGTAAAACCCTGCAGAGGAGATGTATGATTTCAATTAGAAAGAAATTGGTTTAACAAAATGTCATTTGTTCTCAGTGAAAATCTAATCTATGCCCAAACACTTCAAAGACTAATGGTCATAAGAAATGGTGAGACAATCTTTGAGATGTGTAATGACCACACAGAAACACTGAACTGTGTAATTTTCCTCCAGAGCTTCTCAAGTCAGTCATGGTCTATAATATCTACACAG
Organism: Decapterus maruadsi; assembly: GCA_030347415.2. Taxonomy (NCBI): domain Eukaryota; kingdom Metazoa; phylum Chordata; class Actinopteri; order Carangiformes; family Carangidae; genus Decapterus; species Decapterus maruadsi. The sequence goes on from CM064901.1 coordinate 12,415,449, forward strand.
AAACTGCAACAACACTGTCAAGGGTTAAAAACATTTAACAGGGTAGCATTATAGAATACAAATTTTATAAATAAGACAAATGCTCCCAGTATTCAGGAAAATACCAATCCATTTATTCTCCTTTTTTGTTTTGAAAAAGAAGCATAAAATTAACTGCACACAGGCATATTACCAGTTACTGACGACGCCTGACTGAGGCTAATTTGAAGCTGGTGACTGTCACTGCTTTCCACTTCCATCTTAACTTTTCAGTTGAAGTCCAACAAATTACAGACAAGGAATAAATAGATCAGATTTTTATCTCTGAGGGACTTTCATTGTGCCTTTTCTTCAAAACTGTAGACATTTCAGTGAAATCAACTAATATTGGAAGGTGTAACCTTGTAAAAAAAAAAACACACACACAAAAAAAATAGCCACAACATTAATGGTAGGTTAGTTAGACCTTTAACTTACTCTCCCATTGGCCATGGTGGACAACAGCAGAGAGGAGGCAGGTGTTTCTGCTGCTCCTGAACCTCCAGCATCATGACCAGGCTGGGGTACTGATTTTCCAGGTAGTTGAGCAAGAAGGTCATGAAGTTGTAGATGACATAGGCCTCATAGCACTCCCTGCACGTGTCCACATAAATTGCAATGCTGGGGTATTTCAGTGCAATCCACTAAGAAATAAAAAAGAGCGATCACACTAAGAAAAGGCATTTCACACTTCTGCAAATGGCTTGCACATTTGTCAACACATTGGTCCCTCAAAATTGATTGAATAATACACAACTTACACTATCCAAGCTGTAGATTGGGACCATCCATAATATCCTAAAAAGCAATCAAATTGAAATGAATAACATATATATACTGTTTCAGATTACTGCTCATGGATGACATACTTGTTAACATCCTTACCTGATGATAGGTTTCTGAAGCTCTGGCTGGGTGTAGTGAACCAGATGCTGGAGAATACCCCATAATGATATGGGTATGGTCATGAAAACAAATATCCCAGCAATGAACCATGCTTTATTATGTGTGCCAACCTGTCATTAGATGAAAAGAAAGAGTCAACGCATTAAGGTAACACTTGGCTCTGCATTGAAATCTGAGAAATCCAGTAATAATGTTAAACATATCTAATAAATAAGGAATTTTCAAGCCCAAAATAGTTTCTTCTTTTTTTCCCATAAATTAACATTAAAATGTGTATTATTTCATTCTGAAATTGAGGGAAGTACTACTATAAATTAGCATCATTGTTGTTATGTTACTCAAACCAGTATAAGTACAGCAATGGAGTATCACATGTTTGGTTACATTGCATACCTTTGTGTTAAACTAACAGAGGTAGTAGTAGTAGTTGGTTTTTATTAAACGTGGTGTCTTGCACCATAGGTGCCCAGCCCTCATAGGCTTACAAGACACCAAACACAAAACAGAGGTCCTAGAAACTAAATTACAAACAACATGTTAGTCCTCAATCGGCTGCTGCAGGAACTGACCTCTGACTTCGACAGCTCCCAGATGCACAGGGGCAAGACGACTAACAGCAACAAAATATACAGCACGACGACCAACGGCCGGATCCATCTTCTCCAATTCCCACAGGAACAAGGCATCTTGACATGAAGACACTGCGAGGCCTCTGAAACTGGCCTCGGGCTCAGAAGCAGCAGCGACAAAAAACACAACAACTTGATAATAAACTCGTCTTGAAAACGCTGCTAAAGCTCCTCACACATCTAACGTTAGCTCCGCATTGTTTCCCTCTTTTAACGACCGACTGCGACCTGAGACAAACCGTCACTGTTAACACATAGTGTGTGTGTTACCTCTTCCACTGATGTTAGGTTCCCATTCATGTGGGTCAAAGCTGATAATTAACAGCTCATATGACTCGATTTTATCAAGCTAGGTGGCTAACGTTAGCTCATCAGCTGTTTCACCATCATGTAAACAAACAAAGCTGATGATCCATGCTGCTTTAAACTCTTAATAGTTTCTCAATATGTGACACAATCAAGTCAAAACTCTACGTTAAGACACTAATCGACACTCGAGATAAACGTAAACTTATTCGTATTAAACGGACGGTTTGCCTTGGTAGGTAAAAGTTTCCAAAAAGTAATTCGCTGTTGGGATCGTCGTCCTTCCTGTTGTCGACGCTTTTTGTCCCGCCCACACTGCGGACGTTGATTGGCCGTACGGAGGAAATCAACCAATGAATGAAGAGAAATTGTGAGCACCCCGACATGACGTCACACGTGGCTAGTTCGGTTGGCTCTGCATTCAGCGTTGACCACAGGAGGAGTCGTGTTTTTGCCACCAGATGGCAATGTAAATTAACAATATCCAGGACACCAGACCAAAAGTTTATTGTGCAGCACAGGATTAAATAAATATAAATAATGATAATATATATATATAATAAAACAGGTGAATTGCCTGTACATTCAACACCTTTAGAGCTTTTCAGTTTGAAACGTTCAGCTTTGAAATTTATACAACCAATAATACAGTTATCCTTCAAACTGTATATGACACTGAACATGTATCCAAATATCGAGAATATCATTGTAATTTTCATTTCTATTTTCATGATGAAGGGAAATAGCCAAATGTTTTCAATTTACACACACACTTGTATTTTTTGGCACAGTTTTCCAATGTCTTGTGTGTTATACATAGCTTACTTTAACAACACGATTAAAAATAAGATCCAGTGCCTTTTCTGTATGTGTGTGTGTGCATGTGTGTATGTCTGTGTCTGTGTGTCTCCTAAAATGAGGGGAGGCAGTACTCTCCTTACTGTTGCACCATGTCTCCACTGCCCCACAGTCACAGAAATCACTGGTTGTTGCAGGACAGATTGTTCATGAATATTGAATTGATCCTTTTGGCTTTTATGAATTAGAAATAGTCTTTGCCACAAGTTGTGCGAGTGAATGCCATGGTGGATAGCTTGGAGGGATTGCCATGCAAAGTGACGCACAGGGTACAGCCGTGTAAAGGCAGGGTAGATAAACATATGCTGTGTTTGATCAGACCCAAAACATATTTCAGAATACAGGATGTGGCGTCCATCACGTCTCAGTGAATCATAGCCATAACTGTAGGGTGAAGCAGCTTGAATATTATGCATCTCACAGGAGACACACATAGATGAGGATAAGCAGAATGGATAGGTCTGAGGGATAATAATAATAATCAATGCACAACAAAAGAGGAGACATACTGTCTGATTCCTGAGAGATAATGTATCAACCAGAGTGCACCTCCTTTGTCTGAGGAATACACAAGCCCACGATTGTTCAGCAATTACTTATTTATCTTAATACGTCTGCCATAGGCCTTTGTGTCAGGAAATGTTCAGGCTCACTGAGGGTGTTCACTTCAGTTCATCTGTTCCTGAACAACAACATAAGTGTTGTAGGATGGAGTTGAAGAAGCTCCTCAAAGTCATACAGCGAGAAAAAGAGTTAGAAGAAAATAAGAGTTTGCTTTGCTTTATGCAACACTGAGCATCTTGTGAGGGTAAATCTGGTATTATTCAACTTTTTTTTTATTATGAATAAATCTCATAGAGACCAAAAAACCACAACCACTGAAATGTCAAGTACTTGTTTATTCAAAGCACGACAGAGAGGAGTTCCCTCCCACACATCACTGTTGCACTAATTGACAAGTTCCGCCACTGTGATGACAAAACAGTTGTATTCCTGACTGTGGCCTGCATGCACAGACTGATGAAGGTCAAAAAGTATATAGAAAAATGAATGACCAAATAAAATCAGATTTATTCAGTACAGGTAATGACAAAAGTACTATGAAAGTTACACTAGGTGATGCTAGTGCTGCTTCTCTGCAAGGAAACTTCAGGGCAAAGAAAATTAAAGGGTTGCCCGGCCCCAGTAACCGCCCTTTCTCTAGGACCAGAAAGCCTGTTTGTTAATTTGATTAAGCTAATTATTGATCTAATAATATGCAGTATATTGTGACAGCCTCTCTGTTTGTTTGTGTTGTTTGCTGCCCTGTTTTTCCTGTTTGCAGCATCTTGACTTGAAGGCCTGATGTATACCGTTAAGGCCAAAATATTCCACTGAGATCCTCTCCTCCCACGCACACACTTAACTTTTTGGTTTCTGTGGCTTTAGCTTTTGTAATGTAGACCAACAACCATTATACTAAACTTCACTCATCTGCTCCCTACAATACTGACGTTACAACCTATTTGTTTGGATTCATTCTGACTGATTTTGTGTAAATACAGTACATACACCCAGCTTGTTATCTTGCAGAATGAGAAACGCCAAGAAGCATATTTACAAAAACATCTAAGTATTTCTAACACGTTCTGCCACCATTATGTAGTTTAAATAAAATACTCATAATACTTAAATAAAAAACATAAATGTGATATATAAATGTAATAGACAGATTTTTATTATATTGGACTGTTTTTCTCACTTTTGGCACTTTTGGCAATCTTAGAGCCAGGTTATAATGTAAGCATAAAACTGAAATGATGAAAGTTTAACTATATTAAGTCATACATTCATATGGATCATCTTTAATACACATTCTCAAGAACAGGCCTTCCTCATCTGTGGGCCTCAGGGTAGTTGGCAGCCTCAGTCATCCATTGTGGATCATGGATTAAAACTGTTTAAGAAACCATTGCTGTTTCCTGAACTAATGTTTCCACTATTAGAAATGAGAGAGTTCGTTTTAGATATTAGATTTTTACATTGAAATCAATTATAAAACAAACTCCTCTCCTATGAATTAAAATCTGGTCCAGAAGAAAGAAATTTAATTTAATTAAAAACATTATTTTGGGACTACAGTGTATTTATTAATTTAACAAAGTGGTTAAAACTGAATTTGTGATTAGTGATTACATGTTATTCTTCGGTTTTGTGGCATAGAAGCAGCATAAATGTTGTAAAATATATTCCAAATCTAATGCATATATGATCTGAGATGGGAGAGACTACTACTGCACAAAGGATATAAAACACTCAAGGACACTAAAAATGAAATAAAGAATAGGGTTTAAAAAAGTTTAAAAAGAAAAAACACTTCAATCTATTTTTTATTTCTCAACCTGATGCCAACAAGATTTTACCTTGTGCCCTGGCAGACAGGTCTTCAGTATATTTAGTGTATGAATAGCCATATCTGAAAATCTCCACATAGAGAAGCACTTTGGACCTATGAGATCCTCTCTTATTAAATACATTTTGTTTTTGAGCTTTATTCAATTTACTGCTGGCAAGGAAAAAATGTTCCCACCAAATTCCACTGAAATAAAACCACAATTTCATTCGCTTTCACTTCCTCTCACACACTCTCATTTCTCCATCTTACTTCACAGAAACTGTGTTCCCATATACGTCATCTTAATATCATTATTTGTTGTTGTTACATATTCATTCTCAGCTATTAAACAGTGAGTTGTTACATCTTAGCAACAAGTGTTTTGCGCAGTTCAGAGTTTCTTCAGTAGTGCAGGAGACGGATTGTGATATGATTTCATGTAAAGAATATGGAACAGTTTCATGAGGTTTATGACCTGGCTGAGATTTATCACCAACCAGCTGAAACGAATAACAGGCTGAAGTCTGATAAAGCCATGACTGCTACAATGTACTGTTGGTCTTGGGTGTTTTTCAGCTATGTATATGCAGGGATTACAGAGACCAACCAATTGTCTCATTTTGAGATGGATGCGATTCAGTTTCCAGTAACTTGTTATATGTAGTATAAGCAAAATGTCTAAAACACAGATAAGTAATGGTCAAAATCTTCTTTCCTCCGTCCTCTTTTGGGAACACAGATGAGAAGTGACTTAGATGTATCAAATTCCCACCGTCCGAGCCGTTCACATCCTCTCCGCTGACATTAGCAACCCTAAGGGCTCAGTTGCCAAGCAGGTCACAGAGAGCTTCAAATCACTCCCAGATGCCTTTCTCACAGACACAAATGAAAAACAGAGAAGGGCCCTCGACCCTCCGGAGAAACCAACATTGGTCTGATGGTGAAATAAACCTCTTTGTTCCTCACACTGGAGATGGAAATGGATTTATTGGTATAAGCAGCAGCTCTAACATGAGGTTAACATGTTAAATCAATGACAACAAACACATATGAATTCAATTTTCTACAGATTGTACAGTATATATGTCTGATGATGAATAGTGGCAAAATAATTATGCACAGAATATCACTTGGTCTTCTGTACACAAGTGTGCAAAAACACCCCAACTAAAGAAGTGCAAGTAATAATAAACACACCACACACACACACGCACTCACGCCAACGCTAAAACACACATGTGCTAACACACATTCAAACACACACAGGTTTACATATATTCACATATCAAATATTATAAGGCAGTAGGCTATAGCTGTGTGGCTTATTATGACTTCCACATAAAAATGGGCTAATTCAAGAAATAATTTGAAGAAACACCTGTAGTTACCTTCTTGCCAAAATAGACATCACTCTCATTTCTAGAAGTTATTAAGTATAAAAGTACAGTCAGGAGCTGGTTAGCTTAGCTTTAGCTCACCCAGCAAAGAATTAGGCTATAGTCCAATATATAGTATCCCATATAGGCAAGTTACCTTGTTAGATTAATTACTTGCTACATATTCATACTCTAAAACTTAATTTCTGTTACTTAAGTGATTAATATGTGTAAGATATACTATTTTGATGAATCCACTAGTCAGCTTTGTCAAGTGCCTTTCCAGCCTCATATAGTTATTGTAGGCTATTTGTAAATAGAAGTGAAATTTTCGTATAACAAGCATTTTGTTGGTATTTATTTCCTATCACCTATGGTCAAGTGCTCTGTCCTCTGCTTCAATGGGTTTGCCTGTTAGTTAATAAGCCATCAACTCTTGATAGTGGCATTTCCTGTCCATATAGTATGTCCCAGACTAAACTAATCCTCATCCACTGAAGTCAGACAGCAAACAAACTGACCTGCAAAACTTTACAGTAGGTAATACTGTACGGCATTACCAAGATTAGTAACTTTAATGCAATCAATGAATTTCAAAGCTCAAGATACAATATGTTAATAATTATGAAGCAGATATTGTTTCCTCTGGACTGTGCACCATGAGCAGGTTCCCTCTGTTCTTAATGCTAAGCTAAATTAAGCCAAGCTAAGCTAAGTGGCTGCTGGCAATAACTCGATACTAAATACACAAAAATGAGAGTGGCATCTTGAGTTTTGGAGAGAAAGCAAATTAACACCTTACTGAAAATATCAAACTATACCTTTAACATTTGGAGTTTTAACTGTAGCCATTAAAAAACTGCCTCTGTTAGTAGGCTACATAGGTAGGCCTCTGAGTAACATACTTATTAATACTGTAATATAACACTTTATAAAAGTGGACACTGTACATATACGTATATTCCATGGGTTATACATGCATAACTACTGATGATTACGTAAAATAAAATTCACAGTGTAGTAGGAAAAATAATAATTCCTGTCCATTTTTGGTGTATGGTGACATCAGACCTGTCATAATACATTACTTCATAATAATCATTTGCTTGACATGTGCTATAAAAATACAGAATTGTACCTTATCGGCTCTAAAACCCACAGTCCTGTAGCTACTTGATGGTATGCCTGTGTTTCTTGGCCTATTCTGACATCAGACCAGTCGTCCAACCTGAACAGCCATACCGGTCTGTTGTCTGTCTGATAGTAGGCTAGCCATGTGAGTGTCTCTTTGCCTTCACACTCACTATAATAAACCAGCAGTTAAGCTTATGGATCAATTGTTGTTTGGTTACGTTTGGGCACAAAAACAGCTTGTTAAAAGATCATGGTTCGACATAGAACAACTTCCTTATGGTTATAGTAATAAACAGGTGGTTATGGGCTGATCCTGGATAAAAGAAACAATGATGACTGATTGAGTTCAGATGGGAAATGAACAACAGTATCCTGTGTTTTCTGGCTCCGTCCATCCAAAAATCATGTAATAATTAAAAACTTAAAATTATAGCTCAGCTCCATCCTGTTTTTTTAAAGACTTTTTTCTCCTGCGCATCCTGATCTCCCCTTTCCCCTCTCACGCTGCAGCGTCACTGTCCGTGGGTGTGGGAATACAAGGAGCTTGTCCGAGGAAGTGTAGCCCGCTGAGAGGCCCACGCAACTTCAGAGCGCTGTGCATCAAATCCATTGTTTGTTCCTTTCAGCTCCAGTTCCTAATGTATCCGTGCCAGGCTCACATTTCAGTGATCCAGAGGATGTGCATTTAAGTGTCTCAACAAATACCTTTTGATTTAGTGTGTTATACGTAAGGGTGTGTATTGGTTGCATTCGAAAAGCTTGGTGTGGATAGTGAAAAACCTGATAACTGTCCTCAGGCGTGTGATCAGTTGCTGTCTTTCCTCAAGCTGCGGTCAGCGTACGGGTTGTTGGCCTCTGGGCTTTTGCATTGGATACTGGTACCATTCATGTTTCCAATACTGCTCAGTTGGTTGTCAGAATAGCACCAGCAGCACAAACATGACTGGAAGAGAAAGAGAGGGGAGGGAAAAAAAGAGAGAAAATTTCAAAGGAGGCGTTCAACATTTTGGGAAACACACATGTTAAACTTTCTGGTAAGGAGCTAGATAAGAGAAAGGACACAACTCATATAATCTGTCTACTGAATATGAAGCTGGATCAAAGGCTGAGATCAGAAAGATGTAAATCCACCTCCCAACACCTCTAAAACTGACACATTAACAGACAGATAAGAATTGTATCAGTGTTTTCATCCACTTTCCTTCAAGACAGTGTGTCTGTGTATTTCCCAACATGTCAGCACAGCAATATACAAATAGATTTTTTCCGTGCGTGCAGCTATCCCCTCTAACCTCCTCCCACAGATCCCTAAACGTGCAAACTTGAGACATGGTTTATCTCCAGCCTAGGTCCCTTTGACAGATATTTGCAGTTGTGACCTCTGCCAACAAAGTGAATACATAAATCAGTGGGCTGCTTTTACATGTTGCTCAATGAACGTCATCACAGACTCTGAGTCATGGACAAAGGCCTGAGTTCACTGTTTGTTTTAATGGCCAGACTGAAAGAGGAGGCTGTTATAGCTATATAGGGAAATACTATACCTTGAAGCAGTTTTTGAACTTTTTGCTGACAAAATAGAGGATGATGGGGTTTATGCAGGAGTTGATTGTGGCAAGGTTGATACCCAGGTAATCCAGGACCAACAGGAAACTGGAAGGTAAAAGAAAAGTAAACTATATCATCAGTCATGTCTGGATTATCTTCATCACAGGTGAGACCCTCAACTGATAAATCATTCATCAAAATCATCAGGACAGCAATGTCATGTCTTTTTACATATGCATACTCACTTGAGCAGCTCACAGCGCAACTTGTCATTCTGCTGGTAAACCATCTTCTTAAGGATCCTGCTGAGGTGCAGTGGGAACCAGCAGAGGGCAAAGATGAGGACGAGGCAGAAGACGGCTTTGGCCACCTCCCTCCTCTGCAGAGAGAAAGGCCGGATAAGCACAGAGATAATGAAGTTAGTGTGATGGCAGATTATTGAGTATATACACTATCGATTGGTGTTTTCATTTTATACATTGCACACAGAAGCAGGAGTTAGACGTGTTGCCCGACCTGTTTGAGGTGCTCGCTGAGAGCTATCCGGAGGCTGCCGTTCCTGTGGTTGAGCATCTCGCTGGTCATCAGAGTGTAGAAAATACAAGTGCAGGCCAGCGGTACACAAAAGTAGAAGCCAAACAGCCACCAGTCCTTTGCATCCTTGTAGAACTACGAACACATGCATGGGTGAAAGTTAGATTTAAGCTGAGCTAATGTGTGACCCCACAATTTACACCTTCATTTGTAAAGGTAAGAAAACGTGGTGTAATGAAGCTGAAATGATCTAACAGAGATAATCCTTGAATCTACACTTTTGGAATTGAACCTGACCCAGGCCTAGATCACAACCAGCCTATCCCTGTACTCCAGTGCTGATGGCATGTGAGTGCGTCACATGTATCCTGTTGTGAGTTTGAAAACAAACTGGTTTTAATTGCCGTGTGTATAATGAGACCATCTGGCTTTCTGTGGTTTTGAAAAATATGATAAGCACGCTCTTGAAAACTCCACAATTTCAAAATCACGCAACCTGCCTGAACTTAACAACACATCTTACACAAATAAAAAAGCACACACACACACGAAAACAATAGATTTGGACATTCACCCAAACTTTGTACTTGTGTGCCAAACAACAAAATTCTGTGAGAACATTAGGTAATGGAAACATTTCACTACAGCTAAATAGTGGTGATAAGAGGGGGGCATTTCCAAGACGTAAGCGTTGTTTTGCTGACATGTAAGACAGAGTACTCCTGTTTTGTGCATATGGGATAGATACACACATGTGGCTCAGCTTCAGACCTCAGATTTCAAGCCTCAGTAATTGCACTTGGCTGCTATCAATTATGTGCTCCAAAGATGTTAAAAAAAGGCAATGGTCACTATAGTGAGAGTAAAGTTTATCTTAAGTTTATCTCAAAATCTTTTGTTGTATGATTTTTTTTAAAAATCTCCTGGCTTGAATGGTAAATTTGGGTGGAGTCGTCCTCCAGCATCACTTGATTTGTCTCATGTTTTTAATTAAATATGGCGCAAACATGAAATATGGCAGGTGATTGATTTTAACTGTCATACCAAGGCAGTAAAAATACAATTTATAACCAAAAATAGCACATGCGTGTGCCAGCTGGCCATTAAAAACACTCCCCAAGACTGAACAAACAGCACATGCTTTTAAGATGATAGAAACATGAAGCTGAACTTGCACTTTCACTTTAAGTACCCCTCACTAGGCCAGGTGTGCCTGCTATCGCATTACCACAATAATGTTTTGTCTCTTTACATGATTCAACACATCTCAACAACACAGTGTACCACACAGCACACCCTGGTCTTGAACATGAGTAAAACAATGGAACAAAAAGAGAAAGCACTTCTCTTATCCAAAAAAAAAAAGATAAGAAAAGGATGACAGCTTACCATCATGAAGTCAGATTTGGGGTTTAGCATGCACGTGCGGATGGTGGTGTTCCTGTAATTGAAGGTGACCATATCGAAGCCGATGGCCTCCGGTATTGCCAGGATGAGTGACAGCACCCAAACAGACACTATCTCAATGACTGTGAAGAGAGGAATGCCCACTCCCTGCACCCTGCTCCAGGAGGCCACGGCCCTGTACCTGTGTCACAGGAGGATACAAGATGAACATCCACTGCTTTAAAGCTTAAACATCTTAAATTGATCAGATGAACCGGTATGGTTGTGACATGCTTGAATAAATATCTGTTCATTAATTGAAAGCTCTCCAGGAGTTCAGCTATTTTTCCAACATGCAACAGAAAAGAGTAACGTCGTCATTTTCTTTGCCTCTCTTGACTGACAAAGCTAACAACACTTTGCGTATGCATGGCAGCACACCAAACACAACAAACTGCTCAGTCAGCAAAGAATATCAGAATGTTAAGAATTAATGAAGAGAGATGATCAATTGTTTATTTTAAATATCTAATATTTATATTTTTGTGAAGCCTCCAAACAGACTGGCCCATGTTGGCAGAGAGGTCTGTCTGTTGGCTCATGTTTCCCACGCACTGAATACTTGTTTGCTTGTTTGTTTCATTAATGGAAACCACTTGTCGAAATGTTTTAGTAAAATCCTGCATCAAGATTTTATGGCAAAAACAATATATTTTTCATGACACATTTGAATTTCTCTGTTGAACAACATGGCGGCATTTATATTTTACTAAGTGGTAATGTATCCACCTTTTTCTCTTCCTCCAACATTGAAAAGATACAAAAGAGACTCAAGTACTTTCATGATAGGCACAGACAAAGATATGCTACACATTTCCTCCAAACAAATGGAGAGCATTTGCTCTTGAACACAGCTGTATGGCACTGCAGCCTATCTTTTTTTTTTTCTCATAAAAGAGGTCAGTAAATATGTTTGCCTTGAGCCTTGAAGCATGTTCACTGCATACAGGGAAGAGGTTTATCTCACAAGTTGTGTCTAGGGCATGGAGTGAGATGGCACCGACTTTCAGCCCCTCACGATCATCATTTATTCATTTGGGAATTTCCATTAACGCTCTATTAACAAAACAACTTGCAATCTACAAGGAGCTTTAAAATTAACATTATGTGTTAAAGCATTGAAGAAATTACAAACATTTTTTAAACGACATTATTTGAATGCTGAGGTAAAAGAAAATACACGAGAAAACAAGATAAGTAACTTTTAAGTGAACATGAACGATTGGTAAAGGCATTAGGAGTTTCACTCTTCCTGTCTTAACACTGGAATGGATTGCATTTATATTGCACTTTTCTAGTTCTAACGACCACCCAAAGTGCTTTACATTAGTCACATTCACACAGTGTATGTTTCTATATAGCACTACCCTACCATATTGACATTCTGATTGTATATCAGGCAATTTGGTTTCAGCATCTCGCCCATGGAAACTTGTGAAACATATGAACTGGAGGAGCTGAATCGCCGACCCCCTGATTGACCCCATCAATCTCCTGCACCACAGCGAATTGGATAAAGTATAAAGGGTTCATGACCAAAAATAGAAAACATGTATGACATGTATGATGTGGAACAATGCCTTTCCTGTGCTGAGTAAAAGAACTGGCAAAGCAAAGGACCAAATCCCATTTGTTTAATTTTCTTTCCAATGATTTGACAGCCTGTTTTCCTGTGATCGTGTCTGCTGCGGATTCTAAAATGACAAAAATTCTCCCACACAAACATGCAGCCTTTGGGAAACCGTTTCAAAGTCCAGGAAATTATGGAGAAGGAATGAATTCCCTAGAAACTATTTCAAAAATAAAGATATAATTAAAACCCCACACCACAAACATGTGTGCAAAAAAAACAGACGGATATTGTTTGTTCATTTTTAAGAATCTGGCAAACCCCAGCTTCCTTTGTTAAAGCTGATGATGCGGCATTAATCCAGCATGTGCGTGGAGCACTGACCTGTCAACGCTGAGTGCACACAGGTTGAGAACGGTGATGCCCACAGAGGCTTTTTGCAGGAAGGGGACGAGCTTGCACAGAATCAAGCCAACGACACTGTCATCAAAAGGCCAGCGGGACATGAGGAGCTGGTGGAAAACAAAAACATGATGTTAACATCAACACATCTCAATGATATTACAGGACAACATCTATCATTCAATAATGACCCTATGTATTTTCATTACTACACCACTGTCTGGGTTTGTTGATGCATCAGTAAGATGTATGATTTGAATGAAGTAATAAGTCTTCGAACACGTCCCTAGGGAGCTGAATAATGGTCTCACTTTTGATACTGAACTTGTGTCTACCACCATTACAGTACGAACTATGTAAGGCAATGTTGCTGCAGAACAAGGCACATCAAAGATCTATCAGCGTCATCTTAATGTCACCAGAGTTCAGCCAAACAACCAAACTGAGTTCATCAGCCTGTAAAACTGTGAACAGCTTTTGCTGAACTTCCACATTTCCTGCCAACCTGCGACTAATCTTTGATAGTAAGTCACCATTATCTAAGGGTCACTTCCACAACCTCTTTTGATATTACTTCCTTTGGTGTAAAGTGTCAAGGCCATGTGAGTGGAGCTCTTTGTTTTCCCATCAGAGTTGTCTTGGCAATCTTCCATCGATGGACTCAACCTGCATCGAAACTGCAGTTCTCTACGCAGAAGCTAAAGGAAGAACTCCAAGGTGCTTCCTGGCCCCCTTATGTTTACTTGTGCAAGTTTAAGTTTCCCAGGATCTCAGAAGAGGAGCCCACGTCATTGTTTTTAAAGCATAAGTAGCTGATTATTTTTGGAAACAGTGTGGTAGCCCTGAGGAAGTGAACGGGGGGCTTCAGTATGGTTTCCACATTGTAGACGTGGCTCTTTCCTTGTTTGTGCATAAACTGTTCCGCCAGTAAGGTTTTTGTTTCCTCCTTTGCACATGTGTTGCACAGACTACAAAGGCACTGTGGCCTCAAAGTCCCAAGTTAATTTTAACCAGGTGGCTTCCTCTTTTTTTTTCTATTGTGAAGGCATCCCACAAAGCACTAAAAAGATCAGGTTGACTGATCACATCATTTAGCTGATTAGTATACAAAGCAGGACACTATATAAATGATTTAAATCAACTCAGAGCAGGAATACTATGGATCATGCATCATCATTATACACATCATCATATTTTGAACACATGGTGACGGTCCAAAGTCCAAAAGTCAACAGAAGAAACCTGTTGTCCAAAATCAGACTGCAACTTGAAACCAGCTATCAAGCAGAATGATTGATTGGTCTAAGTTCACCTATATGCATCAGACAAGCACTGTACAGTCTTCAGGGTGTTCATACAATTCAAACTACTCCTTTATGTGCTGTATATGTATATTTCTGTTCATTTGGTTGAAAAAATTAATGAAGAACTCAGGCAAAAACTCCTCATGTGATTTATCACTTGAGTAGCACATGTTTTCTTTCTTAATTTTGAGAATAAAGCCTTGAGATAAGGAACCAGTGAGTGATATCCTAGGTCAGCACGAGGCCACAGGCATATATGACTTCAGCCTGATCCCTCTGTTTATTTAAGGCAGCCATATCCCTGCTCCTCTCATCACTAATCTGCCCACAAGAGGAAGATAACTGCATCTGACTGATTGCACATTTTCCCATTTATTTACACATCCATCCCCCTTCAGCCCAACCTTTTCCTGCCCCCTCCCCACTCTTCCCATCTGTAATAATCACAGAAACCAGTTGACCAGAAATCAACATGCACCAACTGAGTGAAAACTGTACCTTGTACATGGTGATGGGTATATCGATGAAAATGTAGATGAGGTCACCCAGTGCCAGGCTGGCGATCAGTGCATTGGGCCCGTTCCTCATGCACTTATTCCTGTATATAATCCTCAGCAGGGTGGCATTGCCGACCAGGCCAACCGCAAACACTACGATCGAAATTGTTGTGTTGATGTACTTAAAATAGTCCTTGATAGAAGTGTCTTGCACGCACATTGGAGGTGGCACTGGTCTTTTTATGACAGTTTCATTTCCAGAGCCAGATCTCACTGCTTGAGCATCGGCCCCGGAGGCCCCCAGGTGGATGCCGGGCCCCGTGCTTGGACTGATGGTGCTGTAGAAACCCGTAGACTCGAGGGTGGAGTGGACGAGAAAGCCTGGGAGAGAGTCCTGCTCCGCTTCGGCTCTGTTTATCTGGCACATTCCTCTGGCTGCCATACAGGCCATTAGCACCAACATATGCACAGCTGTGGTGCCCATTATGGAAAACATTCGCCGCTTTGATTTCCCTGATTGAAATACTGTCCCAATATATCACTGGTGAGAAAAAAAAAACACAAGAGGAAGCTGTGGTTATTTTTTTTACAGACAACACAAACAGAAAAAAAAATCATGCATCTTTAACCACAATCTCTTCATTTTGTCACCACTTGGATCTAATAAAAGTGGAATAATATATCAGTCAGTTACAAGAAAGTTTGACAGCATCGCTGTCCCTCTCAAATGCTGTGAGGAAGTTTACAACTTCTTCAAGACTTGAAATAGGTTTCACCAAGGCGGCACAGATGGGAGATGCCACAACTGGTTACAGTCAGGCAGAATAAGGAACAGGCATCGGCAGAGCGCATCGGGCATCTCTTTTTGAGTCGTTTTCTGGGAGAAGGAGCGCTTGGTTATTTCTTTGCGTCAATAATGTTTGCAGCTGAACAAAAAGGCTTTATCTCTAAATGTGCTGGTCTGGCAACGAGCCCGTCTATGGGTTTGCAGTTGTATGATTTTCTAAGTTTTGCATTCTCCCTCTGTTTTTAATTTGGAAAGGTTTAAACACGTGGTTAAAATAAACAAAGACAAAAAAGTGCGCTATGCAAGAGTAAATTTTGAGTAAAAAAAAGAAAAAAAAACAGAGGACAAGGACTAGAACATTTACACTAAATTGGATTCTCTAATGAACCCTTTGGTTTCTCTCCTGTGAAATGATGAGATATCTACCTTCACCTCAGCAGCAAACTTTCTGGACAAAATCAGAGGAACTCATTCCACCAAACTCCTGGTAAAGAGCAGATAAAGTTTCAAACTGTCAGATCGATGGTGAAGCCCTTTTCATCATGTCACAGTACAGGCAACTCTTATAGCCCAGAGTTCTTCCTGTTCAAAGTCCCAGCTGTCACCAAGTACACAAAGAACTATTTAGCAGCCAGCCCTTCAAGTAGCATCACAGTTTAGCATCAGCATGACACTGCTGGGATCTGTGACAGCACGCAAACTGATCTATCCATAAATAATAAATACGTTTGGTTTTCACCTACCGCTTCTAAAATGTCTGCCTGGCCCCCTTGGAAACTGTCAGGCAAACTTTCGGCTGAAGCCCCCAGACATCTGTATCACATCACATGAGTAATTAACGCACTATCAAAGCCGCACCATATCCCACTTGGTTTGAGCAATGCACCCGTCTGCTCTGAGGTGCCTTCGCATTATGGTTCAGAGTTTCCTGTTGAGAGTTTGCAGTATGTCTGAGTGTGTGTGCTTCTGTGGGAGTGTGTGGTTGTGTGTATCTCTGCATGAGTGTGTGTGTGTATGTGTGTGTGTGTGTGTGTGTGTGTGTGTCAGAGCACCAGTGAGACACTTTGACTGGGTGGGATAGTAAATCTCCACCTCCCTTTGCTAACAGACTGGGCCCCCTTTGGAAACATCACCCCCCTCTCTCCTCTCTCTCAGAGGCACCGCCTGCTGACAGTCATCTCCAAGGCACAGCGGCACACACACACACACACACACACCCACAAAGACACACACACTGGGGCAGGGGCATCTGGGAGCCTGACGCCCCTCCAATCTGCCCCTTTCTTTAAAGCCCTCCTACCCCCTCCTTCAGCCCCTCTCTGACTCACATCAGCTCTTGTATACACTACATGCAACTGTTTCCTCACACGAAAGGCAGCAGAGATTAGATTGGAAGGAGGAAGGCAAGACGTAGTTAGTGTCCACGTTGTGTTGTCATCTGTCCTTCATTCGGGAGGGGGAAACTGAGACAGGAAGTGGGAGCTAACCATCAGCCGCTCAGTACTTTTACAGGCTCGTAGCTGTGTGGGTGGTCGGGCTGCATCGCACTTTGTTACTCAAGGTACACCATGAACTTCAGTTACAGCATCGTAATGAAGCTTTACATCAGCTATAAAAGATGGATAATCAGAGTGTGGTAAATGATAGGCTGAGGGAAATGTGGTTGAGTCTAGATTAGCATACCTTTCAATTACAACATAATTACGAAATATTTAAGTCCAATGCATTGCATCCAAAAAAAGAAACTTTAAAAAACAACCCATGCCGAATAAGAGAGTGCACTGGGAGATGACTGAATGCCTGAAGGAGGAAGGTGGATAGTTCAATGTCAAGAGAGAAGAGTGCTCCTACATCAGTGTCCATTATGGATTCCAAAATGGACCATTTATCATGATGTGCGCTAAGAGCAGGAAGAGGGCTATCAAAGTCACCGCGGTCCGTCTTCTCTCACTGCCAAAGAGCTGACGCAGCAACTGCTTAAAGAGGAAAACCACTCAATTAAAAAATTCATATGCTATTCCAGCTATGCCTGGTAGAATTCAGTACATATTTGTTAAAACAGCCAGTTCTCATCTGAATATATTCAACAAACACTTAAACAGATTGAAAAGACCTCCTCCTGCCAATCAAATCGAAGTGGAACTAGAAAAGGTTTGGACATTACGATTCTCACTGACACCTTACCTTACACACCATGAGTGTTCAATTTTTAACAGGTTACACATGCCGGACTGACACTTGTGAAACACTAATGTGTTTCTGCTATTTCTGGACATGAACCATATTTAGAAATGCAGGCTATAGGAAGTAAAAGAAAAAAGTCAAGCTATTTCTTATTACATAAAACTATCTATATTACGCTAATTAAAAATATATATCACTGATGCAGCAATATTTTTTTATTTATTATTGACCATACAGACAATAAGTGATGGATAAAGAAAG
Organism: Decapterus maruadsi; assembly: GCA_030347415.2. Taxonomy (NCBI): domain Eukaryota; kingdom Metazoa; phylum Chordata; class Actinopteri; order Carangiformes; family Carangidae; genus Decapterus; species Decapterus maruadsi. The sequence goes on from CM064901.1 coordinate 12,433,583, forward strand.
AAAAATGTGGGTTAAAAGGGACGACAATAATATGATGACAATAATTACACAAATTAGTAAAAGCAACTTTTGTTGTGGTTGGCTGCTTCGAGCAATTGAAGAAAAAATATTAAGTGCGTATATAATATGTATTGAATACCTATAAAGTTATGTCCATTATGTCCACAAAGCAATGCCATGTCTTGTTTTTTCTTTCAACTCTGGATGAAACTTTTATGATTCCTTCCCTGTTTATGGTTCATTTGCAGGTACTTTTCCTACAGTCAAATGTGACTTAATTGGGTAATGCCAATATTTACAGCCATTTAAAATTAAAGGGATCATGTTTTCTTTAATTGTAGTCATGAATATATCATGGCTTCTGAATTAGTTATGGTCAGCAGTGGCGAATATTTAATTTATTGGAACGTGATTTGCTGACGGCATCTGATTTTCTTACCCCTAGTTTTTTTTTTTTTTTTCCAAAGTCCCTTGATTGTTGGTAGCTTCTATGACATTTAACTTTTGAGGGGGTAGTAGAGCCTTTGTTAGTAAATCCATTAATATATAAATGATGAAACCTTTACCTGCTCCCAGTTGCTTTGGCTTTCATGTTGTTGTTGTGTTGTTGTTTGGATCGTAATCAGGTATTAATGCCATTCTGTCTGAACTCAAAGATGGCAGGCTGCCTGGTAATTCATATGCTTGTTCTCTGATGGCATCTGTCGAAGTGTGCTCTCTGCATATTGGTACATACCCTATGGGAAATTTCAATCCAGCCCCAGACTGAGTGGGATGTAAGCAATTTCTTAACTGGGACACTTGCGCAAAAAACAGAAAGAACAGAGAGGGAAAGATACAGGGAGAAAGAGGAGGAAGAGAGCGGGAGGGAGGGAGAAAATAAGTTTGAGGCCAATTCTACTGTGACAAGCAGTGACAGAGTGAAGAGGGCTCGGTATACCGCCTGGCTGCATTAATTCGGGACATATGGTTCACACAAACAAAAAAGTTGAGGGGAAAAATAAGCGCGAATTACAACGGTGGAATTTTCATAATAGCCTGATTAGTGCCAGCCCTTGACTTCAGCTGAAATTAATCAATATAATATTAACAGACTACTTTAATTAGAAGGAGGGAAGTTTCGTCAAAGCCGTGCTGATGGTGATATCTGATGAAAAGAGCCTGTGCTCCTGAGAAACATGCCATTGTTGCAAAGTTTCCCGTAACTTTCCTCCCCGTGGCCTCAAGCTATCTGGAGGTGTGGCCTTAACTGTAACTGACAGAATAAAAGGTCATCATTGTCTAAATTCACAAGGAGAATCGGGGGCCTGTGGAGCTGATCGGGGTTGAAGATGTGCTTTCGGTAACACTTTATTTTAAGGGGTCATTGTTCCTGTGTACCTACCTAATTAATTACAGTGTAATAACCTATGTAACTGCATGTAATAACATGTACTTGCATTGTAAATACACAGTGTATTTACAACACACTATGTTTATAAAACATGAAATACTGAAATGATTTGCAGTGATTAATTTCACAATGCTTTCTCATCTCATCAGAGATCTGGTTAAGATAATAAACAACTGATTTTGAAGCATACATACTTTTTTTTTTTTACACTTTTGATTGACAGCGCAGAAATGATCCACAGCACGTCAACAGCATGTTACTTAGCACACAATGTGAATTTGGGTTGCTTCCATTATGAGTCTCTTGTCTCTTCTTCTTCTTCTTTTGTATGGTTGTCAGATGTTTTCTGCCTCATCTGTGAGACAACACCTTACTATTCCCAACCACTTCCAGGGGATGACTCAGATTTACCAGCATCAGTGCCGCAGACTGAACTCTGTTAGGAGTTATGCATGTTTATAAATGGAGGATGCAATGAATACAAGACATATGAGGAACATTTGTACATTTTAACTGTAATGGTGCCTTTGAAATAAAGACAGAAGAGTTTGGGGCCAATGTTCAGCCTGGACGTTACTCACCAATATATCAAATCATTTACGAGTGGGACACAGCAGTTTTGTGTCTGAGTCTCTTTGGAGCTGCACGAACATTACTCATAGGAGTTTGGACACTTTGATTGATTTTGGTCTCAGCTGTGGTGAACTCAAACTTGATCGGAAATAGGGTATGTTTAGAGTATGAGATAACAGTGTGTGGTGCATTGCGGTGAATTACAGCTCATATCAGTTGGAGAGCCCATGCCAAGCCACAGATATTTTTTAATTAGTCTCACATTTTTATCCAGCAGCTATCACTGGCTGTACTAAGTTGACCATGCATCAAAGTTTGGACCTCAAGACTTTGCACTGCACATTGAAGTTCTTATCTACTGCACTCATAGTAGAGTCCCATTGTGTTTTCATCCACTGATACAAATAATTAGTAAGGAATATGTTGCTATACATTTCGTGTTTAATGCAAAAAAAATCTTTAAGATGGATACTATTTATTTACATAAACATGAATCCTAGAAGAAAGAATACAAAGCGAGCTGTAGTCATTCTGCTTAACAGATTGCTGTTGCATCTTCAGAAATGTGCTTGCATGTTGTTTTACCGTAAGTAGATAAGAGTATTGATAAGTGGAAACACAGGGAAACGTGACCTGTCAAAGTTATCTTTTGACCAGCATGCGGGAATAAAATAAATCAATACATCATGGTGTAATTAGTACTTTGGCACTGTTTACTGTTCAGTAACAGCTGGACACTGTGACTGCAAATAACTTTTACATCAGCAAACGACTCTTCAAAGTAAAAAAAAAAGTCTAGTTTGATAACGAATAAGACAACAATGGAAGGCGTAGTTTTTCCTGTTTTGGTGCAGCTGTTGGCTCATGTTTCCATTCAGCCAGGCTAAATCTTTCCAATCTTTACCCTTAAAGCTGTAAAATGAAATTGATTGATCTAATGAGTCTTTTAATTCCAACGGATGCAATTGCCAATAATGAGGGATTGAAACGATGACATCTGTGTTATTTTTCCAGTAGCTAACATAATAACTAATGCAGTTAGCAACCACAGCAAGGCGTAACATTGAGTGGTCAAGTAACACTGTGAAAAGAAAACCGCTTATTAAAAATGATGAGAGTTTATTATAGGCATTTTGTAGAAGCTACTTCACGGTACAATTGAATAAGTGTAAAGTGAGAAGCTGCCGTCCAGTAGGACAATTACAGTAAAACCATTGCTGTGCTTTTTTTTTTTTTAAATGGTTGCCATAACATATACTGTGCGCACTGTTTATGTGCTCAACACAGAGCTCTGAGATGACAGGGTAACTGATAGTCAGGGTCAGTTACAGCTTGGACGCATTCCTGTCTGGCCAATCTGGCTCTTGTCAGACAGACCCTAAATGTGCTGATAAACCCGAGAGTCTTAGCCCATCACACTCTGCTTTACCATATCAGAAAGCCCATGAGAGCATTATCAAAATGTCTGGAACATAATCATAACTCCATGTCTGTCGGACCAGCATACAGGTTTGTTTTGAAGAGGAAAAATCTGCCATTTTGTGTTGCTTTTGGTATTAACACATGAATGTTTACACTTCTATGCAGTGTCGGGTTGTTGTGTTAAAAAGGTCCCTAAAACATAAACTGCCTCTGAGACTGCGTGGTCAACACTTTGCAGTCTACGTTTCATAGAAGGCTTGAAAAACATCTGTGGACAATTTGAAAGTGGCATGCTACTTGTAAATACAGCTGTGACGAGCAAGTGGCTGAAACTGAAGGTGGACAGACCTGAGTCGAGAGAGACTGATGAGGTTTTCCTTCAACTTCCAGATGTTGCTCAATCCACCGTTTCCTGATAAACATCTGATATTGGATGAAAGGTTATTTTTACTGCATCACTGAGGCTGAGAGATTCACAGATTTCTTTCCGTCTCAGTCAAAGTCGAGTGCATTTACACCATGTGCTTTTCTGTCAAGATCTAACTTTCCTGTCCAACAATCCCCTGCATGCCTTTGCTCCTAATCTATTCCCAACTGTCCATCATATCCAGTTGCTATTTCAACTGCACCAAGCCCTGGCCTGCCCCCACCATCCTCTCTCCAGAACACTTAATCCCTCCACTTACTGCATTTCCCTTGATTGCTAGTGATGATTTCTTTCGATTTTGTATGCAGGGCATTGAGCCCATTTGTATTTATCTATCACACTGCCATGTGGAAATACTGAGTAAGATGCTTTTTCTTGATATGAATTCGTCACATTTATAAAAGGCACTGAACTGGGGTTTGTGTAAAAATAGTTCAATATAAAACAGTCTTATTACATCATATATTGGCTTCCTGGGTACATTGGAATCTACACTCTGTGGTCCCTTTTTCATGTAGGTGTATCTGATGCAATTCACTCCTCTTGAGGATACCACCACTAGTAACACTGTTAACACATCTATGACGCTTGTATGGCAGTGTCTCTCTTAGTGTGTGCCCATGGGTAATCAAGCAGTAATGCTTTATAATAAGTGCACACTATTAAGCATTAGTTAAGCATTAATACAAACTGAATTCTTCATTTATAACACATGAATACTCATTAATATGTAGTTTAAGATACAGTTAGTGCTTATCAATGATGAATAAAACATTTTTAATTGTGTTTATAAACTACATACTAATGAGTATTCATGTGTTATAAATGATGAAATCAGTATTTAATGCTTAACTAATGCTTAATAGTGTGTACTCATCATAAAGTACACACAAAGCTTCTGTTTTCTTCACTATTGTCTTGTGATGAATTAACAATAAACAGATGTTTGTCGCAAAAGTGCCAGCTCCATACGCATCCATCCGGCAAGGCATACCATCTCCAATGCATTATAAGCAAACCTCTCGGAAAAAAAAAGAAAGAAAAACCCAACCTTTGTCAGTGGGACACATCTATGAAAATGACAGAAACAATACAAGATACATGCGGGGAAGTTAAGCTAGCCTTCAGAGACAATCCCATACTGTCGTGATACCAAAATTACATGATGAGTGCAAGCATATTTTTTGCTTTAACTGCATGTCCCGACTGCACTGTCTCTGAGTCACAGAGACACTGAATTTGACCTCTGCTGACCAAAATATAACGAGTTCACCCTTGAGTCCAAATGGACATTTGTGCCAAAGTTGAGAGGATTCCCCTGAGAGTCCCAGAGCCATTGCATTCACAAGGCCAAAACCATATTTTTTGAGGCTTTAGTCACCATGACTTTGACCTTTGACCAAAACCAGTAACTGAGATATTGCGTTTATGAAAGTGGGACAGATGGATCCTGTATCTCGTGTCAACCACCTCCACTGATGTCCAAATGCTTCTTATTATAATACATTGTTGGACCACATTCTTGCACGAGATGACATGTTCCTTCTTTCCATGAACATGAGCATTGTAGTTTATTTTGACCAATACACTGCTGATGTAGCTTACCAAGTATTTTCAGCCATCTTATTCAGCCATCAGTGGCTGAAAATAGTCTTCAACAATATGCACAGCAGTTTCAGCAATGCTTTTTTAAAATTATTATTAATATTGCATTTTAATTCCTGGTTACATCTATTTTGTCTTTTCATTGTAGTTCAACAGGAACTAATGGGCTGTAGTGCTACAGACAGGATTTAGATATTACAAAGCAGACAGAGTAAAACATTGTTGTTTTTTGTCTTTTCATCAGATTTGTTAAAAATGTTTTAAAAAAAGAAAAAGAAATTGCATACAGCCCCTCATTGCTGTTGTGATATATAGTACTTATGATGCATATTTATCACCACTTGTTTGATGAAAATCGAATACAAACACTCCGCTGTGAGGACAATCAGTGTTTCTAAATGTTTATTGACATCCCATGTCATCACATAATCAAAGAGCTCCAGCGTTTCATTCTGTGGCTGCAAGGCCTTCATGTACGATACATCACCTTCTCTGATTATGTTTATGTTTATCCTCTGTGTTGATTAACAGGCCACAGGGACTTCCTGGTCACATGTGGTCCTTCGTACTGTATGACCTCCTGAGTCTTACTCCTCCAGCACACTGGGCAGTGACTCCCCAAACCTTATCAGTCTCTCTTGTGTGTTTGAGTAAGAGACAGAGAAAGGGAGAGAGAGGAGGTGAGGGGTAGGGGGGTGTCAAAGGTTAGAGGGGAGAAGACTGACACCATCTGGCAGCGATTGTGTCTCTGATGAGAGACTGAGATATCATATGTGATGTGCCTTGAATGTGTATTTGTGTGTTTGTGGTCTGCGTATCAGACAGAACACCTTGTACTGCTTGTTTTTTATAGTGATCATTAATGAATGCCCATGCTGAGAGAACAACGCGAAGTTGCAGCCATTTACACACGATGACATGAACAAAGAGACGATCACAATTTTCATAATACCCCCACAGTTTAACGAGTCCAAGCCTGAGGATACGAAACAGTTCATATAAAATCTATACTGCTAGAGAAACGATAATGCCCTCATGTGTTCATCAAATACGGATAATCATGCTGATTAGTTGTGATGGCTGTGATTCATGGGATATGCATATTTAAGCACCACACAAATCAATTAGCCTCAAGCACTAAACTGACCTTTGACTTTTATAATGGGGCCCTTATTCGGCCCTGAGGGTCAAAGGACATTTACGGGCCCACCTGTGTAGACAATTAAAACCAGGAAGCTTGCTTTCAAACTGAAACATACACACACATACGCACACTGAAAAGGTCATTTTAACACATACAACAGCTGATAGGAAAAACTAAGATAGTTATTCTATATGACATAGTGCTAATCCTCTACAACATGCCATACTTTTAATGGTTTTAAATTTCTTTTTCATTGATTGAATTAAAGGTTATTGAATCATTTATAACGTCTATGGATGTTGTATAAGTGGTTATAATGCATAAATAAAAACTTTCACATTGTGAGGATGTTAGCTCACAGCTGAATGAAAGCCGTCAGTGCCTGGAAGGTGCTTTCACCAACTCTAAATCATATAAATATTAATGGGTATCGTTTCTATGTTACATTAAACCCTTAAGACTGCAGATATAACATGTAGTAAGATGTTTTTGATGTACATTTAAAGCACTATAAATACATTGTGAAGGAGGCAGTAAGCAAAACTGACCTTGTAAAAATGTCTCTCCACTTGACGATGGTGAGGTCAGTATTCACTCTTTGTTTGTGACCTTTCCCAAATACTTTGACAAAAGTACTTTTCTTTTTGGTACAATGTTCACCAGCTTGTCACTTACCCTGTCTGCAGTTTAGTGTTGGGAGGGTTGTGGACAGATCTGTCTGCAGTGGCTGAAAACAACACTGATGAGAGCAGAGAAGCTGAACCAAAACAGTAACACTGTGGGTTGTAAAACCAAAACAATGATCATAAATATACCCACTCTCCTAGAAGCCCCCCACGATCCAAAATATTTTTTTGAGGCACTGCAACACTTATGATCTGATCTCTATGCTGCTCACGCAAGAGCACTTTACCATTAGATAAGTAGCAATTCATAAACCTATATACCGTAAGTCTATCTGAGGGTAAAAGTGATGAACCATGATGAACCATGTCCAGTGAGTTTCCTGAGAGTTGGTTTTCTTCTTCTTGCCTTATCACTCATGAAATCAGACTGTGTAATGTGTCTGAGTAATCCTGACCCAGCCTTTCACACTGACCGGTGTTTCCTGTGCTTCATGATCAGAGCTGAGGAAATGGGCACTGCCAGGACATGGCAAGCAGCTCACTGAATGTTTAGAGATACGGATCATTAACAGCAGGATTTGCTGTTTTATAATGTTGTGGTCTTTTTCTTGGGTGGGTTTCGGTTTCTCCGAGTGGTCTATTGATGTTGCAGGGTTGGTAATGAAGTACAGAAGGGTACACAGTTCAAACAGTTTCAAATGTGAAATATCATGCAATATTTTGAGTGAAAATATGCCAAACCCCCAAAACCTCCCAAATAAAACAAAACAAAAAAGACGTCCACCTACATTCCAAGAAAAATGAAACCTTAGATATCTGACCTTAGCCTATCAGAGCTGGACTTCCTTATATTTATTCAGAAGTGTCTTTGTTTCAGTAGAATTTAGGGGCGATTTTAGTGATGACAGTCCGCCATGTCTATTTCAGTGAGATCTCCGTTAAAAAGCAGTGTGCTATGATAGTAGTCAAAGTTCTGGTGTAATTTCCCAACAGTCTGACTGTAACAAGCTTGAATTGTTTTCTCACTTCCATCTATGACTATTTACACAAGGATTGAATACAGTAAGGCAGACGATGTGTCAACACTTAAATTACTTGCAAAGGGAATAAAGTGTTCACATCATCAACCCGAAACAGGCCAGCTGAAAATGATGACTCGACATCACCGTTATCGTCATCATTTCCTGTCCTTGTTTATATAGTGTTTTTTTTTTTCAAGAAGACAGGGTTGTTGTGTGTGAAACTGTGATTACCAGAAATTTTGAAGACTATTTAAAAATGCCACTCAGTAATAGCTTACATTTTATATGAAGTTGTGCCAGGACAAAACTGGAATGAAACAGACCATTTATTCTTTGGTTGTATCGACAATAGTGTCAGTTTTTTTGAACAGCAACATTAAAGACATTGCTCTGTGAAATGATAACATTTGCTTTTAGCAGTATATACACAATTTAATTTGCATGCAAAATTATTAAAAAAAATTATACACCAGACGCAAACACTGAAAAAAGAAAAATGCAAAAAATTAGAGTTAAATGACAACCGCTGAGTGTTGTTGGTGAATAAAACAAATAATTTAGGAGACTTAAATTATATTAAAAACACAATACGGCTTTGAATATGTATAAAATATGATCAGACTCACTACACAACAACAACAACAAACTGTAGCATAACACCTGGAGAACAGTCAGTTATTATTATAATAAAAGACATGCATAATAACTGCCCCTCTCACTTCCATTTGACTATTCACACAAAGATTGAATAGGTCTAGTTTACTATTGAGATCATACATCTCAAAGCAACTCTTAACCTCATAAATATCTCATGTTACATAGTCTCATTTAAGACAATTCGATTATATCTATTCTTGTTGAACTAACAGCATCAAAAAATCCATACAATGACTCCAGTCTTTCATATCGAACAAACAAAGCAGACATCATAAACAACAAGAAGCCAAGGTGGATCAATACTTTGAGGGAGTGTGACCACACCTTCATCGCTGTCTAAAACATGATGTCACGCACTTATGTACTGGTGAAACCTGGTGAAACATGTTAAGGTGCAGTAAGGCCACGAGGTAGAGATCAGTGGAACAGCATGAGAGGTTTCCTGTGGTCAGGGACCCTCACAGGAGAGTGGATTACATGTTTAGAAGTCTTGGATCACAGTACAGCCTACAGCCATACCTCCACCTCCATCTGGTGTCATAGCCACAGCAGCCAAACTAATGACCCAAGCCTAGGCTAGTCATCAATATGTCTAACCTGAGGAGGGACTTAAAGCTGCGCGATAGCAGAAGGTCAGCTGTTCTTCAAGTCTATTTTCAAAGGATTTCTTGATGCCATTACAACCTGGCATTATCATAAAACTCTAATTGTCAGCATTTACTTTCCAGCCTATGTTCAGCAAAAACATTTAAGACATTCAAACCTTAAATTGTCTAAATGTTTGATTATAACTTGAAGTGAAGTTCAGGCCTTGCTGCTGTAACACAAAAAACCTGGCATCGGCCATGTTTCATGATTTTCAATACAACACAGAGGTCCTAGGTTTTGGAATTACAGTCTTGCTCCTAAATTATAAACATCATTGAAATTCTTAAAGACCTTGTGGCTGATTGTCTGATCTTTGTATGAGTTCAGTTCATCACACAGAAATTCAGTCTGTACTGATAGAATAAATGATTTGATAATTTGAAGAAGAACCTTTTCTGTGATAACAGGTCTTCTATCCAGCTTTACTTTGCATTGGTGTTCCCCAGGGATCAGTTTGAGGCCCCTATGCTATTTCGTCCTTTGATCAAGTTAATTGCTGATTCAGCGTGCCGTTACACTTTTGTGCAAAAGATATTTTACAGCTCAGTCCACTACAACTGGTTTATGCCTTAGCTGTGGGATTATCAACGGAAAAGAGGTTAATTTTGGCTTTTCGTACCTTTATTAGATAGAACAGTTGAGAGAGACAGGAAATGGGGAGGCAGAGAGAGGGAGAATGACATGCAGGAAAGGGCTGCTCGATGCGGGATTCGAACTGGGCTGCCTGCAGCGCGGACTGTAACCTCTATAGATGGGGCGCCTGCTCAACCTCCTGCGCCACTTGACATCCCAATAGAGGTGACTTTTGATAGAAACTGTGCCAAGTCAAGTGTGCTGTCTTAAAGATTCATTTCAATATTTTATCAATAACCCAAATTACTCTCCAAAGTTTCCCTGTCCTGTGTTATTCTCAACTCAACTCAAACCTTATTAATAGAGCTCTTAAAAAGCAATCAAAGTTGACGAAGTGCTTTACAGATCAATAAAAACATACCATTATCAATATACCATGATATACAAAAGTAAAATGCAATAGAATTCAAATGATCTATAACAAACAGTAAATTCTAAGAGAAACCAGGAGAGAAGCAAAAACCAGGGATATTTTGATCACCCTTGCGTTTTCCAGTGAGGAGCCAAGCTGCTGTGTTCTGTACTAGTGTAGATGATGTAGCAGTGAGTGATCCAGGCCAACAGTTGCAGTAATCCAGCCGTTGAGTTAATAAAAGCATGGATTACTGTCTCTAGGTCTCTGCAGGAGAGATAGCCCCAGAGTTAACCTGCTGATCGAACTTGAGATTGCTATCAAAGATCACGCCAAGACTCCAACGACCGGACTCTGGGAGTGAAGGAGCCCCGAGAATCAGCCAGAAGATCTGATGGTTCATTCTGTGAATGAACTACTGCCCCATATCCAACAAATGCAAACCCACAGAACTTTTCTGAAGTTTTTTTTATTACTTGCAGTTCAGTAGCTCTGCATTTCCCATGGAAAGAGAACAGTGTGTGGTGGTGGGGACTGTCAAATAAGTGTTTGTTTGTTTTTTAATTACAAAAGGTCAGTGCAGACTCAATCATTGGGCTTGTTCCTATCACTCTTTACATCAATTATCATATTTCTTCCACAACTGTGTGTAATACTCAACTCCATGCAGACGATACTGTTTTGTATTGAATCTATTCTATACAATCATTCCAGGAAATAAAACCTGGAGAACATCTTTCTGCAGACACAACTCAGCTGCAACACTATGACCCTTGAGGCTGTCTACCACTTTGTACTTGGGTTCATGACTGCTGATACTTGCTGTGTGTCTCTTTCCACTGTCCACCTTGAACTCAAAACAAAGTAAGTTGGTGTTTCTTGGCCATTATAGATATTTAATCCCAGACCTTTATTTGTTTTAATCTGTTTTTATTTTATATATCTATATGTTAGGGTTTCACTGCCAATGCCCTTCATGTTCAAATAAAAAAAGATTATATTTTGCCACTAGTGCTTGGAGGCTGTATTACAACATTTCTTTTGCAGATTGTATATTCTCCAGTACTGAAATACTGAAAGTCAGACTTTTAGATGTTTTATGTTTTAGATGAAAGTAGAAAAATCCTACATTTCATTTTTTATCTGCCTGTTTTCTCATTTTAAAAATATCTCACTTTTTAACTTCTTTAACACTGACCTTACAGTAATTTTTGTTGGCAGTTTACCATAAACAGGAATAACCTTCCTGCCGCCCCCTCTTGTTGCTTCCCTTGAGATACTGTTGGAGATGCACGCAAGGACTAAGAGGTAGACAAATCCAAGAAGTCTTCTCATCCAAACCCCACTGTGTCCTGTGAACATATCCATTGGATTCCTCAATAAAACATAACCAGAGCAAACATGAGAAGATCTGAGATGACCTCTACCATGTTGTGAATGCGAGGCCACCTACTGGGAGCCTCTTCAATCAAAGACCTGGGGTTGCTTGTGGTGTTAGGGTGCAGGGCTGAGATGAGTCTGTGCTCAACAATTGTTCTGATGCCCAGAATCCAGATCTCTATTATTGTGCCTTTTTTTTTTCCTCCACAAGATCTAATTCCCAGAGAGAACACATGCAGTCTCATGAAACATGTCCAAGGAAAACAGCCACCCCTGTGACCTGCGGGTACTGTCAGTGTGGGCCCCTAAATCCTCAAGGGAGATCCCATGGGGCGAGCATGGGATGATTTAATTACACTAGGAAAACACTGTGTGTGCGTGTATGTGTGTGTGTGTATAAGTGTGTGTATGTATAGCCATGTTTTGCTTCCCTTTCTTGGCTTAACTGTCTGCATAGACCATGGTATGAGAGCCTGTTTGAAACACGTTATTTCTTTCTTTCATTCACGTATCTCCTAGTTTACAAGTCCCCTGGAAAATATGAATGATGGGAACGTGAGGAGGTCTGGGGTGAAGCAAGTCGCAGGAGGACACCGATGTATGTGAGAATGTGTGTGAGTGTGTTTTGTTGTAGCTTGCAGCCCACTGATGTATGTATTAGTCATAGAGGAGTAAGCTGAAACCAGAGCTGGTTTTGATCTAGTTAAAACGTCTCTTTTTACGAGTCATGTGCTCCCTCTGTTTCTTCTTTTTATGGCCTTGTGTCTGCAACGAAAGTGTGTAGGCATCTCTCACTGATGAAGAGAAGCAAAAAGGTGTGTTATCCAAGAAACTGTTTAGTTTGACATAAATAAGACGAAACAGAGGTGCATTTTTAATTTGAATTGCTTACTTTACGGACAGATACACACAGAGATAATCTCTTGAATTTACTGCCAAAAAAAGTATCAGCTGTGATGAATCTGGTTTATTGCTTCACATCAGATATTTTTCATCCAAACAAGTCCTGGAATCCAACCATTTCTCACAAATACACCTATTGAAAGTGAAAATGATTATCCATGCTATGATGCCACAAACAATTTAGAGTGAGAGAAAAAGCAACTGGGACACTTTACCTATGATGCCAAAAACAAACAATTTAGATTGCCATTTCAAAGAGTAAAAGCAATAATGGGACACTTTTGCCAATAACGTAATAACTTTTTGTCCCCAAATAAGGCATTACATTATGACTCAAATTTTGAAATTTTTTACCAGGCCAATCAACATATAATGTAAAAAATACATTAGGCAAAAAGTTAGAAGTTTTTCAAAAGAAATTACATTATTGGCACATTATTACACTATTGGCTTTATTACATTTGAAATGGCCAAAATTATTACATTATTGGCAGTTATTACGTTATTGGCCGTTATTACGTTTTTGGTTGTAACAATCCCTTTTATCAACATATAAGTAAAAAATACAGGCAAAAAGAAGTTTGTTTAAAGAAAACAAAGTTAGCGGCACAGACATGGCTGTAAGAACGTACATTGACCAGTCAGACAAGAAACAGAGTGATTCTAGTGACTGTTATGATTTATTATACATATGGTGAGCCCCAGATCTTATAAAAATGAAAACAGACTGCTACAGTGCGTCTGACATAAGCTGAAGAGTGCAACGGCTGATAAACTAACACTTGGTCTGAGAGCAGATTTTTTGACTAATCATCCACAAACACAAAGGTTTCACTCTTTTACTTTGAAAATCAAGGTGAAACAGTCCCCTCAGAAGTTTCTCTCAGGAAAAAAATGTTTTGTTTTTTCACCTCTGCTAACCAAATGCTAATGCCTTTGTGATTGCTTCTGTAGTGCATAACTGCAAACACATGGCTGCCTCAATAGTACCCTGTACCCTGCATATGGTAGCACTTAATTGGTAGAAGCTCGAAGGCTGGAAAGGCTTCTGAACCGTCGATGGCATGACTGAGTTTGGTCACAGAGAAAAGGATTAAAGATAAAAGATCAAATGGCAAGAGAAGCTAAGCACTGGCATTAATTAAAGCTAATAAATACAAATAAACCGTATTCTGCTACCCAAACAGAGCTGTATTTACTTCCAAAGATTAATCTAGCAGCTATCACGCAAACATCTCGTAGAAATGACAGCTGTAAACTGGTAACGATGGGGAGGAGTTTCTGCGGTGACCTTCTTTGCCATTGCAAATATTTTATTTGGTTCTAATGAGTTTATTTTGTTATTTACAGATTGACTATTAATATTTGCAGTAGTGTTAATTCAAAGTTGATGATTTATGAAAAAGAAAATAGAAGTCCATCCAGCATGATGGAGATGGCTATCTCCCTGTCTGTGAGGAGAAAGTTGCATCAGAAGAGTTAAAAGGAAAAAAAGGAAGACGATATCAGAGAAAACCACAGCATCTGAAACAAATTTTCTGCCAATAAGCCTCCTTTGAGTAGAGGGGATACACTGGGTCATATCCATGCTGAAGGCTGCATGTGTTTGTGTTCCTCTTCAGACTGCAAAGAAACTACGGTCCATTATGATCTGTATACAATCTTGATGTTGAAAACAAAAAGCAAGGTAACTGGGCCTCATTATCTAACGGCACTGACTCTGTTATCCATTTGTCCAGGCAATGACGTGATCAGCTAAAGTAGCCAATTTGTTATTTGAACCCCTTCCTTTGATGCCCCTCATCAGAGAGGAACAGCTGATGTGTATATACCACGACACTATACAGTAGGGGAGACAGACACACAATCGCTCAGCCGGAGCACATCTACCAGTTGTCTGTGTGTTAAAGGACGAAAATGTGCAAAGTATATTTAGAATCGCTCCTATCATCGTGTTTATTTGTGTAACAATTGTGCAACCATACTTGGGGTAATCCGTTCAGACCAAAACACACTGTCCTCTAGGACCTTGAACTTAACGCAGCAGAGCGACAGATATGCTCGCGAGCCTTTGGAAATGCCCTTTTGGTGCGATGTCTTATTTGCAATAAATAACTGAAGATCAGACTTTAAGCGAAAAACATGCTTGGAGACCAGCTACGGACATGCGTGAGAAATTTCTAACCTCTGACAGGGTTCAGTGGGCTTTGGCTCTCTGCCTGGAATCTGACGTTTGGGGCTTTTTGATTTCAAAGTATAAAGGGACCGTTTCTATAAACAGTAATAAAAACTAATAATGGAATTGGGGAACATAGTGTTGTTAGCATTAAACACTACTTTTTTGTTGTACCAATTTGGGATTTAAATTGAGAATTATGGGAATATGGAAAATATTTTGAATTTGTTTTTGAGGCTTGAAAGGGTTAAACGGGCCACTAGTTTGTAAGAAATCAGCAAAGATGAGAAAAAGTTTCCTATAGAAAACAGAATGGACGATAAACATTTTGTTATTTAATTCTGATCTCACCTTATGGAAGAAAAATACCCAGGAGCTGGAGGTCTGACTCCATCTCTGCTCTATATTTTTGACTGTTACTGGGCCTGGCGGTGTTACTTTTGTCAGAAAACCGTTTTTTGCCTAGAGGGATGTGAAATATTTTACAGCTTTGTACATCCAACCTCTAAAATCTAACAAAATGTTTATGAGTACAGAGACATTTTTCCATCATGTTCCTGTAATACTGTATTTTAAGGATATGTCCACTAGATGTCACAGTTGCTTGGTTTTCAGGAGCATCCCATCCTGCAGTGTGGTTACAAATCTTCACACACTGAAAAAAAAACCCCTGATCAAGACAGCAGGTTGTTTCCATACACTTTTCATATTTTTTAAAAGGAGCTACAAAAATCAAAAGATTCCCATTTTTCCATTTTCATTAAGCATGTTCATTTCACTGACTATGTCAGTATTTTTTCAGTTTGCAAAAATATAATAATGTAAAATATGATATGGTAAAAAGGTAAAACATAAATGCTTACTGTATGAGCTAATTCAGCATTGACTCTGATTATTTCAATGTTGCCTTATGAGCTTTTTAACATTAAGATATTTAAAAAAAAGTGACTTATGGTAGGGATTAAAATACAAAAAAAATTGAAGAATTCTTTAAATACATGAAAATGGGTTGAATAGTTGGAAATCGCTAAAACTTCCACCAGATTAAATTTAATAAGAAGAAAATGACTTGAGTGCAAAAGTCCTGCGTTAATGCTGCAAAAAAAGTCTACCTTTAACATTTCACTTTCCTTCTGCACAGTCAGAACAAAAGGAGGGTATCAGCCCCAACATCATATCAACTCCCGACCCCCCCACCCCCGCCCTCCCCTCCACCCTCGCTGTCTTGCTTCAGTTTCTCCTTTCTCTAAATTTCTCTCACTGTGCATCTCTCCATCTTTCCAATTCAAGTCAGACAGATGCCTCTCCGGAACTTCAGAGCTGTGGAGTGGAAGTGATGAAAGCCACAAGCCGGGTCCCACTGCAAGACCCCAGCTCCTCGTCTGCCAGCGCAAACTCCCTCATTTAGAAGCACATCCTGGAACTGGGGCTGCTTTTTAATTAAAGCCTTGGTGGATTGGGCGAGACCCAGTAGAGGTTGCGAGGGAAACTTTAAAGTTGCACTTGACAGGTATATTTAAGTTCACCAAGTTTGACCAGATGGAACATGTATATTGTATAAGTCTTTGAATATGGTGGTGGTGGGGTGGAAAGAAATATATCAAACAAGCAAAAAGAAGAAAAAAAAATCACGAAGGGGGAAAAAGGAAAAAAGGAAGAGTGGAAGGGTGGGTGCTAGTTGAGGGATACAGGCGTGGGGAGCCCAGAGCAACTAGCATGGAGCAAGCAGAGCACAGCCTTCTGGGTGAATCTTAGATGTTTCAGCAAAGGAGCATCTCAGGAATTAATTCACTAAGAGCGTCAGTCTTTATCTGGCGTCAGATAAAATAAGACATTTGAAAGACTTAATTGTTAATATTCATCAATATGTCTAATTATGCAGAAAAAAAGTGAAAAATGTATTATGGGTTTCTTTTGCAGATGAATGGATGTGTCCCTCAGAGAAGACACATCTAACGTGTCTTTTTATGATTCATTAATCTGTCTTGACTAATCAGCAGCATCACAACATTGGACAAACAAACACTGCTAAGTCAACTGATCAAAAAGATCCCAGCATGCAGTATTGAGCGGCACTCCCTCTGTGAAATCATCTTTGGGAGACACAAACATTCAGTAGCTGTGCTTTGACAGCGAACCTTGTTACCAACACCCCCACCACCATTTGTGAATGTTCTTCATCCAAAATGAAAAGTTTTCAAAGAGTCACGGTCTCTCTCAGCATGAACTATTTGTCTAATGGAAACTGCAGCACAGGATGTGGTGTTAAGTAAGTGAGCCGACTTTCTATAATAGCTGTAAAGAGTTTGAAATGTAATTAGTGCATCTCTCCTCATGATTATACACATAAAGTGATAAATAAACGAATGACTACTCACAATCAACAGTGTACAGTGTTGTGCCTTTTTTGTCTTCTGAGTGTGGAGAGACCAAAGAGTTTTGTTTTTGCTCCCTCTAGTGAATAATTCTGGAAATGACAAAACTGGACACAGGCTCATGAAAGAAGATGATCAGACACAGCCTTTTCTCTCCATCTTCACACAATCACAGTATCCTCTTCCATGCATTAACACAAATTAATGCAGAATATACAGTATTACACTATGCTCTCTCAGTATAAAAATACATTTATAACTTTTCAAAAAACCCTTCAGCCAGAGAAAATCTTAATTCCTCAGAGCCCCCGTTGGTCAGCTTGGCTATTTCCCAACACCCAGCACTTCTTACCCTTTGGCCATTACCCAGCACTTACACTTTGATTTCATCATCATCATGCTGGATTGTTGAGGAAGTAATTTTTTACAGCCAATATATCCTATAGACACAGGATTTCTGAATTTCTGAAAACGTGCATCTCTCAGTTAGTCTTTTGGTTTTAAATGTTGATTTAAATATTGTAAGTAGTACATGCTGAATATAATATGAGAAGACTAATTTGGGGGGTGTTGTAATGCTGTGCTACCTGTTCCAATAATAAAAAAAAAAGGCACATCTTTCCCATAGATGGTACTTCAGTGAGCGGTTAAGGTTTAAAAGAACTGGGCAGTTCTCTTTTGCTTCTGTGAATTAATAATCAAAGAAAAAAGGGAAGAAGAAGTGAGGTCTTCAAAAATCAATGGACCCATCAACAAGCCTGGGTGTTGTGTGTGCCTTCCCTCACCTGGGTGACTGCTGAGCGTGTTTGCACATACTTGAATGCGTGTGCATGCACGTGCACCGGTATGCACCACGTCAACGGCGGCAAAGCTTTTGCAACAAAGCCGAGCGATCAGTCCAGCAGTTGTACATCTAAATCAGCGGCAAACAGAGAGCAGAGTTAACTTGTGCAGAGATAGAGCACTCTTTTGGGTTTGCTCCTTCTAAACACCAGTTGTCTCCTCCAATCAGTGTGGTCATGTCTGCATTATTAATACCGCAGGGGCCTGAGGGGCCCAGGCTCAGATGGTGCACAGCCTCACAATGTTCTCCTGCGTGTCTGGAGAGAGTCTGGTTGTTGGGAGAGCTCAGAGGTAAGCTAGGACAAAACTAAAATTAGGCCTAAAGCTGAAAACCTGAGCCAACTTATTCCGGTTTAACTGAAAATAAATGGCAGCAAGGCCTCTCCTGGGAGGGCTGATGGTCAGGGATTGAACCAGCATCTTAGAGCGAACACAAGGGGGAAAGTTAAAGAGGGAAAGGGGGCGAGCACGATGTACTGCGAACAAGCCACAGCAAATGGGGCGATGTTGAATGAAGAGGACTCATGTTTACTGAATATGAATCATTTTTGACCCCTTGTAAGCCCATTTTGTTTCAGTCTTTCTGAATCACTTTGATG
This sequence comes from Decapterus maruadsi, assembly GCA_030347415.2. Lineage (NCBI taxonomy): Eukaryota > Metazoa > Chordata > Actinopteri > Carangiformes > Carangidae > Decapterus > Decapterus maruadsi. The sequence continues at coordinate 12,452,361 of CM064901.1, forward strand.
CAATCAATTCACACAGCAGAAATGTAATTTTAACTGCTCCAAATATAGCATTACAGTTCATAATAATAATAATAATAATTTTATTTATATAGCGCATTTCATACATAAAATGCATCTCAAGGCGCTTCATCCATCTCTCATTTAGTATCACCTGTGCAAAATCCTCTAAAACAACCAAAACCGTGTTCATCATGTGTGAAACTTCCAATGTCAGTCAGTCACTTACACATCTTCAACAATTAGAAATTAAACATTTTCCCCAAATATTTTGGAATTTTGATAACTGAAAAACTGCAAAAAAATGTAAAGAAATGTATAATGTCATGTAATATAACATGAATATTTTACATAATTGTTCACTAATTGATACTTTACAACATTGCATAGAAATGTAAGAAGACACAAAAACTTTAGAATGAGATATCCCAAAAATGTACTGTAGTACTATCAGTAAAAAAAGTGTTTGGCATTTGATGTTTTCACCATTTGATGCAGATATGTGGCACTGTGTGTGTGTAATCTTTGTTTTCAAAAGTTTATACCTAGTTGTGAAAATGTGTGAAATCAAATATAGAAAATAGCATCAATTATAGTACAGTAAATTTACCACATGTACTATTAAAAACATTAATGAGTGAGAGAGAGATTGATAAAGGTGCACTGTCTTTGTGAACGTCAGATAAGAAATGCATCAATGCAATGAGAAAATGTCTAACTATGTAAGTACAAATGTAATAAAAAATGCTACATTTTGGGGGGAAATGATGAACTGAGCTGAGAACTGCATTAAGAGTTGTGAGAATGACATTTCTGATGTGCGCTACATCAAAGTGATTAAGAAAAAATGTAATGAAATTAAGCCTTAGTTCCGTCCCTACATGACACAGTAGAGCAAACATTTGTTTCAATTTAAAAGCAAGTTGGTTACAAGATTAGTAAGTATTTTGATAAAAGAGTAAAATTTGGTTCCATCTTTTTCTGAGATTAGAGTATTTTTTTTTCTGTTTTTCTGTCATTCATGATACAAACACTGTGTTCGACTGCTTGTCAGACAAGTTTGAGGAATCTCCATGACATTGTGATTTCATCGTCAGTTTCAATATTTCCAGAAATTTCATTAAACTAATAATTTACTGATTATTTAGCAAAATGATCTGCAGGTCCGTCAAAAATGAAAATGATAGTAGTTGCTGACCCAGCACAGCACACCGAGTTCAGGTGTCACATGTTGAACTGTCTCTAATCCCTTTCATTCCCAAACATAAGTTATTCAAATTACTCTTTACTTTCTTTTTATTTTTTACTATTTGACCCATGCAGAAACTGAAGACAGCTTCAATGCTGCATAACTTAACATGGCTTGTGTTTAAAAAGTAAATGGATGAAATAAAAATGTTCAACTCTTTCCAGGGCCTTCCAGCATTCCACGGCTGCAATTTAATTGGAGCGCGGTTCAGTGAAACACACTACCAATTAGATGTAGCACATAAGTGATTGGCTAAATGTTCTGGGAGTTTGGCTTTTTGCTCTGGTGAAGAGCAAAGGACACTTTTTTTTCTTTACTTACTTACTGATGAGTTTTAATGTGATGGACTGTAACTGGCTCGGGGATCTGGCGGAGTTAGAGTTGATTTAGCTCCTGCTTCTTCATTCAGCCTGTTATAAATTGTCCAAAATTAAATAAGGTGTCACATTTCATTAGGCATTATGTTAGAGTGGGATTTTTTTTTTATTTTTTAAATGAGGCGGCCTTACGTGAACTGGATTTAATTCCAATGTGTTTGTTTTACCCAAATAATAGATTATAGGCACATGAGAAATATTGATTCAACAGCACATTATTATCTCTAACTTGAAATGAAAATCACAAATGTACTCATTTTTATTCACATAAAACATATTCACGTGTTTATCATTCAGATACAATTCTCGAATTGATTACAAATTGATTGCTTTTGTTGAATTTATCTCATAGGTTTCCAAAAGCCTTTAATGAGAATAAATCAGCTCCGCACTGTTTGAAGCATAAAGACCTAATCAGAGCCGGTGTCAAAATATAAAACAGTTCATGACGACCATAACACCATGTTCATGCATGCTAAGTTCAGGCTTTAATATTTTAAATTACAGGGCAATATTTATTCACATCTGTCATAAAGGAACTGGGAATGTGGTTTACCTTGATGTGTTTTGATTTATTCTGCAGGCCCCGAGGTTATACCCGTGAATTAGAGGGCATCAATAAGGAAAGACCATCTCCCCTATCCCAAAAGTGATAATTACCAACATCACTATTGATCTGACTATTGATGCATTGCTAATTGTTTCTTGCAGTTATTTATTTAATTCCATCTCTGGCCATGTGAATGTGTTGACCTTGTGAGGCAGGAAATATAAGGGTTGTTCAGCGGAGGAAAAACACACATTAAGATTCCACTTAAAACCTTAAAGCAGCAAGGACTTTTCTCTTTTCCATCCAAAGGAGAGAACTCGGTTATGATCTGTTCATGAGGTTGAACAGCACAGGCAGAATGGCAATTTGAGCTGAGACGGCATCGGATGATACTTTTAGTTATTTCTTCAGCGCAGCCTTGAAGAGTGATGCTTTCGAAAGTCTCCATGGATATGACTGAAGGTTCAAGATGGCATCATATTGATCAATTACAACACTACATTATCTAAGATATAGAATAATAATGAAGATTATTCATCATTAAATGCGTATTGGATTTAGCACATTAAAAATGTAGTCATATCTCTCAAATTAGTTACTCCACACATTGGTTTTAACAGAAACTCAAGGTCTAACTTTGTGAGTGTGTTAATTAGATATAGTATAAACAGTGAAAGGGAGGACTTCGAGGTTTAGAATTTAAGCCAAGTGTCCAAATCCATAACATAACTTAAAACTGTATAAATATTTATATGAAAAACAGATTTTTGTATTGATGGAACTGAAGTTGTGCCTAGTATAATGGACATTTCATTTGTTATGCAGAATAATCAATATATGCACGCTTGCAGGAATGCAATACTGACTAGACACTGAACCAACTTTAAAGGCCCTGAAATGGACCTACCCTCTGTAAAGTCACATATTTGTTAACAAACGCTGTAGGAATCAAAAATAACATACCTTGACAGGTATGTTTAGATTATATACATTACAGTTCAGAATCTGAATTAGAAATCCAGTGGGCGAAACCACTGCCTGGCTTTTTTACTGACCTTTTCAGGCTGCCATAACACAAGTCAGAATATATTACATATGACTATTAGTAGTGAACTTAGGATGTGAGTAGGCTATTCAGATTTGCGGAGGCATCAATTTTGTGTCACTTGAGCACAAGATGAGGCATGTACGATGTCAGAAACTTCATGTTTGTGTAGAGTACTGCACACTTGTACTGCAATTTTCTTAGACACAAATATCATGGAGGATGAGGTCACGTGTTTACAGAGGAACAGGAAGTGGCTACTAAATATATTTTTTACACATGTGCATGTATTTTGTAAAAATTCACACAAAGTTTTGTTTTCCTTTCCAACACTGTACTCCAATTACAGCAGGCATGTTTTGGATGATCAAACATATTGTTTCAACATTGCATTGGGGTGTGTACTGTAGGGTATATACACGTCTATATGGAAGACAAATAAAATGCGTATATCAAAAAAAATATCACAACGATGAGAAAAGTGATGATTGATTTTGACTTGTTTTTCTTTATATATGCAGTTCAGTATGCAGCGGATACATAGCACTTCACATTTTGGGTGAGCAAGATTTGCATTTATACATAAAGTAAGTACAATTTTTTGAAAATGCATGAGAGCATTTGGAAAAAAAAAAACCCAAAAAACAAAAAAACTGTAGTAGTGTGATTGCAGGACGATAAACTTTATGTGTGCCACATCACAAGGTGCTTTGCGACACGCACTGCATGGAATTTACATCAGGGCCAAGTACAATGTGTGTATGTGCATGCATGTGTCAACATGTGTGTGTGAAGTGGTCGTCCGCGGAGACAGCTGGCCTTTGCCAGGACATCTGGTACCTGTCACAACACTTTGTGTGTGCGCGAACGCTTCATTGGTGCGGCCTGCCCAGTCCTGCCCACCCATCAGGTAACTGTTTAGACCTTTAGTCAGAGCTGTAACAGAACATCAGTCGGGGCCATGTAGGTGTCTAATGCAAGGAGCGTGTCAGGCTTGTGTCCCAGCATGGCGGCAGGAAGTCCTTGAAGAGGGGTAGAGTCACTCCGCTCCCTCACACATGGAGGGTGTTTGGACTTCATCCAAGAATGAGGTGATGATGTGAGTAGATATGACACCACTGGCCTGAGGATGAGTCTGCCTGACTGGTGACCTCACTACCTTCACTGCACATAACCTACATCTGAATGAACTCATCTAGCAAAGTATTATTTTGGCACAACTGTAGGTGATGCACTATGACTTTTACTGGGATAGATGCGCATACACACACACACGCACATATTTACAATGGATGTCAGTGGTTGACGATTTGAAGATAATTACAGTGTATTTATTTTCTCTTGCTCTTCCCCCTGTCTCTCCCTTCAACTCCCGCCCCTCCAGATTGTGAAGCCGAGCCTCTAGCAGTGTAGTGCTGAAGGTGTGTTTGTGCTGTTATGCCCTCTGGCTTGGCTGCCAGCTTACTCCCACTGATCTGAGCCAGAAGGCAGACTGCCGAGGAATACCGATCACCTTGCCCAGACCGAATCCTTTGAGCTCTCTCTGGCATCTTTCCCCCTTCTGCCAGTTTCCTCCTCTGCTGCTCTCTTCCCCCTTCTGAAGTTGACAACAAAGACATCCTCAGGGTCCTCCTTGATGTGAGACCCACTCTTGATCTTTTTTCCCTATGTTTTTGTACCTTATAGTTGCACTACTTTCATATTCCACTAGCACAATATTTACACACCAGAAGACAAAGAAACAGGGGTCTTTTCATGTAGGAACCCCTGCCAACATGTTAATCACCTGAGGACTTGCAGTGGCCATGTTGGCCCGGCAGAGGCAGGACATTAGACACCAGACACAGACACATCAGCACGTCATCTTCTCCTTGACCAAAGCTTTAAGACGTTTTGTAGCTACAACAGAGCTGCTATCTATCTATCTATCTATCTATCTATCTATCTATCTATCTATCTATCTATCTATCTATCTATCTATCTATCTATCTATCTATCTATCTATCTATCTATCTATCTATCTATCTATCTATCTATCTATCTATCTATTGGTCAATCAGAGCACTACTATCATTGGAGCGATATCCAATAAGAGGTGCCCCTCCACACATACGCTCCGCTACATTCTTCTGCCTCTTCCCTCCTTACCCCACCCCGCCTCTCAAGCCCCCAACACTTCAGCACCAGCCCCCTGCTTCCATGAAGAGAAATCTCTGAAGAGCTAATTAGTGGTGGAATGGAGTCCAGGAACAGCCAACGGAGCTGAAGAAGGGAGATTGGCGCTGGTGCTAGCTTTATCGGTCAGGGCCTGACAGAGGGGTGACAGTGAGTGGAGGCAAACCACCGGCTCACAACTGACAGAGACAATAAAGTGAGCCTCTGAGCCAGAGAGAAAGAGAATGACAGACAGGCAAGCGAGGCGAAAAAGCTGGCTTCTAGGGGCTGTCCCGTGGCCCAGGAAAAATTCACAGCCCATGCAGCCACTGCGACAAGATTCCCTTGTCCATGCCAGAGAGCTGTTAGTGTGTCATCCCAACTGATGGGGTGCCACGAATGCCTATTGGTAGGGGTGGGGGGTGGAGGGCAGGGCAGGTGAGCGTACCAGTTCATAATGTTGAGTTCTCATCATTAAATTTCTGCTTCACATCAAAGCAACATGATGCAGTGCTAAACAAACACTTCATCTATTTTAAAAAAAAAACTTTTCCCTATAGTGGTAAAGCAGTGACATCACATTTTGTAGAGGCACGTTATCAATTTTATAGAACTAGACCTATAACACAATATTACACCAATACTGCACAACATAAGTAGATACATTAGCCTATACTGTATATGTATTGAAAATACACACACATAGGCTATTTACATAGGCCTATGTATAGGTGTATTTTCAATCATCCAAAATTAAAAACGCTTGCGTTATTGTAAACCATAGGCCTAGACCTATATCATAAATATTAGACTAGTTTATAGTTTAGGCTATTAGAAGAGGAGGAGAAAGAAAGACCTGTAGCCTACCTGTGAAGATTGGAGGGGTTGGCAAAGACTGCTTAGCCTACAGTAGCTATAAAATATTCCCATGGCATACGTAAGAAAGGGGTTCAGAGCTTGTGACAAGACACAAAAGGTAAACACATTCACTCAACACAAAAATAGGCTACACAGTACAGTGAGAAAGAAGCTATAGTGTCATAATAGTTTGCTTTGTTGTTGCAAATATTATATTTTGGACCATTTATGTCCACAGCTGCTTGTTTGTTCATGTAGCTACACCTGCATTGTGGTGCTGCACGCTTTGTGGGGAGGTAGAGTCTGTGGAGCATATATTACTTTGGTGTCCAGCATACGAGGAGGAGAGGAAGAGAATGGAAGAGGCAGTGAAGCAATTAAACCTATGTTTTTCCTTAAAGAGCATTCTTAGTGAAGCATCAAGGGTGTATGGAAAAGTCTTGTTATTTTTAAAAGAGACAGGGCTAGAACAAAGGATTTAAGTGTAAAGTAGATTGTGTAGCTATCTTCCTTTTTTTCCTTTTCTCTCTCTTTTCTTTTCTCTGTTATATATTTTGTTTCCTGACATTCTCCTGTTCACACTCCAGTCCAGAGGGTGGCGGTAATGCACCTGTTAGTTGGTTGCCAACCGCCGTTAAACGAAACAGAAGAAGAAGAAGAAGTGGTGCTGCACGCTAGTCCCACCTGTGTAACCATAGCCCCTCCCCGTTTGATAAACACGCAAGCACCGCCCACAGGTGAAATATCGCAGCTACTATTTACGTACAGTATGCAGCAGGTGACACTCCCGCCATTTTTGTTCAAAAGGCCTGTGAAAACGGAAGAGTTAGGCTATGAGCAGTGATGTGTAAGGACTATCAGCTCAAATCCCGGCCAGGTTGTGGTCTGTCATTACATTCAAAGAGTTTTTCTCGCTTCGACCAGGCCATGTGGATAAGTCCGACTTAAACTGCTGCTCTGCTCTGCTCTGCCTCTAGCCTACTTGGATGGAGAACCGAGGAGCTTCTAAAGGACTTCAGCTTGACTGGGAACTGGCTTTTCTCATCTTGACAGTGTGAGTAATATGACGGGGTGACATTAGGCCTACACGTCTGTTTTTGTTGGTGACCGGTTACCGGTTACCAGGTGGCGTGCTGCTAACGTTAGCTAATTTGCTGCTAGCTACTGTAGCTACGTGCAAATCTTTAACTTGGAGTTAAGTTGGTCAGTGAAGGCAAATTTGCTCTACTTAAATACTAAATATTAATGTTGTGTAGGCTATGACGTGGTGCATGTTTCTGCTCTTCAAAGTAGTGTATGCAGTGGTACAAGATAGTAAAGTACCTAAATGAAGGACGTGCATGCGACTTTACTAAAGATGCTGTGTGGTCTTTACACAGAGAACCAAGAGGACTCTGAGATGGATATCAACAATGGATGTCTCCTGCCATGTGTCTCCTTTGATCAAGTGGCCCACATCTCTGCACAGTGACTACCTATCAGCTTGTGAGTACAATCACAGTTTATGTGGAAATTTTATTCTGTAGTTTAGTTTGCTGTCATGTCACCATTTGTCTCAGGCCTCCATGCCTCCAAGCAACAATATTGGCTTGCAAAAAGCTGCACAGCAGACATTTTGACATGTCATAGCCCAAAAAAAACAAAAAACACACTAGTGTAAATAATACAGTTTTTGGTGGGTTGAATTCCAATTAGCTGCCTCAGTTTCAGGGCCTTGGTATTGTACCTGCAGGTGTTGTAGCAGCATTGGAGTTGAACTGGTTGTTTATGATGTTAGTAACACCTGTTGAAGTATCTGCTGGGGAAAAACACATTGTGTTTAAGGTATAGGCATAGAGTTATGTAGGGATGTCCAACTTGAAATAAATGTAACCCCTATGAAACAGGTTCTCATGTTGGTTTGCTCCCATGAACTAAAAGACATCATGCATGGGCTATCGTGGAACAAACACTCTGTTTCCTCAACTTTATGGAGGGTTATTTATTAGCTAAGTGTTTTTATTTTTACAGCCAGCAGCTTAGTGTTTTCTTTGCCTGTTTTCTTTAACACCACTCGGTGATCCATCTGTGCTTTTCAAGCGGCTCCAGGAAGATAAACCTGAGTTGTGTCTTCTGAAGAAAACAGGCAGCAGAAAATCTGACATGTGCTGGGACCCAAAATGTTGATGAACTGCAGTTTTAACATTATTTTTAAGTGTTTGGACAGTGGATCTGCAGCCAGCGTGTGTCCAGTGCGGTCTTTAAGGAATTGGTGAACTCGGGAAACTGAGCTAAATTGATCTCTCGAGGGGGTCTGACATTGTTTTGGCTTTAACAGATATTAAAACTGAGCTAAAAGGAGGCACATTATTTGGCTTTAACAGAAAAAATGAATCTGTACAGTAGCTGCAGGTTTTGAAATGAGGCAAACAAGGTTTTATTTAGCTGAGGTTATAGCTTGTTTCCCCTGACCACAACTAGTGAAGAATCAGGTAGGCTACTGTAGTTTTTAAATAGTAACTGTTGAATAGAGCAGGGCTCTATACACACAGTGCTGTGGTGTGTGAATACTTACAAGCTCCCAGAAAAGTTCTGCCCTAGTACAGCAAATCTTATGGACCGTATTTATCTAAGATACTATATCTGACTACTGTTGACTGTAATCAAAGACAAAAAGGTTAAAAAGAAGCAGCTGGCAAACTCTCAGTGAGGAACACACACAAGGTTCTCCCTGGCATATATCAGTAATGGTTTAAGAGTGAGAAAGTATCTAACATAAGAACAAAAGATTCTAACGATGTTTGCTACCACTATACCTTTGCCAACATGGCCTGAGTTATGGGGAAAGGTCAGAGAGGTGGCATTATACTTTTATGATGATCATTTATTTATTTTGTCAAGTAAGTCCAATCAGAATGCCTGGGAGCTACCCAGGTAGCAAACAGGGATAATTAGCATCACTGGGAGAGGTGGTCTCTCCTTGTACTCTGGCCTCCACTTGCTTTTATCTGTAGAAGAGGTGAGGTGGTGGAAAAGCTAAATATTGATGGAGCTGCCCATACTCACTGAAACTCAAACAACACTGTCCAGATTTGTGAGGGGCTTTGTTTCAATGCCGGACTGTCTTCTCACATACACTAAGGATGACAAACTGCCAGCATTTTTTTTTTTTTTTACCTCTTTTGTCTCTCTTGCCACTTAATACTGAACTTGTAATTACTCTCATCCTTGACTCTATCAGATAATATAGGTTTGTTTATGTCGCATTGTTTTCAGATGTGCAGTTTTTTTCCCCTATGCTGTAAACACCCATAGGGGAAAATCTTACTAAAGTTAATTCTGTTAACTGACAGGAAGTGATGATATGACAGGAAGTCATCTCTGCACCTTGGGTTTGAGTATCTCAGGAGGCTGCCACTTGACCTCCTCTGGTAAGAAACATTGAAGACCAGCTATAAGCAGAGAGTTTGGGAATAATGTGTGTCATGTCATAAAATGGCATGGCTGTAAGTCATGTACTGTAGTTTATGATGTGTGTTTTTTAGATTGAGGAGATTATAGCTATTTAACAAAATGGCAGCCCTGTTTCTGTTCCTCTGTAGGCATTTTTACGTGAGCTAATTAGTTTTCATGTTATGACATTGTATCCCTAATTTTAAATTAAGTATATCACCGTGTCTGCTCAGGTTTACACCAGGGATTTTTGCAGACATCCCTTGTGTGTTAAAACTCTTCTCCCCTGGAATTGTTTTTACTGGATATACCGATAAGAAAAAAATGACTGGGGATGCAGTAGGGGTGTGCATTGGCACTGTCCTCTTCTAATAGTTTCCCGATTACGATTCAGAACTCGATTCTTACTGATGCATTGCAATGCATCAAAATTCTACTGCACACAACACGGCAAATTTTTCATCAGTCATGAGATATTGAACAACAGATTTTATCGGCTGCTATGTTAGTATTATCACTCTCTTGTATCTTTGACATAACATTGAATGGTACAGGATATTGCATATGGCATTTTCAAACCTGAAACTCAAAATCAATGTGACTGAAAGTCTATGAGGCTTTTATTTTGAAGGGCCAGATACAGGAAGTATGACACTTTTTTGTTGTTTTTTTTGATTTATAACCTTTTGCTGTTTGAAGTTCACGGAGCAGATCCATCTGACCCCCAGCCTGAGCTGTCAGCCTGGGCAATTTAATAATGCTGTAGTAAACATAAAACCCACCTTGAATGAAGAAGAGCGTTAATTAATGAATTTCGGGTAAAAAAAGAAAAGAAAAAGAAAGCCAGCAGCAACACTGCTACTAGTGCTGCCGCTTAGCAGCTACAGGCTGCTAAATCGTTGCGCGGAAATGCCCTCGGAGGTAATCGAAACTTGCGGCCTTTGAAACTTCATAACTTTATTTGAGGCCAGAAAATAAACAGGGACATAATCGATTATGGAACGTAGCCGCATCGATGCTGAATCGCGCATGTCCCGCATTGCAATGCATCGCCGAATCGATTATTGTTGACACCCCTAGGATGCAGTACCTCTTCTAATAGTTTCCCCCCAGAACTCTTGTTACGTTAAGCTTGGAAGTTGTCACAGCATGCCATTAGTACAGTACATTAGTTTACAGTGGAATAATTTGCTAACCTAGCCATATCTGTTTGATATATCAACTTCTTTTGGTTTGAAGTTTCACATCTAGTGCTGTCACAATCATGAAATTTTAATTGACGATAAATTGCCATACAAAAATTTGCGAATTCAATTGCCACTATAGTATAAGCCTAAACATAGTTAAATAATGTACATACACCTTATGAAGAAGGACATTTCAAAAATGACATTTCTGTTTGCTAGATTTTACAACTAAATGACGCTAATGGCAATAGATGCTCATAGAAATGCGGCCTTTAAATATTAGAAATTAAGCGCCTCGACATAAACTTTGCAACGCTTCACTTGTGTCATTAAACCACAGCAGAAGAAGGTGGAGCAATGTGATGAAGTCATTAAAAAAACACCAGTCAAATCTCAAACGGTGGGAAACAATGAGGAACTAGTGATGGAAATATGACATTTCTGTTAGTTTCATCCAGCTGTTTTTATACAGATGAATGGAAGTGATTTTAATGGTTATGCAGAAAAATTGCGGTCACCTCAAAAGATTGTAATTAGATGAGTAACACCTGACTTCACCAAAGTATGTTAATCATAAACATTGCACCTTTTAACCACACTTAATAGTGACATCAGGGTGTGAAGATAAAACCTTAGTACACTTCAGCCAACATTGTTGTGTTGCGTTGGCCTTTAAAGCCTTTGATACTGACACATCCTATTCAACGGCACCATAATCTGCAACCTCGGAAATGATCTGACAGCTGAATGGACACCTCTGTTTTAACAAAAACTCAACTTAAAATGACCTTCACTACAGTGGGATTTATTGCACAACTATTGTATTAGACCACATCTGCTGCATTGAAGACAGAGCTGTTCCATGATGCTTTTTCATTACCTGCTCCCATCACAGTTGGGCGACTTTGAGGCAAGACGGGTTCTTTAAATTCTTGTAAATTGCTTTGTTGCTCTGCGATGCTGAGATCAAAACACCTAACATAGACTGACAACATTAGGTGTGTATTGGCAGGAGGAGGTTTGTAAATGGATATGCTTTATTATATTACTGAAAGTATTCTTAGTATAGCAGCAGAGGCCTGATGTAGCCTACTGTATGAAAAGTGCCCATTGTAATGTATGTCCTCTCTTTTTTTTGTGCTGTAGGACTCTCATAGATGCTAATCATAATGCCTATTAAGCCTTCGGGGCATTTTTAAAGGCACCCAGATGAGCAATATTGATTACAGATTGTCTCCTGAGCACTAGAGGTCAATCAGAATTTCTGAAGTCTATTTACCTCTATTTGGATTAGTATTGCTTGTAACTGGGGAGAGGTGAGGGATAAAAAATAAAAGGGACAGCAGATGTAGTACAAACTGCAGGACAGTTTCGTCCCCTGAACAATGACTGATAGTCGTCCAAATAAGAACAACTGGCAAGTGAAATACAGTCCTTCATTCTGTCTAAGGGAATTGTATTGTCCTGTTTCTGTGCTTTACTTTTGCTCAAGACATTCTGTGTATACCTTGGGGTATGCTGAATAATTAATGGTGCCCTAATGACAACTGTAGTCCCAGATATAAGAATGACCTTAAAAACATTGATCGTTTTTTTTTATGTTGGATTGTACTTTGAACTATAAATCTGTTCAGTCTCTTGACCCTGGCAGACTGATCTAGAGCCAATATTTGAATTGAAAATCCAAACTGGTGACACAGTGTGGCACTGTTAAGTTCTTTTTTCTTTAGCTCCTAGTTTTTACAGCTCCATTAATCAACTTTTTTTTTTCTTCGCAGAAAATTGCTCTATATAATTTGAAAAGTATTGCAAATCCACAGGTCAGGACTTAGTATCCTCCTGTAGGCCATGCCAGTTAAACTAAATGAGATTTCATTCTTTACATCCTGTATGAAACCACTGATAAAATAGTGGTGATTTTCTGCAGTTAGAGATCCTAAGGAAGCTAAAATGAACATGACTAACATGAAGTGAACTTAAATAAGTAATGGGAGATGTTGGTTCGCTGGCAAATATTTGAAGATTATGTTATTTGTGAATTTGGCCTATAAGCTATAACAGCAGGACCCCTGGGCCAGTGTCACCTTTTCACCACTTAAGTTGGTTGTCGAAAAAAGGGAAACACAGATCACCAAAAAACAGCACTTCAATTGGTTGAAAATATTCCTTTGTGGATACAAATATGTGTGCAGGCATCCGTTTCAGAAAAGAGGATTAACAAACTCTAAAACCTGAACCCTGGGTTGACTAACCCTGAACTCTCAAACTCAGAGTTTTAAGTTTCAGAACAGGTGATAACAGTTAGTTCAATCAACTCTGAGTTAATGTCACCCTGAGTTAAGTTTGTGCACAAGGAGATGAAACAGGCTGGACTTACTCCTCTTAACCTGGTTCGAGTTACCTCCCAGCTATCTGAAATGGAAAACTCAGAGTTTCCCTCATTTCAGGGTTAACAGACTCAGAGTTTGCTTTCTGAAACGGGCCCCAGGTCATTTCTTCCAAAGAAATGCAAAATTGATAAGGGATTACACAATGTTTGTGACACAAAACACTTTGATTGGTAGGTTTGTGTCTTCTTGTGTTTATAAGTTTGGTTATGCCAAGTCTAAATGGCGGAACACTTGTGTACAAACCCATATGGTGTTGTTTCTGTATGACCATTCACTTGAGCTTACAGAGCAAAACTTAAAAACCCATTGTTAAAGTTATAAACACTGACTAATTGATTTGAACAGGATACTACAGAAAACCTGAGTTCATCTTTTTGAAAGTTAACGATATAAATATTTATTCTAGATGCTCCTTATAATAAAATAAATAATTCTATCACAAAAAACAGGAAAATATTCTCCTCTTAAAAAAGTGGTATAAATGCAAACCCCCACTCATTATTCAAAGGGTTATAACATTTCATGCTACTGAGGCTCTTTGGCTTTTCCCATGCTGCTCCCAGGGACACCTACTCATTAGCCACATGTGAACAATAGTGGTTCAAAAAGGGAATATAGGGACTTTTCATTTGCTGGGTTCATCCCCTGTTGTGAGGTGATATAGCAAGCAGTGGTTGGTATGAACATATTGCTGTGAAAATCCTGGGGACTGTGCAAGTATTTCATGGTGAGGTTTAAAGTTTAATATGTAAGTGATAAAGGTGAAACGTGTTGGAATTTTACTAATTGTTTCTTAAAACGCAGGAGTTTCTTAAAACAATAGCAAAACGCCTCGGACTTGTCAGTCTCTTGGATCTATAGTGTTGTGTAGGCAACTAGGCATATTATAATGAAGTACCACATAATGCTCAGATGCATTGCTGTGAATATATAGCATATATACAGTGTCTGTGAAAGGTTAAGGGGAAGCCACAGGGAGATGTCTGTTAAGCTGCCTGATTCTAAGTGGAGGCGACAGCATTCAAACATGGTGACCTTGTGAAAGGGACCGGTGACGGGTTTCCCTGTGACTGAAAGAACATTTCTGGAGGCACCCTGCAAGGCTTTTTTGGTTTGTTAGGGTCTATCATCAAGGGAGCATGCATGGGGTTGCTTTTTTTAAATTCTTTTTCTTTTTTTTACGGCGGCACACGAACAAGCTCTTTTCAAATCTACAACCCGACAACTAGCTTTGACTGGCCAGACTTTTATTGGCTTGGGTGAATACGGGCTTGTGAAGGAAGTGTATGTGATATGATAAAACATATTTAATCCTGAAAGTGTACAGTGTATTGATTTTGGAAAGTTGTACTACATAAAAGTAACATAAGATGTGTTAAAAGAAATATGAAAGCTTGCAGATGAGGAGGTACTTTAAGTTTGAGTGCTTTTATTCATCCTTGGATCAGTGATTATTCACAAGATTATACACGGTCGATACTTCAAAAATGACTTCAAATTCATAAAATGCTAAATTTATACAGGTTGGGAAAAGCATGTAGAGGACTGTCAAGGTTTTTAAAGGTTTACTTAGCAAAAGTAATGGATGAGATATGTCAGTTTCACAGTTTATAAGCCCTCTGTGTCCCTGGAGGCGTGCCGTAGCCTCTGGCCATCCTACCCTTACCTTAGGCATCATCTGAAAAAAAAACTGATGCTTCTAGTCATTCTGCATCCCTGCATCTGTCTAAAAATAATTGGTCAGGAACCTTCTCTCCAAAAAGAGGCCATGAAAGAGTAATAGCTTGCAGCGAAAACACATATGTCTGACAGATCACATTTGAAACAAAAAATGTATAGATGCACTACAAGCCTTATACCTACTATACACAAAGTTTCCTCTACTTTATCAGCAGCACCACAAAAAGATTCAGGGTCTACACTGTTGAAGCGCTTCAGTGTGGCTTCCTAGCAAACTATCCTTGTCGACGTAGGATAACACATTAATTAAACAAGTCCCAAAGTTTAAAAAAGTACCTTCACTGAACGATACAGTGAAGGTGTTCGGCCTATTACAGGATGGAATATGGCTATGAACATTTAAAGTGAAACTAGCCTTACGTTTCCTTTGCACTTTTTGTGAGGGTTTTTGTTAAAGCAGCTGGTGGATCAGTTGACTGCTGTATCGCTCTGTTCCTCCTTTCGGCTCTGAGTTTTGACCTTTGATGCCGCTTCAACGTATCGTTATTTGATGGTGCAGAACTTTCCTTTGCAAAGAGACAAAGGAGCAAAGAAAAAGAGAGTGAAATTTCCATTTGAATTACTGGTCCAAGAAAAAAAAACCTGTTAAATGGAAATACTCAGAAAATAGTGCTTTAAAATAGATAGTAAAAATTGTCCTATGCTGTTTTTTTTTTTAAAAACGAAAGGTTATGGAAGACACCATCCCAATAACCCATCACTGTGTTGTCCATTATGCCTGTGAATAGCAACAATAGATATTTTATATTCTGTAACATCCTCATATGCATGGGATGTATGCACAAAAGGAAGACTGTTTTCTTCCACGTTTCAAATGAAAAAATATATAAAGAAAATACATATTTATTTACCTGCAATCCAGTGTTGGAGGGGACATGAAATGCATTCAGTGGATTGGGCCTGAGTCTTCACGCTGTAGTCAGCCACTAATAACAGGGCATATCTACATTTGCCATTCTTTTTGGCCTTGTCTAATCTGGCAGAAGAAAGGCTCCTGTGCTCAAGTACTGGAGGGAAAACAATACCACTGGGCTTTGCTCTACCTGTAAGCTCACAGATGAGACAGAAACAGAGAAAAATTAAGGGTAAAAAATCATTATTCTCTGAATGAGATGTCTTGGGTTTGATCAGAGTGTGAATCAAAGCCCAACTCTTAGACTACTTAAACATTCACTTTTAAAATTCCAACCTGATTGTACTTTTATGGAAATTTCCTGCCATCAGTGGCTGCATTCTCTCCTATCTCCAGGTCCTCTTGTATCCCTGTAGATATCTGACTCTGCCCTTCATTAGAATTCTCTTGGTAAGAAAGCAGGAGAAATGAGGAGAAGATGTAAATTCAGTCGAAAAGAAAAGGTTTAGATCTTTTCCTTTTTTGTCCAGGGAATAGACAAAAAAGAAAAAAATCATGGATACACCACATCATCGAGTCAAACCTGACACCGGGGCAGAAGACTTAAGAATTTCTTTAAGAATATGTTACGATGCATCACAATCACTGTCATCGTTTTATGATGGAAATTATACTGTAACTGTATTGTATTTTTTAATGAGGTGACGCTTCTGTTAAACAACAGAGCGATATACAATATGAGACTATTTGAAAATTAGTGGTCACAGGTTAAACATCAGGGTGGGCGCCGTAAAAAGCATGTAGATAATTTATTTGTCTCATTATTAATTAATTAATACTAAAAAGTATAATCCAGTATGACCCAAGCACTTAATGATGGGTTTAGGTCAAGTGAGTGAGATCACAATTGTCTTTTAAGCAAATAAGGCTGATGTTTACAAACAGGCATCGTTCATGCAGTGTGTGTGTCTGTGTGTGAGTGCGTGTGTCGCATTAATCTATAAAAAATTGCCTGAGTGTTGCTGGGTTTCCCCCGCTGCTTTCCTATCAGTCATTTTTTTTCAGGTATTCAAAGGCCTGAGTCGGTAATGAAGGGAAAAACAAATGAATTCAAGCTTGCCCAGTGACTGCACTGCTGTACACTCGTGAGTATTGTGACAGTGCTCACAGCCCGTTGAACAATCAATGTAGTTATGTGTGTAAATTAGAGAAAATTGACTCGGAAATCTAAACGGTGGCTGTGCCCATGTGGGTGTAGAGAACTGTACTTGGCATCTGTTTCATCGGAGCAGACATAAGACGACCACGTAAAGTCACCTTATAGCTTAAACATGTCTGATCTAGATGACTTGTTGTCTTCTCTTGCATTTAGATGACAACATTAACATGAACATGTCAGTGGTGTTAAACTGATGCTGCCCACACTTTTTTGTATGTAAGGTTGTGTAGGTTAGGATGTGTCGACGTATCTGCAAATTGTAAATGTGGATGTAGATAGTGAATAAGCTGTAGACAGATGAGGGGCGTTTGTATTTAAATATTCTGTATTTGATTCTTAATCTCGACAGTTTCTACCGTTTTTCAATCTGGATTTACATGCACAATGAGTATTTTGTGTAAGAATAGTTAGAAAAAAATTATTTTAGATTAAATGATGCTGTAATAAAAGGTGAAACGAGCAGGTTGCAGTAGCGACTGCAGCACAGCTGTCTTATGCTTATGTAACATTCTTGGAAAGTTAATATATTAACCACATGATGTTGCTGTGGATTTCTAGTGTTGGTGATATCAGGAGTCCCATTGGCACATAAATTGTTTGCTTTTATAAAGTGACGGTTGCTGTCAGTTTCACCCTGATTACATGCTAAACAGTGAATTTTGCCAATATGGCCATTAATGCTTTTGATTTCTACATGGACAATGTGTCAGTTCACTGAATAAATAAAGATCTCATTGACAAAATGTCAAGATATAAAATAATGACCTCGCCTGATCCTCTTGATTATACATTATTTCACGTACCTGTATCAATTTAATTAGATTCTGTAAGTCTCTACATTCGTTCAAAATAAAGCCCAAATGCCAAAGAAACAACAGAACGGTTAAAATGTCAGGATTTACTATTTATGGTTTCTTGGTCGTTTGAAGTTAAATCAGTGCAAAGTACAGTTACTTCATCCTATTGCTGTTAAACTTTTCAAGCCAGTCATTGTTTATCTATTTAGATGTACAGCTAAAATGTTCGTTTATTTGGTTAGACAGAGCTCCCCCACAAATACACATAATGAGAAGCAGCTCAGTATCTAAATATGTAATATTTTCAGATTGGAAGGATAGAGCCGTTTTCTTAATTTATGCTTTGGATTAGTGAGTGTAAAAGCCGCCAAGCTGCGGCCACACAGGAGCATCCTCAAGTCTGTGGGGAAACACAGTCACATCCATCCTGGTGACGAGATTGTTAGGAATTAAAAAACCTTTCAAGTGAAAAGTTCTTTGAATGGCCGCCTGCCATGATGGACACAGAAAAATGTAGGCCGTAATAATTCCTGACCGACCAGGGACATGGCATCAAGGCCGATGTGAGTCGCACGGCAGCCAACCAGCACTTCTTCTCATTATTAAGAAGCCATGCACCGGCTCCCAGATGCTAATCAGTCTCCCAGAGACCTCAGCGCTGTGTGGTTAGTACAGATTTACAGCTCTTCTCAGCCCTCCACTTTTATTAAAGATGATCTTTCACACAGAAGGAAAAGGATGTTCTCCAGACAAATGTTAAAATGCAATGCAAAGTTTCAGGCATGAAAGGCGAAAACTGTAGGATTATTCCACAGCTATTCCAGGGAGGATGAAAAAGGAGGAAAGAATGTGGAACAAAAACATCAAAGGGCCGTAGAAGAAGGGTTAAAAAGGGAGAAAAGCTGTGAAATATTTAATACCAGTTCCCAACAGGTGGTCAAGAGTGCAATGCAAGGCTATGGTTTCATTACCATGAATAATGGATGATGCTTGTACTTATGAAATTTAGTAACTTGTTTTCTCCTAATTGAAAAAGAAAAGTCATCTATATATGACAACAAAGAAATAATACAGCTCTAAATTAGATTGTTTCAGGATGTAATTAAATGACAATTAGGCTGTAGGGATTAAACACAGAAGCCATGGCATTGCTATAAAAACATTAAAAACAATTTAAATTCCTCTGCTTAAAGCTGGTTGTAAGATGAGGAGGACATGTTGTATTTTAAAAGTAGCTTTCCATTTTGTATAAACTATAAACAAAAGACATCGCGAAGTAAAGTCTGTTCGTTGAACTTTCAAATTTCTCATAAAGAAAACAAAGTCAACAAAATAAAAATAAGAGGTTGATGTTTTTTTGACATTTAGAAAAGCACTGAACTATCCTCACTCATGTTTATATTGACTTCCCGTATCCATGAGAAACCATTTCCACACTGATGTTACACACGTACCAGAAAGGCTTTTTGTTTGTACACCATGCTCACACTTTCTGCAACTGAAAAAATCAGTGGTGCTTCAGAAGCAGACACTGGCAGAATACTGTACCAGTGAGCCACGCTTGATTTCCAAAATGCGATCAGTTTGACTAGTGTCTGAACACTGTTTGAAAATATTGTGTGTCTGATTTTGGGAACAGAGTGCTAAATTATAAACTGATGAAACTGAACATTAGGGACTAGGATTTCTCACAACAGGGACTTGAGTGTTTCTGTGAATACAATTTAATATGGTTAAGCTCCCTGTCATCTGCGTACATATCATTAATTTTTCCCATTCATTCTACACAAAATATGTATTCATTGAGTGATGTAACTCTGCAGAAAAAAACCCATAATATTACCTGTTAGAGTTTTTCTCTTTTTTTTTAAGATCAGTGTTTCACATTTGTCATTGAAAATCAAAGATATAATAATTTGAAATCATGAGCTTTTATTAGAGCTATATATAATAATCATTATCAGGAAATCTAAATGTCATTATGGTAGGCTCATAATTTAGTCTTATTATAAAGTTTGAGGAAATTACATATATATGTATGAGCAGCAGTCAGAAGGGTGTTCAGTTTGCAATGATGTATGAGAGAAAAGGCTCAGCTTTAAGAGACGGTGAATGTTTCACCCTCTCACTTGATAAATAGTGCCATGTTGAACTTTACTCTGACTCTGACTGGATGTAGGAAAACACTGTGGTCTCCAGTTGGGATGCTGCCTTTGACTGTGGAAATGCACTGGAGCGTGCAAAAAATAATAATAGGTATTAATATGTGATAGTTTCTGCCGTTTGGAGATCACCATGTTCCAGGTATCTGAAGTTATAGTACACAAAACAGTGGTCGACATTGTCTCCAGCTCCATCCTAAAATTAGATGACTCATGTTTGAATGCCACTGTGTGTTCTCAGTATTTGAAGCAGTCGTATTTGCTTCTTCTTTCTTCCTCATCCACCGCCGCTCGCCTGTATATCTTAATATAGAACTAGATTGCCTTCACATCACTTCCTCCCTGGTCTCTCATCCACAGGTCATTTTGTTAGTGGTTTAGTCCACCAGACAGTACAGTATTTAACACTGTAAAGACAGGCTCACTTTTAACATTTAATCTGCATGAAACTTAAAGTAAATTATGGACGACAAGTAACAGCAGCACATCAGTGATCTTTTAAGACAAGCCTTTTAAGTTTTGTCGGTCTTTCACAAGGGCAGATCTCCACAGATGAACCTTGTATCTCCAAGATTATTAATACAACCCTTAGGGAGAACAAACTGCAAGTCTAGCAACTACTTTATTAATCTCTCCTTAAATTAAGGAGCAGTGGTGGGCATCCTTTTCCTGTGGTTTTTCCTTTTGCAGGTTTTACACACAGTAGAAGCCTGCATAGGTTCATAAACCCAAATGTCCCGTGGCGATTATTAGACACACTAACGACAATGCAATTAAGACCCTCGCCTAACTAAAAACAACTGAGTATGCAAAAAAGTAAACTGTGCAGGAGTGTTTTTATTTGCCTTAATTCATAGACAGGTCCTAGTCTGCCTTACAGGTAAGTTTGAATTTCATTTGGCTCTGCTCTCTCTTAACAAACGATGAAGAAAAGGGCTTAATTAACATATATTTACAAATTATACTATTCAAACTAATTTAGTTTCTGCAAAATGAATCTCAATTACAAAGGAAATTGAAATGGAGCATTAAAATGGATGAGTGTTGTTTTATGAGAGAGTCTTTTGCATCACTGATCTTTTATTAAAGTTATTCAGTAGCCTTTTGCTGGATTTGAATGAACAGTGCTTATAGAAGATCACACAACAGTGTTTCCAAATTATGTATGAACTCACACTCTGCATGCAGGATTCATGGAAAAAAAAATGCCACTGGGAAATTCTGGAAGAGGTCACCTCATGAATGTGATCTTTCTGACTGTTTGTACGCATGATATCCCACTAAATTAGCTACATGATTATAATTGATTTATTTGTCTACCCGATTAACAGAACAGAATCTCTCATGGAAAGAAACGGACTGTAATCAATATCTAAATTACTGTCCTTAATACTGAAAATGTTTTTTAATAATCCCCAAATTAAATTTATAAGTATCTGTATTGATAGGTTATGTTCATTTATAGTATTTCTGTTCAATTAAATTGTATGAACTTTATTAACTAGTGACTATTCAGTAATAAACATAGACATAACATTATTCAAAGGTTTTGATTTGTTTTAATTGTATTCACACACACTTGCACACTAACTGAAATCACATCAATGTAAACAAATAATCAATTAACACAATTAAGTTAATGACAAACAACAAAAGCATTTTGTATTTACTGTCTAAACAAAGAGAAATAAAACACGAGTAAGTTGCAAGTGAGTTGCACTGCTTCAAATTTTTCATTTCTTGGTTCTCTCATGAAATACCTTTTTACATTCATTCTTAATTGTCAGTACTCCTAAGCGACAGAAGCAGCTCAAATGAAAAGATGATTAAAACCTTATTCCTGTCATAAAATATTGGTAATATTCATATTAACATTTCACGTATGTTGACGTGTATTTCTTAATAGCGCACACATCCACAGAGTCTGACTGAGATGTCGTCCAGTCACATGATGTTCAACCATATACAAAATTCTACATCCATAGTGAAGCAGCCTCCGAACAGCACAATTATGAAGCCATCACAGCAGATAGCAGCCTCACAGTTATTTTTGTTCTACATATTTCTCCCACATTCCACTTATTATTCATTTCAACAATGAATATACATATCATGATTTGATAATGCGGCCGTAAAGAAAGATTTTCTCTCCCAACCATAAAGCAAACCATTTGTTCGCGAGTTCTGTATTTTTCTTTTTTTTTTAGTTCCTTTGACTCTGTCATACACAATTTATTATTTATCTCAGTCTTCTGTATTACAAATGGTCTCAGGATTAGGACAAATCAGGGCTCTCCAAACTATCAGGAGGGAAATGGATTCCTGAACAATATGTGTCAACGGAGAAATTGGCAAAGGAGTGACAGTGGCCCTGGAGAGGGGCCAAACAATGCCTGTATGTCGCAGGAGGAAATCGCAGTGTTCCACTTGAGACAAACACAATTTCATATTAATGAATAATTGAGAAAGTTTAGAACTGGGTTGGGATGTATCTGTGTCACGGTTATACTCGGATTGTTTCCAGCAGTGCAGCCGTATAGAGCAGGGTGTCTTTTGTGGGATTAAGTGGATTGATCACATAGGGTCATGAAAAGACAGGTACCAGGAAATTTCTGCAGTACTTCCCTCAAGAATGGAAATTCAGAATTACATTTCAGCTTCAAACTTTTGTGATTTCACAAAAAACCTTGAAGTTTTGGATTTATTTGTATCCCGATCAATTCACATAAACTATATTTGCTATGCATTTCAATACAACTATCACTTGATTTAATTGGCTGTAACCTGCATTCGCTGATGCATTACCATACATGTATTTACGGCTCATCAGCATGAACTTACTGTGCTGGTGCTTGTTAACCTGTGCCTGGGTAACAAGGCCAGAGCTCGTTTGTTACATGAGAGGAGAAGGAGGAGAAAGGAGGGGGTGGTCGACTTAGAGCACAGTGCCTTGACTGGAGACGAGGACGCTCCATATTGCACCCCCATCCATGCTAATGATCCGAGCTGTGCACATAATTAAAGCCCTGGTACCCCTCTCCTGTGAAACGTAAGGGAGGATTCATGTACGTCTCCCAATGTAGCTAGAGGAGGTTTGGAAAACTTCTGAACATCTATGGTCCATTATGTATAATTTCAAAACACATCCCAAGTATGAGGAAAAGAAACTTTTCATTTTTAATGACAAAATCATGAATTATTCTATTTATTGTATACACTCACTCTTTCAAAGGTAGCTGGTCCATGAAAGGTGAAACTGAAACAGGAGGAAAGTCTTTTTGCCGTTAAGTAGGACTTACAGTGGCAAACGACACCTGTTGAGCACAGTGAAAATGAGCAGAAGCTAAGTGAGTTCAACATTAAAGGGCCATCTTTTTTAGTATTAACATTTTTACAGCTTTTTCTTTTGTTTTACTTCTGGTTCACTCCACTACATTCTCCGGTATTTTTCTAAATACAGAAAGATAACATGACAGAAACAAAACACAGTAACTGCTGGTCCCACAGCATACACACACGACTGAAACACTACTCACTTATTTAAAAAACATAATCTGAACTTTTGATATTTCATAGCATCCCTAAAACTCAAAAGTGCATCTGTGGTTAATAAATGAAAACAAAACAAACACTTGATACGTTAATATAATTGATCCATGTGTTCTTGGACAATTCAAACAGACAATGCATAGGTTAGTGCTTTTCATGTCATTTAAAGATGATGTTGTTGTAATATTATATTATTTGAAGTCTA
This sequence comes from Decapterus maruadsi, assembly GCA_030347415.2. Taxonomy (NCBI): domain Eukaryota; kingdom Metazoa; phylum Chordata; class Actinopteri; order Carangiformes; family Carangidae; genus Decapterus; species Decapterus maruadsi. The sequence continues at coordinate 12,476,125 of CM064901.1, forward strand.
AAAATTTCAGCAATGTTTCTAGTTTTAATTACAATATTACTAGTTGTTGCATATCCTGGGACTGAACTGTGTGCTTGTGGCTTGTGAGACGCTTGCGTTTATAAACCAATAATGATTATCTTTTATACATGATTCATTAGTATGTCCTAAGGAAGCACTGCTTTTTTATTCCTAACAGGCTGACTTGACTGCTCAGTGTGTGACTGCAGTGTATTAAAAGTCGGGAAAACTCGAGCCCTCTTTTTTTTTTCTTCTCTGTTTTTAAGGAAGGAGATAAGAGTATGCCTTGCACTTTAATTGTTATTCATTATGTATGACAAATCTTGTTTGTTATTCAACGTTAATGAACTACACAAATTAAAAGCAATGCATTCTTGATTGGTGGGACAATTTCATCTAGTGTGCTTCTGCAACACACGTTGTAGTGTTCACTTTTAGCCAGTAGGTGTCCCTACAAACCATATAAACATTGCATGGTGCTGGTCCTGCCTGCAGCATGGCACTGTTGTAACTGCAAACATAACAATCATCCCCACCTCTATCACTTTTATAGAACCAGAGGCCAGTGACAAAAGTACCGGTAATTTAAAAATAATTAAAGTTTCCATACATTATTGCCATTTTTTCCCTCTCTTTTTTGCTGTGGTTGTCATATCTAACCACACTGTAAAATTATACATGGAGATTTTGGGATTAAATTATTAAATGATCACATTTACTCCAGTGGAGTTGATCACATATCTTTTAAGATATCCCAAATGATTAATTGAAAATGCATATTTATTGCATATCATTTACAAGACATGACAGTCACTCAGAAATGAGAAACAAATCTGGATTTAAATTTGAATTTTTCATCTGAGAGAGTAAAATAGTGAAAGTGTTACTCTAAAAAGCAAGAGGTGCTGGTGATATCTTGGGTCGCCTCACTGGTAATTACTCAGGCTGACTTTACAGGCGGACATCAGCTGAGTTCAGACAGTTGTGAAATAAAACTCTTGCGTATAAATGTTCAAGCTACTATATAACGAGTACACAAAGTGATTTTCCTATACATTGACGATAAAACGGCTCCTGATAGTGTCATTTGATGACAGCAGAGATTAGATTACAAACCTAAGCATGCTACAAATCTCATCTGTCAGTTATAATACCTGATTTGCCCGTCAGTTAAAAGTCCCCAGAGCTAACGCCTCCATCAGGCTCCCCTCATTACAATTTACTGTTCCCAGCCACTGGAATGAGTTGCAAAGCAATACTGAAGTGGACATTTTTATGTCAACAACTCTATGCTTTTACTGATGTTCTCGCTGATAATTGCTTTTTGCTTCCAAAGCCAGCAATAACCCAGCAATAACTGAAACCTGATGTTCCTCTATGTGCTGTCTCCTTTGTTCTGTGATGGCTTTTAACTGTCTTGAGTCTGTTTTTGTCTCTGCACTGGTACATTTGGGCTGTAATTGTAGTCATGATATCTTATTGTCTGATATACCGACTGTGGAGTGGCCCTGCCTGGAATATCATCAGGCTTCCAGTTGCTGTTGTGTAATCTGCTCCTCTTGTCATTTAGTGTTGTGTGTTAAGTGTATTCTTAACATGTATTTCTTTTACATTGAAGATTAAGCCATGTTGTGTATTGTTTTGTTACACTTTTTTTTGGCGATTGAGCAAACAAGGCAATCAAGTAACTGGGGTAAAAAGAATTAACAAAATGAAAGAAGAGGATTTACTCTATAGTCACTAATTACACCATGTAAAGGTCAAATGACCTAAACGAGTGGCTGTAACTGGAATGATTTTCCCCTTAAGTTACCAGATCATTCTTTATGCAACACTATTTGTTCACATCTTCAAACATATACTGTCTACACTTGATAAGCAGCCGTGGTGCACTCAAACATGTAAATGACATCCTCATATTCCCATAGGCACATGGCACATAAATAAACACAAATTAGATAACAAGGTAGCCACAACAAGGCCTTTGTAGGTCTTTGATAGCAAAGCACTATACTACAGAGGATTCTAATAGGTTGGCCTTTTTTGCCTGTTGTTGATATACCATCTGGCCCATGCAACAACTGCATCCCTTTAGGCCTGCAAATAATGACTTTCCATATCCTTGCATCTAACCTGTGCATGGCTCATTGTGCTTAAGGGGAATATGTGACACTTCACGTCCCTCCCCTATGCCTCCCTCGTCTTTACTACACCTCTACAGTTGATGCTTTTTGACTATGGAGAGGAGGCAGACCTTCGCTTGCAGGATAAAAGGCAGGGGTAGCGCCCCTCAATCATTATGCCCTCCAGGAGGCGAGAGGAACGAGGGATGAGAGGGATGGGGGGCCTAGCAGGGTGCAGAGATGTAAGACACATTTAGATACAGCTTTGGCTGGTGTAAAAACTGTTGACTTTTTTTCTCTGCCATCTCTTCTCTATCCTCTATTGTTGCCTTTGGGGACAAAAGGCATGCAAATATTGGAGCAGGACCAATGGTGAAAGCATATTTAAAATGTCAGGGCGCTGCCTGGAAAAGTGAAACAGCTGGAAAGTGCATCTCCCATGTGGTATTGTGAGTGTTGTGGTGAATACTGCCACATTTGGAGCATTCTGTCCATTTGCCAATGTGTGCAACTGATGTGTATTTTGCATCCAAGTGTGGAAAAAGAAAAAAAAATCGCTAACTGATATCCCCCGTATGTGGTATCAACTGGGAAATAAGGCATGCAGATAGGTTGGTGCATCCAAATTAACCTCTTTGCATGTTTCACAGCTTCTTTTTTCATCCCACTACTATAGTTCATGTTTTCAGGAATTTGCTGAAACAACATCTGTGTAGTCATGCTGGGGGTAGAGGGGTAACGTGGAGAGTCGTATATTCAGATTCGTTACTCTGATCCAGGCGCGAGTCACCCCTGGGGAGGCTGCAGGGCCTGGGTCAGCCATATGGTGGCAGAAGCCCCTGGAGGAGCCAGCCAGCCCGATAAGCTGGATCAGCTTCAGCACTTCCTGACCGAGGCTTGGGCCGCACCACCAAGCAGGTAAATGAGGGGGGTGGTGGCAGCTACCCCTTAGCAGCAGGAACCACAGCAGCATCATTAAGGAGCCTGAGGGCAGAGAAATGGAAATGGTTTCATCCATGGCATCTGCAATGCTAAGGGAAATTAAAGTCAGGGCTGCTAAACTTACACTAAATCTGCTGAGCCTCTCTGATAAAATACTGCAAGTGATAACTTGTTGAATGATGTGGATATTTTTATTTTCAAAATAAAATCCGTTGTGGGTCATTTCCTAAAAGCTGCATTTATTCTACGGCGATAGATTTCATACACAAAATCTGGATCTGAAAGTTGTGGGGATTCAACGTTTAGGTTTTGTATGTAATGAAAGCATTGATCAGAAATATAAAATCAGAGAAAGGAAAAAAAATAAACAGTAGCCTACAGTAGATCTTTAGTACAAGGATGTCACTTCCACAGAAATTTGCTCAAATACATCATTCAGTCTTTGTCAGGAGTTTGGTAAAATGACTTGACATGGATTGTGTCTAGTTTTTGAATGTGTAGCATTTTTAGATTAAAAAGGGGAACTGACTTTGTTTCTTTATAGAATGATGACATGTATTACTGGTCTGATAAATGTATTGGCAGTAAAAAGGCCTACACATTATTGAAACCTGAATAGTCAGCCGGGTTTATATGTCCAGTGTGACATAATTGTAAGCCCTCAGGACTTGTGCTAGGTGAGAAACACAGTGCATTTGTTAGCTGGCAGGTACACGAGTCTCCACTCTAAGAGTGGACCATACCATTGTCTGGACTGAACCAAAGAGTTGGTACTCCTGTAATACAAAGACAAGTGGTGACTGTGGTGCAGCATGTCCTCAGAGATATCGACCAAATAAGACACTCAGTTTACAGTCATGTATGGCACTGAAAACATGAGAGAATCCTGGTTTTCTTGTTTGCACCCAGTTAATTGTTTACTGTGTTTAATAGATATGTCTGTAGAGGGCACTTTGTTTTATTTAGAGCAAATGGAAGCATTCACCCAAGGGTTCTTTATAATCTAAATGTGAATTGATTTGCACAGTAATCTATAGGATGAAGCATTTTGCATTGTGGCATTTCTATGGCTCAGAACATTATGCTGAGTGGCCACATCTCCTTCCAAATGTGCTTTCCCTTCAACATTCCTGACTGCGAGGCCTTCCTCCTTTTGCTGCTCACTTGCACTTGTGTGCTTCTGAATTTTAACCAGTGGTGTCAGCTAAGAAAAATCACAGAACATGTGTAAAACATCTTCACCACTCATGTTTGAGATGCTAGTAACATGACCACCGCCAGTGATGGGATCAGTTTTTAGTATATGAAGTTGTTACCCCTCAGATGAAAGAGGACATGCACATTGAATTGTTTTCTCACATAGATTTTTGTTTGAACTTTTTTGTTTTGTTAATTCAGTTTTTTTTCAACAATAATCATCATGTGTCACAAAAAGTACTTTCACTACGTTTGTCTAGACTCTGCTAGAACAGAACAGAAGCACTGTGTGAGCTAATGCGTCTGCTCGCAGTACACCATAATTTGTCCGTTTGACCATGTCTCCAAGATCATGGCCTAAAAATAAATCTATTTAATAATGTACCATAGCCATTTGCTGAAAGTTTAAACATGAAAACAGATTTAGGGAAGGATTGGTTTGGGTAAAGTCAGTGATTAGGTTGGGGGAAAAAATGTGAGTTTGCTAAAGTATGTTGGGGCCTTGGTTGGGAGTAAGAAAGATGGTGATCCAATATTTTGTTGACCCATTCATGAGCTCCAAAGTAGATTGTACCACACATAATTACTACAGCGACTGTCTGAAGGCTTTGTTACATCAGGGTGGCTCTAAGTTTTTACTGTGTCATGACCCAAGCTGGGAAGGATCAACGAGCTTGGACCCTAATGCACTTGGCGGCTTCAAAACCTACTTAACACAGCCTCCATGAAATGCTATGTTTGCTAGCCAAAAGTAGCGGATGGAGTAGTGATCAGTTGTCAGTAATCTGGGTCCCTTGTGCTTCCAACGACCCCCCCCATCAACCTGCATGTTCATATTCTCCCATCCTATTCACCCATCACCACCCACATGATGCTGTTTAAATATTGTAATTCAGAGTGTGTACATACTTCTCATAACAAAGACCAGATTACAATGCAGTCAATGCAATTATACAAATAGTGCAAAATCACAAATTTGTCTCAGAGGGCTTTGTAATCTGCTGAACATGCAAATTGGGCAAACAACCCTGTCTCTTCAGACCAAAGATTTAGATTTCAGTCAAATTTACACAGCAACTTTTTGGAAATTCAGTCTGAATTACCCTGATTGATTGTTCCAATTAGAGCCTTTTCAGCCTAAAATGTTTGCTTGTCTACATTATAATATGCAGCCTGCAATTTACAAATTGACCTATTTCAAAACCTTTTCTCTGAAGAAATGGGGTGTGCATTCTCATATGAAGAAATTTAAACTTTGCTTATTATTTATCAAATTACGCTAATTTTAGAAATATAGCCAGGGGCAGGGGGATTGGTGTGTTGTGACTTTTGCTTTCTTAATATTACTGAAAATTATTGCTAATTACAGTGTTTGAAACTGCCAGACATGCTATACAGACTGTCTCAGTTTATATCTGCCTAAGTCATTTACAATTTTCAAATATAACCTGAATGTTACTGCCTGCACTTGTTTGGCTCAGGCTAAATTCACAACAACAGCGATGCTGGATCTATATTTTCATTCACTAATTACAATATCAAAATTATATTAGAAGTCTGACAATAAAAGCCTATTCTCCTCCCAGTGAAGAGCATTGGCTGCAATTTACTGTCAGCGTCTAAAAAGAGACAAGTCAGTCCTCTGAGAGAAGCATTGTTGAAAGTTTTCACTCAGCGCCAAGTTTCTGAGCCGGAGCATGTCATTTTCATTTTGTTTGGCATTTTTGAGACGTCTGAGGGAGTTGGTGTGCACTTTAAGAGACATGTTATTGTCTGAGTGCCTTTTGGTCTTCATCTCTAATAGAGAATGGCTTGGCTTTTGTATTTATAATGCATGCTCTCTTTGAGGTTGTTACAGGTGCCACTGAGAGACTCCTTATCAGTCTCTCCTTGTTGATATTCACACCAACATAATTGTTTTGCCTTCTTGACAATATATTCTGAGTGGTGTATGTAACATATTAGCTAATTATGGATTCTCTCAGCAGTGTGGCCTTACCCAGCCTCACCTGGTTTCTAGTTAATTAGCTATGTTTATGCTAGCCATTATAACCTTGACAGCTCGTTACCTTCATCCCAGGAAAGGGTTCTTTCATGACAAATTACTAGGCTGGATGTGTGACACCTCTCTGACTTGCCTGTGGTGTCCCGTGCTGGGGACAAAAGCCCAGATGACTCTAACTGAGATGTGTCTTGAAGATATGAGATATTCAAATGAGATGCTAACAGAGAGGGACTTTGTGATGCCGAATGTCTAATGTTAATGTTCTCATTTGAATATAAAAGAATCTTTGCCATTTTTTTGTGGATCAAAAACTGAGAATAAGAGATGTGAATGTGAGTTCTTCAGGCATGACTGACAAGACAATGGGAAAGTTTTACAGTGTCGCTGCCTTTGTCAAACTGGTGCTCAGCTAGCACTCACACATTAAAGATTATGGGTTAAATGCAGGACACTAAGTGGAAAATGAAAGTATTTTATATTTTGTCAGGAAAGACCCAAGGTATGGGAAGACCCAAGAACACAGCTAAACACAAATACACTGTTGAAATTTTTATATTGTAGCACAATATTTATCCAGCACCCACTCACACGTGGAAAATCATGGTTTGTATTTAGTCAATGTTCATCAAGTATTCAGTACCCATAGGTTTACAAGCATATGCAATTAAGAGAATTCATACATTAACATTACTGGCATGAAAAATAGAATATGAAATTGTGTTCATTTTTAAAGTTTTAGTAGAATTGATCATTAAGTTTGATAGAAAAATAAGCAATGTTTGTTTTGTTTTGGAAAGGATGCACAATTACATATTTGTGTCTTTACCACGAGTTCAGCTTTACATGTGTTTGACACATCTTGGTCACAATTCTAGACAAATTGAATGATTCGTTGGTCTTTAACAGTAACATTTTAACCAGACCACCCACAATAACGGCCACAGATTGTCATTTGATAGTAGATTTGCGCTGCTGCCCATCAATTAATCTATTATCATATGGTGGGTGAGCCATGTGAGAGCCACATCCTTCTCTTTGGGAGTCGTTCCCTCTCCTGCAGCCTCAGTATATACTCTGGTTTGACTAAAATATTAAAACTTTTCCACATGTCCTGAGAAAGCAATTACAGCTTACTTAGACAAATAGGCCTATTCTGGAGGGGCTCGTGATTTCCCTGAACACAACAGAATGTCCTTCAGTGAGACACAGATAATAATTCATGCTCAGGGGCTCCAGATATGCCAACAGGTCTTACCAGCTACTCCTTATTCACCACCATTGTTCAATATACTGTATTGTCGAAGGCAAATTGAGGATGTATAATTCAATAAGCAATGTACTAAAGAATTAATATATTCAAGTTAATTATGCCACCGTGTGAGGGAACTGTTGTACATCGGATTACCAAAATGATTTTTACTTTTGACCTTGGTCTCTGCGGATCAGCTTCATTATGAGGTTTTAGTTATAGCTTAACATTTTAAAACAATTGGCATGGAACGGCCCCTTTATTTATGATTCAAGGATTGATGTCCTTTTGTTTAAATAAAATATATTTGAAAGGTGGGAGTGTGAATGAATCTCCTCAACTGACTGATTAGATGGGAAATTTATTTATTCATGTTTATGTTGGGTTTTGCTATTCTTAAGACAGCTGCTCCACAGAGGAAAAGCTGCAGAGGGGATGGGAAGGAAGCGGCTGCGGTGCAAAGTGTTGATTGAGGAACTAATGATATCTGAAGGTTTTAATGAGAAGTTCTGCTTCTCTCAACCTTCACAGTGCCAATATGCAAACCACCCTGCAGGTCCTGTACCTGCTCTGAGCTGAACAACTTGTTCAGCGGAAAATGAGTGGCCTCATTGTGTATCCTCCCAACTTTGACAGCTGGGAGTCGCCTAAGGCTCATCCCGGAGCTACTACCTCAGTTTTTGAGAGCAGAGCTGCTGCAGAAAGCCTTGGGTTTTTGCAACCCTCCATTAATTGCAATGCAATGTCAATGACACTGTTTGTCCTGAAATTGCACGCCTTTATAGTCCTGATTGACAGTAAGAGCACTGTTGGAAAAAAAATTATCATTAGTTATTTGTGACTGGCCAATGGCAGCTATTAATCATGATGATTTTAAAGAAGGAGAAAAGGTTCTTATGAGGTTGAGGTCTGAACGTCAGCCTCAGAGGATCACAGCAACTTCTGTAAATTGCATTAACTTTTTACAATGTAGGCTAGGTTCTTTGTGTCTGCTAGCCTCATCTCATTAGGTTTTCCAATTATTATTCCTTTTCACTGTGTTACTACCGGGCAAAAATGCACACCCCTGACACAGTGAAAATAATTAGCTACTCCCAATAATGTAGCAGTGTGTTTGGAGCCAAGTGAGGTCTCGGGGTTTTTTTTTTCTGGGGATCATGACACACTGAATTACCTGAAGAATACCTGGAGCAATCTATGAACCTAATTAACTTCCCACAGAGATCAAATATACACATCATTCTGAAATATATGGGAAATCCAAACGAACCTATACCAGGGTTGTCTGTCCCTCTTCTTTTTTTTCCTTCTGCTCCTCTCTGTCGTGCAAATTCTGCTTTCTCCATAATCTATTGCGTTTGAGCAGCGCTGAAGAATGATGGTAGGAATGTGGTGGGAAGGACCCATTTATTCCATCAAGTAATCAATGTGCAGTTTGAATTCATTTGAATGCACTCAATCATGCCCCTAATGTTGATGGCTCATGGGTGTGAGCATAAGTTATGCGGGAGTGTTATATAGCTTTGGTTTGGACCCATTTCATTAAATATTTATGGGGTAAAAAAAAAAAAAAAGTGCATCAAAATAGGAGTGAACAGAATTACACTTAAGTTTCTCATGCGTTGGGAGCCCTTGACTTGTATTGTTCTGAATACTGAGAGTTCTTTTGTCCAGGTTTCTTTGTTTTTGGGTTGTAGAGGGTGTCGGAGGAATCAGACATGTCATGAAACTTTTTTTTTTTCCCTTTCACTTTTTTGCTTATTTACTTAGATGAACTCATCAAACCCTTACTTTCATGCCATAAAAGGCTCTTGTCTGCATGGACATATAGTACAAAAGCAAGTGATGCAAAAAGGTGAAATAGGGGTATAGCTCTCCAGCTCAATTGAGCCTGCCTTTTCTCCTCACTCTTCATCAGCCTTGCCTGCCTCGCCTTTGTCTGCCAGTGTGTTTGGCTTTTAGATGTGATGTGAGCGTAGTATTCTCTCAGACCCAGGCAGTTACTTTGTGAACAGCCGCTGCTTGCACACTGATGGTATTTCACTGCTGCATCCCCCAAGTTATATTAAATTTGCAACTGGCCCTCTTTAAGTCTTTTTCATGAGATGTATGTTTTAAAGAGTGTGTCAATTCTTAAAGATGCCCTTGGCTTTTATCAGTCGTTTTTAAGAAAGCTTTCAATAAAGAGTGAGGCGAGAACTCGATGTGGCGCTGGCCCATTTTGCTTGCATAAACTGCATATAAAATCTTAAACTCAGATCTTAAAGGTTGATGCGATCTGACTTAAAACCGTCTCAACAAAGCTAGAGCTTCAATATTAATGAATTTAACTTAACATCGTTTTAACAATGATTCAATGTTTGCTCTTTTCAGTTGAAGGCACTTTTCTTGTTTTCAAGCCATAACTATGCATTCCTTTTCACACATGGCTTCGTCTGCTTGGTTCCAGCAGCAATTAGACGTTTAAAGCCCTGACTTTTCCTGTGGAGACCCCCCCTCTTTTAAAGCCTTGTGAGAAATCAGCAATGCCTTATATTCCATGTTGGACCTGATCTACAAATAAAACCCCAAGCAATCATATTTGTTTTTAACAATCTGTAAGATCCAGCTGTTCTGCTGACCTCTATCCCTCGCTGGGTGCCAGGGTTAAGCAAGGGCACAATTACTTCTCATTAGAGCTCTGACTCCTGATACCAGCTCCGCTAGGAGGGGTGAGCCATCAGTTTTAGACATGCTAAAGCTCTCGTAGCAGGAGACGGGGGAGACCAGCAAATGTGAGTTTATGTCTACGGTTGATATGGTAGTGGAGTCGGTGAGTGTCAGTCGTGTCCTGCTGAGTTCCCGCACAGATCAGAGATCACAGATCCACAGTGCTCACTCCTGAGACTCTGGCCTTCTGCAATATTTACCCACTACATGAGCTCTTCGACCTGTCATTCATACACACTGAAGCACATGCACATGCACATGCAGGCGTGCACACAATGCAAGGCAGGAATTGTGGTATGTCTTAATTATGTAAATACCTGCCTGCAACAAATCAGGTCCTTTGACAGTCCTACATTAGGAAATTATTAAGTGTTTACTCAGTAGCTTGAATTAATTATGTCTTGGTTTGCATTTTCTCCAAGATTTTTTTTTACTTGATTGATTTAAGTGCCTACCTGTTCTCAAAAAAAATTGAAAAATCAGAAAAACAAATGTGTTTAATTAGAGGAAAACTCTCAGACTGTCTGATCACTTGTGTCTGTTTCAGATGGGGCTATAGCTGCAGTCTTGGATGAGCGAGGATGAGAATGTGGCCGCTTCCCCTCCCATAAACCTGCCGCCATCCCTCATGGATTGCTGGTATGTTACTTTTTTAATACAGTGGTTTCCAACATGATCTCATGAAACCTTGAGAGACATCACAAGGGGGTCTTTTGTATTTTATTAAAGTGAGTTATGGTACCATTGTGGTTACTCACAGCTAATTAACACATCCTGCCTCCGACGAGAGGGTGCAAGTATTTACATTGCTTCGTACAGCGTGTATGAAGGTGGTAAAAGACGTAAAGGTTAGAAACAACTGCTGCTCTAACGTAAGACACCTCTGCACCTTTTTGCACAAAAATTTGGGCCATAAAATTGTGAGTATATGACATAAAGAATTTCATTTTTATAGCCCCTCAACTTCATAAAGGTTTTTGTTACTGCACTGAAAAGAGGCTCCGGTAGAGTCAGGGGTTGCATTATTCAGAACTTGAAGGTCGTATACCAGTGCTGCATTATTATTCATTTCTCATCAGCTTGACAATGCTGGATATAAGTGCTGTTTATTCACACACCACAAAAGATTATTGATCCTCTTTCATTTCATCATAGATAGCTTGAATTTTCCACATAAGGTTGACCTGCACTTGACTTGTTACATTGATCTGCACGCAGTCCATGCTGACCAGAGGAGGGAGAGGCCAAGAGCATCAATACAGAATTGGGTCCCTGTTGACTTTATCAACAGCTAATTATGGCTAAACTTTCATATACTTTTTCAGTGTGCTAATTGGTCTGTCACCGATCAATTTTAGCTGTTATTCAAACCGCGCTGGGTTTTTTCGCTCCATGATCTGCACCTGAAAAATATATTAGATAGTGGGCAACAGAAGATGAGAACATGGGGAGATTGTATGAAGTCCTAACAACTATGACAACACGGTGGTGCCTAATGTCACTTATCCTAAAAGCAGCTTGTATAACAGCAAGTTACAACGTCAATCAGATATAGCATAAAAGTGCTCCAGTCCAATTTTTTTTTTAATCCAAATATGTTTTATCATCTTAGCTAAAGGTTGTTAAAGGTAAGCACATGAGCACTTGCGTGGTCGAGAGACAAATATTAAAACGATAAAAAAAATCCTTTCATCCTCAATGTTATGAGTTATCTTCATCTATTAGCAGCAGCTCATTTTCAGATCTGGAATCTATACCAGTATACGGTGGCTGATTTAAGGTTCAGGGATCTGATTGCCTCGGGCAAGTTATTCTAAGAGCCCCCTGATGTCAGTGGGACTGCCTGGCAGAATAAAAGGCAAGGCAATAAACTGGGGGAAAAAGTAGCACACACGCATTGAAATGGGGGCCTCCCCGAGGCGATGGCCCAACTGGCCCGTGGTTAAATCCTCCACTGAAAGTGTAATAATCACACCAGAGCCCCACAGAGGGAAGGGAAGAGAAAGAGTGGGGGAAGACACAGAGGTACCAAAACAAAAGCCACCCCTCTCCGTCCTGTTCTCTTTGTGTCTTCTATCTAAGGGGGAAAAAAAGACAGAAAAATCTTGGCACTAAGAAAGGGAATTATAGGGGCTGTGATGACGACTGATGGGGAAGTGGAACAAGATCAGAACCAGATCACAAGGGTTTATTGTAGCTGTGGCAGTCATTCTGATGTGTCTTGAGATATAAGCATTAGTCTTGTACTCTAATCCTGTCCATAGGCTGTCATTGGCTTGCCCCGGCTGCAGATAAATGGTTAATAGTACTTTGAGCACCCTAAGTAATGGGCTTTGGACTGGTTAGATTACTTAACACACATTTGTATCCAAGCAGAATGTATTAGTGATGGCTGTGTTATCTCTCTGTGTGTGTGTGTTTATGGGCTTTTTCTTGTCTCTGGCTGTGGTGAATTTATTTTTCTGCCTTTCAGAAAAAGCAACAAAAAAACGAAGCAGCAGAAAGCATTTGTTTAGATAGTAATATTAAGCCCTCCCCCTTGCACTCTTGAACGCCTCTCAATTCTTTCCCCTTTTAGAGTGCCCAGCATGAACTCCCACTATAAATCACATTTAGTACCTCTGACATGTAAGAAGAAGTGATATAGCTGCCAGTGCTCTGATTGCCTTACCCTGCATTTTCTCGTCTTTTGTGCTCCTGTCTTGCATTTTTAAGACATTCGCTCAACTTCTGCGTCTGTATTTTAGATCTGCATCCGTGTTAAGAATTGTGCAAATGAGGGGCATGTGGGACAAAACACAGTGTCATGTATTGTTTGAAAACATCAATTAAAAGAATGTTTTCCGTCCAAAAATCACAGCTTGAGCGTTTCCTTTTGTTTCTTGCGGGTGCATTGTGGAGGTTGACTGGGCGTGCTAATTATGACAGGAAAGGTCAAACTAATTAGTGCTCCCTTTGAACTTGCCATTGAAAGTTCCTGATACCTCCTTGACAGAGTTCAAATTAATCAAGTGTTGCCCTAATTGCAAAGACTGTCAACTTTTTTTTTTTTCCCCAACATCGGTCATTAAAAAAAAAGTTGCATTTGTGGTTGCGTTGTATGTGTAAGTATGTTAAATAGCCTTTTATTTTGTATTCTCATTAGCGCGTTGTGGGAAGGTGTTCTGTTTACTATGCACGGATAATTCTGAACAGGGGGTTTTTATTTGCAGAGGGTTTTGTAACAAGACATTCTCGTGTGCAAATAGACCTCTTTATCAAGTGGAAGGGGAGAACACTTTGTGCACCATTAAACCTGCACAATGCCGTAATCGTCTTTGTTTAGATATGTTAAATAAAGCATATCATTATGCTCTACTGGGTGCTAAGTGGTATTTTAAAGGTCCATAAATTCAATTAGACAATATTTAATGCTGCCCCTAGACCACGTTAGTGTAGTGACACACGTGATCCAGGGGAGGGTCGCGTCAACCATTTTTAAGAATTATTACTCAGGATTTACATTTATATTGTCATTTTAATAGTACAGCCCTCCTCTACCGATAGGGGCCTCAGATGCTTCCAGGGCCTCAGCTCGTTCCCCCCCCTCCCTCCGGACTGCATCCCATTTGTCATTATACATAGCTCGGAAAAAATATCTCCTCAGTCTCAGTCTGTCATTAGAGCGGTCCCGTTAGCCTGGTGCTAATGCACAGTTTAGCAGCCGCCGCGGAAAATGCTAAAGAGGTCCTGACAACTCCTGGGGGTCGGCTAAGTGTGGGCCAAGGGTTTCTGTGTGTGCGAGTGCGCACTCGCATTAGTGTCTGAAGGGGGGTAGGAAGAGGTCCCAGTGGTTGTTTGCCTGTTTTCCATCAAGAGCCCTCATCTCCTTTATCCCCTTTGTGGCGGAGGCCCTCCTCGGGCAGTTCCCTCTGAGGGGGATCTAAAAAGAGCAGCTGCTGGGGAATGAGTGCCATTTCCTCCTGCTGTCACCAGCACACTGGCAACCCTTAGTCCTCCTGTCCCCCTCCTCTCACAAACCCCCTATTAATATGCATATGAACTTGTTTCTCTTAGTTCTGAACTCCAATGACAAAGTGGGAAAGCATATGTCTGAAATATTCATGATCGCACGCAGTAATTAAGCGGTGGAGAAGGGAACTCTACGAGGGAGAGTCACTACCCTTCTGCTGGAGTTAAAAATGGCCCTTTTTTTTTTTCCTCCTCGGCACTAAAAAGCATGTTATCCTCTGCTTTCTCAGTAATTCTTCGAAGCCTCTCCCTCATCGTGTGTGCTGTTGTGCAAGGCAGAGCCATTTACCATGTAAGAGTTAATGAGGCTTAACAGAAGTGCAGTTTTGTTTAGTGAGTTAACTCCAGTTAAGTGGCAGCGAGAAGCCGCAGCGTGACACGAGGACTGTTTTTCACTGCACCATGTCCATCATTAATTACCACCATGTTTTCCAAGTATATGGAACAGTATAGGCTTAGATTAGAATATTATTAGTATGATTTTATATGAAAAAAACTCTTGATCTTAAGTTTAGGTCATGCATAACTGTGAGTATTTTGGGGATTTTTTAAAATCTTCTGTCATATCAGGACTGAACTGAAGTTCCCCTCTTCCCTGCTTTCCATATTTGGATACAACATTTGAAAATACACAACATATAATATCTTGACATGGTGATTTTTTTCATGAAAAATATATGGCAATATTACCAAACAGTGCAGATGTGATACTAATGGTGATGAGTTTTAGTTGCACTGTGATGACATGTGGTGAGAAATCCACTTGGTTGATGGTTTGAAAAGGCAGTGACTTTGAAGTTAGAGAATAAAGCATGCTGCAGACCATTCAGAGATTTAGCAGGAAGAATCAGAGGACACAGAGGTGGACGCCTCTGCACAGCCACCAGAGAGCTGGGAAGAGAGGGAGGGAGAGGTGGAGAGAGAGAAGGGGTAGGGAGGAGGAGGGGGGGGGGCAGTTAGTTATAGAAAGTGAGAGGGAGGAAGAGGGAGAGAGAGAGAGGGCTGTGAGATGGTTGCCGAGGCTTGACAGCCAGGTAGATTGTATCTGACATAAAGCCCAGAGATGAAAGAAGAGCGGACAGCTGGCCCACTGCACACTCCATGCAGTTGTACTCACCTCGCCATGCCGCTCACCGCCCCCCCCCTCGTTCCCCCCTCCCTCCTCCTTTTCACTCTCATTCTCCTCATGTTTACGCTCTCCTGACGGCTCCTCGCGGGTGTGTCCGCCACTTTCCACCAAGGGGGATGATCCGTGCGCTGTGGGCCCCGTCTGCGTGGCCCCTGCTGGCCCATCTGAGGAGCAGCGGTCCAGAGAGTTCAGCCTCCCTCTCCTGCATCCTTGCGTCGTCTACCACGCCTCTCCTCTTCCACTCTGCTCCGTGCCTGTCATCTCACAGCCCACTCAGTGCCACACTGGCTTGTTTTGTCAATAACCATTTATTTGTTGCTGGAATGGCAGCAGCCATTACATCTGACCTCCCTGTTTCATCAATTATGGATAGATTATTGGATGTGAACATCTGCAAGAGCTTGCTGTTGGACTCACCTCCTGGCAGGGATTAGATAAAGTATTAAACTGTTGTTTATTGTCAGGCCAAAACTCTACTGGGAAGCCAGAGAATTTCTACAACCCCACAGCAAAAAATAACTCCCATCAACAAGGCACCTTAAATAGTTTAGCAGTGCTGCCGAGGCCCCCTCATGGTAAGATATGGGCCATTTATTATTTACACTTATTACTGGTTGTTATAACACTCATGGTAAAAGCTCCTGGCAGATGGGGCTTAGTCACTGTTTGTCACCTTTGTAAATGTATGAACCTGAGGCCACACATACACACACACGCACACACACACACACACAGTCAGTGAAGGAACTTTCTACTGTGACAACTTTTTCCGTCCTGTTTAGAGAAATGACCACTGATTGACCACTAACGATTTAGAGCACACATTGTCACAGACACAGTCACAGATACATGAAAACTTTTGAACTATTTGTTTTTTAAACACACCAAATTAAATGTTTAACATATGATTTATAGATTTTAATAGGATATCATCTGCCTAAATAATGCAACACTGACATGGTATGTCAATTATTCACAGAAATGGGTAAGACAGGTAACTCTGGAGTTAAAAAAAGATTCCACAAAATTGTTCTCACACTTTTAGATTTACTATACCAACTCCTAATTCCATTTATTACGCGTCGACACTACCTGTTACTGTCTTTTATTGTAATGTTTGATGTCTGACAACAGGATCATCTGTCTGTTTTTTAAAGTGTAGTTGAGGCTTTTAGTTTTGGATATATTTATATCCTTTTAAACATGGGAGTGGTAGTTAAAATGTAATGGAGATATCAAACACAGATATGTCAGTAGTGGTTTAAAGAGAAATATGATCTTACAGATGAAGCAGTCTGTCTCTCATCAGTGAACACATGCCCGGAATTGGGAAACATGGTTGATTATTAAGACGATCTATACGAGTTGATCTGGTCTGATTTTTGTCCCTTGAAATTGGTGTTTTTATAAATTGTTGTTTGTCAGAAGCTAAATCATCATTTTATCTGACAAAACTCTTTTACTGTTTAATAGTAAACTGTCCAGAAACCTTCAGTGACTAATGCATTAAGTGAGTGTGATCATCACAATGCTATTCTGCAGGAAGCTGATAAAGGACAATTGATGAATATTTGATATTCGATATATTCTTGATATAAAATTTGTGGCTCATATACAGTGTAGGTTGTTAAAGCTTAGGTTTTTTCCCCCCACAGTTTTGTTTCCAAACTGGCATTTTATTCAAATTTGTATGATGTTATATACAAAACATGAATTTCTCATGTACCACAGCAGTTCTTTTTTCTTAAAAAAAAAAAAACTAAATATATTCTTAGACTTTTTTTTTATTCATACAGGTGACCTGAACTTAAACTAACACGCGTCTCTTGGCTGCTTGGCTACTGCAGTGTGGGGAAGATCCAGTGTGCGCTGCCTTTTTAGTCCCCTGTCAAAGCCTCTCACAGTTCACCTTCAAGGCATCTGCTCAGCTGTCAACACTAGTTGTCAAACCGACACTTAGCATTCACATTGTTTCTGTGAAAATGAAGATATGTATTTCCACAGTGTATCCAAAAAACACAGCACATGGCCTCAGCATTTTCGTTAATGTCTTTAGGTGGTTTAGGCAGTGATGTAACCTCTGTCAAACAGGAAGTGTCTTTTTTTTTTCTTTTTTTTTTTTAACCAGGCTTTGAACAAAGAGCGTGAAAACCTCCTGTGTGCTAGAGAGTAGCGGGGCACTGTGCATCAAAATATCAGTGCAGGTTGAAAGGCACAAAATAAGGTCAGTGTCACCACACTGCATTATTAATACCCCACTGTTTATCTCCTTGCCCATTGAATCTGTGCAGAAGAAAATGCTGCCTTCTATGAAATATTGATGCAATTTCCTAGCTTTACATGTAGAAAAAGAAATCGAAAAACTAGGTGTTACGCAGTGGCAGCAGGTTGCTGAATGGCATGTCGCCTGGTAACATAAATTGTCAAACACAGCAAAACGCTGGTAAAACAAGACATCACACTGTAAACTGCAGGTCAGATGGGCATGTTGTCACGTTTATTGAAATAGCTTATTTTCTTACACAGTGAACTTTAAAAATTGGGGGAAAAAAGTGCAAATCATGTTGAAACCTTATTATAAAATCACTGCTCAATCACATTTTAAGTAATAGCCATTGAATCATACTGTATTGTGTCATCACTAATTACAAACAATATGAATATTACTTTTCAACGTACATATTGGTTCTGTTTTAGTGTAACACCTGTAATCAAACACACACATGTACAGGTAGTGCTAGTACACGCTGCACCACTAGAAAAGCCCAACACGCTCTCTCCCTTTTTGTCTTTTGTCTCTTTCATGTTAAAATTGCTCACTAATTAAGCCAAATGCCAGTGCATCCAGAGTACATGCTTCCACATACACAAACACACACACACAAAGGGAGGGAGTGAGCGCAAGAGAGAGAGAAAGAGAGAGAGGGAGAGCTCGCTAATGATCAACACACGCCAGTGTCTTTATTATCCCAGCCAGCCAGCCTGTGTCTCTATAGCCAGCTCATGTGCTGTTTAAGTGATTGTAAATCATCCCACAGTAATGGCTGAGATTAGCATACTATCAAAAAGCTTTCTTCATGCATGATGTGGTAGCATCTCGGGGCCCTAAGTGTTTTATGGCGGGTGAGACCGCATCACCCACTGTCATTAACAATCTAGTGGTGGCCAGGCAGGCGGCTGTACTCGGGCTGCTGCTGTTAGTGTTACCAGATGCGTGAGGAAGATGCAGGCTTGGACTGCAGCCCATTATGGGCGCTGCCTGTCAGGAGCCATTAGGCACATGCTTTTTGATTAATGCTCTAAGTGATGGTGTGAGTACTACTTAGAGACCAGCGCAAGGGGAAAGAGGGGAAAGAAAAGGTTATCGCCTCACTGAGGAATGTCTGAGCAGGGGCTGTAGTGTCAGTGATGATGACTGTGGATGTGGTTTCACCTTTCGCCAGAACTGTGGGTGAGTGTGAGGCGGCGCTTGTGATGTTTTAATTTTTTTTCCATCAAGCACAGAGTGGGTTTTTAGGCTCTGATTTCTCCTTCCTGTTTTTGAGGGGATCCTACTTGGGGAGAGGATCTCAGGGTGTCCCTCCCCCCGACTCGCACCGCCTGCTATTGTGACCCATGAATTATTGATTAACCTTGGTAATAGAAAAGATATAACTGTGCTATGCTTTGACCTGCCTCTTCTGTGGTGGATGAGTGGTAATACCAAATAGATATGCATATGCATGCAGAAGATTACATAAGATATCTTTGAAATAGGATAAAGATTAACACTTGTCTGTATGATTGCTTTCTGAATAGGGAATACATTTAATAACTCTTTTATAATTGATTAAAAAACAACACATTTTAATTGACTTGTAGAGTCGGGTGTCAATACTGTGAGAACATTTATGTATTACTTATGTAACAGACTAAGTCATAATTTATTGAGCGTGTCTGTTATGACAAAACACAGAATCCCAGACACTGAACTTCTTAGAAAAATGTGAAACCAAAGTATGTGATCACTGCCATTTAAAATGACATTTGGGCCGCCATCCCTGTGTAACAAGTTATTCTCTGGAGCAACAAGACCCATGTGTTCTCATGACATGTTCAAATGAATCCATCTGCTCAGGTCGTGTTGGCGTGATGATCTCACCTTCCACGGCGGATCAATAAACGAAACGCTATGTTTAAACTGAATCAAATTTTCCAGTCGTAGGGTTAGGCTTTCATCCGCAACAAGCCGCTACAGTCCTCACTCTTAGCTTTACCGTATATACAATTAAACGCCCCAGTAACCTGCGCGTTTTCATTAGATTGGACCTGCAGGGATGTAGCCGCATGTTTACCCCCACCGCAACCTAAAAGAGATGACCAGCCGCAGTAATTGCATGGCGCTGTGTTTACATTTATTCATGAAACGGAGGACTGCCTTTTCATCCCCGTTTCCACCTGTCACCCATTCCATTTGCCTCGTCAGGAGAGAGACCCTCCCCACCCACACCCCATCAAACTTGGGGAGCTACAATCACTAATCAGTCCCTCCCCTCGCAAGGAGCCACTGCCTACTTGTTCCCTACCGATATTTGATTCCCCGCCACCCTGAGCGAATGATTAAGTTTTCATGCATTTGGTTTCACCAAAATGTATGTGCACTCAGCCACATCCTTTATTGATTACTTCTAGTGCAAACAGTAGGCAGGGTGTGATATACATAATTGGACAGTTGTCAGGGGAGGTCGAGCAGTGATAACCAGCGTCTTATTTCCCCTCCCTTGATGGATATAGGACACACCTTGAAAGTGATCGCTCTGTCCTTATGTAGCAAAAAAAAAAAAAGATGAAAATGCCAGACACCTGGCTCTGACAATGTAAAGCAACATGTGCACTGAGCTAACAATAGAAACAATGTGCTGAAGGCCTGATGTTGATCTCAACATGTGATGTGTTTACGGATTGCTTCGTAATGATGAAATACACCACTTTTTTTTTGACTGATGTTGAAGTGATGATACAATCATCCACCACAGCGTAGAGAGCAGCCTTATTTCTTTGAACTACCGTACATTAAGAAAAGGAAAAAGTCTCCAGAGAGCAGACAGAGGCGCCTTGTACTTAATATACACAACATGTGCTCGGCTAATTATTTTCCTGAATGCTTATAACCACAATAAACTGGCAACATATTGTTGGAACAAAAGCCGGCTCACCAAGCCAAAAGACTCTTTCAGCTTCTAAAATTACATTTTCGGAGGCACAGTAGAAATAATAACACTCTAATCATCGGAAGTGTAAACACTGTTCTGTTAAGAAAAACAAAAAAAGACATCCCGTTAAGTTTGTATTTTAGTAATGAAAAGCTAACAGTGGCTGCTGCAATTGCCTGACCCGTGACACCGAGGTGATGAAATGTCCCAACAGAATCTCAGCTTAGCCCTGTCTCTCTCCTGATAATAAATTCAGCCTCACAAATGGTAGAAGCACAGACGTGTAATAACTCTATCAAACTCACGTCTCTGTGTTTTCACAAGGTTAGATACACACAGAGACACCCGCTGGAATTTCACATTTTACTCCTCTTCACCCTTCATCCATTCCAAAGAATTATTCTGTGTGGTCAAGGTTACAACCACTGTTTGTGTTTGTTGGGTAATCATACAGCATTTCCAAGGTAAGCCTCCCTCCACTCTGGAGCCTTCACATTACAAAAACATCCACTTACATGGATTCATACATGGAGACATCGACACTGGTCGGGAGTTTGGCAGGAGCAGGGAGGCAACTGAAGAGGGACCCAAACAGAATCCATATTTAATAATGTGTTCCCACTTGGACATGTACTCTTTCAAGTCAGCATAAAAGAAGCTACAGAGACTTTGCTCCCTTTGACCAAGGCATTGTGGCATCAGAGATGAGCTGGTACCCCTCTCTTTTTTTTTTCTTTTATAAGAAAATGTAAATCTGCGGAGGAATCTTAAACATTACACTCAGACACACACATACAAAACAAGCCCATTGATAGCTGGGAACACGGTGGTCACACAGATGTGTCACTTTACCTGCAGAATACCAGCACATACTGTAACTGTAGTGGAAATGACATGTTCAGTGACCCAAACTCATCCAAGCAGTCAGCAGTCACATGACACATTAGTGCCACTTTTTACCGCCCAGCTATAGCTGCCTGTATTGTTTATGAAAAGATGGTTATAGTGTATTACAGCTTGTCTCATTTGTATAGTTTCCTGAAAAGAAGTCTGTCTAGACCAGAAACAAGTCATCAGACAATCATATACAAACTTATTTGGGAGTGAAAACAGTAAAATTATTCCCCATGGGCAATTTCCTAGTTACGCTTTCATCTGTCACACTTGAGGTAGCTGTTTGTATGTTTCTGGTTGCAGTTAAAGGTGTACAGAAAAGAAAACTGAATTTGAGCCCACTGTGGGTCATAAAATTTGTGTAAAAACTCATCTATCAGACGACGTAGGCCAAACTTTGTGCAAAATTCTATTTTTGAGTAAATCCGGGATGAAAGTGTTTGTTTTGTTGTATATTTTTTTTCTCATTGGACAATGCAGGCGCACGGATTATACGTCAGCCTGTACACGATTCAAAAGCCACTGATATTGGATATTGCATCCGTCATTCAAACGTCTAAACACGCACACACACATGGAGCTCGGACTTGCCCCAAGCTTTGAATATCCCGCCCGCTCGATGGCGACCAATCAAATCCGTTAAATTTACTCGGGTAAAGTCGTTTTGCAGCTCGTGACAACTTGGCGCGACAAACGGAACAAACGGCCATTTCTGTACACCTTTAAGGTACTATTACTCAATTTGGGTTTTACCTCCCACACATACAGTGGCTTGGATAAAATGACCAAAACTGTTGTTGTGTTTACTGTCTATCTCATCTAACGGCGATAGATGACACAGACAGTTAAGTCAGCGGAAGTTCTCACACCTTTCTGACAATAGTGACAATCAATAGTGGCTGCATACAATCTTAAAAACACACACGCACACGCCCACATGAGCGGGTGTTGCAGATGTGAGAAAGTAAGCAGGATTTTAACTTCTCCTGTCACCTTTTTGTGTGTACAAAGGAGTACAAAGAGAGACGGTTGGAAATTTGTGTCGTTACCCACCTGGGAACAGATATTGCATCTTACCCTTTGGTATGACAGCAGCCTTTATTCCCCTCCGTCAAGTGTGGCCATTTGATACCGGCTATAAACACTTCTGCCTTCAAACATGGTCGGACAAACTAGTTTGTTTTGAACGTGCCCCGCCTCAACGTTTGTTTCTTGCCCCATCTGACTTTGTTATGGTAATGTTGTTGTTTTCCCAGCGCTCAGCTGTTCTTCCAGTACAGTAATATATTAACTCATATAGCTAATGGCTGAAATGAAAGTCCTGGTTGCAATAATCCTTTAACGCACAATATAACCACTCATCCACTGACATTCTAGCCTACCTATATGTACTTAAAGGAGAATTTCAGTCATTTTCTAAGTAATGCTCTACAGCTCTAGGTCCCAGAGTGCGACCATAGGGAAAGATCGGAGAAAAATATGTGCAGACCAGACTTAGCTCTCCTCCTGCAAGCTGCGCTACATTGCAGTTAAACAGCAAAGTAATGGGGGCAGTTCTTCTAACCGTGACTTTGGCCTCTATAATGCTTAAAATATCACTACAAATGCTTTGCAACATCCACCAGTTCCTCACCACACAACACTGAGTGTGCATAAACTCTGTTAATACGAGAGAGCAGTGTTAACTTGTGTTTTTTTTTATCCTACCTCTCTTTACTCTAGCTTCCTGGGTAGACCTTACTATAGTTGACTGTCGAGCTTGGGATTGTTTCCATTTATCAACAAAGACAAAAACTTGAGGAAAACATGGATTTTGGATGGGGGAAAATAGCAGTTATATTCATATTGATGCTTTTTTTCCCATCCAAAATCATTTTTTTCTTCCTAAATCCACGTTTTCCTCGCATCACAGTGACACCTAGAGCTGTAAAGTGTTACTTAGAAAATGACCGGAATTCACCTTTAACACTCACCTACTTATCTTTTTTTCAGTGAAGTGCATGTGTGGCCAACTGGCCAAATGAAACAGTTAGAAAATTAAATGCAGTATAAATGTGTAAAGCAGTAGATTTATAATAGCTTCAAACTGGGAATAAATAAAAAGTCTTTTTTTAATTTTACTTTCATCCACTCACTAGTCTATAATGTTCTCTACACACCTTCATTCACATCATGCCTTTCTTTACTCGCGCTGCTGCTTCTATGACCTGCCCTGTGCCATCTAGGCTGCATGTAATTATCCAGCCATCAAAGCAAAGCTGCTGTGCCAATCAGCCTACCAAGGGTTAAGGGGACACACTTGTCTGCAGCAGTACCCTGCGCACATCTCTGGCCCCGGCGCATCTCAGCAGTCTTTGCTAATGACTTGTAGCCAACAAATTCCTAAGACTCTCAGGTGGCTTCCTCCAACCAGGCTCTGTGCGATGATGAAAAGCCTGAGATAAAATAAACTGACAGTTGCAACTCATTGCGAGGAGCAGGCAGCACCCTAGCAGCAGCTGAGACCCCCGGAGCCCAGCACTCCCTCTCTCTTTTTTTTTTCATCCTTTCCTCCATCACCCCCTCTATTCTCCTCTGCCCTCCTCCTGTGTGTCTGTGTGTGTGTGTGTATTTGTGTGAGTGTGCATGGGTGGTAAGCTGCAAGTGTGCACGTTTTGTTGGCGTATGTGTGAATGCACTGGTAGTGAAATTGTGAGTGTGTCTTGAGGATCTGCATGTGAAAACGCATGGGTGTGCGAGTGTGTTCTGCAGAGGGTGTAGAATAACTACTGGGTGGGGGAACTAGATGCCCCTGCCACTGTTCCCTAATTAAAGCCCATTCCCGCCTCTTTTATTTCAGTCCATTAAGCAAAAAACTGTGGCCACCCCTCTCTCGCTTCCACACATGACACATTCCAATCAATACACTCCCACTGGCTGCCTCACTGGGTGCCTCAAATGAATAGATTGCAGTGCAACATTATGTCTAATTGAATTTTGCAGAGGACGCCATGCAGTGCACTGTTGTGGGGCTTCAGATCTGCTTTAAATGTTAAACCAAAAGGTTTTCCACAAAAAAAGAAAAAATCAAATATATAGATTTATTTAAAATCTCCGTGATATTTCATAAATAGATTCATAAAGACCAAAATAATACACATAGAAATTATTTATCAATATGTTTGACCTCATAATCCTTATGTACATCAGCTTAACACAAGATAAAATACTGCCTGATTTTTTTTTTTTTAGCAGTTTTTTGTTGTTGCTTTATCTAAGCAATTCACCATATAATAGCTAAGCTACAGGCACACTTCAACAACCACCACCTAGCCATCCACTTAGCTCAGCACCACAAAGGTTCACATTAGCACATCAGGCCCCGAGAGAGAGCCTTCTCCTGGCTGGTGGCTGTGGGGGTTCAGCAAGGGATGGGGGAGGCTGGCAGATGGTTCACTGGTATGTCTGACTGACTGACTGACTGATGGATGGATGGATGGTGCTGACTCTGTCATTATTCTGTTGTGTGTATGGTCACCATCTCTACAGAATTTTTTTATGACATTTACATGAACTGCCAGCTCTCCTTTGGCATGTTGTTATCCCTGAAGCAACAATAAACAAGAAGACAGTATTTCATCCAGACTGGTAGATATTTATATTTATTTGAAATTCAAACATGGCCAATAAAAAAAGAAAAGAAAAAGGAATTACTATGAAAAGACTGAAAATCAAATATTAAATCTTTAAAACTCAAGTACAGAAACTTTAGCCAAACCAAATATGTAATCTGAAATTGTCAAAATAACGATGATTTTAATCAGCATCTGTCTGATCAAAGAATCTGTATCTGTCTAAGCATGTATGGATACCAGCCAGGCTCACATGCTTTAATGACACTTTGTTGGCACTAAAAGACTTTAAAGCTGTAATATGTGACTTTTCCGCATTAAAATGTTTCAGTTTTTTTTTTTTATACCAATGATGCCAAAGCCCCATACAGTTGTCTGTCAACAGCTCATAATTTACTTTTATGCAGAATTAACCAACGTTTTCTAGATACAGTATGTTTATTCCACCTTCAACTACATATTCTACCAGACCAGCCAGATTTAAGTCACTCTTAAGGTTACATAAGTGTCAGGCAAATGTTAGACACCTCAGCCCCCTAGTCCCTCAGACATCCTGTTGTGTATCGATAAATTATTGATTTATATTGTGAAGCTATTTTATTATGTTTTTCTATACCTTAGTGAAACATTGACTTTAAATGCCAAACTGCTTTATCCAGTGGTGTTGCACATACAGTAACATTCACTTGGTCTCTTTGTTTTTAAGAGGAGGTAATCTTTGTTGGGGAATTCAGCTTCCATAGAAAATCTCCTGAAAGACTGAATGAAACCAAACAGGGAGAACTTGACGGCAGTGGGGGTGAATAAAAACTTGCGTGATCCAACACTATGTCACGATTTCCCCAACTGCTGTTTTTGTCATTCAGATTTGATTGAGAGTCCCTTTAGTTGCAGGGAGAGGAAGTCTTTTTAGTGTTTTCTGATAACTTTAAAAATAACACAGTACCCAGATGTTAACAAGCTGGATATCACACCTCTCTAATTGATTTGTTCGGCTCCATCAGTGAGTTTCTGCGCGAACCTCTCTGTGTGTCTTCAGTGACCACTGCAGCTGTTCCCATGCCAATTAGCGTGGTGGCTCAAAGCAGGTGCCAAGGCAAATATTTAGCTAATTATCAATTTTTAATAGCATTTCTACACTGGCTCTTTTCCTAAGGTCCAGCAGATGCTATTAAATCTCACCCCATAGATACACAGTTATGACATGTAATAACTACTTGAATATAAAAGAGATTAATAATTTAAAGTGAGCCAACAAATTAGGACCATCATTAAAAAAACTAGGCTTGAAACCATTTTGCATAAAACCAGCCCGGTTCAAGGTAATGCCAAGGCTCTCCTGATAAAGAATTACAGCATTAATTCAGCAA
Organism: Decapterus maruadsi; assembly: GCA_030347415.2. Lineage (NCBI taxonomy): Eukaryota > Metazoa > Chordata > Actinopteri > Carangiformes > Carangidae > Decapterus > Decapterus maruadsi. The sequence goes on from CM064901.1 coordinate 12,502,557, forward strand.
AGTGAACTTATTGCTCCTACTCCTTCTCAGAGATCCCTGGAGCATTCAGAGTAGAGGAATGAAATGATAGCATTCACAGGCACAGAGGCGCTTATTTCCATTTCCCCCATCAAACCTAGTGAGTTTTGAGTGAGTGTACGCACCGTGCGTGTGTGTTGTGGTGAAGGGGGGAAGGATTGGTCCCTTTCTCCCTCGTACAATTGCCGAGGCCCCTGTGAATGGCGTGCTTTTATACTGAAGGTTCCCTCCCAAGAGGGGCTGAGGTGGCCTGTCTCTACCAGAGGTCTATTGTGTGTATACACAAACAGAAACAGACACACAAACACACACACCGTGACCTCTCCGGGTCATCACTGGAATAACACGGACGTATCCCACCTGTGATGTGCAGCTCCTCACCGGCTTCGTAATTGACTCTCTGAGCCGTGTCAGTTAAAATCAACAGGAGTTATTTGGTCTTTACCTTAAAGATCCTCCTCTGCTTACAAATTGAGTTTGACTTCCGGCGTGTAATTGCGCTTTGATGTCATACAACACATGTATACAAACAACCGACATCCTTAACATCGTGACTGACACATAATGGGTTACTTTGTGTGTTGTGTTGAAAAGGTATGCAGACGGTGTTGTGAGATTCTCAGCATTAAAGTGTGTTTTCGGAATTCCCGTTCAATTCCCACTGAGCAAACACTTCAGTCTGTGCAGAGAGCCGCAGCACCTTGCGCGGCAAACTCTTTTAATGGAGCATGTTGCTGGAGGCACCGCCGGTTGCTTGTGTGATATTTCCATTTACCTGCTGTTTTGAATTTTATTTGAATTGGGATGAAAAGATCCGGAAAAGGTGTGCAGACATATCTTAACCCCAGTTTTTTTTTTTACTCCCTCCATATTCTAATTTCAGACATACAAAATCACTTGACATAGTGTTTTATACTTGTGCGTGCCTTTTGGGATTTAACCAGCTTTGAGAGAGAGAGAGAGAGAGAGAGAGAAAGAGAGAGAGAGAGGTGGGGAGAGAGAGTCTACAGTATTTCCCCAAGGATATGCATGCAGAGGGCAGAAAACATCAATCGGGCAGCTGATGCCTTACACATTGGATCTTTGTTGATATGACAAGGTCTTGTCAAATGTTTTGAATCGGAGGTGAATTGAATGACATGAAGCATTCACTAGAAAATAATAGTTAAATTTTGATCAGGTGCTCTGGCATTGTCAATATTTCAAGACACATTTGTGAAGAAAAGGACAGATCTCTTGTTAATTAAATTCTGATTTAAATACGCGCCAGTGTAAAAATATCTACTGTTCAGTCTGTAAAATTAAACTCAGCGTGTATACAGTAGACACTGGCACTCTGAACCTTTATTTTTTAGAAGTGGTGGTTGGTTTGTAGGTGATTCAGCCAATTGTTTCACTACTAAGCAATATTTCCAGAGGGTGGACCCTAATACCTTTGGACAGCTCCTTAACCTCCTTTACCCTGCTGCTAAACTGGCCTGCACCCCCCCTGCCCATGAACCAGTCTGCCATCCAGTACTCGCATGAAGCTGGCCTGCTCTACCTGCCCTGTCCTGCCCACAAGAAGCTGCCTTCATCAGCTCTTTTTAATCATTCCCATGTTTCCCCATATTCCGTGTTGTGAACTGTTATCTTGTCTGCATACAACATCTATTGCACATCGGCCCGCCCTGGGTGAGGGATCCCTCCTCTGTTGCTCACCCTGAGGTTTTTCCTCTAAGGACAGAGGATGTTGTCATGATGCTGTGTAAAGCCCTTTCAGACAAACTGTTTGGAAAAATGGACTATACAAATAAAATTGCCTTGCCTTTCTCCCTAGCACCATCATCATGTCAAAATTTCACAGTTAAACTGATGATATAACAACCCTGTTGCCTAGATATTACACTCCTGTCCAACTAATTTGTAACTGCAAATATATTTATTGGAAAAGTAAGATTGTTCTTGTTGTTGATTAATTTAATGAAAATATTTTGTTACTTTTAGATATAGATAGTTCAATATCCACAGACTACTGTATAATTAAACTTTTTAGAATTTTAGTTATCAACACCTTATTGCCAAAACCACCAACTGTGGTTTTGACAGCTGTTGATTTACTGTCTAGAAGAAATGGTAAAAGTTTAGTTCTTTGACACACCAGCAGCTGTCTCTAGCGGTCCAATGAAATCAACCAAAACTCTTTACTCCCCTCATCCAAAGGTATTGTGGATGCAAATTCAGTCTCTGGAGTCCACCAAAACCTCTTCCTGGAAATTAGCTGCGTCATTCTTCTTCTTCTTCTTCTTCTTCTTCTTCTTTAAAAAAAAAGAAAAAAAGATCCAACATAATCCAGCCAGCATTTGTGTTGCCGCCACAAATTAACTGGTATGGCGGCAGTAATGTAATCTGTAGTAAACAGGGTTGCAGACATGGCTGTGGATGTGAACCCTGGGACTGTGTGCCTGCTGTCTACCCCAACCACCTCCTGGTGACCCTTCAGCTGTTAATAAATGTAGCACTTCATTCATTAAAAGAAACATGTTGCCTCTGAACGTGACCACGCAGTGATTATGTTGCCACCGCCACGTAATTGGAAAGGCTGTTTAGTTGCATATGAGCATAATTTCTGCGAGACAGGATTGGTCATAACGGATTAGAAAAATGTAAAGCGGCTGGAGTTAAGAGGTAACATTGTGAGTCTTTTATAAAAATATAAGACAGTATCTTCCAAGGACACTTAGAGGCAATCCTAGTGTGGCTGGATTTACAGGTTTTCTTATATTCTGGAAAAACAACAACAACAGTTTTTACCATTTTATTTTTCCTTGACATGAGCAACCAACTTGACAATTACCTGCTTGACAGTCCATTACCACGTGCTGAAGCACCTTTGTTTGGATATCATTGCATGCACAGTTACTTTTCGCCTACTGTCCATCACCTGTCATCAACGGGAGTAGAAGTCAGCTTCAGGAAATCCACAGTCTTCACCTTTGTTCATCGAGACAGTTGTTTATTTTGACCTGTGACACTACAGGTAACCAGCAAAAGCAACAAAAATCTTCAAATCTGAGATGCATAGCAAAGCATCTTGTACATAGATATTGGTAAATGGGGCAAATTTATATTGAAATACTCCTATTTAAGAGTGGCCGAGTATCAGTATCAGGAACCTTAGGCGAATTTGCGGTCCTTGATCAGTAAATATACCTGAAACGTAAGGGCATCAAAAAAGACCTTACCAAGGACACACATCTACAGGTAAAAAGGTAAAAAAAAAAAAAGAAGCTGTTTTGAATTTAAGTATTAAAATGGACTGTGTGTGAGACCTTAATGAGAGAAAGAGAGGGGAAAAAAATCACACAAGGTCGTCTTTCGTAAGAACAGAAATTCCATCCCTGTGGGGCAGAAAAGACAGAACTTTTTGTTTTAGCAAACTGCCCATCAAATAAGCATAATCACCATCAGAATTCATACGGTGTTCGGAGACTCCTGGAGGCAAGCGGCCCCACTCAAATTAGCAGCTCTGATAAATCACCATTAATTAGCTAATAAAAGCCAGCAGGTGGTTCGGAGCCCAAAGACATTCCCCGGTTGTCTGAATTATGTATATTACAGCAGTACACTGATAAAGTAAATGAGTAGGGGGAACAACAGATAGGAGTTCTGGAGGGCCCTCGTGTAGGGATAATGCTCCAATCAAATCTCCTGCAATTCCACAATCCCACCCACAGGAATACAGGTGGCTCTGACCCCCACTCAAATCACATATCACACAGGGCTGTGGTGTGAGGCATATTTATAAATGGATTATGCATGCAGAATACAAAGTTTGCCTTAGACCTCCCCTGAATGAAGAGCTTGTAAAGATGTTATACTTTGATTATAGAAACATAAGGCAATTATTTGGAGAACAGAGAAACGTGGATTGATTGAGGCAACGATGACCTCTCTGCATCGGGGTGGCAGGGGCTGCCCTTGTTATCATCTTCATCATCGCCATACATATTAAAATGAAAAAAAGAAAACTTTCAGGACTCACATATGGAAATGATTAATTAATGTGTTCTCCCTCTTTAAACATCCAACATGCAACATAGTAAATAGTAAATAGCATAATATCTACAATCTTGACATTATGAGCATGATAATAGATTAAGTCTTATCAAATATATTTTATACATTTACTTTATATTTACCTCATTAAGCATGATAATACACACATTTAACATTGTAACTCAATGGCTAATAGAAGGTGAATAAGAAAATATGGCAAGGACTAATTATACGTAAGAATTCAACTATTTATATTGGTTGTATAAGAAAAACAAAACAAAAAACGTTTGTCGTGGAGTTTTCTCGTAAACAAATTCATGTGCATATCTGAAAACTCAATATGAACATTTTTCTTTCCCCATAAAATATTTGCAAAGCTAGTTTTTGAAAGATACATTAAAACCAACAATATTTACATTGTATTTGTATTTGAGACTTTATGTGAGAGATTCATCACTGTGCTTTTCTCAGTGTCACCACCAACAACTCTCAACCATGTGAATCGTATAAAACCTGTTAGGAATGTCTTTTCTTGTATTCATGCATTTTTACAAATGCCTTGTCAAAACATTGCCTCTTGTGGTCAAAAGCTCAACAGAGAACCTTTAAGTTTGAAATGCATTACAATATATACAGTCAGAAATTTGTAAACAAAGACATCATAGTCTCATAATCAGCTTTCTAGATATAAAGAAATATATTTCAGTGTTATATTAAATTTGTAGCATCACTATAAGGACTCTTACAAAGCAGCCGTCACACCACTTACCTTTGGAGTGTATTGTAGCTCAAGCACCCTCCTCATACAATCCCTGTATGAAGCATCATTAGCTTGAACAGTGGTTAATAGAGGTTAGAGCAACACATACTAGCTGTTTGTGTAGCTGGGTGGTTGCAAGATCTTTGTTGTGGTTTTATTTATTTATTTATTTTTTACAGTGATATATAACAGAACTTAATAAACATGACAAACACAGGTTTATTGCAGTTGGAGGGACTTGTTTTTTGTAAAATAGCAAATTTAGCATATTGTAACCAGTCTAACTCTGAGGAATACTGCCACAACCAAGTTTCCCTGTCAGCAAACGCACTCAGAAATCTAGTTTGCTTCTTTCCTCCTTGGGTAAATGAGCTCTTTTCTCTGGGTTAGATGTCCTGAGGCAGCCACTTGGCAGAGGGTGAAAGAAATGGCAAAAAGGCATCCACACAAGTGGGACATGGGAGCAGATGGGACACTGATTGCAGTGTTGTTTACAGCTGTTGAGGTCCTTCCACACTGCTATATAGAGGTCAGAAACTATGTCTGTCTGCCACATTTCACAACACAGTCACCGAGATGCACAGGCATCTCTCCGGCGCAGCTCACTGTCAATATTAGCAATCGTAAGGAAACATGCTGATGAAATGGATTTCGTTTTTTTTTTTTTTCCTGCAACAGGGTTATATCTCGGGGATGAGTCTTATTCTTATAGTCGATATCAGATTTATGATTTTCCTCAAAATGTTCCCACGGAAAAATGCAATCTGCACATGCTCACACTTTACTGCTCTTGGAAAGTGTGAGGGAAATAAAAAGGACAGCAGAGAGTGAGAACGAGAGAGTAACTGGAAGGAAAGCCATCCAACACAAAGGTCTTTGACGATCGTTAACATTTCTTTATGTTCGCATTGAATCACTTTATATGGTTTTACCAGGGACGTTGCCCATTCAGGATTGCTCCATCAGGGTTCTGACTATAGTCTGTATCTCAAGCAATAATAGCCCAGAGCGGCAGGAGAAATATATCCAAAGTAATCAACCTTTTGCAAAGGCACCTCAGAAGCACACATTTCAACAGCACAGTGTAATCTAATATAGTGGGTGGCATCAACTTGCTTTGCTGAGACATTACTTCCAACAGACTATTTGCATGGCAAGATCATGTAACTTTTGTCACTGGTAATAAAAATGCTATATACCTCTAATTTACATTACAGTAAGTGACACGCCATATGTTTGAAATGCTCTCTTGATGGTCAAGCAGAAATATGTTCACTTTCTCCCAGATATTTTAGGACGCTGACATCTTTTACATATTATGCACTTTGTAATAATTTTCGCACGATAAAGATATTCTGTGCAAATTCTTGTCTTTCCGTGACATCCATCGTTTTTTGTAAGCGTTCCTTAAATGGGAATGTCTGGCTGAAAATCGCCTGATGCCTCATTTCCAGCGTGATTGGCAGCTAACAATTTGTACCCAGGTTAAGGCTGCCTTCAAGTGCTGTCGGAAATACTGCAATTACAGTTAAAGAACACGCAAAAAGCTGTAAATATGGGAGATTTGGGGGGTCTTGTCTTTGTGATATTTTTGTACAGCTCTAGAGACTGTGTGTTTGAAATTGATTCTCTCCTTTAACGTCTCCAACAGTTGCTTTAAAACATAACTATTGTCAATTTTGCTATTCTTTCATATTTTGCTTAAATGGATGTCTTTCTCTTGAACAGCTTTGATTTTGCCTTGTGTGGTTGTCTTATTGCAATATTGGATTTGCGGGATTTGTGCATTAATGTGATGAATGCACCTTTTTTCAGATGTTAATTGACTGGATGAAGAAAAAAATGAGATACAGAGAGTAAATCCGCTAAATTAGATTGAGTTACGTTGAACATAAAAAGTCCCTCAATTGAATCGCCACAATGTGAAAAACATCCATATTTGTACCTTGATTGCAGCGAGATGATTTTATCCATGCGACCCCACAGCCTCAAACCCTACCAACCATAGCGACTCATTGTATTTTCTCTTGATATCTCAATGAGTAGTGGTTGCTGTATTTGATGTTTCACAAATTTTGTTAGTTATCACACATGTATCGCGCAGAATCATCACCAGAATTCGGCAAATGTATTAATGTCTCATGTTGTTAAATATGATGGCATTCTGGTAGTTAATGTATTTTTAATAATGCAAATATTTTAATTAGCCCAACCCCCTCACCATGCATGTAATCTCCAGTGTATAGTGTTTAGTGTTGACGTTGCTGGGGTCTGCCTACACACGCTCAGACACTACTCCTCTTATTCATCCAATATGATTCTAATCCAATACGATTTACCTTGTTTTCCACATGGTATTTCTCTAAATATATGAAATAATAGTGGTATTAGAAATCAAATTTGGTATTGATTTAGCAAAAAGCATGTTCCTACATTGCCGGACAGGAACTTCATAGATAATAATCTTAACCTCATTGGAGTTATAATCTATGGGGAGCATCAAAAGGCAGTCGATTAACACTGTTTCTATGGGGCGTGACCACTGAATCACACTACTTAATATTAGCATATTGTTTTGATATGGCATGCTGTATAATGTGATACATTACGTAATGCTTTAGATTTAATCTGAACATACACTAGATCTGTGTTTTGTGTGTGTCTGTGTATGTGTGTGTGTCCTCATTGGTGCTTTGAGATGCATAGCCATTGAGGCCATAATTTAGTCCATTATGTCCTCTGGTTTGCAGTCGTAGCCCCAGGCCTCTGGCACTGAACGTTGTGTCATTTGCTACCAACTGGGTTTTTGATGAGAGTGTGTGACCTAGACGCCTCATCCCTCACCACTGTCTCATTCCCTTTATTTACATCTGTCTTTAGCATTCTAATTACTCTCTTTATTGCTTTAGCCTGGAGGAATCTGTTATACTGCAGGAAAAAAAAGACTAAGGACACTGGAGTTTTAACCAATAATAAAGCAGCATAATTCCCATTACCCATAGGCAAAGATTGGGCCTGTGAGGGTCTCCTGTTATGGACTCTGGGCAAGACGACCATGGAGAGACGACTGAGTGCGGGGTTTATATGCAGCGGTCCGTTTGCTTTTGTGATGTGTGAATTTCAAAACAGTTTGTTTTCACTTCTAAGCCCGACACGGGCAAAAGAGAATTGGTTTTCCCTATAACAAGCAGTAAAATTCTCAGGTATGTGTGATCATATTGTGAGCAAATGTTTGATTAGACTCTTTGTCAATTGATAGTTTGCCTAAATTTATCCAGCGTTTTGTGATTTGAAGCTCACTTCCCACACTCACACTGCGCATTTTGTCTTCCAGTTCCTTAATCAGGACTAAAACAAGAAGGATGCACACAGACGACATCGTCTATTCTTTTTTTGGACAATGTCAATGCAAAAAAACTTTTAAATGGTCTGTCCCTTCCCACAGAATTTTATGAAATAGCATCAAGAGCAGGCACAGCAGTCTTTAATGAGCTCTCAACTTTAAAGACTTGAAGGATATTAACAAGCTGCTTGACAAATGGTGCTTAGAAGCACATTAAAGACGCAGCTAATGGTGCGCATAATGACGGCTAATTTTCGATCAGATATAAATTAGAGCCCCCAACAGTTATTTGCCTTAAGGACTTTATGTAAATGATTCTGTTCTGTATAAACTGAAAACTGAGAGAGTGAGTGAGGGAGAGGGAGAGAGAGAGAGAGAGGGACTTGCACTCCTTGTGGGTATGATTAATAGATCTGCAACAGAGCACGGCTGTCAAAGCCCAATGAACACACATCCACTAGACAGCTCTACCACCTTCTCATTAAGGTCCAATCTCTGCGAGGTCTACAACTTACTCATTTGGAACACCAAAACAGTCTCTGAGAGGTCTAACGCTTGGCGGTTGCCAAAAGAAGATCAGGTGGAAAAAGGCAAACGCAAAGGAAGAGACCTGAGCTGTTCATAAACGTGTATACCCATCTGATGTTGTTAAATATTTGATGGCTGAAGGCACTTTGATGCCATCAATTTACACATTAGGTCATAACACATAACTGAGTAGACACGGTGAGGCTGAATTAAATGATGAACACATTTAGTTAATAGCTTATATAGTCAGACACATTATAAGGAGACAACAACTTAAGATCTGCCATTCAGATGCCAGAGGTCCTGGTGTATCCCTGTGTACATGTGCTGTTGTATCCACAGGCAGAGATGCTATGTGTTGTAGTGTTGTGTTTTCCATAGATGTAAACAAACTCCTCTCAATTCTTTTGTATTATTTTGACACAAATAACTTATGCAAAGGCACCTTAAATTAATTTTATACCAAGCAAGTTAATGGGGCAGTGGTGTTACTGTATATATAAAACATACATTCCTCTTCTTTTATCTAATTTAAGTTGATCCGTTTTTAAGAATTCAAACTACTGTGTGTTTCTGTGACGCAGCAGCTTTGGAAATTCCAACATGATTTACTGTAAGCGTAATGTCATTTTTGTTACATAGTCAAAAATAATAAATCGATTTATACTGTTACAAATTATAGTGAAAACTGTTTGTTAATCACCTTTTTTAAAAATCTAAAACTTAATTTAACAAATTAAAGAGGAATGTTTATGGTAGATGAAAATGGAATCACATGAATAAATCCCCCAACTTATTTAATTCAATTTAATTTGCAGGATTTGCTTCATACTGTGTAAATTAGTGTAAAGCTTATTGTCGTACACTTAATAATTAACTGCAGTGACTGATTTTTTTTTTTTAAGGCTTTGTCCGTTGAGCTACAGTTCACCATTTAAAGACAACAAGCTTTAGATAAGACTGAAAAATCAGTCATACAAAGTCTTTCGCCTTTTAAACTCGGTCACCTTCATTCATCTGATAGGCCTGTGATGAAACCGGACTTAACTGTTTATTTTCTGATCCAATCATAAATCTAAAGATAACTGGACAGGTCCCAAATTCTCACAATGTCACCAAAGTACCTGGGTGTTTCCTCCTAAATGCCTAACTGCGTACCATGACTTTTTAAATAAACAAAACTGATATTGCTCACTATCCCCCTAGCTGTAATAGGAAATATTGCAGAAGGTTAGTTATACTGGTGATGTTAGGTCAGTGTTACTTTCATAACAATCCTCAATAGGATAAATCTAAACCCACAGCTCAATGGGTCCCAGCTCATCTTTGGATGATTTCTCTGGATTGGACTTGATGTTGAGTCCATTCCCCCATTGTCTCCATTGATAAACCCCCCATTAGATCCACTAAACAGTCTGTCCTTGATAAAGTCCAAAGTCTTAAGCAGGTCTTCCATGTTTGATATAGTTGTATTGCAACAGTTTGTGCAGGGCACAGACAGTCTTCCCCTCAAGCAGAACATTTAAATATTCATTTACATTCATGTAGAAAAATAAAACCCACCAAATTCACAAAATGGCATAGAGTGTAGCACTAAATATCTACAAAACCAAGTATTAGCATGCTAGATCTAAAGACATGAAATCTTAGTTTGTTTCCATTAATAACAAACACACGAAACACATGAAAAAGCTTTGGGGGAAAGGCAGAAACTTGGTTTTGCATCCAAATCATTATTTTGGTGGCAGCCACATGTCAGGGGTGACTATGGCCTCCCAGCACCCACCCTTTAATCACGCCCCTGAGCTATTTCATTTATGAAGGCTGTGAACGTTTCCAGTGGTGTTAAATTAAGACAGATTTTTTTTTCTTTTTTTGCAAATTCTATTTTTTAATGAAAAGTTGAAGATAAGGTTATTTCACAACCTTTTGGTGAATTAAAGTTTTAATTTGACACTAGTGTTATTTCAATTGCAGTGGTTGTATACCTAGCCTAAAACAAAACGTTACCGACTGACGTATATATATAAAAAAGGTAATATGTTTAAATACATCGGCGTAATGAATTTTTAATGAAGAGCTCTTGTCTACGCATGTGTGAGCAAAGTCAAACGCTGGCAACACACACAGAGCTGTTTTCAGATTTCAAAATAAAGGTTGTGCAGTGCAGGCCTTTACTGAAATTATTATTTGTTCCTCACCTAAACATACACTCAGTTAACTTGTTGGATATCTGTTTCTGGTCAATAATGCGTTTGACTTTTTACTGTCACAGTGCAGCAAATAGCTCGTCTACTTTCCAACCTTCACACAATTTCACATTTGTTAAGGAAAAAAAAAAAAAAGCAAAACAAAAACACTTTTATTCTTCCCAGGCTCCAACTTTAGTCGCGTGGACTTATCCTGTATTATGGACTCCTTTCTATTATTAACCAACACTTAACTTACTGTGTCGTGCAATTAACAATTCAGTCTCCACTCAGAATAAAAAGCGCGGTTTTCATTGGTCAAATCGAACATACAGTATTTGAGGGGAAAAAGCAGCTTGTGTCTACAACTGGCATCAACTCTTCTGTTTATGGGCGCGTGCGCGGCTTGCACATGCGCGCGCGTGATTATACATTGGAGAGAGAGAGAGAGAGAGAGAGAGAGAGAGAGAGAGAGAGAGAGCGCACGCGGCAGAGAGATGGAGCTATCTCATTGGCAGACACAGTGGCTTTCCCTCCTTTGCATGCCGTCCTAGATCAAAAAGTATCCCACCAACCACCTCCCAGCCATCCAATGCTGCTCCATCGATTAGTTTCTGGAAAACACTTAACAAACTAATGACTATTGATGGCTGATTAATATTGCATCAACAACAACTGATTGGCGACAATATCAAATGGCGATTGCCGCCTCACACTCAGGCAGCCATCTGACGGGTGTTGCCCAGTGTGTTTTGGGATGCAGTGGACCCAGCAGATGATAAATAAAGGGTTATATAGTGTGCAGCGCGTTCAGTTTATGGCTTACAGTTCGTCTAATTCGAGAGCAGTCGCGTCTTTGAAGGCAGACACTTGGCGTAAATGTACAGTTAAAATATTCTACTCTCAGGTCCCCAGGCGGAGCTCCGACAGTCCCTGGCTTCATTAAATTTTCATCAGTATCCCTGTGAAAGGGGGGAAATGTTCAGGGGAAAGAGAAAAATAAAACAGAGGGCGTAATTATAACAAAAGGAAACAGCGCTGCCCTTTTCGTTTTATAGCAGGCTCCCACAGTGTCTTTCTGCACGTACGTTGCAATGCATGGAGCCCATGCAGCATGTGGAGAGCAGATGTGTCTGTGGCTTTAAGGTAAACTCACATAGGCCTATTTATTATATAAAAAAAAACCCTTCGATTTTCTTCATTGTGCTGAGGCCTTTATTTTTCCCCCTCTATATGTGTGATTTTTGTTCAGTTTTTTTTTTTTTTCCAGAGCTGGGGCCCACATTGATTCGCTATCAAAGAATCTAGATCGATTTTCTCCCAATAATGTGAAAGTGGATGCAGGCAGCAGCAGCAGTCTGGATGAGAAGATGCCTGTCTGTCTGTCTGTGCTTGTCAAGCAGCAGAAGCAGCAGCGAGGCTCACTGCATAAAGTTAATTTCAATTCCCGATGAGACACTCACTCGGCAGCCCTCCCTGACCAGCGGTAATTAACAGGGATAGCTAATGACTACTTAACTCGCTCTTCATAATTATCTGGTTTTCATAATTCGATGTGTAATTTAATAATTCGCTCTTATTAACGTATTAAGTGAATGGCTCATTTAGGGGAAATTAGAAGCACTCACCAGGAGCATCTTTTAATTGATGAACCATCATGGCTGTCTCATTAATAAGGCTCGTTTTGATACTCTTAATTTGTCACGAGGATGGCGGCTGAAGATGTTTGGTTTTTTGGATTAATGAAATGCAGTGGTTGTTTTCAAGTTAGGAGAGAAAAAGGTTTTTGTTGGATTGATATTGAGAAATAATTTGTGACAAATTTGAATTAATTAAGAAATGTGTTGATTTTTTGTGGAAATTCAACTAATCCTTACGTCATGACAGTTGTCTTTAAAAGCCTAGAGGCGCATAATATTAAATAGTTTTTGAAAATATAAAGTCACTTGACACAGCATTTTTGAAGGGCAAATATCTACACGGGTAATCATTAGATAATTTTGATTCAGTTTTTTTTTTTATAATAAAGAAGAATTGGGAAAATGGGCTTGCTTCCTGCTGTTTGGCGCAAAATGTTTTTACTGTTACAATCACTTAGAAATTATCCCAAAACTAATCCCATGCAAATGTATTCCAGGTGCTGTAAGTAATGAGTGTAAATGTGGAGGACAGGTTTCAGAAATGCTAATGTGTGGCTGGTTGCAGCCTCTCAGGTATCTGTCCATGGTGCTGAAACGCTTGCTCAGCGCTCCACCAGCCAGCCAGACCAGCCAGCCCCTCAAGCCCCCCCCAAAAAACAGCAACTCTGCTATGGACATGACATTCAAAATGATGCTCCCTTCTTATTTCTTTTCTTTTTCTTTTTTTCCCACCCCCCCATCCTCCTCATATGCAACCATAACTTCGAACCAAAGCCTTTGCTTCAAAGCCTGAGTGCCCCGCACGCACGAACGAAGCATGTTTGAGTGTGTATTTAAAAAGAGACGGGCACGTTGGCAGGCGAGCTGTTTTTCTGGCGGGCTGACATCTGGCAAGTCTGCGCTCCAGGGACCCATCCAGCTCTCCATAGACCCCCTGATTAGACTCTAATAGAATATTAGCATTTGCTCTCAGGTAAGGCAACAGTGAGCTGCATAAGCTGGCAGCAAGTCAGTGAAGAAGCCACGTGCGTCTTTAACATTGATGGGATAGAGAACAGGGGACCCCTGTAAGGCCTGCTTTATGATGAGGCCTGGAGGAGGACGGTGTAATCACAAGTTAAAGGCAAAATAAGGGGGCAATTTCTAATTACATTTTACATTTTCATTTTTTAGTTATTCATCTCTCACCCAGACAGTGGGAGAGCAGATTGGGTGGGGGAGGGGTTGTTGTTGGAGGTAGTGGTGGTGGTGTCTTGCTCATGAGTACTCTGACAGGGCTCATGGCTGTTTCTACAATCAAACCTGACACCTTTTTGCTTCTTCTTTTTTTTTTTGGTAAAGGCAAAGTCTCCTTCCACCTTTTGAGAAAATGGCACTATTTATCATCAAATAAGCCTAAAGAATCAACAGAATATCTTCTACAAGCTGTGCAGCCCACAGCTAAACCGTTCCCCTCCTCATCATCAATAAATAAATAGATGAATAAATAAAAGAATATTAGTATGTCTGGGTGAGCCACATTACACAGTGTAGTCATGTAAAACGTCCGATTAAATGTTAAAGTTTGTTCTTTAATGAAACACATATTGCAGTTCAATAATTAAATAAATTAAAATTACATGGATGTAATAAATTAATAGAATTATTTAACCAGGAACCTAAAGCAACATACATTACAGAAATAAGTTACCTCAGCTAAAACAGCAATACAGCAAAAACCTGTACGGATATATTTATGTGCATCGACTGGTTCCAATGAAATATTTACATTGTACACGTATACTTCCATGAAGCTGTTTCTTTTTCTCTTCAAGAAAAAACATTACTTAAACAAGGTGATTTTAACAAGCAACGACTTCATAATGATGCGCGTATATTTATACAAATAAATACCAGAAAACATACATAAAATAATTTAAAAAGAGAATACTATCTCATATATATCTCGATTGTACCATCTCAAACGTTAGAAATCGTTAAGTTAAAATTTGTGACTGTATATTTCACAGTCGTTTTTCCCTTTAAACCAGAACAACACGCTCAACTTGCTGTCAGAATTTGATTTTCTCAAGCAAAACGAGGAGGGGGGGAATCCCAATAAATATATAATGAAGTAAACATGACCTCACTCAATAAATAGTTCATAAGATACAGGCCCACGCTGGATTGTAAACTTATTGCAGCCGGCTAGAAATCATATTTTTTTTAATTGGGGGAAATTCCGTGACATCCTAAAAGTGAGTCCCTATTTCCTTCTTATTTCCACATAACTGAGGCCTAATAATAAAACAACCCTACCTTTAATCCAAACCCCAGGTATCTTGAAAATATATCCCTGACTTAGATCACACATGGTAACAAAATAAGTGGAATTAATTACACATTTAGACACAAAATGAAGTGTGTGACAAGTAAATTATTCATTTACAGAGGGTTATTTGGCAGTAATCTAATATTAGCTTTCGAGACCAAGTAGTAGTGTTGTCCTCTTAATCCCCTCATGGACCCTGAATAAATGTCAGACTGCATCGTCATCAACTCGGAAGGGAAAAATGTAGCTTATCCTATAAGCCAAAAATATAAACACCAATAGTCACCAACCAAGTGCTTTGAGTTAAACTAGCCCCGTTGTGTGTAAATACCAACGCTATTTTCATTGGGGTCTAAAGCAAAACTAATAGTCCTCATTTGAAATGAATCATAAATCAAACAGAAAGCATAGAGTCCTGTAAGTCATACTGCGTTGACATTAGAAAGGTGAAGCATAGTATGTGTGGAAACAGTGGTCTTACTTGCTCTGTCAAACGATGCTTTACTCGACTCCACATCTCCCTCTCAGCGAGTAAAAGATGTGACTGTGGGGGGGGGGGTTTCGAGTTTTTTTCAGTCATTGTTCGATTTTAGGAATTTTTCGAAGTTCAAAGCACAAAGTCATCGATGATTGAAAAAAAGGTGTGAGATAGGAAATATGATACAAATCGTCTCTAAACTGTTCCAAGTCTTTTTCGTTGGTGGGTGGTTTAAAGCGATTTTTTTTTTAGACGCATGCAGAGTATTTCATTCGTTTCTGTTTCTGCCGCTGGTTGCAAAACCAGACCCGCACCACGTTCTTTTTGAGGTCCAGCTTTTCTGCAATTGCTGCGATTTTCTCCGAGGAGGGACGCGGCTGAATGGCAAAATAGGCCTCCAGTGATCTCTTCTCTGGTGCGGCTATCGACGTGCGCTTCCTCTTTTTCTCTGCGCCGTTGAACAACTCGGGTTTATTAAGTTTCTCCCTGTGTGATTTCTCGGCTTCTTCTAGCCACGCTTGCAGGATGGGCTTCAAAGCAATCATGTTGTTATGAGAAAGCGTGAGGGACTCGAATCGGCAAATGGTGCTTTGGCTGAGGGAGCCCACCCCAGGAATCTTCAGGCTGGCTAAAGCTGACCCTACATCCGCCTGGGTAACCCCGAGTTTGATCCGTCTCTGCTTAAACCTCTCCGCGAAGGCTTCCAAGTCCCTTGGATCGGCGTCCACGTCGTTCATGCCCATGTGAGGTGGTAGCCCGTGGGCATGAGCCATGTTGATGGCTGCCTGGTGCATGTGGTTCATGCCCGCCATGTGGGCAGGGTGCGCAGGCGTGGAAACCACCGAGCCATCCGGCCCAGCCATGGCTCCTAGTGCCAGTCCCGGGGTGATGTGGTCCAGCAGATCCCCCTCCAGTGCCTGGTGAGGCTGGTGGTGGTGGTGGTGGTGGTGGTGATGGTGGTGGCCAGCCAAGGCGGACGGATGAGAAATAGGCACCGAGGAGGAGGAGGAGGAAGACGAGGTGCAGGGGAGAGTGTTCATGGTGTGGTAGGTTGCGTCCGGCTTGAAGGGACTGTGATGTGGAGGGTGATGGTGGCTCTTGGTCTGCGAGACTATATCCACCGCCGCTAGAGCTTCAGCCCGGGCCAACAAACTCTCATCCAAGCCTCCGAATATATTGCTCTGCAATTGCAAATAGAATGCACACATAACTGTCAGCAGGGAATTCTCCCTCCACTCCTCGGTTTAAAACATTTCCAGAATGTGAAAAAAAGAAATCCTAAAAAAGGAGCACACAAAACAAGACACATGCAACATCCCAGGTCATAAAAATTAATACGAAAGGCAAAGCCGACTGAATACATAAGTTGAGCAGAGGAAAAAAATATGGAGGTGTTGGGTGATTTGCTGTGCAGACATGAAAAAAACATCAAGCAAAAAAAGTGGGCTGTCAAAATGTGCCTTTAAGCAGTGATTATGCAGAATACGTACCGGTGGGGTTGGGAGACAGGCTCGGCGCATCGCCTCCGAGCTGCTGCTGCCGCTGCTGCTGATGATGGTGCTGCTGTGTCGGGAGGACGAGCAGGAGGATGAAGGTGCATTGGAAGTCAAGGTGGATGATGAGGAGGAATGCAACGAATACTTCGGTTCGGGCAAGCTGGTGTGGGCCATGGCAAAAGGCTGCTTGCTGTTCAGAGACATCATCATCATATTTGCTGGCGTCCGAGCCTCAGCAAGTTCCTTTTAATAAGTCAAGACTCCGCCTCCTCGGTCGGGAGTTCAAGCCCAATTGCTTCGCAGGAATCTCAAGTCACTGTCGAATAAAGTGTAGACAAGAAGACGGTCGTCCAGCACTGAAGTTATCGCATCTATTTATTATTACTGGCGGAGGTATGGAGGTGTCTCGTCTGTTTGGCGAATGAGAGATCGCAGGCACCGACAAGCCATGCAACTGAGCGCAGCCGATCACCTTTTTTTTCCTTTGTGGACTTGTGGCGCGATTGTTCAAAAAAAAGAAATAACCTTTTCTCTTTTTTTCTCCTCCTCCTTCAACTGTCTCCACCTTGTATCATATGAATTTTTTTTTGCCTTGGATTTTTTTTTCTCCTCATAGACGTCGCCCGAAAAAAATAAAAAATAAAAAAAAGTTTCTCTCCGGTCTCTCAGGATTTTCCCCCAAAAAAGATACTTCAAGTTTCAAACTGTTGCCGCTTTCGTTGACCTGTTGGTGGTGATTTTTTTTTTTTTGTCAAAAGTTTCCGTCTTGAAATGACCGTAAGTGAGCAGTAGTAGTGGTGACAGTCTCTGTATTGTGCCTCTTCGACTACGTTGAATGCTGCGGGGACCCGAACTGCCTCTGCTCTGAGGCGAAGGGCAGACTGAGTCTCTCTCCGCCTCTCTCTCTCTCCCTCCCTCTCCCTCTCTCTTCCACACACACCCTCTCTCTCTCTCTCTCTCTCTCTGCAGCTCTTCCAGTCTCTCACCCTCTCACATAGCCTACACACACCACACACACACATTCTTTTTCAGCTGTACCTGAAAATCCCTTTCATGATTTATTATCCTTCATTTGCCACAGCACCACCACCACCACCACCGCCGCCGCCGCTGGGGACTCTGCGCATGGGCAGTCTGCGACAGGGCATTTATTTCAAATGACTCTACTTCTTATCACCAACACCTCGTTACCAACAGTTCAGAGACTTTCTTTTTTTTTTTTTGCCTGATTGATTTCCGATTTATCGTGCACGTGCAAAAAAATATTTTATTGTTGAATATTCTAAACAAAATTCAACTTGGTCTCTGGCAAACAGGCAGTTGCTTTTCTCCCCCTCGAGGGACCAAAGAAAAGTGAATTACCACCATGGACAGCTCCACTCCAGCTATTGAAGTCAAAATATATCAAAGTTATTATCGTAAAGTCAAAAATATATTAGCCTACTATGATTTTTTATGAAGACACCTTAAGGTAAATAATAAAAGTTGTGAAAAAAGAAAAAAAAAATTAAAAACGCATTGGTAACTGCTCGGGTTGTTTTATCTCTGTCTAAATTTCAAGCATGTGCAATGTTTCACTTTATCGTCTGTAATTTTTTTCTCCTTTCTTGCCATAATAATTTTCTCCATATTAATAAAACCACTGTAAAATACCGGAAATAATTTGTAAAGTTTGTAAGAAAATTATAATCTGTGTTTCACTGTTTTAGTACAGTTTTGTGCATGCAAAGAGGACGCTATGCTTACTACTTAATGAATGGCGATAAAAGTGGATTTTTAAAATAATTAGCACTATTTAATTGCAAATCTATATACTTGTCATAGCAGGCTATTATCTTATCTCCCATCTAATTAAGCCACATCATCGCTAATGTAATTAAAACGCTCAATCACGTCGTAATTAACAAGAGGTGTCTAATTTGTTTAATATGGTCACGTCTATAGGAGGAGATAATTGTCATGATATAACGAAGCTCTCCAAATGGCTGTTGGATTTTGTTTTTATTTTTCCTGTATGGCTATAATTTTCAAAACATCCCCTCTCTCTCTCTCTCTCCCTCTCTCTCTCTCTCTACACGCACACATAGGCTACACACTCTCCCTCTCACACACACACGGAAATGTGACACATCTTGTAGCAGGTGTGAAACAATGATCCATGACTTTGACGGATAGTGAAAGTGCCCCTCAATCTCCCTAAATATGTTAATAATATATAATGTTAAGGGAATCCACATGAAATTCGCAGGCAATTATAAAGTATGGTCTTAAGTCTAATTATGGGCTGCACCTCCTCGCCCTGGTATGTGGCCACAGCCTGTGCACCGCCTCTGTTAAGTGTGAGAGCATTTTAATCGAGGCTACTACAGATGTTCGAGCGGCGTAAAGGTGGCGGTAGACGCGCTGCTCTACACGGCGGGTCTCTGTGAAGGACTAGATGTCAGCTCCCGTTTTCTTGTTGTTTTGACGCGCACAGACATGTATTGTGTCCCCACGGCTGCGACAAGTGTGTGTGGAGGGGGGGATAAAGCCTGTTTGCATTGCTGCATAGCAGTTTTACATGGCAAGAGAGCCATCAAGCTGCAGAAAATCTGTTTCTCCCCCAGCGGGGACAACAGGCGCTGCTGGAGCCACCTCCAGACATCAGGGGAGACAGAGATCAGGCTCAGGAGACATCAAGGAGCAATCAGTGTCTGCTCACATATACCGACAGACTGATTTATGATGAAACTTTAAAGAAATCATTTATATTTCACCACCTCTAAATCGGTGTATGAAATTTTCATCCACAATGAAACACACAAAAAAGTATATCTTAAGTCAAATAAATCAGCCCGAGCTGCTCCCATGCAATTGACTTTGAAGTGCATTTTCACCACTTTCGTGAGTGTGTTCACGTATCCAAGACTTTTTTTTTTTATTTATTTTTTTTTTACTTCCTCTGCCAACAGCTTTCTCACGTTTGAGGGAGGACAGTGTGTCAGCCTGTTTAACAGAATTACTTTTGAAGGGTCTGTCATGGCAAACAGGAACACAATTAAGGGGCAATGTCAGATATTTTAGTGGGAAATCACAACCTCGTATGCGTGTGAAGTAACAGTCTTGAATAATATACTGTATGATGTAGTTTTTATTTTTGCTGTATTTCATTTGTGTTTTAAAAAGCACATATAGCGCCGTCATATGCAATATTATAGGCTAATTTATCATAAATAATTAATTAGCAATAAATAAATAAATAAATCCAGCTCATAACAAGGCTTTGTTGAGGAAAGCAAAAACACTGATTATAATGGCTTTTCAGAATTATTTAACTATATAACAAGCATTTTACAATATAAAAACAAAAGCTCCAAATGAGACAAAATCTAGCACCCTTGAGGTTTTTGCTTGTTTTATTGTGTCGCTTTTTAAAAAATTTTGCCACACAGTCAGCTAATGTTCCTCCAGTTTTAAATACTTTTCTTGCCTCAATTTGTGTCGTCACGCTGTATCCAGTAATTGGAGGGAATGTTGCCTTCATAAAAAGACTTGCCTCCATGCTGGAAGGTGCAGTCATACCTTGCCTTTTTAAAAACATAAAACCTCAGTGGAATTGTGCAAGAAAAGGTTTTTTTCTCACTTCAAGGAGCTTTACTACATATAAATAAATCTGCACTGTCTAAAAATAAAAGTAACGCCAAAGTAAAATAGAGGAGCACATGCAGCTCGGCTTGATATAACTCAGGTGACTTGTTTGCTTTTTTTCCTCCTCACTCTCTTACTTACATCCGAATCAAGGAGTGCTGCAGAGGTGTCTGTGTGCTTTACACAAAGACATACTCTTCTCAGCCTCCCTCAGGAGCTCTTCACGTTAACAATCCCAATTACACCGAGACCACCAGAGACAGCTGTTTTTATTACAGAACCGCTCCTTTGTGCCGCCAACAAGGTATCTCCGCTCCTAGACTGAACACAGAGATAAAGCTACACTGAGAGACAGAGAAGAGGGAGAGGGAGCGAAGTGTGGAGTGAAGTGGATGAAGTCTCTTGGCTGCTCGCAGTGGTGATGCCTTTATTCACAGCTCCCCCCCCTCCCTTTTCAGATCTCGTGGAGCTCTTTACATGTCGGAGCAGAAGGTCAATGCTTGTTGGGAGAGGGCCTACAAAGAGATCAGGATCTAACTCAAGGCAACAGCAAATCACACAAAAGGAGGAGGGGGGAGGCAGGGGAGGGGGGGCGTTGTTGCAGCCACCAACAGTGGTGCTTTATTTATTCATCTGCTTTACCTGGGAAATGTGACAGGATCCACAAGGAACATTCTGGCTTTAATGTGTTGTTTAAATGCATACAACAAAAGGCAGAAGCCTTTAGGATTTACTAAATGTCACAGACTGTACTGCAGCTCTCGGCGGGAACAAGTGGCTCACCACTTGAGGTAATGAAACAGGTTTCAAACACTGCATTTCAATTGCGACTCAACTGGATTACAATGGGTGATGGTTTTCTCCTTGATCTGTTCGTGGGGTTAAATAAGAGCATCAACATTTCTCAGGAGACTCTTAATTCCTTTCCGGAGGAACTACTTGTAAGTCTATGCTATTAAAGTAGCGACACTTTTCCTTCTAAGACTAAAAATGTTTGGACCTTTAGTGTTATAGGGCTCGTTATGGTGATATGTTCTGCATCAATGAAATAACAATTCACTATTCAAAAATTGTATATCAGGGTTGTAATTTGCATCTACTCAAACTGTTCATCTTTAGTCATCTACACTGAGGTCAAGGTCAAGTTCACCACTGGAAGATAGGCTACTCAATATTCAGACAGTATCTAATAGTCATAATAATCAAATACACCTTCTTATGTCACTATTTGGAGCCATAAATCTGTCTCTTTTAATTGTAGTACCACTGTGTTCGGATTATCTCAGCACAGTATGCCTGGATATTATGTCCATATTGGACAGCTCTATGTGCACGTTGTGCTCTTTGCACAGCGAAGTGGAAGGTAAGGAAGTGGAGGCTGGTGTGAAGGATGGGCATATAGCACATCCCATCTTCATGAGGAAGGGAAGCTCTATTACTATTTTATTTCTTTTGACCACTTGGGGGCAGTTGAAGAAGATATGAGTACAACACTGTAATATTTTCACTTTATAAAGTTGCATTGCCAATGCATGGACATAGATAATGATTGTGTCCACCCCTTAAGTCCATGATTTCCACACATGACTCTGTTTTGCTCAACATCAACTCTTGAGGGAAACCTTTTTTCTGTGTGTCTATGTGCCAATGACCCACCAGCCTGTCACAAGCTTTGTCTATTTGTCATACAGTCTTTGGCAGCCTGAAAACAGTTGATTGAATCACAACAGTAAAGCTGCAGGCCGTAAAACCAAAACAGCTGGCTGAAAGAAGCTATAGAGATAAAAGAAACCGCAGTTCTCACATTACACATGATAATTTGACATGTGTTAATACAAAATATTGATTAGTTCACCTTAACTTAAAGTTTTTTTAGTTACTTAATCTTCAATATATTTTCAACAGACTTAAACCTTAAGATATTCACTCTGAATGAAAACACCAATTAATATAATTGCACAAATCTGGGGTTTTGTGGAACCATCCATCAACGTTAATGTGTTGACTATCTCTGTTTTGTTGTACCATGACCGACAATGTCTCCATAATTCCTTAAATCAATATGGAATCCATCCATCAACGTTAATGCTGTTGATCAAACTCTATCTCTGTTTTGTTGTACGCTATGAGATAATGACGGAACGATACGAGACGGAGCCGTTTTCGAGGTAAATACAGGGTAAATACAGAGACTGCTTGCTGAAAAACTGTCCCTGAACGCAACGCGCATCAGCGGTTTTGCATGAATTTACCTCTGAAACGGCTCCGTTTCGTATCGTTCCGTCAATGTCAACAGCGCTTTTGAGTTGCTGGGTTGTGTTTTTGATGAGTTTGATGAGGGAAACCAAGAAATTCCCTTTGCCTCCATAGATTAGCCCTGAGCAGCCTTAAATCAATATGGCCAGCATCATCCTTAACGTTGATTATGGCAATGGGCCAATTTGCCAAAATGTTGAACTATCCCTTTAACGTTGATTCTAGTACAGTAAGCAAAAGCAAAGCCCACTAACCTGTTCAAGTAGTGAAGCCAACCTCAGGCCATGACTGATTGGAGGCCTTGAGAGTGAGGTGTGCCATGAGGTCAGGAAACCAAATAACACCACCACCAATTTCCCTATTACGTACTAGGTACCAACCTTTGGGGTGGAGGAATTAAATTCTGGCCCAGTCGTGCCTATAGGCTGCAGGGCAGCAGATGATAAGGTCAACCCTCATAATGATGTCACATACCTTTAGGTACTTCAGATCAATATCGAGGGAGGCGCGTTATACCTGACAGCCAGTCAAATAAAGCCTGTCTGGCAAAGGAAAAAAAAAAACTCACTTTGTGATTGTCTTTTCTGATAAAATGAAATCCTCTCTCTCATGTTGCTTTTGGCAAAGATCATATTGGTGGAAGACTTTGTGATCTTTAAAGTATCCCACACTTTTGACCGAATTTGACTGATCAACCTTCGAGTAATAGGAGAGAAACAAAGGAAATCAGTTTAAATATAACCAGGTAGTAAAGCGTGGGTTACTGTTGCCTGCATGCACTTGATGTAGCATTGATGCGAATGGTTCTGTAGGATAACGTTTGACATGACAGAAATTCCTTTTGAGTAAATCTGACCTCATATGACAACAAACGCGCTGGCAGGGAAGGCAGGGGTATATGTGAGGAGGAACGGCTCAGAGCATGTGACTATAAAGAATGCGTATGTCAAGTGCTATACGAGTGATTAATGTAGCAGGATGATTGCGGAATTCTGTCCAACCTGGATGAACATTTCTGCTGCACCTCTCATTAGTTTGACTGTCCCACACAGTAATATATAGCTTGTCATTGGGTTGTCTAATGGTTGATGCTAATTGACCTCCTTTCCCCCTTTCTTCTGCACAAATGAAAAGATTTCCTCCGTCCTGTGATGGAGCATGTCACAATCTGATCCGACAAATTAAAAAGCTCTCTGCTGTCACACTGTCATCATTCGAAGCCCTTGCCTCATCAGCTATAATGATCATTTTTCTTCACTGGAAAAACTGCAGTGCACTGCCAAACACAATACTTAAGGGGGGCTCGCTGCTGCAGATGCATGGCGCGTGTGTGTTTGTGTGACACATGTGATCGTCTGTCATCTGTGAAATCTTCAGTACTGTTAATCTTGAACTGTCCTTGAGCCTATGGATTTTTTTTTTTTGTGGCAAGCAGGAAGTTTTCTTTCATGCTCAGTGAATGATTGCCTCCAGTTTTTTGTTTTTGTCTTTTTAAATTTCCAAGCAAATATAACATGAACATACAGTACATATTTTTTTTATCTATATGTGGGGAAATAAGCAACATCTATTATTTATTACAACTTCAAATTTAGATTATATTTTATTTAAAGGCTCAAAAACATAACCAGTGTAACCTTCTCTCTAACAGCCTCAGTTTATGTACAATTTGTCACATTTACCTGCCTCTGCACTGTCAAACTGTAAAAACATAGTTAAACAAAAAGTCTTACATTTATTTAAAGATACACAGATCACGCACACAACGGTGACATTAGTCGTATTCCCGACTCTCACAGGAATCTGAATTCACATTTTGAAAAGACCAACATCTTCTCTGGGCAGAATTTCTTTCTCTTTATTGTTGTACTTGAAACATGTGAGTGCCATTCTGAGAAGCCATTGGCCTGAACATGATAGCAACACGAGAGCTTGGCCACCACACATTATTGGCTGCCGGGTGATGATGACGCTCATTACTTGCAATCAGCTGCCCCATCTGTGGCCAAAACAGAAATTGAGTGTGGCATTTTACCTGCTGACTTTGTGTGTATAACTTTATAATTTATGCGGTGTACCCATACTATTGACAAAAACGCAGCACGGTGATCAAAGCGAGCCATTCAGGAGGTTGGACAGGGCCACGAAGACAGGGCCTGTAACACTAATGATCTTCAAACGCTCGTCTATTTCACTAGGAGCTTTGCGCAACTCCCTAGCAAGTCCTCTGTCCTCCCCCCGGAGGTAATTGTGCCTGGCTGGTTAGGTGACAGGTGTCAAGTGGCCCCTCCTCAACCGATTCATCATGCTAAGCAGAAAGGAAAAGCCGATCTCTGTCTCTCCTTCTCTCTCCCTCTCTCTTTATCTGTCTTTGTAATTTTCTGCTGGTCTGTCTCTTTCTTGTATCCTCACATCACCACTTTGTCGTTACCTCAGAGTGCCCCCATCGCATGTAACCTGTGTTTTGTGACAATGTTTAGCATAAAGTATGTAATCACACTGTTCATGCTGTTGAATGACTGACTGTTCGTGTCGTATCATGTGCTCATGGAGCGCAAATGAATGTGTTGGGTATGTTTGTGAGCATAAATGAGAGTGTGGGGATGCAACTGAATTCATTGTTTTGGTTTAAAATGCAAAGAGAAAACATATATTTTGCATCAACACACAAATTGTTGTCTTTGGGGTTTCTAGTTCTGTCCATGCAGAACTTAAAACAGCTCAGTTTTTGAAAACCTTGAACCAGACATTCTTTGGGATTTTAACTTGACTGTGACAAATGTGATTAATCAGTTTTCTAA
This sequence comes from Decapterus maruadsi, assembly GCA_030347415.2. Taxonomy (NCBI): domain Eukaryota; kingdom Metazoa; phylum Chordata; class Actinopteri; order Carangiformes; family Carangidae; genus Decapterus; species Decapterus maruadsi. Next base: position 12,528,042 of record CM064901.1, read on the forward strand.
ATAGTTTTATAACTTTGTGTTCTCAAAGCATACTAAACACTACAAGGGCTTCCTTTTTAATTTTTCAGTATCATTTCACCTCTCAGCTATTATAAGTTTCCAAATGCCAAAGTTACATCCATAAATTGCTTACAGTCCAACCAACAGCTTAAAATGATAATTAATAATTAATGGAAACATATAAAAGCAACTAATTTTCAGATTTAAGGTGCTATGTATGTTACATGTTTAATTTCTACTTAAATAACATAATTGATTAGATTATCGATATGTTTTGGTGATTAAGTAATTGAATATTTAACTTATTGTTCTGGTGCTAACTAAGTCCAACAACAAAGCGGCTCTGCAGCTGCGGTCGTCATTCTGCGAGGAAGAGTTTAGTGAGAAACAGACTAATGCAATCACAGATGCACTGACAGGCAGGTTAGCACACTGGCCAAAAATGCTGCAGTCCGGCGGTGAGGATGTGCAGAAAAAATACAGTCCACATTGTGTGTGTGTGTGTGTGTGTGAGAGAGAGAGAGAGAGAGAGAGAGAGAGAGAGAGAGAGAGAGAGAGAGAGAGAGGGAGAGACCACACCCTCACCATGCCCGCCTGTCTAAGCAGAATCCCATAGGGACCTGCCATACACACGCTCTCTCACACACACCCCAGTCATTAATTCCTGCTTTGCATCTCCACACCATGTAATATTTATGGGTCACCGCAGCTTTGTATTCACAAATGGAAACACCAAGAGAAAAAAGGGAGAAGACACGATGCCTCAATCAATCCTGTGAATAAGGTTCAGATTGTCACATCATGGCTTTTTTTCCTACACTAAGCCAGTGCTTAGGCAGCATTCTTTCCTTTGACCTCTAAACAAGTGTTTTGTATGACGGATTGTCAGACACAACCTTTGAGATGGAGTCACATTTAACTCCCCTAGAGTTAAAAAAGCTCAAGGCAAAGGTATTACCAACGTGACTGAAAATTTTATAGCTGCAGAATTTGAAGAACAACAAAAGTGCATTAGTCAGTCAAAACGAATGCAGGCTTAATAGATTTTTGCCAGATATGACACTGGAGTATAAACGACATACTGCACTCTATAGTACAAACATTCGCTGCTCCTCCAGAATCTCCACACTAATCAAGGGAAGTCTTTGGTGCATTTTTCCTATTCTGCATCTGACAGATCATAATTGAGAGGGCTTTTTTCCACTTCCTAAGATGTTCCCTGAAACCTGTGATGCATCAGTGGGAGTCATAGCCTCGCTGCCTTTCAAATCAACAGTGGTGTCAAAACAGAGCCCTGAGGAACCCCCAGTAGAGCATGGCTCACCAGACCCCTGTAGAGATTTGAAGACCACTTTGGAACTCTAATCCACTCAAAATGTGCTGATAATTTTCCTTGCCAGGACACTCTCTGCCTGGTGTCACAAGAGTGGCCTCCCGGGAGCAGATCAGCCAATGATAACAAAGTAGCCAGATGTCTGGCGCTGGCAGAGTCCCAGAAGCCAGACAGCGGCACGCAGCAGCATCCGCTGTGGGCCACAGATCAAAGATACCTGAGAATTACTTATGGGCACAAAATATGTGTTGCTTACTCTACAGTTCCCATTAATAACAATCTGGGAGAATTTGTATTTCTAATTAACTCTTTTCTTTCGGCATACAAAGTGCTGTAGGTTGTCTAAGGCTGCAGCAGCAATTTTTCTGTGGCAACTGCGAGTCGACAACAGGAAGTCGGATGCAGCACTGTCTGAAGGAGCCAGATCAGCTTTAAATGCAGTTCTGAGGCTCAGAACACCCCCTGACTTGCCTCAATAAACAAACAAGCTAGTGTAAGAGTCAGCGTATTTAGATTTAATCATGCTGCATGGTACCTCCTTAGACTGGCCCTTGATGCATACCTCGAAAGCTCTAAGTGTTGACACTGAATTGATTCAACTGAGGTGTAACAGTTAAATGATAAAATCTTTGCTTGAGCCTTTTCTCCCCTTTTTTTCATTTTTTTTTTTTTTACCCTTCCCAAGTCCTGTCCTAACAACCTGGGAGAGCAAGTGGTAACAGAAAAGACCCGGACAGTTACACCACCATATCCATATTCACTGAGCAATTGTAGCCAACAAGCATCTGAATCGCGTTGATTTACACTTTCTACAAGATTTGCAGCCTTGGCTTATTTTTCACCATGGTTGTTTGTGTTAGTCAGACTGACATTAAGAAGCATTACAGTTCCATGTTGTTTTCTCCTGCAGGCCCTGCACTGCTTTTAGAGTCCTCCATTTATTCCATCTTATGTGTTATGTTTAATACACAAATATTTAGAGTAGACCCCTGACTTTGAACTGAGAAGAATAGTTAAGCTTTCTCTGCCTAGGGAAGGCGTTTGTTGCTTTTTTCATCTTCATGGGGGGAAGAGGCGTATTTCATCTTGCACACATTTGTGCATATTTTGTCAGGCTCACTATATTCCAGTGCACTTAAAAGTCATTGTTCAATGGATGGATGATATGCATCCCATGCAATGTGTGTGTGCCCTGTATTGTATTAATTATTAAGCATCAAGAGTGTTGCTTCGTGTCCGTATTTGATGGAGAATCCACCAACCCCGCCGCCACCACTACCACACCACACCACTGTGCCACCCCTTCCCCCAATTATGTATATTACCTTTGCTAGTGCATGGTTCATGCAAATTCTCATTTGCATCTCTCTCTTCACTTTGCTATCTTCTGGCTGGAATCCCTCTAAGCCTATAGTTAACACTGCCCTTCATCAGATCTTGGTTGTGACCTTTTCTCTTTTTATCTGTTATGCTACTACGACTCGCTGTCTGAAGTGTAAAAATGGACAACCAACAAAAAGAGAATTTTCTATAGAGCCATATTGAGATTTCATTGTTTTTGCTGTTCAATGGAGATGTGGTGCTTTCCTGAGGTGTTTTTTTTTATACACATTTTTGAGGATGCTCAACAACCCCTGTCAGCCTATCTTTCTTTCATTGAAGCGGAATCTTACTGTGGATGCTGCCAGTAATGTGACAGTGCTGATGATTAACAAACAATCCAAAATATTCATCTATTGTTGTTAAATTAGCCTTTTCTGTTCATATTAAACTTTTCCCAGAGAAGTTGTTCAACAGAGAGACATCTTTTACGAGTGTATTTAAAGTCCTGCACCAACAGCCAGTCCCAGTACCTCTCAGGGTTACTCCCAGTCATTTTTTAATGTCGTTTACTTGAAAATGTAACTTTAAAACGAGGCTTAAAACTGCCTTAGTGAGATCCTGTCTCCCAGCTCCGGCAGCTCATCACTCCTAAAACAGCCGTTCTCGTCCACCCCGGCCCCGACTGTTATTAATGTGCGCTGAATAATTTAACAGGGTAAAATTACCATGCTCTTTTGAAAAGATTTTTGCCTACACAATTAAAGAGCATTATAGTGATTTTTAGTTGAACAAGAATTATGACTGTTTTCCCTCCACACTTTCTGGCTTCGTTGTTACGAGCCGCGGGTGAGCGGACAGTTGTAAAGGCCCGCTATTCTCTGCTTGTGTCTGGCTGCAAGGAGAGGTTGTGCTCCAGCTTTGACCTATACTATGATGAGCGGCTAATGGATAATGGATGAAGTAAGTATATGTTCAACTTCCGCTGAGAAGACCCCCATAATGGTCTGCTGGCCCCACTAAACATGGGCTATATTTGGGCTCTTCCAAAGTACAGGCTCAGTCAGGCGGTGTTAAAGGTGAAATAGCTTGAAATAGCTGCTTATGCTTCACACGGCTGCAGGTCATGACAGCAGTTGTATTTAATTTCTAAAAGGCCTTCAGTTTACCACACGCCAAATCAAAAATAATTTCCTAAAAGACAATCGTAATATCTTATTTTTTTCCAAGTTTTCAGACGAACCGGGCCGTATTATATTGGCGTTAGACAATATCAGCATCAGCAGGAGCGTTTGCCAGGCTTTCACTCTTATTCCATGCGGACAACTGTCCACATCTCAACCACAGGCCAACAATTGGCAGTAATTGGCACGTTGCCTTGGCTGTCCTGGGAGAGATCTGAGAGCGCACGCGGCCACGGACAGGCTGCCCTTTCCACCAATTAGAGAGTTGTCTCCTCGTGGGGCGGGGGCTGGGGGAGGTCTACCTCACTGCTACCTTGTCTCTTGATCAAAATGATTTGTGGAGATCCTTTTTCTCTTCACTCCTCTCTTCGTCCTGCCTGCCTCTCTCTCTTTCTCTCTCTCTCTTCCTCGCCACTGAGGATCTACTCTGTGTGAACTGCTAGTGAGAGTCTTCAGTCAAGGACCCCAACCAGCGACTGACAGCCTTACAGTAGCAGTCAGTGGGACACTCACATTAGAGGTGCTCTGACAGTCAGACTCTGCTAGACAGGCCTCCCAATGAAAATGCTCCACACAGCTCTTAGTTGCTGGCTTCCTAATACATTACTTGCTGGCTCTCTTTTCTATATGAACTTCTTCACTTCCCCTGTAAGTGGATGTGATGGTGAATTGGGCTTGACAGAAGCTGAAGTTTCTACCAAATAGCTGAACTTGATTCTTTTTCTTTTCTTTTTCTTTTTTTCTCTCCCACTTTTTCTCTTGTTGCTGGTGTATCGGCTTTTTGTTGTTGTGTCTCCAGGCATAAGCAGTGCGTTATAGCTGCATGGCTTTATTATGACGGCTTTGACGCAATGATAGCAGTGTCTCATGTGGTTAGAAATGTGCAGGCCACACTAGGTACCAGGGGACCTCAGTGCAAAGGATCACAGGCCTCAGTGCATGCTGCTAACACTACCCAGTTTATGCCACAGGGAAGGCTGCGGAACCAACACCCAACCCCCTTATTTTCTCCCCTCTCTCTGTCTCTCTTGTCCTCAAAGCCTATGTCTCTCCGCATTTCACTTCAGTAAATATGAGGAGGCGAGGAGATGCTTCCTATACTCAGAAATATGTGTCAGGCTACTGGGTTATGTTGTGTTGCAATGTGAAAGTAGAAGGCAACAAAGCAAGTGCGCACAGAGAGGGAGAGAAAGAAACAGTCTTACTTATTCTCTTTAATCCGTGGTGAGATATTCAGAACTAGGTTAAGTTATACCTCACATTACCCAACACTTAGCCTTTTTCCAGCATGTAACAAGATCAATATCCACACATGTGGGACTAGTAGTGCCATGTTGTTGTTCTTTTTTTTTTTCCCAGGCAACAATTAGCACAGGTAAATCCTCGCCTTTGCCACAGGTTGACAGGCTCACGGTAAAGCAGCTTTATTTCTCTGCAAGGACCTTCATGAAGGTGGGGGTGGCGGGGGGGTACCTAATATGCTGTCTGGCCCCGGGGCCTGTGGGAGTGTGGTTGGATTATTATGTTAATGCATGTGCCTCCTGCCCTCTCCTCAGTCCCAGCTGGCCTCCCTGTCGTTAGGAAGTGCTTTGCTCTGACAGAGGAGTAATATGCTCCGTGATTGAGGGGCCAAAAGATCGAGCTCTATAAGAGAGGGGCCACCACTGATAAGCATATGATAAAAGTGCCATTGTACGTGAATGCCTCAGAGACACGGGAGATGACTTAGCAATTCCTATGGATTTCAGTGGGAGAGTGAATATGTATAAGAGATGTGTGGTCCCTCTTTATGTGGCTGGATTTAATTGCCCATAGCATTATAGCGTAACTCGTGCCATGTATTCTTTATTGCACCTTTTTTTCTTTTTATTTCATTATGTGCGGGTGACACATCCACCTGTAAATATGATGACTGCCACTTAAACAAGCAAGGTGTGCTGCTTTTAATCATTCTGTAGGAATCAATATGAAACTAAGAGACGATTTAGCTTAATGTGCTTTATAATGTAAATTAGGTGAGTTCTTATATTGAGTGCTGTCAGTGGAAACATTCAAACGCATCACGAGATATCAATGTACGTAGCAGAGCAGCCTCTGTGTGTCATTTAGGTGTAGTCGAGCGTAAAAGTCTTAATATTAATTGAAGGAGAGTTGGTTAAGTCAGTGTAACTCCATCAGAAAACATGATGACACTGTTCTGCTCGATGGCATTACCCCGCAGATCTATGTCACACACTCTCATTTAATCAACTTGACATGAAAGTAAAAAGGGGAGGTGAGGGAGGCGGGCGGGCGGGGTGGGGGGTGGGGGGGAAGAAAAAAAAAACCAAACAACTAAACTTCTTGTGACTTGTCGAGAAGGAGAAACGCCGGTTGCACTGCTTTGGATCCTGCACATAATTGTGTAAATATGTCAGCCAAACAGAGGAAGATCTCTCCTTTTAAACTCTTGGCTTTTTCATCTCACCTCCTCAGGAGTGCTCGGGTAGCTACATATTAGCTTTGTGCGGCCCCCATTCACAAAGTGTGCCGAGTGTTTGTGTTTTGTAGGAGTTTTGTTTTGTTTGCTTTTTAATCAAGTTCAATTTCGTCTCCATCAATGCGAGCTCTTTCCACACCCCTCTTCCTCACGTCTGCCCGTATTATAATGTGTCTCCTCTTTGCTGAGGAGCCTTCACTGTTGTTATTGTTTGTTCCCTTTTACGGGGCCCCGGCTGTAACGAGAGGATGGGTATCTGTGGGTAATTGGTGGGTAAATACTTTGCAAGAGAGCAAAGGGAGGTTGTAACACAAGCAGGTTGTTGTGCTGTAAAGTGAAGATCGCTAAAGACTAAATAGAGAGGCCCCTTTAGATGTGTTTTTACCTGCTTTTTTTTTTTTTCAGATCATCAGAGAAAATTTTTTGAACCTTTTGTTTTTCTGGTTTCTCTTACATCAAGAACAGGGTGGACTTATTTTCTTACTTATTATATACCATCATGCTTGTAATAAGACAATGTGGCTGATTCCGGCTTGACCGAACTGAAATTCTTCAATGATAGTTCAGGTCATCCATTTTCATGATTGATTTATCACATTTTAGTATTAATTCCAAACATTCTCTATAGTGCTACCTTTTCAACTGCAAGGATGTGTTGCTTTTCACTGCTATGACCACTGATTATATGAAACGTAAAAAAAAAGTGAAAACTGTCTTGTCTCCTAAAGCTTTCTTTTGTTCAATCAGCTGCCTAAAATGCAAAGACATTCAGTTTTCAGTGATGATAACAGGGAACTATGGCAAATACTTACATTTGAAAAGCTGGAACCAGTAATTGGTGTGTTTTTTTTTGCTTGAAAACATTACTAAAATTATTAATTAGCTGTAAGGGTTTTGGACTGTTGGTCAGAGATGCTGAGTTTTTTCTTCTTTTTTTGAACATTTACTGAGAAAGTAAGTGTGAGGTTAAAATAAATGCAACTGATGTCTGCAGACGTTTGTTTCTTTCATATTTTCTTATGTAGAGTGAACAGTGTGTTTTGATCCACTCATAAACTTAAAAATATTCAGCTCTTCTCATTCCTTTTTTTGTTTTTTTTGGACTGTGATTTATAAATAAATACAATACAGTAAATACGAAGAAAAAAAACATAAAGGGCTGAGGCTTCAACAACCAGTTAAAACATGTGTATGTAATGCTATTCAGTTGGTGGCATGTCTTTACGCCTGATACTTTACTGAATCCACTGAGGCACAATTATGTTGCCTTCACTTTTCACTTATATCCATTTACTGCCTTTTGGGAGTCTCCAGTTGTCATGTAAAATGTCGTTTTTATGCGACTGGCGACTTTTCACTCAAGTTTGGCGGAAAAAAAAAAAAAGTGGAACAAGGGCACTTTGATTGTTACCCTCTCCTTTGTTGTTTGTTAAAGGCCTTGTGGTTTGGCAGCCATTGTCTTTATAAACTCAAAGCTGTGTTAAATGCAGCCCCAGCCCAGCTAATGAGGGGGAGCCTTCAAAACCTCCATGAGATGATGCTGTCAAATGGGTGACATAAAAACGTTGCCTGTAATCCCCCTGTGCAGACCCTGGGTGTAAATATGCCAGCTCCACCATTTTCACAGCGTTTACTCACAGTTCAAACAATCTCTCTCCCTCCTCTTCTCCTCTTCTCCCCCCCCCCCCCTCCCTGGAAACACAGTGACAGCTCTGCAATATTCTCCGCCAGAATCCTTGGCTGCCTGCGACCAATGAAACAACCAGGAACAGCTCTGATAATCTCCTTCATCCACATTGTGGGTAAGACACCTCTCTCTTTTTCTTTGTTTCTGTGGACTGAAACTTGTGCCGCTCACACATTTTCATACTGAGCGTGCTCAGAATCCAGGGTGTGACGTCTGGAAATTAATTCAGTGGTTTTGGAGTTACGAATTGATGCTGTTTGTGGGCATGCTTGTATGTTTGTTCATATTCACTATTAGATTCTTCCTGTTGACTTAAAGGTGAAAACAAAAGACACTTAATTTGATCATTTTAATAGGCCTAATTAGGGCTTGTAGTTCATGTGAGCGTCCTAAATTATGTCTTAAAATAGGCAGAATATATTATACAACATAGCTCTGCCTCTATTTGAATACTTCCATGAGTACACTGTCATGTAGCATATTATGTACTCTGTTTACTTCTGTAGTGCTCAACTTCCGACAGTTAGTGTTGTCTCAAATCGAATACTGTTGTTGTGCACTTACCAGAAGTAACGATCATTGCAACAGTTGCCAATGTCTTATTCTTTTTTGGACCACTGTTGTCGCCCATCAACAAATCTAACCATTTGTTTTGTTTGTAATTTCAATTGGCAATAATGAACGGCTTACTTGTACCTTCTTTAGCTTGTGTGGGCCACCTGTTTGATGCACGATGGAGATTATGCTGCCACCATCGCTGCATCACCCAGCTCCTCCTCCTCTTACTGTCAGAAAACATTGGCCTGCTGGTATGTTGATTATATTCTGCTACATAGCCAAGACAGAGTCATTGAGGGTGGGAACCGTCCATCTTTCCACACTCAAGTTTTAGGTCGTTATGAGTGCACCATCCGGGTTCTTAGAGTTCACTGCATTTTGCCACTGCAGTGTGAATGCACTTGCATACTCAAAATAGTTAGTGTAAGTATGGAAATATTCGAAGTGAGACACAGCACATGTTTCGTTGTTCGCTGTTATTTTTCTGTCACGGTTGAGCTCCTCTGAGGTAAATGGTGATAAATATACCCCATTCATCACTGTCATCCTACAGAGAAACCTACTGCAATGCTCTAATCCTGGAGGTGCAGGCCTCTTCCAAATGATCACGCCCTAATTGGGGGGGGGTTTCACCACTAGCAATAGCATAGATCTTTTTTTTCTCTTGTGCCTATGCATGGAGAGACTCCTGTCCTTATCATTTCCTGTGCACACTTCCTGTGAAGAAGCCTAGTAAATAAGAAAATGCAGGATTAAAAATATAACAAAAAAAAAAAATCAGCTTCCCAAATATTTTATGAGCACGATAATGCATTCAACACATTTGTTAGACCTCAAGGATACACACAATGCATTTTGTTGAACAGTACTGAGTGTAAACAGAACTTTTTGTTTGTAAAAGCAAAGTCCACTCTCTGTTATAGTATAAGAGGACGGGGAGATCATGGCCACGGTTAAGGGTAGAAAAATATTGCAAACATGGTTAAAAGAAACCAATGTTGACTGTTGGTGGAGGTAGATCACGGCCTGTGATCTCTTCATGGCTACGTCCGCTCTGACCTCCTCCCTAAAACGTTTTGTGGTGTACAGGTGTCACACTGCGGCCACCTCTCCTACTTAGAGAGGACAGGAAATACTTTCGTTACCTCAAGATGTCACTCGTCAGGACAGGTTGGTTTCACTCTGTGTTTGGACAGACAAGGCTGTTTAAAGTGATGTTATTATAATATAGACCATTGTGGACAGACATTCCTTTAAAGTTGATAAGAAATATAAGGGACAGTAAACTTGCCCGATGAGCTTGATGAGTTTTAGAAGTAAAGATAAGTTAGGGCTGGATGGTTATGGTAAAATGTTATTTTTGGTCAATATTAAGATCACGATTATTTAAACGATTATCTGTGTACAGTATATATGGGGGGGCAGATAGCAATTTGAACTCATTAGCACGATTTAGTGCATATATTTATTACCGTCACAACGCGACCTGTCCATGTGCCCGTGTGTGTAAGTGTGTGTGTATGAGAGAGAGAGTCGTGGCTGCCACAGATCGGTTATTAATGGGAAACTCTGGATGCACTGGTTGATAAGTTTTGTTTTTACTGAGGAGGAACTATGAACCGAGTCCAGAGTTGTAACTGTGTAGTGGAAAAGAGTGCGAAGTAATGGTTACTGGTAGTGGAAATCCTGTTTTACATTGTTTTAACATTTAAAAAAAAAAACATCATTCTGAAAGTGTGGTACGATCAATTACATGTAGCGGAAACCCTGAGTTTTATCCGTCATAAACAAGAGATTACAGTTTACAGGGCATGTTTATGTAGCAGAGCTGTAATGGTGTTATATCGGGCACGGCAGGGCGTAGGATCCAGATAGTGGTAGTCCAGAGCCGGACCTTGTATGTGGTAACACCGGTGACTCCAGCCTGCGAAAACAGCAGTCAGTCATCCTAAAGACCCAAAGATTATCGCTGAGTGACAGAGAATGCTTTGCATAACACAACAGCTGTGATCATGCAGTAGTTAATGTTTTGGTGTCTCTCACACCACCCAAGCACAAGGCAGATATTTGCCTCCACACCATTTTACCGTCCTTGTAGACGTGACCCGCACATGTTCCTCATCCATCCCTTGTCTCTGTCTAGTTTGGCTGCTCATCACTCAGTAATCCATACTGTGGCTTCTCATTTGCAGGCTCCGTGTTTTGTGTGGTCCCTCTTTTGCTTCCCATGGATCTCTCTGCAGGGAGCTGAGCTGACAGACTTGTCTGATTGATGTAATGGGGGGCGTCTCGTCAGCTATTGTTTTCCTCGCAAGCGTTCAGTGGCTTCACTCACCAGCCTTATCTGTCCCTCCTGTGTGGATATGGATGTGTCAGATTCACTGTACTGCAGGGAGAAATGGGTCATATGTCGACCCACGAATTTCCGTAACGTATGAATAGAGACTGAAGCGCAGTTTACTTTTCATTTGTCTGACGTTCAGATTTTCAGAGTCAATTTGTGATGTGCCGTGTGAATTTGTTGGGTTGAGTTTTAGCCGTTGCACAACTTTGCCCCCGTGCAACTTTTTCTTCGTATGGCTTTTCCCCGCGTCCATATCAAAATAGTCATGACTCAATGCAAGAGTTCTCACCTTAGGACCATGAATAGTTTTTTCTTCTGGTTTGAGTGTGTACCTGAAAACTTTCCCACTGAACTTTCCTGGATGTCAGTGTACGCTCCCTTGTCTACCCTTGCACCCTTTGATAATCCTGCCCAAAACTCCTTAAATTCACGAGAGAATTCTTAAGAATTCTCGAAAAACTCCTCTCTGGCTGTAGACGTGTTACTGCCCACCCACCTGTCCACCCGGTGTGTGGTCAGAGGTAAAGGGGAAAACCAAGCCAGGCATGCGGACGATGGGCGCTCGCACCCTCCCACATATCATCACAAACCAGGCCGACACTTCCCCCAGTAATGAGCAGGGGCCCAGACTATGGGGTCAATTATTCATGCCCAGTCAGCTGGGAGAGATGGAGCGAGAGAGGAGGGGTGTTGAAGCCTCATTGAGCCTACTACTCTTCCACACTCCGCAGTGATTTTTTTCTTTTTTTTTTCTTGGCAGTGCTGCCTCCATCCACACAACTAAATCTTAAGTCCAAGTCTGGATGGAGTGTAACTTTAAAAGGCATACATGAGTGGCCACTCACTCCAGTGGCCATCCTGCAGTAGCAGCCTTGGCTACTCAGCCATTCTCTGGCCTCACAATTACTGTGTTGAAAGGACAGACATTGATCGTCAACACACTACAGCTGTTTCCAAGTACCGCCATTATGCATACACCATGTTGGGTCAGTTATCAAAGAGAATTACTCAACGTCCTGTCTGTTTGGGCTACACATGGATTATGCTACAGAATTAGCATTGTAGATGCCTTTCTATGTGTAGTCTCTGCTGATGATAACGAGGGAGGTCAAACACTAAAGGAAATTGCATCTTAATACTCGAGATCTTTCTCAAGAGAAGAAGCATCACAGGGAATCATATGGGCTGTTTTCTCGTTTTTGTCAGAAACAAATGAGCACTTGATCACCGGCAGCACAGCACCGAAAGGATCAAACCTATTGAGAGATGCTCCCCTTCACTTCCATTTAAGACAGGATTGAAGACATTGATGGAGCAACTTGTGGGACGGGGAATGACTCCTCCTTTCAAGGCCATTTTGCCGTGGAAGAAATTTCCATGTCTCCATGTTTAGTGGCAATATCTCTGACATCAGGGTAATCCATTTAGGTGACAGATTGCTGAGCTTTTCACTCACAAGTTGCATATGAGTCTGCATTTTAATAGTTCACAAGCTCAAGGGGAAAGAATAAATCTAGTACTTACATACTGTATCTACAGAACATGATCACAGCATCTGCAGTGATAATACACTAAGCATATTTTGATTATCAAATATTTGTATGTAGGCTTTAAAAAAAAACTTATGGATAAAGCCATAGTGGTCAGTTTAGATTCATGACAGTTAGTCTGCAATGACATATGGTGGTGCCAAATTGTCATGCTGGGGAAAAAAAAGCATCAAAACCTTCAATGAAACCGCACCATCAGCATTATCCATTTTCCATTGTCCACCCATATGTTCAGTATTTGCAGTAGACTGGTGACACACTTGCATACTATGGCTTCACATGAACAGTTCAGTGCTGTTGTAGTTCAATGCACAACAACTTTTTATATACTTTTTCATTAATATTTTTTAAAACGCATAACCAATGGGACACAGGATATGTGGGTATATATTCTGACTCATACGGGAAACTGACCACACCTTACAATAATATTTTGGGACTGTGTTGGGTTGGTGTGTGATTTTAAATGAACCTACAATGGCAGTTTTTGTATAACATCAGTTTGAAATGATGTTATAACTGAGTCATAATTGCCCATGAATATTTTATGCACAAAGGTCTAGTAGATAAGATTCTTGGTACATTCATTTACTAATGCATAATAATGGACCAAATCAAATCATGCAATAAAAATAAACATTACAGTACCTCTCTATTAAAATTGGGTTCCCTTGCAACTTAATAGTATTGTATATCTCTCTGCTCATACTGGAGGGCATGCTGTGTACATTCTGCTGCGAGTGACTGTGACTACGGAGAGACATCGATCAAAATCCCATAATGGCCACCATCAGGATGCAGCGTGAAGTAAAAACACATGGAAAGAAGATTCCCCTCTTTATTAGCTGTCATCATTCCCATGAATATATGTGCAAATAAATGGCTAGTATCACACAGGGAGCAAATGTGTCCCAGATGAAGCCACGGAAATGGGAGGGTGGAGGGAGGTAAAGCAGTGTGTGTATATATGTATACGTGTGTATGTGTGTGTGTGTGTGTGTTTCAGAGAGAGAGGAAGAGAAAGAAACAGGATGGTGGGGGGTTCATGGATGAAAAATCATCACAAGTCGAAATGCAGATATTGTGGCGGCCTCACACTCCTGCCGGTGTCACCCTCCATTCGTCACTGTCCGCAAGCCTGCCTCTCATTAAGTGGCCCCGCTCCAGCGACAACTTAATTTCCTTAAGAGGACCAGACACCTGATTCAATTGTGTGCCCATTACAGATTTGTTTTCCCCCGTCTAGGCCTTGCTGGGACCACATGGCTCTGAACAGAAATACACTCCCACTATATTAAATGTTGTGGACATAATTCCCAGACATATGATTCATGTCTGCCTCCCAGTATCCATCCCTCACACTGCCCTTAGCTCATATGGTGGTGCAGCTCCATTCAGCCGGACGGGTTCAGCTGTGCGTCTGCTGCTGTAGTTGTTATATCACAGCCTTGTCTTTTATTATATATGTTCAGATAGCTCTTTTTAATAGTGGATTGAATCCTTGTAGATTGAATGAACAGTTAGCTGTCCTCGTGGCCCTCTAGTTTTTCATGCAATTAGATTTTTACTCAGCTCGTATTTTGCGTTTTTTGAATTCAGAGACGTGTTTAAGATACTTTTTTCCTCACCTGATTATTAAGCTCACTGGTTTGTTATCACGTCATCACAAGACCCGGAGCTCTTCAATAATTCAGAACCACTTTTGAACCATTTCAACATGACTGCTCCTCAGTCCTCTGTCTTTGAAGATCACACAGTGTAAGATGTTTTTATCTGTACGTCAGTGCAGGTGAGACTTCCATTGTCCATTTGACTGCTGGTCTCCATAGTTTACCTCTCACCTACAGCTGCCAGTCAAACAGCGTTTCCTCTTGTACAGGCTTTAACTGATTGTTGCTGTAATTTTTCTGTCATGGCTTTTATCCGCAAGGTGCGAGTATGTTTGATACCAGGTGCTCACCCAAAACCACACAAAAGCCTCACGTATTCATTTATTTATGGTTCTTTGTCTTTTTTTTTTACAAGCACCCTGTCAATTACCCAAAAATTCATGCTTTGAGGAGTCATTTTTGATCTCGCAGTTGTCCAAATAGGATTGTACGTCTGCCTGCATTGTTTGCTGTTGATATTGCTCTGAATTCAAACCTAAAACCGAAGATTAACGCCAACCATTTTAACATCCACACACAGTATAGTCAGAGTGCTGGTTTTGCTTTAAACCTAACCAGAGGACACCTCCAAGAGATGAAACTGCCGAGTATGGGTCTGTTGTCAACAGCCAATAAAACGCAGAGAGAAGCTGAAAGTTATAGAAGGCATTCACTAACCTCTTCCTGTGATGCGTTCCCTCTGATCCTAACTCAACCCTGTAGTGGTTGGTTGTTTTGGTTTTAGATGGTTAGTTTAGAGCTGAAGGGATTCATCAGCTAACTCATCTGCAGAAAATGAATCAGCTATATTATCAAGTCCCATGCCCTCCAGTGTGATGAGTTCCTGCTTTTCCATGTCAAATATGATCAGAAAGTAAATATGTCTCCATATCGTTTTAACTCAGTATCAAAAGTCAATTCAGTATCAACTTTTCATAGACAAAACAATGACTTTAGAAAATATCAACACATTTATCAATGAGGAAAATAGAGTTACAGACTGTTTCTGACATAATTTGAAGAATGACATTGAATCGTTCAAAAAATTCAGTGACACCCACATTATTCATTCATATCTCAACCTCCAAAATTTGGTGCTAATTATACTGATAAACTCTGATTTGAATCCGGACACAGATTCAGAGACGAGAGCCAAACTATTTTAAGTTCACCTACAAACTTTTTTTTTTTCTCAATCAATCAATCAAACTTTATTTATGGCTTTATTTATAACTTTATTTCCTACATAGCCATGTAACACAAAGTGCTTTCCACTCACAAAAAAGAAGAAAAAATAAATAAACAGAAACATAGAAAAAACAATTACAAACAAAGCCCCTCCCTCCCACCCTCCATACTACATATGTTTGTACACATAAAGAAAAAAGCAGCTGATTCTGTAAATTTTTGTTTCAGTTTTTCCTCTCCCTCTTTATTTCCTACATTTTTACCCCCATCTGGTCCAATAGAGCTCAGCAGCGTGTGTGGAGGAGTGTCTCCTGTTCCCCCTGTCCTCTCCCTCTCCAGGAGCATCAAAAGGAGGAGGACCCACGCAGGGTGTTTGAAGAGCCCACAGACACTCCCCTATGGGTGGTGAACTGGCAGATGCTCAAACCACACAACTCTATCTAGGCGGGAGGAGCATCCTTCTCATCTGCTTTTGTACCCCTGCCATTGGTTTCCCTTGTAGCCATGAACCAGACATTAGTTAACTGTATTGTCGTTTGTAGATTTGTAGATTAGCACATAGCATTGTGCAATTAATCAATGCCATTTATACTTGGCTTAAATGAGAAGCCTTCGGTCTTGTATTTTATAACCATTTCTCCTTGTTTTTGTTTTTTTAATTTGCTTTTATAAAGACTGATTCCTCCTATTACAAAACATCTCTCTTATCTGTAGTGTTACCTAGAGACAATTTGGTTTTATGTCTCCAGGTGTAGAGACCAGATACCTGTAACATCCCTTTGCCGTAAAGCCCAATATTGCTGAGGCACATGGGAAGACCAAGCCACTTCCTTGTGTATAAGATGACCAGTCTCTCCAGTTTTTCGATCTTTGAGAGCAGGACTTCATAGAGGGTTGAAGACATTTAAGACAGGATTGAAGACATTGATGGAGCAGGACTTCATAGAGGGCTGCAGGAGACATGGAAGTAGTCCATACTGCATGCACCAGAGCTTCAGCTTGCCAGGGAGCAGTGTTGTGTCGATGCTCTTTGTCTTTGAGGGAGGCATCATACCAATGACCTAGGCTATTCACAGGCTTCTCGGTGGAAGTAGTGGTCTGCCAGTTTCCCCTTGACAATGGAGATGCTTCTGGACTTACACGGCTTGATCTCCATGCGAGCCAGCTCGATGTTTTCCTGGAACTTTCTTAGTAGTCGTATAAGCCTTGGCTGTGGCGAGTGTTGTGAGGTCTTATTTGGTGTCCACCAACCACTCATCGAGAGGGCCGGATGATGACCTCCATGGCTGGGGTGAAAGCCAGTGGGGAGATGGTGCAGCTGGCCGTGATTCCCACCTCTCAATAATACAAAATTATGGATTTTCAATGTTACTATATATTTTCAATTGTATGTTTGGCCATACTAGTGGTGGGGTTGTAATGTTGTTCAGTCAGTTGATCGGGACTTATATGGTCCTGACTGAAATAGCTTTATGATTGGATGGATTGTAATGAAGCTTTGTACAGATATTCATGGTCCTCAGAGGATGAAGCTTACTTTTTACCTCTTGGGCCATCATATGTTTCAGATTCAAGGTCCTGTATGAAAGGTCTCGACTATTGGACAGATGGGCATGACATTTTGTTTGCACATTCATGTCTTCCATTAGATGACCATTTATTGCTATTACCAGGTCAAAATATCATCAACACCTGTTAATGTGGCTCCATTCAACTCGATTTGTCATTTTCTTCCATTGTATTAAGACAAATCCATAGCCATACAAAAAGAAAACTATCTGCATGGCTCAAAATCTCTATGGATAAGAGAAAAGATGTTTCTTTGTCATTTTTTTTTTTACTACTTCTCCTTAACAAGAGGCATTTTTGTGTAGGTGTGAGCATGGTGGAAACACATACC
The DNA here is from genome assembly GCA_030347415.2 of Decapterus maruadsi. Classification (NCBI taxonomy): domain Eukaryota; kingdom Metazoa; phylum Chordata; class Actinopteri; order Carangiformes; family Carangidae; genus Decapterus; species Decapterus maruadsi. Next base: position 12,545,234 of record CM064901.1, read on the forward strand.
TGTATGTCATTCTTTCTTTTTGGCCTCTCAAGAAAATGAACTGCAATGCTCTTTGCTGTCAACAGGGAGAGGTACACTGTGTTGTCAGTATGTTTTCAGCAGCTCAGCCATCATAGCTTCACACAGCTGCGGTCCCTACCATGCTGATTGTCTGGCCTTTAGCTTCCTGGGTGGCAGCGTTGAGGCTTTGACCCGCTTTGTCTCTCTCTCCCTCGCCTGCTCGCTCAGTCTGCCTCTATCTGCGCTCACAGCACTCACCTCCTCCGACAGGCCTCCCAGAACGTCGGCTCCTGAAAGACAAGCCTCCCCCCCACCCCATCCTTTTAATTCTTCATCTCTCTCCTTCTCGCAGCTGTTTCCATCGCCTTTCTGTATCTCTTTCCCTTTGCCTGTCCATCTATCACAGCCAACTCCTCACCCAACTCCTGTGCTCTCATGTCAGCGAGAGGTGAAAGAGGTGTCTTGCAGTAAAGAAGAACCTGCAGCTTTGTTTCATATTACACCTCACAGAGTGCTGTAGCTGTCTGCAGCTATCAGCCTCTCCTGCTGCCTCCTACAAAACAGTTTCTCCTCTTCACACAAGTACTTTTCTTCTTCTTGCTGCATACCCTTAATCCATCAATGCGGTGATTTGAAAATTGAAATTGTAGTGGAAATATGCCATGAATATATACGCTACTCACAAAAAACCTCTGCCTCATAACTCTACTGTATAAAATTAAAGCCATATTTGTCAGTGATAGGTCACTTGGCAGCAGAATTAAATCCCAAGTTTGACGTACTGTATAAATATTTCATAAAGCTGACTCGAATTTCAGTTTCCTTTTAACTCCATTTTGGTCTCCTCCAGCGGAACTTTCTTCACCAGCCATTTTGTAATAGTTACCATAATAAACGGGCGAACGGTCTTGATTTGACCAATTATCTAATTGTTTCTACTCAAAAGTCGAACTATTTTCAACTCTTCTCAACTCGTGCCTTTTGTTTAAAGAAAACAATTCACCCATGTCACAGTGCTCCCCAGCCCTAACGTGAATACTGTGAGTTGCAAATTCTTCCACTGAAATACATGGGTTGCATTTTAATTTCTACTAAGCCAGTGTGTCTGTGTATGAATGTGCCCTTAATCAGCTGAGGGATGCACTACAAATACGGACGCTTTGCATCATGTTTGTCTTGTAATTCAGCAGGGAAACAGAAAACACTGTTCTGTTTTTACCCTCTACATTTACAGTGATCCTACTTCCCCCGAGCAAGCTATTACAACTCCGTGGTCATATTTCATTAAAGAACTGTTTAAAATGCAACATTCTTAATAGGCTCATTGTAACTTTGTGTGTGTGTGTGTAGCAGCACATGCCCATTATACCAGTGTGTGTGTGATTCCTGCGTTTGTTCGATTCCCTTTATCTAGTGATCAAAAAGGGGCTATGTGCCCATGCTGAAGGGGGCTGGTCCAATGAAGGAAGAGAGAGGGTCTCTACACATGTAATCCTTGTCATTGAATTTAGGCAATCTTTTTTTTTTTTTATTAATGAATATTTCAGTAGTTATTGCAGCGAGCTACTCGTGTGAGTCTCTCTTTTCACTGCTCCCTTTGCTCATAAGTGAATCACTCATCTAATGATTTAATTAATAGCATTGTATCCACAGATGAAAAGCTTATATTTAATCAGCAAAATGGAGTGAACTGAGATCAGGGGCCTTGACTGTCATCAAAACGTGCTTGAGGTCCCACTTGCTCGCTAAGCCACTCTAAGCCCTGGGACACCCATACTTAATTGAGAGTTAATAAATAAATGTGGTTAGAGTAATCCCTGGATCCAGCCCCTCAGAGCCCCCGATCTAACGCTGGCTGTGTGTATGTCTGTGTGCATCTGTGTGTATATGTGTGTGCATACATGCGTACCCTGGCCAAGCTCCCTATGTCGCTACAACCGTGCCAAGGCAGACTCTACTGTAGTGTGCCAGATACTGGTTTATTTACCTGAGATGCCCCTTGTGTCACAGCAAGTGCCATATGTTAGATCCCAGGATGATTGGTCCCAGAATGCACCATCTCCTTTTTTCCCCAGTGTTAGTCAGATATTGTAAATCATGAATTCAAAGCCCTGTCTGACCAAAAAAAGCTCATTTTTAAATCTGTCTTGGTTTACAAAACAGTCAGTGGTAAACAAATGACTAAATATAGGTACAAACTGGGGAAATTAATGAGTAAACGAGTGCAGCAGAGACTGTAAAACAAGACAGAGATTTGTTAGTCTGACACCCTGTGTCATCTTGGGTTGTTTAGTTTATCTGGTATGAATAAAACTATCCTCATTTTTTCATATTATATCTGTTAAGTGTTACATTTGTTGCTCAGTTTGGGTCTTCGTAAACATTTTAGTGAGGAACTTTTCCAGTTAGTGTTTTTGCCGCGTTAATTGATCAAAAAAGCAGACAAATGTCACATTAGCCATTTTTTTGTTTGTTAACACTATTAAACATTTCATGTGGTCTTTATAATCAACAAAAGTGTGTGGATCTTTTTTCTGAATGTAAATATACGTTCAGAAAAGTTTTATACCAAGATTGTGGTCAAAAAACAAATAAGCACATACAGTACAAAAACATGTGACCCAGCTGACAATAAAATGAAAAAATAAAAACAAAAAAACTTTCACATCTACAGCTCTGACTGAAATGGATACATCCATATCAAGGGGGAAAAACAAAAAAACAAAACAAAATCCTGTAAGTTTTTGATTGACAATGACAAAAACAGCTGAAACTCACATCCTTGCAGAACAAGAAGACCCACTGAAAAACTTTCACTTACGACCTGTGTTGTATTTGTGCAAAAGCTTAGTTTTTACCTCTTGACTGACTTTGGACTCGACTTAGGCTTTAGAGCTTATTCTGAGTTTGAGATGAGCCCACTTCCTCCCTCCAACTCTTTTTTCCATACTACACAAATCCACATTTGCTAGTATGAAAGAGAAGGAAAAGGGGGGAAAAAAAGAAATGGAGAGAGAGAAGTGTGTGTTTAGCTAAGCAGGGGCAGCCCCTGGTCCATTGCCCATCATTTATTGATAAAGGCCCTGGAAAATGCGCGGGAAAAAAAAAAAACTAATGAAATTATCAACGTTCTTGAATTAATGATGAATGGGAATAAGAAAAGGCTGGGCTCTCTGTGGAGCCAGAGAGGAGCGCTGCTTCATTAGCCATGCAGTCTCATCACATCCTCTTTTGGAGCTGCAGACACTGGGGCTCTCCACTCTCTCCTCTCCTCACCATCAGGACCTGCCATTGGATTCCATTCAAAAAAAAAAAGAAAAACTCCTATCTTCCCTCCCTCCACCCCTTCCCCACTTCTTCTGCATCTTTTTTTATTTTTATTTTTTTGGTTGTCTTTTCTATTACTTCACCTGCCACCTTCCACCCCCCCTCCCCTCCCTTTACCCTCACTGCATTCAGCAGACAGGAACTCTGTGGTGGCCAATTTTATTTATCATCACTTCTTTTACTTTTTCCTGAGGATGAAGAGAAGGAAAACCTGACCCACTTCTGGAAGCGTTTGTGGCCAGAGAGCACACCTCTTTGCCTCTGCCTACTCTTCTGCTTTTCTTTTTCTATCCTTTTTTTTTGTTCTCCAGCTCTCCCTCCTGACTGGTTCTCTGTGGATATCATTCCTGATTCTGCACATGCAAATGATATGGGAGGGAAGATGAGGGGGGCTGCATTTGGATTCACTGCCCCCTCCTCCTCCGCCTCCTCCTCCTCCTCTTACTTCTCGTCTTCTTCTTCTTCTTCTTTTCCCTGGGTGGAGCAGGAGTGGGCTGGTGAGCCGGAGCACGCTGAGAAATCACGGGCATGGGGTCTCATTAGGTAAGCAGAGGCCAGGGCAGCGGGGCTTCACCCAGACACTGATTATTCTGAGAGCAATATCTGGAGGATCACCTCGGCTACACACCTGATTAGAACCGCTGTAGTTCAGCCCTCTTTGACTCAAGAAAACGAGTTTATCTTGCCTGTTGTGTGGGATCATGCTCAGGCTTTTAAATTCACTGCATTTAAAGAAATTATTTGTATTGTCTTGTTTTTCTTTATTTCTAAAGCTTGAAAGAGGATTCAACTTGTATAATTCGTCCTAGTCACTCCTTTTCTCTTAACACCCCCTTGTTGTTGTGTGGTGAGGCCTTCCTATTTCATTTATCTGTAGACAAATGACTCTTCCATCAATTTAATAGATACAGTAATAATCTGTCAGTGCCGTATTCATTTGATTCAGTTAATAACGGAACGGATGGCTTTACCGTGTTTTTTGGGGCTTCATAATACCCCGACTAGATCGCCCATACATGCACGTAGCCCACTCATAAAAATTGATGACATAAAGCAGCGTGCATGACAGACAGCAGTGACACGCATAATATAACGTGCAGTCCTTTACATGGTAATCTGATCTGAGAGGGATTCAATTATTTAATAATAACACGACAGACTATCATTAAAACAAATTGTGTATGTCAACGCAAACACACAGTCGGAGCTGCGAGGTCACAGGTGTAATGTTGCGTTTTGAAGTCTTGAGCCCTCCCACTCACTCACACACGCACACACATGCACACACACCCTCCTCTCCATCCGCCGGTTCTTTTCTTATGAATTGGCTGAATTGATCCTCATACAAATTAGGTCTGTCCTCAAAGGGCTCCATCAATACATTGACTCCTTTTATGAGGGTCATCAAACAGCCATTACTGGGCATCAGGGGGTCCCGTTTGGGGAGAGACTGCCCAGGGTGACTGATGAGCTGGATGGGGATGGTAGCTCGTCTGGAGCTCTGGGCCTGTGGCAAAGAAAAGAAAGACGGGAGGGGGTGCTTATTGAGTGTTAGATTCATTAGTTAAGCTAAATCAAATTAATTTGCTGTGCAACAGAGCTGCTGCTACTGCTGGAAAAAAATACACTTTGCTGCCTATGTGATGCAAAGAAAAGTCCAAATTATTTATTCTACTACTTAGAAATACTTAAATCAGAAGAATAATCTCATGTCAGGATGAACTGAGACAAATGAAACTATAACTAATGATTCTTTAAATTCTCAATAATCTGATGATTATTTTATCAGTTCTCTGTTTGGTCGAGGAAATGTCAGAAAATAGTGAAAAATGGCCAACATTATTACCTTATGCAGGTCCGATGTGACCTCTTGGTATATCTTGTTGTCATAACAGGCAAAGGTTTTTAGAAAATATAAACATGTGTATCTAAATTATGTTTGATTGTATAAACATATCTCAGCAAAATCTCTGCATTGTTTATTATTACATTAACAAAGACCAAACAGTCCTTTTCTTTATCCCAAAGACAAGAGAGAAAAAAATGATACATCAACACAAACACTTAAAATGTATGACAAGAGAAAATAGTATTGAAGTACCAACAATAGACAAGCAGAGTAGAAAAAAAGCCCTTGTGTATTCCCCATGGTTGCTCTCAGGTATTACGAAAGAATCTTTGAAACTGAACACAGACACAGCAGGATGTAAACAAACTGTCACTGCTGTCAAACACTTGCTTCAAGAAGTGTCAAAAGTTCAGACTTTTCAATTACAGCAGTTTTAATATGCACGCAAGCCTCCCCTGACTGATTAAAATGCAGCATTTTAAGTCTAATTGTTCAAGAAAACTGTGTTTTATGTTGCTGCAATGGTAATAACTAATGATAGATGCATAAAATTAGCATACATTTCCCAGACCAAGAGAATATCTGATCATTGTGCCATAGAGAATTGCTCTAAGTTAGGAAGTTAATTTCATTATCTCCTCCTCCTCCTCATTTAAAGCCCGCCACTTTACAATAATTGGAAAACAGAATAAAAGATTAGCTTTTGACTGGATGACGGGCGTTAATAAAGTGTGATGGAATGTGAGTGTTACAGAGTGGGTACCAATTACAGCAGCCAATCTCAGACAGGCAACCATTGATGGTGGTGGTTCAATCTCTTCATCTGCCGTACAGTACCATCAGGGACCCACTGCAGAGACCTCTGCTCCAGCTAGCAGGCTAATTGTCAATTCTGCTTAAGTCATAAGGAGAGCTATTTTACCAGGGCTTTGGAGAGGAAGTGAACTGTAAAATTAAAGTAAAAGTCGAGTATGAATGTAGAAATAAAGTTCAAGGAGAAGCACTTACAGATTTTGTGGAATAATTTGGCTTAGATAATGTGAAAAAAATGTCTTTTGGAAATAATATTGCACAAAGAATTATATTATCAATCAACTTTATGAAATGCGGCACAACCTGGTGTGTTAAAATTGCTAAAGTTTAGATAAATGAAATTTTTTATATGAACATTGTCTGTATAATGGTTTGTAAGGTGATCATCTGAAAACATTTCTTTCTTTTCTTTCTTTCTTTTTTTTTTTTTAAACAATATCTTACACATTGTAGTCATATACCAGGAGGCCTACAGTGGAGTAGAGCAGAAAATTCATGACATCGGTTTCCTCCTAATTCTCATGGGTCACCCTCATCCCTCATCATGTCACCGCTGTAGTCACATTAACCACATCAGTCACAGTGACCCAACACATCATCAGTCACTGGCTGTTTCTGCTATTCTAAACAAATGGTCACCCAAATGCAATTTTGCTTAAAACTAGAATGGCATGGCATTTGTAAAATGAAAAGTCTAGTCAGAAGCTTAATTGTAACAGATGAGAACAATTTGCAGTATGTAATGGGAAGCATCCGGTATTAGAAGCATCTGTATGTTTTATATTAGATCCCAAACATAAGAAACAGGGTACACAATCTGTATATATTGAGTCTGTACAGTGTTGTGTTAAAGGCATGACAGTGTATCAATTAATTGTCAAAAAAAGGGTTGATACCGTCTCCTATGCTTTGATTTATGTAGTCTTTATAATTTATAACTAATTGGTTCATCAATATTAACAAATCATTCAATAATGTTTTAGATTAGATAGATGTAGATATATTAGATTAGACACAGACATCTAGATCTATCTAGCTTTAAGTTGATTTATCTGGCTTCTAATAAAGTCATCAGTAAAGGGTCATGAGTTTCTCACTTTTAATAAGCCAAAAAAAAAGTTATTAATTCATCTATACTCAAAAAGAGCAGTGCAGTTGTAATCACTGACCTGCAGCCTGCTGTTAGAAATGTTAATAAGTTGTTAATGAATGGACTGTGGTCAAAGTGGTGTGCAGCAGCAATCTGGCAACCACATAACTGCTCTAAATAATGACTTAAAGCTAATCTACACAGCACTGATAATTGATTTGTTGAAATGTGCATCAACTCGTCCCCATACAGCAGAGTTTATTTTCTTGATCTGTGATGAATGAGGCTGACAAAAGGCATATTCAGTATACAAAGATTCAGTTACAGTATGTGACATTTAAATTGTTACTACAAATCTGTTGATAAAATCCATCAGACCAGTAAAAAAAAGAGAGAAACAAGTGGAAGAGACCATATTTACTAGACTGTTATTTATTTAGTTCTTAATCATGCTGAACATTTCTGAAAACAATGTGTTCTTCTAAACACTGTTCATTTCTCTGCACTTCTCTAATTCCACATTATCGGAGATGTAAGTAGGACAGAATGGCAGAAACCTGCCGATCTGTACACACACACACATGCACACACATGCATGCATACACTCACAAACACAGACAATCTAGCCTCATCAGATCATCAGAAACTATGTGGTGGGCCCTTTGTTGTCAAACTCTTCATACAGAAATCGCATATTCATGGGGTTGTATGTATAAGCCATTTCTGCTGGCATAAGCATGCAGCACAGCAGCGGTGTTCTGAAATGACTGCCGTTTTCTGCCATTCTTTGCCACTTAACCTACCTCTCTGTTTGAGAACGTGGCACCTTGTTTTTTTGATGCCTCGCGCTGCATCACAGCCCCATCACAGTTAAAGGCTCCGGGTTTAATAGTGGCTCGGAGGCCTGTGGGTAACACAAGACGCCTCCCGATTATACACTACAGTGGGAGCCACATCAAAGTTCCCCTGCCATGCAACTGCCATGCAGCTGCCATGATGTTACCATGAGAGTTCCAGCTGAGCTCCAGCAAAGTCCCAGCAGCTGGAGTGACCCCCTCCTTTTCCTGGGTGTGACTAGTTTTTACTGGAACTCCACCCATTCAATGAAATACAAGACATGACCAGGAGATGGCGCTTCTCTCACAGAATACAGTACATATCGCCAGACGCGGCATTTAAAGCACTGCCTCTGGCGGTGAGTGGAAAGTCACATAAGTCATAGAACCACGAGTACATGTTTGATTTAAGAAGTGAAATTATAACAGACCTAGCTACTGGAGATGCCCTGGCCACTGTTTAATCGGGAAATAAACTGTTGTAAACTTGTAGCTAATACTGTCAATTTTTTTAAATCACAATTTATTTACTGTGAATCTACATTTAAAGAGGAAAAACTAAGGGAGTGATGAAAGCCTTTTGGAAGATGTTTGCAGTTGCAAGTATTCAGTGCATGCCTTCGACTAGGGAATTAGCATCATCATTGCCCAGTCCTTTGTTCGCACTAATGGGCCATCTATTGGTCACCTATTGTCACACAAATCATGCAATCCTGCAATGCAGCTGGCTGTTCAACTTTGAACATCATTTGTGTTTGTCGTCAGAGCTTAAATCATATGTTCAGACACAAACTTCCAGAAGTATTCCAATTGTGTAAGGAGGGAAATTACATCTTCTGTGAGAGCTGGACCGGAGAGAATATTATTGGGACCAATATGTATAGGCCTCCTATTACTACTAGTGATACCAGTCATGGAGAATGGCGTGTTTTTTGGTTGGGACTCAATGTCCACCCTGTCTGGCCAATAAGTGGCTTTGTCCACATGTATTGTCACCTGGCTCTGCATCACTTGCATCCAGGTGATGCTAACAGTACAAAAGGGAAATTTACTCCATAATTCACACATTTCACTAGTCACAAAATACTGTCTGGCTAACCTATTGTAGGCTACTCTCTTATTATCATACTGGAAAGTATGCATGCAGGGCGGGCCCAACACACCCCAAACTACAGAACATTCACACCTGCTCCAGAGCATCACCATCTCCAAGCATGGTTAGAAAGAATGAATTTCTTTAGGAAGTCCTGCTTTTTTAGCTTCTTACTATGTGTTAATAAATCACCCACTGCAGTTGTAATCAAATGCGCGGAGGTGAGCAGCGCACAGGCAGAGCGATACCGCTCTGCTCTGCACACAGGACCGTCAACGTCACGGTGAAGTCACTGCAGACGCTCACTGAGCGGCAGAAAGAGGAGAGGCAGAGCCGCCAAAGTTTAAAATCAAGTATAATCAAGGCAATTTTCTCCGAGCCCACAGCACAGGCTACCGGTCTGATATCTAACTTTGTCAGCATGCAGGTTACATACGGAGAATGCGGACTTTGACCAGGTTGCATTCAAGATCCTGCTTTCAACCACGGAAATTGGAAATCTCGAGCTGTAATTGTTTTTTCGATCGATCAGCTGTGTTGACCGTTTCATGTGTCGTAGTTCTGATGTTTAGACAGAATAATTAGTTATCTAACACATCCTAAAGTTTGACATGTCAAGAGTTTTTCAGAAGAGGATCTCGTTTTTTGCGACTTCCGAGTTGTCATGAACGCACCATTAGCGCAGCTGTGATCTCGTCTCTCTGCAGCCTGCCTGTCTCTCTGCCGGTGTCGCCGTCACAGTGTATATTGATTAAGATTAAAACACACAACGTAATGTACGGATTGTTGAGTCCTTGTGACCTCCGTTTATTTTGTTTTACCCATGGATGTATCGGTTTGGGTTTATCTGTGAAACGGGGAAAAGTTGCAAATAGGATCTTGCTGTTATGTAAAAATAAATAAATAAATAAAGGTCCGACTATTAGTCGACTACGGCAAAATCTGACGAATCAGATTCGACTATGAAATCCTTAGTCGAAAACAGCCCTAGAAAAAAGAAAGGAGGAGGAAAAGTGATTGACAGATAAACTCGGGTCAAAATCACTGCTCCTCCCCGTGGACAAATGAGACACTGCAGCTGATTTTCACACGGGCTGCAGAGGGGCGTTAACAGTCGTGGCTGCGTTCGCTACGTCATCGCGGGGGATTACATTATCGCCACGGGCCAAGCGGGAGCCCGTCACGGACCCGCCACGGACCCATCACGGTCCCACAGTGGTCCCACCAGGGACCAGGGGGAACTTCTAGGTGGCTACATCTGTAAACAGCAAGATTTGCAGTTATTCAATTGACATCATTTTGTTGTGGAGTGGCAGTGGACAAACAGGACTGCTTTGAATTAGTGGTGAACTGGTGTTTACTGCCTTATCTTACAGATGTTGAATGCAGCTGTTTTCTCTCCCCAACAATAAAGAGAATGCTTCACACACACATGCACTCACGCACGCACACACAAACCAGCCCGCTCACCCTGAACTCAGATATCTATATTTCATCACATCTCTCTAGACTCCCCAGCACCTTTGTTTTAGCCAACACCATGCTAAATCAAAATCTTGCATCATGAAATTGTTAAAATTCTTCTCCTTATGTTGGTGAAGACTAGTTGCATTGAAAGTAACCGGATATAGTGCATGTCTATGGTGTTTGCATTTGACATGCATGCATTCAATATGGTTTCTTAGCTGATGCAAGGATACGTTTGCATATGGTCTGTATGATTTCAGAATGGTGTAGACACCGTTTCCATTAACAAGGTGTCGTTTTCCACAGTGAAATTGTATAAACTGGCCTGTAGGAGACACAAAGGAATGTTTTTCCTTCCCTCTGTTGACCATCGGAGGCATAAGGTTTTGTTTCTCTGGCGTAGAATCAGTCACCTGCTGTCAAGCCTCTTTGATCCTCAGTAGGTTCAACATTCGCCGTTTTCCATTAAATCTTGTCCATCGAAGAGCCGCCAATAAAAAGACAGGGGTTTTCGGAAGTGATGTCTCAGACCTGCCGGACAGAGGAATTAGGATTCGGACACAAATACAGTCCCCCCACCCCCACCAGTTTAACCTTTATGGTACAACTTAAAGGATTAATATTAAAACAGGCACACGCATGTAGGATAAAGACTGAAACAGCCTGACTGCATCCAGAGGTAACATTATCAGCCTAACAGCACTTCTAAAGCACATGAGTCAACATGTCACCTTTTTTTTTTTTAACTTAATCCACATAACTCAAGTGCGGAGGGACGAGTTATGTTTTTGCGTGGGGTTATGTGCTATTGCTCCTTCTGGTTGCCTGGCAACCTCGCAGTGATGACAAGACTCCACGAATAAAGCAAAAGAAGTGACATGTTAATTGGTGAAGTTTACAGTTGCCGAGGTGCTGTAACCTTTGGACAGACTCGGTTTAGCAGTTTCCACCAAGGCTATTTCCACGTTTTTCTTGTTTTTCTTTCTTAAGGCAAAAAAACTCGCTGTCTCCTGGCTGGTGTGTTAATGCACAAGGAACAAGGCTGGTATCGGTCTTCTCATCCAGCTCTCAGCAAGAAAACAGAGAATATCCCACATAGTGTTGAACAATTCCTTACAAAAGATGGTCAGGCTTTAAACTTCTCGCTTTTGAATGCAGAAAGTCAGGTGTGGAGCTGGAGCAGAAAACACACTTAAATAATCTACTATATGCAGGCCAAACAAACTGACTAGAGAAGAGCTGCGTTGGAGTCCTTTCAAGTCAAATGACCAGATACTGTATATACAGAAAAAACATAAAGCCAGCAAACTCAAACTTAATTGATGAGTTTCACACGATGTGTTTCTACATGTGCAAAGCAATTTGTAATTTACCCATATCAGCCAGACCATGAATTACCTTAATTAGAAACACCACCTCGAGCTCTTTCTATTGATCGCCCAGCACGCTAAATCAAAAGTAATGTTGGACAGTTACCCGAGAAAGCCATCGCTGATTAATCAGTCGCTGCTCAATCATTACACTTTTAAGAATTTCCTCTTCTTTTAACACGTCTTCCGTTTCACCCCAGCGTTTTGTATTTTTAATTTTCTTTTCCCAGAGCTTTATTTGATGTTTTGTAACTTTTCATGTGTTGCCAGTGGATTGCTGCCTTTAAAAAGGAGATGCTTCCCTTCTAGGGTGGCAAGGGTGTATATGCATATGAATATTTTCAATTGATGAATACGATACACCGCCGCAGCGCCTTTGATAGCTTCCTGCTTGGGTCCTGAGTGATGTCATAATGGTGGGACGCCGACCCTGGGCAAAACATCCCAATCCGCAGCAGAGAGGAGCAAACATTAGAGCCCTTTGACGTCCTCTGTGTTTAATATTACAGGACTGTTTACTGAGGAGGGAGTTGGTTGTTGTGTCCATCTGGGAGCCCAAGTATGTTTAAGGTCAAGCCATCTCAGTTCCTCTTCAGTCAACTTCAGGATCTTTGATCACTTGTTGTTTTTGACAGTGCTGTTTTCAATCGTGGCCAGGTCTTTATAATGCATGAGGACATTACATAGTTATGAACAGCTTGGCAGGCAAGTCAAGGCAGTGATGGAACTTATTAGACACTTTCAGAGAGAACTTTATGTTCCTCACCGTACCTTAAGCTGAGAGGAATAGTTCAACATTTTCCGCTTTCTCTTTGAGAGGTAGATGAGAAAATTGATAACACTCTCGTATCTGAAAGAAACTCCAGGAAGTCGCTACATTTGGCCATGAAATGCTCCTTTACATGGTCCAATCCCTTGTCCCCCACCCACCCACCCCCCAAAAATATGCAACTTTATATTTATACAGTTTGTTTTTCGTATTCTAAAAAAACTCCAAATTGTGTTAACTTTGGAGAAAACCGGCATTGCTGTTTCCCTGTTTCTGGTCTGTATTCCAAATTAAAGGGATAGTTCAACATTTTGGCAAATTGGCCCATTGCCATAATTGCAGTAGGTTCGTTACCTTTAATTGTCGATGTAAGCTATTTTTAGTATGGCGGAGCGGAGCAGCAGGCTGCTCAGGGCTACGCTATGGAGGCTAAGGGAATTTCTTGGTTTCCCTCATCAAACTCATGAGATACAAAATCCCAAAACTCCAAAACGCTTTCGTGGACAAGTTGTGACCTGCACAACCATGATTTCATCTCATGATGTTCATGAAATATGCAGATGGTTGCTCTGAGCACAATCAGATGATTGTGGCAGGCATTTTGTCCTGAGAACTTCAACACTAGCGTTTTGTCCTGAGAACTTCAACACTAGCGTTATCGCATGCCTTCTGCTGCTCAAGCCAAAGGTTTTTCGATTGAATGTATTGTATGTGCCCTGTTTATGTCCAGACTTTGTAAATAATTTGGCTTCTTCCGTGAAGGAACATGATTGTGTGACATTGACAGTGAAAAAAGCCTATACAGTCGCTTGACCTAAATCTTCTTATGATGGCTCTATTCTATGGTTCATAGAGCACAAGGTTGATTAAATTCAATAAAAACAGCTGAAACCTCTTAAATGTCAAGTGTTCCCACCGCTGCACAAAGTCTTATTCCACTTCAATGTTTAGAATATTATAGAATATAAATACAGACTGAAGGCCGATAACAACTCATTAAACCCTTAACATAATATCCCAAAGGCCTAATATATCATATTATAAAAAAGCAAACACCAAGAGAGTTTGAAAGGATAAAATCCCTTAGTAGATGTGAGATGTTTTAAACTTCTTGTGCATAGAGGCAGGAAAATAAAAAAAAACAGCCACAGACTTTCAAAGGGTTCAGAAAGGTCGTCTGTGAAACGCAAACGGTTTGGTTATTCAGGAGACAAGATAAGAGGGCGGACCACATCCTCAAAAACCAAATGACCCCTAGTTGGTTTGGCTGCAGTAAAGATTTAGAGTTTTTAATCGCTTAATGTATAATGCATATGGACTGAATCGGGCTTATTGCTTATTCAGGGATTTTTCAGTGAGGATAAAAATGTGGAGGGGAAGCATTAAAGTCAAGAGTATTAGCTCATTTTGATGGTTTTCCTTTTCACACCGTCTTTGGACGTTAAGCATGAAGATGAATGAAGAATGTCCATTTGCTGGAGCACAGGCAGATGTTTGTTTGGGATACATGTGGACATCGTATCATTATTTTGCGTCCTATTGTGCATCTGTTATCAATTAACCTCTTGAGAAGAAAATAGTCTGATCGTTCTCAGATCTCTCATTAGAACCAAGTTACAAACTTTCATCAGGAAACATGTGATATATCAAATAATGAGTTTTGCCAAAGGTGTCCCACTTTACTGTCTATGAGCATAAGAGTAAACTCAAAATCCTTTAGCAACATAATTACATATCTCTGAGCACAGCAAGGCCGCCTGTATAACAAACAGTAACAAGTTCACCTCAAGTGATATCATTCATGCAGAAAATTTGCACATTATCAAAACTTGTAGGAATAAGAGAGTTCTTCTAAAGAGGTCTTATAAGGGAATTTAAGAGTCTTACTTTGATATCATCTATTTCTAATCATTGATTGTCTAATTTAAGATCCAACAGAATAATTAAGACTTTGAGTCAACATCTATTTCAGTGATGACAGTTTTTGCATTAGCTTTTTGATGTTTGTTTTTTTTCAGTGAAGGGTCATTTTGAGTTGTATTGGCGCATTTAGTATCTGATGTTTTGAAATACACCTTGCATTGTTTCACAGTGAAGGTGTAAAAGGAGAAAAGCCTTTTTTTCTGTTTTGAAAAAACAAAACAAAAAAAAGACGTTGCAGGTGTTGAAATGATCTAACAAAGGTTACTGCCGGTGGAGGCGGGAGGAAAGAGGGAAGCTATCGAACTTGTGTCCTGGTTTCCCTACTAGATAATGATCTCTTGAAAGTGTGTGTTTTTTCCTCTTCTTCCAGTAACAGTGTGTGCCAGATGAAAGATAGTTCCGGGGCTAGTGCACCAGCGCACATCTGACTGAGGCAGGTGTTAGAAATGTAGATGGCTGGCGGAGACTAAAGACAATACAAATTTGAAGTGAAAACGCTACTGGCACGCCTCCTCTGTTCTTAACACGCAAGCCCCAGGCCGATCAATTATTCATCCTATTGTGCGTGCGCGTGGCATAGTGTTAGTTCTGTAGTCAGAGAGGAGGTGTCTGTTGCACTTAAAGAGTGAGCGCCACGTCGCTTGGCAGGCCCAGGTCTGTCAGCCTGTCTCTGTCTGTCTCCCTCTGCCTCTTTCTTACGCACATACACACACACACACACACACACACACACACACGTAAAAAGCCCTTGTTCTGCCTGAGCCTTTTTAATGATGGGATCAGGGGCGAGAATTGGTGGCTAAAGTGCAGCTCCAGTTATTTGGGGGAAGAAAAAAAAAAGAAGAGAAAAGAAAGGGAAACATAGAGCAAGAAGAGTGTGAAAGAGAGAAAGATGGGGTGGGCGAAAAAAAAAAGAAGAAGGGGTGGGGGGTCGGGGTGGGGGGGGGGGGGTGCTTTGTACACTGGGGGTATTTTTCAAAGCAGTGCAGACTTGAAGCCATTGGGAGACTCCTTTGACTTTAATCTTGGCAGCTTCTTTGAAAATTATGACCGAGGACCACGGTTGCTTCATTAAAAGACATGTTCTGTTTCTTGTGTAGTTTCAGCCAGATTTTCTTTTTGTGCATGTGGTGCTGATTTCAGCTTTCCACCCCTTGATGCTTCCAGCAGCCTCCTGAGCACCTTGCTGTGTTAAGGGCCACTCACTTTGGATGTGTGTATGTAAATAGACCCGTATATGTTAATGGAGCGGACACGCTCAATTTCCTCCTCAAGTGCCCGACAATCTCTGCCCCCCCCCTTGTGCTCGATATCACCCGTTACTTGGTGACTGGACACTGTGCCATCTTCTGTACATGTGTAATGTAACAAATGAGGCACATATGTTGTGTGGCAGTTGTTGGGATGATGCCATGAATGGAAGCTTTTTCCATGTGTGTTTGGCAACAGTCTTCTGGATAAAGATAGAAGAGTTGACGGATGGTTTTCACAGCGCTACACTCTCTTATTCAGACCAGAGTGAGAACTAGAGAGAAGATCAACAGCTGACCAATCACCTCTTTACATGGATGTGATGATAGAGTAACGACACAGACCCACAAATGTCATAAAGGTGTAGGAAAGTATTGATTCTTTGGTTCAGTTTTCGAGAAGTTTCTACTGTTCTGTTGTTTAAAAAAATCACAAATGAATGGTCTTCATCATTGCATTGTCAGATAAGAAGATATAGTATTATTATTTCCACATTTTTTAAAAGGCAAATAATATGTGGAACAATTCCATGTTTGCAGATTTTCCATCTTGTTTTTTTGTTGTTTCATTTAAATCAATCACATGAGTGTCACATGTCAACTAACATGCAACTTTGAGCACTGCAACATAGGAGTCTTTTCTATGACCTTGTGTTTCTTCCTATCGCTGCATGTATTTCTCTCAATGTCATGCTCTGTGTAAAGTGCACGTTCATTGTTCAGCTGAAGTCGGATCAGAGATAATGGCCGATTGGAGGCTAACGTTTAAGTTGATCATTAATATTTTAACTTGACAATCACTTTCTGAGCAGTTTTTTTTTCTTTCTCTCGCTACAACACAATTTGACACCACTGATGACAAAACAAACAAGACACATGTCGCCATGCTCTGACTTTAGCTGGTTGCTTCTCAACTGCTCAATCTGACACAAAAAAGGTCACTGCCTCTCTCTCTTTCTCTCACTCACACACACATACACGCACACACACGCTATAAATTGTAGATTTGATCCAGTGGCTGTAGGAAATGAAGGCAGAGGGATGAGACCTGTGTGAAATGCCACACAAAGTACTAATCGATTCCCTGCTGTGTTCACATACTGTGAATGCACAAATCAGGGCACAGCAAGTTGCCTCTAATGACCTGGACCAGGACACACAGACACACACATGCACTCACACTCCACTCCACTCCATGGCACAATATATATGTCTGAATAAATGCATAGACAGATACCCTATGAACAAGCTCAGCCAGGATCCTCTGCCCTCTGCTCCTTCATCCTCCTCCTCCTCCTCTCACCTTTCTGCCTGTCGATCATGTGCTCTCTCCCTGTGAATATACAAGGCGCACAAACGCTGACTGGTAAATGCTTTATGAAGAGCCAGTTGTAGAAACCATGCCACTGCAGTTCCCCAAAGCTCTGCCAGCAGGAAGCATCTGTAGGTTGTGATCCTCTGTAAACTGAAAGTGTTTTAAACATACTGTACATGCAGTATTCATGCTATACCAGTGCAAAGTCTGCTCAGAGACTGTGAGTCTATGATACAGGTGTGTGAGTGTATGTGTGTGTGTCACAGGCAGAAACTGGCAGAGTTTGTCTACTGGTGTATTGTTTTTGTTTGTTTGTGTGCTATAATGAAAAGATGCTACTTTGCCATACTGTAACTTTGGTGGCATTGTGTTACATTATTCAGCTTATTATCAGCTACAATATTGGATGACATGTTCCTTTAGTTGATTTCTCATCCACCACTGTCTACCATGTGGTAAATACTCAGTGTAGAGCAACCTATCTGTGGCTGGAAATAGTTACTAACAAATACATGTTTTCCTTTTTGAGCAGGGATTATTAAAAAATCCACAGTGTAGAGAAAACTGTTTAGTTTAAGATGAGAGCAAATATGTGTAACCTGTTTGTAATGATTTATATTTTCATTAGGCTCAGGGCAGGTGTTGTCTGACAACATTTTTATTTCTTTGGTTGTTTCATGGCATTTTTTGTTTGTTGTTTTGACAATGGCAAAAATATATAAAATCAAGCCAGCCTCATTCTTAAATATGTGTTAATAATGAGGTGGCTCTGCTTTGTTACAACTTGGATCCTATTTTTGCAGGTTTGGCCATCGGCTGTGACCTGTCCAACCTGTCACATGGGCATAAAGTCATCAAAACCAATATTTGGCTCCATTTGACTACACTGATTCCTGTGTCCTACACATTTCCAACATGTTTGCTCACTCAGACAAAACCAAAGACTGCCCTCTGATCATTATCTCATCAATAACTATAGATAATAATAGATCTACTTACTTCGGATTTTTGATTTCAATTCAAATGAACAAATTTGTGAACGTACAGTATAATTTGAAATCAGAATTAAATGTCTCTAGTGGTTCAGTCCAAACTTATTAAAACACACTGGAACATGGGATGGTTCCTCAGTTGACAGCGTAGACTAAAACACTGTACTGTATGCACTGTACAGTAACACTGCAGTAAGTCGAGCTCTGGCCTCTAACAAAGCTCAGTGTTTTTTTAAAATCTATGCAGTGTTTATCAAATGGACTCAAAAATTACATTTTTTGCTCTATGGTAATAAAAGCCAAACTGTCCCTCTGTATGCATACATGAAACAAACAAAGAGACATGCGGGGGCTCTTTGATCAATCAATCCGTAAACAAACCCCGATGCAGAAGCCCTGCAATATGTGCAGATCAAACTGTGTCAAATCATCAACGAGCGAATAATAAGCTCTTGTTCTCTGAAGGGCAGCAGTCACGGCAGCACCATCAATTAGACTCCATAGTTTGCGTCTTTTTCCTTTCTATCCGTCGTCGTCAGCTGAGCTGAACGAGTCAGACTTGGCTTTGTCTGGTACCATACCTTCAAACTTTGCTGTTTACATTATTGTGACGATGACGGAGGAATGATCCCTGCTTGTTTTTTTGAAAAGCGTCGACTTTGGAAGGGGTTAACTCACAAATGCTGCCATGTTGATGGGTGGAAATTGCACCTGATTTTTATTTGTTTGTTTTTTATTTCTTTTACGTGTTATTACCTGATGTTTGTGATCGTGTTGTTGGCAATCGGGACTGCCTTGGCAAGACATCTCTGTGGCATATTTTAAGACGCGGCCGTCCTGTCATTGTTTGAATTGTTTATACTTTGTCCCTGATTGTGCGGCCACATAGGTAGAAGCTTCACAACTATGGATGAAGTTTGCAACATCTTTTTTTTTCTCTAGTCTGCTCCTTCTTGTTAGTGCATGCTTCACGCTGTGCACAAGAGTATTACCCTCAAACAAGTCTGTCCTCTTTGTTTTGAGCTCTATGGGGACCCCCCTTGCAAAAAATAATGTTTTGGAAAGGCAAGCCAAACCAATGTGTGGGAGAGAGCATGGAATCAATAGTGTCTTCTTTTCTTACTTGATTTAAATGAGGGCTACCAGCTCTGAAGTTCCTTCTTGCCATGTTCATCTTGAAAGAATGTGCGCTGGTTGCACCGACTCCAAAGCCCAGCACAGTTACCATTGGCATATTAATAATTTAATGCAAATAATCATTGAGTATGCAGTTTGTGTGTGAATTTGAGCTGAAAGACAAAAGTAGAAAGTGGGGCCTCACATTGCGTTGAGGAAAATAAAGTGAGATGTTACATAGGCCTCTTTCTAGCGTCTCCGCGGGCGAATGCTGGAATGAATCCCCTCAAGAGCTACACCATCTCATCTAGCGTTCTCTGTTTTAGATCCTATCAACCCTTCTCATTTCACACTGCTGTAATACGAGATGTCAAAGTGTAATTTGACAAGGTTTCTCAGAGTAAACAGGCACAGACTTTCACTCACTTGTTTTAATTGTGCCCTCAAAGTCCCCTGGCCAGCTGTTAACTCAACCTGGGGTGATTTGTATTTAGGGCGAGGATGCTCGGCAGTTTCGGAGGTGCTGGCGAGCACGTGCTTGTTATTGTGTACGGAGAGGTGATACTGTAGTTGTGATGCTGGTTTGTCAGAGGGGGGTGTCAGACACAGAAATAGATATTATATTAAAGCGTCTCCTCATCATGGTTGCTCTCAGGCTTCAACTCCAGCACCATTCTCTCAGTCCCATTAGACTGTCAATAATTCATGCCAGGGATTTCATGGGATTCAGCAGATACTTTATCTGTATTGATGGCGAATTTCTTTTATTTACACGGGGCCTGTAATGAAATAAGAAGCCTCGCATAACTCTGTATTTAGTCTGTTGGCTAATTTCAGGGGGAAAACAGGGGATGAGTGCTAGTGGTGTTGGTGGAGGTGGTGTTGTGTATAAGGGTCAGGACTCAGGAGGGAAGCTGGTGGGATCCCACAGCTACTTTCTACAACCTTCCTGCTCATCACTCTCACTGGAGGTTGTGTATGTGGTGGCAGGCACTTGAGGTTTGTGCATCTACAGTGGCAATCAGCCACCCTAACATCTGCTTTTCCAACATTTACAGTAACTTTGTCTCAGATGTACAAATTAGGGATGTAACGATACCACTCTTTTTCAAACTGATACGATACCGATAATTGGATCTGAGTACTTGCTGATTCCGAGTACCGATGCTGATCCAAACGATTAGGCAAAATCCAATGAATTGGAAGACAGGTTTTATTTTCAGGCTTCAGGCTTCAGGTTTTATTAAAGATGCAAAGCCACCCTCTGACCACAGTCTTCATGCAGAGCAATAGCATGCACTGGTATCAGTTCTTGGTATACTTTAGCGAGTACGAGTACAAGTATATTACAACAGTAGTACAAATATTCTAACAGTTTGCTTTATGTTCAGCTAGGTCGAGGAGGATGATGTGAAAAAAACATGCTGTTATGCTAAAGGACCTTTTTATGATCTAGTAGTATCTTGTCTTAAAAGGACACAAACAAATATGCAATGTTGCTACAGACAGATCCCGCCATTGGCGCTCTCATCCTCCAATTTCACTCCTTGATTATTGGTAGTAGCGGCAAGATACAAAAAGGTACTGTATATAATTGGTTCTGCTAAGCTGCACAATGTTTATACTGAACATAAGTACAAATAATTGGCTAGCAATGCACTTGATTGATTTTTCTTACAGCATGTTCTTGTGCAGTAGCAATTGAAGCTAATATACATTTGTGTAGTTATGTTTAAGTACTTTACTTGTTTAGAGAAAGGTCTCAGTTAAAATGTTTAAATATCTCTTAAATGCTTAAAAATTTACATTTGACTTAAAACACAACATTTATCCTCAATCTTTTCATATAGAAGTGTTTTAAAAGGCCTAATTCCCAGCCTTCTGTGGACCAATGAAAACAGACGTGGTTATAGATGAAACATTTCACAGTGGCGGTTGTTTTTCTCATCTGATTGAGGACAACAAACTGTAGCGCTTCTCGTGGTGAAACAGCAACATTATGGACTCATCAAACCACCACCAGGTCTTTCTGTAGGTACAAAGGTTCAATTGCACTGTGTTTTGCACCTTTCCACAACACTAAGTAAAAAATAATTCAAATGCAAATGTATAAGCTCTCATAAGTCCGAATGATCAAAAGGTGCTTAAACCAGGCACGAAAACAGTCGTGAAGTGGTTTCATCACCAGCTATAACAATCAATTAAAATACAATATGCAAAGAACGTGTGTGTCTGTGTGTGTGTGCGTGTGTGCTCGCCACAATGGTGTGGAATGAATCAGCGAGTGCCCGTGGACATTGTCATATGGACATATTAGCAGCAGCACTGGATTCTTAGTGTTTTATGTGTATAATTTCCCCCTGATAGTGGTGGTGGTTATGGTGTTGTGTGTGCGTGTGTGTGCATGTGTGTGTGTATGCGTGTGTGTGTGTGTGAAACAGAGAGAAATAGAAGGAGAGAGAGAGAGAGGAAGAATGGGAGAGCGAGAGAGGTGATGTGGAAGGATGAGGGAGGCTGAGACAGGAGAGCTGCCCCCAGTAATGAGGCCCTTTTATGGGCTTTAATTTGTCCCGCTCCCCCGGGAGACTGATGGATGGCTCTCTTTATGCTCACTCTCTTTCTTTCCCCCATCTGTGATACAGAGGATTTATTTATACCCTGATATTACCTCTCTAACAAGTGCTGCCTCGCTATTACAACTGCCTATCTCTTCCTGCACAGATAGATAGATAGATAGATAGATAGATAGATAGATAGATAGATAGATAGATAGATAGATAGATAGATAGATAGATAGATAGATAGATAGATAGATAGATAGATAGATAGATAGATAGATAGATAGGTCTGTTTTTTGTGGAGAAGAAGATCAGCATGCACTGTGTATGTGTTTGTGTGCCTCGGCTTGCTATCTGTGTACAATTCTTCCCCTGTTCTTTTTTTTTCCACTTTATTTGTTTCTTTGCTGCACGAGTGGGTGTGGGGGGAAAAAACAAAACATTTTTGCCCCTGGGCAATTCATTGCAAATTCTGGCTGACTCCTGCTCGGCTTGACTCTAGGGAAATGAAATTTAAAAACTAACTTAAAAGTTTATCACCAGTTGGCAGTTTTGGCAAGTGATAAAAATGACCAGTTGGAGAGGCAGATTTAGGTTGACAGGCACGGAGGGATGAAAATAGCGTGCTGCATACGTTTACCTTGGCTGTTTCAAAGGAACGGGCACCACGCTGGCAGGGCTGCCGATGCCCATGTTCATCCATTCATCCACAGCTCAGGGGCTTGTCACCGCAGAAACTTCAAAGGAGAGTTTCAAGTCACAACAGTCATTCTGTATCAACAAACAATGTACCAACATACATGCATGCACATACTGTATGGAGTTAGTTTTGACCAGCGGTGGCTACAGTATTGATCGTTTTGATTCACGACAACCAGCACAATGTCTATACTCAATGTTATGCTGATGTCACACGAAGGCATTTCCAAGTGGAATCTGTCATCTGAACGTAAACAAGAGATTTATCAAACATCTCCCTCCGTTCACCCCCAAATCAACTGACACAATTATTTAACTCAGGGATTAACACTGCCTACTCTCCTGTCTTAAATGTTAAAAAAAAACAGTAACAAGAATGTCAAATGCAATCTTCAATCAAATTTCTGACAGACCCAATGTCAGACATTCAGTTATAAGACAGTGTGAGATGCCAAAAGCAATAAATCATATGTTTTTGTTTTTAAAATGACTTTTTTCTCCTTTTGCTTTTAATGCATAATGCACTAGCCAAAGTAGTTGCGTATACAATTTGTCTAATCAATGAATCAGTTATGCTTGCTTTTATTTTTACATTTATCAACAGAAAGGTTTTCACAGAATGGATTTTGAATTTAGTGTTTATGATTTACTTCAGAACAGTCTGTATCAGTCCAGTTTGGTCAGGTGTAGAAATAATTAAAATCTTAACATAACAAAACGTAGTAAACCTGATAAAGGATTTAAAATTAAATTGCAGGCTTCAAATGATAATGTCTGTGTATTACACATAATCTCACACATTTCCATACACCTGTTTGATTCTTGTATTGACAATTAAAAAAAAAAAAGCCCGTGGCAATCTACACTGTTTTATCTTCGCCACACTACCACTCAAACTAAAAAAAAAAATAAAAAAAATCTTTACAGTCCCAGCTCTGTTTCCCTGAAGATGAATTGCTGCTTTTCACCTGTGTCTATCCATCTTCCATTCATCCCGCCTCCCTTCAACTCACATAAATGAAACGGCAACACAGGAGAAGAAGAAGAGCGCTGAGAGCTAACAGAACAAAAAATACTGGTTTGCTTTCTTTTTTCTGCTTGCTCTACCCCTCTGGATATGTGATCACTAACATCTATTGCATATATACAGGCCGTGGTGATGGTTTGGCACGTAGATTGTCAAATCACACCTCTGAGTAACTCTCAGCACACTTAGCTCAAGGCCCCTCCAGCTTACATAATCCTATGATCTGTCTGCTGCTGGAGCAGGGCCAGTGGAGGATTGACAAACACACTGAGCTAGAAATGAGACATGCCATGCTGTCTTAGAGGGCTGAGAGAGAGCAGTGACGACAGCCATTGTGAGTGGTAACACTGTCTACATGGATGCCTATTCTAAACAAATACTCCTGAGCTCCCTGGTCAGAGATTTAGACAAAACATTGTCAAACTTGTCCTTGCCCATGTCCTGGATGCCTTTTTTTCCCCTCTTTAATAACTGTCGTCAATCCTCAACAAACCTCCCCTTTAAGATCCTTCGATGACAGAAAAAAAAAGCAGGGTGTTCTTTTTATACCTCACCCTTTTCACCCACGCCTCTTCTATATCCACCCTCCCCTCAACCCTCCACCCGTTTGGCTGGTGAAGAGGGAAGCCCACTTGCAGTGCCCCCTTTGGCAGTTCTTTTCAACTTCACAGTGTCCTGTGGTTGAGCTTGGATCCACTACAGAAAGCCATCTGCCCACTGTGATCGCTCCTAAAGTGTCTTAATTAAGCCTCATTGCCTTTGTGTTATAAGCCCCTCTTTCAAATGGACCTCAGAAAACGCCCAGAGAAACGTCGCCAGGCCAAAGAAAACGCTGCATACGAGACCGAAGGAAAAGGATAAAGCCGGACTTTAACATTCACTCGCAGAGCCGAGCGATACATCTCGGGGAGTCACGTCACACTCTCTGACAGATATTGTCATTCTATGAAATGGCTGTGCTGTAGGGATTTTGTTTGTGTTCGGCTGCTCACAGGAGAGTGCAGGCAGTGACTGGCCTCACTGATCTGCTATCATTTGCATGTCGAACACACCCATGGCTCCTTGATGTTGACGTGGAACACTGGCTCTGCGATGTGCCACAGCTTCAAGGTCCAGAGTGCCAAAGTTACCCTGCGCACAAACACACACAGATGCACACAGTCACACACACACATACACACATATACGCATACCAAGGGAGCCTCTGTCATCTAGTGTCCTGTTCCATGTCTTCATTTTGGGGCTGCTGATGAGACGTGTTGTGTCGGGGATACTCTCAGGACCATCGGATCTGTCAGCGGTTGTTCAGCCTTTGTCACCTTTTTTGATCCACAGGAAAAAGGCCTGAACTGCTGACTGCTCTTGTCTTAACACACTCACTCACAGCAGAAACACAAAATGTACATTTCCTTCTCAGCTTCCATTGATTTTGGTTTGCATCTGCTTAAACCCCCCACAATCTGGCAACATCCTATGCTGTCGCTTGAGTTTAGTCCCAGCTGTTTCCGAAACATTACAGATTTTTTTTTAGGTGCTTTATGTCAAACATACATTACCTAACCTTAATCCCACCGAAGCTGCTGTTCACAGATATTTTAGAAAGCAAGAATCGGTAGTAGGCCTAAATGTAAACTGTGATGTTGCAGAATCCCAAATATAATATGTTAATGTCAGTTTGGTCATGTCTTGCATTAGAAAAGTTGCAAATTAACAGCAAACTCATGCCTCTACTCTAAGATGGGTTTGTGTACTTTGAAAAAATAAGTTAAAATGGATTGTGTTTCTCATACACATTTCAAGTCTGCAGCTGTATGGTAAGGAAATGGTTGAAAGTAAAAAAAACAACAATATTTCTGATTCACTTTTGTTTTCCTGTGTGTTTTTGAAAACAGATGCACTTTTATCACCTTTTAAGAGTCTCAAGGCCTGATTGATCCCTCATTTGTCACAGTCACTGGAAAAAAAATCCAAAAGTACCTCTAACTGCTCTTTTTTTGTCTCCCCCCAACCCCCCCTCCCTTTTCTTTTCTTCTCCGTCTTTCTTTCACCATTCATTACATGTGTGTGACAGGTTACAGACGGGTTGAGAGGGGAGAACAATGTGTTGTGACCCTCGGTACCGCCCTCCAGCTCAGCGCCTGGCTCCAACTCCTTCTTCCAGCAGGCCGTGGGGGGCCTGGCCGCCGCCGCCTCTCCACCCGATCCCCTCCCTCCCTCCGCCCGACCACCTCCACCAGAATCAATCCCTCCGCGACACCATACAAACGATCCACTGAAGTCCATGCATCACAGTACCACAGTGCACCACCAACAATGACTGGCCATGTGGCTCAGGACTGCGAGCAAGGGAGCAGGAGTAAGACGGAGAGTTATTACAGGTAAATATAGAGGTGAAAAAGTAAGACGATGGAAGAAAAAGAGCATGAACAACGGTCAGCTTGATAGCATTAGCAGCTGTTTACTTATAAATGTTGAGTTTAGCACCAAACTTACAGTGGTTTCCAGTGGTGCAAAGCAATGACAACGTTTACTCTTTTCTTTTCCTACAGTTAGCATGCTAACCAGCTAGCCCTGGCCCCTCTCGTCACTTCCTGACAGACATTCGAAAATGTTTAGCTTTCAACTGCGGACTGATTAACCTCTGGCAACTTATTCAATGTATGAGTTGGGTGTCAATCACACATCAAAATATAAATATAATACAAAGTAAATGAAATCATGTACCATGTACATGGCTTCACACACACCTGGCTGCCTGATGTTTCTTTTGCACCTTGAAGTAAAAGGCCATTCTTCCCGGTCTGGCAGAGCTCAGCCCATCTTCGGTTATCTTTGACAGCTTTATCGATCTCAGATATAACTCTTGTTTCCCTCTGTTTCCATTTGTTCTAAGCTAAGGTAACCCACCAGTGCACAGTCACTGGAGTGAAGCATAAAGATAACACATATGTTCTTGTAGTGTAAGGGAACATGTCAGTCCCATCAAAGGGCAGCTATATAATATTATATTTAACGGTGGCATCAATCGTCTCATTTAAGTCTGTATTTGTATGTATGAATGTGTTTTCCAAAAATAGGATTCTATTCAGCAAAGGTGACTAAATGCAGTTGCTGCTTTCACCTCCCAAAGCTTGTTAAAAACTGCTGAATATGCAGGTTTTTATAATGAAAACAGAAAAAGTGTAGTGCGCCGTTTAAAAATGGTCCTCTTTTGTTCCACTTTTTTAAAAAACAATAAGTCTGCAATGTGTAGAACAAGTGCCCATTTGTCTGAGCTTTAATTACACTCTGGTAGATTCAGTGAGCATCTGAGGTCCTCTCTGGTCAGCCACTGCTATTGTTTACTTCAAGTGTTGTATTACTCTGACTCCCAGAGGTCCCTTGGGAGCCCAGCACTGCCTTCCCTCAAACCTCCCCCTTACCCTCACACACTCACACACACACACACAAACACACATACACACACACTTGTCTACTATGGCAAAATTGTGTTAATTTACCCAGCCAGTAGTATTAACCATATTATATCAAATAACTGCCACAGACAATTGGGCAGCCAGCTCCGTGACTTCATTTTAATTGATTTTCTTACATGCTCTCAGCCGCGGATGATTTGGTTTCCCTCTGACACTATGTTTATTAAAGGCATATTGCATAAAGGAATAAATAGATATTGTTGGTTGGATTTATATGAGCTTTGAGGGAATGCAGAGATTCGGCCCTTGTTTTAATATAAGCTTGAGTTTAAGTGTTTAGATTGATTAAAGTCAATACGTTTGTTTAACCTCCTGGCTGAAGGGACACCTTAGTGTGTGTGGTGTGTGGGTTTGAAATGTGTGTGTGTTTGCGGTTGGAGGAAGTGAGGAAAATGGAGATGTGTTTACATTTATCCCGAGCTGTCCATCACGGCGATACGCTCAGCTACCTGGGCGAGCCGACTTCGTTGGAATATGTAACACAGCACATGAATAGAGGCAGCGCATGTCGGCCAGAAACAGTTTTTATTTTGTGTCTTTTCTTCAAGTGGAATGGCTGCGAGGAGACCCCAGGACCATTTCATCTTGAACATCCTTTACCAGCTGTCTCAGTCTTAAAGGCATGCTGTTCAGCCCACAGAAAATCCCACTAATCATCTTTTTGTGTTTGAGGGCACAATATGCTGAAGCAGGCAGGGAGCGCACACACACATACACACAAACACACACACACATACATTCACTCACACATGCAGACACTGCCAGCCTGCTGCTCTCTTGTCCCCATGCCCTGAGGGGGAGAGAAAGAGGGAGAGGAGGAGTAGGGGGGAGAGGGGGGGCTCAGTATAATCACTTGTTAGAGGTCTGGCTTCGTCCCCCCGCTTTCTCTCCTCCTCTTTCAGGAGCCCCCTTGCTCCTCCACCAGCTCTGTCCATCCACCAATCTGTACAGTACCTCTCTCTGTGTTTACCCCATGACTTCTTCATCTGTGTCTCCTCCTCGTTCTCCTTTGTCTCCTCCACTCGACTGTCTGCAACTTTGTGACTGTAACTCTCCGCTTCGTCTACGATCACAGTTTGGGGGCAACAGTGTGAATTTGGTGTTTCTTATCAGATGTATTTGTTTTATATTACTCATTATATTTATCAAGGTAGACATAATCAACAACTAAATCACAGACAGAAAGACTGTGATGTTAAATGAATATGATAGATTAAGAGTTTAAGTGACAATAGTCACGCGCCTGTTTTAATTTAATAGGTATACTGTATGAACTACAGTTTTAATGTTTAATTAATTTGTTAATAGACTGATTACATATTTGTTTGGCCTGCGAAACATCCGAAAACAGTGAAAACATGACTTGTTTTGTCCAAGCAACAATGCGACATGCAGCTGTATTCAATTTATTATCTTGTGATAATTAGTGAAACAGAACATCACCACAATTTGAGAGGCTGGAACCATCTTTTTTGTCATTTCTGCCTGAAAAATGACTTATATGATGTATTAATCAATAGTGGCAGATTTTGGTCAACTAATTGAAAGTGCCAGGAGATGGTGCAACAGGCACAGGCTAAATCTTTGACAAGAAAATAAGATATTTGCAGCTATAGCTGGTTTAGCTGTACATTTACCATTTTATTCAGGTTTTTGAATTTGAATTTCCTCTTGTTAGTCCATTTTTTGTTTATTTTGATTTTTACATTAAACTAATATTTACTTCATTCCCCTATGATTGAGATGTAACTTTGTTATGTGGCCTGTACTGACAGTATTAATGTATTTCCACAGTGATGCAGGGAGTAGACGATTAACTGGATTCATCATCTCCTGTGTGTAAAGGATGTAAGACTGCCAGGTAAGCCCTTGTTTTCATCCTAAGACAGTTAAAATATGTTGATATCACTTGTTGATGTTGACAGGTTGGACTTGATAATAAGGGACAACATTAGTCACACTTCTCAGGCATTAGTATTTATACCTTTATATTTTGAATGAGGTGTATAATTTTGGGTAAAATGAATAACAAGAGAGCAACAATCATGCAACTTTATACCCCACAGTGCAAAACTTTCCAGAATCTTTCACACATGCAAACATTATTATAGAAAATAAGCACTTCAGTGCTCATTTTATGCAGGTGTACCAATAGTACACAGAGTCATTTGTGTCTCACCATCTAGTTTTTTTGTACTGTAGTTTAACACTTACACAGGGAGTCTAAGTCATGTGAACAATAAGTCCTTATTCTAATTTCCCCACTCAATGACTTTATGAGCGAACAGGTAATGCATCATTCTTCTCATTGACTAATGTCCTGGTTCATTTTGTCCTTTCTGCTTTGCCATCGCCCGCCGTGCAACACTGATTAATGCCATCACAGCAAATTAGATAGCCAAGGAACAACATGTTTATCATTTTCAAGCATTAAGAAAAGTACTTTCTTGCTTCATTTCCTTCAGTGCATTCAAGGCACTGGGCACATCAAGGTGATGTATGTATATACAGTATAGAGGGGAAAATATTAATTGGAACATAGCCAGAGATGTGGCCTTTCTTATAAAGGTTGCGAGACAGAGGACAAGTGCTGAGGGTAAGGTACCTCCAAGTAATGATGTCATTCTTTACTATATACACACAGTCAAACTCACGCCAAATGTGTAAGGTCTGTTTGAACACTAAATTGAAGTCCCTGAAAATGGGAATCAAAGTTTCTGAATGTTATCACACTGACATCTGCAGCTTATGATGTTGTAGTTTGAGCCTCAACAAAGATGGCTGAAGAGCCAATGTTGTGTTTGTGATATCGTTATGATTACAATTAATAAAATTCATATTGTGTTCTTATCATTGTATCCACATGCATGTCAGGTAGAAACTCGAGGAACAGCTGATTAAAATTTTGTGTGGCAGCAGAACTAGCTCTAAACAAACATTTTATCAAGAGAAACATTATGATTTATATGGAAATGTATCATTGGTCACCAAACAAATTTAAGTACAGTATTCACTCTTCTCTTTCTCATCTGAGAAACACTGTCTTTGTTTTGACCTTTGACCTGTGGACGATATCTGGCCTTGTAGCTGCTAAATCCTCCACTGTGTTTACCAGCTGGTCACTAACTTTGTGTCTAAGCTGTTTGGAAAACGCGGTTGATGAGAATGGTGCGACTCCATTCAAACAGAGCCGTGGGCTTTGAAACCAAAACAAAAAGCTGAAAGACGGCAAAACGCTCTGAAAAGCTTAGAAGAGCTCAGCTGTGATAATTTGCCACCGTGATCAACTCCTTTAAATATCTGATTTGCCAATGAAGTTATCATGTCCTGCTCTTGGGACCCTAAACATACAGTAACTGCCAATTTTTATTTAGCTTTTGAGTTTCCGTGATTATTGTTATTATCATTTTCTTTACTTAACAAGAAAATCAAAAAATGTGCAATGGCACCCTGAAAATCTCAACAGCCCGGTGAATTACAATAGCACCTTCAGGTATTGACAGAAAGAGAGCAAGCGCTCAGACACTCTCATATCATTTTCATCCTCATATCATGCTGTGAACGTAGCCTGGCATTGGTATGTTCTTACCCAATGTTCCCTCTCCCAGGCTGTATATCACATCATAAAGAATACATAAACCCCTTCTCCAAAAAAAAAAACTACCCAGTCTCCAAGGCATCACTGCCTAGCCCTGTTCTCTAACTCTGAATAGAAAAAGAGCTGAAACAAAGAACTTTCCTTAGAAAGAAAAAGAAGAAAAACAACATCGCTCAAAAAAAAATGAGAGACAATGCTAATAACTGTAAAATATGAATGGTGACTTGACATATTTACAAATGCGCTGAGAGGCGCCCTACTAAATGCGATGAAATGGGAAACCAATGGCATGGAAGAAAGCGGTTGTGGGCCCCCATCTCTTGCCATTAGATGTTCAGTGGAAGCTGTCAACAGAAGGCACATTTGCCTGCCAAGCTCCCTCTCTGACTGAGCTCTCTGCCTGCAGCATGCCCCAAGCTCCTCTTTGACTCAAAGGGTTCATTTCACTTCTTTTAGCCTCATTCGCATGTGGTGCTACACAAAAACAGCCTGCCTCTTGTGTGTGTGTGTGTGTGTCTGTGTCTGTGTGTGTGTCTGTGTCTGACTAAAACCCATGTCTGTGCATATGGGTGTGTGTTTCAAATCAGTCTCGTATTTGCTTGCATGTGTTTGTGTGTCTGTGTGTGTGTCTGTGTGGGTGAGTGTGTTTGTACCCAAGCGCACGTGTACATGCATGTGTAGAAATCACAAGGTGATGCCAGGAGCCGCACAATTGCGCTGATGGCCAAACAGCAACAATGACAGGAACAGGAAAGAGACCAGAGGACTGAGCTCATCATCACACATTTCTTTTTATTTCACCAGCATCAGGCTGAGGCCTTTTTACTGAAGAGAGACTCCTCCTCTCCTTTTCCCTATAGGATCTGTTCATAATTTTTATCTCAGTTAAAACAAACTTGATATTATGTCTTTAAACTTTCACTTATCTTTATCTGTATTTGACCACTGGATCCCAACATAGGTGTCACAACTCTTAATGGTTACCACATCAATTTTAGGGACAACTCGGTGAACAAGATGGGAATAAAGAGAAATTAACTGTACTTCTGCTGCAGATTTTGCTGCTGTTGTTATTTTGTTGTTGGGTTTCACCAACAACAAATCCAAAACAAAAAACAAAAGCATAAACAGCATGCATATGCAACCTGTGACGCGTGGTTGTCACCAGACATTGCATCACTTCATAACAGTTATAAGCCACAGGGTTTGAGTGCAAAATAGTAAAAGACTTCACCAAGTAAAGCTTATTGGTTTACGTTTTAGTCAATTTTTTTTTTACTAAAATAGACCCACATGTAGAGAAGTTTTTTGCAAGATACTGGTCAGGACTTTGACCTACAGTTTGACACCTGGATTTGAATTCTGCATTTTAATGACATGAAGGATGCATGTGGTCAGGTTCGGCCACTAGACCACATTAATGTTATAGGTTAGGAGAGGATTGTGGTTTGATTTAAGCATTGAAAATACTTCTTTCTTTATTACATTGAAACAACTATTTGTTTACAATTTGCATGTTTCACATCACTAGGTTTTTGTGTAATTCCTTTTAGGTAAATGCAGATCACTGGTAGAGGACACTGTAGATGACAGAATACCTGTCTAATGAGCTCGGCTCCAAAAGTGTAGAGGACCTGGAGCTGCTGATCATGTGCCAGAGTCCAATTTTAGCCATGAAAATATGATGAATAAATTACAGGGGGAAAAAAATAAAAGTGCCAACTAATGAGCTTCAATCTTTGGCATGGAAGCACCATTTTTAAGTGTATGACTTCATAACACTATGGCTGTCCTCTGGCCAGTCTCTCTGGCTCGCAGCCCAAGGGTCGGACCATTGGAGTGGAAGTTGAAGAGAGTTGTTTGAACGTAATAGGTTTTGACTGGCATGTGTTACGCGCTTCACTGCCCCATTGATTGAGCGCTTGTTTGCTAAATCACTGCTGGTTTCCCCCCCTGTCTGGTAGGCCTGTGACACGTGTGGTGTGTGGTCACTTCAGCTCAGGGAGACAGAAAGAGAGAAGAAACAGCCATTCAAGTGGCGACCAAAGAAGAAGAAAAAAAGTCTAAATACAATTGACAGTGTGGACGATTAAGAATAACAGAGGGAGAAAGAAGTTTTACTCTTTTTATGGTGACACTCACCAAACAGAGGAGTCAATCCCTTAATTCATTCACAAATCCTAGCACTTGGGTCTTTCCTCCATGGACACACAGCTAACACCCCTCCTCCTGCTCCTCTTGCTCTGTCCCATTTCACTCCCTCTCTGACCCCACCCTCCTTGTTTCAGACATGCTTTTTACAGCTTGGAGGACGTGGTAGTGGAGAGAGCTTGGTGTCATGGGTCAATGTCGTTCAGCCAGCTGTCTGCTTAGTGGCCGCTGATCACTGAGATGAGACCTCCCAGTTTTCTCCTGGTGTCTTCCGGTGACATCACTACCATTTTAAAGATAAATAATTGACTTTAACTAATGGATAAACAACAATCTGGTTTGTTTTGTTAAGCAAAATGTTTTCCAGTTACTGTACAATTCCCTACCGGATTGAATGATGACATTAAGTGTGATGTATTTTCATTTCAATCACTTCGGACCCCCTCAGTTTTTTTCATGTTATGGCCTTATACACTACAATTTAAAAACAATCTAAACTCAATGTCTCATAATAAAATGACAAATGATTCATGAATTTCAGAAACCAATAATTTTACAAAGGAAAAACTAAAATATCACATGAATCAAATATTCAGACCCTTTACCTTTGAGATGTTTCTGCACCCTACCTGTGGTAAATTCAAATGACTGGATATGATTTGGAAATGCACACACCTGTCTATATGAAAGTGTCAAAGTGGATGCTGCAAATCAGAGCATAAGCTAAGCCATGAGGAGGAAGGAACTGCCTGCAGAGTTCATAGACAGGGCTGTACGGAGGCACAGATCTGTGGAAGGCTACAAAAACATATCTGCTGCGTTGAAGGTTCCCGAGAGTCCAGGGGGCCACCATTATTCAATGGAAATAACCACCAGCACTGGTCCTATATTGGGCCAGTTCTTAGCCATTTCTACAGAGTCTGAGAGGATCTGCAGAGATGAACAGAAAGATTCACATGTGCAAAGTTTGTTGCATCATATCCAAGAAAACTGCAGTTGCTGCTGAAGGTTCTTTTATTAAGTCCTCAGTGAAAGGTTTGGAGACCGATGCCAATGTGATATTTCAGTTTCAAATTTCTAAAATTCTGTTTTCACTATGTGGGGTGTTAAGTTTATTTATGTCAGCATGCTGTTGCAACATGAGGGTCTAAACACTCTCTGAATGTTCTGGTAACTAATAACAAGTAGATTGTTCTTCTGTTCAGAAGTGTGACAAACACTTTGTAGGGTTTTTTGTGAGCATAAATGTGCCCCCGGTAACTGAGCTCCTATTTGTCATAAAACACTTGGAGCCCCTCTACTGTCCTGCACTGACATGTTTTCACTGAACACAGGTGATGTTAATTAAAATCTGTAAAAGTTCATTTACTGCTTGAGGCTTGGAGTGGACATTGGGGCTGTGCCAGGTCCTCTGAAGGACGCACCACATTGAGTCACATCCTTCAGAAGCCCTGAAGGCAACACTGAACCTGCTGCTCCTCCAGATCTCCTCTAGTTGCTCAGAACCCAAAAACATTTATTTTCTGCATTGAGGTGCTCGATATTAACGGTAGGGAAGGAGATCTTTTTCTGGAGCATTTCTTTACTGTATGGGTTCAAATCCTCTTCACACCCCGATTGCAACCAACTGATTAAACGCCTTTTCACAAAAATAAAAAATGTCAGTCACCTGTGGAACGGACAATCCTTTAATGACACCAATCAATGATTTTGAACACCACAAACAAATTCATTGGATTGTGATTCGTCTATCAAACTGCCACCTGCCCCTCCATCCCCCCTCTGCGTGTACCCCTCTCCGTGCACTGATTAAACACCGCGCATGCTCAGAGTCTTCAACGATTTACGATAGGGAAAAGACGAGCTTATGCTAGCTTGATAAATTCAACTAGACAGTTGCAGCAATGTTATGGCAGAAAAGAACAAGCATTGCACGTTCCTGTGCTCTGGAGGTGTGGCTTCGGAGAGAAGTCTGAAGAAAGGGTCTTGGACTTTTGAATTGTGTATATATATTTTTTTAATTTAGCCTGCTCAAAATGTTTTCCTAGGATCTCCTACTCTACTTTTAACTTTTAACATTGATATGTTGCCATATCATGAACAACTGCCATACAGTGTAAGAGGCTCATGGTAAATTTATCAGTGTAGCTATAATTTATTGGTAAATAACCACACCATTACATTATAAATGGAAAAGGTATACTCTGAAACCTAACCCATTTATAATGTATTGCTGTAACCCACTCAAATGTTTTATTCCATGTAGCCATCTTACAATAAAGGCTTTATATTACTTAAGAAGAGTGCCTTGGATTCTCCCTTTTTTCTTTTTGAAAATTATAGATCCACATATGTGGAAGTTATATTTAAAGTTTCATTGAAATCTTTAAAAGATCTTTTAAAAGTGTTGTTGGTGTAAAGGTGATTTGGTGATGTTCTGTGTAAAAAACAAAAAACAAAGCAATGTAACCCAGCTCATTGTTTTTCATCATTCTCTTCTATTTCCCTCTCTAATTTCAGATAGGTTGTTGAAAGTACCAGAGCTATCGCCTACCCAGCGCCCAGAGTCCTCCCCTCTGCCTTGGGAAGGCTTGCCGAGTAAACAGTGTCTTTGCTGATTACAACGCCTTACTCTCATTGCAGCCCAAGGTAAGCTAAAACACTTTGATCTGCTATTGATTGTCTCCCTCCTCCTCCCTTCCTCCTCATCCCTCCGCCCTCCTTCCTCGTGTGCTGTTAAAACATAGGTGAGTCAGCCAGCAGCCCGAGGCAGTGAGGCAGAAACCAGCGGCATGCTGCTGTGTTTCTAATGCTGACCACTGAGGTTAATTGATATCCTCTCCGTGGTGTAAAAATTCTAATTATGGTTAAGGAAAGCTGAGGTGCTGTTTACGGAGGAGGAGGCAGATATGGCCTCAGCACAGAGAAACCCTGTGCCATTCGACTTTGTAAGTGTGGAACAATTCACAGAAGAGGGCAAAAGGATTAAAACACCAAAAAAACCTTGAGTTTCCACTCATTTTCAACTTTAAAGCAGAAGTAAGTGATATATTTGTGTTAATATAAGTCTTAAATAGTTATATCTTCCGACAGCAATCACTTACATAGAGTGTTTGGACCAAAACACGGGTCTGTCAGTCACTCTGCTCTGCTCTGAGCCGAGGAGAAAACATTTATCGTATCCTACAGTTTTTATCCAATGAGGAGAGAACATGCAGGGCTGTGTGTGCAGCCAAGGAACGCCGTGAATGTGGCGACGTAGGGACGAGGACTGTTATGGTGCGTTCAAGGAAACTCGTATTTTTCCGACCGTGAAGTTACCAATCTGGTACGAGTTCACCGGTCGGAAGTTCAGTGGCAGCTAAGTGAAAACAACAATGGCTGGGATATTTGTTTAAACAGTGTTTAAGAACAAAACAAAATTATTAGAAGAAAAAAAACTGGGATATTGTTTAAGACTTAGAAGAAAAAAACATTGGACCTTTTGTTGTGAAGTTGAAAAAGTTTTCCAATTCATCCAAATGGCTTCTGGTTGGAAATCAGCAGGGTAACCTTGGCTTTATGCCATGCTACATCCAGACTGATGAGAACGTTGTTGAGGGAACAGGCTCAGAGCCACTTTACTGTTATTCATGCAGGTGCAAACATCATTTGCCCTGCAGATAGACTGCACTTGAAAAGAAAGGAAACCATCCAAGGTAAAACATTTATAGCACAGGTCAAAATGCATGTTCACATTTTCCTAACATATTTCGATCTTCAGAGTAATAACTGCCCCCCAAAAAAGGCAAGAGTGGGAATTTGTTGAAACACCACATTTTTTCAAAAAGTCAGCTGAAGTTGATGTACATATACTATACACCAAAACCAACTTAGAAATCTGTCCCTAACTGTAGCCATGAGCAGGATTTTTCTTCTGCCAGGTATTTTATGTTATGTTGCCCAAAAGGAAAGTATATATTTGTGTATCAAAAAGTCACAAATGTGTCTGTAGGCTTGAAAGGTGTCCTTGAGAAAGTTTGTAGCTCACACACCAGCATAATTGAAAACAAAACATCTTAAAACTTTTACAGAACCATCTCAGACCGTGGCCTTCCTCTCTATATTCAATATGTTCCCAACACTGTGCAGCTTCTCTACAACATCGTTGACATCATGTCACAGGTCATACAGTAGCTCGTTGACTACTTGGACAGGAGAGTTGTTACCAAGCACAGGAAGACTTACACATATACAGCGTGAGAATAATACAATAGCAACAAACTGCTCCATGTTTGTTCTTCATGTTTCACATGATGTTGGACGCGCCCATCATTTTGTCCAGCCCTTGTAGCAATGCAATGGAAACACAGAGCAGGACCCCAAAGGACCGAGGCCAGATGAAGGAATCAATCAAAGGACCGGTAGCAATGAGCTGAAGCCCAGATCTAGCCAATATTTTGGTTCTGCTTGATGTGGGGGAGTGATTTAGTGGCATCAGAGCGCTAAGCGTCATGTTCCCACACTCTCCTAACCTTAATAAGTCAGTAAAGGAAGTCACTATGTGGTTAGTCTGTTTTTGTTTTTTTTTTCTTTTGTAGTCTGTCTGTTTCATTTCTCTCTCACACCTCTTCGTGTGAGAGGGGCTGCAGCTGTGAGATGATGAAGTTTCAGGGAAAGGTGGATGTGCCATCCATTACAGGAGGTGGAAAGGTGCAGATAAATCACCTTATCAGCCCTGCCTTCTCCCCACTGAGCTGAGGGAGCCGAGCAAGGGGGAAATCCATCAACCTCCACAAATGGGACATGACTCAGAGATCACTCTGCCTCTATACTGGGCTCTGTACATACCTTACACCAGCTTTAACATTGTATTATAAGTCAGCCCAACTTCCACCAGAGCCTGGTTGGACATCATCATGAGAGATGCAAAAGCATCCAGTGAAAACTCCACATCCTCAGAAAGTCTGTGAATTCAGTTCACACATAGGAGAACCTTAAATTTACATTGGATTTTTGTTGATGTTTCCTTCTTAATGTCAAATGAATCCAAAGAGGACATGACATTGCCCAATGATGATCTTGAGGCAGCAATGCTGAAGTCATCAACAAATAATTGTCCACATTTTAGGAAATATGCCTTTTTTCTCATTGGCATCATGGTCTACATTTGTTCGGAGACAACAATGCCAACATTAGAAGATTTTGTCAAACTCATGAATATGTTCAGTATACTTATGTTTTATATGTCCAATGCCAGCTTTCTACAATTATCTGCACCTGGCAAAGATGGTAGGATTAAAGTTCTGACAAATTGCTGTGGGTATGACAAATAGACTTTAGTTAATTTTAACTTGATTGGTTAAGAGTGACCAAAGATCTTGCTTTCATTGATAATAAGGTGAATGTTATAGTAACAACTGCCAGTGACAGACACCATTCCCATGTGTGACTGTTGACTTCTACCTTAATCCTCATTTCGTGCGTCCCTGAACAAATCAGCAGTTTAGTGGGCTGTGTGTTCAGTACGTCCACAGCTGTGTCCCTTTTGAGGGGCTGCATCATCCAGAGGCCGCTTTTGAAGACCGATTACATCGCAGCAGCACCGTAAGGCTGTCCAGTTTCTCCCAATTGCACCCAGGAGACATGTCCCCTCCCTGAGTACATGGATACTCCAACAGGTGCATTGTTTGTTGAGATGTTGTCAAGGTTGAAAGGTTTCAGTGATGCTTTGCGATGCAGTGATAAGAACGGGCACAGCTGTTGATGCAAGCAAGAAATCCTTCATAGGCCAGACTGTTGGCCTTGAGTTTGGTCTTTGCGGTCTACATTGGCTTTGGCGGCTATACAGGGGTTGAGAGGGTGACACATTTACAAAGGTGACACCTATGGAGCCTGCATTCTGTGATGCCATTTATTGTCATCTTTTTGTCTAGAAACACAACTTGAGTCCTGCACAGAAACAGAGGGACAATGGATCTACATATAAGCACATTTAATTAGTGTTGATACAAAATAACAGCAGTAACTTGATCTTATGTTGCCTGATCTTAGTAAAGATATGATCTTTAACTTTAAAATAGCTCCTGTTACCAAGCAAGAAAGGACATCTTTCATTGCTTATTCCCACCTCATATGGTACTTTCATGTTTTTCTTTTATGTATGTACAGTATGTTGTTATAGTGTTGGGGCTTTTTGGTACAACAGAAAAATGAAACACTGGTTGGCAACAAAACATCGATCCGGCATCCACTCCAGTGCCAAAAATCAGAGGCAGAAGCAGGTTCTGCTCCTTTGTCATTTATTTGAAAACTCTCTCTAGCACAACTCCTTTTTACTCTTTTTTATCTTTTCTACCTCAGCTGCATGGAAAATATGTGACGTGTTTTGTTTTACCTTTTTTATACACATTTAAGCGTGCTCCTAAAAAACAGGCAGATGGAAACAGTCTTAAATACATTCAGCAGCACGTGTTCGTCATGCATAATACAATAGATCAATAATATCTACTGTATGCAGTTGATCCTTCCCTCATCTTATTTTTCCATGATCTTCTGCATCTCAGCATACACATCCACAATTACTGTACAGTGCACACCTATGGCTCCCCATACAAGGTTGCTAAGCAACAATAATGACAGTGACCTTTTAGAAATCAATGGGATATGTCCCACCAGTCGAAAGGAGTATGGCATACAGTACAGCACACTTGTGGGGCCTCGGTGTTTACCTCGGCTCACAGACTGAATAGGTAGAAAGAATAAGCCACACATGCACAAGGCACACCTTCACACAACATCACGCAAAGACATTAAGCGCATTTTTGCCCTTGAGGAAACCGGAGGAGTTAGCTAGCTCTGAGTGTAGTACCTTGTCACCACCCCCCCCTTAATGTAAGAGCAGTCTATTGGTATTCAGCTGCACAGGTATCTAAGAAAGCATAGCCTTTTAAACATCTTAACTGCTGTTTGTTCTGTCTCTAGAGGACATGTGCAGTACACTGGGGTTTTGGGAATAGACAAGGAGAATTGCAAATTTGTTTTGCCAGCTACATGTGCTCTGTAATTTCATGCCTGATGCATTGTAGCCAAGTGTGTTAGATTCTTTTTTTTTTGCATAAACACGCACAAAGGTGGGATGTTTTGTTTAATTCTTAGAAGATTCGGGATGTTTAGTTATGATTAATGACTCCTCCACAGGAGAAACATTATGCAGACAGGAGATATGATGTACCATTGTTTTGTTGTCGCCGTTGTTGTTTTTTTCTCCCACCTCTGAACAGCTACAAAACAACAAGAACACAAGTAACTGGCTTTCATATATATCGATTCGGACTTACATTAGTAGTAGCGGTGCATGTAAGAGGTGGTCATGATGTGTGATGCCTCTGTATAATCCCACAGAGGCATCAAACATCATGGCCTATAAGCCATGCAGG
This sequence comes from Decapterus maruadsi, assembly GCA_030347415.2. NCBI lineage: Eukaryota > Metazoa > Chordata > Actinopteri > Carangiformes > Carangidae > Decapterus > Decapterus maruadsi. The sequence continues at coordinate 12,585,371 of CM064901.1, forward strand.
TCTGTATCATGACATCATTATGTATGTCAGGCTTAACGCTCAATACTATAGCTGTTATCTGTATTTTTACGGTGCAAGTTTCTGATGCCTCACTTAAGTTCAGCACAACAGGGAATGACCTAAATGAGAGCAGAGGGAAGTTCCCCAGGCGGGAAGTGTAAGAGAACAGGAAACCTTCTTAGTGTCTGTCTCTAAAGTCCCGGGTATGCATCTGAATGACAAACCTGTGTGTCTGTCCCCCTTTTAAGAAATCCTTTACAAGTGGTGAGACACCAGGGCCTGGGCTGTGGAGGCTGTATATTTCTATTCATAATTGATGACCAGGTCCCAGACAGACAGCACACTACACATGTAATATGGATTCACTCTTGGTTTCAGATGCATGCCCTCGTCTGGACTTGAGTCTGAGCCGTCATTGTGTGTGGAGAGGGAACGGAGAGGGAATGGTGTATGTGTATGAGTATGAGAGATGTGTGTGTCAGTATGAGACACAGTGTGCATGTGCCTGAGTGTGCATGTGTGTGATATGTTTGTTGCAACCAAGAATGTAATGGACCATCCTTGTGTTTTCCAGCTCCAGTTTGGTCTATGTTTTGACTGCTAATACCTGGTTTGGTTTTTCCAATTTTTTTGTTTTTTGAAATATTACTTTGATTTCTTACAATTTTTCTTTTTTTTTTTGGTGTTTCTTTCATACTTTTTGGCTCCAGTGCACCTAAGCGCCTACACAATAAATAGAAGCACAGTGGGTTAGCTGCTGCCTTTGTGGATTCCTGGGGACTAATTGATCAGGTAGCCAGGTCCTGGGGCGTTTGTTTGGTCTCACCTTACTGCTTTCCCTGATTTCAGTGAAGGTTCATTTGAGAACATCTTGTTTCGTTTTTTTTCCCCCCCTCAAGTCCCTGGTGATTTGTTTGGCCTTGTATGTGATGTTATCCGCTACTTGTGTAAGGGCTAATCTGTGAGACCTACTGTATATAATATTTCCGCACTGCTAAATTCATAATGGAGATCAGGAGAAATGTTTGCGGTTTTATTTATAAGGTCAGTCAAGCTAAATTCTAGTTATTGCAAAGAGAAGTATCAGGTGTTGCTGCTTTTGACATCAAAAATAACTGAAAAAAGTCGAGTTTCAACTAAAATATGTTTGTATTTTGGTAAACAGGAGGCTGCATCCTCAGAAAAAAGTAAGTATTTAGACAACATGATATTCAGATTTATCTTAGGGATGCACCGATATGAAAATGTTGGTCAATACCGATATCCGATATGAATTTTTCTGTTATGGCCGGTAATCGATATTTACCGATATCGATATGTGTTGTTGTTTTTTTTTAAAGTTTCTGAGATGATACATTTTTGTACAGACTGAAAATCATGCAAACTGAATTTTTGAATGTCTTCCTTTATTTTCAGAATGTATTTTACTTCCAAATAACAAGGTTACAGGCTACCATCCTCCTCGCATTACCTCAACTTTGCAGGTGTTGCACACTGCTTTTCGAGTGTCTTCTTTTGACACAGTGAAAAGTGTGAAAAGTTCAGTTCAACATCCCACAATCTTGTACTCCATTTGCGTCATTGACGTGCCCAAACAAATACACATGGCCAAATCCCCCTCCTTCTCCCTCTCCCGAAACAGAAACTAGACAGATATACATTGGTTGTGCATATCGGCTCAATTTTACTCATCGGATACCGATACCGATATGTTAAAAAATGACGAACATCGGCCGATACCGATATTAATGCCGATATATCGTGCATCCCTAATTTATCTTATTATCCATTATATGGATAATAGTTAGAGATAATCACCCATTGACAAGTAAGACCCTATGTTATAGTGCAGTATTACACCAACTCACACCACCACAGACTTCCAGATACAGTTTTGTACTGTACTATGGCCTGATATTGGCCATGCTCACTACAGCACCTTAGACCTTGTGTGACATTAATTGCATGACAACACATACTGTAGGAATAGAAATGATTTTAATAACTATGATTTTGAAACCTTATAATCAAACTCACTACTGTCATTCTTAGTGGTTTATATCGTGATTCTAAGCTCTTCCACACCATCACAGAGACAGAGAACTGCAAATCTTTTCACTAGTTTGTGTCCCATTACAAAAAAAACACCCTTGATTGACATTTCAGTTCATGTTTTTCAGTTCTCTGTGATTTTCACCTGAATTTGTCAAACATAACGCAACATAAACCCTGGTTCTGGACCCCCGCTGCTCCTGCTGTCAACTCGCAGCCTATTTCAGATTTAAAACCTACCTGCATTCAGTAATATGGTACAGCGTATTAGCACAGAAATGTAATTACAGATACATCTCATCATAACGTGTAAGCAGGTCGTTTTTTTAGTGTTCAGATATAAATTAGCTCTCTTAGTGACACTTTTCACAACAAGACATGGGATGGAAGACAGGAACACATTTGTGATTTCAGGACTGAGTAACATAGTCACATGCACAACACTACAGAACCAAAGGCAAGATGTACCATTAACAGAATTAACATAGTGCAACCTTTTCAGTTTGACTCTCCTGTCTCTTTTTTTTTTTGTATGTGTGTGCATCCTGGGTTCAACTTTATATGTGACTGTTAAGTGCTGAGATAAATCAGCAGTAATGATAAAACAGAAATGTCACAAAATTCCATGCCACATTAAAGATATGCTCTTTGATTTTGTGATAGTGCCAGACAGTTGCCCCAAATTTATTTCCAGCTCACTGCTGAAGTGTTGATACTCAACTGTGAAACTGTGCTGACGCTGGAACTTCCATCACTTACTAGCTGTGAGGAGATTTTGGAAGTCAAGTGTGTGTTGTTAAATCCCTCAATGGATTTGGGAAGTATTATTTTTTTCAATTATTCTTGATTAATTTAATGATGACTTAATTGTGTGGCAGGTGAATGATGAGCCGCTTCCTCTCAACTCCACAAGAGTGTCACTCCTCATATCCTGATTGATTCCGCGGTTTAATGGACTTGTGCCGTTGCCTCTCAGTGTCTCACTCTCTCCTCTGGTCTCAGCTGAAGTTCACCGAGGGCAGAGTTCATACCCCACGTTCCCATAGCAACATATGACATGTCACCCTCAAACAGAAACTCCCTCTCAATCCTCCATAATGGATTTGGCCTCTGAACTCTGCCCCCACACCGCCCCCCACACACACACGCTGCCTCTCAAACTGACACATAGCCAAGTGTGAAGCCCTACTGGCTGTAGCCTGCAGCCGTGTCCACCGCATTACGTTCCACATGCCTGCCACACAAGGGCTAATCATCAGCTCTGCAGTGGCATATGTCATCTTAAGAGAACAGGCTCACATGTAAAGGTTGATAAATACCGTCAATGCTTAAAAAAAAAAAAAAACTTTCAGCAATGACCCAAAGTACGTCTTTTATAGCTGCCACGGTTTCTCTTGAATCATAAGCTTTAACCAGCAGAGCCTGATTCACTCCGACCTCACGCTGGTCGCCTGTCATCGTTATGCAGCTTCACCTCGCTGCAGCCAATCCTGTACTCGAACCAGCTTCTCTTCGCTGCATTATTTATGAGCACTAATCAGGACCCCAGCTCTGGTGTGCTAGCCACCCTACCGGTAACATCACTTCCCTGACCCGACCCTGCCTGTTTCCCCACAGCATTAACGCGTGTTTACGCTAACGCCTGCTCATTAGGCCTAACTATGCTAGGCCAGGGCCTGCTGCCTGAGACGGAGCTGGGGGCCTTTTTAACATGCTCTAACCAGCCCGGCCGTCCCCCTAATGGGATGCAGAGAACAGCTACGTGCTAATCTCAAACAACAGTAAAAAGCAACATCGGTAGCTAGTGTATATAGAGGTAGTTTACTGGGAGACATGGCCTGCGTGGACCTGCGATCAGGCTCCATTATTGTTGTAATTAGCGTGCCTCGGTGGAGCCCCGGCTCCCAGGCAGCGTGCCTCGACCTCCCTGCCTCTCAGTCTGTTTACAGCCAGCCAAGGCAACAGGGAAAGGGCAGGGGGCTGGCCACACAGCTCGATACCTCCACTCAGCTCCAGCAGTAACACAGCTGTTTGTTCATTTGAAGCATGAACACAGGAGGGTTTTCATTTCTCTGCTGTCCCTCGCTATTCAAATGTTTATTCTAGCTATAGGCAAACACAAACTAAATGCCCAGGGAGGTTCAAGGGGAGGGGGCGTCAGATATTGTTTTTATGTTTTTGATCGGTTATTCTGAAAGACTACAGCAATTAGCAAGTGTACATCAATCAATCAAGCTTGGAAAAAAGAAAAACAACTTGAATCACCTAGTATCATTTAAAATCTGCAGCCGGGCAGAGGTGTGTGCATATGTGAAATCATGCACGACTGTGTTGTGCTGCGTGTGTTGTGTCTAAACCTCCTTGTGCAGACTTATCATTCACATTGAGCCTCAACCCTTACAGCTACTGCCCGTGCCCCTTACATTTACCTCAGGCCTTTGCCCCCCCCACCCCACCCCCCCACATCATTAAGAGGCCACCCCCTGATGTGACACCCATCCCCTGATCACCAATTAGCAAGGCCAGTCCCTTTCCCTTGCGCAGATGCAGAGGTGGAGGCGTGGAGAGGCAGTAAGGTAGAGAGGCGTGATCAGGGCAGTGTGAGGTGGAGGTCCCATGAAGGACACGGCTCCCTGGGTGGCTGAGTGATGAGCAGGGGAGCGTGAAGGGCTGAGGCAGGTCTTTCCCACAGACCATCAGTCCTTCAGTCAGCCAGTCAGTGCTGCACTGCTGAAGCACAAACTCTAATCAGACAGCCCTCTTGCACAGGAATTCTCCTCTGTCTGATTTGTTGTTAACTTTTTGATTAATTTATTTTCTAATTAAGCCATTATTCTAATATATGGATGCCTTGTCTTCATTGTTATTATCATGATTATTATTGTTGGTCTCCATGGAGCCCGGCTGCTCTGACATAATTTGAGTAAGATTGTTCTGTGTGTGGACATTGAGAGGGATCAGCCTTGTTCTGCGGCCTTCCCCTGTGTTTCTCCTTGTTGTCTCACTTCATTCCCTCTCTTATTGCATCTGATAAGAGACCCCGCGTTGCAGTGTGGTAATGAAGCCTGTGTTAGAAGAGCAGCACCGCCAGGCATTCAGGCCCCGCACACCTCGGAGAGGCAGAGGGGCGCGTGCATATCGATCTTATATTGTTTCCTTGAACCCCACCGACTCGGCGTGCTTTGTGCTCTCGCTGCACTGCATCCCAGTTCACTGTAGTCTAATGTGTTGTCATGAAAAGCTGTGAGTGAAGTGTTGCTGTGTGCGTGTGTGTGTGTGTTTGTGTGTGTGCTCTCTCACATACACATGCATAGCTTGTCTTATATTTTTTTGTACAGTCAAACAAACAAAAAATCCAGAACCATAAAATGCAATGTACCTAATGTATTTGGAACCATAATAATTATTTGAAAAATAATATAATATTACTACATGTGTAAACAAGAAATGCGTTTAAATTTTGATTTTTGACTAAGAACAATTTGTTAATGTTTCTGCACACAGACAGCATTAAAGCAGAGGCATACATAATTTCATACAAAGCATAACTATGCAGAGAAGTCTCCACCAAACCCAATAAATAAAGTATAATGCTAAATATTTGACAGAATACTAATAATTGTAATATGCATTCATTAGCAACTACAGACATCCTTATAAATAAATGAATGGGAGGTCCAGTATCATCATGCCAGAGCTTCTCATATAAATCTAATGTTATTCTTGATGCAGCTTGTTTACATGAGGCCTAATCTGTTCATTCACACAGGCTGTATGTGTTTTTGTGTGTGTCTCTTTTGCATGAGGAAGTGCAACAGATCTAAAGGGCTAAAGCGCCATCTGGTGGACATGTAACGTGGTGGTTTGCACTGAAGGAAGTATCCATCTGTGCACACTTGTGATCCCGTCATCACCGGGGTTCAAATATAACTGCAGACATGTGGTATAAAACTTAAATTTGGAACTGTGAAAATCAGTTTGAAACTCATAAAACGTATAGGGTTTAACTGGTTTTCCATGCTTGTTCAATTGCTTCCTGCAGGAACTGTCTTTAAGGGTGATTTTTGGGTCAGAGAACCAGGTATTGCTTTATTTCTCATTGTTTAACGTTGTTAAAAAAAAATACTACTCTAAACCTTTATACCGTTTTAATGCAGTGGCTCCTACACCTCACTTTGAATTGATAAGAAACACAGCTGGAGCATGGCTAAATAATACTGAAAAAAACAATTAAGTACACTCCTCAGTTTATTTTTCTGACTCTAAAAACAGATGCATCCCTGTGTACCTGCACCACACGCTGAATGCACTTTTATTTAAATGTGAATTATGTTAAGAGTATAATTCTCGTCCTGAGTGTAAAGCAAATCTGTCATGTTTTGGCATCACAACAAGTGCTGAATCTCATTTGTTTGCAGAATATCCAGTGAAGCTTGTCCACGCTTTTTGATGCAATTCTTTGTACACAAAAGACTTATTTGGTATAATGCATGTAGAAAGGGCTCGCTGCTCTGTCCTCTCTAATTGGCGCTGTCAGGCGTCCCTTCGCTGGCTTGTTTCACAGTCTGATCGGATAACCCAGTCCACAAGAAGAGGGGAGTGAAAGACAGCCTGAGCAAACTAGAAAAAAAAAAAGAAGAAAGGGGGAAAAAAAACAAAAAGAAGAAGGCAGAATGGAAAGTGATGCAGGTTGTTAAGAGGTGGTGAGCTTCTTAAGGATGATCAACTGCCAAGTAGACGACAGGCTGCGCTCTCTTTTATACATAAATAGTTGTCTTTCACTCTGTATTTCGGCAAACAATCGTTGATCAGAGGTGTGTAAGCAGGTAGAGGAGGAGGGACTGTAATGCAACATGACAAAAGTGCTACTTTGATATTGCTGATATCATTACCCTCGTTAGGAGGTAAATGCCACTGATAAGATAGAATGGGGAAATAGACATGGAAGGCCCTGCTTTTAAGTGCAGGGAGGAGCATGATGTTTAAGAGAGGAATCCAAAAAAAAAAACAGCAGCTGATGTTATTCTCTTTTATTCTTTCTTACTAGCTTGTCATTCTCTCTCAGTCCAATTTACTCATTTAATATAACCTGTTTTCATTTTTAAACAGAAACATTTTTCATGCATCTTCCACTTAATCGTGGGTATATTTGTGCGTATGTGTTTTTCCCCCCTTCACCAGCCGTGTGTGTGTGCAAGAAGGTGTGTGCATGTACAATTTTTTTTTCTGTGTGTGTGTGTGTGTGTGTGTGTGTGTGTGTGTGTGACAGTAATACCTGTGTTACAGTCGAAAGTAAGTAACTTCAGAAGTCAAGTGTATCATGTTGCCGGGATCTTCTTTGTGGTGACAACAGTGATTAATAATGGAAAGCAGATGTTGGCATCTTGATCTGAAATTTTCATGAAACTTCGCTAACGTGATTAAAGTGTATGTCTTCCTCAGTCACTCCGAGTCTTTTAACTCCGCTCTCTGGGGAGTGGCAACAAATCATGGTTGAGACAACATGTCAAATCATAGAGAATCTTATGCATGTTAGAAACAAACTCCCTTTTCCTTCCTAACATTTGAACTTCTTCTCTGTTCATTGAAGCCAACAAAGATGGACAGAGTTCCATTATTTTACAGCATTTTCCATTTTCGTAGTTTCACTTTCATATTTTTATTATATATTATATTATTATTGCTATTATATATTTGCAGTAATTCCGCAAATAAGGCCTTTACATGTAATTTTGTTTAGTTTTTAAGGCTTATTTTGCCAGTGAAGCAATAAAAATATGTATATTTTAAAAATATATTTAAATATCTAATTATAAGAGTTGAATAAATGGTTATTTATGCTTTGTTTTCCTTTGGTAGTATAGAAAATATCAATGGTAATGGTTTCTACATCTAAACCTGAGATAACACAAACTTTATCAAATCATTTCACATCTAAGTTGAGATGAATAAACTTGACTTCCAGCGTGCCAAGTGTCTTTCCCTGTGAAAAGTGATGTATATTTCAGGAGAATTTAATGACGTTTCTATTTTCTCCTCATGGAAAGCTCCAGGATTCATCTTTATATTTTTTTGTAGGGAGGGATAAATGCATTTGCAGCTTCCGCTCAGCAAAGTTTATTTATATCTTAGGATGCATTTAAAAGCCCGGGCTGCTGTCACAATGAGATGGCTTTGCTCACTTTGGATTGCGAGGTGCAAATGTATGAAAAAAGGCTCGAGCTGGAGATTCAGCGCAAAGTAGCCGGGAGTGTTGTGGCAGCAGAAATATCAGATCACTTAAATGCTTTCTCAAACATTTCTTGAAGAGGCACCAAGATCATCTTTTTTCCCCCTCCTCTTTTTATCCCTGTCTCCCAATTTCCTCATCCTCTCTCCTCCATCCTTAAAATTACAAGGGATCAGTACAGTGGAGCATTGGGCACATTTTCCCTCTGCACTCCACAGAGGGAACACAACATTGATAAAACGAGAATGATAAGAGTAATGCAGAACTCCCTATTCAATCTTATTAGTAGCGTTTTATTGTTCTTTACGTTTTTCCTAATAGAAAACAGTTTTCCATTGTCAACGAATCGCATGAAAACAGTAAATCAATTGCACGTTGATGTCGATCTCACATACATCTTCCCTTCTGTCATAAATACTTACTAGTGCGCCAAATGTGTATTAATCAACAGCTGACAATAGTTCTTAACAAATTCAGTGTTACCTAGTGTTTGCGTAACGTTTGCAAAACCATACGGTCTTTTGAGAAATTACTAAATCTTAAAAAATAAAAAAAATTAAACTCTGTATTTTAAACAATTTTGTACCAGTACAAACATCTTTATTCAAAACTAATGGGCATGGCCATTGTCTGAAAGTTCATCATAATCATTATCAATACCGGCGATATCACACAGCTGAGCCTGACATGAGTGAGATAAAGACGGGTTTCAGATTGCACACTCTGACCTCATTTCCTCCTCCAGTAGGAATGTGGGTGATAAGATCGGGGCTTCACCGTTGTTCATGTAATACTTAGGATCAGTTAACCCCTCTGACAGCGGATGATGACTCTCCATCTCATTCTCTTTTCCTTTTTCCTCTGATGGCTGTGCAATGTCTACACAGGGAAGCCACACAACACGAGCCCCACCGATACATTCTGCACCTACTTGAATTACAATGTAACACAACAATTTGTGCGATAATTCAAACAGAGGAGGAGGACTTCTGGTGACTCAAATTTCTCCTGTCATTTGACTTTCCCTACTTCAAATCCACTCTATTTGGGCTCTAAAGAGCAAGCAGCACAAATTGCATAAAAGAATGTGTGTAAATGAATATGAAAAGCAATGTTCTTTTCAGCAAGGCAATGATAGCTGTTTTCACATTCCATCTCATTTTTGTGTTTTCTCTCCTACCTTTCACACTCTTCCCTGAGGCCATAAAACAGTACTTTTACATATATTACCTTTTGATTAATGGAGCTGTATTCATTATTCTGCCCTATTGCTAATTAGAAAACGCACCCTGCTAATGATATACAGTTGGAATAATACTTGCCCACGAGGCACGCTATCACATCAGGTTTCATGCTTGCACGCTCCTGGTATGAGCCTTTACTCATAGATCCAGATCTGCCTCCTTCTCCGCTCGGCTTGTCCATTAGCAAAAGAGTCACGGCTAGCGCAGGGTGTCATTGTTTTTGTTCTGGCATAATGAGACCTGTTTTCTCTGGGGAGTTGTCGCTGAGGGTTGATGAGGTGTGCAAGCACTGAGTCAGTCTTAATCAGGAGATCTGTGAGCGCTTGTGTGTGTGTATGTATGTGTGTATACCTGCGTGTGGTCCGGATTGATTTTTTTTTTATAGTGCATGTGGATATCCTCATTTTGTTTCTGATTTACTGCTACTAAGAAAAAATAAAAAATGTTAAAATCAAATATGACCAATCAGATCATGTTTGATTTTGTTAAGGGTTAATACAGTAGAGTGACAGTGGAGTATCAGGTGATTCCACTGCTCTGAAAGTGCTCCTGTGTGACTGTCTGTCATGGTCCAAACAACCGATGGCAGTGACAACCATCAATATTACACCAGCGGACTTGTCTGTACTAATGCAGGCTTATTCCCCTGCCGGGCCCCGGCTGTGTTAATGGCTGGAGGGGTGTGATGGAGGCCTAGTGGGGAGGGAGCGGGTCACGACATATTGGTGACAAGGTAACACCAACTTTTGAGCTGACATCTGTCATTTGTCCTCTTTAGTCGACCAGACTACTTACGCTTTGCATCGTTCCTCATGAAAAGCCAATTACTCAGATCAGATGTTTTTTTTTGTAATCCTTCTCATCTTGTGTGTGAGGTATACAAGCTTTTTTGTGTCTATAAAACATCTATCCGTGTGTGCACTCACATGCTTACTAGACAAGGTGGAAACAAAAGAAGCGCATCGACCAAAGTGCTCAGTTTTGAGGTTGTGGCACTTTGACTCAATGTTTTTATTATATTACTGCATCACCCTCCAGACTTTACAGTCTCTACAGAAATTGAAATTTCCTCAATGCCTGTAATAATAACTCAGTATGAGCCGAATCTAAATTTTACATATCTGGTAATTAATCCATGATTTAAATAAGACCTTTCTACACGCTGTGCTGGTAATTTTAATAGCCAACTTTTGCTGTTAAAGGACTATTTTTATTTGATTGTGACACTGCCTTTGTGTACAGCATTTCCATTTTTGTTTCTTTAATTTGAAGAGGTCCCTGTGTCAAGGCTATAATTTAAAAAGTTTAAAGAAAGAAAGAGACACCACTGATTTCCTCATTCAGTACATGATCCCAGTCTCCAGATATCAGACGGGTTCATTGTGCTATTTGAAATGCAGCATCAGCAACAACTGTGCCTGTTTTGCTTGAAGGTGTTTTGCCTCTAATACACACAGAGACACCTACACACGCACGCACAAAATTAGCTAAAAATTAAGCCTCTGGTCAGAGGAAAACAGAGATCTTTTCTGAAGGAGATTTATCTTTGGATTCATTTGACCCTAAAATAAGGGCAGTGAAGAGGCAGTAGGAACCACAGGAACTGGAAGAAAGGAAGGTCTGTTCTCTAAAGTCTACAGAGAGAAAAAGGCCAAAGGTTATAAAGAAAAGCTTGGAGTGGTGCCAAGCAGCCGTTAACACTTCTCACCTACTTTTTGTGGCTCGGAGGTCAGCGTTTTCTGAGATTACTTGGTCTTATTTTCTCTATTCCACTCTCTCCAAGCACCATTACAGCCCAGCACACAGCCATTAGAGATCAACAGCCCATACGGTTGTAATAGCACCCTCACATAGCTCTAGGGTCTACTAACCCACAGCCTCTCTGTGTACTCTATGATCCTGCTGCTCAAGTCCTCGCTGAGGTCAAGTAGGTTAGTACAGAGGTTGGGCTGCTGTTGGGCTGTGTTACATCCGTGTTACCAGTCTCTAGTTAAATAATAATGATAATGTAGTGCTTTATTGATCCCAGTGGGGGAAATCATTAATGCCTCCAAAGGGAGTTCAGAGTGCGCAGTCAGCTGCACAGCAACGCACTGCTGTTATTTCACTGTCTTGCTCAAGGGCGCTTCGGCAGGGTGGATGCTTGTTGGTACAAGACTTGAATGCATGTGTTTTAGTTAAGTTCATCCTTTTCATTATGTACTCCACTGCTGGAGCAGGGGAAAATCAATGTGCTTAATAAATGATTGTACATGTAGGTCTTATTGTTTGTTTTCTATCATTCCTCCTATGTTGTGACAGTCCTGTTACTTTACACACACACAACTGATGGCCCTTTTTGTGAGCTTCTTGTGGCCTTTTACTGTAGGAGCAAAGCCAACAACAGGAGTTAGAATAAGGAAGTGTGGTTCTTGGATCAGTCCCTGGTTCTGGGACCTTTTTGGGTGGAGTTTGCATGTTCTCCCTGTGCAGGTTCTCCTGCCTGCCCACCACAGTGCACATGAGGTTAGATTGTGAGTGTGAGCGTTGTTTGTCTCTATATGTCAGCCCTGTGATAGATTGTTGTCCTGTCCAGAGTGCAGTGTTTTTTTGTTTTTTTTACCATAGTTGCCTCTATCTAACCAAAATTCAGGTAGCAGATTAGAAAATATCATTATTTTGTATTTCATATGGTGGAATGGGTCGATCTGCAAAGCATTGACAAGAGGCCTATTTGTTCGTTGAGGTATAAGAACTTGTTGCCTATAGAAGTTTGTCATAGCAGCTTGAGCCAGAAGTGAATTTACACAACAATAAATGTTCAGCACATTATCATCTGATTTGGTTTATCAGTCATTTCAGTCAGAGATGTATGATTCTTTTCTTAGGGGCCGATGCAAAAGCCACAACTTTGTCCTTCTAACATTTCAAAGTGACTCCTAACTGTATCCTGATTCTTCGGAAAGTAGCTCTGTGCTGTTCAATGTGGGAAGTATAATCACTCTGGATTGATACTGGATTGGGAGTAGGAATGACAGAATCAAGAGAGGATATGATTGTCAGCCAGAAGAGATCTGCCATTGGACAGGAAGACATACTATATTGGTGCTAGATGAGAAATATTTTCTCTTCCCCTTCCCTCTGGACCCTCCAGTTTGAATTTGACTTTTCCATTTTGATAACATTGCAGACGCAGTATTTACCAGGCTCTCCAGAGGCGGTGACGTGTCTGTGAGAGTGACAAGAAGGCAATGAAGTCAAAACATAGATTCAGATGGAATCAGAGGAATCAGAAAGCAGAATATTTTTTCTTCATCAGTCATCTGCTGCAAGTTTGGATCATTTTTGCAAAATTACAGTTTCTCTTTTTTTCCCCACAAATCCTCAATCGAATCGGTGTGTGACCTCTGTCAGCTCCTATTGGTCACTCGCTATAATTCAAAACATCCCTTGACCACTATCCTCACCTGTCCCTCAGTAGTACGTCAGCCTGTAACTGACTCAAAAACTACAATCACATTGACACAAAAGACACCAGCAGTCCTGCTAATGAAAGCTGAAAAGAAACGGAAAGGGCGACATACTGCTCAATGTCTCGCTGGACATTTGCTTGCAGCTGTGTCCATTCAAATGTGGACATCACCTCATGTCCTGTCGAGGTCACAGTAAACAGGAAGTGATCATTTTGGTGCGTGCATGGGGAAGCTGTAATCCTTCTTTCCTCTGTCTTCCACGTGTAGACTAATTTAAAGTGAATAATTATACCATTTGTCACTTCCCTGTATGGACAGACATAAAAACTATGTGTTATACCATCTCTCAGAATATTATCTGGGCCAACGTGCCACAATGTTTCCATGATGCTTTAGAAAAAGTGAAAAAAGTAATGACACAAGCACAAATGCTGCTGAGGCTACACACTGTACTTGTAGTGTTGAAGCCAGTGGAGCCTGGTTTAATGAACTTCTCCTCCAGGTTTCTGCCTGTGAAGACAAATCACGATGCATATCTACTTGTGCAGACAACATAATAACAAATAACACTCTCGTTTATACAAAGTTTGATGTATATATTCAGAAAATGCGCAGCGATTCCTGTTGAAAAGAGCACGTTGTTTATGTCCCTCAATGGTCCATTTACCACCTGTTAATAGTAACCTTGGTTTTTCTGCAGTGATGTTGAATAAGATTCTTATTCAAATGGATTAATTGTGATGATATTTGTTTGATTTGATTTGAGCATTAATCTTTGATTCACTTTAGGTCCTAATGTCACAAATTTCTGTTTACTCATGAGATGGCACCGAATTTACCACCACAACATCAAATGTAATCATTACATTCATTCATTCAAAGCCCTATTTTGCAATCAGATACAGTAATGTAAGAAAGAATCAATTTGTTATTAGTGTAACAGCACAAACATTTGACTGTTTACCTACAAAATCAAACTTTTTATTATTTTGCAGAGGGGCATTTTCTTATTAAAAGATTTATCTGGTCTGGAACACTTCTTCAGTGTTTTATGTGATTTAAAGAAAAATCCAACACCACAAAATTCATCTAATACAGATTCTCTTTAAACTAATCAAGTTCTACATTGGGAAATAAATCACATGTAGGTGATGAGTTTGTGGATCAATGAAATTACAATGCTGTATATTTGAACAAATTTTACAGTTTAATGTCTGAAATATCAACAATCAACAAAACTGCGCATGTAAATATGAGTTTCCTGAAATCTTTGTTACATTTTTATGATTGATGTCTTCCTCTCCTTGCCGTGTTTCTGATATTTGACATACAAAACATGACATGGACAAAAAAAAAAGACCAGTGAAGTGCCAAAATACATTTTAAAAACATCATAATTAACCACTGTGCTCTAAAGTTTAAACTAGTTTCTCTCAGAGCAGCTTTACGCCTTTTCCTGCTTCACAGCACTCTGCCTCCTCCCCGCCACTGAACCATCATCGTCTTCACCACTGATCCTTGTTCTGCATATCTGCAACCAGTCTTTACACAGGGGCCAAACGCAGGCTTTCAAAGGGTTGAGTTGAAGGTGTAGGCAAGAGCACTGGCATGGATCCTGGGGACAGCAGGCCAATTATAAAATTATGAGTGAAGAGTTCCTCTAGATCCCCTGTTGTCCCGAAGAACCCAGAAGCCTTGGCTTTGAAGCACCTCTCCCACACCAAAAGATGACACAACCTCTGGTGCTGGCTCCTGTCAGGCAAAGGTTCTGCAACAGAAGCCATTTTTTCCCCTCCCCTCGCTTCTTTTTCCTCTTCTTCCATATCTCCCCGAGTGTTTTAAAGCAGCACTGCCGAGCCGCGTTTCCTAACAGTGTCGGTTTAAAGGCAGCACTGGCAATATGACAGCCAAGAAGAAACAGTGAGTGCCACAATTGACATATTCCCCATCCTTTTGGCATGTCATCTCCCTTTTTCTGGACACCTGATTGATTCTGACAGCCTATATTGGGTATTTCATATGAAAGAGAATTTTGAGATTAAATGTTAATGAGTTGGAATTTCTCTCAGTGCTTTTATTACAGGCCGCCAGTTTTGAACATTTTTCAAAGTAACACACCCAAATTCCACTGTTTGCAATGAATTAATAATACAGTCTTGTCACTGAAGTATCATGCATTCTTTAATCAGGCTCCGGGTCTGAAACAGAAGCTTCTTGAAAGGTATTTCTTTATGATCAGAACAATTAGAAACTTAGCGGCAATCATAAAGGGGCTGCTCACAAAGTCATGCATGCATATATACAGTATGTATGTGTATGTCAGAAACAGAGAGAGATCGAGATCGGGATAGAGAGACCCCTGGGGTGGACTCTTGCTGCTTTCTTGTAGCTGCGATGTGAATTATACGTCTTGACTGGCTCACATCAGTCATGACAGGGAACTTGAGAAGACTGAGGCCAAAGGCTGTGTGAACGGCGAGGACAAAGGAACAGAACCGCGCGTCTTTGTTCCATGTTCTCAAAGTGCTCGCCAAGTTGTAAAATAAACATCCCCAAGTTTAGCCCCCCTCTAATACACCCCATAACACCCCAACCCCCCCTCTTTGTGCCAAGCCAAGTCTGGAATCAGTCCTCCATTTCTGTTCTTGTTGTTGAGGACAAGACACAAATTTGTGGTTGGTAGTTTGTGGTGTTTGGTCTCCTTTTGTGTTGAACTGTATTGGAGCTGACACATATCTCATGTCTGCGTCTGCCTCCTACCTGAAATTCCTCTGCGGCTTTTTCTACAACTGCCAACACGAGAAGAGATGGGGAGCAGCACAGACTGTTTTATTTCATCATCTCAGATCATGATACTGCCTGCCTGCACCCACCACACTCTCTTTACCACTTTACCACCCTCTCTGCCAGTCGTGTCTGTGCGCGCACTGACATGGAAATAAAGAGGAAGAGAAAAAAGAGGGAACAGGTAAAGTGAAAAAAAAAATACAGGGTGCTCAGCAAAATGTCTGAGGTGTACTCGCCATCAAATGCAGTAATCACAGCAGGGAATGTTATTCTCTTAGAAATGTGCTCTAATATCTGTATTGTAATTCTCTGGCGGTCTCATATGTGTGGGATATGTGAAGGCTGACTTCGCCTCACAGGGCAGAGCAAGAAACTATGACACCGGGATTTAGTTTTTTTTTTGTCAGAAGAGCGAGCGGCCTTTGTGGAGGGATTGACTTTCTGTCTTTCTGTCTCTTTGGAGTTTGTTTTTAAGAGTCTCTTCTGTTCTGTTCTGCAAAGTACAAGCTCGCTGAAACAGACCTCTGCGCTCTCTCTCAACTCTCCCTCTGTTCCTGAGCAGAAGTTAGAACAGTTGGTGCCCCTCAATAAGTTATACCACCATCATCCCAACTCAGAAACACGCAACAGTCTGGAAGAATTTCAGGTAAAGGCCCGGCTAATTAGTTCCCATCAAAAATGTAATTCTTTTCTGGAATTACGCCGCGAGCGCTGAGTAGCCAAAAGCGAAGATACCTGGTGGAGAAAAAAAAAAAAAAAAGAATGAAAAAAGATATTCTAACCTCGAGCCATAAGTACATTTATATGCTTGACATGACTCTGCCATCAATGTTGGGTCGAATTCTAATTTAATTTCTGAGATGTATGTGTAATTTTGCCATTAATATGAATGTTACCACCCTAAATATTTTACGCTTCTCATGGATATTGTGAGCGCCTCATATATCCTTCAAGGGTGTATTAATTAATAAACTCTTTTCTGATACTTTTTTCGCTGGAAACTTGTTAATAAGAGCAAGCAGGTAGGATGATATAGTGAGAGGAGCCAGAACATAGTTGTCTGGTGCCTCATTAACATCCCCAGTTCATTAGGAAGAGGCTTTTTTCCTGTCATCTTTTTACAATGTGCCAGTGTTGTGTGGCCTTTAAGGTAATTAATAATGAATTAATTAACCAAATTAATTCCTAGGTTAGAAACGTTGTTCAGTAGTGAGGCCAGTCAGTTTGGATTTGGGCCCTGATGGGTGAGGCCCTTTACAAGCTGATGTTGTTCATGCTTCTGACAGTGCCAGCCCCCTGTCTAAAAGCCCTAGCAAGTGCCATTTGTCTCCGGGTTAACAGAAAGACGAGATATAGGGCGGGCTGAATAATTTAAGCTCCCACAACACATGCACTTTTGCTTTTCAAGCATGAGTTATAATTTAATTAGAAACTTCTGGTGCGTTGCTGGCTATTTAAATATTAAAATCTTCCGCTGATCACATTGGATTAGCCATCCCTGTGAAATTCCCTGAGATGTCAGTTGTTGTCTTTCTGTCTCCCCCACTCTCTCTCACTCTCTTCTCTCTATATCTCCCCCCCTCTCTCTCTCTCTTCTCACTCTCGTTGCTTCCTTGCCTTTCCGTCAGTGTTTTCTGAACTCCCGCGCTCACAGATTGTTTGTCGACTCCTCCATTAGAGACAAAGGAGTCGTCGTGGACCTCTGGGAATCTTAATGGTGCCAGTGTGTGTGCGAGCGTGTGAACACGGAGCTGACCTGATGTGAACGAGAAGAGAGAGAGAGGGGTGATGCTTATTATCAGGTCTGGATTCAAAGAATATTACATTAGGCTTCTCCACTGACAGCACTAAAACAAAGGAGGGGGAAGGATGTGTGGGTGTGTGTCTGCAGGCCTGTTGTCCAGTGCCTTTTGTCTTCTGAATGCAAAAGAAACAACCTGTTGACTTTCGGTTCTGCCTCACTCTGAATTTATTCATCAGTGTTTATATAAATACAGTAGCTGAGATCTCATTACAAATCACGTTAAAATGGTACAATTCACTTAAAATTTCAGCCCCACAGCATAACCTTGCCTGACAGTTTGTCATATGGTTTACTCCACTTGTCAAGACAGAGATGCTAAATTAAGAAAAAGGTACATATATATGTAATGTCTTTAGGTTAAGAGAAGATGATGTTACAGCAAGAAACAGCCACAGGCGAAACAAACATGACAGTATTTAACGCTTTTACTGTAGCAAGAGAGAAGGCATACATCCACAAATAAGCACAACAGCTGAAAATAATCAATAAACTGAAAAAGAATCTCAATACAATACAAAATATTAGACCAGTGTACATTCAGTAGCTCTACACTTAATATACAGAAACTGATTTTAACCAGGAAACCAACATGTTCATCTTCCAGAGCAAAGTGGCTGCAACAATAATGCAATGGCAGCAGAGGTTATAACAAGATAGTGTCTGTATCATAGACAAGGAGGCTGAACTTCATGGAACTGTGTGTTTATTTTAATACTAAAAAAAAAAAAATCAGTCATAACTTAAAGAAGAAGGTTAATAATATTCCTAAAATCTTATGTAATACTTTCTGGTTTCCCTGCCATGTATGCAGCACTCAGCTCTCTGAGTCCTTTCATTCACACTGGAGACATAAATCTGTAAAAACAGGTCACTAATGTGGAAAGACTAAGTGATTTCCTAAAACAGCGGAGCACTGTGGAAACCACTCAGACAAGAGTAAACTGTGCATATCTGGGTCTATTCTTAACTACAAATTAACACTTTTGCTGCACTACTGACTACAACAAGCACACAAAGTAAGATTCATCAGGCCTTAGCAACACAAATTCTTCTACGTTGGATTTCAAGGGTTCAAATGGCAACCACAACGCCTGTCATGTTCGTAGTTGATACTCATTCATAGAATATGGACGGCAAACCCCAAGAAGAGGCTGTAAGACTGATGAAAGAAACCCTCAGTGAGATTCTCCATTAAACTACAGAATTTAGTGGAGCAGCGGCTGCTCCGAAAGCGACGTCATATATTTCGCCCTCAATAAATAAGTGTGCATGCACTCCATGCATACGGCGAGTGTGTGAGTGAGGGGAGCGCCGACGTAGAGACTGCCAGAGTATGTACAGCCGATGCAGGGCCTCACTGTACAGTTTATGTGTGAATTATGGTTGACAGGTTGTTCAATCCTTTCCCCCCAGTCAACCCTGTGACACACACACTCCATCACTAGTGGCAAAGATGTACTAGTGATTCCTAGCTGTGGGGCCAGCCGGCTAATTATAAACCAGCATCTACTTTAATCTTCTCCTCCAGACGGTTATTTATTCCTTTGTGCATTATCTGTTATCTGTTAGCTTTAGCTGCTCTCTCTTGCAGCAGATGGATAGAAACAGACAGTAGATACATGGCTCACCTGCCTCTGACTCAGAAATAGCTCTCACATGACAGTGGAAGAATACCTTACTTCTCTTCCTCACTGAAAGCCTGTGTGTGTTTCTGTCTTTCTGTGTATTTCCACCCGTCATTTTGTGTGTCTGAACAGGTGTATTTGTCTGCTCACAGTGGGTGCATATTGTGCTCTGTTTCTCCAAAGTCTGGGAGGGGCCCTGGCAGTAGCTCTGCAATTGCGTGTCAATCAGGCAGCGCTGCAGACGGCCTCTCAGGCCCCCCATCGTGTGGGGTCCTGTTCTTCTCTTGTCTCGCCCTGTCATCCCAAATTCCTTTCATCTCCCCCTCTGTTTCTCCTGCAATCCCTCAATCATCATCATCAGTTATTCTCAGAGAAACATTTCTCACTTACAATCTCCTTTAAATCACAGATCTGCTGCGCAGTTTTATGGTGAATGGTTATAAAATGATAAGAAATTAAATAGCTATGTACGCTATTGGCCTGAGCAAAAATCCTAAAAGATACTGCGCTTTCAGAAAATATTCAGACCCTCTCACTTTTTCACTTTTTGTTCAGCCTTATGGTACAATTGTTTCAGTTGTCATCAGTTTACAGTGAATAAGTCAGAGTGACAACGTCAAATTATATTATATTATTTTCCACATTAACACCTTTGTTGCAACAAGCATCTGGAATTGGATATTTTCTTTGCAGATTCTCTCATGGGCGCCATCAGTGAAAATCTTCAGATCTCTTCATAGATGTGTATATGGTTCAATGTTTCCAGCTTATCAGAAAAGTGAGTATAATGTAATGTAGTAAATTAGCCCTGGATGTATCACAGAGAGTTTGTGCATGCATACCAATCATTCTGATGTCAAATACAACCAAAACTTAATGAACGTTTTTATTTCTCATTTTATATTGTTTAATTTTCATAGGTAGTACGACTGGGTCGACAAATCAAGTTTTATATATATGGTTTTAAAGATGACCTGACAAACTAGTTTTATAAAAATCTTTGAAATTAAGTTTTTCAAATTCAGCTGTGAGACTGAGGCTGTGAAATAATTCAAAGTGATCTCCTGCCTATTGATCAGGACTAGCCTCAGTGAAGGTGTTTTTCCCTCACCGTGCATGAAATTTAGTAAGTAAACAAAGTAGTGGTAACTTAAGTTTCAGGACTTTTTAACAGAAATGTGCCTGTAATTGTAACTAACCAGGATAAAATGTCACAGGCAATTTCAAATTCAGCAGCAAGGTTGTGAAGATAGGGGAGATATTTGTCACATTTACCTGGACTCAAGGGTCAAAGGTCACTATAACCTCACAAACCATATACTGACCATAAGACAAGAATTCACACACTCGTGACATTGTTTCACACAAATATCTACCACAATCACATGACCATGTGATGATACTCCTAATATTAAATGGCCAATGATGAACTTCCCTATGACATCATCATCATCATCATCTGCAAAAAACACAGCTGGCTGTTATTCAGTACTCGAGCTCAGGAGCAGATTGTCATCATATTTCATTGGTAATTATAGAGAACATTTTTGCTGCTGGGCTGTAGCTGTGTGTGTGTCATAGCTACAACATGTGGGTCCAGTCAAATCAGTTTATTTATATATCCCTGTATCTGTATCACAGTCTGAGAATCTCTACCTTCACATCCTCAACTCAAAACTGAAACAGCTCTTATTAATGGGCACAATGGAGGAAACCTGGTGAATGTTTTATCCGATCCGGTTGGCAGAGACGCGCTGTCGTCAGCCGGATATTCTACTTGTACAAAGGGAAATTTTTTTATATTTCTGAATACTGGCAGGTGCTCTTACCTGTTCAGTCCAGAGCAGTCAATATCCTCACTCTGTCTCTCCTCCCCTGTCTCTGTTTCTGTCTCCCCAGACCTCCCCAGATGTTATTTGACTCTTATTTGCTTTAATATTTCAGCAGTTATCACAGCTAGAAGGGCATGGATTCGCCGCACGCCTTAATAACGTTACACCCCTGTAAACACTGTTGTATTTACTGATGCCTTGTAGTAGTGCTGGGATAATGCTAGCTATTCAAAGAGAGATGAACAGGGACAATAAAAAGTGATGCTTTATTTAGGTACCCCAACTGCCTGATACAGCTCTATTACAAATACATGGAGAGAGAAAAAGGTCAGAGAGAGGTAAAGTCACAGGTTTAAAATGCTGATTGAATCGGTGTCTTGGGAACTTTGACTGTTACGAACAAGAACTTTCAGATGGATTCGACATTCAACTCATTGAGGTCAACAACACTGAGTAGCTTTCAGCCGATGTTGCCAAGTGAGTAACATGACCTCCAGCTACCCCAAATGAAGTCTTTTGATCTTTTCACCCTGTGTACTCTCAGATATATTGATTATTTTAACCTTCTAACATGACTATGAAAACGTTCTCAGTGCAGTAGTACAGACATTTTCAGTCATGTCTTTTCCGTATTGTATTTCCATGTACCATGAGCTTATGTGCAATCAAACGTTCAGCTAAAATATGTTAAAGCAACCTCTGAGTCAAAGACCCCCTTTTTTTTTCTTCTTTTTTTTTGGAAAGAGAACTATCAGATGGCTCTGACGATTAATACTGTGGCGAATGGGGCACTTTAATTATTAAAACTGCGTTACATTTGAAGAATACTCGCCAGGCGTGAGATTTAAAAGAAGCTAATGTTTCACTATCAAACCATTTCATCCAATCTTCATAACAGATGTGTGTGCAGGGGAGGGCATTAGTTTCCACAGCAGGCGCTGAAAATATGCCTGCTTTCCCTTCATCAAGAAAGAAGTCATGGTTTGTCTTGAGGGGCCAAGTGTCTTCTTGTGACTGGCCATTGGTTTTAAGTGGCTTGTGCATTTTTCATGGGACAGTGGTCGGTGGGAATGTCTTGTCACTCTATTAAGGCCTATTCAAATGGTAGCGTCCATAAAATGAAGCAGGCGCTGAAATATTAATTTGATATTGCAACACACCACTATGTGTGTGTTAATTAAGGAAAGAGCTATATGCCTTAGATGGGACAAGGCTTTCAGCGAACCATAATGGTGGAAGATGAGTTAAATGGAAGTGACATTTTGGGCTTCCCAGCGCCAGTATGATGTCAATATGTAGATTTTATTTTATAAGGTGCTTTTATGGCAGTAAAGTGAAGATTAAGTGACACGCACGACTGAGAAGAACATTTTTTTCTAGTGTAACCAATGTAATGAGTAGTATCATAGCTTCTTTTTCTTTTTTTCCTTTGCTTGTTTCTTTTTTTTCCCTTTTTGTTGTTAATCTTTTTTCTTTTTTGTATATTTGACAGAACAAGTGTCAAATATACAAGAGTGAGTAACAGAGAAAAAAACCAAAAATATCTCATTTAAACTAAAAATATAAATTGCGTGGACTTGGCTGCGTTAAAGGAGACATATAATGCACCGTTTCCACAAATTAAAATAGTTCCCAGGTGTCTTAAAGACATATATGTGACATGCTTTGGTCAAAATACAGCGAGGATCAAACATTACAGCTCTCTTCTCATACTCTCAAAACAGCCCTGTTCAAAACGGCTGGTTTCAGTGCCTGTCCCTTTAAATGCAATTGGACAACTGCTTGTCCAGCCCCACCCCTTCTACCGGTCCCAGGTAGGGGTGGTATTATGCAAATTCGAGTCCTAGTTACATCACTGGAAGACAACTGAGGGAACAGCTCGTAAAAACCATGTGGATTTCAACCTAGGGAGCCTGCACATACTGTAACATTGGGGGCCGGAAGGCAAGAAAAAACACACAAATATACAGTATGTTAAAGAGCCTTCAAAAAGTGAAATTTCCATAATATGTCCCCTTTAACTGATCTGACTGTTACAGTTTTTCTCGATTGTTTACACCCATTTTCAGAAAGCATGATTCATAGGTTTTCTCAGAACTCTACACACAAATCAAAAAACACACATGTTGGGCAAAACTCCTCAATACTCCTGCAAAATGAAACTTTACATTCAAAGCAATGTTATTTTGTTTTCAAATGACACACACAAACGACCATATGAATAGACATTTATTGAACACTGATATGCTCAATGTAAAACACTATGATGAATGGATAACACTTCTTCTCCATTCATCATAATGACTTAGCCCTTTTTTGTTCAGTGTTACACTTACTACAGACAGTACATACATATTGTTTTAATACTCAGAACACACAAACACACATTCACAAATATATTTTGTTTTTCCCACAAAAACAATGTACACAGTGTACATCCCAACCAACACAACGTTGCACATAGTGGTCTACATACAAAACAACAGAAGAATTTACTGCATACAGTTACAGTAAAAAAGAAAAAAAAACTATGCTGTATCCTCTCTTCTGTTTCAGTCTGGCCACAGCACCTCATCCACATCCCCAGCAATGTTTTCCCTGACCTGTTGCCCTTTAATGCTAAAGCTCTGATTGTAAAACTGTGTGACAGGTGTTTGTTTGCCCATGTGGTGAGTCAGTGTGCGTAGTGACAGTGTGTTCCTTGTGAAAACAAGAGATTTTCTTCATGAAAATTGTGCCAAATGCAGAGAATTGTGTGTAGTGTTTTGTAGTTTAGCAGAATTGGTTCAGAGGGTGGTGCATGAGTTACATATTGTGGTCATTGTTTCTCAAGTACCAGTATTTGTGTGTAAACAATTAGGAAAAACTGTAAGCGAGTGTGCCATATCTGAAATTGTTAGTCAGCTGATATATTGGTTGAATGACCTAATAATACTGATCTTGTACTATTATTTGTGTAAGTTATTTACCAAGCTTGGATGTCAAAAGTCTAGCAATATAAATCTGTGATTTTATGCAGTTTGAATACATCATGTGATAAGCGCTGGAAACAAATAATGTGAGCAGCTATTTTTCAATAGTATGATTTACTTATACATTTTCATAATTCATCAAAAAGCTTAGCATAAAAATGATCGACAAATTAATTAATTATGAAAATAATCATTATAACAAACCCACTTTAATAAAATACTGTAACATTGCAGCTAACATTAATTGATTTTTTTTTGTATTTATATATATCATGCAGTTAATGTGTCCTTCATTTTTTTTTTAAATGCACTACCTCTCTCTCTTCTTCCTTTCTCTGTAGGACAGACCAGTGATTATATACCCTATCCTCCATCTAAGAGCTTATTAACCTTTTTGTTGAAATATCTGGAGCATAAAGACCTCATTAAATATTTACATATGCACTAACCACTATGAAAAATTAAGAAACCCAAAGTTTTATTAACCTGTAGTAATATAATGTCTACTCCTGGCCAACAAAAAAGGTCTTTTTTGCACATTAAAGCATTCTGTAGCGCATAATAATGTATGGTAAGAAGGTTCCCCTTGCATTGATTAACTCTGCTTTAATATAACATTAGGTTTCCCTAAACTAGCTTTATCATAGAATTATGCTTTTAATACAAGGTGTGGAGTTGGGGGAGGGGGGTTTGTGGTATTTTGCCTGCAGAAATAAAACATTGCAACAATCCTTAATTATCCAGGGCTCTGTGTGTTGTGACGTGAGGACTTCAGAAAAATTCATATGCTCACATTTCATGAATATATTAAAAGCTGCAGCATAAATGCCTGTCCCTGCAAGCCATACTGACCCCGTGCCTCCATAGGTGTAGTTGATCCTGATCCACAACACTCAGCCATTCAAATGGGACTAAGTGGCTTTCAATTATTCAAACATATATTCAAGAAAGGCTGTATAATGCTCCCTATCACCTGCTCCTGGCATTCCTCGCCTCTGTTTGGGATCGCAGTCGATTCCTCCCTGCTGCCGACTGAATCACAGTTCACTCAGATGTTTATATTCTCTCTTTTTTTTTTTAACTTTAGCAGGTCTGTGGACAGAGAATGAGGCTCTAACATCTCTGTCATTGGTGTCTTCACTGTCCTCTTTAGTCTTCTAACATCATTCACCTTTACTGTGATAGGTGCTCAAACACTCAGGTTTCCAGAGACCTGCTGCTTTGATTCGTTCAGCAGTGCAGGCAGAGCAGACTGTGCTTCATCCCTGTGTACCTGCAGGCACTTACACCTGCATGTCACCAGAGAAGTTTGTCTGAGGGAATTATATTTTTTAAAGCATCAGTGTCAAGGCCTGGTTAGACAGACAGACTGACAGTACTTATAACTACTATCGTACAGTACAGTTTTGAAACTAATAACACTGATACAAAAGTGTCTTCCAGAGAAACACAATATAAAATGATGGTATAGATTAAAATATTATCTATAAAATTATCTCAACATTTAAAATGCTACTTTTTTTTAGTTTATTGTCTCTTTTGAAAAATCCATTGTCACAGGTTCTGTACACATAGGTATGAAGCACCTTACAGACAATGACAACAACTGTGACATTGGACAACATTCACATACACATAGCCTTCACTTTACAGATTAACAAACAATGGCAATCAGATGTCAGTTTAAATAATGCTGAATCCCTACTGGTTTATGCTGTAATGGCTAAAGGCAATCATGAGTATGATGTTATATGTCATTAATAATAATAATATTACTGTCAATTATAATGATAACAGTGGACACAGGTTTTGTGGGAGTGCATTTTGTGGATAATATTGTGCTTTTACTAGTAACAGTCTATTTTTATATTGCCTGAGTATTACTTTTCAACTTCTACTCTACTACATACCGCAGGGAAATATTGTACTTTTTATCCCACTCCGTACATTATAGTTATGAAAGTTACTTTTCAGGTTAAAATTTTACACACAAAACCTACAAAATATTAAAGATTTAAGTACCTATCAAGATAGAAAATTAGCCCCACCTGGCTTGCATGCAAACAAAGTAAAATAACAGTGGCCATTTAAAAATTTGAAAAGTGTTATTAATACATTTATTGCAGTATAATAAAATATTTGGGTGCTTCTTTTATTGGTAGAATGGAAAGAAAAAGTTGAAGAAAAGAGTTAAAGACTGAGGTCAAGGAAGGACATAAGAGGAGTAAAAAGTAAAGAAGAAAAATTACTATTACAACGCATGATGAAAAGCTTGGAGAAACATGGAAATATAGAAAGTGAGAGATGAGCTGTGACTGAGAGCTGTACGTTGTAAGGTGTTAAACTTTGATGCCTCGAGTGAGCAAGGCAGTAAAGTACAGTGTGGTCTGTGAGCCGCGGTAATACAGAGTGGACCTATCCAGGCAGACAGAGGGGAAGAGATGGGGGGTGGCAGTGGGGGGAGGATACGGGGCATTGTGGAGGTAAGAGAGAGAAGAAGCGAGCCATACATAGTCTTGAGTGAGACAGTGAGTAAGTTAGGGGGTGCGGATAGTTAGATAGCGAGAAAAACGAGAAGGTTATCCATGATTTAACGCCTGTGGGAGCACGAGTTGAGCCTTTCCAGTTCAGGCTGCTGTGATTGCTGGCTGGTGCTGGAGAAGGCTGGGGCCTTTCAGCTCATTTCATCATGGAGCTCCTAATGAGGCCTGGGCTGACTCCCTAAGCACAGGGGCTCCAAACACACCTCTGATGGAGGGTACTAAGAGGATCCAGCCTCCACCAGCAACAACACCAGGTCCTTGGTATCTGAAGGGGGGCGAGGAGGGACAGTTGGGCTGGGTGTTGCTCCAGGGTGGGTTGGGAGACCCACTTTGTCCCGAGGCTGTGTGAAAAGGTCACTGCCCGTGAGGAGTACCCACAGGCCCCTGCTGCAGGGCGTCTAGAGGGAGAGTTGTTTTTGTTCAAATAGGAAGTGGCAGGTTAAGAGGAGCGTGTCCATCAAAACTATGTCTGCTGTTTGCTCGCACAGAAGCAGCAGCTTTTGTTTTTGGAGTTTGTTCCCAGGTACAAACTGGAAGCCACTGACACACGCCTCCTTTGTTAAGGTAATTCCAATATTTAAACACAGCGAGCCAGTTGTTGCTGCGTTGTTCCGCCGGTTATTTCGTGTTACACCTTAGATCTCTCTCGAGTCTCTCTGGGGAAATAGTCAAGGACTACGAGCTGCACCGTATGTGGCAATATGGGTGCCTCCCTAATGAGAGGCGGCTCTAGGGGATATGAAAGGCATAGCGGTAGAGGCGGGTGGCAGGGGGTGGGGCAGGAGGTTTGCTGGTGGAGCGACCTGTCTGTTCACCCCAGCCCTGGCCTTTGTGCAGAGTTAATGATGCCACTAATATGTTCTTTAAAGACCACACTGTGATTCATGGCTTTCATTAGCCCCGTGTGCCAGGGTGTCTTTCTCCCTCTCTCTCTCTCTTTCTCTTTTTCTGTCGCCCTTTTAATGATGGCCTGGAGACGAGGTGGCACGCTTGACCCTTAATCATACGAGCGCGAGAGGAGGCTGGGTTGAGTGAGGGCTGGTGATGAGATGGGAGGTTTTGGGGAAAGGCAGAGGGTCGGAAGAGGAGGAGGAGGAAGAAGAAGGAATCGGATGGTTCTTCTTCATAATCCCGCTCCTTGGGGCGGGTTAACCAAGACTCCTCTTTTCGGACAGGACAGTGCATCATCCAATGTGTTGTATAAAAACACCTTACGAACAGTATCTCATATTCACCTTTTCTTCATATTGAAATTCTGCTCATTTCTATGCTAAACCTGAAGAATGTCTCGGTAGTTGTTGACTGGGAAAAGTACTTGTCAGGATAACTTGTTTATTGTCTTCTCTGTCTGTTTACAACACCATTGTGTTGACATACTGTAACATAAGATAATATTGCTCTTTATACATTGTTTCTTCCTGACACAAATTATATTAATAGTACTCTCTGCAACATCTATAACAGTTAGCTCAATTTGCACATGCATGCAGAAACTGCTGGATTTTGGTTTGAGTAGTAAAATACATGGGTAAAAGTTCACCAAAATGAATTTGCATGCAAAAGAAAATTGCATGGGTTTGCACCAGTTCTTTTTGGATGCATGTTGTAATTTATCCATTTTCAGTGCTAGCATGACTGGGCCTTTAGCCAAACTTTTGGTGAAGAGAAAATAAAGGCATTTACAGATTTATTTCCTGTTAAAATCTGGATGTATTGTACCACAACTGTCCGTGTGAGCTCATGACCATCTGACTATTCACAATTGCTGTTATAGTGATGTTAGCATGTTGTTTCCAGATTTTAGAGATGACTTTCACTGAACACAATATTAAACCAGACAAGGGTCAAATCTTAAGACCAAAGTTGCAACAATACAAGTCCCTCTCCCCTCCTCTCTTACCTTCACCCTATCATTATCTCCCTTCACATATTCCTATTTAAAAACTGCTTGTGGTTCAATTAAAATTTGGCATGACTGGCTCTGGTTATGTCTCAGTATGTGTGTTTGTGCATGTGTATGCGTGTGCATGTGTCTGTGTGCATGAAATGTGGCCCTGGGTGTGTATGTTTGTGGAGGGGTAAACACACAGTATCTCTCACCTCCAGCTGCCTGTTGGGAGGCAAATAGATAAATGATAAATAAATTACACATAGACATACTGTACTTGAGCTTGCTTAGCAGAGAATTACAGTTGTTTACAAGCGCGTTAAGGGCCCTGACAGGTAGAGCCACATCGTGTCTCTGTGTGTTATGTTGTGCTGTCTTAGACCACTGACACTGGGGATAATTTCAATAATTTACACTCGGGGTGATTGTAGGAAACACATCATGTGTTGCTTTTTAAAAATGCAAAGCAGGCCATGTTAGTCCCTGCCCACCGACCACAACCTCCAAACACACACACACACACACACACACATACTTACAGACGCACACACACAAACATAACATAGCTTTGGACGATAAGAGCACCCAGATGATAAAGAGCAGATGTTTTCCCAACTGGGGGTATACTCATAATGCGTTCTATACCTACCATCATATAAAACCCTGCCCCCTCCCCCTCCTTCACCTCCTCCTCCGTTCTTTTCCTCCGGTCTCTATCCAAGCCATCCATTTTTCTGCAGAGTGAAGACAGATTAGGGCCTAAATCCTTCGCAATTTGGGTCGTGGCCTTTTGTGTGCTCCATACGGTGAGAGTTGTGGCACAAGACTGGGCCCCCATTTGCCAGAGATCAGGGGGTTAGGCCGGCCAGTGATTGCAGGGGAGCCACAGAGTTTAACCATGTTTGGAAAAATAATGAGATTGAATTAACAGCGAGTCTATGGCAGAGACCTGGGTATAGCAGAGAGGAGGGGTGGTGGAAAAAATTAAAGTGAGGGGAAGTGACAGAGGGAGGAAAGCGAGAAGCAGCTGTATGGAAGCAGGAGAGGTGAATTTGTGATCATGGGAACCTCCTACCATGCCATGTTATTGTCTTGAAATATTCCCACCATATGTTTTATCCAGTATAGTTATGTGTGAGGCTATTAAAATTGAAAACATTTCTCATCAGGAGTATGAGACGCTGTAACCAACATAAAGTTATATCAGGTCAGAACCAGGCGGCTGAACAGAATTTGACCGTCTTCCACCATTTGATTAACGTTTGGATGTCGTATCCTGTCGGGAATCTTGTGCATCATGGAAAGTTCGCAAAATAGGATACAGCGGTATACATGCCCATTTGGGTACATTCCTCAATTTTGAATTCACAGTTCAGTATGTGCATGGTAGTGAAAAAAAAAAGTTTAATGTATGCAGAATTTACTGTAGATTGTGAACATAAATCTTTCCAAGATATTTGTCTTATTTCTTGTCAAAATGTCTCATTTCTAGTCAAAACTAAACTCTTTCCACTTAAAATAAGACTCATCACCTGAAAATTAACTTGTTTTCAGATCATTTTCACTTGTTTCAAACAAATTTTCACTTGAAATACAGTAAGTGGAAAAATCTGCCAATGGAGCAAATTTTTCTTTCTTATTACAAGCACAAAAACTTGCTCCATTGGCAGATTTTTCTACTTATTTCAAGTTAAATTTTGTTTGAAACAAGTGAAAATTATCTGAAAACAAGTTAATTTTTAGGTGATGAGTCTTATTTTAAGTGGAAAGAGTTTAGTTTTGACTAGAAATTAGACATTTTGACAAGAAATAAGACAAATATTCTTGGAAAGATTTTGAGTTTTTGCAGTGAACAGATGACGATGCTTTTATATTGAGTGATTTTATTGAACACAAGAAATGAACATTAAGGCACATTTATTAAAACAAACAAAACAAACCTAAGAACGTATACTTATCTCATCTAGGCATTACTGATGTTACTTATGCTTCAAAAGGAAAATAAACTAAATATATAAGATCCATTCAAGTGCAGCATAAAGAAGTATTGATTTCACTCTACAGTAGAGAGAAGATGACATGCAGCACAGGGCCACAGGTCAGATTTGAGCCCATGCCTCAGTTAGGACACAGTCATTATGGTTTATGTACGCTCTACCAGATGAGCTGCCATGAAGCAATATGAGGACACGTGGGCTGACTGTGTTTATGTACTCCCTGAACATGCATACTGTAGGTTCTCTCTGTGAAGTCTGGCTTCCTCTCACAGACCAAAGACGTGCAGGTTAGGTTTATTGGCGACTCGAAATTGCCCATTGTCTGTCTGCATGTATACGCCCTGTGATTGACCAGCGACCTGTCCAGGGTGTACCCACCGTACGTCAGCTGAGATAGGCTCCAGCTCCCCCCACGACCCCAGTGAGGATAAGCGGCACAGAAGATGAATGAATGGGCTCGCTGTACCAGCATGACTTTATTATGCCTTGTGTTCATGTGATGCTCTCAGACTGTCTGTTCTTTGTGTCTGCGCTGAGCTGGGGAAACAAAGCATTTAGTTTCGCTGTCCGCTGTGCATGGAAGTTGCTCCAGAATGAGCTGAAAATGTCAGACCTCATCTCTGCTGAAGCCTTTAGTTCTGTTTCAAATGACCAACAACATGAGAGCAGTGGAGAATTTGTTTTGTCAGTTGTTCTTAATATTAATCGTGGTGTTGCCCTCTTGGCCAGGTCACCCTTGCGAAAGATCATGGATGCCAAAAGGTTAATTACTGTTGAAGAAAAATGAGATAACATAAGAATACAATCATTTGCACATTTAACAAAACATTCAATCGCCAGAACACAAAAGATTAAAGCTAGATGATGTTCATTGGGATCACAGCATGGACCACTGACACCATGGGACAGAACAAATACTTAAACTCTTACACCCTTGTAAATCTTGTTTTTTACATCTTTAATTTGATTATTTTAGTTAATGTTCAAGTTGTTGTATCAAATCACTTGAACTCATAATTACAGGGTTTAATTGCAAGTTTTCCAGACTTAAATTATCTGTAACAACACACAGAGCTCTGAAGCGAGGGCACACACCTGACTGCCACTCATCGTTACCAACCAGTGGGTCATGATAACAAACAGTTGAGAGTCTGCATGTCTTCCTCAGAGTACCAGGTACAAGTCTGCCTTTGATCCTGTGCAGGCTTTACACAGTTTTTGATGTGTAAACTTTTGATACCGAGAAATTTCTAGACATTTTGGGCTGTAAATGGAGGAAAGGGATTACCCAGAAGCTCCAGCACTTTTCCTGAAACATTGTGCAAAAACAGGAAACGCCATCAGAGAAAACAGCACGCTGCTGCAACAATCCAACACAGCGCCTCTCTCCTTAACTTCAGTTTCGTCTGTATTACCATCTCATCCTGAGTTCAAAGCAGCGTGATGTTAATGAAGGTTCCCATGTACAAAGAGAAGCTTATGTAAATGTTACCTCTCCAGATGTTCTATAGCTCTCAGAGCCAGAACTCCAACTAGCCCCGAGCCACATACTACCAGTTAGCATTTAGACAAACCTTTGTACCTTCACTTGCCTATAGGGCCTATCAGAACGTCGCAGCCTGAAAATCAATATCTGCCGCTAATGAAGTTTAGCCACACATTTTAATGAAGGACCCAATTTGCATTTAAAAGTAACAAGAGGGGAAATGGGTTCATTTTCCCCCATATCTTATTTAGTATGTACATTTGAACAGAAAGCAATGCACTGGTTTGTTGTGTGTGGTAACATTTGTCTGTTTGTGAGCAGTTTTATTGTAAGTGGTTATTGTACACATGCTGTTATTGCATGTCTGAAGAAATGTAGCTGGTCCACGTGTATTTATTCATACATGCGCTGTGGGTGTAGCTTGAACACATAGCTTATATTTTAAGTGTACTGCATCCGTCACCATGCTTGAATTGTAAAATATGAAAAATATTTGAAACATATCACAAAACTACTTTTGTAAAATAATAAGATTGGCTCAAAAGTAACACTTGATGGCAGCTTGTACAAACGCGTCATTGGACACATGATGACACTGAGCCATCTCACTTCCCTCAACAGAGACCATGACACCATGTTTTAAACTTTGTCAGCCGCACCAACCAATTTGTTGATGCATCCTTTTCACCGAACTTTGATGTCTTTTTGTCATGACACAGCTTTTACTGGTTTTTAGTGCTGTCAAAATTGAGGCATCAATGCAGATTGATGCCACTTTTTTTGGTGTGCGATTTTATTTACACGTTCTGTTTATTGTCCTTTGGCCCAACCCATAGTTTTTATCAATTGCTTGAAATGAATCAGCTCACAGTCATGAGCTAAACTGTCTGTTACCACTCGGATGGCGGCGTCATGTTATTAAATGAGCATATTTTTTCAATACCAAATTTCACGTTTCTGGGCAGAACTTGTCATTGCTTTTGGTTAATGTATAATAAGGTAACTTTTGTATAAATCAAGCATACGTATTATTAGACATTCCCTTTATGGTGCATTTTGAACAAATAAAAAAGCTGTGCCATTAATAGTTTTAAATATGCACACTCATGTGATTAGTAATCACAAATATCCTAATGCATGGACAGGCCTAATCTTGTCCCTTATGTCTGCAGTGTCCAGTGGTGAAACACAGTTCACGTGGTCATAGTGATGATGTTGGTAAATGAGATCTGTTAGCACTGTTTGTTGTCTGCTCCTGTGTGTGTGGCTGTGTGATGTGGGGCCTGCTCTGCCTGGTTACCATCATGCGGTGTTAAGAACAGTTGTGATCAGTCTCGGTGTTTACATGCAGCTGCTCCCGTGTTCGAGTTGTGTACAGTCTCTCCCATGTTTCTCTGTTGTTCTTGTCCTCTCTTGTTTCCCTTCTCCGTCCATCTGTTTCATCTCTCCTCCACTTCAGCGAGCAGCTTCTGTAAATCTCTAAAACACACAAAGCTTCACTCCTTGTTTGTCTTTCTCGTCTGCATGGATCACACATCCAACCTGGGTGTCTTTTTGTTAGAAGTTAAATTACAGTAGAAAGGCTGAGGGCATACTTTGTTTTCCTTTTTTCTCCTTCTTCTTCTTTTATTATTTTTAAAGTAAAGCTCAAATCCCTCATTTGAGAGTGGGATAAATGGTGGTTACGCCTCCAGACTTTAAGCTTAATGATATGATTCAGATAAACAACCTGCGTGCTGCACAAAACTCTCACATGTTTTCTGTGTAATCTTGTTGTTGTAACAGGAGCTTTGATTCATGCTCTTGTGGGGGATCCTCTCCTGGACCAGGTAAAACATTAAACCTCACCTTTTCACTAAACAGCTGTAGCTCACCCAGGGCGCTTCTCTCTTCTCCCCCTGCACTCCTTTTAAGCATGATCTTTTTTATATTTGTGTGTTTTTGACAATATTGTTTTGCCCTTCTTTTTCCCTAACAGTGTAAGACATATACAGCGCTTGTGTTGAGAGCCTGGTTGTATTTTTCATAAAAACTAATCACCTCTGAAATATTTATTCCCTTAGTGGCTATGAGATCAAGCGTCAGTAGATTTTTTGGACCAAGTGAAACTCATTCAAATCATTTTTTTAACAACTTTTGTTTTGTATCTTCAGTGTTTTTTTATATATACGTCAAAAGTGTGGTTTAAATGAGCGAGAAACCAAATTCCATCTGCTTTTCTGACCAGATGCATCACAGAAAACAATCATCATCAAACAGTAATGCATATATAATTTATTTAAGAATATCACCGTCTTTTGTTAAATAAAAAAGGAGGTTTTGAGGAACTCTGGTGTGTCCGACTTCTGTGGTGGCTTATGTAATTGCCTCAAACTCTGAGGGAATGAAAACAGGAAAAAACTTTTGCCTTGCGTTCTTCCCAAATGTGCATTCTCGTCTCTGAGTGCGAAAGTTCCCTCTAAGTGAGTGCACGTCGTCGCCTGCGCTACTGTGTCACACTGTGTTCATGATCCTCCTCTCCTCCAGCAGCTCCCTCTACATGAAAGCCAACCTGCTCGTTTTATGTAAATAACAACAAGGCAGAGTCTCTCTCTCTCTCTCTCCCGCGCTGCCACACTGGGTGAGAATACTGTGAGATCTTTGCAACCATTTTCGTGCTCTCCCCTGCCGGCAAAGTGTGCCACAATACCAGCTGCAGCAGGAAGGCATCTTAGCCTCCAGCAAGACTAAAGTGTGCATCAGAGTAAAACAGTTGTTTACTTTGTTTGAACTGCAGTATCTCACCCACGGGAGACTATGTGCTTGAAGTTTTGCATCTTTCACTCTCAACTTGTGACAAAGAGTCAGATGAATAACAGTGTCATTTTCTCTACCCTCCTCCTCCTTCGCCTGTTGTCTTCTTTTTCTACGTTCCATCTATTCCTTTTACCGCCCGCCCCGCTGCCACCACCACCGCCGCAGCCACCACCACCACCCTGCTTCCCCTTTGCACTCCTCTCGAATTATTCATCATCTCTTTTTAAAGTTTCAGCATGCAGTAAATTGATGGTGACACACAAACTACATTATGTTTTTTCACTCCTTTTTTAATAAACTAACAGCACTGCTCATCTCTCTTTAATTGCGCAGCAGTTGGGGACGCAGATGCACACAGATGCGAGTACAGAAGGGTGAGATGAGAGGAGGGAAAGTGGGGATGAAAAGACAGCAGAGCAGAGGATTGTGTAACTTAGTTAAAGTGATGAGGCAGAGGTCCTAAGTGACCCGGCTCAGATGTGAGTGTTGTCTGTGCGCTGATGTGGATACAAGAGAAAGGGCTCATGCTCGTTCTTTAGTTTGCCTCAACTTTAAACTCACCTCAAACTAGTACTGCGCCTGAATCCGATACTTGTACTTTTTGAAAGTTGCCACAAAACAAACTTGTGTGAAAAGAAGTCAAAATGAAGCACATTGCATTGACATGACTTACAGTAAGATGTAAGTTTATACAATATAAATAGGAGCAGAGTCATGAGTGTGATCCCTTCCCTTCTGTTTAGACTGTGGCATCAATACAGTATTTAAAGGTAAGACCTCAGGGTACCGTAACCTTCATTTCCTCTCTCTGGAAGCTTGATACAAATTATTTCTGTTGCATAAATGTCATCAGTTGTGTGTCAGTTTAAGCAGCTGCTAATTTTCACATCGTATTTCCTTGAGCTGACTGAAATCCTCTAAACTCACATGAATATAGATTTAATCTGAAAAAAACCCTCCATATTTGAGGGATTATATTATCGTACAGTAACAGTTACTTATTAATATGTTCATACAACCTGCTGCGAACTCTCTATGTCATTGACGGAGGACTTAATTGACACAGGCTGTACTTTCCTTTTGTAATTTACACCAAATTACTCCTTTCTAGGATCCTGCTATGAAAAAAAATGCAGTTGCATGTGAGTTGATTTGATTCATTAACTGAATATACTGTATATATACACATATATATCAAACAAAAAACACAGATTTTATCTAAAATAGAACTGGTGCGTTCTAAAACAGAAAATTAAATTGAATTAAATAAACTATTAATAAAATTTAACACAAATAAGTCATATTCATTAAACTGAAACATTGATCAAGTTAATTCCTAAAATGTCACAGATCCAGGGACTCATAAAATGAAATATCTGACATTTAAATTCCTTTATCTCTCGGAGCTATACTAAATTTCCCACTTCTGGGAGATTGGTTTCATTACCTTATCAGTTATTTTTGCACCAACGATGCAACCAGGTCTCCAGACTGCATCGTCCCCCAGAACAGCAGCTAAAATACACGATACACAACCTTTGTCATTTCTAAGTTTTTTTTCACTTAACTGGTAAATAGAGAACTTCTCAGACTCTGTCAGTTTAGGAGGTCATGCAGAACTACAACTTTAATTTAGTATTTTTTGCCCTGTTTTTCCTTGTACATTTGGTAAGGTTTTGTTGTGTTGTTTTCCTCTGCGTCTTTGTGCTTAATAGAGCTACAGCATAGAAAGAATAGTGTCAGTGTGGAGATGTGTGGAGCAGAAAAAAAAAAAAGAGACAACAAAAGATTATTGATCAGAGAAGTGGCAAAATGTTGTTTTTGCTCCAGTTATCAGGCTGAGGTGTCCATATCCCTGTCCTCACTCCACTCTGTTTTTCTTATCTTAATGGGGACACGTGTGTGCATGCTTGTGTGTGTGCATGCATGTGTGTGTGCATGCGTGTGTGTGTATGTGCATGCGTGCATGTGTGTAAGAGGGGGAGATAAAGAGATTTAAGTTACTTTTTGGGACACATTTCATACAATTGACATAGTAAATGAGGAACGCTGGTGCTTGTCCAATGCACATCTGTGTAAGTTGTGTGTGTGTTCACGTCTGTGTGTTAAAACACTCTCAGCAGCTGCTGTTTAACCATATTATAAATCAAAAAGTCGTCTGTCCTCAAGAGAAACATGTAGTAAAACACATACGACACCACAACATCTCTCTTTTCTTTCCTGCCCGTCTCAACCTCTCTCTCTCTCTTACTCTCTAGGCCTGACACACACACACACACTCCCACAAATTACCGTCAGATCATAACATGTCACGTTTTTTTCACTAATGTAAAAGTCAAACAGTGGAAGAGATCAAAGCCTTACTAAATGTGTCAGTTTGTGTATGTGAGTGTGTGTGCGTGTGTGGGACGCGGCTCCCGTTTCGCCTTCCTGTCACCTTTTTCTCAACCTCTGCACCTTTTCCAACGTAAAATAAATAAGTAATACTTAATATCATCATGTGTGATTGGAGGGGTTCAGAGATGCAGGAGTGGAGAGCATCCAGCCAGATGAAGTGAAGTGTTGAAAACAGTGATTATTTTTGCTTCACTGAGGTCTTATTTTTCAAAGTGCCACTAAAAGCATGAGAGACTTATGTCACTTTGCACGGGGAGGACGAAGGAGCTGAAGGGTGATTTGATAAGAGATGAAAGAAAAGGAAGTGACCCCCTCTCTTCCCCCCACATCCCATTTTTTTCAGACCTTTGCTCAAAATCTTGATACTTCAAGTGGCTCCAATCATATTCTCCACGAGGCAGTGCGATATTTATGGCCGAGTGCCCACAGCCAAAGCTAATATTATGAGCTTCCACAGTGCCATCCATATTGTTTTACCTCCCGTTGCCTGCGGTGAGGAATAAATAAAGTGCCTGCCGCTGTGGAGTGGCATTGGCAGTCTTGGCTTTCAAAGCACTCCTCTAGCAGGTTGGAGAGCGGGGCCAGGCTGCAGAGAGGGGGGAGAGAAGGGGAAGAAAGGGGACTGTCACTTTAGGTTGGGTAATTTTTGACGTGCACGTCAAGGCCTTGACAAGGGGAATGTGGCCGGCTTGTACATTAGAGTCGAGCTCACAGGCAGCACTGCACTGGGGACAGGTAGTAATGCAGTCCCAGAGAGTGCTGCTCATCTGCTCACACTATGTACTTGTCTGGTGCCACACAAGGATGCCCCCTGTCGCCCCGACTCCACTCCCCCATCCCTCTGCAGAAATGACTTTAGTCAGTGAGGGAAGAATCCATTTACAATGTGTGCTTTATAACATCTCCTTGACAATGCAGTAGTGGATTAGAGACATTTGTGATGAATCTTTTATAAAGACTTTTTCCCCATCTTTCTTTTCCATGTGCACAGGCTTTCTGGGTCCTGGCGCACCACATGCACATGTGTCTGTTCGGATGTCATCGCAGCAAGATAGGAAAGAGGAGATAGCAATGGGTACTCTGGAAAAAAAAAAAAGAGAGAAAGAAAGAAAAAGGAAGAGGGAGAGTGACACAGAATCGTCAGAGTGGGGCATTAAAATTTATCTGCAAGTCACAATGGCTGCCATGATAGCGGCGTGAAACTTTCCTTTGAAAATGAACGTCGCTTGTCCTCTCAGTCATCTACTTCCCTCGCAACCAAGACAAGCGCTCTCTGTCCTCATCAATTCTTCACTGCCATTTTGACATTTATTTCATTCATTTGCATAACTGCTCCCCATGTCTCTTGTTTCGTCTCGGTTTGAGCGCAGCATTCCCTTTTCCTTAACTTTAAAACGCTGCTTTAAATTTAATGCAGGCCCAAAGAAATATATAAATATATCGTAAAGTTGACATGATGTTGTTCTACATTATTCCCTTTGAAAAGCGATTTTGTTCATACTTAAAGGTACTCAGACGCGGCGCGTGTGGAGGTGCAGGCACACACGCACACACACACGGGCTAACAAACACACTCTTGTCTGGCCGTGCCATCCCTCCTGTCTGTCCTCTCTGTGGTGTTAACATAGAAAGATGCATAACGAATGTTACAACAACACCAACTGAACTCTGCTTTTTTTTCTGATCGTTCAGGCCTCCAGCACGCAGTCGAGTCCTCAGTAGAGAACTTAGCTCCTGCCAGAATTTGACTTTGTGACTGAGGCTGTTGGTTTTATTTCTTTTTTTTTTGATGGGGGAGACAGAGGGGCATCTGTGGACATGTCTAAAGCTGGGTTGTGGCTTTCCACAAACTCACAGGTTTAGTTTCAAACAGAGATAAAGGAACAATGAAAGTGGATAATTAATTGTTGTCATCAAGATGGAATAATTGCATTTTTTATTAATGATTACTTCCAGTAGCAATGGGGTCAGTGTCGGGCAAAAGGTTCTCTCTTTCTTGCATCTATTTTTTTTTTTTTCAAAGCAAAGGCTGAATAAATCCTTTTTCTGCCTGAGTTGGTGTCGTCCGGCCCCGGCTGCGGCGCAGATGGCTTTTCTCTTTCCTTTTTCCACTTCAGACTCACCTGTCTGTCCCCATTGTCCATTTGAAAGGGGAAGCAGCAGCAGAATCTGAGAGTGAGTCAATGCAAATGCTGCATGAAAAAAAAAATATATAAAAAATTTATCACCTTTCCATTTGAATTCAAGGTAGGCATCACTCTCCATAAGCAGGCCTGTCTCTTTAAATCAGAGGAACTGTCGCTTCTGTGACTGCCTGTTTACAAAATATGAGGCTGAAAATGAGACCTGCTCCCTGCGGACAAGCTCCTTGTATAAATATAAATAATGAATATTAGATAAATAATTTCTGCCCTTTAATAATGTACAACTCGACGAAATTCACTTACACTGTGAAACTGGAGAATCTAACTAAAAGTAGATAATGCAGTAGTACAATAGGGGTTAGAGTGTCGTGTGTGGCTGAGAGGAGCCCTACAGGTCAGACGCCCCGCTGACCCCGCGCTCACCTCCATACGTTGATGGTGTGCAGGTGACGGCGTACGACCAGGTTCACACTGTGCTGTATATTCTGCAGCCCGGCTGGCAAGGTGAATAAAAATAATTACTTAGTCGAGCTTAATTTACATGTCCCTGTTGAAAGAGGCCAAATTAAAATATATTTACAGCCCTGAAAAGGTAATCAAGGGAATGTGGTGTAAGCCTGAGCCAAGCTTCGCTCCCCTGGGGAAAGGTGGACCTGGGAGACTGGAGGATCAAGAGGCAGAAGACGCCTTCTCGACTCCACATGCCGCCGCCGCCGCCGCCTGGGTGTCTTTTGGAGGAGAAAGAGGGTGGAGATTTGATAAATGGTTAATTATGAAAATCCTTGTGCCAAAGCTAAAACTGTAATTAGCCTTAATTGGCTAATTGGATAGAATTGGTGGATGACATAAGCGTAATTGCCCCCTTTTTTCAAAGCATTTAGTGCAAAATTGAGCACGTAGCCGTGGCGATGACAGTCGAGTCATTTTTATTGCTTGTTGAAAGTGTGTGACATCGTAACCTGTTGTCGCCATGACCGAATGAAATCACTCCAACTTTTTGTGTGTGCGCGTCTATTTTTCTGTCAAACCCAAATAACTTGTCGCATTGTCACAGCCAGGTTTGTTCCCGTCGTGTTGCAGCCAAGAGGCTAATAACACCCTCAGTGAAAGGCAGTAAGGCTTTTTTTTTTTTTGCTCCAACCTGCTGATTCTCACTGAGGAGATGGATTGTGCAAAGACCTTCACTCTGGTCTGAGACAGTCAACTAAAACAAGAATTTCTCCTCAATTTTCTCACACCTCCTCTCCCTCCCCCTCTCTCTCTCTGACACACAAACACAAACTCACACAGAGTATTGGAGCAGCTCAGCTCAAGGTGCTCAGACTCTCTGCTAATAACACCATCTAGAATTCACGCCCTCCAAATAGGTTAATGTGTTTTTGCCCAGAGGGCCCTATCTACCTCAACAGCAGAACTCTCTCTGCACTTCCATTAAGCTACAACACTGCCGCCTATTAGCTGCTTTGGTGTGTATGGGGCCAGAAGTGAGAATGTGAGCAGGAGTCTGTGCAGATACAGTTTTTTTTTATGTGTGTGTCAAGACCACAAAGGTGCTGTGTGGTGCACTGAGGGTGTCACTACCTGCAGCAGCTCAGTGTGCTGTGTTAACTGTTGGAGGAGAACAATGTTATGGCCCCTGACAGCTTGTTAAAGACTCCACCATGTTGGAGCAGCTCCCACTGTGTTGTTGTGTATTAGCACCCTATACACTACATCACATTTCAACACACAGCTATAAACAACACACATTCTTGTTTGTTAACATGTACCGTTGTAAGTGGACCGACCGATTCAGGCAGTGTGAGTCACTGTCGCTTTTGATTTTTAATCATCTTTCAGTTTGTTCCCTGTGTTTCTTCATACGCCTTGTTATTTTTGCCCCTCCTCTGTCTTCTAATATGTTGTATTAGTTGAACCCATAACAAACATCCTGTCATGATGGACAAAATTCTGTCTGTGCTTGCCTAAAAGAGAGTAAATAAGTACACATTTTTAAAGCCAACTGATTCTAGATACTGTATCTATCATTTTTTAATTTACATGCAAGTGAAAATGGCCAGGAGACACTTAGACATGCTGAGAGATGTAATTTGACCTGATTACAACAAGCATACACGAGCTCTCCTGGAGAAATCTGAACGGTGTTACTTTATCATTCAAAACAAAATTTCTCCAGGACATTTATTGTGTTTTTTTTTAATTTAGCTTATGGTTTATTGTTCGTTAATTTTTTTTCTTCACCTATGCAGTATAACAGAGCAATCAGGAGTTAAAGTAAATGTGGATTTAATATCAAAAATCTAACAAAGATTTAGATTAAAAAATGTAATTGTTCTCTATCATTGATGACTGTTTTAAATTAACTTTCAGTTTTATATTTAAGTTACATTTCATAACAAATCCTAGCTCTAAACGTTTGTAACACTAACTGACACATTTCCAGTGATAATGAAATTGTGCAACGTTATTTAATATGTGATCACAGCCATGACAGGTGTTATAAGAAGAGCATTTTAGTGTAAAACATTAGAAAAAATGATATAAATTGTTTTTATTAGTAATGTAATTAGTAAAGTTAGTTAGTTAGGGTGAATGGACAGTCTGTATTTAACATCTGATCACGTCAGAGATAAGGAGCGTCCTTATAGTGCACCATTATTTGCACAACAATTAAAATCAAACATTTCTTTTGTCCTCATAGAGTCTCCCTTTACATAGCAGCAATTTTTACAAAGTAACATAAAGGTTTTTTTAATATAATTTGTGGGGAAAGAAAACATAATTAAATTATATTAATGAACATGTTTTCATTCCAGTGAAATAAAATGTTTTTTGGTCTGAATGAACACTTTTCTTATCAACAATGGGGATAATGTTGTGTGATGCTCTGGCTTTACATTATTTGACAATGCCTGAACATCTCAGCATGTGTGGAGTTATTTCACACCAGGCAGCGGGTGCTGAATGTTTTGTGTCATCCTGACCCCTAGTGGACACCCGGTCCACCCACTGGCGCTCCACTCTCCCGTTTATTGAAGTATCACACAGAAAAACAGTGAAAGGAAAACATCTATAAAACTTGTATAAATTTTGTTAAAATGAATAAATCATCTATTGAGATGTTTTGATTGCATTTCACAAGGAACACATGTCCTGAATTGTTTTGTAGAAAGTATTCAAGCTAAAATGCCTTAGGCCCTCAGCACTGGTCTGTGTCTATGAACATTTATTTGTATGTAAGTAAGACATTATTCATAATGTTTGATGCCAGTTTCAATAACAGGCTGTTCAGAAATGTGAGTTAAATTGCTCTCAATTCTCTGAACTGCAGTTCAGTGCGTCTGCCTTTGACAACAATAACGCAGACATTGAATATGTATTAAAGCCTGAATAGTCCTCGGAGATGCAATGCATATATTTGATGAATTCCATGACTGACTGGACCAGACCATATCATCGAGGGTGAAATGGATCTGACCAACTTAGAGACAGCAGAACTAATTAAAAGGATAAAAGATATATATGGACTCCTCAGAGTATGTAAAATTAATACCAGACCAAAGGACTTGCCTCTAAGCCACTTCATCCACTCTGCAGCGCTCAGACGCTGCACTGTGCTGAGGTTTGATGGAGAGCAGATGAGGCTGTGTGTGTTTGTGTGTGAGAATGTGTACGTGTGCATATTTGTATCTGTTCCCATGGATTTATTCTTATTCTGATGCAAGAATGACATTTGTCTTTTATATATTTTATTTTCGTGTGCATTCGTCTCATGTGAGGTATATTAAACATCCCGTGTATCAGATGGGGAAGCTGCTGGGACAGAATAACATGAACATAGGAACAATAGTATCATGCCATGAAATAGAAATAAATTAGAATCTTAAATGTATTTTTAGTTCTTATGTGGAAAATGTGGAAAAGTAGTAGTGGCTGTTAAAAGTTGGGCTACAACTAATTATTATTATTGGGAATGATTTAATGATGAATCAATTAATTATGTGTGCTAATAAATGTCTAATAAATGGTGAAATCTCAAAATAAAAGAGAAGGTTGTTGCCAAACCACTGGTTCACAACCAAAGAGACATTAAATTTGAATACATGCTGTATGTACTGTATATATATCAAAGCAACAGTTGAAAAAATCGTTATAACTTTTGTTTAAATAGTTCCATATTAATTTTCTGTCAATTAAAAAAGCAGCTAATTGAATAATGATTTCAGTATTTGGTATTCAGTGTGTGCCCGGTTGTAGAAATGCTTTAAATATTCTTTCTCTCCCTTTATCTCTCACACAGACTGGTCCTCTGCTGACCTTAGATTTTCCTGAGAGAGCCAAAAAGCAAGAGCTCACGCCAGTTCTGGGAATACTCTACACTGACCCACTTTGACTTTTCACTGCCCTCACTTCAACTTCCCTGTCATCCAGAGAGACTCTGGATGAGGAGAGGAGACGGGAACGGTCCTTACAGCTTGTCTGCCGAAGTTTGCTTTCATTAAGGTACAAGATTTGTCTTGTACGAGTGCAAAACTCCAGCTTCCAAGTCTGATGAGAAAGAGTTGGATTATAGTGTTTGTCATCTACTGGGATTTTAGATATGGTGTGTAAACCTGGAGATCAAAGCTTTTATATTGTTCGCTGATCAATTAT
Organism: Decapterus maruadsi; assembly: GCA_030347415.2. Classification (NCBI taxonomy): domain Eukaryota; kingdom Metazoa; phylum Chordata; class Actinopteri; order Carangiformes; family Carangidae; genus Decapterus; species Decapterus maruadsi. The sequence goes on from CM064901.1 coordinate 12,629,272, forward strand.
TTATCCCAAAAGACTTGTTAAAGAAAGATTGAGTGTCCATTAGTGAAATTGCAAAGTCAAGTGGACATGAAACCACATGTGCAATGGAATCTAATACAACAAATCTCAAAGTGAAGCTTTGAAATGATTTTTTACATTTATTTATAATGTTATCAATACCAGAGATTAGAGTAGTTAAAAAAGAAGAAAGAGTACATATAACATAATTTGTTGTTCTTATTTGTTGTGACAGAAGTAAATTAAGATACTGTACATCATACATGTGAACATAGACACACTTACATTATATAGCCCTGGCAGAAGTGCATTGCACCATGCAGGTTCAGGTCGGGAGCATCAGTTATCTTTCACATCAAACATCAGAATCAGGATAAAAAGTGATTCCACTGACTTTGACTGTGACATGATTGTTGATGCCAGATGTGCAGGTTTGAACATTACTGAAGCAACTTATCAAGAGCTTTTAGTATGAAAGGTGCCAAAAATATCCACATCCACATCCACTGCAGCTCTCCAGACCGATGCACCTCGTTGATAAGAGAGTTCAGAGGAGAATGGACAGGTTGAGAGGAGCTGACTGAGGAGCTACTGTGACTCAGATGACCACTCTTTATAATTGTAGTTGGTATAAGCATGAGAATGCACAACATGTCCAAACTTAAGGTGCATGGGGCTGCAGCAGCAGAAGGCCATGTCAGGTTTCACTTCCTGTCACCGAGAACAGAAACCTGAGGCTGCAGTGGACACAGGTTTACCACAAATGGACAGTTAAAGACTGTAAAAGCTTTCATCTTCATTTCTGCCAAGCCTCACAGATGACTGGGTCAGAATTTGGCATCAAAAGCGAGACTACATAGACCCAATCTCTCTTGTGTCAACAGTCTGGCTGGTGCTGGGAATGTTTTCTTGGCACTTTGGGGCCCTTAATACCAGTGAATCACGGATTGAATGCCACAGCCTGAGTACAACATCTTCATCATCTTCTAATGGCTACCTCCTCCAGCACCATAACCGTACCACTGTAACGCCTTTGGGAACTTGTCGAATCGCTGCCACGAAGAACTGAGACTGTTTTGAGAGCCAAAAAAGAGGAACAACTTAGTATTGGTCTGGTGTTCCTAACAAAGTGCTCAGTGAATGCACATGTTGCATAACCATAAAATGCAATCGTATTATATCGCAACACTTAAATGATTTTTGAAGTTGAAGTCAGGAAAGGAAGTGGTTGAAAGGTAGTGAGCCATGAAACTGCTGTAGACAATGAAGCAGCAAGTTTTAGATTCAAAGGTTCATTAGATTCAAAGGTGTATTTGTTAGTTTGTCTACCCCCTGTGACTTTACCTATGTGCCTCCTGAAGTGTAATTGTAGTTAACACAATCCACCAGTAGAGGGCACACCAGTGAGAAGTCACAGAGACAGCTCTCGAAGGAGGCTCAGCCCTGCCAACTTGCCTGGCCTTGACCATGCACTTGGGAAGCCATCATTTATTTTTGGAGCCCTAGGCTGCATGGCAGCTGTGAGACTGACGGAGGGTGAGGAGGTGGGAGGGTAAGGAGAGAGGAGATGCAAGGAGAAGGAGGGGAAGCAGGGCAACTTATGCCAGCACCAGTGACACAAAAAGCATTGTCCTGATTTAATGGCTGTGAAGTCTTGCCTCCCCCTGGTCCAAGAAGCTGCTGATGCTTAATTAGGACGAGCATTCATTCAAGCGCACGCGCACACAAACACACAACAAATGGCACGCATGCACGCGCACACATACACACACACACATATGCACACCTCAGCCCCAGACTTGCCAGGCTTTTTTCCCTGCTACCAGCCCCTAGCTAAGATGATTCAATCCAGCTTTGCCATCACAGGAGATGAGTTATGAAGACAGAGGGGTTACTGTTGTAGCACAGCACAACATGCTCACTCTTCCTCCAGTATGGAGGCTATAAAATTGTCACCGGGCTTTAATGTGAAGAGTTAAACCTCTGATGAGTCATCAAATGTAAAACCAAACAGGCCTATGGTCTATGATTCATACCTGTACAGGGAGTTGTGAGCTAGTCTCTGTAATGACAAGAGGGGGGGGACCAAAGAGCAGCAGGAGAGAATTCATCCTCAAATATGCCTTTAATGTGGTCTGGTATAATACTGTCTGATGGAGATGGTGACAGGTATGACTGACTAAATAGTTGATGATTTATGCATTTTGTATATGTTTTTTTTGTTTTTTTTTACATAGTAACAGCTGAAAAACTTTGTAATTGGACAGCATGGGCTTCAATTATTTAGCAGGAGAAACTCTATTAATTCTACATAACTACAGAGTAGATTGTGTTTAACTGCACATACAGGCTCTATTTTGTATATTTATGTGATATTTTATATATTCAAACAGAGACTATGTGTCTGTGAAATCACCGTCTGATCTATTAATTACAAAGTTTGATTTTTATTTCTGTCTGAAACAAATTAATCTCTTTTTAATGTTTAATTGAATGTTGATTGAATGACCTTGTTCATGATGTAGACTATTGATTTCCTTGTATTGACAATACAAGCCTCTCAGCGGCACACGAGACAGACGACATTAATATGTATACGTATCAGACTGGTAATAGTATCTCTGTTCATATCCTTTGAGTGCAGGACCCAAATGAGCACATGTCCTATTTGTACAGGTTTCTGTTATTTTTTTATTTAAAGTGATCCTGCTCATTCTCTATATTAAACATAGCCACAACTCAGTGTGAAATGCTGGATGAATATTTTACTGTCTCTTTACACAGAGAAATACGGATACAAGACAAACTCATGTACAAGCCCCACACAAATATATGCCAAAGTGTTTCTTCAATGGATTTACATCCAAATGTATTAAAATTCCCTTCTCCATTATCTGGAAATGCATATTTCTTAATTATTCATCGCAAGGCATTGAGGCACCCAGGTCTTTTAAATTTTTTATTTCTGCTCAGCTTCAAACAGTAGATCTTGTAAAGGGGACCCAGTTTTGGGGTGTGGGAATTGCTGCAGGGCGAAGCTGACAGGATTTTCAGTCTCGAGGCACCTCTCGCTTTTTCATTACAGAAAAGCAAAGGAACAAATCCAGGTCAATTAAAATAAGGAACGAGCGGGGCTGAGCGGCTGGCAGTGAGTTTAGAGCATCGCCGATATCTGCCACAAGAGGGCGCAAGGGGCCTAAACATGCAGAACCCAAACACTCGGAGCAACACGGGCCTGCCACTGGAAACTGATGACTGGTCGAGATGACAAGTAGTGTAACCTTACACATTTAACTTGAAGGTTATACAGGCTTCTCCTGTTGCGTCAATGGTCATAATAAACAAAAAAAAATATGATGTAAGAATATGTTTCAAGCTGTAATTTGTAGGCGCACTTAAAAGCAGTGGCCCTTCACTTTTTGCTCTTCATAAAAGTCTGTCAGATGTCTCCTCTTCCAGGTCCTCCTTATAAAAGCTGCTCCTCCAATCCTACCAGTGGCTTCTGCCCGTGGTGTGTGTGTGTGTGTGTGTGTCAGTGAGTATCTCCTCTCCACTCTCCGTGACGGTCGTTAAAAACTCTCAAAGTGACACACTCACGTAAAAAGCATCAGTGGCTAACCTGGGGAGTGTCACATTGAATTTAATGGCCTCTTGTTCCTCTACTGTTCTGTGAGTGGAAATCATATCTTGATGTGAAAGGTGCTCTGCCTTATCTGCCTCATCGTATGTTGTCACGCAAATGTTCACATACATTCTCTTTATCTGTCTTTCTCTCTCTCTCATGCACACACACACACACACAGTCAGAAGAGAAACCTTTCTGGAGCCCAGGACTGAAAGGCTATAATTGTGTTTATGACTGAGCCCTGACTCCAATACTGGCCCTAGTCCAGTATGCAAGTGTGTGTGTGTGTGTGTTTGTGATAGATTAGGTAGCTTACTGTGTGTTCCTGAGTGTTAGGTAAATGTGTGTGCGGCTGAGTCTGTAGCCTCCTTATGACCTCCCTGATGGCCAGAGATGGGCTCAAGTCATAACTCTTCTGTCTGGCTTTACCCTTGAGCAATATCACAGGCACTGTGAGTGCACCGAGTCAAACCACTGCACTCTTCTCCATAACCGCGGACGCACAAACTGACACCGACGCACACACGCAGAAGCATTTACTAGTGCAGCAGCAGCACACAGAGGAGTTAATACCAGCATGAATTCGACTCCCATAGTTTTGACCATTATTATTTCCGTTGGGGTGGGTTTCGGTTGTGATGCTGTTGTACTCGTGAAATAAATCACTGCAATCAGGGAATGATGTCGACTCACCGCACAAACACTCACTGGACAAAGAGCATGATTGCTCAGACAATCAGACAGGTTGTAAAAAAACAATGTAACCGCTTTGAGCACATCCCAAAATATCAGTAATTTATCCGAGCGTGTTTGAATAACTAGTCTTTAGCCAGACTTTCAGCAGTTACCTCATTGACTACAATTTTATCCTACCCACTTGAAGTGATTGTGCCATATTACAAAAACAAGGAAATTATCCTGTCAACCTGCAAAATACTGATGTCTGGCCACTTGGAGCAGAGGAAAGAAAAACAGTACAACACAACACCACACATCATCTTTTGAGTTCATGCTGTAAACAGATGTGTCGGACACATCCAGCAGCACCAGCAGATACCGAGTGAGTCAGGACAGAATTAGACCAGACTAAAAAGCCTTTGCACTGTAGCACTGGAGGGCAAAGGTTCATGTCTTGACTCCTGACTGCCGTGCAAACATTTCCACTTCCTCAACATTTCATCTACTGACACACCAGCCGCCTGTGGCCGTTAGTCTGAGAGGAAACAACAACAAAGGGCTCTTGCAATACCATTATTACCATTTTGGGTGCTTGCCAGCAACGCTCCGGATTACCTTGCATGGCAGACAAATTGGCAATCGTAACGCCAGCGTAATGGAGGCTAATTGCCTGAGTGCAGGGCTAGTTTGTATTTCATGCAAACCTCATGTGCATAGTAGCGAGACTTGGCTGACAAACAGGACAAGTAATAGCCATTCTGAAGCAAAAAAGGCTCATATTCACTAATTATTGCTCTCGCTCACTGATGACCTCACTCTTGAATGCACTATTTGAAGTGTGCCCCCCCTCCCAGATATGATTTGTTTGGGATTTACCTTGAAATAAAATAATCCTTTTATGCATCAAAGAGGAAGGTTAAATATACTTTGGATTGAATTCTACAGCATCAAATAGTGTGCTGAGTCTGAATAATAAATATTCAAATGACATTACATTTGAATCTTTTCATTTCAAAGCTGTATTTAAAGGGTCCTTTGCAAAGTCGAGACATATTCCTTTCAATTAATGATAATAATTGAGTATTTGATCTGCGTGAGTATCTGTCATGTCTCTGCTATAGTTCAGAGATGTTTCCGGTGAAAACCTGACACTTGAAGCACTTCAACAAAGCCACAGTATCTCACCTTTTTAACACCAGAACCTGTAATTAACACAACAGTCTCACCTCAAGGTTCATTTAGCAGCTGTTATGGAGCTTTCAGTCATATTGCATGGACCTTATTGGTCAAATGTCAAGTTATCTCAAGTCTTCAGTTATGAAACTTGAGTCTGACTTCATTTTCAACATTTATAGACCTTAAATATTTTTGGTATCTTGTAGCTCTTTCCTCCAGATCGAGCATATGCAGGAAATTCATGTAACCCTGCAGCTGCCCCTGTTTTCTACTGACAACAGAGTGACGCGCTTCATGAAGACAGACAAGTGACCTAAAACATACAAACAGAGCAGGAGGGTTTCCCTCGTTCAAGAAGAACAGTGATGATGTGCTTTGTATTCACATACATCCATCTTATTGTGGTGTAAGTGGGTCAGGTCACGGTCAGAAATATAATATGGTTAACATGTAGTAAGATTTCAAGTGAATGTGTTTCCAAAATAGAACCTGCTGTGGGACAGCTGGAGAGCCTTTTGGGGGGTCAAGGTTCAAGGACTCACGTGGATCACGTTATTGTACCATGCCAGAGTTTTTCCTGCCTGGTGTGTGCAAGTCTGTTACTGTTCATAGCCCTGGATCCTGTGCAGCAGCACACTCAATAGTAAATGCTCTGTGAGTGCAACAGTACTGCTCTCTGGCCTCCTGAAGGGTACCTACTTACACTCCCCTAACCTTACCATCTACATCATGCTGCCATTTGGAGCCAAGATAAATCATGGAAGCCCCCGTCCATGCTGGGAATAGCTTCTTCCAGATAAGAAGGTCAAAGGTCACATTTCTGGCCAAGGTTGACTGTCCTCAGGGCTAAAAAAAGAGCCTAGGGGTTGCAGAGCGGCACAGGCCAGCACAGGCCCCTCACACTCAATTAGGATCAAAACAACCATCAAACTTGAACTTGGATTTGGGTTACTGAAAAACAACAAAGTAGAGCAGGATCAAAAAGACGTCAGCGACGCACACTTCACCCTGATGTATTTGGAGGCTTCCAGCCATGACTGACTTATGGATTCATAGACAAACAGGGAGGGTACAGTTTATTAATCAGTAGCAGCTGTTTTCACCATCAGCCTGCCATTGTTACGCTGTGCCGAAGGTGTTTGTTTATCCTGCGCTAACCTAACAGGACCTCTGACCCAGCGAGTGGAATGTGAGAGCGGACACACAGTGTGGGAGGTCACTGCCATCATTTACATCCTAAGCACATGACAGGCTGTCAGGCAGAGGTTAGAGCTGGTCAAGTTCACACAGAACGGGGCAGCACAGACCCCAACACACACCTCTGTACACATGTGAAAAAAAAAGAAGTGTTAGGCTACTTCCACAGATATGTACAGGAAGTGCATTTAAGAAAAATTATAATAATGTGATGCAAGAAATGTAACCTGTGCTAAACTTTTTAACCTGAGTCACAGAGGTGTCGGTTACTAAATGACCCAACAGTCTATTTTTTTTCGTTTTTTTGGTGTAACTTGTGGTTTTGTGTTGCATTACATTGCAACATGTTGCTGATAACTTTCTCTACCCCTTTGCACTCCCCACATTGTTTTGTTTGTGTACACCCACGATGCATTCATTCACAATGTGGCGATTCTATTCTGCAACAAGAGAGAGGAATATAACTTGAATATTAACGACGTGTAGTAGACTCTCAATCAACCCTGCATGGCAAAAACCATTCACATGAAAAGATCCACGCTGAATACATTTGCATAGAAGGCAGAAATATGTCCTCCAAATGAGAACATGGTACAGCCAAACATGAAGAAAAAAAAAACACACTGATGTTCAGGTTGTCCTTGTCATCCTTTGATCCCTTGTGAAAAGGCTAGACAGTCATGCTGCAGTGATCAGTCAGGGTCAAAGTCATACTCCACTTTCCCTCCTCCCTCCCTCGCTCCTGTGTGTCCTATACTGTAGTGTTGTGGCTCAGGCAGCTGGTGGTGCTGTAAGACTTGAGTCCTCCCTATTTTGCTTTTTCTCCTACATAACAAGGCTGTCACCTATTCTATCCTCCTTTGTCCTCTCCCCTCCATCACTCACCTCCATACGTCAACGCTGAGCCACTGCAGCATCCTCTGCGAGACCCTGAGCCGGTCTGCTTTCATGGGGGTGAGTGGGAGACCAGTGCCCTGCACAAACTGAGGCAAACGGGGTGAGGAGGGGGGGCGCGGGGGGGGAGGCTGAATTTCTCACATTCATCAGGACCCTTATTTCAGTGATCCAAAAGAGGGGGGGAAAATGCAGCTTTGGGAAGAGGGTTGTTAAGGCTAAAACCAACACTCAGATGTTGACATGCACATGGACATGCAAAATGAAAAGTGGCGACATCAGTTCAGTGTTTTTTATTTTTAAGCACATGGTTCAATACCATGATGTCTGCCACTAGGTCATTTGTGTGAACGGTATTAATTGGGTTCCCTGTGAGGCCACACAGCCAGCGGCTCAGTTATGATTCCAGTGGGTAAATATTTGCCTGTACTAACCCTCACTAGGTGCCATAATGATTCTTTGTGTGTTGCACTGTGTACAGTGCGTTTCTGTGTACACATCACTCAGTGCCTATGTCTGCCTGTGTGTGTGTGTTTGTCTGTATTGCAGCTCAATCCCCCCCCCCCAACATTCCCTCTCTATAGCTGCAGCTCGGCAGAGTTTGATCAATAACGTGTCCTTCATTCTCAAGTCGGGCCTGACCTTGGCAGCCTTTTGTCTCTTTCCAGGGGCCAGAGTGCGCATGTACAGGTTGGAAAACAAGGCTCTCAAAAATCCACCCTTGGAAGGAAAAGATTTCCCCCCACTGCCTCCACACCACAGCTTTCTCATTAAGAGCCTAATGAATCATATATTTATAGCGTTCTTATCTTAGCGTAATGAGGTGATGCCACTTTTGAACTCATTTACTAAATTATCACAGGCCACACTAAAATGGAATAAACTTTCAATTCCTTGCATATGCTGTTGCGTTCGTTTTTTTCACGGGGCTAACGTCCGTGGAGACGGCAGAGCCAGTTCCCAACCTGACATAGAAACAAAGAGCACCTGTAACGCAGTCACACATGACAAAAGGTAAGCTGTGTGTTCTGAGACGTTTAAAAGCACTAAAACATGGAGGACTGCTGCAGAGGGCAGTGGGAGTTGAGCTGATAGATCTGTTTACATGTAAATGCAGCCTGACATAACCTGCAGGTGGCACCATTTATAGATTAGTCCTGCAGTCCTAGTCTTTTGTGTGTCATTCAGTAATGGATATTTGAGTGGCCAGCAAGGGAGGGGGAAATCCTGCACAATAAATGTGTCCAACATGCAGCATACAAGAGACATGTTACTTACATGTATCATGCAGTCATAGGCTCTGTGATTTACTCTACTGGAAGTCCAGATGCAGGTGCATTACTCCATCTTTACAAAGCTATCAAGTGGTGTCATCACATAGAGCGGTAGGAATGTTTTTCAGTGATCAATTTGAAAATGAGAGAAAAATAAAAAAGCTAAACTGAGATCAAAAGGCTTTAAAAACCTGTTTAATGTGGAACGCTGCTTGAACAAAGTTTTGTTTAGAATTATAGTTTCATTTTGATTTATTTAATCATCAGATGAAGTGTAATGATGAATACATTTGTATATGGGCTGCTCAGCTCGGTAATGGGTTTCTGCAGGCCAGTCGTATCAAGATCAATTACAATGTTGGCACATTAGTTCTGACAAATTACAATATTATGCTCTAATCCTTTTGAAGCCTTGTGGTAAGACAGTGGTAGATTTGGGCATCTCTGCCTGCTCCAGGGATAAACTTTGAGTGATTTCGCAAGAGGAGAAAAAAAAAAAACTCCACCTCTATCCCACTGCTACAGTCCCACTGGCACTGAGGAAGCCTGATGGACATTCAAGAATTAAATCACAAGATATTAGTGTGAACCCAGGAATGGGAGTCTTTTTTTTCTTCAGAATTACGCATTTTGAAATAATATTCCTTCAAAACCTACATTTAGATTTTTAGAAAGTTGACAGCAAAAAAAAAAAGGTTTCTCTTGTGTAAATAATGTACACCAAGTCAGCCACAGATGGAAACTCAAAATTTATTAACTTGTTCCACTTTTACAAAAACAAACTTCAGGCTTTACAGAACCAAAAACACAGGACAGGACTGTCCACTGTCGTATAAAATACTGAAAAATCAAAACGAAACACAACATCATCATCTTCTACACTTTCCTCTTCTGGGTGCTGATGTACAGAACTGTGAAAAGAGGAAAACAAAGAGGGGGGAAAAAAACATTTTTTTAAATGCAGCCTTTCTGAGCAACATAATAAAGATTTATGGTCAACTCATGCACCACATTAAATTGTCTTCCCAGAGGCAAATTGTATTGTAGTCTCAGTAACAAACATTTGAGAATAACGCAAAAAAAGGTCAGATTTATTGAAAATGCTGCTACATTGGTGCATTCACATAGAACTGGCAGTTAGTTGTGAAACTGATGTTTTTTACAGCTGACTTTTAATGCTCAGTACTTTCTGCAGTCACCCCACCTTCCACTTCCCATGGCTGACCACAAATAAATTCTCTGTGGGGAAACCCGGACCCACTGAAGCAGATCATCGTGGAAAAAAAACAGCCACATCTCTCTTCCTAGATATAAAATGCTGAATTATTTTGTACCTGGTTAGTTATTGTGGGATTCTCGGATGTGTAAGACTGATGACTTTATTAAGCTGCAGCTTGGTTAAGCGGTGATTGTTAGTTTTTATTTTATTTATGGCTTTTGTTATCACAGTGAGCGGCTCTGCGGGCCAGCATGACTCATATTCAGCAGGGATTCATACCACAGATCCAATACAAGGCTCAAATCAGGAAAATCTAGACAGATGGATTAAGATGCGAACTTGAATTTTACAGTTTAAAGTTTTGACTGTAGTGAAATCATTAATTCATCAAAGAGGGAGAGCTGGCCAATGTTCAAGAAGGAAAAAATGGGGGAAAAAATGTAGGGGAGCTCCCAGTGTCTGTTGCTTTGAGCTCTCCACATTATCAATATTCCAGGATAAGGCTTGTTTTCATGGATATAAAAGAAACAGTTCAGACTTCACATGCAAATGAAGTCAGTTAATAGACAAAAAACAACTTGTCTGGACACCCACGTCAAAAATAACCAAACATGTTAGTGCATGAGGTCCTTTTGTGACAGAAGTGTTTATTTAACCATCGTCTTTTCTATGCCAACAAGGTCATCACACAGAGGTGATAAACATGCATCAGTAACACTGCAATTGAAATATAATATTTAAAAGGAAATTTTAAAAATGAATTCTCCACACAGGGTCACATTGTTCTAAAGTCTTTAAATCGATAGGCCCAATAGTCAGTCTGCTGAAGTTTCAGGGTCATTGTATTATTCATGCTGGCTCACTGCCACGGTTTACTGGGAGACTTGGATACAACCAAACCATCTTTAATTTTATTAGTGACGTATGTGCTTTTTCCACCATAAAGCTGAAACATCTGCAGTGAAAAGGGCAAACTGCAGCATACTTTAAAAACAGGACGTCACTGTGAACAATCCTTTTGGAGTGGTCATAATAACAGAAGAAATATGATCAGACAAGAGCTCCATTACAGATTAAATAAAATAGCAGGAAGTTAAATAAATAAAATGTTGTGTGTCTACAAATTTTCCTCAGATTATAAGCAATCCCGGTTCAAATCCCGCATCGAGCAGCCCTTTCCTGCACGTCACTCCCTTGTCTCTGCCTCCCCATTTCCTGTCTCTTTCTCTCCACTGTGCTATCAATTAAAGGCAATAAAAAGCCCAAAACAAATACTTAAAAAAAAAACGTTATCTACATCATGTCACGTGACGGAATAGGTGGAAAGAGTGAAATCTTCAACATGAGGTAAACCCCTATTTCAAACCTAGACAACACTAATACTAAGTCCTGAATACATTTGTGCACAGTCAGAAATCCACAAACTGTGTACATGAAGAGGAGTAAAGCTCAAATAAGATGCATTTTTTTGTGTGAGCACATGTATTGTGATCATACTACATATGCATGGATGTTAAAGGAAGAAAACAATCACTAATTTAAAAAAAACTGAAGTAAACTGTACCAATAAAAAGTTTTGAGTACATGACTGATAGGCTACTGTATATAAATTGGACACATGATTATAACTGGATAATCTTTATCTTACCGTTGTTTCCTCTTAGAAAAGCATCTCCATACTTGTTCTTGAGCTGCCCATTGACATACTCCTCTGTCTGCTCTATGGCAATGTTCATGTAGCCATCCAGGCAGGCCAGGACACCTGCAGACACATATTGTAAAATGATATGTTTTTAGGTTGTGTTAACTAAATTAAACATTAAACATACGTGGTTATGTTGCTGTTACATTACCTCTGTAATCCACACCAGAGTTCAGTTTGACGACCACGGGTCTGCCAATGATCTGCTTCAGGAAGTCACTCGGGGTCTGCTTTCTCAGACTCATCTTGATTGTGGTCTGAAGTGTAGTTGAAGATAAACAGAAGATATGTTATGGTCGCTTTGTGTTTCGACTTGCTGCATTAGCAACATGTCAGCTAACGGGGAACCAAACCAACTAAATAACTGACGCTTGTTATGTTCACTCGTTTCTTCAGACGGAAGAGTTTTTGGTGTTCCTGTTGTTGTTATTGTTGCTGTTGTTGTTGTTGGTGTGTGTTTACAATGAACTGTGTGTGGTTATTTTACTCTTCGCAATAGCAGGACACGAATAGGTAGCGTTAGCTGCTAGCTAATTAGCTAACCCGCTAACCGCCAACTTTTTAATAAATATGCTTGCACTTAATGGTGTGGGAGGATCGTTATCATTGTAAGTACTTTGTATACGCTCGGTGAAATCGAAGCGGACTGAACAGCACGTAGAAATGTGTGGTTTCTTTCTAGTTATTTACAGCAGCAGCATGTGTAGTTAGCATTTCACTCACCGGTGGACGTTCTCCAGACGCTTGTGTTTGGTCTGGGCCAATCAGCGGCTAGTGATGTACGGAAGCTGAATGGGGACCAAAAGCCAACCTGCGCGGTAGTACCTTTTTGTATACAATGATGCTGGTTTGTGTGAATAATTGTAAGAATAAGAACAGTAGCAAGCCAGACTGGACGTTGAGACAAAGACACTGTAATGGTTTGAGAGCATGATACGCTTCATTGTGTTGAAAACACAACAGATTATCAATTTGGAGAACTGTAGTCTACTACACCATCCACATGCTACAGAAATGTGTGCCTGTATACCTACCTTAAATTAGACAGGACAAGTTAATATTGAATTACTAAATATTTAATTAAAGAAAATAAATATATACAAAGAACTGATGACAGAAAGTGTTATCTGATCCAAATCCTAATATTGTAGTTTATTCATCTGTTTAATTGCTTTTCATTGTTTTCACAAAAGTAGTCTATAGAAGGGGGAAAAAATCTGTAGGTAGGCCTACATCACACTGGGTCACAGTGTCCATTTAGATAAACATGGACTATTTACTCTATTTTATCATTTAATTTCTCTCCACTTGTTTTAGAACATTATGAAACAACCTACATGCCGTTGTCTGTAACCTGTGTAAAAACATACATTCTTAAATTGTAGTTTTACAGATTTACACCCTTAGTGGCAGCATTTAGGGTTCATTAACAAAAAAGTGAGATACAGATTTGGATTTGGTTTTGTTGACAATAATGTAGACACTCTGTCTTTCAAGTATTCGGAAATAGTGTTAGAAATAGTTGCCTGTTTTATTTCAGGTGCTATGACACCTGAAATATATATAGGCTATAAAAAAAACAAAAACATTGTGTTATTGTGCACATGCACCATCCCAAGTAGGCTAATATGTCAGCCTTAACCAGACCAGAGAGCAGGAGTGTATTTATACAGTATCTCAGTTTTAGTTAAATACTTACCAAATAGCACTGTATGTTGAATAATGTTAGGTTTATAGCTGGTATAATATGTTGATATTTGTACGCAGTGTCTTGTAAGTGCATGTGCATACAGCTCCAGGTGGGAATTATCATCTTCTTCTTGGTTGTTTGGTCATTTTAAAGTCTGTCTTTTGTATTTCAGATTTTTTCCCCCCTCATATAACCAGTCATCTCATGAGATCATGACCACAGCAAGATATTTTTAGCTTTTGGTTGTTTAAAATCAGACTTCAAAACATACAAAATCATGACCTCAAATAAAAGCAGAGAGGGCAATTTCAGCGAAAACAACAACAAAACCAAAATAAAGTTAAAAAAAATTCATAAAAACTGACACAGCATTATCTTGAGAAAGAAAGCGCACACACAAAACTAAAAGTTATGTTCGTTCTTTTGACACCAATGTTTCCTTTTTACTTTGAAAACACTTCATGATCCCATGGTGTGACAGAGTTCAACTAAATTTAACTAAACTAAAATATGAACCTCTGTATGTCAGTGTAACCCCACTTTGTTACAAAACCTGCAGTTGATAAAAAAAATTGAACACTGATTATGTTCCCAGCCTTGTTTTACTTTCATCAAAGTTATTCCTGGAATGCACTCACTTTCACAGATCTACATATGTGTCACAGAATCTGAGGGAGGATTTTGTCCCTGCGTTCCTGTGCTATGCAGAGTTTTTACAGTGCAGCGTCCGTGGAACTGTACAAACTTTCGCAGCCGTGATGGAAACTGGCTGCTGCTGGACAGCGGACATGTAGCTGGGAGCCAGATGTACAAGGAAGGAGAGCAATGTCTGACCCTAAGACAGAGTGTAAGTCACAAACAAACAAGAAATGAATCGCTGATTGTTCGGACAATGATAACACAATTTCCCCATAGGCCCACCCTTAATTAAGAGATGCCTACCAATTAAGGGTGGTTTGCTTGATCTAATTCCTTCAGCACTAATCATATACTGCTACACAGCAAGGTTGCATATTCTGATGTGTTTAGTTATTGTATTACTCTTTAGATTTTCAAATGGACTTGAATATGTTCTTAAATCAATGCAATTTTAGAAATACACTATAGCTTTGCTTTGATTATTACTATATCTTATGAGTGTAACTAAAATTAAGCGTCCTTGGGGTTCCACATCCTTTTCTCTGTTTTATTCCTCTAGCTGTGCTGTGTTGTGAAGGGTAAGAGAAAGTCCACCATCTGATAAAACTCTGGTTGCTGGGTGCATGACCCAAACACTGCACAGCTTGGGAGGTACATGAAAAATGATGTAGGGGGGAAATAGGGATGAAATGGTGAGGTGAAAGATAGAAGAGAGGAATGGAGGGAGGGAGGATGTGCCAGTACGTGTTAACAGAGACAGAGAGGGAGAGAGACAGAGAGAGAAAGAGGGATTGTGAGAGGTGGAATCATAAAGTACTTCTTGTGTGTCTAGACAGGTTGCTTGTTAGCAGGGCATGGCTAGCCCTGTGGAGGCTAGAGGTTAATTTGGTATCTGCTGCTGTGTTAAACTAAGGTCAGTACTACAAGTCCTTAAGTCATAAACAAGAGTGGTTAAGAGCCATGTATACACCTAGGCACCGGTTAATGAATATTCAATGAAGATTTTTTTTTTCCCCCTTGTCCCCTGTTGCCTTCGTCGTTGCTTGCTTTGAAAGAAATTTTTGGAAAGAAAAAAAGCACAGTTTATCTCCGTGGCCTTCAAAAATGACCTCTGTACACTTACATTTACTTGTCCTTTGTTATCATAATACACGGCCTTAGTCCTAATAGAAAGTGTCGTTTTGCTATTTGAAATGTGGCATACTAATTATGCATCTCTGTCCCTGACTGCACCAAGTGTAACTACCTATAATTTAATAGCTTAATACAATAAAAACAATAATGTAATAATAATGTGATGATAAAGTCATAAAGTTTGGGCTCAAAACGAAAGTTAAACTTAACGACCAAGGTTATATCCTCGTTGGCATTTGATGTAGAGGCTCTAATATGCAGCCGGTAACAGGGCAGGAGAAAAGAAAATATGCATGAACCGAGTGATCACAAACGCGGTGTCCAGGGGCTCTGAGATAAGTGTGTTTTGCTTGTAACCTGCAGAAAATCCACCAACCATAGATAACAATTCAGCTGAAATGGGGGTTAATTGTAAACATTGACACTGCGGTCTGAAATCATTGTCAACATAGCATCCCATTTTACCACGGATTACACGTCAGTGAATGCCACTCATTCTGCTGCCTATACATTAGTTAGAATTAACGTGCGTAGGAGTACAAATGCCAAACCTTCTTTACTTTCCCTGTAGTAGCAGTTTGATAGTAGGCTTTGCTTTTAACCGATCCGATTCAGACTCATGCAGACCAATTTATTTTCCACGAAAACTGCACTAATTATATTTTTGTTGGTCAGACTGACCTTAAATCACATTTTTGCTGTTTCTCTATGTTGCAGATTTCCCTGCTGTGTGTCTTATTGCTTTAGGTCTGAATGGACATCATTTTATATTAGTAACTGTTTATTTATTGTTTATGATAGGCTACAGTTTTATGTGGTAATTTTACTTTCTTTAATTCTTTTTAATACCTTTGGTTACAGTCCTTTTGGATCTTTTATATGTTATATGTGCCTTGTATAATATCCAATAATAGTGTTAATAATAATGATCCTTTTTTTCTTTTTTTTACTAGTAGTAATAGTAGCGGTATAGTGATTTTTATTTAGAGGTTTTTAGGGGCATCATTATCCTACATATTTTTATTGCGCACAAATTACTGTATGTACAGTAATTGTCAACCATCATTATCCAGTTATTGTATGTATGTAATTGTATTTCTGTCATTTCAGTCAGGCTCTTTTGCACTTCAAGCATCATGAGGCCACATTTCTCAAACTTCATTCAAAAACATCTAGAACATCTGGATGTCTGGACACAGAGTGAGTGACTCTCCCTCAGAAATGCTCTGACCATCCAGCACAAGAGTGGTCAGCCAGAAAGCACAACAGCAGTGCTGTCAATTGAGAGACAAATCCCGTCTCCATCTCCAGACCCCTTAACCCCAAGGGGCGGGCTAGTGAAATAGAAAGATTATGGTGACGGGAGATGCTATTGTAGGTGGGAAATGGGGGACTGGACCAAAGGAGGTAGAGGCTCAAGGTGAGTGGGAATAAGAAGTGGGGGGGGTGCATCCCTCTTGTATCCAAAAGCAATATGCAGGATTGAGGTGGAGGTGGGGGTCGGCGATGCAGGATGAGGAGGAAGTCTAGACTGCATTGACCCTTCTGAAGCCAGGTTTTCTCTTCAGGTCAAGCTTGATATGGAGAAGATAATGGAAAAGCTTGGGGGAGTTTTCAAATAAAAAAAAAAACAGATTGGTAGACAGAGTATCCCCGGTCTTGCTTCTATGTAATCCCTAACTGTATGGAGGTAATAGCTTGGAAGTGATGGGAAACCTTTCTTCCATCAAAAAGGGGCCAGGAAACCTTAGCTGCATGGCTTGATGCTTGGATCTGTTGCCTTTGTAGCACAGAGGGTTGTTTTAGATGGCTGACTTGTTCAAAGCTCTGGTGACTCTTCCCATGGCTGCCCTGTGTTCATTTAACTGTGCAGCAGCAAAGGTGCTTACCAAAACAGGTGGTCATGTCTTCACATCCACAGTATATGAGTTCTGAATCCCTTATGTCATAACCTGTAACTGAACAATAAAGAATGAACATTTATAAGCTGTGTGAATTACCCACAAGGGGAGTGCGGAGTGTCCCTGTGCTTTGGGTTTTGCTCCTTATTATTTCCATGCCAATGACAACTTCCACTTAATGACTCAGTTGTGAGCACTGACAGTTGACAGCGGTTGGCTGGCCCGGGGCCCCCCATGCTGAGAGAAGGGGATGGTGCGATTCAGACGAGGTGGGATGTAATCACTCCCTGTAATTTAGAGGAAATCCACTGAACTGCTCACAGTCAAGATGAAAGCCGTCTTCTTGTTCTGTCTCTCCGCAGCTTGCAAAAGCCTGAAAAGAGAGGTTCAGAGAGCCAATTCTGCCTGGTTGGAGTCCCCCAGGGGTTAGTACTGGGACCATCTCAAATCAGCTACAGCCCTGGAGCCATGTTCTTTCCCCAAAGGAGATGCACCACAGACAGACAGTCAGACTGCCCATCCTGTGCTGCATGGCCCAGGCGCAGCCAGCCAGCTCACAACTCTCCTGAGATCCTCCTTAGTGGAAAGAGAGTTCAGTGGAGCTTATGCTGAGGGCTCTGCTTGTATCTATCTGTCTGTCTGTCTTTCTGTCTGACACTCTCTCATGTCACCTTATCCTCTTCTACTTCTCTTGAATATCTCTATCTAAAAAACTACACATACAGTGTTTCTCATTTTAAGAGGGGAAAATATGAACATTGTACAATATACCATTAAATAAACTATTCCTTGCTACATGGCAAGCATGCATGGATATGGGTTTCCCTGTCATAAACATAATTATTTGCACATATAATTATACTTTAATAACCTCAACATTCTTTATTGTTTGGATGGCGATTTCACAAGAATATTTGGTTCAAGCCAGGAGAATATTACACAGTTTTGTCACACAACGCTATCCCACCAAGTTGTCAAAGAGACACTGTAGTGGTTTTGCTTGATAGATGGTGAATGGTGCTTATACAAGGAGCCACTCCAGTGTGCCCATAAATATGCATCGTGACATTTGGAACAAAGCCGCTCGTCCTCTCTTTCCTGATGAGCTCTGCCTGCATACTATAACATATTGCCATACTGTCACACCTTGTGTTTCATAGCCAATCTCTCTGTTCATCAACTTGGCAGATAACCTCTAGATGCTGACAGATGATATGGGAGATGGCATTAGGGCTCTATTGTATGCAAAAGCAGGATGCAATTTTCCCAAACAGTGATGCTTATACACGTAATTAATAATTAAAACGTATTATTTTGTGATGTATATGATAAATGGTTATATGAATAATTAAAAAGAGTGTTATCTTCACAATATTGTTTTCCAGACAGAGCCGATCAAATTTCCCGATTGATCAACAACAAGGTCAGAGGTGAGGACATGTTCTCACATTGACTGAACATAGTAAGGCGAGTCTAGGAGAATGCTCCCTCTTCTCACTGTAGCATTAAGAACATAGCTGGCCTCTTTCTCCAAACACCTCATTGCTTTAGAAAGGAATAAATATCCAAGACAGCCAGGAGCAGTTCCTTTCAAATCCCACACACACGCATATCTCTCTCTCTCTCTCTCCCCTCCATGTCTCTCTTTTTCACTCTCTCTTTCTGTCATTTGACCAGCAGTGCTTCCTGCCACTGAGGACCTGTGACTCAACAGCCAGAATACAGCAACGTTCTCTTGCCCACCCTCTTGAATATTCATAGAAATAAGAGGACTGAAGCTCAGACCCATCCATCTTGTATCCATCCACATTTATATAAATATATATATTTAAAAAAAAATGGAAGTGTGTATGGGTGCGTTAGAGGGGAGGGGTGGGGAGGTTGCGAGCTCGCACTAGATGTCTAAACGGGTGCTGTGAGAGAGGGGGCGTGGGGGGGCTGTTTTACACTAATTTCTTTATCCCTTTCACAGGAGTGCCATGTTACAAGAGAATTCCTGAGGCGAGCCAATGGCCCGATAAATCTGCCGGAGCCTCTCTCTCAATTTGTCTCCGTGGAATGTCAGCTGGCAAGCGCCCAGACACTGAGAACCTCTTTTCACAATGCGCCAATCTAACAGACGAGATCCCATGTTGGAGCTACAGTACAAGGACTGGCATGGATAAATTGCCACGTGCCTTATCTAGGTCTCTTTATGTCTAACTGTCTGAGGTCTTGCTCCTCACACGGCCTCAGAAGGCCACTTCCTTCCTAGCCCTGCCGGTTAACCTAAACGGCTGAGTGGATGACATTGACAAAATGCAGGTGTCACCAAAGAGGAACCTGTGATATGACACAGATGCTGTGTCAACCCGTCTTCCTCCATATGACCCCGCAGTGTGAACAGAGATCGTCCTGTTTGGTGTCGTTCATCACTGTGTGGCGCAGTCTCCCACATAGCTCGGTCCAGGTGGTGGAATGGCAGAGTGGGAGAACAGACCATGTTTGTGTGAAGATGCAACAACTATCTTTCTCTGTTTTTTTTCTTTCTCACTCGTTCCCTCCCTCCCTCCCTGCCTCCATCCCTCCCTCCATCTTCAAACAGACTGCTGTAGCACTCTTTGTACTCTATTTAAAGGTTGTAGGTTAGCAAACAACAAGATGCCTTCCCACCTGTACCCCTAAATGAGTCATGAGCCATGAATGAATCCATCCATTTATTTATGTACAGTATACTTGCAGGAAAAATACATACATGTACCCAAAGATGAATAAGAGTACTGAGTTGTCGTTTACTGTCAAGATACCATGATGTAATCACTCATTTATAAATAATGATCATATCAATATTACTGTAACATTAACAGTACAATGGTTTACAGTAGTTTAGACGATCAATTGTTTTTGTTTTAATTAAAGAAGAAGTAAGTGGTCCTGTTTCAAGTTCCAGGCAGGCTTTTGAAATGTAAATACAGTAAGTCACAACTCATTTCCAGGTAAACTCGTGTTTTTAACCGGTGAAAGTCACTATAACAGCCAATATTACTGAACTGGTACCACTTCACGGTCGGAAAAACATTAACAGTCGCCACAACGGCGTTCCTTGGCTGCACACACAGGTTCCTCATTGGTAAAAACTGTAGGATACGATAAATGTTTTCTCCTCGGCTCAGAGCAGAAGTGACTGACAGACCCGTGTTTTGGTCCAAACATGTAAGTGATTGCTGTCGGAAGATATTATTTTTATACTTCTGCTTTAAATTAAGTTTATGTTTACATCATACAATGCAGTAATGTCGTGGAAAATACAGACATGATATTAACCTCCTGTTAAATTGCAGTATAACCGTATATGTCTGCAGAATCACAATGTGCTTACTAAAAATATATTTATTTTGTAAATCACAAAACTATCAAATGATGTAGGACAAAATAAAACCCCTAAATGAACACTACAGCTATCCTCTACAACTCTGAAGTTTCAACACAGCCAATCACACAAGCGTATTTAAGGGGTTCATGTTACTGCGTGACAGTTGGCATGACTGTAAAAAAAGGCATGTGCCAAGTGGAGCTGCCAATTCTCAGCATGGCTGGTTTTAATATTTTAATGTGTTTCATTACAACAGTATGGGCCAGATAGCCTTTCTGACGTCCAGACAATTGTCTGCAAATGAACAAGATTACATGACAAGCCCTGAATGACAGAGATACCCACTGCTGCCTACCCTAGCCACTTATCTGATGGTAGCCTAGCAACAGATCCCTGACCTGGCTTTGACCTCCACCCGATAAGGTCAACACCTGAAGGCTCTCCCATTGGAGGGCTGGCGGAGAGAGAGGTGGAGCTTGGGGATGTAGGGAGACAAAGGACTCACAGAGCAAGGGCAGCCTCCTCTGCATACAAGTACAGTTCCCTGCTCCCTGCTGACAAAAAAATGTTCATACAAAAGCATGCCAGACCTCTTTTATGCGGGTTCGTTATACCTGTGTGTGTGCGTGTGTGCGACATGGTGTGCGCGTAAGAGGCAAGCCAATCACACAAGAATGGTCAGAGAACGGCAGCGTTTTGTATCCGCTTTTAAAAATACAGGCAGCTTCTTTTTCCACGGGGTCAGTAATGCTTTTCCCCTCAACGCAGCATCAATAAGAGGAAAAAACAGCAGCTGTAACTGCTCATAATGAAAACTATTGTGGTGCCAAATAGAAGAGATGCATTATGAAAGAGGTGCTGAATGTGAAATTAATCGACCAGAGCAGCCCACCCTGATAGACATCCCCACTTCTCTTGTCATTTGCGTGCGCACACACATACGAACCTCACTTGGTTTAACGGTAGCGATATGGAAGTTAATCCAAATTGTGATAGTGGCAATATCCTATTAGACCATGGCAATAAAATCAAGCTGAGACTGGTAACACATTACAGATATCAGAACATGTTCAGCACGCTCCATTACAATATGAAGTGACATTAATCAGCAGGGGTCCTCTTACACACACACACACACACACACATGCACGCACACACATGCACACACAGGCATAAAACAAACATGCAAATCATACACACAGACATGCACAAGCCCAAAGTACAGCTCCAATGAATACAGATTCAAGTGGTGAAGTGCTCTTTCAGCAGCTGATATTATTTTAAATGGTAAAAAAGAATTTATCTCTGGCCTTATTCTTGATGAATTCAAACATATTGTAAAGGAAAAAGATAGTCAAGCAGCCAAGGGCAGAGAGGTAGACAAGTGAGTAGCCGTTCATAATACTTTTTGTAATTATTTTTGCTCGCCCAGCTTGTGGAATAAAAAAGTGATTTAGAGGCAGGTGGCAGTGTTACTGTCCTAGTGCTTTGTGACATCCTGTGAAAAATGTTCTGTAATGCAGTATGCAAACTACTTGAAATGATAAAAGAGCACACTGTTTTTAGAACTGAGTTTGCAAGGGGTGTGTCACCGATCGGCTCACCGATTCCCCGCTGTTCTTAGTCAGACGGGGGCCGTGTTTTAAACCGTGCATCGCTCTTTCTTTGTGATGTGCATATTCACTGAGGTGTTGGCACTGCTGGGATGATCATTCAGCCTGTCAGATTTGGCACTGCAAGCTAAAATAACTCTTGTCCCTGAGTCTAAGGACCTTCACTTCCCTCCAGGGCCTTTTGCAAGACCTCTAACCCAGTTCACCCAGGGCAACCTAGGCTCCTCCTCTGTGTGTGTGTGTGTGTGTGTGTTGCTGTGTGTGTGTGTTTGCACTGTCTCCTTACTGCGGGGAAACTGTTGAAGGTCAGAGGGCAGGAAGTTGGCCACCTGCCTCTGTCACACTAGTAAAAGTAGTAGAGCAGAGAGAGGAAGCAGTAGCAGGAGAGTTACACACAAAGAAAGAATGAAAGAGTGAATGCCTGTGTGTGCGCGCTTTTCTCTGACAGCTGAGTTGACTAGAGGGTGAGGGAAATCCTTAAATAAGTAAGAATAATTGTCATTTTAGTCACACGCTCTAAAAATCTCCTGCTCTTTCAGATGTGGGTTTTTTTTTTTCAGTGGGCATTTTGTTGACCTTTGTGAAACTTGGTTTATCAGATCTGCAGACTCTGCGTGTGATTAAAGGAAACAAGTGCTGTAAGCTTCTGAGTTCCCCAGGACCAGTCGCTGAATAACCTGGTGCAGGGATCTCTCCATTGGTATTTGCTAGAGGCGACAACCCTTCCCGCACCCTGCATAAATGTGCCAACCGAGGACGAGAGCATAGAAGGCCAGAGGGCAAAAAGGGAGTGAACCACCTGCTTCTGTCACACTGTCAGGATGAAGGCGGACGGGTGCAAATAGGGTGAAGTGTGTGTGTGCGTACGTGTAGGGGTTGGTTTGGGGATATTGTGTAGGAGGGGGACAGGTGGCACGCCGGACAGCGCTGGCACAAGCCACCCCAGGATTTATCACTCAGCGACAGTCACGGCTGGGCAGGGGACAGATGTTTCTGTTTACCCCAGGGCAACATCTGACTGGCCGAGCCTAACGTTAGCCCAAGCAGCCTCGCCCGCGCAGACAGGACAGGGCCTGAGAGGATAGGATAGAGGAAGACGAAGGGAGGGGGGGGAGACAGAGAAAGGGACAGAGAAAAGGAGGAGAAACTGGAGGATGTTCAGTTTGCCTCCAAGGCACGTAAGCAAGTTAGCTCATTTCTCTCCAGTCTCCCTCTGAAGCACGTGAAACTCATTTAGCCCCCACTAACTGTTGTTGCCACTATAGGGAACCATTTTAATAAGTAGTAATAATGCCGACTGACAATATGAGCTGTTCTCAAAGCAGGGATCCTGCACCGGTTATTGGGAAGTGAAACAAAACAATTCTTATTGACCTCCAGTATTCTGCCCTTTCACTTTGTTAGAGGAGCAGTCATAAACCCACAGCTGTTATTTAAAAAGCTATACAGTGCATTAGTGTATGTGCGTGTGTTGTACTCAGGAAATTTGAGAGCTGTCACTGGTAATATAGCTGGAGAACTCATCCCTGGAGCAATGAGGAATGACCTTTAGGTTCAACCCTGAGTGAGGTCATGTCAGTGTTGCCATGGCTACTATCAGCAGACTGTCCTGTTGCCAGCATTACCTCAGCTGCCTGGCATTGTCGGGGTCAGGGAACAGGCTGTGACCTCCCCGTGGTGATCAAACTCAACGGGGAACAAAAAACACCACCAAGAGCTACACTAGTAGACTAGTATAGTTTATTTACTGTTACTGTACCTACATGGTTTGATGGGAAATCGATCGTGGCACCGGATGTAGTCTGGAAGTTTAAATTTCTGATGATTTATGTCAGGAATAAGTCAGCCTGTTAAACTGAGTCTGATGTTACATTAGGTTTTCTGTCATTAATTACCACTAATGTGGTGCAATAAGCAAAGGGTGAATACACAGAGGAAGATTTAACACTATCTAGCATTAAAAAAAAAGCTTGAATGAGAATTCAATCTGCACTGGGGTTGTTAACTAAATATTTGTAAGTATAAACATCCATGCAACAGGTCTAGAAACCCACAGAATAAAGACATTCATCTGTAATTTTATTGCACTGCCCAAAGCAGTTATATTATATAGCCGTATTGCACTGATTTAGTAGAAACACAGTTTGCACTGCATTGCATTTTATACATGATAACTGATGTGAGTCTGTGCACGCTCTTCAAGTCACCGTTTATGTCTTTTACATTTTGTTTCTAGTTTATCTTTGCACTGGGATGGCACACAAGCACAAACATCTGAATATGTAGGATGTATACTCTGAAATGTGTAACTCTTTCCACAGCTCTAAACTATAGTAGCCTATATCCCAAGGAATGAATAAGTAGATATGAGTGCTTTAATTGAGAACTTTTTCCCTGATGTAGTTCAAGAAGTCATGTTGAGGTCTTGCCTCATGCATATTTTGTGCTGTACAAAAACACACAATCTGGAAAACGCAGAAAGCTAAAGGATTTTAACCTTTTTCTTGCCACAGCTCATCTAGTCTCTCGTCAGAGGAGCATCTGTCCATGGACGGTCCATCTGCAGGTGCAGGTGAGAGACACAGCTGTCTGCACACACATAAACACAAACATACCCACACAAGTCTATTAAAAATTGTAATACAAACCACTGTAATATTCACAAGCCAACATTATCCTCTCCTCAAATGGAAAAGCTAATGGGATGTCTTCATGCTGGAGATTCAATAATATATAACTCCCTTCTATTTGTGGAACATGTTTGTCCACTCTCCTCCTGATAGGCCCCATTTAATCATGTTGTTCTGTTTCCTAATTAGCAGAAATGCAAAGTGTCTTTGTCACCTGTGGACAGCCAAGAGGGCTAATTTGGGCTTTTCACTAATTGCCACGGTAACGAGCCTCCTGCGCCTCCGCTGGGGGTGGGTGGAAGGCATGGCAGGAGGAGGAGGACTGGAGGATGGAAGGATGGAGGGATGAAGACACAGCTCTCCTCGCACACGGCCGAGGTGTGAAAGAACGCGGCAGGCCAACAGAACGCAGCCTGGAGGAGTCCAACAGCAGGGAGTGGGGGACAGCCTGCGCTGTGAAAAAGCCCCAACACCCAGCTGAGAGGGAGGAGGATTCAGCTCTGGCCAGTTTTGGTCTCTCAACTTTGATGAGGAGATGACTACATTGGGTTGGATAGTTTGCTGGACATTTTTCTGACACTGACACCTGTTATTATACCCCACCTGAGTTAATACTGGTTCCCACACAATGTGTCTTTTTTTTTTTTTCCTTTCCCATTTTACTGTTCTTTTAATAGACAGATTCTAGGTATAACACAGCAGGCGGGTTTTGAATTAGTAGCTTGACATATATGAAGCCAGGGTGTGAGGAAGAGGGGGTGGGAGGAGACAGTGATGAAAATCAACCAAATTCAGATTGATAGTGTGTCAAGGTTTACTCTATAGACTCTCTCAAATTTGCTTTTTGCTGGTCTTCGTGTCACTTTTGGACAGTTATGAATCATTGTGAATTGATAAGCCACAAAACATTGCACTTTAAATGCCTTACTCTCTGCATTGCATATAAATGCATAGACTACAATATATTGAGACACTAATAGTCTAGAGAATGAGTATTAAAATGCATGTGTTGATTATATGTGTTGATATATGTGTTGATATATGTGTCCATTTATTCAACATTAACCCACTAATGTTTTTTTTGTTTTTTTTTTTAGCTTTCAAGATTTACCTTTGCTAATTATTATTATTTTTTAATCATAATAAAGGTGAGGTCAGCTATAGTGGTAAAATGTCTTCTTTTGTCACATCAAAGCTAATTTCACGTTTTTACATTCCTCCGCTTTGTTTGTTTGACAGCGGTCACAAATGAGCTTTACATCCAGTGTGCATCATTCGCATAAATTATTATCGTCACTCACTATTTCATTATTATTTCTGAAGGAAAATTAAATGGATCCCGCTAATGTAATTCGATTCCATCAATATGGTCTCTCCGTTGAATTATGCCCCGCTTTTCTTTTCTTTTTTTCTTTTTCAAATACATTTTCTTTTCAGCAATACACCCTGAAAGCTTGGGGGCACCTTGTCCGTACGCTGCTCTCGGGGGCGAGCTCCTCGAATGTGTGCGTGCACGCAATAGTGTGTTTGAGTGTGTGCGTGAGTGTAGCCTATGTGTGTGTGTGACTGTGTGAGTGTGTGTGTACGTGTGTGAGAGAGAGCGTGTGAATGTGTGTGTGTATGTGTGAGTGTGTGTGTGTATGTGTGTGCCTGCGTGCGTGCGCGCGTGTGTCTGCTCTGCTGTTGCTGCCCTTTGATCCCTGCATTAGTGTTAGTTAGGGGCTCGGAGACACACTTGCACCGAGAGCAGCCATAGTCAAGACACGGCAACAACAACAGCGGCACCTCCTCCGCCTGTGTTCCCATTCCCCAACAATACACTTTAAACCGAGCAAAGCCAGGTGCACGACCAAGTCCCTGCCATCACTGGCGCCTCCAGTCTCAATGGGAAAAACCTTTTTTCTTCTTATCCCTAAACAAGGACGAGAATGTGATTAAAAACGGGGGAAAATGCCAAGGAGGAAGCAGGAGCAACCCAAGCGCCTGCCTTCACGTAAGTCGCTCACTCGATTTGTGCAATTTTATCGGCTCTCCGTGTGTTTTGCGCAGTAGTTTAGGGTTAAAGAGGTGAAACAGACAAAAGACTCGGCGTAGGTTATTTCTCCCTTTTTAGGTCCGAGCGAGGCAGCCATGTTGTTGGCGATGGGTAACGTTAGCAAAAGGCAGAGGCAGTGGAGTGGATAAATGATACGTGGCTTTATTATTAAAGAGTATAATCGATAAAAGGTCCGGTTCCGCTAAAAAAAAAAAAAAAAAAAGGTTGCGGTCAGTTGGCATATGTGTCGGTCGTGTGTGTGTATGTATGTGTGTGTGTGTGTGTGCGCGCGTAAGGGGATAGCGGCCGAGCGTTTCGGTGAAGGGGGTTCGCCTCTGCTCGGTCGCTTTTCGGGTAGAAAGGGGAGGATCTGGGAGTCTGCTGGCCGCAATAAAATGAAGGGTCAGTCGGATCAGACAAGCCAGAGTCTGGCTACCCATACCCTGGTGTTCCTAGTTAGCAACAGCGCTATCTAGCAAACTTCAATTTTCCTCGGCAGATAAACGTCCAACTTTCACCTCATAGTTTTTTTTTTTTTGCTGCTGCTCCGAAATCATCACGGAACCGAATATGTTCGCCTCGCGCTTGTTTGTCGTCGACTTTTAAAAAGTGTGGAGAGTTTTTTTTTTCTTGCTCCTTCTTCTCCTTCTCCCCCCTACTACTCGAGTAATTTTTTTTTCTACCCCTCCCAGTCTGCATGCAGGCAGGCAGGCTCAGGCTGTGTGTGTCAGAGAGCCCATGGTCGGTCACCTGAAGTTCAGGGTTTTTCCCCCCTCCGTCCTTTTGCAGCCATTCATTGCAGACAGACTACGATCAATAACGCGGTTAAGAGAAAAGGGAACCGGACAGTTTTTTTTCTTTGCTCCAGTAGCGGTTGTTGCCGCAGCAAGAAAGAAAGCAAGCCATTATAATCCTGGTGTTGTTGATTTTTTTGGGGGGGGTTGGTAGGAGCTTGGTTCACTTTTGTACATTTGACCCAGCGTATCTCGGATGATCGTATTGTGCCTTTATCAGTCCAGATAATGAAAAGCTGCAGTTCCGCACTCTGGCCACTAGAGGATCGGCTTAGATGTTATAGTGGGCAATGACAACGATTATTAAAGGAATTGTCCGAGGGTGACATTTTAATTTATTTATTTATTTGTGCTCTTGATCATTTCTGCTCCATACATGCATAAGTAAAAAACAACTCAGTTAGTCACTCTTGGTATGCAAATGTAATGAATAACGGGAGTGATTCATCTACAAATCAATGATGGCTTGATACATTTGTCTTATGACACTGTCTTCTTCATTTCTTAAATGTCAGACCATGCCACCTGTTCAGAATTACCAGCCATGATCAAAAGACACTTGAAGTGGTGTCTTGTGCTCAGTTTACTGACATATAGTTTCCCTTTTGATGTCCAGTGGCTTCAGGGATGATTGAGCTCCCACACCTGTCACCAGTCTGACATTTCTGACACATTAAGACAAATGAACATCTTAGAGTAATTTCTGCAGCTTCATACAATATATGCAAATAGTGCCTTTTTTTTTAGTTTTTTAATTTTTTAAAGTGCTAATATTTGCTTATTTACTGCTCAGGTGTATGACCTAGGGTTGAACTTGGGAAATTGCAGCGGTTGGCTGGGAGGCATAGAGGTGGAGACTGGGTGTCAGCGGGTGCAGTGAGTGACTGTGTGAGTGTATCTCTGTGTGACTGAGTGACAGGAGGATATTTGGACAGTGAGCCCTCGCTGATGTGCTGCATAAGGAATATGTAAACCACATGGTTTGTCTGCACAGAGGGCTAGGATGTAAATCTGAATATATACCTCATTGCAGTTTTTCTTTTTTTTTTACTAACACTCTGCTTCTGTTTGGACACTGAATGTGTTTTTCTCATCCTTTCTTGAAATCAGTGGAGTACTGTATGTGTTTCATGTACAGTGAACTTGTGAAATTTGAACAGTAGTGTTTTATTTCAGTGCCAGAAACATGGCGTGCTCTCCTGAATTTCCCTTCTTCGTTAGTGACATTAATTTTTTTTGTATTTGAGATGTAGCTGCTCTTTAAAACGTAACACTTTTGAAGAAATTAGATCATGTGAAATGCAATATTTCCCTCTGATACTTTGATAAGTTTTCCTTTATTCTCAGAATAGGATAAAGTGTCATGCTTTGGTCAGGAGTGGCTCATTTTGTATGGTTTTATGACAAGTAGGCTAACCCTGTAAACCGGGACACAGGAATATGAATAGATTTTGGACATTTTTGTGACACAAGGCAGTAGATTTCAAAACTGATTCTATTTTTTTGTGTGTGTGCAACAAACATAAAAAAAAACATGTTTTAGCACCTTGTTGCCCACCAACAGTAATAACAATTGATTGCTCATTATAGCCTCCAAATGGACCCCTGGAGATGAATTTTCCCAACAAGGATTTTATTTTGAGAAACGACCCTTGCATTATAATGGATAAAATATTTTAAGGACATACTTTGATGTTTTTTCTTTTTAATTATTAGAAAAGTGCTGGACTGAATAAATGGAAGAGCTGTCAAAGAAAATACATTAATTTGTGTTTGCTAAAGCTTCCTGAGTTTGGACACCTTGTGTTTTGAAAAGATGCACAGTTGAGGGGTGAAAGCTGTGTTTGGCACAGCGTCATTATTGTGCAGTCTGGATCAGCCAAACATGAAGTCCAATATTTTCCGTCTTTTGGACACGAAATCAAAGTAAGCCCATGTCAACCTTTCAATTAAGCTGCTTCGTAATTGGTCTGAAACAAAAATACTCTTCACCCACGTATCTGAAATCATGTACTCCTGTGTAGGCACTGTACCGGAGCACTGCTGTGCCTGTGTTCCTGGGTTTAAATGAAAGCCTTTTCTGATTTAGGAGTTGTTTCCCTCCTCAGTCAACAAACTGTCAAAGAAAAGTATGAATTTGTCAGAAGCTTTTTGTGCTTTGTTTTGGATCTTCCCACTCAAGAATGGAAGTGTCACCTCATGCCATTCGCTGTCAGTCTGTGTGTTTTCATTATTCAGCCAACAACACCCTGGTGGTGTGCCAGCCAACAAGCACAATATCGAGCTTCAAATCTCTTCATCTGTGGTGAAAAAGGGCAAGCTAATACACTGGCTTTAATGCTGGAGGTGCTTTATCTTAGCACAGACCCAGATATATGGGTTGTGTAGCCCAGTGTGCACCGTCCTATTGTCTGTGGCACAGCTTGTGAGAGGAGGCTATTCCTTAAGTGTGTGTGCACGACGACACACACATGTGAAAGCGAACACGCAACCCTTCTTGTGTATGTGTGTGCGTGCGTGTGTGTTTGTGTGTGTGTCTGTGGGTACATAAGCCGGCTATGGAGGTCACAGTACAGTATGGCGCCTTCACTCTGACAAGTAAACATGACCTTTGGTGCCACAATGAAAACTGCCATTCTTTATGACCTTGCACAGAGTTATTGTTTGTGTAATTTCGCTGCCTTATTACTCACTCTTAAAAGTTAGCATTGATTAAAATGCTTATAAGTTCAAATATTTTGTCTGTGTGACTTTGCGATTCCAAAAATGAGAGTCAGAGTCAGAACAGGCCTGAATATCCAGTATTGTTTCGGTCCATCTTTCCTCCATATTATAGGCTGTTGTGGCGTTACATCAAACATTTTTCAACCAATCGTTATCCGTGTCTCAGATCCTTTTATTGTAAGTGAGTGAATATGGTAAATATCGAGACTAAGCGAGTGTCCACATCATAAAAAGCACAAACTAAAGTGTATTGGGAGGAGCACTCATGTCCTGCTCCCTCCTCCCCCCGCCTATCTACATTCAAAGTGTTGGAGATTTGAAACATTTCTAGACAGAATTCAGCTCCTCTCCGTCAGCCAATAGCCGACTGACTGGGTGGCTCTCTACCTTACCGTAATGGCGGGTCACTGGCTCCCTTCCACTTGCTATGATTATAATGACCTTGGTGGGGCTGGGGCTTGAAAACATTGGATTAAGGGGAAAGGAAAATGAGAGGAGGTTTCCATTTCGCTCTTGGCATAAAATTTGTGGGGAATTTCTGCCAAGAATCCCCCACCTCACCACCACCACCACCACCACCGCCGCCACGTCCCCCTCCTCCCTTTTGCTTCAAGTTGATGGGGCTTGGGTGCTCTGGCAGTGTCGGGCGAGTGGAGCTCAAGCGAATAATGATACACAGACTTTAACTTAGAAATGAATTAAAGGGCAGGGGAAAGGTGGAGGATACCTCACTCACAGTACGCTGTCATAAAGAACATGGAAACCTGCATTCAGTGAATACTCGGATGCAGTGGACGACGTGCAAACTATAGACTCTGCCTTTTTTTTGTGAAAACACAGAGACCGATGCGAGTAAACGGTTAGTTGGTGCAAGGTTTAATAGGCCTGGTTGCAAAGACGTAGCAAAAGCCTTGGGGGTTGGATCAATACTTATACACAAATGTTAACCTTATTTGCTACTTTCGACGATTGGAAAGGCAAGTAGGCAACAGGGGTGGTTAATTATAATGTCAGTGATAACTTTCAGGTTGTATGGTACAGTACCTGTGAGAAATGTGAAATAAGCTAGTCCTCAAAAACTTGTTTCACATTGCCATTTATAAATTAAGTTACGTATTTGTGTGGCTGTTTGTTTTACAACTTCCCTCACAAGTCTTCAGTGCAGATCCTCGTACGCTGAGTATCACATCTGATTTTGGTAAGTTTTGGTTGTGATTATCAATCAGGACCTACTGAGGACCACTGGCCGAACTATAGCGTAAACTTGTGGGTGAAGTGCCTCGTTCAACATCACATCGACAGTCGCTGCTGATGGAGGAGACTCACTCACATCTTTTTGTCTCTCTGTCCAGGTTCTCACTGCCCATTTACCAATTCTGAGACCTGATTACAAGGACTCCTCACTAGTCCTTAAACTAGCAAAGCGAGTAGAGTATCGACTTGGGCAGCTCCCTTCACGAACAAGCTTTATGTCTTATGATTGTCATATCTAGATTTTCCCTGCAGGCGCCTTCCAGAGATGTCGGCACCGCCCACAAACGTTATCTTTTTACAAACTCTCAGCTCAAAAATGATGACTGATTAGCAAAAAGTGAGACGTTGGCCAGTGTCATGACGGTCAAGACGAGGATGCACAGCTGTGCTGGTTTCAGTTTTTGTAGGAAGGGTTAGGAACAGTACTTAGATTTTACAGTACAGGATGCTGCCAGGAGTGATTACTTGGTGCATGCTTCAAAACAGCAGTTTAAATCGGCAAATTCCATGACGTCAGCACGGTATGTGTTTTGATTTTTGACGGTTAATTAAAGAATACTTGTCAATTCAGCCATAACCGATTTAGTGTAATACTGAACACCACCCACTCATTAGGAGCATTGTGAATTCATAGTAAGTTTTTGTGTCCCAGGGCAAAAAGTAGTGAATCAGACAAATTCAGCGTGTTTACATGGTTCAACCTGAGGTGCAAGTCGTTCTCCCTGTGGTGGATAAGCCACATACTACAGCACGTTCAGGCTTGGCAGGAACAATAACAAATGCCGGTGTGAATATGGGACTGTAGTCATGAGGAATAGAGGATTTGAAGAAATCCAATGTCCCTTCTCATGCGCTTTGTATCGCTATGAAGTTGGAGCAGTGCTGGTGTATTTTCTTCCTACTAACCATATGCGAGTCCTTGTCTAACCCGATTTTAACAACAAGAGAGAGGGTCATTGTTTGTTGAATCAGTTAGAGAGCAACATTCACAATTTCACCCATTTTTGAATCTTTATTTGTTCAAAATACACAGAATTACATTTCTGGTTAATAATAATAATATATTTTTTTGAAAGCAGCGATGCCACCAAAGTACGAACTAGAGCCCATGTCTTTGTTTTCTCCCTGGACTGAAAACAAGCTTACCCTTGACCTGAAAACCGTGGTACATATTAAACTCTCAATTTTGCATACTATCACTCCCTAAACGGTCGCTTTTGTCCTGTCCAATAAACAAGAAATCTTCTTTATTAGAAAATGGTTGAGGTCACTAGAAGGACATCATTTAGGAGATGATTTAATTATTTACTGAAAATAATTACGTTTTCTGCATAGCAAAGTGTTTATATGAGTATGCAAGAGAAGTTGTGTCTCAAACATGTAAAGAAACTAAAGAAAGTTTTTACTTTTTGATAAAGTATCTTGAAAACAAAAGAGAGTGGCGTTCACAGATTGGCATTTATCTTGGTTGGGAATTGAACTTGAATACTTCCTGAAAAGCAGCTATGATATGACAAGTATCAGTTATCAGTCAATAGCAGTTGTGAGTGAGTGCTCAGAGTGTTTTCATGTGGCTGTATCGCTGGATGGCTGTAAACAATGATAACATTAAGTTTAAGTTGTAAAATGAATAATTAAGAAGCCATATATATTTATGACAGGAACAATAACTTTAATACTCTCACATTTACCAGTGATGGTGAGGGAAAAAATCCAGCTTTTGACTTGGTGGGTAAAAATAGTCTGATACACCTCAACTTAGTTCAAAATGTAATGTAAAACAACCACATGGTCAGTTTTTAAAATGTTGAATCAGAGATGATTGGTCATGTTCAGCATCTTGATTCAGTATCTGTAACTTAAATAGAAATCCACAGTGAAGATATATATATATATTTTCCTTCAGATGTATGTTATCTAAAAATTTCACAGTGAATCCTGGAGCCGGCGAGTCCTCTGCAGCACAAAGTCAGATATCAGTCGTCCGTCCTAGTACCTCCGGTACAGTACCTGCCTGTCTGCCTGGTCTCAATCAGAACCCCCTCTGTGTGGAATGGAAGTGCCTCAGCCTCGGTAACGATTTTTCCCGTGTTGACAAGTCACAACATGGAGATCTACAGCTCGGAGAGCAGCCCTTTGGCTACGCAGAGCCCTGCTTGCACTGAGTAATAGCAATCTCACAGGAGTAGCAGGCTTTCAGCTGGCAGCAGTTCATACGGAACAGCTCGCCGGTGCAGCTGGGAAAGACAGAGCAGTGTGGAGAGGGAGAGAGAGGAGCTGGTGGTGGTAGCAGTGGAGATGGAGGGAGGGAGGAAGTGGAGAGGAAGAGCTGTTAAGAGCTTTGGGCGGTTTCTCTGTTGTTGTACCACACAAGTGCATCCAGGCCCTGCAGGACAAGCCTTTAACAGGCATGAGGGATGGAGAGCATGAGAGGAGAGGAGGAGGAGGAGGAGGTGGTGGTGGAGGAAGAGGAGGAGGCGGCGGCGGTGGAGGAGGTAGTGGTGGTGGTCTGGGGAGCTGAAGCCGGCCAGTCGTGCCAGACGCCCGCTCTAAACAGGGATGTGATTTATTGCTGGACTCTATCTCACGTTTCACTCCTAGAAAGACACTAAAATTACATTGTAGAGAGATAAAGAACTTCCTCAATTGTCTTAGAAGAAAGACGATCGCCCGTGGGCTGCGAGGGAAATTTTTTGGAGCATGCGGTACATCTTTAACTAGTTCATGAAAATGGGAGGTTTCCTTGGCATAAGGTGGCGTCTGATTTGAGATTTTTTTTGGCGATGGATTCTGCTTTGGTTATTGCTTTTTGACTTTTCCCTAAAAAACGTAGAAATATCCTAGATTGATTTTCCATAAAGCTACCCTTTGAAACAGAGTAATCCAGAGTAGGTCATCAGCATATGTATATTTTTGCTAGGGGGCTTAGAATGGCTTTTGGCCAACACGTTGATCTTTGTCGCCCTCGCTGAATGCAGTCTGCACAGCACAGTGCTATGAGATGACCTCACTTCCTGTGTGGGTAGAGGAGGGCAGGAGGCCTCTTCACACATGCACATAGACGTTCACTCTCGAGCACAGCCTGGCTCTAGTTAGCCTTTGAGTGCATGAGCCGGGGTAACCCCTCTCTCCTCTTGGCGGGGACGCATTTCCACGTTGCACATTTAGCCAGGCAAGAGCAAGGGACAGGCTAATGTCTTTAACTAGCCGGGCTAACAGCTGTGCGTCTGCAGCTTTCTGGGACGTCGGATCAGTTTTATAGGGAGATTAAAAGTAAAGAGAAGGAGGGGGGCCGTTACAGACACAGGGATAGTAGGACCATAAGGCAGTGACAGCTCTCTAGGGAAACAATATATCACCTCTAAAAGGAGAGTGGAAGTGTTTGGCTGCGGGACAAAAATCCTGAGAAGTTAAAATCATTGATGTGATGTCATCTCTGAGAGAGCCATTGTCAGTGAGCTACCGGGTTATTTATGATGCTGAAAACGCAGGTGAGCATCTTGACTAATTCAGTGCTGCAGAGTTGGGTTAGGCTTCCCCATTTGCACAATGCAGTCATAATAACAGTAAAAGACTGATATGACTCAAGTTTCATCCTTTCATTGTTTACCGTGAGTAATTGGTAATTCTGTCACTTGATTTTGCCCTTGTGATGCTAATGGGATTAGCTAATCACTGGATATTTCATTGTGTGTGAGGAGCCTTGTATCTTATGTTACCTGTAAGAGCCATAACCATCAGCAGGAACAAGCGAAGCTGGACAAATTAGCCGAGCAGCGGCGCAGTGAATGAATGGATGTCGGTGGCGAGCTATTCTGAATAAAAAGGAAAAAAAAAAAGATGAACTGAATCGGATGCCTCCGCTCATGATTGCCCGTATGTTCCCCACACTCCCCACGAGTGTTTTGAACGGGGGCCATGTTGGTTCAGATTGCCATGTCATTAATCCCTCGTACTCTACAGGGGAGTGGTCAGCGGCAGATGTATTTGCACTTCCTCCAGAAGGTTTTCTAGATTAGCACAAATCCTCCCAGAAAAACCGTTTAAAAACCTCATTTGGCACGCACAGCCAGACTTTGTGCTCATAGCTGGCCAAAGACAGCCATCCCTCGCTCAACATCTCATTCTCTCTAACTCCCCTGATTTTTTTTTTTTTTTTTTTCCTGTGTGTTGCATCCCCCACCTTGTGGTTCTCAGAGCTGCGAGAGAGCCCCATGTCGATTTGGACAGGGCAGTGTAATTGTTTGGAAACTGGGTTCTGTCATTTGCATGTAGCAAGCAGCCACTTTTCCAGTTTCAGTGGTTTGACCTTGTTGTACCTGCCAGCCAGAAATGAGATCATCAGAGGAGTAGACGAGAAGCTGACATCTCTCCTCCACCTACCCGTGGCTTTAAGTGATGGTTGTCATAGCAATCATTATGCCACAGAACAGACTCAGTGGGTGAAGGATGGCTTTGAATGCGGCAGC
Organism: Decapterus maruadsi; assembly: GCA_030347415.2. Taxonomy (NCBI): domain Eukaryota; kingdom Metazoa; phylum Chordata; class Actinopteri; order Carangiformes; family Carangidae; genus Decapterus; species Decapterus maruadsi. The sequence continues at coordinate 12,665,269 of CM064901.1, forward strand.
CTCAGGTCACAACCTGGTTATGACAGAACAAATAGACCTATGAGGGTTGGTTGCAGTACACTGTCTGCACAAAGTAAACAGCCGCATACATCGCATGTCGGGTTCATATAGATTTCAGGTTAGGATTGAAATGACTGAGGCAATGTCTCTTTTTTTTTTTTTTTTTAGAACCTTGAAGAAAGCGAGGCAGGTATTGGTATAACAGAGAGGGAAAGAGCAGCATGGGGCGAACAATGCCTCTCATTCCCATCAGCTGCCCTGGCCAGCATTTAACATGGAGATTGGAAACGGAATAAGCCCCCCCCCCCTCCTTCCATTCTCCCTGGACCTGCATGTAAATGAGGTTAGCGGTTAGCATTTCCTGCTGTGCCACAGCAATTCTTCTCCCACTCTTGCTCCCTCTTTTTCCCTTTTTTTTTTTTTTTTTGATAATGGCCTGAAAGTGCTCCCCCCTTTTCCTGGGGTAGAGGGACCGGGACCAATCCTGATTAGTGTCCCTGTCCTAAGTGACAGGCTAAAATCCAAGCAGGCACTGCCTTGGGCGCCTCTGCCAAACAGCCGTCAAACCAATACCACCATATAAAAAAAAAAGCCCCCATCCCCTCCTCCTCCTCTTCTTCCTCCTCCTCAATTCTCAAGATCCCCCCCCCACCCCCCACTTCATTCGTCCTCCTCGCTCCTCTGCTTATTCTCCCCTGCCGTCCTTTCTGAGTGTCTAATAGAGACTGCTTCCACCGCTCTGACACACTGTCCCCTTACATACATACATGCACATATAGAATTACCACTCCCCCCACCCCCCACCCCCCTCCACCACCTCCCACCGGACCTTGCTTTGTGTCCCTGGGTGGACTGGCTGCTATAGAACCGAGTGTCCCTTTTGCCAGTAGGGTGATTTACAAACAATACATGGACGCTGTACACACTCCCACCTTCCACCCTCCTACTCTCTCTCTCACTTCTCTTCCACAGCCACACAATCACCTCTGTGAGGAGCTTCGCTACGCCAGAAGACTGCGCAGCGGGGTGATGGCCCGTTCTTTTTCGCACTTGTTTCAAAGAATGTACCCTGTCTTTCTCGAGAATGCTAGCGCGACGTCTCCGCGACTCAGTTGAGCGAGGTTACTTTGTCAACTGGAAGAAAAATTGATCTCACTACTATGTCAAGTGGCTTATAATTAGTGGTTTTCAGAACCACATTAAATGGCAATCTGAGCTGTATTCATGGCAATTTTTTATATTTTTCCTGATGTAAGGCAAATGCACAGGGGAGTTGTGTTAGATGAAGAGGGGACATGCTAATTACTCGGCGTTGCAAACGATGAAAATGTTAAATGTAAATGAGCACTGGAACATATTAGTTATGTGTCTATAGCAGCTGTAATAAACTGCTGGACCATCTCGGATCTCACTATGTCAGTGTGTAGGGAAACGTGTTGTATGTGATTCCCTGTAAATCAACCATTGCAGCACAGCAAATTGATCTGGTCAGTGTCAATCAAATGAAACGCTACTTACTTAGTACATGTAAGGCAAGCAAACTAGGACATTTATAGGTATTACATGTTTCAGCAGCAAACGTAAACACATCATTGCTGCTGTGAGCACAAATACGTCAGAGGGACAGTTTTCACACATGCAGCAGCTTAAGTTTTTATTTCCTACCGTATGTGGTCTTTTTTTTTTTTTTTTAAAGGGTTCTGCATGTGTTTGCCTTTATTCGCTTTCACAAAGAAGGATGCCACCCACATAAGCCAATCCCTTTGAGACAGCACGGGTGAAGTCTTTATGAATATGATCATCTCTTTCTCACAGAATCAAGCGATCGCCCTGTGATGTGAAGAGGTTAGAGACAAAACTGGACCATCTATGGGGTTTATCAATGAACCTATGAATACATTTGTCGTTGAAATTTAAGGCATTTACTGGCAATTGAAAAAACAAACATTATTTATACACTTCAGTGATATTATTGAAAGCGGAACTTTCCCATTTACTTGAAAAGTGTTCACTATGTGCTTGTGAACTGGTGGATAATATGCATCATGGGCATCAGCTGCAGTTATACACAGGATCCAAATGGTCTAAATCCAGTGGAAAAAAAAACGTTGTACACCAGTAATTACTTTAGTTAGTCTTAATTTGTATAAGGGAACATGGCATCTCAACAGCGTCCTTCTGAATTGCCTACTGCTTTTTTCATGAAATGAAAGGATTGTGTTTTTTGGCTGGTTTCAGACAGACTTGGCATCTGGCTTTTATCTGGCTTTCCAAAAATCATTGGAGTGTTATAATATGACTCATGATTACAAATTCTGGATAGACAGTGTTTGTATTGAAATGAAAGCAATATTGTATTGCGCCTTTAGCTCACAAGCAATGGTAACAAGAAAACAATGAAAGAGCAAAAAAGCCTCAAAGCACCTAAGGAATACTTAAAGTAGAGCAACAGTGGGAATTAGGATTAATAGAATATATAATCAAACATGAAAAATATTTAAATAAATGTGGCTCCAAGTAACCAAATCTTCAGGTCAGCAGTTTTAAAAGCTGGGATTAGATTTATGCTACTGGAGTAATAAGCACTTACTGACACCTTGCTGTTTCTGCAATTATCTCTTCACTGTCCTCAGGAAAAACCTTTTTCCCCCATAGATTTTAAAAAATACAAGACCTTTTGTTATTTCTTGAAATTGTAACAAATATATCAATTTATCAGCAAAACAGTAAATGATGTCCAGTGGCTGCATACAGTTGACCTTTGGCATTAAATACTTTTGTATTTTAAATTTTAAAGTAGCAATGCTGCAAAATTGTTATTATTATGGTGATACGCAGTTAGCTGTTGTAGCTTTCATGGTCAGGGAAAGTTATCATGTAGCTTTTTTAAATGGAGAGCTTCACTCAAAGTTATCTGTCGCTGGTGAGGGGAGGCGTGGACAGCTTCGTTGGACGGGGGTTTCTTCTTTCTTCTAAGTGTCACACTTATTTAACCGCCTTTTGTGATGCAGATTTGAAAGAAAAAAAACAAACATGTGAGTCATCACCCCAAACACTGCAAGCAGCAATAAAAAACATATTTTGAGATAGATTTTGACAGAGTGTTTTGTCAGAAGCCCAGGGCCAGTAAGCAGTTGACCCAGGCCTGTTGACTGGCCAGACCAGAGTCATAGGAATACCAGTGTAGTGGGTTTTTTGTATTTCTCACACTGTAATTAAGGGTGAATGCAAAAGCATTCACACTTATTGTTCTTCAAATCTTTATTATTAAGGGTGAATGCAAAAGCATTCACACTTATTGTTCTTCAAATCTTTATTATTATTATTATTAAACTATCTTCCCTTTTTTGGTCTTCAACTACTTCTTCATACTTCATACCATTCAAACAATTCATATATTTGCGGCTTCTTCAGGACATTATTGGACCCTTTCAACTTTTTTCATATCATTCATACTTTTCAAACTATTCAAACTTTATTGAAAAAAAATTCCCATAAGAATACATTGAAACGGTCTTCAAACTCTTCTAATCTTCTCCTTTTTTGAACTGCTACTCCTTCAACATACTTTCACCTACGGAATCCATTCCATTTTTAAAACGTTCATAAAACTTTCAAGTATTCAGGGTCCATTCAACTTTTTCATATCTTCTACCATTATTGATCAGTACCTTTCAACTGATCATGATCAATTTAATTCAGATTTAACATGGCAGTCTATGGGACGGAATGTTGAGAGCTTCAAATCATCCCCTTCTTTGAAATGCTACTCCTTCAACATACTTTCACCTACAGACTTCATTCTACTTTTAAAATGTTCGTAAGACTTTCAAGTATTCATGTTCCATTCAACTTTTTCATATCTTTTACGGTTATTGATCAGTACCCTTCAACTGATCATGATCAATTTTGACAAAATTCAGATTTAACATGGCAGTCAATGGGACGGAATGTTCAGAGCTAGAGTGGAGACTGGCAGTTGCTAGAGTGAGAGACTGTCTGGAAATCCTCTGACACTTTGCTCTCTAACCCGTCGCCACGGCCACAAATTTCACTCTAGCCACATAATTTTCTCCAGTTTTGTAGACAAACTTGTCCTGTTTCTCACAGTGTGCTCAAAAATGCAGAGAGGCTAACAGAATTTAAACTAGGAGCCTCTGAGTGCAACCAGTTCCCTCCCCTCCTCTCATTCACTGCCATTCAAAAAGTTGGAGCTGAATTTCTGATAAAAGCAGAAATACCTCTGTTTCTAACCTGCTCTAGAAACAACAATTTCTACTCTAGAAACACCAAAAGAACATGTAGTTGTTCAGCAAGGTCTTAGGATTCGGAAAATGTAAACCTTTTTGCTCTTACCAAGTTTAAATTGATCTTAAATTGGATGTGTTTGAGGGTATCACACACCTCTTTCTCATCCAAGCAGTGAGACTTGTCATGGCAACAAGACAGTGTTCTAAATGACACACAGACAGAGACATGCAGACACACACAAACACACACACAGTCTGGTTTACAGCTAATTAATCAGCCTCTCATTAATTTCATATCTTTGAGGGGATTTTTTTAAACATCTCTAATAATTTATTTTTCTCACACACATTTTAGTTTGTTCTCTTCATGGAGATTTCAGGATTTGGAGCTTCTTCATGTCCTGACTTGAGACGTTTCCATCCCCTTACACCATTAACATTTTCCTTTGAAGGACTTAAACCTTTTCTCATTAATTCCAACGATTCACGCCATTTTTCAACCAGTATAGCTTACAAGCTTACACCAATCTTCAAAAATTCAAGAAATCTTCCAAACATTTCATACAAATTCAGCATCCTTCTGACACGTTCTACTTTTTAATCTTTTCTCAAGTATTTCAGACTTCAACCCTTCTACTGTTACATGCTCTACTTTTAGCCTTCAGATATGATGTAGTTATTCTCCTTTTAAGTATTGCAACACCTTCTATATTATTATACTTTTACTCTTCACATATTGTTTCATCTATATTAGTAATGGTTCAACAAAGTTTTCAAGCCGTCAGTAACTTATTTGAGTAGATTCAAGCTTTTCAATTCATTCATACTATTCTTCACTACTTCAAGTAATTACCACACATTTCACACATCCTCCATCTTTCATCTTCTACTTTTACTGTTCAGAGATTGTTCCATCTCTATTATTAATGTTTCAAAAATGTTTTCAAGCTGCAAGTTTTAAATATATTCAAGTAGACTTCAGACTTTCAATTTCTTCACACTAATCTTCAACAATTCAAGTAATTTCCAACCATTTCAAACTCTTCATATTTTTTCATCTCTTCAAGATTGCTTCTTCAATTTCTTCACGTAATTCAGCATTGTTTCAGCTCATTCAGCTTACAGCTTGAAGCATTCACCCGTATTTGCGTTAGCAAATGCATTCTCTAGTTATTATTATTCTGTACACTTCTTCCCTTTTTTGGTCTTCAACTACTTCTTCAAACTTCATAACATTCAAACAATTCATATATTAAAACGTGCGGCTTCTTCAGGACAAGATTGGATCCATTCAAATTTTTCATATCATTCATAATTTTCAAACTATTCAAACTTTATTGAAAAAAATTTCCCATAGGAATACATTGAAACTGTCTTCAAAATCTTCAAATCTTCTTCTTCTTCGAACTTCTACTCCTTCAACATACTTTCACCTACAGACTTCATTCCACTTTTAAAACGTTCATAAAACCTTCAAGTGTTCAGGGTCCATTCAACTTTTTCATATCTTCTACCATTATTGATCAGTACCTTTCAACTGTTCATGATCAATTTTTACAAAATTCAGATTTAACATGGCAGTCAATGGGACAGAAGGTTGAGAGCTTCAAATCATCCCCTTCTTTAAAATGCTACTCCTTCAACATACTTTCACCTACAGACTTCATTCCACTTTTAAAATGTTCATGAGACTTTCAATTATTCACGTTCCATGATATCACGGTTATTGATCAGTACCCTTCAACTGATCATGATCAATTTTGACAAAATTCAGATTTAACATGGCAGTCTATGGGACGGAATGTTCAGAGCTAGAGTGGAGACTGGCAGTTGCTAGAGTGAGAGACTGGCTGGAAATCCTCTGACATTTTGCTCTCTAACCTGTCGCCACGGCCACAAATTTCACTCTAGCCACATAATTTTCTCCAGTTTTGTAGACAAACTTGTCCTGTTTCTCACAATGTGCTCGAAAACGCAGAGAGGCTAACAGAATTTGAACTCAGAGCCTCTGAGTACAGCCAGTCCCCTCCCCTCCTCTCATTCACTCTCATTCAAAAAGTCGGAGCTGAGTTTCTGAGAAAATCAGAAATGCGTCTGTTTCTAACCTGCTCTAGAAACAACAATTTCTACTCTAGAAACACCAAAAGAACATGTGCTTGTTCGGCAAGGTCTTAGGATTCGGAAAATATAAACCTTTTTGCTCTTACCAAGTTTAAATTAACCTTAAATTGGATGTGTTTGAGGGTGTCACAGACCTGTTTCTCATCCAAGCAGTGAGACTTGTCATGGCAACAAGACAGTGTTCTAAATGACACACACACAAACATGCAGGCAGGCAGACACACACACAAACACAAACACAAACACAGAGAAACTCTGTTTTACAGCTAATTAATCAGCCTCTCATTAATTTCATATCTTTGAGGGGATTTTTTAAACATCTCTAATGATTTATTTTTCTCACAAACATTTTAGTTTGTTCTCTTCATGGAGATTTCAGGATTTGGAGCTTCTTCATGTCCTGACTTTCCATCCCCTTCAACCATTAACATTTTACTTTGAAGGACTTGAACCTTTTCTCATTAATTCCAACGATTCAAGCCATTTTTCAACCAGTACAGCTTTCAAGCTTACACCAATCTTCAAAAATTCAAGAAATCTTCCAAACATTTCATACAAATTCAGCGTCCTTCTGACAAGTTCTACTTTTTAATCTTTTCTCACGTATTTCAGACTTCAACCCTTCTACTGTTAAATGCTCTACTTTTAGCCTTCAGATATGATGTAGTTATTCTCCCTTTAAAGTTTTGTGACACCTTCTATAATATTATACTTTTACTCTTCACATATTGTTTCATCTATATTAGTAATGGTTCAACAAAGTTTTCAAGCCATCAGTAACTTATTTGAGTAGACATAAGCATTTCAATTCATTCATACTATTCTTCACAATTCAAGTACCCATTTCATACATCCTCCATCTTTCATCTTCTACTTTTACTCTTCAGATATTGTTCCATCTCTATTAGTAATGTTTCAAAAATGTTTTCAAGCTGCAAGTTTTAAATATATTCAAGTAGACGTCAGACTTTCAATTTCTTCATAATCTTCAACAATTCAAGTAATTTCCAACCATTTCAAACTCTTCATATTTTTTCATCTCTTCAAGATTGCTTCTTCAGTTTCATCACTAAATTCAGCATTGTTTCAACAATTCATTCAGCTCATTCAGCTTACAGCTTGAAGCATTCACCCGTATTTGCGTTAGCAAATGCATTCTCTAGTTAGCCAGTTAATCTTCACCTTTCAATAACCTTCTTGTGGTTTGTGATCTGTTTTATCCAGTCAGAATCAGTGCTAGTCCGGCAGTTAGACTGACTTGTGTCATGAACTAATGCACCTGATATCCATGACTGACACTGTGAGTTTCTCCGCTATTACAATACTAGTGAGCCGCCGCTCTGTGTCTTTCTGCTGTTCATTCTGATGATAGCACTGTTTCTGTGGGGACGGATTGGTTGTAGGTGTGGCTGTTATGATACATACATAAATCATGTTGCATCAGCGTGATGCAAAATGTTTGTCGCTTTATCACCCAAAGGCTGACGCTCCTGTCTGTTTATTTTATGCATTAATAATTAGCTGATTGACTGATAGCTGCCATTGACGGTTTTGAAAACAGTTGGCCGGTGTTTGAGCTTATCATTATGAAGTCCTTGATGTCAGCACGCAGAGAGGCTGCCACGGTCGCCCCTGTGAATAGCAGGCAGCTTTTACATCTCACATTCACTGAAATCAAGTGAATAAACAGGGCAATAGAGGATTCAGATATTATATTACAGACAGGAGAAAATACACGTCACCATGAATCAACGCAAACTGTCATGATTCTAGAGAAAGCAACACAAGCACTGCAAGTTAGAAAGTTGGAGCATATATTTAACCTATAAAGACTGATTCTTATTACGTTTGGCCATTGACAATCTTAGGACAAATACAGTCATATTGTTGTGTTGTTGTGAAGGTTGTCAGTCATCCAGGTCGTGATTTCCCGAAGAAGAGTTAAATCGAGGGCAACTTGCCGTGGTTGTATCTCAAACCGTGCTGCCCTTCTTTCAGCTTTTCTCAGATGCCTTGTTGTTCTGAGCAGATGAACTAAGTACCAGCATATGCAGAAGTTGCCATACTCACTTCCCCCTGAGTGATGGCCAGCAATTTTCATAACTGAAAGCGGCCACGCGAACCCGTTAAGAAAGATTTCAGGCCTGCTACCAGAGTGTGCCAAAGGCTAAGGAAGAGTTGCAAATGTGTAGCTACAGTATGTGTTCGCAGGGGCTGTGTATTCTGAATGAAGCATGGAATATAAATTAAGCATTTTCACAAACGTGAGAGAAAAGAATACTCTGACACAGTGTTTATGTTGATACATACTGCATGATCCCAAACAGGCTGAATGGTTTACCTCAAGTTGAGGATCGGTTGTCAGCTGCGCTTTACCATCCAGTATTTAACAACACATTTATAAACTAGTTTAATGTCACCTTACCGGTACGCTCTCCCTATGATGGCACGGGAAAACACCATTGCAGCTTTTTCTCTGGCATTTCATCTACAGACTATTCAAGAGGAGAAATACTAAATACTCCAACATTACCGTGACAGCATCTGCCAGTATGGTGCAATGACTAGAAAGTGTCTGCCCTTTTGTCCACAGACTTGAATCGGGGACTGGTAGACAGAGATGGGATTTGACAGTCTCATGTGTAATGGATGTTTCAAATGTTCTGATGCTGTTTTTGGGACAGTGACAGAGCGCGTTGGCCTGTTTTCACTCACCAATTAGTGTCATTAGCCTCGTAATGCAGTTTGATTTCAAGCCTGCGCTGCACACATTACTGCTACGATGATAATCCTAAACATTGAGAGAGATGCTTTAACCACAGATCATGTTGTTCTTAAGTGAGATGGAAAAGTTTGTGATTTGGTGTAGTGTTTTTCTTTGTGTTGTGTCGGTTTACTTACTCGGTCTTTGCTATGACGGTCTCGCACCATTTTCACACATTCGCAACATGTTGTTGCCGACGCAATTGTTAATTAACTTTGTCTGATGAGGAAGTCTGCAAAATTTTCTGAATAAATCACAACTGGAATCAAATTTATTGCACAGATCAGTGCAATTGAACTGAATTCATACTCTTGTGTTACTTGGCAACAAATAAATCCAACTTAAAAAAGAAGAAGGAAAATAAAACAGGTTCATTAGCATGAAGTATGATCGTTTGTTTATGATGTTTTTCTGTTGCTCCATATGCCATTGTAACTGTATTGCTATGAAAATACCACAGGGTTGCTGTTCAGACATTCTCAGCGCATTCCTGAGAAGACCCCCCCCCACCACCCCACCCACTCAGGCCGTACCCACCGACTTTAATACGCTCACTGTAACACCCATGTTCAGCTGTCACACTGTGAAATACTACAGGTGCACAGTAAATATCATGCAAATAAGACAAACAACACCACCATCACACAAACATATGTACCATGATACATTAGATCACAAGCATGTTCAGTGGCGCACTAACTTTAATCCGGGGTAAATTACTCCAGGGTAGGACAATAATGTGACTAACATTTAGTAAGTAATGTGTCTGTTTATGCTGCGAAGATGCAATAGACATACCGCTTCTCTCCCTCAAGCAGTTTGGGTCCATAGCTTTGATGACACATCTGAGGTTATGAGCAAGATTTTTTTTATTTTTTACATGAGATGCTAAAAATGGAAGGGAAAAATAAACCAGGGGGTAAAGTGCACTTCATCTGCAATGAGGAATTTCAGAGGTCTGGGGCTCTCAGTCGTCTCATTCTCTTCCAAGAACACTTCTCCTTCCTGTTTCACCTCTGGCATGCCGCCCAAAGTACCCACAAACCACGGAGGCCAAGGCTGAAAATACACAGATGGTAATTTGCACTACATTTCAATACGACTCAACCGCCATTATATATAGCCCTGCTGCCTGAACCCTGATCCTCACTGAGAGTATCACCTCACCTCAGATTCCGACTAAAAGATGGGCTCTTTATGTCTTTGTCACAGACTTACCAGTTGGACAGGATAACAGAGAGAGCTGGAGATGGAAGAGAGGAGTCCATTCTGCGTCTTCATGATGTTTGATTATGAACCTTGATCAATATGTGAAGGATTTTTTTTTTTTTCCCCCTCACCGGATCGTGACATTGTGTCAACATAATTAATGGCCAGACAGATGTTTAATGGTTTAGCGTTACTCTTGCGTGGAAGAAAAATAAGTGCAATTTTTTCAAGTCAGTGAAAGGAAAAGGCCTTGATCGCATCAGTATGACTGACTACGTATATGTCTATACTGTACATGACAAGTGCTCCCGTATGGAGTACATTTCCTCTCATGAATGCTTCATATGAATGGGTGCATTTGAAGGGAAGTGGTGTTACTCACCAATCCTATGGTGATGACACCATAGCATAGAAGTTACAGTAGACGCTCCACTTCATGTCACTTTGACTCAGTGATCGCGTGTCGTGGTGTCCGTTCCCTTGTCGATTGTCATGTTTCATCAACTTCCGTATGGAAACAACGTGATGGATAAACTTAAGAGCAATTATCATGTCGCTCCTGCGAAAGAACAACAGCATTGAACAGATTGATGGTGCATAAATTCATGCAAAAGGCGGGCGGGGTGGTGATGTATGTATGTATGCTACCTCCCACACATCCAGCTGGATTTATTTAGAGCATCTGTGCTTTTAATTATTTCTTTTTTCTTTTCTTTTTTGATATTTGTCCTCCTGGTTAATGGAGATGGGAGAAAGAGGGGCAGGGATAAAGGGGAACATGTACGAGAAGAAAAGAGACCACGCTGGTGTGAAAGAGATCAAGCAAATGAGAGATTATGGAAAAAGGAAGGGAAGCGATCCTGATCCAGTGTGTCCCAATTAACGGAATTACCTTCCTCCTCGGGAGGACTGTTAGTCATTTGCGGAGACGTGAGCCCGCCAGTAGAGCGTCTCTCCCACCATATTGTCCAGCGAGCACTAATAAGGCAGCCCTGACTGCCGGGCGTGCTCATTAGCATAGCCCGCGGCCGTGGCAACCCCCGCCAGGGCCCAGCCGGACACTTAATTACCACCGCGGCTCCTTCTTCACCACATCCATACTCACCGCCTTCCTTCCTTCCTATGTCCTCACCCCTGCCCTGCCTCCTTAACCCACTCCGAGACACGCACACATGAGCGCGCAAACCATCACACGCTCCCAGCCATAGCGGCAAAAAAAGGATGCGAGGCTAATCATTTTGGCGATGTAAATGTGATGGCTTTAGTCTTGGTATGTTGTGGCAGTCTTTTATGTTATCTCATTTTTTTTATGGCTTTGCGGTCAGTAATCTTTGCGATTTTAGCGATTCCCTGACCTGCACTACCTCTCTCTCTCTCTCTCTATCTCCCGCTCGCTCTCTCTCATTGCTATATTAGCTCATGGGCATGACTCTCCTTTTGACATCGGCACAGTATTGATGCACCCCCGTCCAGCCTTAATCGGCTAATGGCCTCCTCTTCTTTCCTGCCCGGCCAAATCAACCCCTCCCTTAACCATCCCTCTATCTCTCCCTTCTTTCCTTCGCCCTCCCGTCTCCGCCGCCCCCCCACCCCCCACCCCCCTACCCCGTTCAGGCCTGGGGTCAGTGAGGCCAATTTTCATGCCTGGCTAAGTCACAGAGTAGCTTTGTGTGTATGTGTATGTGTGTGTGTCTGTCTGTGTGTGTGTGTGTCACAGAGAGAGGGAATATGTTAGTCAGCAGCCTCACACAAGTCATGTGATGAGTGACCTCCTGACCTACCTTTACTCCAGTCCCTTGCTCTTCTCTCCCTACTCTAATTCGCACTATTTCCTTTTACCAGCGCTCATTATGTGTGACAAGGTTAGGTGAAGACTCGCCACGCTCCCGCGCTGCAGTCGCATGTCGTGCATGTACGCACACATGCATGCGCTCCTCGTTGACCTAGAAAATCCACGGGCCAAAATAATCCTGCCAAGTTCACAAATGGAGATTGTTGATAGCGCTGCGTGGCGATACAATGGACAAGTCCGCTACCTGAAATATCCAACTGTTTTTCAGCTGGAGTTACAGGCTGTGAGCTCGCTGTCTGCTTCTGTGACAGGTTACACCAACAAATAGATTTCCAAACACTGTAAGTTACAGAGGTGCTTCATCAAAATAGTTTTCGCCACTCGGCGTGCTCGGCTTACCCGGTCAAGCTCAAGACAGTTTATTCTGGCCTGGTCTTGAAGCCCTTTGGTGCTCTCTCTCTCTCTCTGCAGCCTCTGCCTGCACTTTAACTTGTTATGTCCCCTCTCTTTGTCTATAATGTGGTGGCGCTATACATCTCTGAGAAAATCCCCCGCCGCTGCACCACTGAATCACCCGTGTGTGAGTGATAACAGATCCAGACTGCTGAGCACCCTGCAGCTGTTTGTCTCAACATGCAAGTCATCCCCGCCATTACACCGCTAAATGGTTCCCTTTCAGTGGCAGACGCTTGCCGCCTCGGCCTGGATCTTCATGCCTCCATCACTTGGGGGGTGGTGGCGGCGGTGGGGGGAAGTTACAGTTACTGTCGCCAAGCCAGCCGCTGTACTGGAGGCAAAGCATTTGAATGTGTGTCAGAAAAAAGAAATTGCAGCGGGGAGGACTTGAGCATTAATTATAGTCTTGGATGTGCGTTTGTAGTTAAAACATGTATGCACATGCATATGTTTACCTCCCGTGTGTGTGGCGGTGGGCATGCAGCAGCAGTCCTGAGGACAGAGCTCACATGAAGCCCCCTTAGAGCCTGGGCCGGAGACCATGACCTTGGGAAATGTCATTCCGCCCACAGGGGTGGCTGGACTGTGACACACAAAGCCACAGTAGTGGAGTGCATCAGTGCAACGTAGCGCCGGCAGAAGCCCGGTGGTGTAGTGTTGCATTCTGCTGAATCTAACCCTGAGGTTTAAGATTGAACCTAGGAAGCAAGAGAGTTCAGCCTCAAAGCTGAGACCTTGGGTCAGCAATCTAGCGATTTCCCTCTAACCACATTATAGCCATTAGTGGTTCTTGCTGCTTTTCGCATGTCACATGGAAATGGGTCAAGCCCTGCCCTGCATGACTCATTGGCGCTTTCTCCCTCTCCCTCTCTTTCATTCCTGTTAACCCTACTCAGGTGGCAAAATGGCTTCAAGAAACATGGGAAATTGGGTTCACAATCTTCACATTGTGCTGTTTTCCTTCACCTTTACAAATACTGTGTATATATATTAAAAATAAAATGAGAACGCTTATGCATGCTGTTAGTGTCTCAGACGTCGTATTGTTTTCTCTACGTGAAGTCTATTAGACGTGGACTAATTTTGAAAGCTCTCGGGCCAATATTATGACATAATCTGTCGCACTGGCTTTAGGCACCTGGTATTTTCTGCCAGCGTTTGTGTGTTTCTGCAAAACGCTAGATTGGAGAGTGTGTATGTGTCGAGAGATGAGAGGACGTTGGGAAGTGTGTGTACAGCCCTGTTTGATATCTGTTGCAGCTAGAAGAGTTAGCGGTCATAGTGTGTTGTGATTGTGGTCACCTTTGTGGACCACGGCGAGCCTTGGCGGCCAGATGTCAGCCAACTCTAATGATCCCAACAGGTTGCTGTGGCTGGGTTGCCTGGCAACCGTTTTGCCTTTGCCTGTAAACAGGGAGCAGACCCACTAAGGCCTCCGTCAGGGTTGCGAGGGTGAAGACGTATGTTGGTGGTGTGTGTGTGAGTGAGAGAGACGTTAAATAAATCTTTCACAGGCTCATGTTTTTGCAACTGTATGAGTGAAACCTCGGCCAATTCCTTTTGTATCAGATGTTTTGAGAGGCCGTGTACAGTAACCCAAAGAGGAAAGAAGAAAAAAAGTCAGTTTTGACATTTTGTTTTGCCCAGGCTTGGTGCTTTTGACATATTCTTATGGAGGTTTGTTAATATGTATCAGGAATATTCACTTTTCTTTGTTCGCCCTTGTCTGGCAAGCTGTAATGTTTTGCTTATGAATATTGATACATGAAGTGTATATTAATGACCCTTGGTGACCTTAACCCTATCCTTATTGGCTCCCCGGTGGTATCTGCAGGCTCATGAATATTAATCTAGTTCTGTAACCTCCATTACCCTAATCTTTGCTGTCTAGCCTCCCAGAAGGACCTGTTGTCATGGTAACCTCTTTACTAGACTCTTTCAGACCAAGGGTGGGAAAAATATGGTTAAAAAAAAAAAAAAAGGACAGAAAAATCTAAATTACTCAAACATCCTGGATGCGCCTTGTGGAAAGCTGCCATTATATAAGAAAGAGGTTGAATTTGTGCTGGAAGTCATTTTAGTCGTGTCCTTGCTGAGCACTAAAGTGTATTTTTGCACTTTAAAAGGCTATTTGACTGGGGTTTGGACAGGTAATTTTGTTATGAATGTTGAAAATTGTAGTCCCAGTTTGGCTTCCACATGGTACGATTCACTAATTGCTCTGAAAGATCAGACAAGCAAGCCTGGGATATAATAAAAGTGAATAGTAAATACTAATTTCCAATGTTAAAAGCTGTCTGCAGTCAGCCAGAGGCGATGACCATGCCCTCTACTTGACTCTTGGTAATAAGTGCGATGTTCACAATTGTTTCTCAAGTTTTTAGCTCAAAGATAATATGTAGTCTAACTGTTCCCAACAGCGCTGCATTGATTTCATCCTTACAATACCTACTGTATACAGCCTCTATTTCAGTTCCCCTGGGTTAACATCTATGTTTTCTCCCCTGTTCCAGATGTGGACAGCAATGAGGAAGGGGGGCCTGATGGCGGTGCTGTGGAGGAGGAGGCTTGGTTTGGGAATGCTTCTGACACGCGCTCAGAGTCATCGTCCTATGGCGACACCCAGGATGAGCTCCTCCTGGCCAGAGGCTCCTCTCCTGACGAACGGCCCGGGGTCAGCTCTGGGTCCGGGGACCACGACACCTGCGGAGGTGAGAGCTCGCTGGGTTCCCCCACACCCGTCCATCGTGCCTCTTTGGAACTTCTCGGACTGGATGGAGGTGCATTCTCGGCCCAGGACACACTCTCCTCTGTGGTATCGTCACTGTATGGCGAGGCAGCGTCTCGAGCCCTGGGGAAACCTCTCAGCAGTAACCTACGACGCCTCCTAGAGGCTGGGTCGCTGAAACTTGACACTGGGGAGCTCCTGGGTCGGTCATCCAGGGGGGGCGCCGGAGGGGAGTCTCCTCCGATCGGTCTAGCGCCACCCTTGACCCTCTCCCCGTCTTCCCACCATGCCCACCAGTTAAGTGCTCTTGCCCGAAAACTGGCCAATAACAACAACAACAGCGGCTCAGCCTCGCCAGCCTCCTTGGCACCCTCAGTCACCAACATTAAGCAAGAGCCCCATGACCCCTTTAACTCTGTCACCCCCAGCAACGGCAGTGGGTTCGTATGGGCAGGTGTGGCAGACAAGTGGCCGCCGGCCAGCTGCTCCACGCCCTGCGGCTCCAGCCTCTCCCCAGACTCTGCAATCCAGAAGCTGAAAGCAGCAGCGAACGCTGTACTTCAAGACAAAAACGCCGTGGCCGCCTCCTCGACAACTTCTTCCTCCTCATCCACCTCAGCCTCATCTGCAGTGCCCGCCCTCGGAGGGGCCGGCCGAGGGGACGACGTTGTGCGCTTTGATGCCTTCAACTCTCCGTTTAGTCCACAGTCGGCTAGCTCCACCCTCGCTGCACTTTCCAAGAAGGTCAGCGAGCGGAGCCAAGCCTCCTCAACGGCAAGCGCCGCTCCTGACCACCAAGCCTCAGCAAGTTCCTTCCTCTCACTTGTGTCAATGACCTCCTCTGCTGCCTTGCTCAAAGAGGTGGCAGCCAGGGCAGCAGGAAACCTGCTGGCAGAAAAAAAGGAAGGGTCCCCCTTAACGACCCCTGGGGTCCTCCAAGAGGATGTGAAGCCCCTGCTGGACAAGAACCAGAAGGCCCCCACGCCTTCCACACCCACCCAGAGCCTAGAGCTGCTGCTGCCTTCTACTCCCAAGGGCAGAGGCAAGCCAAACAGCCAAGCAGGTAACGTGTACATGTACACAAGCACTATACAAAACAGTGATATCATATATCAGTACATAAATCCAAATAAAAGGCACTCGAATACAGATCAAAGTAGAGCTCAGCTTGTGGTTGGAACATTTTCAGATATTTTTCCTGTTAAAAGACGTTTCTTCTTCTTCTGACACATGGTCAGAACGCACTCGAGCACACTACAATGTTGCCTTGTGCTGGACACAGTTACGAGGTTCAAGATCATTTCACAGCATTTCATTCATGGAACATTTTCTTCCTCTTTTATCGTGCCCTTTTCTTTTGAAAAATAATTGTACAAATTTACCTGAAGTTCACGGCGTCGTTTAGCTCGGTTGGTAGAGCAGACGCCCCATCTGCAAAGGCTATAGTCCTTGCTGCACCTGGCCCCCTTTGCTGCATGTCACTCTCTCTGCCTCCCAATTTACTCTCTACTAAACATTCAATTAAAGGCAAAAATGCCCTTCTTAAAAAAGAAAGAATGACCTGAAGTTTAAGGCAAATATCCCCCCTAATCATTACAGTTCTTCCCAATACATAAGACTGCCACAAAATGCTAATTAAACTGAAATTGTAATTGAAGTGTAACTGTAAACAGTGTGGAAGAGTAGCAGGTTTACTTGTCACCCAAGATCCTACGAGAGAGAGAGCCCAGTGCTCGACTTCCATGTTTTCTCTAGTTCTGTAATGGTTTTGTTCTCACCTCGCTGCCGCTGAAGTAGTGAGTGGTGCAGCCCCAGCTTAACTGTCAGCCGAGCAGAGAGCATAGCCGAGAGAAAACAGCCCTGGCTGGCCTTCTAGTCTGGGAAATGGTCTGTGGGCTCAACGGGGGGTTCCGACTGAGACCTCACTGCCGTCCCAGACCAGCTCGTTTGTGCTCGGATGTGCGTGCTGCCAAAAGGGGGCCGTCAGTGTGTGCTCGGCACAGTGGGGAGCCCTGGAGTCCATATCCATCTCGGCAGCCTCCTCCTGGCTTCAACCCCCACTAACCAGAGCCCTCTGCACTGATCAGCACAGCAGACTTAAGGCCAAACACATCATACTTTCCACTGACTGGATACAGATGCGTGCACGCTCTCCCTCTTATGCTGTCTCTCTCTCTCTCTCCTTTCCTCACAAATGGTCATGCAGTATAAGTGTGTA
This sequence comes from Decapterus maruadsi, assembly GCA_030347415.2. Taxonomy (NCBI): domain Eukaryota; kingdom Metazoa; phylum Chordata; class Actinopteri; order Carangiformes; family Carangidae; genus Decapterus; species Decapterus maruadsi. The sequence continues at coordinate 12,682,807 of CM064901.1, forward strand.
CTCCGATGCGGACACATAACCCAAACAAGGGTGCACACAGAGATCTCACTCTTGCAAAGGGAGAGAGCGAACGCTTCAAAGTGCAGGCTCTAACTCAGTCGCCTTTAGGGAGCACTGAATATTTTCAGGGAGATGGATGGGCACTTTTGAGGGATTGTGTCGCAACCCCGCCAAATCTAAAATGGCTGGATCAAATTGACTTCAGACAGATGAGGCAGTTGATGTAATATTCTGTGATCTGCATGCTAAAAAGGGGGTCGGCTCTAACCCACGAGCCGTCAAGGTCGAGCAGCGCTGTAAAAATGCAGGTAGTTGTTTGGTCGCCAGACTGAAAAATGTGACCTTGATTATTGACTGTCATGTCTTGTTTTATTGTCGTCCCTTGCCAATTCCACTATAAAATTGCATCGCACTCTGTTGTGTTCTGCATATACAGGCAAAGCTTATTCCCTTTTCCCCCCAAAAAAACGGTTGTGTTTATACAGGAAACATGCGAACAGATATGTGAAGTGCTGAGATAGAGGTACCGAACACATTTCCAGTCTGCTGCTTTGTTTCTGCTTCATATGCCTCAACTTAGTGTAAGCAGAAGTCTTTTTTTTTTTTTTTTGCATTGTGATCTCTGCTGTGCTTAGAGAGGTTGGGCCGCAGATGGCAGTTTATTGTTGCAAATAGGCAGTCTCGAGGTTTTACACCTCAGGTCAATGAATGGCTGAGCACAGTAATTTCACCAAACACTGATTACCAGATGTTTTTCAAGGAACGGCGCTGGAATACTTATGAAGCCATCCTGACAGGCCCTTGTAGAATTTGTAATGCAATCATGCCTCTTTCTAATAAGACCAATTAAACAGTAATGGATGCCGGATATGAAGCCAACAACAATAATCGAGATACTAAAACATGCTTGAGTTTTTACTTCCATTGTTCCATTGCTTCCAGCTGGCATTTCCCTTGGTAATTCTCACCATTAGGTGTGCAGGAGTTGTCTCTTGCAGATCTGTCTGTGGACTGCATTTGGATAGATAGGGTTTTTATTTCCTCTCAGTAATGGACGTATATCTTCCCGCAGCTTAATACATTTTTCCACGTGCTGTAACACTGATAAAAGAGATTCTGAAATGCATTAAATACTCTCTGTGAATGGTAACGATGACCTGTGGTCCCTTCAAGGCTCTCCTGAGGATGGCGGCAAACCATTCCAGTGTCCTGTGTGTGGACTGGTCATCAAACGCAAGAGCTACTGGAAGAGACACATGGTCATCCACACAGGCTTAAAAAGCCACCAGTGTCCCCTGTGTCCCTTCCGCTGCGCTCGCAAAGACAATCTCAAGTCCCACATGAAGGTGAAATCCTATGGATATTCCTCATCTTGTCACCTTGCAACCCTTGTCATCTCCAGCCGCATCATCTTTAATCAGTGCTTATTATAGCTCTTGGAATATAATTGCTAACATTAAAGGATATGCATGATTTTGTTAAACTTTTAATCTTCTGCATGGTATAATTACACACTGCTAATTGTTAGGATTAGAATCTCACTGATAAATCAAAGTGAAGTAAATCGAAGAATCACGTCTTTCGTTCTTTTGTGTGCACCAGCATAGCAGCGGGGGAAGAAAAAAAAAAAAGATTTGACACTTAAACCTGTCCTCCTTTTCCAGGTACATCAGCACCAGGACCGGGGTGAGACGTTTCAGTGCGAACTTTGCCCCTTCACCTCCTCCCGTCACTTCAGCCTGAAGCTTCACATGCGCTGCCACCAGCACTTCCCCCGCACAGACGTCAAGGTGAAAGAGGAGCTCACCACCGACACAGAGGGTGAGGGCTCCCTGATGGGTGACAGCGGCTCCGCGGACCTGCGAGGGACGGAGGTGTCCCCGCTGCACTCAGACGCTCGGCAGCAAACGTCCCCTCCGGCCGAGGCTTCCTCCAATCATGTCCACATCAAGGAGGAGCCGCAGGAGAGAGACCTGTCTGTGCTCTCCCCCTTTAGCATTTGCAGGGAACGTCCCAGCAGCAGTGCCAACTCCCTGGACCTACCTGGAGTCGGGGTTGGAGTCGGGGTCAGATCCAGCCCCAGTGGTCCAACCACAGCCTCCCTCTTCAGCCCCGACATCACCACCAAGACGGCCACTGATCTGCTTATGAAGCTGTCAGGTTAGCATTAAAATTATAATAACTTTGCAACGTTAGAGCAAAAGGCTCAAACTGACAGTTATTTTCATGACTGATTAATCTTCTTCCTTTTTAACCTGTTAGGTCTTTAACCTAAGATCAGCAAGCATCAAAAAATGTTCAAGATGACGTCTGAAAATGTTTTTTTGGGAAACATAAAACAGCTCGTGCAGACAGACTAATATCTTGACTTCTGTTATCCACAATTGTTATGTTTATTGTACCATTTTCTAGATTTGACTTTGTGGCTCAGCAGTCATTGCAGTTGCTCTTTTATCATCAAGTATTTTACTTCTCTGGGACTTTAATGTGAAGGCATCCGTGCTGATCTGACGCCGTCTCGCCTTTTGCCTTACGTTCTGTTTTGATTCTTCTCTGTCACCAGAAATAACATTCGTAAGAAGTGTAAACAGTTTTATGTTTATCGTTCCAGGTCAAGGCCGCAGTTTGTCTCTTGAGCTGTTTTTTAATGGATTTTAAAACAATGGGAGCCTAAAATGTCTGGGAGATAGTTCAGAACTGTAGTGAGCAGCGTTAGCCTCTTGACAGTGTCAAACACATGAATGTTTTTTGACTTTTCATGGGCATCGTGTTACAGGCCTAAAGAAAAGATGTAAAATTCCACTGGTGCTACTTTTTAAACATTGATCTGAATTGCCAAATCACATTGGTCTTAGGTAGATTCAGATGTGTGTTTGAGCTGCTTTTAAATATTTAATTATTACTGTGCATACTGATACAAGTCTTCACTTGCACAGTGGTTTATTCAGAAACTTAGTTTTAGTGTATTTTCCACAAGCATGATAGAAAAGTAGGCCATGGACAAAGTCTCTCTTGAGTGAGTCTGTGCCTTGGAAGTACCACACGCCTCTAAAATGGTTAGGACAACACCCAAAGAATTCAAACTTGAACTTACTGTATGGCGCTGATGCGAAGAAGAGAAAATATGAATACATACGGGTTAGTTTTTTATTTTGCACAGAGGTAGTCTGTAGATCAATGAGATTATATTCAGATAGATGCCTCTCTTAATTACAGCAGTGACACTTTGCACAGACAAAGGGATGCTGCCTCTTTTATATTTAGAAAATATAGGTAAAAATGTGTGCTGCGACTATCCTTTGTGTACAGTACACACACAGGCACACGTATAATATTTTCACTGACTGTCTACTGTATTTTCACAATAGACAGTCACAGATACAAACGCTTGAAAAATCCCAGTTACATCCTGGAAAAGCCCAGCTAATGTATCACTGCTGGGATAGATCCATGTATGACATATGATTTTGTGAATATGTATTCAGGTGACACATCTTAATGATCAGAAACCAATCCATGTTTAAATTGTGAATGTTGTTCAGCCACATACATCAAAGTGACTTGTTTCATGTCACTTTTGAGTAAGATTTAGGTGTGTTGGAATAAGTAATGAGATCAGATGTTGTGGATAATAACAGATTCCAGGCATGCCATGAGGGAGGAAGGAGACTGGGAACGTTCTGATGCTGGGCCTTTTTTTTTTTTCTTCTTCTTTTTTTTTTAAAGGACTAAGGCTTTGTGCCCCCAAACATTTCTATACTAATGGTAAAGGGAGGTGGGAGGGGGTCTATTTTCCCTCTACTCATCAGTTAAATTGCACCTCATGCAGAAATTTGTGTGCAGCACCATGATTGGTGGCAGCAGAGTAGAACAGGCACATAAAAATCAGTTTAAGTACCACGGCACAGCACTTAAGTCATGACCTAAATCAGAGCGTTTACACTATGTTCATCCCTAATCTTGTGACTAAACGTTCTGTTTTGAATTGTATTTTTATTTGCTTCCGAGGCTTTGCAATACAAGATTTGTATTGCATTTTCTAAAGTTAAAAACAAATCTTTCATTCCGGGTCTTTTCAGCTTTCAAATGACACATGATGGCTGCCCAGTAGTACGTCCACAGTCCTCTGCTGTTGGCCTCTGATTAGCTCCTCTTAAGTGGTTGGGAAATAGATGATTGACATCTCCACAATAGTTGTTGTGGGGGCTAATTTTCTTTGTGCACGTCTTCCCAGTTGACAGCGGGTGCTGAACATCTAGCACTTCAAGGCATCTTCCTCCTGCACACAATTCTGTCATTTTGTTAAAAAAAATTTAGAGGATTTAATTCTGTATGTATTGAGGGGATAAACTCAAAATGTCACAATGCACAAATGGAATGAGGTGATTTGAGACCCTGCACTAAGCTTTGTTAACACACAGCTCCTGTACTTTGGGTAAAAGACTAAAAACACAGAGAAAACGTTCTTCTCTCGCACTTAATAGTGTTTGTTTTGCTGAAACTCATGCAGTTGATGATCTGTTCTTGGCTGTCTGTGAGCGAAGAAATGATGAGGAGTTGTCCTTATATTGATAATCTTTTCCCCTCAATAAGCAGTTTAAGAATTAAAAAATTTAGCACCTAACCCAGTATCTTCTACCATTGGTAAAATCGATGCGCTCTATGATGTAATGATGCAGCAGTTTTATTTTAAACTAATCAAACTTGATAAACATGCTGCTCCAAGGTGTGCCAGGCTCAGGCTGTGTTTAGATGCATTTTACCATGTTGCAAAATATCAAAAGACGTGCCTGGAGACAAAGGCAAGATTGATGGAAAAAGGTTGACCGAGGTTCAGCGGTGGGGTCGAGGCTACGGCTGCCACTCTTCCACTTAATGCTGTGTAATTAGATTGAGATCTTGAGTGAGGATGGGAGGAAAAAACCCTGGGAACATTAGATTAATTAAAAATTTATGCATAATTCATAATTAAAAAGGAATTCATAATTTGAAATGATAAGCGCCCTCAGCGCCATCCTGTGACCCCGCCAGGATGCATGGGGACTGGGCCGGCTTAGTTAACTCCCCCTCGATCTCGCACGCCCCGGTGCCACATGGTTGCCCCCTGGGTGCCAGTTGCACTTCACTCCCAGACTGCACAATCAAGCCCAGGCAACTCCCAGAGGAGCCAAGATGGCTCCTCACAATGTCAGTCCAGTGTCAAGTGGCGGACATCTTAGTCAGGGCATCATTCAAGGAGACTGAGGGAGGATATAAAAAGACAGGACGAGAGGATGTTGAACTTGAATGCATGATAATGGGTTTTAATGAATGCTGCCTCTTTGATCACAAAGTTCTGCCTTTGTCGGGGAGGGAGGGGGGGGGCGGAGTTAAAGATAGAGGGTTATGAAACTGAGAAGAACTGGACTCAGATCTCAGTGAGACTTAGCCATGCCACGGAGCAGCCAGAGAGGGAGAGGTGAGGAAGTTCCTCCTGGGACCTGTAGACTCTATTTCTTTTGACCTCCCTGCCAACCCAGATTGAGTGTGTACACGAGCAGCTCATCCCTCCTGCTTTTACACTACTGTCTCAGTGCCTCAATTCAATCCCACAAGGCCTATGAGGGGGTGTGGGGGGTGGGGGGGTGGTGTATAAAAAGCTAGAGAGAAAAAGAAAAAAGAAAGAGACAGATAAAATGACAGCAAGGGAGGGAGAGGCAGAAAGAGGTAAAGAGGGAGTTGCATCGAGTTCCCCAGGCATAAAAAGCCAGTGAACTCTTCCTGACCTCTGACATAATAAGCATATCATTTTTTGGGCTGCCCTGCTTTCCATTGAGTGTTATACTGATACCCTTTGATTTTTATCCTTGCACGCTGACACAACCGTTAGCTATCCAGTGTGATCCACATTTTGATTCAGAGATGAAAGCCACTGAGGCACTTTGAAATGCACAGCCCTACCCTGTGCCCAGTGGACCCTGAGTTAATAATGACAGTGGGCACTGCACACCCTCCAAACACCACCACCGCCCCCTCCAGGCCCCCCCGCTGCGGTGACACAGGCACAACGAGCTTGACCCTGGCTGGGTGTGAATAATTGGCATGCAGGGGGTTGTGGGAGGTGTTGCATCTGTCATGATGCTTCTGCAGTTGTCTTATTTATCTTTGTCCTAGGAGAGTTTCTCGCATGCAATGCTTTGCGACAGCGAGATGATGCACAAGCGGCACATTTCAACACTGTACATGAAAAAACCTTGAGCATTGAGGAGAATATGGATTTTCTTCCCGTGTTATCATGGCATCGTCTCTCTTTTTTGAAATCACCACATCTTTTGTAAATTCAAGCGTAGAAATACTTGGATTTTGTTGCACCATCTCTTAGTTGACACTGTATTTTGGATTTCTGAAATGTCTAGTTTTAAGTTTTAAGCCTTTTTGTGAACATCTAGATTTAATCTGCATGTCCCTTGCTTGCCAGCTCTGCATGAGCAGACAGAGGCAGGCCTTTTGTGTGTGACCTCTGGTCCATACATCCCCACTGCAGCCATCAGTATCACTGTCCAATGTCTAGCACACTGTCAGCTATTGTTGGGTTCTCAACCTGCCCCACGTAGCCCTTTGCTTCTTTTTTTCTCCGGGAGAAAACAGCAGCCAATTGTCAGAGGGGGAGCAGGCCGGCGTGACAGAGGTGGAAAGCTAATGAAGTTATTTGACGGCAGCCCTGGCCACGGAGCGAGAGGTGAGGCGTAGTGGACAAGCGCCTGGCAGCGAGACGGATGAGGCGCAAGAGAGAAGCGTGGCAAAGGGGAGTGAATCGGGGGAAAGAGAGCGGCTATGGAGGTAGTGTTGGTGGCAGGTGTCAGAAGGGTGTGATAACATGGAGACAAACTGATAGCATCGTCAACCCGGAGCTAGAAGCGGCCTTACAGTATCATGCACAGGGAGCTGACATTGGCCGGGGTACGTACTCACACAGCCAGGAAGCTCACAGAAGAGAAGCCCAGTCACCCGGAGATGCCCATCTCCTCCTCAGATGTGTGTTCACCTCATAAGATGATGTGCCAGAGACCGAGCACTCGTGATGCTTTTGTGATTGTGAAATTCTGACAGACAAAAGGCTAAAGTGTAAGCTTGGCATCGTAGACTACTCTGGCTTTTTTTTTTTTGTTATTGAGCCATCAGCTTGAAGAAATAAAAAAATAATAATAAAAAAAACTTGCCCATCGGATTAGGCTACTAAATAATTCATTGGGTTCTGTAACATAGATTCTGAGTGGAAATACGCTCTATTTATAGCGACAATCCGAAAGGTCACCGGAGTGCTGTGACTTTGTGTGTGAGTGCACGGCCCGGGGTTGTTTTTGTTCTCATGAGGCCACGGAGGAGAAGAATTTGAGAATCCAAGTTTGTGTTGAGTCTGTATTTGTCAGCGGTTCATATGCATCCCGGCATACGCGCGCATGTATTTGAATGCAGCGTGCGCACTGTCGTACGTGGCATCACAAAGTCTGGATTTTTTTGGCCGAAGATATGTTTAAATATGTGTCTGTGCGAGTAGGGTATAGTGTATTTTTTTTATGTGTGTTTGTAAGACAGTGACCAAGTGTGCTGTCCCTGTCTGATCCGACATGGCCCAACACGCTTCTAATTAGAGGACGTCCTTCCAGGTGCTGACCAGGTTATACTTAGCCTGCCCGCTGACATCTGACGGTGTGACATTTCCAGCTGGTGCCGCGTGCGACCCTGCGCCACTGCCCCTGAACTTGAAGGTCACCGCCCTCCCCCCGCCCCCCTCCAGCCCCTCCACACCAACAGCCACAGCTCAACCTCCCCCCACCCCCACCCCCTCTCTCTTGAACTACAGCCCCGGCCTGCCATAGTGTGGCACTGTGGCATCGTGGCACCGCATGGGTGGTCAAAACACCAGCACCTGTTCCCTTTTCCTGCCCTGTATCCCCTGTCCCTGAGCCCTCTATCCCTCCGGCATAGATCATCATTAATCAGAGAGGCCGGAGCCGGCACAGATTGATGATGCGAGCAGGGGGCGGCAGGCCTGTGGCGGTTAGAGATGTTAGGTGAGACGGTAGGGTGAGGAGCGGAGCAGATCTCTGCTGGGGCCAGAGGAGACTGGACAGCAGTCTGCCAAGAGTGATAGCCTCTCTTATATCCATTCTGTGTATTTGTGTGTGTGCGAGTGTGAGTGTGAGTCAGACATACATGCTGGGGTGCAGAGTGTGTTTGAAGTGTCAAGGGTTGAGTTGGAAGATGTGTAGATGCGCGTGTTGGTGTCACACTTTTCCACAGTCGAACGATGTTAGCTGTCAGATTTATTTTATTTGTTTGATTCTTTTTAATCTAACAAGATACAGATGAATTCGTAAAAAAGTCAGCAAGTTCATTTTCTTATTTCTGTTTGCATGGCCTGTGGTTTTCCAGTGACATGATATCATGGATGTATTCTGCTTAGAGGGGCATTGGTGTTGATATTCTAATAATTGGCAAAAGAAACATGGAAATATATTGAATGCAACTTCTGCAACAGTTGGTTATCAGTATCATATGTGATGGCCTACCTGTTAAACTTAAATATGGGTTTACACACACACTCTCCACAGGTTTGATGCTCACTCAAATAAACCCTGCTTTCTTCACTTCTTCCTGCAGCAGGAGATCATGTTGGAAGTTTAAATCACAAGTTTGAAAAATGACAGAAGACTCTGATCAACTCAAGGCCACGAGAAAAAGTTTCATTTATTTCAGTATCAATGCATATTGTGGAAAAAAAAAAAGATTGAGAAACGAACACAAAGAGGTTTCTAAAGGCATAGCTTTCACACACATTCATGTAGTATGTACTGTACGCGGTTTCAGGTCTGGTGCACCTCAGGTAAATGAGGTTACACTAGCCGACAGTATTATCCGTTTTAACATCACCACGTTTTCCACTTTGCACTGATTAAAACAAACATAATTTATTTTAACATGTTTACACCCAACTATATAAACACACAGTGTCTCATCGTTTTATAGTCATTTTAAACTTCCCTATTAGAAACTACAGCCTGTGTTAAACCTTCGTTTTTGCACAGAGTGTAGTGGAACGTGCTGGGAGACACAAAGAGACGCGCTTGCCCCGCTGTTCTTTTCTTGGCGGCTATCGGAAGTTGCTCCATGTCTAATTATTAATTATTCATCTAAGGCGGATTAGATGTGGCCCAGTTTCTCTTGAAGATGACTGTAGTGCAAGAGGGATCCATGTGACAGTTCACTCCCTAACCTAGGCTACGCACTGCAGAGATGGCAGATAAGGCTTCACTTGATTGCAATCGTGTTCCACACAAGTACGGGAATTATTTCATGTCCTTATGTCTGAAGGGGATTTATACGATGGAAAAGTGCAATGAATAAAGTGCATAGGAATGAATGAGATGGGGAAAGTAGAGGTGTGAAGGGCAAAGGAAGGAGGAGAGGACTTTTGGACTCTGTTGCTAATGACCTGAGGACTTGGAGAGAAGGACATCAGCCATGAGGTTGCATCCTCCGTGTTGGCCTACAACGTGTTGCCGATGAAAAGTCACTGTGGATGACTTTGTTGTTCTATTTAATTTGGATTTTTATCTATCATACACAGTCCTCTTCACTCATATGTAGCTTGAAAGTAAAACCTGTTTCTGACCTTTTGAGAATAATACAAAGACCCCCGTTTGCCTCTCAAGTTTAACTTATCATTCACCTTTCAACTTAAGATGCCCTTCCTCTGTCTTTTCTGTCTTTTCTGACTGCAGCGGCCAACCAGAGGGAGACGCTGAAGTCTCCGTTTCACCTGAAAGAAGAGCCCAAAGTAGAGGAAGCGCTGAGCCCCAGACCCTCCTCCCAGTCCCAGAGCCAGGTTCAGCCAAGCTTCCCTGCGACTTTCTGCCAGGAAGGACCAAAAGGGGCGGCGGTGGCGGCCACGGAGCGCCCAGGGCCACTGAAACCAAGGGAAGGAAGTCCCATGGCTAAGAACAGCCTGCTGAGCCAGGATATCAACGTGAAGGTGGCCTCTGAGCTGCTGATTAAGCTTTCAGGTAGGGTGTGCGAGCTTTACTGTGGATTTATGTGATATATTTGCGATGAGGGGGGGGGAATGCAAATGAGCTTTGTAGTTCTTAGGTTGACCTATGCAGCGGTGTATGCTTTCCTGTAATTCTAATAAATCGAGGCACAGCAGTAATTCCGAGAGGTCTTGGAATTGTGTATGTACAAGATGCATAACTTTTTGTGCAATCATATGCATTGCAAACATTTGAAAAAGCACAATAACATCCACGCTGGTTGTTATTAAAACCTGCTGCGTTGTTTGGCTGTTTGTGAGTCTCAGATCAGCCGGCCCAGTACCAGTGTGGGAAGTTAGCTGTAGGCCAAAGGTTATGTCACTGACGGCCATAAAAGGGTTCTATTGTTTTCTAACCAAGCTAAAACAGGGGGTTTCTCAGAGGTGAGCAAAGTGTACCTTTTTGGGGGAAAAGCAAATCTTCCTGAAGGCTCTGTTCTAGACGACTGCAAAGTCGCTTGTCTCGGCTCTTTATTCTTTCTCTGCATCCGGTTATTCCAATTTTTGGGGAACAAGGGATCGTTTTACTTTTCCTAGTGATTAAAGTTCTCCCACAAAACAAAGACAGACAACTGGCAGATAAAGTACGGCGCCTGCTCACACTATATTGAGCTTAAAACTTGTCCCTGACATGCCCTTTGTGCCATGAGCATGTCTGAACCTGTGTGGAGGACCACCCTGACATCATCCAGTGAAGCATGATTTAGCCTTTTACAGCTTGTGGTTCACACTCAGCAAGAATGTCTGTAAGACGTCCTCAGGCAGGGATTCCTGCTCGCATCTTAATGTCGTAGCGCGCGGCGTGTGCTGTGCTTGGCAGTATGTAAACGGCAACTGTTGCTTTTCAATTACTTTTCCGACGGTTTGTGTCGCTCGCTACTAAACAAATGTTAAAGCCACTGCTTATTTTAGCCTACCACCAAAATCGCTATTGAATGGCAGGTCTAGTTCAAGTGTGTTATGGACAGGTGTTTGTCCACTGTGGGCAGCTGGAGTGCATCTCTCAGGCTGTCAAAAATGAAATTTTTTCAAGTATGCCGCAGCAGAGCAGTAGCTGTTTTTTCCCTCACTATGCCATATGTAGAATAATGTTGAATTTATTGTAATGCAATGCATACAAAGAGTACACATGTACACAACTTACACATTTAAGTTAATCTAAAACCTAGCTGACAGCATGGGCTACTTGATTTGGGGAAAACATAACACTGATATCAACACTGGAACGACTTTCACCCCAGAAACTCTGCAGCCGTAAAATTTACAATGTTACACACTTGCGCAAATATGCGTCCAGCGTGTTAAAAAAAAAAAACCACAAAGCAAATGGCAGTCTGATGGTGGCGCAGTGGGGCGTAGCTCTATCCGCGGCTCTTCATCCAGTGCCAGTGTGTGTATGTGTGTGTGTGTGTATGTGTGTGTGCTTTACAGACACCTCACACACCGGTTGCCATTGTTCTCTCCGGGTCGACTGGTGTTCAGAGTGACTCATGCTGGCTGGGAGCTCAGTGGTACTACACGTGTGCTGCTCCACTGCCTGCCCCCAGGTCACGTTTCCCTGTGTGTGTGCATGTGCTTTTGTGTGTGTGTGTGTGCATTTGAGGAAGACAAAACTGACATGAATACTACTTTAAAAACAACACACATAAAAAAAAACCCCAAAACAAATACAAGACACTGGTCTTTGTGTGTAAAATAGAGGGATTGAGAGAATGGAGTGGGCAGTATATAATTCTTCCACTGTACTGCCTCCACCTATGTTCTTTGATTCACCACCGTTATCCCTCCGTCTCCTACCTTTTTTTTTTTTTTTTTTGCCGTTTCCAATCCTCGCGCCGACGTTATCCTGCCAGTTTATTTGTTCCTCAAGCAGCATGGCCAGCATTTATCCCCTCCCATCACTTACACCAGCTCTGCAAGGTTGACCTAGGTTAGGGAAAGATGCTGCAGCGTTCATCCGTCCGCTGGCTCCCTCTGCCCCCTCACACAGTCCTTGGAGCGCAGTGCCGTCCATTGCCATGGCAACAGCGGGGGCGGTAGATGGAGAGGGCTGTCTAGAGTGACAGCCTTGACAAGAGTCTGGACCCTCAAATGACCCTGGGGGGGAAGGGAAGGAGGAAAAAAAAAAAAGATGGCGAGGAGGGAAAGAAGAGAGCCAGGGAAAGGTCAATGCCGTTACAGTCACGTGTGATTACGGTCATGAGGTTCAAGGGCATCTACACTGTAACCCCTCTGTCCCCTGGTAAAGGTCAGCCCCAGAATACAATAACCCAGTAAAGATACTTTAATAGGGAAATCACATCGGGGACTGTAGGCTAAGCATTTTCTTTGTTAGAAACATCACTGTTAGTCTGTTAAAAAACTGCTTATTTCCTCATTCTTGCTTGTCAGTACAGCAAATGGACACAACCTAATTAAATTTCTGCTGCTCATCCCTCCTCGACCATGGCATTGGACAGTCAGAGCAAGTGGGGTTGTCATCATTACTGCCCATTGTGCTGTAACATGAGTTGCATCATCCCTTTAACTAGGTCACTTCTTCTTCTTCCTCTTCTTCTTCCTCTTCTTCTTCCCCCCCTCTCTCTCTCTTTTCTTCCTTATCAAACATTGGTTGGTCATGTTGAGTCGCCTTGCTAGCGCTACCTCCCCCACATCTGTTTAAAACCAGGCTGCTGGTGTCTGGGGGCTAATTATGCCAGGCTAAATAGTCCCTGGCGCCAGCGGCTAACGTGTCCTAGCAGATGGGCACTGGTGTTGCAGGGCAAGGGGAACATGGCGTCACAGGAAGGGAAGAGGGGAGGGGAGGTGCAGGGCCCCTAGGTGGTGCCCTGGCAGACTGGCATCGTGTGGGTAACAGCCGCGCCACCCACTCACCATCCAGCCACCCTCACTATAGGTGTGAAATCACACTTTGTGCTCGCTTAACTCATTCCTCATTCCTGAGGAACAGGCCCTTCCATCTCTGAGGACATTTTACAGGTCCTCTCCCCTCCACAGCGCTTGTTACCTAGCTAATAAAAGTTGCATTAAACTATTTTGACCACTAAGGAGCAGAAAGGCCTCACAACAGCAACAAATCCTAAGCTTATGAGGTTCCTTTTGTTGATACTACAAGAAAACAGCCAACTTGCACGGAAATAAAGCAAAAATGGGCATCCCATGGTATTTTATGATTTCACATGATTGTAGGGTGATGACAGTATTGGACTGAAGTGTGGATATGGTCATTATCACTTAGAAAAACTGACTCTTACACTTGGCATGGTGTGACAGAGACAGTTTGTGTGATTATATGTATTTTCTAATCTCCTAAAAGATAACTTTTGACTTGCCGCTTTTGAACATCACATTGTTGTAAGTCTGCTCTGCTGCTCCATATAGCTATTTAAATGCATTCATTAAAATGCAACAGATGAACCAGTGGAATATACAGCTACAGTATGCAGGAGTCGGGCTTTTGTGGATATTTTCTCCTTCTTTTTTTAGCAGCAGCAGCAGCAGCAGCAGCAGCAGCCTGGTTGGCTGTACATGATTTCCTGAAGCTAACCCATGTGGATCATAGTTCATAATAGCTCTGAGCTTACTAGCTACAGGTAGATTATACAGCGTACACTCCCTGCTGCCTTCAGGTCTCTGTAAGGATTTAAGGAAGGGAAGTGCGTGGATTTCCTAAAGTTGAAAAGCAGTTTAGGGTGACTGATGCAGTCAGGCTTATTGATGTTGACATTTTTGCTTAAATTACATTATAGTTTATCTTTATTCTTCTTTAGGCTTAAGTATATGTTTATTTACCTGACCCGTTTTTTCCTCTGTGTGCACAGTAATTGCTGCATTTACTACCATACATTTCTATTGCAATGACTGTGCATTGAAAACAAAAAATTCTGATATATTCGGTGCAATTTTCATAAAACACCAACACCTTGCCTTGCACCAGCTTGAGCTTATTGCCCCTCCTGCCTTTACCATGAACGGCTGAAGGTCAAGACAAGTGGCCCTTGCTATGGTTGTGCTGTACAGTAACTATTATGTGACAAAGAGAATGATTTAATCTTTCTATTAAGATGACGAGTATCTGTTTAATGTGAGAAATATGGGAAGTGTATCATTATTCAAGTTGAAGGATAAACCAAGCTCAAAGCAAAATGGAATAACGATAATAATATAAAGAGCCATATATATGTATATAGCCTTTCCCCTCTTAGTCGGTAACTGTATGTAATGCTCATTATTTATCTTTACCCTCACATGAAAGGATTCACTATTTACTCAGTATGGATTATCACAGCATACTGCTCCGGCTTTTCATCATTCTAATTCACAACACCAGCATTACTGTACAGTCTTACTTTATGTTAAGCTCAACACTGCTCTGACAGTGTCCTCACCGTGCCCCCTCAGTGTGGCCGCTCGCTGACCTCTCTTACTCCCACCCTCCCTACCTCCATATTCTGTCTCAATGGCTCCTCGTCACTGCCTATAGCTCTGTTTACTCAAATGGAGAGCTGGTTCCTACCGGCCCCTCGTTCTATAGTATATGTTTGTTGCCTGGGTGCCTTTGTGTAAACACGAGAGGTGATTGACACAATCACGGAGACAATCGTGTGCCGTCTCTTTGTCTTGACCTTATATGATAAAATTTTGTTAGCCTTGGATCATCTCTGGCTTGTGCCAAATGTTTTTGTTTAGGACTGCTTTATAAGGGCCATATCTGGCTCCTTATGGGCTGTTTATCAAGCACGCTGCTCCAGAGTCAGATGTAGCTGCAGTCTGCAGCCGTTGGAAGGCTGAACTACTGAGAGCTAACTGGTCGAGGATCAATTGTAGCAGCAGCTGTCTGTGAAGTCTGCAGGCAGGGCTGCTGTGGCTCCCACATGACATGCAGTCTCCACACTGCAGCCTTTGAAGCGCCTGAACTCTTCACCCCTGTCTGAGCAGGTCGACTAGAGAGCAGGAGAATAGAGAGATTGAGAGAGAGAGGGATGGGGGCAGGGATAGAGAGATGTGGAATAACAGAGCTGGGAGAAGGGTAGACTAGGATAACGGGAGGGGGGGAGAGGTGGAGAGGTTGTCATAGGCTCTAGCTATTCCTCATCCTTCTGTCCTCCCCCAGCTCTTCTCTCTCATCCCACTTTCTTCTCTCCTCTCTTACCCTCGGGTCTTCTTTTTCTGGCACTGTTGGACAATTTTATCTCCTCTCTCTACCCTTCTCTTCTGCCTCTCCCTCGCCGACTGTCTGTCCAAGTTTTTGTTCATATGCTGTCGATGCATCAAAGCCGTGCAATAAATTGACTTTGCATACATTAAATCACTAATGGTACATGGGTTTTTTTTTTTTCTTTTTTCTTTTCTGTCTAGTGTGGTTACAGGTCTATCCAGGGCCTGTACCCAGCTACTGTATATTCTCAGCAAAACGGGCTGTCATGTCCGCACAGATTCAAGTAGACACCTGAGGTCAAAGTTGATCACTAAAAACAGAACATTGCACGAACCCCAGTCACTCTCATTCTGACTCAAAACTTGAGCAGTGCTGCGTCAGGGATTAACAAGGTATGTATAGTGCATTTGGCAACTTTGGCATACAGCAGCACACTTATACACATACTGTAAAAGTGTGCAACTTGCCGAGCTGATAGAGGCTTCCATCTTCTTTACTGCGGGTCACAGTCGGGCGAAGGTTTTAACCTTTTTAATCCAGACGGATCCAACAGCTTGTCGTTATTGTTGCCTGTGTGTGTGTCAGCAGAGATATGAAGCTTAAGCAATCAAGTAAAAAGTTCACCACATATTTACCACACAAACAACAACCAGTAGAACAAAGCCACTGTACAAGTGTACTTAATTGTTACACCTGCTCTTAAATTAATAAAAGCTTTAAGCAATTCACTGTCGAAACCTTTGGGAAAATGAGGAAAGCTCACAGGAGTTTGGATTTAAATAGAACAGACGTGTCAAAGGAGTCTTAGTGTTTTCGTGGAGCCCTGCACCCTCTGGAAATGTGGATGCTGAAACTCAAAGTGATGTCTTTTGGAGGGTTTTGTGTTCATTTTGTTGCAAGATGATATTCTACTTAATCTAGGCCACATTTTTAAAAAATGTATTATACAACATTTTTACTGTATGTCGTGTAATAATGCTCAGCATTCGTCTCTGGTTATTTAACATTTCCCAAATATTTTCAGAGGAACAGCTCCCATGTGCTCCACTCCTGTCCAGTTTTTCTTTTTTTAGAAGAAGAAGAATCACAATATAATCCACCAAATAGCTGTTTTGAGTGGTGCACGTATCATATAAATTTACACACACACACACACGCACACAGATATTTAATAGCCTGGAGTTTAACCTCTTCTACATCTCATAAATCTTGAAAATATTTTTATGTTTTATTTATATTTGTTGAGTTTTACTGGCGTGATACGAAGGAATATTAAAAGGAATTGGAACAACACTGACACTAAAGAGAAGCTATGATATTTATTGAGAAAGGGCACGGGCACACAGACACACACACACACACACACACACACACATTCCTCCAGACCTGATTCCTGTGGCCTAATGGCAGCTGGTGCATCACAGAGGAGGATTCTGCACCAGAGGAAATGACACATACGTGCATAGACACACAGGGCGCACACACATTCACTCCCTCATATAACAGACACACACACACATACACACACTCTGGATTCAGACAGACTGAGGGCTGCTTTTTATGGCTTCAGAACATTAGGTCACGACCTCGACCAAAAAGCCATAGCTATTATCGGTGTGGGAGTGAGGCCATATTTTCATTTTTTATTTTGTGACAGGTAGACTCGGCCTGCTGTGATGCAACACTTTCAATATGGTGTCTGCGTGTTTACGATCAGATATTCTCTCCGTGTCATGTGGTCTCCTCCGGGTGAAGGCTCTCTCTAGGATGTGAGCATGTTTATCCCAGCAACCGGGAGCTTCAAGCACATACGGTATCCTTTAGTATGTGCACATGTTTTTAATGTGTGCGAGTGTGTGTTTTTGCAGCTCAGCAGTCCACTCAGCCTGAGTCGTTAGGGTGGTGATCCAGTGATAGAAGCTCGCGTGTCCCTTGGTTGACCCTTACAGCGCAGTGCCCCCTCCGCCCTCCGCCCTCCTCTCTCGCTCTCCTCTCCTCCTCTGCTCGGCTCTGCCCCTCCATCAGCCTCCCCTAGGTTACTCTTGGCCAACTCCGGCCACCTGATTAAGGGATTAGTGGGGCTGATGGTTGTCAGTGTCCCCCACATGCTGGCTACTACCAATAAACCAGACACCTGGACCTAGGGGAGGTGGCTGGAGGAGGAGGGGGAGGAGGGAGGGAAGGAGGGAGGGTGGGGTTTACACTTAAATGCATCCACATAAACAGTATAGTAATACGCCGCCGCTGGTTCGGCTGGAAGCAGAAGCTGTTGCATGTTCACACGCGTGCACGGTGCGCTGCAAGTTCACCCTCGGCGTTTCACACTGGCCTCCTTCAGCACAGGAGTGGAGAATGTGAGGGGAGGGGTTGGCAGGGGTTAGCGCAGGGTTACTGTCTTGTATCTCCCTCACTCACCCCCTCCCCCTGTTTCTCCAGCTCTTCTAACCCCCCCTCTCTGCCCCAGCCCCCCCTTCTCCTCCTGATGCCCTGCCAAATTCATATATCCCATAATCGTGCTGAGTCGCCATGTCAGCAGCACTGTATCAACTGTGCCGCTTTGTCTTGCTCCTGCTTGTCACCACACTGAGACACTGCCTCCTGCCATCACTCCAGTCAAAGATCAGCTACCTTGGATATACAGATGCTAAAGGATGTCCCAACCAAGTCTTGTTTTTTTTTTTCCTCTTCCAGTCTTGTTTTTTTCTCCCTTTTTTTGCACATTACCCAGCTGCACACTGCGCACTTATTGTAGCCTAAAGTAGCCCTACTTTTAATCTTCTAAATTTAGTTATTAGAGACCATTAGCAGAGCAATATCTGACAGCTCAGTAGCTCTAGATTAAGAAAATCTCGCCTGCATCACAGCTTCCTTTTAATACTTTCCAGTGTTTTCGTGGTGGCCTGCAGTCTTTTGTTTAATATCCGTGGAGAGAGGAGAGACAGTGTTTGATTCTGCAGATCAGCTCGGGACATTCCTAACAGATGCCATCTCCCTCTCAACTATTTTTAGCGTGCTCACTTGGCCTCACCTTTTGAACTTGTTTGAGAAGTGAGTCAACGGCTGTTTTCAAGCCTTTCAGACCATTGTTTATTTGCAAGAATTTCAAAAAAGAAAAGGGAAAAAAAAAACTACCCAGAATCGAACGCTTGCACATCAAACCATACAAAATCTGCTTCTCATGAACACAGATTGACGTCTGCTCGGTTAACATTCAGAGTGTTTCGGTTCGCATCTGTCTTGTTTGCTTCGCTGAGCTACAGAGCTGCTCCCCCAAGCAACAGTGTGACCTCCCGATGCCCTCTTGCCCTAATAATTACACAGCTAGATGCTAACTGGCTCAGCTCGGCTTTAGAGGCGACACTCATTTCGGATTTCCCTATTTTAGATTTAATTCCATTCATGACATCCTACATACAACATGTACACTGGGTGCTTAATTTACTTCTTTTTTTTGCTTAGAATATCCAACCAGACTAATCGAGTATATTAATTATCTGAAAACATCAGTTGAAGAAACAAGATCATTTATCCTCTTAGTCAGTCTGCTGCATGTCTGCCCACCCTGAAAGAGAAATCCCTCTCTGTTGTGTTTTTTTTTTTTTCTCATCCAGATCAAGGATCAAAGGATAGAGCGTGTCGTATGCTTTACAGATTTTCAAGCCCTCCAAGGCAAATGTGTGATTTTGTGAATTTAGGAGATACTATATGAATAAAATTGACTTGACTTGTACGGGATTAGCACATCTGGCAGGCAGTATGACAGGAAAAACACACATCAAGTTAAGCCTGTATTTGTGATGCAGGTACAACGCAGTGATCCTGTGTTCAGGTCAGGAGGCGCCGGGGATGCCGAGATGAGCTCAGCCATAGGTCTTACATGCTTAAGATTATGAACGTGCCTCCAGTCTCTGCGATTCCTACACACTTTTAAAAAAAAGTTGAATTAAGCAACATTTTTCAGACATTGTAAGTGGAAATCATCCTCTACTATATGTATTGAGTGGCCAGAAAAATGGAAACCTTTAGTATGCACACTACACAGTTGTACAATTCAGTGCAGCGCTATAAAAAGTGCTACCTTTTTGTTGTTGTTGAAACACAGTATTAAAAAGAAAAACAGTACAATGGTCAAGTACAACAGCAATATAAAACACAGTGAGTCCACACAAGCTGGAGTGGTAGTAGCCAGCAAAAAACCGAACATTTTCAGTAAGGCATTTATCACAGCACTGTTGTATTGTGGGATAGATGAGGTCCTGTTTCTAGGTACTTAGGGTGTGTATACTCCTCACGCAGGCCTCCATTTAACCATTAGATCTCTACTTTGATATGATGTATTGGTCGAATCTCTTTGATCAGAGTCTAATCAGCGACTGTCCTCTTCTTCAAACATGCTCTGCAGAGAACAACAAGGACGCCCAGTTCCAGAAGGTGAAAGTAAAGGCAGAGCCCATGGAGGTGGACCCACCCCCCGCAGAACTCACCCCACCTGCCTCTCACCTGCTGGCCTTCAGCACTTTAGGGGCGAGTGAGAAGAGTGAGCCAATGAGCAACCACCCCGAGACGTTGGCCCGGCCCCAGAAAGATCTCTTCTCCCAGGACATATCGGTCAAAATGGCCTCCGAACTACTGTTCAAATTGTCAGGTACGTCCTAACCCTGCGAGACGCCCGTATCACTGTCAGGCACACAACAGTGGGCGCACAACACAAACATTCATGCACAACAACATGTCGTCTTTTTTTTTTTTTTTTTTACCCCTGCAGCATCGCAGTGTAAACCTTGAGACAGGTTGTGATGCTCCACTATAAAACCTACATGTTTCCATTTCCGTGCTCTGGGGGCTCTGTTGTAAAGCCAAGGATATATGACATGTAATGACATCCTGCTTTTTACCTGTACGGCCATGAAAGTGACATTGAGGCAGCAGACAGCTGTTTGTATTGCTAGATTAAGACAGAGCTTTGAGGTGTTTCCATCGGGCCCCCAGAGAAAACTGTGCAGGTGTGTATGCGTGTGTGTAGGAATGAGTGTGTGTGTGTGTGTTGAGGGGAGGGGGGGGTCGAACCTGCAGTCCCGGGCTGTGACCCCAGCTCCACCCAGCCTCTGATTGCTTCACTTTAAACGCCACATAGAGAAACAAGCTCGTGTAAAATCTTTTCTCTCTCTCTTTCTCTTCTTGCTCTCGCACATATTCACAAATTCACACATTGACAGTCTTCCTTTCCCACACACTCTTACACACTCACACAAGGCCCCTTGGGGAGTGGTGTCTGCACAAATGCCCCCCCCTCCTCCCTCCTCTCCCTCCCCCTCCATCCCTCTCTTCCCTCCTCCCTCTCCTCCTTTCTCTCCCTCTCTCTCTCTCTCCCTTGACTCGTTTTCAGACATGCCGGCTCAAGCACACTTGGCTGCACACGCTCTCCCCCTGCACTTCCCCTCCCTCCCTCCCTCCCTTTACATTTCTCCCGTGCGGCATCTCCATGGCAACGTGGAAAGAGACCTCTGTCCTTGGCGAGCGGTGTGACGGAGTGGGGTGTTTAGGGTGGAGGTGGGGAGGTGGAGTGGGGTGGTGGGTTGTAACAGGCAGGGGGGGGGGGGGTGCACAGGATAAGAAGGGGGTAGAGAGGGCAGCGGGGGGGGGATACACAGTATGCCCACCCAGGGAGGCCAGGGCATCGCTAGCCTGGCAACAGCGACAACTGCCCCTTTAGAGCTGGGTTTGAATGCGAGGGGGGGACGGGAACAGAGTGGGCTGCTGTCACACAATGAGCAATCAATATGAATTACCCAGAGCAGTAGGACCTCAGAGACACATCAGTAGCAAGGTCGCTCTGAACACTGAGATGGTTGCAGCTTTGAAATTCACTTCATTACATCGCCTTGAAACTCACACATGGCTCCATTCTCAGGCATTTTGTATAGTGCTCTTTACGGCTGAATACTGAAGTCCAATGGTCTGTGCTAACATTAGCTGGCCAAGTAGTAGTCGTAGCTGATTTTACAGCCCTCACTTTACTTACCGCTTAGAAACCTCTTAAAATCTATGTACTTTTTGTAAAAAAAATAAATAAAAAAGGCTCAGCCACTCTGTTAGCAACCAGAAAACTGCTTGTGCGCGATTGCATGCTGTGTTTGATGAGCATCAGCTATACTGAGGATCTCTGGCATACAGAGGTGTGGCTGTGACCTTAAAGCAGGTGTGATCTCAGGTGCCAGAGGAACAGGTGTGAACACTGCCCATAGTGTAAAGATGCGAAAATCTCTAAGGCATCGAGGCTTTTTTTTGGAAAACACAAACATCCATTGACACTTTTGAGTCTGTATATTCAGGTTTTTATATTATATTAATGAGCATTTGCCAGCTTTACTGCAGGATTTTCAGGTGGCGTCTTTTCACCTTATACCTGAGTTAAAGAAAGTTTTCGTTCCAGCAGTGCTTGGAGAAACGATTACATTTATATCAAATGTCATTAGGCCTTAAGCATCAGGATCTGTGTGATTCAGCTCAGCAGGTGATTGATTGATCTCATTGCATGTTCACTTTGATGTAATTAATCCTGAGAGCATGTTACAACGTCTGGAGAAAAAAAAAGCCCTGTTTTTACAAGTAAGAGAAGACTTCAGGAAACAGTCCAGCCAGTTAAAATCACATGCTGATGTGTGAGAAACTCATTTTGTCTTTATTGAATATTTCAATGAACATGTTTTATCATGATATACAGCGTTCAACAAACTTTGCAACAAACTGGACGATAAAGTCTTCCAGAGTAAACTATGCAATAAATAATTTAATTTCAAGCATTAAAACTTCTCCCTTTGTTGATTTTTTTTTTAATCACCCATGTTGCTTCAATTTTGTAGCAGTTTGCAGCAGAGCAAAGAGCAGGTGGTAGTGGCGTTGTTGGACTTCCTGATAATTCCTTTCCCCACTAACATAAAAGAGCATGACCGTACACACACACACAAACACCCATGTGCCATCTGGGGAGTCTAATGCAGGTCTGGCTTTCAAATTGTTATTTTTCCAAAAAACAAAAAAAAGTTCATTAAGTGTTGTTGGGCTCACTTTTGGCCCACAGGTCGACAGACCCACTGGGGAGACTCCCACTACTCCAGATGGCCAGTGCATCCCTGCTGGTGAGGCAAACCTGTGCGTCTACCAGCCGAGTTTAACTTAAAGGGAAGCAACAACCAGGCGCACATACGTAGTCTGTGTGTCGGACGACGGCCTAAACAGTATGTGGGCAAGTTTAGGAAACTTAGCGACTGACACTGAACTTAAATTGGCAGCTGCACACATCTCGATATCTGCACTCAAGAGCAGACTTGGGGCTTAAAATAAATTGAGCATGAACATTTATTCTTGAACTTGGTTATAGCAGAAACAATCTTATCACTGACTTTTTCAAACACCCACCAACTACATTTTACTCTCGTTTTAAGCAGCAAACAGAGGCTTCTCAGCTGTTTTGGAGAGAGTCGAGTCGTCACAATGTGACTTCAGTTATGTGGTTATAGATGATCATACATAGGAGCGTGTTAAATCCTGTCTCCGTGTCTTCTAATTGTTCTTCGGGGTGACTGTTTGAATAGACACAATGGCCAATAAATGGATATTAAACAATATGAATCTGGTGGTTTTGTGGTTAAATTGTTTTGTATTGTCTTTTGTTTTTTTTTTACCTCCAGAAAAAGTCAGCAAAGCCAACAACCACAAAGACAGTAACATGGTCGGAATAAACAGGTGAGTCACTAATTTTTTAACTGTGAAATTCACTACACTTTATAACTATGGCATAAATATCAGTTTGATGTAATGGCTGTGTAAGTGTATCATTTATCACGTCTCTGTGTTTCAGTCCGTTCCTGGACGAGTGCTTCAGACAATCACCCTTTAACTCGCGCTCCAAGAGCTCTTCCCCCGCAGAGGCCAGCTCCTCTACCAGGGCAGCATTCCACGGTAAGACACACACACACACACACACACACGGGAAATATGATCAGAGTAGTAGCAGAGGTACAGTTACACACAGGCACGAGACAGATGGGCTTTTTTTTTTACAAGTGTCTTTTAGAGCTTCAACACATACTTTACCTGATAAATCTATTAGAACTTATCAGCATCTATTTGGAAAGTTATTGTTTTTTGTTCATTTTTCTAGCAAAAATATCATCAACTTTGTGGTTCCTTTTTCATAAATGTGACATGAATTTGCAATGAGGCTTTGTTTTTTTATCAATTCATACAAACCCAAGTTAAACAGAAAAATCCAAAATCAAATCGATATTCAGGCTGAACACTTTTTGCTTTTAAACGGCACTAGTTCTCCTCCAGTACGTTGTTTTCCTGCAGTAGGTGCTCGTAGCTGAGAACGTGCCACAGTTCCTCTGTTTCAGTGTCTTGTGTCTCTTCATGAAATCCCAGGCTGACTCCATGATGTTGAGATCAGGGCTCTGTGGGAGCCAGACCATCTGTTTCTGGACTCCCTTGTTCTTCTTGTCTCTGAAGACAGGTCTTTATGACTCTGGCTGTATGTTCGGGCTTGTTGTCACACTCCTCTTTTTTTTTTGCTCTCACTTTTTTTTCCTAACATTTGGAAGGCAAGGCGAGTTTATTTGTCGAGCACCTTCTAACAAAAACATTCTCTGTGTTGTACTGTATAAGACATCCACAGCGTTATGAAAAGAGACACAAGACAATATGAAAGGATTTAAGAGTAAAAATAAGTGACGGAGGATTAATTGAAGAAATGATGCTTCCGATTAATCAATAATGAAATTAGCTGACAATTAGCAGAAGCCCTAGTGTGTTTGTTCCTTTTGTATCACAGTCCCAAAGAAAAAGAGACAAAAGTCATCTGCAGAGGAAGTAATTAACTGCCAACGTTTGGCTCCTGCTGCATCATTCATAGAACAGTATCTTCAATCACATCTGCTGTCTCTACTGGAGAAATAATTGATTATGCAGAGATGCTCATTATAGATGTACGACACACATGTCCATGCATTTTCAGATTATCACCCTCTTCTCTTCTCACACAACACAACACAACACAACACACAAAGCTGTAGTCTTGTGATCAATCCATCATACAAGTAGTACACATACAGACACTGTTGTATGTGAGTATATGGCCACAGCCTGCCAGCTCCTGCTTCACATGGTCTATGGTAACCCCCTCCCCTCCTCCTCTCCTCCTCTCATATTTAGAGCTCCATCCGGCCTCTCTTGCACTCTCACGCATTTCCCCAACCTGAAGGCCTCTGCCCAGGGCATCCCCCCTCCGTCTCCCTCTCCTCCCCTCTTCCCTGCCATCCCAGAACTTCCTCCATGTTCCTTTGGCAGTGAGAGATCCAGAGGTTAATTAGCTTGTGCCAGCTTTGCCTGTCCCTCTGCCAGTTAATGAAAATCTGATTGGCTTCTGGGTGTCAAGAGTGTCCTGAAAGTTAATTCGCCCAGCCCACCTCCCCTTTCCCTTGTGTGTTTAAGCTTCACATCCAGCCTCTGCTGCTTTCTCTTTTACTGTTGTACTGTTTTACTCTTTACTTCATATGTGTGTCTATCCACACCTGCTCTTTTTATCCCATTTTAATCATTTCTATGTTCAGTATGTTGGTAAAGCATTTCTACTTGCAGTGGACCTTCAATTAAAGTGACCCACTGTGACCTCCCACATAACCAGCTTTCACACGTTTTGGACACAACATCAAGGGCTACATTTATTTTGGAGTTCAGATATCAGCACATAGGATTTACTGGGTGTAAAAGGACCCGTGCATAATGAGTAACAAATGACAAATGTATATGACTGTCTCTAGACTATTAGATCACTACAGACATTTTAACGCATCTACTTCCAGCTTTTGGATGTAGCACAATCCTTCATTTCTTGTTTGTGTCCCTTTCTCTCCAGCTCTAATTGTGCTAATTAAACCATTAACCACTTCAAGGCCCACACCACACCCTAATTGGCTTAATCATAAGTGCGTTGGCTGGGTCCTGGCCTCGAGTCTCTGCCGCACAGCTTTGCGTCACCTTGTGTGACCAGGCCATCCCCTGGTTTCACTTACAGGACGTCAGGACGAGTTAATGCTTTTACGTGCTAAGCTTTACCTACAAGCTCCATAAGAAGGTTTGGATTCTCAGAATGAGCCGGCGTACTGACAACAAAGGACAAGTTTAGAGATAAACAGTGTGAATAGCCGGTCACGGTCAGATAGCAGTGTGGCCGTCATGCTGAGAGGCAGATTCCAGCTGATGCACGAGGATCAGGGAGTTCATGACCCGCAGGTTGACTGATTACTTACTTACTTAGTTTACAGGCAAGTGCTGCTTTACACTGGTGTACTTGGATGTCTTCACCACCACAGACATGCCCTCACTGCCCTCACTGCCCTCACTCACCTTTTGGGACGGTGGTGAGTCACAGACTTGGAGCAGAACGCAATCACATGGCCGATTTGGTAGCAGCAGGATGGTTAAATCTTCCAGTATTGATTAATCAAACTTTTTTTTATTTTTATCCTAATCAATAGTTGCATTTGCGCATGAAGCATTCAATTGTAAGGTAGGCGATAAACAAACCGAAAATGACAGATCACAATGAAGCGAAATGAGAAGCTCTAACCAATGAATGTTGGGTTTTCAGCTTTAAAATCAATGCAACAGATTCATTATTTTTGCTGTCGAGATCTTGTGTCCTGGAAAGTTTATTCTTTAGAAAGCTTCTACCCTCAATTCAGAAAATACCGTGTAATCATTACAAATTCAAATATAGTTCGAACGTGGTGCTTTTTCTGAAAGTTAAGTTTTTAAAAGTAGTGCTGAGTTGTGATAGCTGGGTTACTCCACTTAGAACAAATAATGCCTGTCCGATTTTGTGTTTGATTAAATATTGAACTTTTTTGTGGTATGTACCTTATCAAAATTTCAAAATAAGATGCCTATCCGTTATCCTCATGCATCCTGCCCTTGTTTCTCACTGCCTTGTTTTAAATCATAAATAAATAAACAAAAAATAAACATTTAATCTTTTATTATATGGTAGTAACTCTTCACTCTAAAAAAAAAAAATCAGAATAATAGTTCTTTGTGCTTGAATCACACGAAAAGTGCCGTGTTTTGCTTCTGACAGCTCCCAAAATATCTGTTAGCGATGGTGTGACACAAATGAAGTTACACAACATGAATAAACTGGTTTGCATGCAGAGGGCAAGGGTTGGGATTAAAAATGTGAAACAGATACAGGAGGGAGAAAAAAAAGGCTCAAGGGTTTGTGAGTCACTGTAACAACAGTAAAAATGTTCACAGCCAACACCTTCTTTTACTTTTGCCATAAAACCAAAAATATATTAAAAAAAAAAAACATTCTTTGATTTTCCTCATTGTGATATCCAGACCCCAAGTAGACTGTATTTTTTTTCACAGCTTTAAAAAACGAAAGCCCTGTCAATAGTAAAAAAAAAAGTGATTGGATGAAGCTACCACAATTTGTTGTTGAGTATGAACTGTATATTGTGGTTGCTTTGGTTGTTTGCAGATGGATCAACCAACACAGTTTTTCAAACACTTGTGAAGATTAAGAATGAAACTCGGTGACTTACAGAGTCCTTTGTCCTGTTCTTTGCACAGAAAAAAAAGTTTGGACTAAGGTCAGTCTGTGTTGCATGTTCTCTCTGAACAATATGGACAATAAGTACATGGAAAAAAAAATCTGAAGAAGTTGTCCAACACAATGACAAAATAGTCCTTTTTTTTCCCGTAAGTGAACCACTCAATGATCTATTCATGTTGTGAGGTTTAATTCAAAGCATCAACTTCTATTCTTCGGTGTCTATCAAAGCATCTGAAAATATTCACACTCAGTCTTTTTATTTCTTAGGCTGTGGTGCAGCGAGTGAGAGGAGGTTTATGAGCTACAGACAGGAGTTTTTTGTTCACATTAAAGGTCAATTCACTGTGTAAAGGACGACAGGGTGATCATGTGGACTGTATGCATAGCATGCATACTCCGGATAATGAAATGAATCAACAAATACCTTTTATATTCACAGTGTAACACATACAAACAGTTGAGGTTAGAAATATTCCTTTATGAAATACGAACAAAGAAAACAAGGCTGTATTGTGTTATTGAAAATGTTTTGCTGGTGATAAATCTCATTTAAGGTGGTAAAATGAGAGGAAATCCTTGTGGCCTGTGACCACAACTTCCCAGTTTCACCTCTAAACTGTTAAGTATTTAATAAAAGAAAAAAGGGATCACATTTTACAATAATTCAGAGTATATGTCCATCAGGATGTGATGAGCACACACCACAGCAGTGTGTGACAGCTTCAGCATCAATACATATTGAATTTAAGTTACTTTGATTTATTAATGGCAGCTTGACTTCACAGCCTTTGGTCTGCCCGCACGTCTTTGTGTGGACAACTGTATCAGCAGTAAATGATGAGTATTGTTTTTTTGTGCCTCTCTCTGTGTGTGTATGTGTGTGTTTGTGTGTGTGTGTGATCCAGATTCAGAGAAGGATGATGGGGAGCCAGGAAACGGGATTGCCCAGTGGAGACTAAATGAGCAGCTCTTCCCCTGTCCGGTCTGTGGCAAGGTGTTTGGTAGACAGCAGACTCTCTCTAGACATCTGTCTCTACACACCGGTAAATACAACACACACATGCCCACATAACAATATTGTATCACATTTGCATCTCTTTGTTGATGTATAGATGCCAGCAGCAGTTGTGTTTGTGCATGTGTGTTTGCTCACAGTAAGTAAATAAGGTTGACTAGACTAGATTACCCTTCCTTTAAAGAGATTACTACCATGATTAGTCTCACTGGGAAAACTGCCCGTCTAATTACCCAGCTAGAAGGATGCCTCACAGAGCATCTACACACACAGACACACACACACAGACACACACACGATAGTAATTCTGATGCACATACGATTGGTTCCCACTTTCACTTTTCTCTCTCAGACGTGGGAGTCTTCTTCAGGACGATGAAGCTCCACACTCTTCACTCCCCACGATCACACTGCGTCTTCAGACTTGCTCCTTCTTTGCTCTTAATTGATCCACCCCCTCTTACCCCCCCATCGCTGCCTCCCATAATCCCTCTCTCGGCCCTTATTAGAAGAAGAAAAAAATTAATGAATACAACTTTATTTAAAGCAAATTAATCAAGCATTAGAAATTAATACAACCTAGTTGGGATAGCAGACCAAATCCCTCAGTGCACAAATGGAGCCTCGTGTATAAAATGCCCCCACACAATTGGACATGCTCTCGCATTTTGCGTGTGCACACTACACAACACACACACACACACACGTGCGCACACACACACACACACACCCCATCTGAGAGTGTTGGCTGTGAACAGCTTGGCCACACCACAGAGAGCAGAAGCAGGGGCATATGTCAGTGTGATGGTCTTTTTGGTTTCCCCGGCGACATAAAGGTTGCCTGGCTCCATGTCCTTGGGGCAAATGGTGCATGTGAGCGCGTGCACATTTGTGTTGTGTGTGTTTCAGAGGGGGGGAGCTCGAGGGGGGGAAGATGATGTGTTGTTATGTTGATTTGTTTTGTGATGAAAGGGGAGATTGTGTTTTTTTGCATTTCATTTTTTATTTGATGTTTTATTGCTGGAAAATGAGGTGAAATTATGTTGGTACACGTCTCGAATTATTACCATCTTGTGACATCCAGATGGTCCCCTCGAAAAGTTGATTTTATCAGACATTTCTTCCTCTACTCGGGATCAGAGTTGCGGCTGGGTCAGGTGGAGGTGAGGAGGGGGTTAGGCATTAAGTAATTAGGTTTAAGCTCGCTCTAAAGGCTCGGTGGCTGAGCGCGACTTAATGAAATATCATCTGAGGTAATTTACAGTAACCCGAGGTCTCGTGTCTGTGTGTATTGTGTTGCAGAGGAGAGGAAGTACAAGTGTCACCTGTGTCCTTACGCCGCCAAGTGCAGGGCTAACCTCAATCAGCACCTGACCATCCACTCTGTCAAGCTGGTCAACACGGACGCCGAGCAGATCGTCGGCGCTATTACAGCCGACTCCACCGAGCGCAAGAACTGCCCTTACTACTACAGGTAGTGATAACACAACAACGCACCAGATCACAGCTGAGCCTGAACACAGCATTCAGTTTTGATAGATCCTATTGTCCAATTAAACATTTATGAATTTCCTAATTTAATTTCCTCAACAACTGCTGCATTTTATTAGGCTGTTTTCTGTTTTTTTCTGTTTTCCTGAGTCGTTTGTTGTTGGCTATAAAGAAGTAATTGAACATTGTGGGAAGATTTACAGTACTTATTTGCCTAGAGTTGGATGAGAAAGTCAATATCACACTTGTTCTCTGGTGTTTAAATTTGGAGCCGGAGTCAGGAGATGACTAGTTTAGTTTAGCCTAATGATTCCAAGTGAGGAAAACCTCGGCCCTTATCAAGAGATTAAATAAGACATCCACCTTCTAACACCTCTAAATATTACAAAATAACATGTTATATTTTGTTCGTTTAATCTGTATGAAAGCCAAAGTTTACAAATGTTATTGAAACAACTGAACTACTTAGTGTTTGGTTGTAGTGAGTCTCCACTGATCATCAGGATGACAACAAGCCTCATTTTGGGAAGTTTTACAGTAGATGTCTTGGTTGAAATGAAATTTGAATTTGCTTAGCTTAATGTTTAACTAAGCTAACAGTCTCCTGGCTGTAGCTTCATATTTACCGTACAGACTTTTACTACAAGATTGATATTGACCTTCTTTCTTCCCAAAAGTCTTTGTTTGTAATGTGGTCTTTGATTATTGTCTTCATGGATGAGGTTTTCCTATAAGCCCTCTCAGGTTTCATACCTCTCCTTTGCACATCCCAATCATAAGAATTCTTTATATTACTTTTAATTATATGTTTGTGCAAGAAATAAATAAATAATATGTCATTACTTTTTTGCTTTTTATGTAGCGAACGATTTGAAAAGAGATCCTTCTTCTTGATCCTTCTCAGATAAACAGAAATGTATCCAAGCCGAAACTAGTTAACAATTAATGCAAACATAATGTGACACATGAAGCTGACTGCCTGCCACCCCCCCTCCTCCCCCTCCTCTCCCCTCATTCTCACCATCCTTCTTCCTTTCTCCACTCTGTTCTCTGTCCAGCTGCCATGTGTGTGGTTTCCAGACAGAGCTGAACGCCCAGTTTGTCAGCCACATGTCGCTCCATGTGGACAAGGAGCAGTGGATGTTCTCGCTCTGCTGCAGCGTCTGTGACTACGTCTGCATGGAGGAGAACGACATGAAGAACCACATTAGTACTGGACACGCAGGTACAGGCCTCCTGCTTTATTGACTGGCAGCTCGCCGATCCTGAGCGACAGCACCAGTGATCGATCAGTCCTCTCTGATTTCTGTTGTTGTAGCGTAGGGATGGAAAAACTAGCATTATCAATTATTGTGTATACAATGTTTTTACAGGTAATCAATAAGGCCTGTCTATAAAATGTCAGAAAAACTCCTGTGATGGTTTCCTAAAGCCCAAGGTGACATCTTCACTTTGCTTTTTTTTTTCTCCTTTAATTAGTTCAAACCTAATCATGAGCAGTTTATTCTGAGAAGCTGACATTCGTCCACATTTGGCTCTTTTTACTAATAAAAAAAAAACTAAATCTTAAATGTTTAATGTACTATCAAACAAGAATAAGCGCTCTGATGTGGTGTTCTTGTTTCTGCTGTTCCTGCAGGGTTCATAAACATGTGCCGTGTTGGATAGTAGCAAAAGTACATGATTCAACCCCTAGAAAAATGATTTATCGTGAGTTATTTTCAAAATTACTCTCACATGTTAGAGTGGGTGGTAGCTTACACATTGTGGCTCTTGTTCACAGCTCAGAATAGAAATACAGTGCAGTATCTGTACAGTGACACTTTTTCTATTGTTTTGGCTCTGTACTCAAACACACAGGGTTTAAATTTAAACAATGGCCGAGGTTTAAGAGCCGACTTTCAGCTTTAAGGGTTTTGGGTTTCGCTGCTGCTTTTATACCTGTTCGGCTCAACTTTCCAGCAGCGCAGCAGCACGGAGGCCTGTTGTTTTCCCACACAATCAATTCAAGTTTCATTTAAAAGTGAAAAACCAAAAAGGTGTTCAGTTCAATGTTTATATTCTTCTTTGTATTTTTTGCTTAAAAAATATAATTGATCATCTGTATCATTGCTAGTTACAAGAACAAAAAAAACCTGTCTCTGTCCAAACACGTTATATGAAAGGGAATCAGCAAGGACTGTTTGAAGTCAAAACATCATAATATAACTGTAATTTACAGTTTATAAACACACGGTTCAGGATCAGTTCAGAGGACACAGGGAAAGACAAGCAGTAGAATTGGGTTTCACAAACAAGCCTCCTCCAGTCGACCTCCTTTGGACTTTTTAAAGATGCCGCTCTGAACCCCTGGTGGTCGATATGAGTGTTTTTGTCTAAAACAGCTTTGTCCAGTTTATTGCTGACGTTTTGTTCTTCCACTGTTCCACAATGTGTGTGTGTGTGTTTGCTCTGTGTGTGTGGGTGGGTGGGATTGTCCAGCCCAGACAGCTGAGGGGTCTTTCAGAGGCCACAGTGGCCTTGTTTATCTGAGAAGGTTGGCCCTTATCGTGCCTGGGGGGAAAAAAATCAATAGGCCTTGGGTCCTTTGGAGACGAGCTGGGTTTACGATGCCACTGTGGCCATCTTTTAAGTCTCTCAGCCAGAGCTTGGCATTTATCTCAGTCTCGCACAAGATGGCCACCGCCGCCCAGTGCACAAATGTTCATAAACTTCATAAACACATCGCAGCCTACCTACCGTACCGTACCTGCTGTATGCAGGGGAGGGGGATTTAAATAATATGTCAAGGTCCAGCCCTGTTTGTTAAAGCGTCTAAACTTCAGAGGGTCAGGGTGGCCAGAGCAGCACTTAGAGGAAACCCTGACAGGCTGTAAAAAGCCCAGTTATCTGGTCAACTGTGTGGACACGCCCAGGTGAGAGATGGCTGAACTCAGCAGGTGCTATAGTTCAAGCTGACCCCCCGTGAAGCCTGGACTCTGCACGGGCTGGTTGGGTGCCCTTCTCAGCAGGGGGAGGAAGGTGGTGAATTATGTGACAGTGTTCCTTGATACCCCCCCGCCCCCTCCTGAATCCTCTGGACGACTGTGACTGCTTCTTTACTTTTTTTTTTTTTTTTTTGGTTGCTAAATCGTGAATGCTGTCGTGCAGGCGCGAATGAAGCTCTTCATAAGGAGAGAAAGTGGAATATTTTTTAGTTGAGTTATGTTTCAAGGTCGAGGCCCACTGGCTCAGAGCAGCGTCTTTTTTTTTCTGTCTTCCTCCTTTTGCTTACATTCTGTGGCATTAACCTTTTGGATATTGTAAGAGAAGGCAAGTAGATGTTAAATACTGCAGCACAGGAGATAAAAGCTTCCTCAAGACGGTTCAATACTGTATTCATGCTGCAGCTACGACTGTTGTGAATAACCCTGGTATATTTAGATTTGAGTGAAAGCAGTCAATCATGCCGTCTATGACAGTATATTGTCCTTTATAGAATATAATGTGCACTACAGTATATGCGTATATTTCTGTATGTTTTCATTCCCTCTAGTGTGTGTGTGTATGTGTGTGTGTGTGCCGGTATTAAAAAGTCAACCATTTCAGGATCAGTGCAGCCTTTTCTCCCTCCTTCTCGCTCCCTCCTGAGTGAATGCCCTTTGTTGAGCTGTGCCCTGAGATGCTCCCGCCATCTTAGCTCCTTCGGCCATGACCCACGCTCCTCACCCCTCGCTCTCGCCCCCTCCCTGTCTATTTCCCTCTCTCTTCCCAGTGAATTGCAGACTTAGAGAAGGAGATCAATAAAAGCACACTGCATCTTGATTGGACTGGCAGCCGGGCCTCAGCCAGAGCACAGGACTGTCGAGGCTGCCTGCTTGTATTCTGTTTGTGTGTACGTCAGTGTGTGTGATGCACATAATGATGAGGATCTTGCGACAGATTTCTGCAGATTTTTTTTTTCTTTTTCTTTTTTTTTTTTTTTAAATATCTGTGTCCTATGTTTTTCCTCTAGGTTTGTAGCTGGTGCTGTTTTTTTTTCCCCTCCAAATGTTGCTTTCACAAATCTTGTGATAAATCTTCCTGACGTTCTGTCTGTCGTCTCATGTCCAGGTCTGAACTCGAGAAGTCCCCTCAGCGAGACCAAGAGCACCTCCTCATCCCTCTCGGCCCTCAGCGATTCACTCAACAGCTCGGAGGGCGGAGACCTCACCCACGGTAACGAAGAACTCAAGAGCCTGCTCGCCCCGCCCTCCTCCGCAGGCAGCCAGTCCAGCTCCGGAAGCCACTCGGGATCAGGAACCGAGGACAAGTCTGACAAAGGCAAGCGGATGCACTCTAGTTACTCTTTAAGTATTTTTCACTACAAGATTAAATATCTTTTGAGGAATGTTAATCAGGACTGTGTCATCTGATTTGCTTAACAGTGACCAGACAACCTATAAACTGCTTTCAAGATCCTGATTCAAATTTTGTCCACGCAGTAACATCCCAATCATCAGCGTTAAAACAGACATCCCTCATGTGAAACGACAAAAACCTTTCTAAACCAAACAGTGTGTGTTCATGTAGGGCTCCATCCCTCATAAATAAGAAGCTGTTTTAAGTTTTCATGCTCCGCTATCCAAAGTTTTATTCCCCTTATGGTTTGGCACCGCACTCAGATTCAACACTCACTCTCTGGTCAGAAAGTTGATAAAGAGGCGTCGTGTGAGGACACAAGGAACCGCTCGCTACATCTCCTGTCATTCAGAAATATATACCCCTTAATCCAGAGGAGCTGCAAACGATTGCAAAAGAGTTCTGATAGTGACGACATTTCATGTTGACTTCATCCACTTAATCGTATACATATGTGGCCTAATCCGGGCTGCATTGAATGATTTTTCTTCTTCCATCCAGCGATTTTACACATGAAGGTCAGTTTACTTGTCGTGGGGCGAGAACTTCTCAGGCTGTCAGAGCAGTTGCGTTGCTCTTGAGATTTCTCAGCTCTGAAACAACCCTGATGATGTTGCAGAGGTGGTCAAAATGACCCCAAAAAATGCTTTTCAAACAAGAAAAAGAAAAAAGCTGACTCTGAACCCTCCCTCTCATCCTCTCTCGCCCTCTCTCTTCAGGCTTCGAGTGTGTCTTCTGCAACTTTGTGTGCAAGACGCGTAGCATGTACGAGCGGCACCTCCAGATCCATCTCATCACGCGGATGTTCGAGTGCGACGTCTGCCACAAGTTCCTCAAGACGCCCGAGCAGCTGCTGGAGCACAAGAAGTGCCACACCGTCCCCTCCGGAGGGCTCAAGTAAGGAAAGCAAGTACAGACAGAGGTTCCTAACTCCGCCAGTCCTCCCCCTCCCTCACCCCCCCCGCCTTTTCAACTCACAACACACACAACACACACATGTTCACCCATTCGTAGACCAGTGCTGGAGATATACTGGCTCCAATAAAAGTAAAAACTGATGCTACTAAATAATAATGTTGAGCCATTCACAATGGTTATTATCTTATACGCACCGTTTAACTTATCTTATTTAATAATGCATGTAGATGCATAATTTCCCATACATAAAATTGCCTGACGTTATCCTGGTCCCTTTTTTTTTTTACTAGATATACAGATGATACCCCGCAAACTTTCTTTAATAACACAGACACACAGATACATGGTCTGTTTGAAGATTATTGTAGCTAAGTGCCTTGAATCAGTTAACCTCACTTAAACATTCATCATCTGCAGCCAGCAAATGAAACGATACAAGCTGTAGTGGTGTTTTTTTTCTTCTTCCCTTTTTTTGCCTCCACAGTCTCTTTTGGCAAGTAGCACTTATTAGACAGTGGGGCTCTGTGGGTCTGCAGTAGCTGTTCTGAACATAAGGAAGAGTGGAGAGGAAATGGGCCTCCCCTCAGGGTCCGTTGTTCCACTGCCCACAACTAACAGCCATGCCAAAGGAAAAAAAAAAAATATCTGATGAAACCTGCATCCCAGAAACCCATGTGTATTATATAAAATTTGTTGGCGCCCTCTTAGAAAATCTCCATTTAGAAGCGAACGCTTAAGATAAACTGAAATGTCAGATCACCTACTGCATCTGTAGCATCGCCGACTGGACACCGGCGAGTCAATCATAATGAATGTGTATGTAACAAAACTAATGCATGCTTTTAAAAGCTAATGACCTTAATGAAAACAACCTCAGCGTATAGAGATACGCATGCACTGCAGATTAGATCTTATGCTATACTTACAAGCAGCCTTATTTATTTATTAGGACGTCGACTGTTTTTGTAGCTCTAGTCTCCGAACATGCTTCCCTCTCCATCTCCATACTCCAGTCCCACAGGAGCCTTTGTTGTACTGTGACACGTTTATGTCCCATTTCAGGCCTCGTCGACCTAGCGTTAAGCTCATCTGTTGACCTCAGCATCCGCAACACAAGTTTTTGATCAGGACTAAGTCACAGTGCTGTATAAACACCAAACAAACAGCTTCAGGGAGGCACAGGCTTGAAAAAGCTTCCACACATGAAAACATTTCCCTAAACTTTTTTCTTTTCTTTTTTTTCAAGAAAGACAACACAAAAGTAGGACATTCTTGTTAAAACATGCCACATGTCGCATCCAGTCTCCATGGGTTAAGGTTCATTTCAAGCAACACAAACCACGTTTTGTTTTGTTTTTTCGAGTCGCTCTCATAACTCCAGCCTGTGCATGTGCGGAGTGTCATTATGACTATCGCCTCATTGTCTCATAAACAAAGATCGGTGTTCCACATCTTTTTTCTGTGCAGCCATCAGTGGAGTTAGGATGTTCTCAACCTTGTTTAATGTGTGGATACGGCAGCATTTCTCACTGAATGTAAACCAGTTGCCAACGAAGTTAAACTGATTTCTGTTTTTGTACAAATCCTGTGGATAATAGAGCACAAACACACAGGAAGCCCACTGACCCCCCCTTCTCCCCTCCCCTCAGAGCTCAAAGATATCCACACAGAGTCTTTGAGTCGTTAACTAGGGGACTTGCTGCTAGCTGTAGTGTGTAAGTGAATTAATGTAAAGGAGCTTTTTGTAACAAAATTTAAATGTTTATTCTGTCTGGTGTGAATGTTTTTGAAGCCAGATTGATTTCTGTGAGCCAACATTCAAAAGGGAAAGAAACAGGTAGTTTATACTTTAGATTCTTTTTTTTATTCAATGAAGGAAAAGGAGGAAGAATAACTGAGCTCTCTGGGTATTTTTAAAATATTTTCTATTAGATTATTGAAGGATTTGCTGTACTGTTTATATCTGCAAATGTTAGTCATGTTTTCAATTTTTCAAGGTTTACACAGTCTTGTAATTTATGTAAACCACAATTATGTTTACATACAAAAGCAAGCAGGGCTCAGGTACACATTATTTAAAAAAAAAAAAGGGTTAAAAAAGGGCAAAAATTGCAGATATTTTCTGACCCCAAATCCAAGATTCTGTGTTTCCCAGTCCAGTGTGTACACGTGTATACACTTGAGTGATGCAAAGTGTTTTTATATACAGTATGTAGGAGTGTGTAGACAGGGAGAGAGGGCCTTGACCATTTCGAGGTTTTTCTGAGGTGATTCTGTTCTGCAGGGTTTGTGAAGCGCTTTGGGGCCCAGAGCAGATGAAAGGTGCTATTTAAATGTAAGTGCCACTCCATTCCTTCATTTCCCTTCATGTCCTACTGCTCCAATCTTTTCTCCAGCCTGTCAACCCCCCCTCCTCCTCCCTCCCTCCTCCCTTCCCCTCCTCGCCACACACACACATACCTGATCACCCCAACTCTCTCATCCTTAAACTGCCACACATACCACCATGAGCACACAGACCTGTACATCTCACACACACTTTTCCTTTATCTGTCCTTCTCCTCTTCATCATTTTGTGTTTTTTGAAATTTCAACTTGTGTTAGGTGCTTTTTTCCGTGCACACTTTGCCTACAACTGTCCTTTGTTTTTTTTTGTGTGTGTCGTGTCCTCCCTCCCTCCTTCCCTTCCTCCCTGCTTCCTTTTTCGTTGCATTACCCAGGTGCCCTTTCTGCATCTACTCCACCAATCGTCCAGCGGCCATGGAGTGCCACCTTAAGACGCACTGTAAGATGGAGTACCGCTGCCGCATCTGCCAGGGACTGTGGCCCGACCAGGCCTCATTGGAGGCCCACATGCGCGGGCACCGCCTGGGCAACCACTACAAGTGTGAGCAGTGTGGCTACTTGTCGAAGACGGCCAATAAGCTGATCGAGCATGTGCGCGTGCACACGGGCGAGCGGCCCTTCCACTGCGACCGCTGCTCTTATAGCTGCAAGCGCAAGGACAACCTCAACCTGCACAAGAAGCTGAAGCATGCGCCGCGCCAGACTTTTGGCTGCCAAGAGTGCCCTTTCACCACCACACACCCCTTTGTCTTCAGCCGCCACCTCAAGAAACACCAGAGTGGAGGAGCGGGGGGACTGGACGGAGGCTTAGGAGGAGGAGGAGGGGAAGAAGAGGAGGAAGATGAGGAGGCGGCAGGAGAGGAGGAGCTGCCTCTCGAGGGAACATCGCCGGGGGGCCCGTCACAGCAGAAGAGCCAGGAGAGGTTCCTCTTCAGCGGAGGAGGAGGAGGAGGGAGCAGTGGAGGGAGTGGGAGTAACAGCCCCCTCATGAGTCTAACAGCGTCCCAGGCGCTCCAGTCTGTCGCCCTGTCACTCACACTGGGCAAGTCCCACCAGCTGGACCCCAAGGGCCCTCTGCACTGCTTGATCAGCGCTAACGGCAGCGACGGCACCAGGAACCCCGGCGGTCTGAGCGGCGGCGGCGGCGGTGGCAGCCCCTCCCTCTTCCTCCCCACCTCCCGCCACGTGTTCGAGCAGTACAGGAACTGCGACCGGGCGCACCTGATCCCCCTCACCACCCTGTTCACCCACAACAGCCGCTTCACATTCCACTCGCACCTCCACTCCAGATGGCGGCCCGCCACATCTCCTCTCCTCTTCTCCTCCAACTCGGCCTCCCCCTCCCGCTCTCCCCCCTCACCCACCTCCCACAAACACTCCTTCCTGGCCTACCTGGGACTGATGGAGAGGGCCAAAACTGTTTGACCTCACCCACCTCCTCCTCCTTCTCTCCTCGCTCTTTCCCTCACTCCTTGGACGGTGGTGTGAATGACACTTGACCACTGCAGTGGGAGCAACATCTTTTCCAATCAGACCAGCAGAATAAGCTGGACCAGACAAACATATTGAAGAAAAGAAAAAAAAACATTTATAAGAGAAAAAGGCTGTACATGCTAAAAATGCATTTATATCAAAAAGCTGCTTTTCTTATCAGTTCTATCAATTGAATTATTACTACTTCAACTACTACTCTCTATTACCTTTTCTTTTCCGTTTTTAAACGTCTGAATGACCTGGACCCAGTTGCATTATCTGAGGAAACTAACGTATCTCAGTTTTATAGATATTTTTCTTTAGTCATTTGACGAGATAAAAAGTTGAAAAAGACGAAACAAAACTTGCAAGTGCTATATTTTAGTGCATTTTTGTCTATTGCTATTATGCATCGAAATAGCATGCCTGTTTCTGTGTTTCAACTAGCTTTGACGTCATTAGGAAGCTAAATTCGAGATATCCTGAAGTGTTAGCGGTGCGACAGAACCAATGAAACGGCATGCTTTTCATTGAAAAAGGCACGTTTCCAAAGCAACGCCTCAAAACCACGCACTTACTTATTTATCAATCTTGTACATAGTTTTGTAGCCCTTCCCCCTCCCATCTTTTTGAGTTCTGTTGGTTTTTTTGTATAATGGTGAAACCATATTATGCATAGCTGCTGCCTGATATCACCTCTGTCTCAGAATACATTGAATTAAATGGGTGACTAGCTAATTTTGATTTTTTTTTTTTTTTTTTTTGTAAGCTCTTAATACAGGGAAATAAGCTGTGATGATGTAAATATTCAAATATGTAAATTGAAAATATTCGATCTGACCCACCATGACGAGAAACGTAAGTTTATTTCTGACAATTTGATTTGAATATAAATGTAAAATGTTTGCCAATGCACTTGTAACTCACAGGTAAATAAGCAGTGAAATCCTCCTGGACAACCAACGCATGACCAGACTGAAATCTTCATTCGTGATGTCTGAGACCAGGTGGTTATCAGCGCAGCTTCATATGCAGAATTATGTATAACACACCTATACTTAGAAGAGATATATGAGATAACTGTTTTGTGGAGGTGACTAGCTCTGGGTTAGCGAGCTGCCCACAGCCAGGGTCACCACAGGCCGATTCAATGGTGCTTTTTGGAGCTTTTTGTAATTTTTGTGTACAAAAAAAAGAAAAAAACTGTTCCAAAATGACTTGAATGAATGTATTTTTGTTTATGTACATGAAAAAGAAGCGATACAGAAGTGTGAATAGGGACGTCTTCTGTGCTGGTGAAGGCAGGAAAGTTTGTGTGTTTGGTGGCCTTCTGTGTCTTTTTCTTTTGTTTTGTTTTTTTGTTTTTCTTTTTTTTTTAATTTTTACTTTTTTTACTGAGCCTTTTACATCATAATAAAACATTTTCTACTAACATTCATAGAGCACCCATTGTGAGAAGAAGAAAAAAAAAGCTCCCGTAGGTGCAATGATGAAGCAAAGCCATTCACTTGTACAGCGTTGTGTTCAATGGCACTGGCTTCTGTTAGGCCGGCTGACACGGTACTGCTTTTTACCCTCCCCTCCCTCCCTCCTTCCTGTCAAACTTTTTTTGAGTTTTAATTGCACTTAATGTAGTAACACTTAAAGCCAAAAGCACTTAAACCTTTTGTTTTCCTTTATTTTAAAGTGCAAACTTCGATCCATCATGTCACTATAATGTGAAGTTAGACAGTTAGTTGCTGGACATGACTCAATCAACATCCCTTAGTTTCACGTGTAGGCATTTCTAGCGGTGCAAAAGGGTCTGCCTCCGTGAAATCGGAGAAAGTAAAAATACAAATTGCATGAATTAGACAGTAGAGGTTAAGCTCTCCCTGGGAACTAAAGGACCCAGGCTAAATTTTTTGTGATAGCCAACTTTGCACAGTGCTGCACTTTTTGATTATGAGAATATGTATTTATCCGTAAAATGCTCAAAAAGACGTTATGTTTCGCGAGAAGGGGGCAGCATAGTACAAGCATTTTATTTTGAAAAAGCTTTACCCGTTATTGATCATGCTTGTGTTCCTAAGTGGTCTTCAAGCCAAAATCCCTTATTTGTAAAGGGATTGTTTGTTTGTTTTAAATTTCTTTCTTGATCGTTTTCTTTTGTCTATATTATTCATGCATTTTCTGTTAATGAATCATTGTTGCTTTTTTTTTATTTTTCTACTACAATCTTGTCAGAAAAACAATGTCGATTGGACAGAGATCATGAATTGTCAAGACCAAAATGTAACACGCGGCAGGATGTGATGTTAGGATTGAATCCGTCACATCCTGCTCTGGAGAGATGCCTCGATTGTCTCCCCTCCCTCTCCCTTCCCCAGACTCTTTTTTACACTGCTGTTTGTTTGTTCCTTTTTGCTCTGTCAATGTCTGGCATGCTGTCTCTGGAGTGAAAGGAGCATCCCTCCAACACACACACATACAGACACACATAGACTCTCCTTGTACTGTCTACGTTATCTTTTATACTCTAGTGCCACTTGGTGGAAGGAAACCACCTGAGACTTCTGAGAATAAGTCAAACTAATTGTCAGGGTCCAAAAGGAGAAAAAAAAGATTAAGAGATAAAATAAAAGAAAGAATGTGTCCCCTCTTGACACCTTTTTAAAAATGTCTGCCTTTTAATACAACATAATCATGAATGGCTGCACTTCTTTATGTCCCCCTAGTTTGAGTGTAATGTTTAAAAAGGTAACAGGGCTCTATCCTTTTGAAAACCAGTATTCTTAAGCACTTATTCTGTTGATTTGCCCAATTGTAAGCAGCACAGTGACCTTTTTTTTTTTTTTTTTTTGAAAGAGCTTGACTACCTTTTCAGCACTTCAGAGTATGCATGACATTGCCCTCGCTCTAGTTCTTCAGCACTTAATTGTGTTTAAAACTAACTCCCTTTGGTTGCGTTTAGTTAGCATCACCCTGCACTGTCCTACAATCAGTTAGCTTTAAGTTTGGCTGCATTTTATGATTAGAAAAGGCTCAACTATCTTATCTTTTGGCACTCGGTAAAGATTGGTATGTGCTGTACAAAGCTTTTTTTTATTACTCCATTGTTAAGGCTGTACAGGGTTGTGACGATAACTGGTAAATAGATCATTTGTACTTTTTTGGTTTTGTATTTGTTTCCTTTGTTTGGCATTATTTTATGTTCAACTTGCCAGATCTAAATGTAACAGGATTTGAAAGTAAAGCTTACATCAGATATTACATCACTCGTCTTGTCTTTTCTCTGTTTTTTCAGTTTCCTTGAACAACATCATTCAGCATTAATTAGCTAAATGTATAATACAACATTTTAATTTATCTTCAAGGCCGGCCATTTCAATCTGAATGCTCAATGTATTTAAATAAACTAGAAAATAATATGAAGCAATTAATGATGGATTAATTGCTATAAACTGACTTAATTAATCATTTATTCTAATGAAGCAAAATAGTCCAGCCTCTCACACATGAACTGTCAGACAGTTAATATTATTTTTACATCTTACATCTTTTGATCCTGGGACTTTTGAAGATGTCATCTTAGGTTCTCAAATCACAAGGGCACTTTGAACTATTTTTCAAGTTTTGTATGTAGATGTAACAATCAATCAGTAAAGACAATAATCATTAGTTGCAGCCCCAACTACAAATTAGAAACTCACACATCACTAAATCTTCAGCAGCGCCTCATAATATAATAAAAGATGTAGTGAAGCGTTAAGCGTCAGTGTCATTCCTGACCTTGAGAAGACGGGTTTAAAAAAACAATCTACAACCCCGAAGGTCCATTATTGAAAACTTTTTGTTTGTTTCACACAGGATAGTTTTAATTTGATATAACTCAGTGATAAGATCATCTTATCTCAAGGTGCACTACTACTTTTTGTTTTTTATTGGGGCTGTCAATCAATTGAAATATTCCATCACAATTAATCATATGAGTAGCCTTAGTTAATTAAATAATTGCTCATTAAATGCTCTTTAAA
Source organism: Decapterus maruadsi (assembly GCA_030347415.2). Lineage (NCBI taxonomy): Eukaryota > Metazoa > Chordata > Actinopteri > Carangiformes > Carangidae > Decapterus > Decapterus maruadsi. The sequence goes on from CM064901.1 coordinate 12,725,293, forward strand.
GGGATGTTTAATGGACAAATATGATAAAATGACCAATATTGTCCAGAACTGTCAAAAATATGGCCAAACAATTACATGACACCATTGAGTGGAATCTGCCAGCAGATGATTCATTCATCATTTGTGGTAAGCCAAAGGTTGAGGATGATGATTTTAGATGTGTTGCAAAATATTGTAAAAATAAAGAAATAAATACAATTAGAAAATCACATCACATCACAAATTATGGTCATATGGTATCATGATACAATATACTGAAAATCCATTAACTATTAACCCCCCCAAAATATCAGTATATTTTTTAAAAATCAGCTTTTAGCTAATGTTCATTTCAACCTAACACCACTAGAAATGAAATAGGACTGTTTCCACAACTGAACACAAATGAACAACATGGACAAGAAGCCAAGTGAATTAAAGAGAAAGAAATTTGAACATCTATAGATCAGTGACAAGTGGGTAACCTGAACTCCACCTACTGAAAAATACAATGAAATATTATCCAAAGCTCCTCACCAGCAACTAAACGCTTGCAGTGAGGCAACAATACAACAATAAAATAAACCATTAAAAGTCTTCCATCAACAACTAATAAGGACTTCAAAGGCCTCAGTACCGAGTCAATGAAATTGTCAGGGCACAGAGCAGCGAGGGATGAGTTGGCTGAGAAAAGATCAAGAAAAGATGTTTCACACTGGTAAGAGATGCTGGAAAGAGCAAATATCATACAGCAGGGAGACGGTGACACGAGTTAAGGAAAAAACACTGATCAGCTTTGAGGGACATTGGCATTGTCTAATTTATAACAGTGGTGTGCCATCATAATAGTAAGGAATAGGATCTGTCATGGTGTCTAGCTGGTGTTTTTATTAGACCGATGGGAGGTCTCTCTCCCTCTCCTTTCTGTGTTGTAGTAATGAAAGTTACAGCACGTTCTCGCCCAGCCAAAGGTTGGCCCTGCCTAATGAAAACAGATGAAGCAGAGATAAAGTGTTTGCCGACATTAAGGGACTCATTTATCACCGTTAGCCCCCGAGCTATAGAACACCTTGGTCTGGAGCTCTCCTTTAACAGGCCCTGCCTCACAGCACCCTGGTGGCATGCCGCAGCCTTCCAGGCACATGAGCACCTCCATCTGTACCGCTCTCTCTCTTGCACTCGTGGCGTTTTTCGCATTGTGTTTGCAGATAATTTTGCTGTTTATGTCTCTCTCTCTCTCCATGTGTACGCGTCGTCTCAGTCGCAGGGGTTTATTTGAGTTAGTCTGAGGTTTTAGCAGCAAAAAAAAAGAAAAGAAAAGAAAGGGAAGGAGTTGTAGAAGGAACCTTATCAAATCTAAAGGATTTGGCAGTCCTTGCGGGACCTCCATTGCTGCGCCCTCGATGTTGACCCATGTGGGTTCAACAGCCATCCGAAGCCGAATCTCTTCTGTTGAGGGGCCATGTTCTCATCTAGCTGCTCATCTTGCCTGTGTATTAATGAATCTTTTCGGCTGTGTTTAAAGCTGCTTAATTAAGTTCAAAGCAGCGCTCGGGGCACTGTGCGCCTGCTCAGCTGACCTCCCTACGAGTGGAAGTGTTGATTAGGAAGTGAAGAGACATGCAAGGCACTGCAGGGGATGGCTATTGATTGAAAGGATAGAAAACCTCATTTGGATTTTATGATTGGAATATCACACTGTACATGGGGGCTGTTTTTCTTCATTTGCCAAATAACAATAACTCCATTCCTTGGCCAAAAAAAATTGTTAGCTAAGTGAGGAATTTCTGTGATAAGACCAAACGACGGAGTTTTCCCTCATCCCAATAATAGCCCTTCACCCTGGCCCGAGCTGTCTGCACAATGTCGACCTTTCGACACCACCTCACGAAAGTTGGCCGCTGTCGATCGATAGCGTGTTAGCTTTTTGTTTGTAGGTTCAGGCTGCCTTGGCTTTATTACAGCTGCTGAGAGTCATGGGGGAGTCGTGCACGGCTTTGTGAGAGAGGAGCTCCCTCTTGTTTGCCAAAAGTGTAATCCCGCCGTGACCCGCCGTGACCCTGCCCTGAGAGGAAAGCTGCTTAGACAGAAGTGCGTGTCTGTGGGAGCTCCCAGCTGCCTGGCCTCTCTCTCTCTGTCTCTCTTTTTCTCTCTATTTTCCTCGCTACATATACCTCTCTCTTATTTTTTCCCCTTTATCGCACCTCATACGTCTTTCTATCACACAGAATCTCTTTTCGCCCCTCATTCAACACTCCTCCTCCTGCTTTTCTGCCCTTTCATTTTTCTTTCTTTACACATTAAACTCCATGCAGGCTTCACTCAGCATCAGTACTTCCAAGACTCCCCCTCCTCTCCGCCCCTCCTTCCACCATCAAGGTTTTTAGCCTGTGAAGGAGCTGAGGCTTTGCTAAGTGGAGACAGATCTCCTTTTTTTTCTGCTCCAACAGAGAAAATAAACACACCAAGTCCTGCCATAGACAGCCTTCAGTACGTACTGCAGAGCAGGACCACTGGTGCACGGGAAAGAAGAAAATGAAGGAAGAAAATGACCTCTGGAATCGATTTGGCATGGGTTGAAGCCAGGGATAAAACTACGCAGAATGTGGCTCCGCTGAGGCTGCTTGTTGATTTGTAAATCTATTCATCTTTGAGAAAATTAGGCACTGAAATGAATCGGTAAATATGAAATTCCATGTTTATTCAGCCCTTAATAGTGTGTAGAGGTTGTACAAGTCTGCACAGGCTGCTACATGCAAAGTGCAAGCCAAAAAAACAAAGATGTCACGTACGAGTGTGAGCGAAAAAGCGAGAGGAAGACAATCGGCCACGGAGGGGAGACCTAGGAGAGCAGCAGTTAGAGGAGATCTGCAGGCCTGTGCAGCGTGTCAGTCACTTGCTGCCCCGAGTTGGGCTGGACACGCATGGTGGGACATGTATTTACATGCATGTTTGGTGCCCAGCCCAGGGGCATAGCATCACTGCCTGCCCGCTCCCCCGCTGTGCCTGTTCCCCATTCTCCTGGGTGAGACATCACTCAGTGGGGGTCAGCAGCAATCTGATTCAGGAAGCACTGTGGGGGGCGTTTTTTGGGGGGGAGTGGGAGGAGGGATTACCTGGCATATCCAGACTTAGGGCAGTCTGAATCAGCAGGGGGGACAGATCATACCCCCCTGCTGGCTGACGCCTCAAATATAAAGCCAGTGCTTTGCCACTCCAACTGGATGACAAACACATTACAGGAGGGAGGAGGAGGAGGAGGAGGAGGAGGAAGAGGAGGAGGATGGTAATGGGCAGAGGGAGAGCAACTCTACTTAAGTATGATCATGTCTTTGAAATAGATAGGACACAAGCCAACTCCCCTGTTGTTAGGCTCCACTGTTACTATGGCATTCTATGACAGTCACCAGCCATAGGTTACTCGGTTTCTATTGGTAACAGTCGGTGCTGCACTTCATTCACATTTCCTGTGACACCGAACCTAGAGATACAGCCCACCCATGTTGCAAAAGTAAAATCTCCCTGCTCAAATTTGACTATAGGTGAAATATCAACACGCGCACACTTGTTGTTGTTGTTGGGTTTTTTTTTGTTTTTTGTTTTTAAACCGCAATGATTTCAATGATTTGGGTCTGCAGAGATTTGAAGTGAGGAGATTTAGCTGGAGAGAGCTTAACAGAATAGCCCAAGGTCAAGCCCAAACTAATCAGGCTCCTCATTCCCCTGGATGGAGTAATGAAGTAGAACGCTGACCCCCGGCTGACCCCAGGAATCTGTAGCGGAGAAAACTGGCCTAGAGACCAATTAGGCAAAAGTAAACGGAAATATTAAAACAGAGCAGTCATTTATTAATAAACATGATCTGAGCCCCCCCCCCTAACCCCCACCCCCCCAAAAAAGCAGCTTCAAAGCACATAAATGTGCTTTCATGTAAAAAAAATAATGGTTTTGAAGTTTTACTCCAAATGTCGTGAAACCTTAAGTCTTGCTGGATAATAAGCTCCTTTTAGTCTGTATCTTAAAGATTTGTACTGAGGGTTGATTACAACCTGGTTAGCTCTCCTAATTATCTCATGCACTTGAGCTTTTAATGATTTCCATGATTCAATTATCCCTAACTGAATTCCTGTCTTCAATCAATTAAAGCCATAGCTGCACACTCATCCATCTTCCAATCAGGGCATCAGGAATCCCTCCATCCATTCTCATTTGTGAAGAGAGTGGGTCAAACAAATTAACAGAGATCGCATCCATCCATGTCTTTTCATCTTTTTTCTCCCCTCACCGTTTTCTAACCTTTCGTGTTACTTTCACTTTGTTTCTCTCGTGTAGCTGGGGTTTTGTTTTGGATGGAGGGTTATCGCTGCACTGTGTCCCCTCAACAAAATAGGTTGCATTTATAAATAGGGATATGGGCCTTCTGCTGCACTGACCCCTCATCTGCACAAATAACTGCTGTGCTTGTGATCTTAATACATTTTGCTGAGACCTTCAGTGAATATACAAGAGTGTTTTTTTAAAATCTAAAACCGTTTTGTCCTCACCCTCCCCGCTGGTTACCCAACATCTGATGTTAAGGTGAGTGACAGGGGGCTGTCTTCATCAGTCATGACTGTTCTTTCAAGACACATACAGATGCCCACTTTTGTAAACACACACAGTTTGGCACCATCTGCTGGAAGGAGTAATATTTGTAATGACAGTAAATTGCGGGAGATTATGTTTCTATTAAAGGGGACATATTATGCTTCTTTTCCACAAATTAAAATAGTTCCTGAGTGTCTTAAAGACATGTTTGTCTGTGATCAAACTCCACAGCTCTCTGTTCATCTTCTCAAAACAGCCCTGTGCAAAACAGTCCGTTTCAGTGCCTGTCCCTTTAAATGCAAATGAGCCGCTGCCTCAACGTTGCGTTACCATGATGATGGCTACCAAGAATCCTGGGAGAAGCATGGCTGCCGGAAAATGCGCGTGAGACATGTGTTTGAACCACATACTATACTGCTAGTACGTACAGATTTGACTAAAATGCAGTATGTAACAAAAGAAAAATCTGCAGTATGCGAAAAATTCCCGGAAAATATCTCCAGTCTGCATTTGACCAGTCTACATTGCATACTGTATCCTTCGCCAAGAGGTTGACAACTGCTTGGCAAGTTGGTTAGCACATCTTTTTTTATGGGTGGAGTGAGTACTCTTCTGCCCAATACACAAGCTTCACAAACAAACTAATGTGACTGTAGTGAAATTTAGCGAGTACAAGAACCGATACCAGTGCATGCAATTGCTCTGCATGAAGACCGCGATCGCAAAGAGGGTGACTTTGCATCTTTGTTGTATTTTTTTTTTAGATCAGAGCAAAATTTGTTGTAACAAGCAGAGAAGAAAATAAAACTTGTCTTCCAATTCATTGCATTTTGCCTAAGAGTTTGAACAACAGTTGTGGTAGAAGGATCGGCATCATTTGTACAAAATCGTGTCCATTGCATTAGGGGAGGTACTAATATTTCATCAATGAGACCAGCATTTATTTAAAAAAAAAAAGTGCAGTAAACCTCTAAGTTAATTAGCATCCGTTTACCCACAATGCAAGGTGCCCATGACCGGTCTAACCCTAACCAAAGTTGCTGCCTCTAGATTAGTGAATGCTCCCACAGGTGGAGTTTCACTTCTCCGAAAAACGATGGAGCAAACTTCTAAACAGCCATCATTTAAAGGAGTCATCACCTGGTTTTTTCTGCCCAATACACACATGAAGCTTCACTTTTCATTCAAACAAACTAATTTGACTGTACAATTGTTAGATTTCATCCATGAGACCAGCATTTATTCCCTAAAAAGAATTTAACCAGCCGGCGTTAAACCTCTAAAAACCTATGTGTAACTTAATCATGCAGACTCCAAAACATTTTACTCCTCCGGGATGACGATTTGCAGGTTGACCAGGTGGTGAAAGACGGTCAGGTTCAGGAGAGAAACAAAATCTGCTGCCTCTGTGATTACCCGCTGGTCCCGGTCGCTGCTCCCACAGGTGGAGTTTCACTTCTCCAAAAAACGATGGAACAAACTTCTAAACAGCCATCATTTAAACTAACCCCACATTGGGGATCTAAACAGTTACTTTCTTGCATGAAAAAATACTAACAAAATGACGTAATGACAGCGCTACAGCAAGAAATATAGGTAGTACGGAGTATGCAGTTTCGAAAACAGCCACAGCAGAGCAGTGGGGGAGGGGGCAGGGCAGGCCTAGAGCATACTCAGCATGGCAATGTACAAGAGTCCGGCATGCATTGATGTCAACGGGACTTCAATGTTAAAAACACAGGTGCAGAGTCATCCAAAACATCTAGCAGGGCTTACCTCCAAATGCATAAACCTCGTGATATGGCACTTCCCCGTCCAGTATCCAACATTTTAAACATGTAAGTCTGAAAAGCTGGAAACGCATAATAGGTCCCCTTTAAAGAAAACAATAAAAAGGTAAAAAACCAAAGGTCTGAAGCAGAAACAACAAATTGCTCCAAGGAGGTCAACCTGATTGGTTATTTCTGATAGAAAACTAAATGCATGTTTGACTGATGAGTAAAAGCCTGTTCATCCAGTTCACGGTCAAATTACAGGAAGAAGAAGAAGAAGCAGCACAGAAATGGTTGCCAAGGTGCCCAGATAGTCATTTAACCCTCATTGGTTGAGAGGGAAGCCGAGGGCAGCACAGCCTTTTCACATGCTGCTCTTTCCATCCCCATTATCTCCTCTGTCTCATCCCTGCAACCACCAATATGGTTTCCTTGAAAGGGCTTAGCATTCTTTTAAATGTAAATACCAAACTGTGCTCTTTCTGCACAGACGTACAGGATGGAGCTGAAGATTAGGTTTGATGTTTGAACACCGCAGTGGCTTTCCCCTTCAGCAAAATCGCTGAACGGCAGTGCCAACCGCAAAGCAGAGCATTAGGGGCGTTTTGGTCACATTTAACATTGGGTATCAAACACAAAGACAGGCCCACTAGACTGCTGTGGCCTTGTTCAAGCGTCCCACTATGATTGACTCAGTGGTTTAAAAAAAATAAAAAATAAAAACATGGCTGCAAACTTCAATCTCATCACTCTCAGCAGTGCTCATCACGTTACTGGGAAGCTTCAGATGTCTTCATTCAGAGGGCAGCCTCAGCTGTATCTTTTCTTAGAGCCCTTGCATCTTTTGGATGGCGGTGAGTGTGCATTCCCTGGCACAATTTTCAATAGAGCTCCCCCTGGAGTAGCTGGGGAATGGCTATCACAACAATTACAGTGACAGCTCTTTTCTAAAGTGCACTTGATTTATTTGATTTAGCTAAGATTAATGGCCCTCCCTCGTAGCAGGCCCGGCTGAGATGTGCAGCACAACACAGACTTAGCCCCTACATAAGCACAGGTGCATGCTACCACAGATAATGAAATTGTATGAAATATATGCACACATCCGAACAAATGTATACATACACCCACAAATCAACTTTGAGACTTAATCTAACAAAAGCTTAGGCCTGTTTTTTTGTTGTTGTTTTTTCTTTTTTCTAGTTTCCCTGAATTGACAGATTCATTGCTCCTCTCAGTACAGCAGACGTGCACTAAAAAACAGGACACACATGACTTGTGGAAGTCCATGTATGTCAATATTAAAATATAAGAATCTAATCAGGTTGAAGTGTAGTTTTTTTATATGTTTTAATATTACACATGACAAAATCAAAAGCTAAAATCTCCTATAAACCCACGTGATTCCTAACAAAATGAAAAAAAGTGTCATGATTATAAGGAAATACATTTGAATGGGAAATATTTGGACATCTTTTAAACAAACTTCAAATTTTACCTTTATCCTTTTTTCATGTGATCATGCCTAAACCGATTTTATAAAATTAAAGTTGTGATTTATCTTTTGTCCTTTTCTTGACAGTGTGGTGTTGTACACATACACTCACTACAATACACACTAGTGTCTGTGGTTGTTTGAAAAAAATAAAAAATATAAATCCATATACGTAAGATATTATACAAAGTAAAGAGGGAAAGTGAGGATACAGCAGTCATGTTTTCCCTCAGGCTTGTGTTTGTTTTCTTTTGAACTACATTTCAATCCAGTATAGTAGACTCATAAAATAAAGGTGCAGTGGTTCAGGTTTGTTTTTGACTTTTTCATGCTTTCTTGGGATAGTCTGGTAAAACGATTAATTTTAGTTTTGGGTGGTCCTGAACTTCTACACTGTTAGAACCAGTTACATAAACACACTCATGTTGCAGTATAAGGTTTGATTGTTTTTTGTTTTCTCATGCAGACAGGCACAGAGACTGTATGTAGTCACACATGTTCCTAGAGTTTGCTGCTAGAGGGAGACACCTGCCCTCCACTATGTGCCAGGAAGCGCTACGTCTGGCTGGCTGGCGGACGGTTGCCAGGCCAGCGGTCCGGTATGGTCCAGTGAGGTTGGCACTGACGCCTGCCCATCTGCCCGAGTTGACACGTTTGCTCCCACACCACTTGTCCAGGAGGACGAAATGTGCCGTGGTGTCCTGGCAAAGTTCCCCGAAATGTCAACCTGGCGTGACAAACCCATGCCGGCCCCTTGGCCCTCACAGGCCTGGTAGTGTGGGGCAATGCCCCGGATCAGACGAGGAGCCAGGAACATGCCACGGTAACAAAAACTGCTGATCGACTACTGGGGCGCTACCATCTTGTCCGGGGTGGATAGAGCTTGTTCGGTCGGGTAGAGGATGACTGTTCTCATTACTGGCCCTGAACCTTACAAAACTTGGCTATTCACTAGTTGATAGAGGGCAGCTGGATAGAAATGAGACATCATGTGCAGGAAACACATATGGGAAACAAGCTTGGACCCTGCGCTGAAGCAATCCTGTCCCATTAAAAATTGTTATGAATGAAACAAATTGTAACTTGGCGTCTCCTTTTACAAGCCAAAAACAATGGATGCAGAGGACAAATAACATGCGGAACATATTTTCTCTTGTTTGAGCAGATGGTCTTGGAGGTGCAGCGAGGGTCTGATGTTGGCTGACTCCGTCCTGCAGTCCCCTCAGGGTAGCAACTGTGAGTGGTCATTAACACGTGGAACAGGCCATGCCAGGAGAGAGAGGAGTCTAGCGGTAGTTAACAGCCACTATCCAGTTAAATCCTCCTCCTCAGTGCTAAACAGGAACAGCTACAGCATTTCTACCGGTTGCCAAGGCCGCACAGACAACAACACATCATGTAAGACCTTTAGGAAAAAAAAGACATTGTTTCGCAAGCACAAAGGAACAGAACGGGGAAAGATCTATTTCTACCCCACTGCACCTCATCGCTCACTTTTGCTGAATCTGAGGTTACGGCCAGGGCTGTCTGGCAGTTATCCATACACAGCGAATCGTGGCATTTGTGTGCGCGCACATGTGCGTGTGTGCACACAGCGGAGCTGTGGACAGGTATGACAGGCTGACCTCCACATGTTACCGGAGAGAGTGTGCGGCCCAGTGTTACCTGTCATAACACGGGCTGCCTGGAGCCCCGGAGCACCGGCCTGACCAGGCCACTGGGCAGCCAGAAATAATAGAGACTGGCAAGAGGGCAATGAGGGGTCACACGGAGGGAGAGCAGGAGAAAGGGGGGACAGGGACATATGACAGGAGGACTGGTGGAAGGATGAAAGCAGGAGAGTGAGAAGGAGAGGAAAGAGAAATTTATGTAAGTGAGGAGAGTGGTGAGGATAATGATGTGGGAGCAAGTGGGTCAATCAAGGAGCAAAGAGAGGAAGATAAAAGAGAGCAAAGTAAGGAAGGTGGCTGCTGTTCACCCTGCATATTACCGTCTCGAGCCTCTGAAGAGAGCTAAAAAATTATGCGTACAAGCGGCGAGGGAAGAGAAGCGGAAATCTGACTTTTGCTTCCCGAGTTCTCTGCGTCTGTCCCGACACCCTCGGACCAGAAAAATAAGCCTCAGTTCGCATCACTTCCCATTTGTTTTGAAGCCCAGTTTATCTTTTGCGAGTATGATGTCGGAGCATTCTCGAGGTGCAGCCACTCGCCTGCAGAGATGGAACAGCTGAATTCACTTAGGCAGGCTTGGCCAGCAATTAAAGTGCTGGATTAAGAGTGATTGCATTTTGTGTCCTGAGGAGGCGCTGCCTGCCATCTTGAGAGGTCTCATTAACATGGCTGCCATGGGCTGTGCTGAGCACTGCCACAGGCAGTTAAAAAATAATGGAGACATTATCAACCTTAATGTCTTGTACCTGGAGTGGAGAAGATTTTATAATCACTATTGTGATGGGCCACGGGCTGCCAGTTGTGCGAAAGGGAAAGGTTGGATGAAGATAACCCTTTTTCTGACCAGACCCCTGTGTGTTTTTTTGATCAGCCACTACACGTGGGGAGTCTGAGCAGCTGGATTTCATTAATTGAGTGCTGGCAGCGTTCTGCTCTGGCGGCAGGGGTGAGTCACACTGGTGGGATTGGTCTCTCTCTCCCTGATATCATCTTCCAACCATAACTACAAATAATTATTCACTCAAATCCATTACCGGGGGTCAGTCAAGTTCCCCAATCAGTTCTAAAGTCCAATTACTGGCGCCAAGGCTGTATTCGCGCTTTCCTACAGATGAAGGCCTGGCCCACAGGCTGCCCAGTAAATTACACATAGCAAACAGTGGAGTGTGCATGAGAGCGAGCCTCCTCAGGTGGGTAATAAAGCAGAGGTACATACTGGTCTCCCTGGGGCATTCTGACCGTACCATCTAGCAGACTTCACCAGGTTAAATAGAATTAGCCCATGCAATGAGACACACTCTGAATACCAACCACGTCTCCTCACTCTACAGGCTAGAGAGCATGCAGCATGCACAGCGCAGCCTGGTATTAACATCCATCTCAGCAGTTGATATAATAAGACATGTCGCCATAAGGGTCTCCTCATAAAGAGGCTGCACAGTGACCCATCAGAGCAACATAATGAGTTGGGTGTTACATCCAGCGCACACACACGCACACTCAGGGTTTTCGCTGCAGCTCTCCAACCCCATTAGCGTGTGGTTCCTTGTATCGTTTTGCAGCCGTCTTGAAAGTGAGCCCTGAGCCTGGAGGAAATGCCTCTCACACACTCATCTGTCACTACAGAGAGACAGCAGTGCAGCCAGCCGAGTCGGAGCGGCCGGGTGGCCAACAAGGCAGGCAGTGTGTTTGTGTGTGTATGTGTGTGGGGAGGGGATGCATGTGCGCGAGTGTGCGTGACAGGGGATGGATGGCTTGTATGTATGTACAAGATACGTAGGAGGTGAGCAAGACGGGTGTTTTTGTGTGTGATGGCTTGTGTTGCGAGGAGAGGAGAAAACACAGCGAGGATGGGGTGAGGCTTTTGTGACCAGCAGCCCATGACCAGTTGTCACACTGCACACATACATGCACACAGCTCCCAAAATCAGCCTGGTGGGAGGGCCCGTCTGACATTTCCCTCAGTGTCAGGCTTCCCTCACACTCTGATCTGACCAGAAAACAGTCAAACTCCAACACTGACACAGCCGTCAAGAAGCAGAACGTCCATGTCTGCCTGCGCTGCTACGCTATGTCTGTTTTGTTTACTGACATTTTCTAGCAGACCCATTGTTCGACGCTCATTCCAGACTTTGAGGTTTTTTTGAAAAGGGGAAAAGCTGAGTTTTTTGGACTGCAATTACATCAGTATGAGGGCACCGCTTTGCTTTGTCCTGAGCCAGGAAAGCATTTTGACTTGAGACTGCTGACACAAAGAAAGACTGTCAATGTAAGCCCCTCCATTAAACATGAAAAAACCTCATCAAAGAGCCAGTGTCTGTCCTCTGCTTACATTCAAGAGATCCAGCGAAATGCTAAACACATGTGGATGGGCCATGTGTTTAGGCTAAAATGGCCGAACACGATCCAGCAGCATTTGAGTTAATCTTCCTTAGTGAAACCGCATGGTGTTGTTTACACTGGAGACAACTGTGTGTGTACGTATATGCATGTCTGTCTGCGTGTGTGTGTGTGAGTGTGTGGAGAGCGTCCAGAGCTGCAGAACTCACTGTTCCCTGTTGCAAAGCCAGAGCAGTTACAGTGTGTATGTGTTTGTGTCAGCATGATGGAGGAGAAGGGTGTTACTCAGACCTAATGAATCCATCTGCATTCAAGGGGCATTCTTCCTCTCGTACGCAGGCGGGAGCAAACAAGCAGCGACCTGGGAGCCCATCCAGCGGTTGGGGGGCTCAGTCTCAGTGTTTCCACAGCAGACAGAACAAGGGCGAGCATGGATTAGTATTGAATACACCCCCCCCAAAAAAATTCCTCCCACCTTGAAAAAAAAAGGGTATTTTCAAAGAGAGGGTTGAGGTTGAAAGCTGTGCAGTCACACACTCAACCCTCCTGTACTCTCTACTGTACTGTACTGTACTGTACTGTAAGATTGGCTCCTTTCTGTTTTCCCAGCCAGGACCGAGAGCAGCCGAGGAGGGTTCGATCCTGAGGGTGAGGAGGACTACAGTACAGCCTGTGCTCCAGGAGAGTGGCAGCTGCTGATGTCCTCACCTCCGAGTGACCTGGCACCCTGGGCAACCTCAATGAAGAATGGATGGAGGGCAGGAGGCGGGGGCGTTATGAGGGGGAGGGCCGGTTGGCACTGAGGGACCAGTCATTAGGATGATGAATTCAGAGCTGAGCGAGCCTAGGGAGACCTCTAGTGGCGGAGGAAAGGAGGAACTCACGTCTACAGAGGATGGACGGTCTGAACATCATGAACGCTATATACATACTCTGAATAACAAGTCCGATCACTGTACAGTCTTGCTGGTGACCTTGAGCTTCTCGGACCTTTTTATTTCATACCCTCTTAAATTTTGCAACTCTCTATAAAATAATAGCACCAAATTGCCTCTAGGAGAAAGTCACATAAAAAATCAATTTATATTTCTTATATTGTGCTGAGAGAAAAAAAAAAAAGCCTCAAAAATCAAAAAAGTTCAGGACGACCACTTTGATAGTGTCACTGAATCTTAATTTAATCCCGGAGAAATACCCTCTCCCTCGGCCTTAAAATGTCAAATTGTCCAAGGACAGAGCTCTTCAGCGGTTGCATGCAAAACGCGCTACATGACTGAAGCACCAACAAGTTAAACAGAAAAGGCTCCACCCACAGTATGACTTCATCAAGCGAAGTGACTTAAAATCTTGGCAAGAAAATACCTAGACATCTAATCTAATTGAATTGTTTAGTGTCCAGCATTTTTTATTTTTAACTTATTTGATCTGTATTACTTTTTATTGTATTTTTATGTTTCTTTTTGTCTAAGAAGTGAAATTAAGGGCTACAGAGAGACAATATTACCATAAATATTATCATGTACCTAAAGACAATGCTCGACAGTTTCCTCAAGAGCTAATCATGTGCTTCACGACGGTTGCATTTTGTGGATAACACACTAGATGTTGCTTCAGTGACTGATTATTTGACATAACAAAAACCAGATTTACATTAATCAGTTATAGCTTCCATAACTATTTTATGCAAAACACTGCTGCCAGTGACTCTGATGTCCATGTGAGAAATACCTGTTGCATAGATTTCACAAGTGTATGTATGCTAATGCTACTGACACTGGAGTCTCCGATTGTTCCCTGAATCCAGCAGCAAGTCTGTTTAAAATTAATAAAGTAGCTGCAGTGAAGTTATGAGTATGTAACTTCTCTTTGTCTTTTGATCTCTGGTGTGTGCAGAAGTGCAGTGCATTATGAAGGCACTTCTGGAAATATTAAAGTGTGTTTCGTCTGAATTACAAGTATCCGGGCAGCTGACTCATTCAGATGATACCTTGCTCTGACATTTCTGGCTCGGGAGTACAGAAAACATTTCATTACATCTTTGACAAATCTCAGGACTAATATTCGTAGAGGTTACATTAATCAGTCTCCCCCCGTTTTTCATACGGTGGGCAAACACAAGGAGAGAGGAAGCTCGGCCAACTGTACTGACAGATTTAATGTTATTCACTTATCCAGTTTAAGATTCACAGCATCTCTTTAATATATGGTACCACTCTGAAAATATATTTGTGAATAAAAACCATCTCGAAAGTGCAGTTGAACCAGGAGAATTCATATTTGTTATCAGAGCGATGTCCACGGTAGTTCAACAAGAGACACAAGTCAATGTACAAAACACACTGCGCGAAACTTTATCCTCGCCTCAACACTTTTCTTTTAGGGTTATAAAGTGTCAAATCAATCTGATGGCACAGAGTGTCAGTGACAGTTGTTTGCCACAGATCGCACTCTCACTGCAGAATTTGTCATGTCAATATTTATGGCCTGAACAACAAGTCACGGCTTCGTCTAGAGATATCCTTGTAAAAGTGATCGGTGTTGTGCAAGCTGTTTCCCAAGTGGAACAACATGGTCTGTACAATCCCTCGTGTGTTTCGTTCTGATTTCATTAAAACTGTTCATGATGGCTTTAGCGTTTTAGTCCCGAGAAGAAGACAGCCACAGTATCATCTTTACATAAGAAAAAAGGGGACACTATCCAAAATGTGAAAGTGTTCTTGAAGCCAAAGGTGAGGCATGAAAACTGTCTGCTCAGTCAGGCGTCTTCTGATTTGGATTAAAGCGAGCTGAAACTGGGCTTCTGTGGAAGGGGTGACTTCTGCCTCAGGTATTTTAAATTTCAAATTAAGAGTAAAAAACAGCAAGGCTGCTTCTTTTTGTGCAAACCACAGAGTCAAGGTCACATATTCTCTCCCTGTCCTGGTGTTTTTTTGGCACCACGTGGCCCTGATGAACCATGACGCATCCATCCAGTCCCACTGTTTTCTAGATAGGTGATGATGAAGAGAAGCCTTTCAGAAGCAGGTCAGCAGCCAGGCCTGGAGAGATAGCCCCGCTGGTGACCTTCTCCTCCAGGTGGGGTAGAGCCTCTCTGACACTGGGGTGATTTTGGAAATGGAGAAGGACGCTCTCCTGGATCAGACTCCACATCCAAACTTTCTGTTGGGCCCTCCGTCGGCCCTGCAGTTCACCGCTGGCTAACATGGCGTCCCGGTATGACTCCATCTTGGCCCAGAGCTCTGGGATGCCCTCACCGGTGTGAGAGGAGGCACGTACCACCTGAGGACGTAAGGTAGAGGGGGTAGGGGAGTGTGGGATGCATGAGTGAATTTAAAGCGTTTCTTTTTCCAACGAGCAGGTCGTCATGTGGACAATGACTGTCCTGTAGCTAATAAAAAACCTCAGATGGGTGAAACAGTAACACAGAATTACGACGCCTCCAGCCTGATCACAGCCGAGGACCCTTGTTGGCGCAAAAGGCTAAACTCTAAATTATTTGTTACCATTTTTACATTAGATTTTAATTGTGACTTCACTATTTTTGGTGCCTTTTTATTTGGTTTGTTAGTTATTAGTAGGTTAATGTTGGGTCTACTTGTGCGAATAAGCTGTGAAGCTAACCGCAGCACAATTATATTTGTTGTTCAGATATCTTCATTTGCATCAACAGTTAATACCGACCTTATAGTCAATAAAAAGTATTTTTGCAGCAAGAAGCCATTTGTGAAACAGAAATGCAAAAAGAAATAAACAAATAAAAGAAATACAGTTTTTTCCTCCTTGCAAAGCAAACTGTGTGGGTTTGTGTCAAAAAAAATATTTTTGTGCAAAACGTAAAGCTTTTGACAGAGGGTGTGTTAAAAAAAAATGTATTAAAGTTTAATGGTAAAAGAGCGTTTTTCTGAAATTTAATTTCAGTTGAGATAGCCGAGTTACCCATCTCTCGTTGTGTGAGTTTCTTCTATGTTTAAGATTTGTTGGCAATGCACCTCCGTCCTGGAAGAAGCTGTCATGTCACTTTTCAAACAGTGTGTTTTCATCTCCACATAACACCTTGTTCACACAAGCAATCTGGGGATAAATGTCACTTTAGTGCTCAGTTCTTCTTTTTTTGTCTCTTTTCAGAGCTTGCTACAGATTCAAGAGCACATGATGAAATTCAGTGTAACATTCAAATTCAAAGCAGACACAGAAGTGAAAAGTGCCTCAGATTTACAGGAACACAAAAAAGTCAGAGCAATCAGACATGCATTTAGGACTCACTAAAAGTTCATCGTCTGATGTTTATCCTTTAATTCTCTTTTTAGAGCTGAAGTGAAACAAACCATACAGACTCTACGATCTCCAGGCTGCTAAAGTGTAATGAAATTACATGTATCACTGGGAGATAAATTGTCATCAGCTGGCAAATAGTAAAGTTGAATGTGACAAGCTGGTAAATATTGGAGGCCTGTGATCAACAGCCAATTATGAATCTTCTAATTGCATCATTACGTTAATCATTTTACAAGGGCTGGATCCGAGTCTGATGCAAAAACAGGAAATCAAACTTGAGAGTAATCGTACTCTACAGTATGTTCGCCAATTATCTACTGCAAATGGCTAATTAAAAAAAAAAGAAAAAAGACAAGAACAAACAAAACCTGGCATTTATTTGTTTAAGTTTGAAGATTGGGGATTTTTCTTCCAAGACAATAAAATAAAAAAAAATGCAATAATTTTGTGTGTGGTTCTCAGAGCAATGCAAATATTTAAACAACAGTCAATGTATGAACTGCTTTCCACCAAAGATGTATTTCAAAACAGTTCACATAGGTAAATGTACTAAGAAAGTAAGAAAATCTATTTTTTTGGTAACCTTTATGATCAACTAGTATTGCACTTTCATAAAATTGGGAGATACAGATCGTGGTCCAGCATTGAACCAGAGACCAAGACTACTAATAGTAAACTTTATATTTTTCAGACATGACTGAGCTAAGTTACAGAGGACAGTAAGTAACCGTTTACACCGGCTGTTCTGTGCATTCACAAGTGGTTCAGTTTGATATCATTAGTAGAAAGGCTAGATGACTTGACTGACAGAAAACGAATTGCCAACTATTTCAAATGCTGACTTATAGTGATGTCTCTTTTTCTTAGCGAAAAAAAAGAAAACTCCTTCTTCTCAAATGTTGGAATTTTTTCCAGACTAATCAATTAATTATCCGAGAAACTCTCGAGCAGATTAAATGGATTATAGACCAAAAATGTTAGTTACAGCTCGATTTGTTTTATCTACACATTACTTAGACACATCAAAGCAGCATCGAGAACAATCATGTCTCGTGTTTTCATGCAGAGTGAGGCAGACGACAAAATGCAGCCAAAAGAGAGGCAGAGACTAAGTCAGAGAGAAGTCAGAGATTGTGTTACCATGAGCTGAACACACAGACACAGAAGAGGGAAGGAGAGCAGAGGTAGGAATAAACAGAGAAAGCAACTACGCAAGAAAGCCCATCAGTGTTTATACTGGTGTGCAGGCTTTAAATGAGCAAAATGCATGACACAGCAGTCGGGTATTCAGAGCATCAGGAGCGGGGGGATGGGGCGGGGGGTGGGCAGACGCTTGCATCGTGGGCAGATGCTGCACTGGGCTGAGGAAACAAAAGGAGAGGGCCGGGCACGCAGACGGGTGAGCTGGGACATGATGCAGGGAGCAGTGAGACACTGCAGCACTGATGCAGTGACATCATCGCCATGATCATCATGATCACGACCATCATCATCATCCTCCCCCCCCTCCCCCCTCCCCCCTCCCTCCCTCCTTCTCCTGGGTCAGCTGACCTCTCAGTGGGACGGCTTGTTGGGTTCACGTGGCAGCAGGCCCAGACCCAGTGGCTCAAATGTTAAACACTAGTCACTTACCAATTTATTCATTTCTTATGCGTTATCCTGTTGCTGCTTGGCTCCCTCCCTCATTACGTTGTTAGTTAAAATAAGCGCAGGCACATGCACGCACGCACACACACAAACACACACACCTTGGGGTTCCAGGATTTGGATTGTCTCCTGAGCAGTTTGAGTGCGCTGGTGTATTCAGTCTGGATCCTCCGGGCTGGCACCACCAGGTCTCCATCTGACTTTGTTACCACCACCAAGTCTGCCCTCTCAATGATGCCCCTCTTGATACCCTGGACAGAGATTTTGGCATCAGAGATGGAGGTAATTAACTTCATTAGAAGAAAAAAAAACAAACATAAATAAATAAATTTGATCTAGACAGCTGATCCGCTGAGGGATCTCTGTGCTGAGTGATGGATGGATGGAGCTGTAATACATCCCTCGCTGACGTCGAGTTCTGACTAATGCAAAACAACAAAAGTTAGTTGAGCTTATTCTAAGACATGCTTTCACCTCTTGGAACTTTCTTTCAGCTCTGTCTTTTTTTCCCAACCAGCTGGTGAATAGACACAGAACAGCTGCAGTTGGACGTTCAGATGACAGAACTTCTGCAGGATTTGTGAGGTATTCAAAAAAATCTTTACATTTTGATCTAATTGCAATGATTATAACAAATGCCACTTGAGTTGCTTAATGACTATAATCAACATAATATTAATCCTAATGAGTTAGGATAATCGAGAGTAGCTAATGAGTAATTTAGGTAATTAATAAATTGATTGTGATACAGTTTTTGTCAACATGAAACATGTTACCAAAACTCACATTATGTGTCCATGTTTGATGTTTATTTCTGCTACCATCTATTTACATTATTATTTACACTACTAATATATTGTTCTCAAGGACGAGAAAAATCATAAGTGCAAAGAAAATTATACACCTCAGCTCTAAAAACAGATTAGTATCATTTCAACATTGTTCAACCAAAGATAAACACAAACAGAAAACTGATTTAACGACGTCTGCTGGTGTTGCTCACTAACCTGGAGTTCATCGCCCCCTGCTGGTGGAATCAGCAGCACAAACATGTCAACCATGTCGGCCACTGCAAACTCCGACTGGCCCACACCTGAAGACAAACACACACAGTTTCACATGTCACCTCTGACCAGCAGTGACACTCAAACTACGACTAAAGCCACAATAAGGAGCCGCCAGGTTCCATGTTGCATCATAAGGTAACATTAATAGTTTCACCTGTACATGATTTTACAGTAGCGTGTATGAAGGAGAGAAAAATGAAAGTAAATCAGTGTGAAATAAGATTCCTAATCAGGATTTGTTCTGAAGCTTGAATAACTTTCACAATCTTCACAGTGAATAGATTCGAGCCTCCGGGGAACACTTAGTAATGGCCAAACTGTGTCTGTGGCACTAAGATCGAAAACTGAGAACTGAAAGATTGATTAAATATTGCATCATTTTCTTCAATTTAATACTTTCATCGTATATTTCCTGATTTTTTCTTTTTTTTTCATCTTATTTTGCAACTTATTGAGGGTGGTGTAAAAAAAACTAGCTTACGGAGATGCACAAATTGAGGCAGTATCACCTATTTGTATTCAAATAACTGTCTGAATAAAATCTACTGGTAATCTTTATTAAAAACAGAAAAAAATACATTTTTCAGTCCATGTAAAAAAAAATTAAAAATTCACTTTGAGAAGCATAAAAGAATCTCATTGTCTTACCTACAGTCTCTACAAGGACGATGTCATATCCTGCTCCTTCACAGAGGACGATGGCCTCGTTGGTCGTTCTGGTGACTCCACCAAGCGTCCCAGAGGCCGGTGACGGTCTGATGAACGCGCTCATGTCTCTGGACAGTTCAGTCATACGAGTCTTATCCCCCAACAGAGACCCTGAAACGAGAGGGATGGTTTCAGGTTGTGGCACAAATAAAAACATGGGTGTGACATGTTTGTTTAATTAGTACAAGTTACATTCTAACTAATTAAAGAGACAATAAACAACATAAGTTTTCACTGTTCCACATCGAGCAACTACTCTTCAGTATCATGTACTTTCTGAAGTGTGTCTGAGACGCTACCTCCTGTGGTGCAGGAGGACGGATCAACTGCCAGCACTGACACTTTATGTCCACGTCCCGTCAACATCTTCCCCACCACCTCAATGAAGGAGGACTTCCCTGCTCCAGGAGGACCAGACAGACCTGAGACATCGACAGAGAGAAAGTCAGCAACAAACTGCACCAAAACCTGTTGGAGACGTTAAGAATGAGTACAATTCTGTTTTGTGTTAAAAAAACAAAACAAAAAAAAACTGATTAATTAGACTGGTCGTATTTTAGGGCATGGGAATATTCCCCATTACACCACCAAATTATGACCCTCACTTGTATCTTCATGATTTTTTAATTGCATTATTATCACATGAATGCCTTAGTGAGTAAAAACACTAGTGAGCAAGTGTTGACGTGTTCCTTAGATAGTCGTCTGCAAGTACAGTTTACAACTTATTTCTTGTTTGATTTTGTATTTTGTACACAATTTCTTGCCCCGTACGATTGGCTCTGTGCTGAGTGTATAGTTTAGGGTTAGCAGTAGGCCCAACGATGGCACTGTGTGTGTATACGTATGAGTGCACATGTGTGTGCACGTTGTTTGAGTGTTTCTTTGCTAATAGTCCAGTCATTGCCATCAACAGCGGTGCATCAGATAGAGATTTAATAATAAAATTGTGTTATTTAAGAAATTTCATAGTGCTCCTAATTTTTTTTTTCATTTAGGAGCTACTGTATTGTTCTAATGTTCTCTATTATCTATGAGTAAGGTGACCGTGAGTGCTTTGAAAGGTGCCAACAAATAAAATGTGTGATTATTTTTACTAGCTGTGCTCCTAGTGAAAAGTGTACAGTCTTGATCAACAATAAAAAAAAAAACTTCTATCAGTCTATACATCTTTCTTATGTAGAAGAATCAGTTAGACCACAGATAATCAACAAAAACAAAACACCCATGTCAGCCAAAAAGCACATCCCCAGTTTGCCTAAAAAAATAAAACGCTCCTCTCTTCACCGTGTCTTCACTCATATTATGCCCACACACCTACTCTGAAGGCCACCGGCTTCCCTCCGTTGCGCCTCTCCTGCTCCGCCCTGTAGGCCAGCACCCTCTGCAGCAGCACCTGGGCCAGCTCTTTCTTCCTGGGATGCTGCGTCTCCACCAAAGTGATGGACTCGGCCAGAGACGCCCTCTGTCCTCCGACCAGGCCGTCGTACAGCTTTGTCAAGAGTCTCTGCTCAGGGCCGCTCAGGTCCTGTATGTGTTGGTTGAGGGGGGCTGTGCTCACACCCCTACGGTGCTGGCAGCTGCTGTGGCCCAGGAAGGTGCTCTGCTGACAGGGGTGGGAGCCTGCGGTGATGGTCTGGTGGAGGCAGCACGTCCTGGTGGAGGGAAGGGAAGAGATGTAGCGGAGGAGGCCAATTCGTCCCATTTTATGACAAATGTGTGGCATCTGGTGGGAGAAAAACAGAGATTATCAATTAATTATCAGTCATTGATTATAGCTTTTAATGTTTAAGCATCAAAGTGACAACATAAATGAAGACAGCACATTCAATCCTATTTTTTCCCCTCTTCTTATTAATCAATTGTTGGCTCACGCACTAACCAAACCTTCATGTATTATTAGCTCAACAGCAGAGTGACCAAACTTTCAACACTGGCATAATAACACGGTGTCCTGGTCTAAATAACGCTAACGCTGTGGCTAACATAAGCTCTCGTTGGTAATATACAAGATAAAATATGCTAAATAAAACCAGACAACAGTTTAAACAATATGTTCATGAATGCAAAGGAATTTACGCTGACCTCGTAGCAGCTTCATGTAGGTGTTTCTCGAGACTGTGAGGTTACATATCAACCAGTGTTTCATTCATTCTCTTCCGTTTCCGGTGACGTAGGACGCCGCCCCCAATAATAGTTCCGTCGATTTATTTATACGATATAATTATATTGAAACTCTGTGACTAAAAAAAATAAGCTACGTCTTCAATATAGCTACCCTTTTTTAAAAATGTGTGAAATTCCTTGAATGAGTCATTTCTAAAAATAAAAACAGATCGTCAAATCTAAGAATCTAAAAGGTGACATTGGGCAGGTTTAAGCAGCAGATGGCAGCAGAGGTTCATTTTCCTGAAAGCAGAGACTGGTTTTCTGATTTGAGCCAAACCTAATAATGAAGTCTAACTGATTTCAGTTTCCTTTGGGCATGGATGTTAATAATAAGATATGTTGAAAACAGTAACAGGCCTCTGATGTATGTATATGTTAAATTAGGATATGTTAATTTATTATTAATTTTTCCATCCATTCATCCATCTATTTTATGTTGCTTATCCAGGTCAAAGTTCAGGTTTGATATCATTATGAAATATAATAATTAATCTACTTGGTAAATAATTATAGGCCATCTCACTGTTAATGACACATTGAAGTCTGAAATGTGACATGGGAGCTAACTAGTGGGCTAACTAAAGGTGTAAGAGGTACAATATAAGTAGTATAGTAATAGTGATACGAAGCAAAACATAAAGCTACAAGTTTTATACTATAAGATTGTAGCATGTTAGCACTTTTGACAGACAATGCAATCTTTTTTTTACTTCACAGATTGACACTGGTCAAATAAAGTGCAGGTAAGTGGATAAATAGCTATCTATCAGACCGTGTACAATCAGTCAGGTTTGGTAATGTAATATCTGACCCCATCACTCTGAACAAGGGGGTCCCACAAGGGTCAGTTTTAGGGCCCTTATTCTTTCTGCTCTATATAAATAATATTTGTGATCAACTGAGGTTCTCCTCTTTTCATCCATACTATTTTATACACCTCCGCTTCCTCCTTAGAAGCTGCATATACTAACCTTCAGTCTGACTTTATCCTCCTGCAGCATGCTCTCCTTGAAGCCAAGTTAGTCCTCAATGCTAACAAAACAAAAATCATGTTCTTTAACCAAAATCTCACAACCACCCTACTTCCATTTAAGGCATTGGACAGCACTGTCATAGAGGCTGTAGACAAATACAAATATCTGGGCATCTGGCTAGATAAGGATCTAAATTTCAAACATCATATCTCCTACTTAACAAAAAAACTCAAATTTTTAGTGAGCTTCTTATACAGATGTAAATCATGGCCAGCGTCTAGTCACCAGCTTATTTCTATCTCAGCTTGACTTTGGCGACACCATCTATAGATTTGAAGTCTGGGTCCACCTTAGCCAAACTGGATCCCATCTATCATGCTGCTCTGAGATACATAACAGGCTCAGCTTTCAGAACTCACCATTGCACCCTATACACACTCACTGGTTTTTCCTCACTTAGCACCCGGAGGTTACTGCATTGGCACATTCTAATATATAAGGCCATTCTAGGTAAACTGCCCTCTTACCTCTGTTCTATGTTTACTGTCGTCCAAACTACTCACGACCTTAGAGCAAACAGCTGGTTGCGGTTCAAGGTTCCCTTAATGAGGACAGAGTTAGGGATTTTACTTTGGGCCCTGGTCCTGGAATGACCTGCAAGTCAGGATGAGGTTGGGATCTCTCATCCCACTCTCTAGCTTCAAAAAATGCCTCTCTGAACTATTTGTCACAAGCTGCACTTGTGACACTTAGTTTTCATATTGTATTACACTTTTGGGGTCTCTTTCATTCTTTCATTGTAAAAAACAATTTTGTACGATTTATCGTTGTCATTTTAATACCCTGCTCTTGCTGTATACTTTCTCTTGTTGCTGTTGGTTGTTTGTATTGTTTCCTGACCAGGACATCCTTGGAAAAGAGATTGTCTAATCTCAATGGATCCTTCCTGGATAAATAAAGGTTAAATAAAAAAAAAAAAAAGGTGATAAAATAGTGAGCAAGCATAATAATATTGTGGTGGAAATTAAGGTTTCAGTACCAAAATGTAAATAAAACAGGGAAATAGACTGAAAATTAAGTTTATTTTTGGGCTATACTGTGAAAGTTTCTGTGTTCGTGAAAAAATTATTACGTTACTTAATATTATATTAAATATGTAACATATAGTATATAATGTGTTTCACGGCTGAAGCACTACTCAAAAGACTTGAGACTTGACTTACAGTTTGGAGATATTTTGATTTAGTCATGCACCCAGTGGGAAAGTATATTCATTCAATTTTCCAACATGCTAGTTATTAAGAAGTACCCCCTCCTCAATGTACAAGACAGTAATGTATCCACCTTGGATAGAGTTTAAGTACACCACAGTCTGTGACATTCATAGACATTCAGAGTCTCAGCTCCACCTGATGAGCTTGTCTGTGGAATTTGGGAGAAACATGCGAACTCTTGGGAGGCAGCGGTCCTAACCACTGTGCAACCATACCACCCACGTCATGTACAGTTGAATAAAGCTCCTGCACGCAGATAAACATACGCACAAAAACATTTGAGTCACCGATTTCCAGGGGAGCTTCCTGGAAGACTGTTCCGACTGTTCCAGTGTTGTCACAATGTGTCCCATAAAACAAAGGAAAACACATGATTTTATGTCTTTTCATGCAACTTACTGGAAAATGCAATTATGCTCAACATTAGTACAGTTGGCTTTCAGATGCACTTGTAATTGTTGTGCCTCCCTAATTGAAGGTCTACTCCCAGGCATGCCGCACACACAGTGGTGGATGTTTTTGAAAGTCCCCAACAATGCCATGATACATATTTTCTGACCCTGGGTGGCCTATACTCAGACACGGGCACAAAAACACCCAAACATAAACAAAAACAAACACATGCCCCGACATTGTGCTCATAAAAGACACAGACATGTTGCAAGTATTGAAACAAATTTATTGAATCTTCCAGTAGAGACTTGATATTCATGGAATAAAACTGCTTTTCTGGGAGCTTTACTGAGCAGGAGAGAAAAAAGAAAACAAAAACAAAAGTGCAGACAAAAAAAAACAAGAAAGAAAACATTTCCAAAAATACAAAAAGAATGTAAAGAGTATAACAGTTTTAATAGTAAAGAACTGCTTGAAGCATAGAAGAATTAAATGACAAAATCTGCATTTTATATAAAAAAAAAAATCTTGGGACATCAAGAACTGATACCCTTTTCTCAGTCAACAATTAAAATTTGAATGCTCAACATTTTCCCATAACAGTCATTTAACAAGTTTTGCTCAGTCAATGTAATAAGAGAAAGAAGCACAGTCACTGAAATATTCATGTCCTCAATGTGACATCGTATTTGACACATCTGATTTTGCTGCAGAGTACACAGCAAAGGACAAACTAAACTGCACTTGTATTTGCCTTTGCTTCATGTGATGTTTAGCTACCAGTCGTAAATGTGAAGCACTACACTAAACCAAACTATGCTTTGCAAAACCAGACTGCACAGCACATATTCTAATAGTGAATATATCTAAACACTATTTCTTTTTTTTCTCATAAAATCCATTTGAAACACGAGTGTAACACAAGATGAGCAACATTTAAACATTAGTCTTTTATGTCAGAAATGCCCGTTTAGTGCCATGCCCCACACTAAACCCCACCCTTTACTCTCAAACTCCCCTTATTTTGCCCTCCTATTATTTTTCATGATTTGTGATATGGGACTTTAATTTTAATAACTTTGCACTGCTTTAATTTATTAACCTAAAAAGAACACTTAGAGGAAACAGCGTAATAGTTTAAGTGTCTGGAGATGATTAAAATTTTCAGTATTACTGGTCATCCTCCGAGTCCCTGCTAACTTTGTATACATCGTAAGTACATTTCATGCCAACCTCATTACAGTTGGACAGAAAATCAGCTGCCAACTGCAATTTCAGCGACCTGGAATGTCCCATAGTTGTTTTACCTACACACTTATATCTGGATTTCTGAGGGAATATTTAGATGCAAACTAGTTATGAGTCAGAATAATAGAACAATGAAAAAGAGACGTTGTGGGAGCAAGATCAGGGAGGATACTTGCGTCATGATGAGTGTGATGGTCTAATTATTACAGTTGGTCACAAAGATCAAGTATCTTCCAGTTGCATCACGCTCACTTTACTTACTCCTCTCCCAGTCTGTAAATGTGCCCAATTCAGACGTCCTTCAAGTAGAGAACAAACCGACCTATTTGACAACCCACCTGACCCAAGAGGTCCCAGATCAACCTGTGTTTTAGTCTAAACCTCGATCAGTTCTTGACTCAACCACACATCAGTCTGGGACCAGTTAGCCCCTATTCTTGCTACTTAGACCAAAATGCTGGGGTATGGACAGCCACAGGGCCGAGGACAGTGAAGCCTATGAGACGGAGGATATAGGGTTGTGGGGGGAGCCCATCTGGGTTAGCACCTTATCCAACCACTGCAGAGGACCGTGCAGGTGAATCTCAATCCAGCAGGGTGTGCTGGTCACATCCTGGCGGTGGTACTCGGCTCCCCAGCCCTGAAACATATGGAAAAACATGGTTTAGGATCAAGATGAGAACATTTTCCCCTGAAATCTTTGAAATCCATTCATTGCACACATTGCACCCTGATTTTTTCCACATCATTAAGATGATAAATAAATCAAGACACTGGCAAGGAAAAATAATTCAGTTGTGATATGGTCCCAAACAATGAAAAAAAAAAATACAAAAATGTGATCATCAGGAACAGGAAATTGTTACTGACAGCAATATTCACCAAGACAGTGAAAAGATAACTGTTCATACTGCAGATGTCATTTTTAAGTCAGGTTTTTGGTGTAAAATAAATTCTTATTTACAACTAAGAAAAGCTCTATCTATTAATATACACTCGAATTAAAAACTCAACCAATAATCACCTGCAACTGTACTTTATAATAATAAAGTTAAATTTTAGCATGAGGCAATGCAAAAAAATTACCTTAACGAAGCTCATGCGAATGGTACACATCTTCGTGAGCTCATAAACAGCCTCGAAGCCGTGGTTGACGGACTGGGCCAGCAGCTCTGCAAACTCCTGGTTGTTGAAAATCTTCAGGCTGCAGCCGCTGGGAATCTTACACACAGTTGTGGGATGGAAGCCATGGTGGTAGTTACAGTTACGACTCTGGACGAAGATACTGCTGTCACTCAGACATTCTGCGTACACCTCCCCACCAACGTAATACAGATGAACACCTGTGAGGAATCAGGAGAAGATCAAGAGTTGGTCTCCCTAAAAAAGCAGAGCTGTCATGTCATGAAAAAAAAAAATGAAAAAAAGGCGGCCCCAAAAACATCATTGTGGTCAATCTAAAATCAATACACTGCAATGTTCATTCAATTTGTTGTTACAGTTGAGTTCTCCTCTTGATCCCAATCTCTATTGACAAAATAAATTGATTTAGTCTCGTCTGCTAACAGACACTGCACTCGTAGCGGGTTTTGCATACTGCACCTTTGCCGATGTGCCGCCGGGTGTTCTCGATGGTGGAGTTGCGGTTGACGTTGGAGAGCAAGCCGAGACAGAATCGGTTGCGGTTGTTGGAGGGATCTGTGAAGCCATCGACGAGCACACTGGTAGAGGAAGCCTGGAACGCCTCCCCGACACGATTGTTGAGCTCGTAGTAAACAATAGAGCACCAGTGCTTGGGTTCCTCATAGGCCACAGGCTGCACATCTGCGCAGGAAACACATTAACAGGTCACAAGAGTGAACCGAGTACATTGTTGATGCCGAGACACAAGCAGACACATTTAATGTACATTCAATACTCCTTTGTGCAGACAAAACTGCCCCTGGTGCCAGCAGAGGCCTAGCTGTAAATCCTACTCACCGGTGCAATTATTTCTTTCCAAATTGTCCCTCGCAGCACGTAACAATAATTTGAATAAATATATAGGACCCACTGGCTACATTTGTGTACATTTATGTTGACCAAAATCAATGCGGACGCATCCTAAAGCATGCAGACTGTCTGTGATCTGTGTGCCAGCGTTTATTGAGCAGGCGAATAGTCAATAGAAGGGGGCTGGCCGTGCTCTCTGTGTGCCTGCTATCTCAGGATGAGCCAGTGCCAGCTGGCCTCGCCCTCTCTGAGAGAGATGAATAAATCATGTTTATCTAAGCACATACTTCTCCCAAACTTCCTCTGTAGCGTGGTACTGGCTAGCAGGTGTGTTTTGTCTGTCCCCTTCCCAGAGCTGGCCTACAATAGAGACCCACTCCCCTCTACAGGATGCAGCTTGTGGAAAAGAACTTAAAAACTCCCCGTACTCCCACTTCCAGCGAACATTTCAACAGCTTTTCCCGCTACAGCTGTCACCGTGTGTGGGCAGAATCTGTGGGCCTTGAGCACGTGATGATAAAAAAAGTATAAATATTTTGTGGGTCAGGTGTCGAAGACCAAAAAGCTAAAGCAGAAGGTCTGGCTATTTCAAGCATAATTAGTTAGTAATTTATGAAGAAAATGAAAGATTTAACAAACTTATAATTTTGGTCTTTTTTCAATAGTGTGTTTTTTGCTAAGTAAATTGCTGAAGTCGGGTAATAATGGTGGCACTGACACCTCTAGGTCCCATGAGATAAGAGACATGTCAGTGAGACAGTTTGTAAACAGGCCAACAATTATGAGGGATTATGTAAATCAGTGGCTCCCAAACTGATGGTCTGTATCCGTAAAGGAAGTTGCAGTGGACGGTTAAAAAAAAACAACTGGGAACCACTGATCTACATCACTGATCAGTATTGGCCGGTAAAAAAACAAAAATGAGGGCATTGTGGCTGAGGTGTGGTAGGGAAGCATGTTAACACCACATAGTTTGAGTAACATTTGCCTTTGTTTACATTTTCAAAACAGGTTTGGCTAACATGTGGGTTTGTTTAAAATCTGTTTGATCAGCTGACTGCTACTTTCACTCCTTTTATTTTTCCAGAAACAATTCAATGTTCCCAGGTTTTAGGAATTAACTTATTAACTAGTACATTCTTATCATACCAAAAGAAATTACCACCAATGACTGAATTTTCCTTTCAATCGACCAACTGCACACATGTCCACTACAAAGTCTATTATGAATTCATTAATGCTGTGTTCAGACGTCTGTCCAACGCAATAAAAAAAAAGTAAAAACCACAAAGTCGAGATAGCAGCAATTATTGCACCACATTTCAGGTAATTAGTGAATCTTATCATTAACGAGTTTCAAGTCATTACCACCAGCAGAGATGACATAAGCTCCGGCTTTTATAGGCCTCATAAAAGCGCTCTGAGGCCTGGCTTCATTTGCTGAGTCTTTTGAGCTTCCCCTGGGTTTGCACCCACAGACGAAGCCTCGCTGTAACCCAGCAGATCCTTTTCCACTCACTGTTCAGGTTTTATCTGACAGGATATGGCAGAACAACCGCACTGAGGTTTTTTCTCCTTTTTTGTGTGTGTGAGTTTGACCACAGGAGAAAAAATAACTTTAAAAATAGCCAGGCCCCCCCAGAAATCTTTGCACCTGCAGATCAAGGCGAGCAGGTGCAGACAGCTTTATGTGGATGATATCACTGAACACAAGGACGTGTGCGTGTGTGTGCATGTGATAGAAAGGTAGTAACTGCCATTGGTTACCTGCCCGGTTGTTACTCTCTAGAGGCAAGGGTGGAGCCATGAGGTTGGTGTCCATTGGCTGGGGGCAATCCTGAGTCATTTGCTCCTCTGGGGGCATGTAGGCAGGAGGGGGAGTCTCTGCATCAAGAGGGGGAGCAGAACAAAGAGCAGTGAGCTGTCCATGTTCAACTTAGGAGGAAAAAAAGTGGAAGATGATCTAGGATTTTTATGGATCTTACCTGGCATTTGGAATGGACTGCCCGGGTCGGAGCTGGATGGTGAATGAGGGAAGGTGGCGCTGCTGCCGCTCCCCGGCGAGTTTGGGTAGCTGTTTCCCGGCGAGTGTGGGAAGGGCATTGTGTTGGCCTGAGGAAAGGACTCTGGAAAGGTGGCATTCTGGGGCATGTGCGGCTCATTCTGTTGTAGAGGATTGCGGAAGCGAGGCAGCATCGTATGCTTGGCGTTGAACTCGCTGTTCCTTGGTACCAACACAGGCGGCAGCACTGAGGAGGGGAGAAATACAAAAGTTAAAACTTAAAAAGATCCAACATTTCCCATGTGTAAGGAGGGTTTCATTTATAGCGCTTTTGAAAAATGTATCTAACGAGTAAACAAACGACTGATGTGACACTGTGTGCATTCAACACATATTCAACTCTGACCCTAGTTTGTACATTACATTTTCTCAGTTTGTAGCTCATGTAATTTCATTTATTTCGATGTCTTAGTTCTTCTCGATTTCACTGTTTCTTGTCTTTTAACAACCTCATTATTATCTCATTGTTTATATATTTATATGGCTAGGTTGTCTAGATACTGCAAATTGTCCATTGCAATTATGAAGAACTATAACAGTCTGTCTAATGATTAATGAACTAATTGTTTCAGCACTGTAGAACTTGTCTACAACCCTGCACATGAAAAAAATCTACACATACACACTCAGTAAGAATTGACTTCTTTGAATCCAAGATAATAAATGATGATTCATGATTTGACGTTCTGAGTGCAGATGTCCCTGCATTTTTTTTAAAATAATAATATTGATAATAAGTGTCAGCTTCCAGCCTGTTGGTCTTGGCCAGCAATATTTGGCCTCAACTCTCAGATTTCAGCTCAGAAAAGATATTTTGTCACAATCCATTCTTAAGGAATTCATCACTTTAGGGTAAATTACCCTTTGCTGATGTGAGGCCTATTCAGGTGCAGTACATACAAACCACAGAGAAACGCTTCACTTGTGCCTATAAATACTTGTGCAGATAAATAAAGCTGGTGCTGAAATTTTAGACGGAGCCCATGCTGCTGTCAGTGTTACTGCAGGTAGACCATGTGTGTGCTGCAGAGAGCCAGCACATCACTGCAGCAGTTTATTTCAAAGGTTACATGTTGAGCAGGCAGACAGCTGTGCTGCTTGGTAGAATAGTGAGGGGAGATTGACAGGATGTGTGTGTGTGTGTAGGCGGGTGGTGGTGTTAGGGGAGAACTGTGAGGAGGGGGCAGTGTGGACAGACAGGTGCTTGTGGGTTAAATCACCTTAGCCCCCCTCCCCTCCCACTACCCACCCACCCCCTCTGCCCGCCGCTAAAACAAAAAGTGTGCAAGGCAGGCAACAACTTTTTCCTCCCATTGTGTGAGCGGCTTCCTGTTCCAGCCATCCTCAGAGAAACTGTGCGTGCAGCCATGGGTGTGTTTGTATCCTCGTTTTAGTAACACACGTGCAAGTATGGGAGTGTGTGTGTGCCTGTGTGTGTGTCTACATGTGTGCATAAATGTTGGGGGGGGAAAAAGGAAAAAAGAAGAAGAAGAAAAAAAAGAAGGGCCTGCAGTACAGACCATGCCCAAAACAAAGCCCTCATTCTCCCCCCGGATGGAATTTCCTGCTCCACACACACGTGAACGCACACACACAGATGCTTGGCCCTTTACACACTAAGCACCATGCACACAGCTGTTTCTATCTTGTCAGCTGACCCTCAGTTTCTGGTAGTTAGAAGGCAAATAGTGTTTGATTTGTCTTCTTTCTCCACTACCTTTGCAGTCGAGGCCTGAGGATCAGACGTGACCTGCCCTGAGAAATTAGGTCAACAAGGCTGCTATCAGTCTCTTACTCCCTTCTTCAAGATTTGTTTTCATACTTTATGTGTCTTTATTTCTAACATTGGAATTGGTTTCATTTATTTGATTACAAGTCATATTGGATTTTAATCAGGTTTCTTTCATGCTGCTGCCTTCTATGAGGAACTTCGTAACTTGGGTTTTGGATGCTTCATTGTAAAACAAAGTCCATATACATACTAAAAGCTAATTTTAGTCACAATGGATTTGATGTACTCTCCTGATGTGGTGAAATCACTTACGCTAAGAGGAGTCTTATAGGGAAGTTTGGCTTGTTGTTTAAACCTCGTAGACTACAGGAAGATAAGAGATGAAGGAGAGAAACTAAATAATGGACTATCAGCAGGAGTCATAGAGGAAAATATTTCTACATTCTCAAAACGCTCATTAAAAAGTTCCTGAATATTACATTTTGAAGTTGTTTTCTGATGAGGAGGACAAACTGGCCACTAGCACCAAAGCAGAGACAGTGCGATCGATCACATTATTTGGTACACTACATATTTATAATTCTGTTTCAGCACAAGTTCAGACAGTCTTTACATACGGTTTAATTTTACACAGTTTATACATCTGTACTGCAATGTCTACAGATGCAAGTGTCCTTCTACATTGCAACTCTCCACATCTCTCCCAATACTGTATAAGTCCTCTCTTTTTCTCCTCATTAAAAAATCTGAACAACATCAAGGAAAGATTTATATTATATGACATGATGAAGCCATTGATTAATCATTGACCTAAGAACATTGTCAATCATGTTTCATAAAGATTGGTCACAACGATCTGAACTCACCTGGACTGTCCACTCGTTTGTAGTGGTAGGGGTTGATACACACATCCTTCTGTTTGGAGCCAAACGGGTACTCGCAGCACTCCAGGGCCTTCAGCTCGTGGTGGGACTGCAGATCAGGCCAGCGCCACACCCGACAATAAATGACATGCGGCAGACCTTTCCTGTGGGACACCTGCAGCCGTCCGTCCAGGGAACGGGGGATTGTCACACAGTTACTGGGCTGACCCGGGCAGCTGAGAGCCCTCTCCAGCTCCTCCATGGCTCCCTTCTTCTTTTTCAGTTTCTTAACCAAAGCATCCACGGCCTTTTCGGCCCACTTCTCTTCCTCGTCTCCCTGCTTCCAACCCAGCAGCCGCTTGACCGCCGGGCTGGTGAAGGAGAAGAGCGAGGTGACGTTCATGATGGACAAGCCGCCCTCCTCCCCTCTCCCTTCAGTCCAAAAGGAAGTATGAACAGCGATGGGGGGCAGTCCAGTCTCAGAATACAATGGGTGATTTACTATTTGAACGTTTTGTTTTTGATAATTTTTTTAAATTTTGGAGTTTCAGATAATCCTGAGCTTTCTCTGCGTCTGATCAGGTCCTCTTGATAGCCACTTCCTAAAAGAAAAAGGAGAAGTAGGTTAACATCAATGGGTAAAAAGAGATTACAAATAATAGCAGGCTACATAACAGCTCAGTTGGCGGTATCATCACCTCCCACGCAAACTTTACCATCACTGACCTCTTCTCTTTATATTTCACTACGGCCGATGTCGAACAGAAAAAAAGGAGGGGGTGATGTCAGTTACACCCGTCACAGCCATGTCAGTCATGGCTTCTGGGAAACTGGCAGAGGAGTCACAACAGACACCCTCCTGTGAACATCAGTCCCGACCAGACATTCTGCAGATAGCTTCCTGTCTGTATGGCTTGTCACATTACCACCACTCACTTAAATCATTTACAGCAAATGACTTCACGTACTGTATGCAGCCGACACAACTTATAGGAATTTGGCCTGCAGGTTTACCACCTGATTCACTCCTCGGAGGGTTAAACCTGTCACCCTGTGCATTTCTTCAATATCAATAACTTAGAGACAGTGGCTATATGGCAGCTCAAAACTATCAGTTGCTAAAAACTTTTTCTTTTCTATCTATTTTATTTCTGCAATTTTACATTATCAATTTATCTGCTGGAGTCAAAAGCGACATCTTCAAAATGCCTTGTTCCCTGTGAATTGTTTTGTTTTCCCTCTTTTCGAACCACCACAAAACATATTAAATAAATGTCTGTCAACTGATCTGTAACTTGACCAAAGTGATGAGATTTAATTGTAAATGGTAATTTTAAACTAATCCATTTTCCAAATAATCAATTAGCCTAATAAATATGTAAAAGGTTGATTAATCTCTCTTTTACATTTTCTCATTTGGCAGTCCCTTTTAATTTAGGTTCAATGTAGTTAGCACATTGCCAATATACAGGGCATGATCACTAACAGGCACAGCAATAACAATTGACAATGATAAAATTATACATTTGTATCAATTTGTTGTATTGGTCTACAAAATGTCACAAATGCAAATAAAATGTGAGCTACAATTTTCAAATTTAAGCTTATTTGTGCAACCAGAGGAAAAACAAAATATATTTCATACATTACTTTCATAGTAGACCCAAAAAACAGCGAATCTTTACATTTGCGACGCTGGAACCAGTTAATTGTTGCTATTTCAGTGATAGAAACAATTGCTGTGAAATTTTTTTAAGATTCAGTTTCTCTCAACTTGCAACTGACTTCAGTATTGACTTCATACGACTGCAAACTATGAGTCAAAGCGTATGGAAGATATGAAAAGGTGTCTTTCAGAGGAAGACGACTTTCAATACGCAGCCTGCTGAGGCAAATGTTCTCTAAAGCTTCAACACCACCAACCAAGGAACACTGGTATTGGGCAGGAATCTGGCAAAGTGTGGGACAATAAAAAGGAAGTGCATGTGGACCCCAGGACAAATGTGCCCATTCACATGGGTCCCACAGGAGCAATTGAGTAGCCAGGAGGTGCACGCATTCTAGCTTTTAAAGGGGAAAACAAGAGCGCATTGAGCTCTTCCAGTTCAACCTTCTTTTCAAGTTTTTTTCTGAATGCAATTAGGGAGATAAAACATAGTTACGGTTGATGTTTGGCTGCACATAAATGTTCAGATGCAATCCCAGAATCAAATAAACAGCTTGTCAGGAGGAAACCTCCTCCTTTCATCCGTACTGACTCACGCGGGTGAGGATGCATCACTCTCTGACAGTAAAACCTGCAGTATATTGGATTTCATACGAGCAGGAACAAATACATCATTAAGACTGCTGTGTAGTTATTCTTGGCCCTTTTAGATTATGGGATGAACAGCAATTTCTATCTTTGTCAGCTACTGCATGTGTAGGCTATATCACACTGGTAAAACAGGCAGGCAGGGGAGAACAGGTGCCATTTACAATGCATGTGTTGCAGAGGCTTTGGACACGTACTATTACCAACCACACTGACTGGAAAACTTCAAGTTGGAACATGTTAATCAAAAGTGACGCTTAACTGCTATCATGTGAAAGAGACACATACAAGTGGGCAGGGGTGTGTCTTTATGAGAGTGTGAGATTAAGAGAAAACAAATCTCAGCAGCACTGATGTCTTTTGAATCTCAAGACCCCACTAATGACATCCCAGTGTCCTAGTGCCCTGCTAGTTCTCATAAGAATACTATTCTCCACCATCAGAGAGACAGGAAACAGGCAGCGTAGTAATGCTTCATATCTATCATCTTCAACACAGCAGCGACATCACTTCCTCTTGCTGAGAACAGCAGAGGTTTTTTTTTTCCACAGATGTGGGGCTGAGAGAAAATGGTTTCCTTAACTGGCCAACTCTGACCTCTCTCTCTTTGGTTTTTAGTTTAAAAAATCAGCTAAAATGGGGGAAAGAATGGGTCACACAGGTGTTGAGTCACTGAAGTAGCTGGATTTTCAAACTGCATATGCAAACTATTCCCTTTGTTTGGGTGTTGATAGAAAAAGTAGGACGGCAGCTAATGACTTGGATCAGTGATTAATGTCAGTTACTTTCTTGATGAGACTTTGGTCCTCCATGCTTGGTTGGTTCCCCCCCCAAAAATGTGTTATTGGTGCTTTCGAGTGCTACAGATCCATCACTTCACCTGATTTCGAAATGAGTAGCTATTGCTGGGAAATCTTAAGTCTGGCGCGCCACGAGACAGCAAACTTGCCAATGTCTGTTACAAAACTGACTCAGCACATCTCCACACAAAGGATAAAACAGACTTCAGGGTCTAACAATAAAACATGCACTTTAAAAAGGTTAAAAAAAAATA
Organism: Decapterus maruadsi; assembly: GCA_030347415.2. Classification (NCBI taxonomy): domain Eukaryota; kingdom Metazoa; phylum Chordata; class Actinopteri; order Carangiformes; family Carangidae; genus Decapterus; species Decapterus maruadsi. The sequence continues at coordinate 12,760,908 of CM064901.1, forward strand.
AAAAAAGGCAACATCATGTACATATGTAGCAGGTCACCACCCAGGCACAGAGGGAGTTGTTTTGATCCACTTTCAGCCACAGATCTGCTTTGATGGCCTCTCATTGACAGCTCGTACTATCAGCACAAGTCGAGGACTAGCTGTACAAAGACGAGCTTTAATCCACTTCAGATGGAAGATTCCAGAGAGTTCTGTACTGTAACATTTGCAGCAGGCTTCACACCCCTCTGCTGTCATACGGCTGCAGCTGGAAACCATATCTCTTGGATATTTCCAACGCTGACAGTTAGTAATATCTGACTGATGGCCTGACCACATGCTTATTTTAAGGGTCTGATACGTCTTTGTTCTGCGTCTTTTGGACAATGCTGGTTTACAGTTGTCTGTGAGGCAGTCAAAATATAAAGGCGCCATTGTGCCTCCCTGTTCCTATACCTATGTATAGTCCGGGATGTTTTCCCCCTGAAAATTTTCACTATTTATAGAATTGGCAGTTTTGAAGATTGTCTGTAGAAATACAGTGATGTATTTAAAATCTAATCGAATTTCAAAATAAAAGCTCTTCTGTGAGAATTCTGGCAGACACATTGAGCATCTGTTGAGATATCGCTGATTCCTGTAAACTGACTAAGCAACAAACTGTACAGCTGCACTGATCTCATCAATTCTTGTTTCCATTTCTGGGGAGCTTTTTTTTTTTTTTTTTTTAAATGGATGAAGTTATTTTTCTGACTCTTGCCCAAGAATATGACATCCTCATTCTTCATCCCACCTACAAGCCTCTGATTGGCTGGATTGTTTTCCAACTGGAAAAACTGTTGTCAAAAGTCGGGGGGAAAAAAATCCCCTTACAACCTCCCAAGGTGACATCTTGAAATTGCTCATTTTGTCCAGACAAATGTATTCACACTTCAATTTACTCAACAGAAAAAAAGGAGCATCACATTTTAGATGCTTAAGTCTCACTTATGTCCTGAGTGACATTTTCAAATTGCAAAAAGTCAAAGAACTCAAAGATATTCACTTTAAAATCAGAAGCTGGAACCGATCTGTTGTTTTTTTTTGTCAATTTTGCCACCTCTCAAACCCTACACCTTCTTTACAGCCAAGTTGAAGAGGCACTCTGTCACTGTTGTGTGTAGTGATGGCTTGTTATGGCCATCAGTTAGCCCATCTGAGGCTAATGGGAACACAGAGTGGGATCATGCGACACTGACAGGCGGAGGCTTTGACCCACCTGGTGCGAGCTGTTAGCCACTACACTAGCCCCATGGATCATTTTGCACCGCTCCAGTGTCTGTTAATCAATTTAGGCCTGGGCTGTGTAGGATGAGGAGGCAGTAATGATGCTCTCTGGACCCTCCCCGGGGACGGAGCATTATAAAGAAGCTACATTATTTATCAGCAGGGTCCTGGATGGGGCCTCCATTAGCCCCCTGCTCAATGGAGTCACTGGCTATAAACAGAGGAGTGCAGGAAGAGAGAGAGTGATAGATAAAGAGAGAGAGAGAGGGACTGCAAAGCCAGAGATCTAAGACGGAGGGAGTGTTTTTGAGGAAGAGATCGAGAACGCTCGTATATCTTCTCTCTTCACTGAGCACTTCTGGATTAAGTGCCTTCAAGAGTCATTACTGAGTAAATAGTGACACTACGAGGATGCAATATATGCTTTTTCACAAATAGAAATAATGGCAGTGCAGACCTGAGATAAAACATCCTTTAAAAAAACAGCTACAGCAAAGTTCAATATTCCTTTTGCCTTTATCCATGGCCATCAAATACCGACGTCTCATCAATTAAATCAGGTCTAATAAGTAAAATGAGGATTTTTTTTGTTTCTAGTACCACTACAATAGTCAATTTCAGACCAGATGCCAGAACAGTCATCTTGCAATTTCTTACTTTGACTGATAAATGGTTGACTAGATAGAAAACTGCCAACATACTGTATTTATCAGGTAAGAATCAGTGACATGTGACGATAAGCTCTGTTTCACATCTTTGTACACTGAATGTTTCTGTAAACAATTTCAAGATGTCACTATTATCACTGGTAGACTGTGATGAGCATGCTTCTTCATATTTTCACTTTTTATCATTACAAATCGTAACCTAACTGACAGATCTGATTAACTATCAATTGACAGTAACCATGTTTTTCTACATTTGTTGCAAATCTTGATATGAGTCCATTAAATATGTACGTATAGCCTATTATAAAATATGTAATGACCATGATGTTTCATGTAAATCGCACTAGCACCATTCAGAATTTTCTTCACTGTCATTTTGTTCTAAATTTCTCACAATAACATATCTCCAACGGCCCAACACTTGCTGGTCCGTCCACTCGACACGTTTGAGGAAAGGACTGAGGTTTCATAGCCAGATGATGCAGATTTTTTGCCACAGTCATATAACAGACTAAAGAGCAAAGCTTGAAATAACCACAGTCAGACATGAGGTGTCCTTACAGACTAGACATGGCATTGACCCGACAGGCTTCTTTAACTCACTGGGGTCACTGTTCTTCATAAACACAGACGCAAGCCTCACAGCTCTGACCTAGTAAAGATTAAACGATAATGCGAGTGAGTGAGAAGAACCAGCTCTCATCATGTAACGACACACAAAAAAAGAAAAACTCTGTGGTCACTATTGTCCAGACCTAACTAACAGGGCTGTACTGGGATCAGATTCTTCATATCCCAGACACACCAGTCCACCCATGACTGTAGACATAACTAGCAAACACATGGGGTTTCAGGCAGCTATGTCAACCATGCTTGGCACTCAGTGTTGGGTTAGTGTTGTGTTAGGGTGGACACCTCACCCCGACACATGGCAGGCTATGTTGTCCTGACCGTACAGACACACTGGAGGGTTTTGACGTCCACTACTGTTGTGACTGACTCTCTGGATACAGGAATGCTGCTAACCTATATTTACACCTTGTAGTCGAGTAGCTTTTGCCTTTGCTGTCCTTATAGATAGCGATAGAGATAGGTATCAATAAGACAACTTTGGTATACTACTGAGGCAATAAATGTTCTCGCTATGCTTTGAATTTGTGAATAACAGGGACAAGCTCATATAAGCCATCATATATTGGCATATCCACTTGAAGGAGATCCTTCATTCTCATTTCAGTCCTATGGATACACCATTTGTTTTATTTTCAGTCAGAATTTAAAGCCACATACCTTGAGAATGCTGAACAATAAAACAATTGGAAGTAAATCACGGACAAGGACAAATTCCTGTCCTTTGGGTAATCTGATATGTCATCTTCAATAATGTCAGGAGATCTAGCCTTAGCTGCTGTAGGTCTTTCTCTCCTACTCTCCCCTCTCCCCCTTCTCTTTCTCACTCTCTCGCATAAACACTTACACAGACAAACAGATTCATAAACACATTGACATAACTAAAAACACACACATGGGACACATGTCCTGTGAAGCATGCCAGTGCACCAGCTGAGACAGCCTCAGTTATTCTACAGCAGCAGAGATCAACAAGATGGAAAAGTATAACATGTGGATTTTGTAAACAGTGGGGAAATACACTGCATATCCTTTCTTCTTAAGTAAACTAATTATTGATACATTTTTTGAATGGTCCAAAACGACCACCTGACAATCTGTATGTTGTAGTGTAACTAACCAAAAAAGCCCCAAACCATGTTTAAACCATAGCATAGACCTGAGAGGATTAGTTAAATGAGTGGTTGATTATCAGAAAATTAATCAGTTTGGATCACTTTTAACCATTGCTTTCATCAGTTAAAGAAAAAAAAAAGCTATTATCTGCTGTTTCAATGCTTCTCAAGATGTCAGGATTTGCTGCTCATCTCAGTTTTATATCACTGTATATAGCCTACATACAATATATTTTAAAGGCATTGTACATAACTACACTATCAGACAATTTGAAAACATCATCTTGAACTCAAGAGAGTTGTAAAAAACAAACAAACAAACAAAAAAAACCTCACCACTGTTACCACATTTATCATTTTAGAAAATGTTTAACACAAAGAAATGGCCCATCAGTCCACATCCTGTATCTTAACGCCCTACACACCATGTGTTCAACAGCAGCAGTATTATAGCCTATATTCCCTGCTAAAGCCACCTAAATAGTTTACACTCCCAAGTGCTAGTACTGATGCATGGCATGCTTCAGAGCGACTTGAGCACAATTGCTGGTGTTTGTAGTGTTGAAAAGCAAAAACCTGTCTATGGCACTCTTACTGCTCCTTTAGTTTTGACACAATATAGCCTAGTTAGTGACCTTACAATTACTAGCCTACAACATAACGATAGTTCGTGCCCTGTGTAGCCTGGGAAATTAGTCTCAATTTCACGAAAATGTGACTGAATCTGAAACCAAAATCTGATACTGTGAGTAAAAGGAAGAAAGAAAAAAAAAAGTTTGAAGCTGCCAACAAGATACACTGTGGAGTTAGTTAGTAACCGCTGGGATCTACTTCCTTACAAACAGTGGCCGTGCACACTGTTACGAGTGAAAATACGGATAAAGAAACTTTTCATTTAGCATGTTATAAACGAGGACAAAAGTTTACAGTACCTTTTCTTTCACAGCAGCCCCCTCTCTCTCCCTCTGTCTCCCCCTGTGTACTCTCTCTGCCTGCCTTCGGTCTGCTCGGCCTGGCGTCAGTGAGTCGCGGAGCCGCCTCACCCTCCGCTGAGCGCCAGTATCACGCCGCGGGATGCAGACCCGACAATAACAAGACCTACTTTTCACACATCTAATATCTTCATTCACCGTGTGGAAATGGATTATGTAACTGTGGAACAATGCGGGTTTTTTCTTCTTTTTCTCTCTCACTAATTTAGTTGGAGAGTTTCTTTTCAGACGTCTGAGTTTGTTGCTACAAAAACTTGCCCGTTTAAATGGGCTGAAATGTTGCTTGTTTGAGAGAAAGGAGAAAGGAGGGGGGACTCTTCTCTATTCAGGGGCTCCATGCAAAATGTGAAATAGATGATAGATATTAGTCTTTTCTACCAGTATTTGCAAAACAGGGGAGTTTAAATGGTTGATTGTAATCTACAATTGGCAAAATTCCCTCCTAAATTACAATGAAATAATCTAAAATAAGACAAAACGATTACTAGGCAGTCTCAAACACAAGCCCATGCAGAAATATTCATTTATTCTTCCTCTGTGTTCTGATACCTCTTCCTCTTCAAACTTTTGCCAGTAAAATGCTTGCAGTTGTTTACACTTGATAAACAACTGCGGTTTATCTGTAGTGAACCCCTGAAACTGCACATTTAGCCTGCTTCTGAGATCTAGCTTTGCTTTGATTGTGATATGATAAGTACCATTTATGCTGTCAGGAGAACAAAAGTGTCCGAAAACAGCGTCAGCACAGGAACATGCTTGTACATGCCATCATTTCAACTTCCCACCTCAAGACAGTAAGGCACAATACACACAACCAGCTCAGACCTGATACAGGTCTTTCCTTTGATGTGTGTATGTAGGCATAATTTTGCAATGTCAAGAGTGAAACTTCCAACAGGTCTTCAGACCGTCTCATCAATAATGCATGATAATGCTTGAAAATAGCAGTCAGGCAGTGCAGCAGCAGAGGACATCAAGTGTCATTTCCAAGTGAGCTAAATCAGTCCATTCATTTAGTGGCACACTTAAGAGGAATTCAGAATAGTAGTTTATTATGTAATAGGTCATATCTTATCTGACCAGAACAGAGACAAAAATGTGAAGTCACTATCAGAAAAAGGAGAATTGAATTTCTCAACACAAGAATAACTGCAGTTAAAAAAAAAAAAGTCAGACAGATTTTATACTCAAGGGATAGCATGCCGTGAAGGCATGACTGCAGCAAATGACTGATGTATTTATTAGTCTGATTCATTTTTTGATGAACTAATTGTTAGGTTAATAAAATGTCAGAAAATAATGATAAATGCTGCTTGTAATTCCCCACAGTATTATGGCGACATGTTCATATTAGTGTTAGTTATTTTAATAGTCCAGAAGCCTTAAGATTTTCACTTCACTTTACTGTTATGTGTATGTGATTAAATACACTTCTAAATCTGATAGGCTACATTTTATTGCCTTTTTTGTTTGCTTTACAAACAAAATCAATTATTTCACAACACATGCAGTATTTAATTAACTAAGCTTCTCAAGTATATTATGCATCTGAAAAAATACACCACAATGGTTGTTTATTCAGGAATATTAGGCCTATATTTGAGTTGCTTCATAAGCAGTCTACTGTGATTAGGCCTACTTCACATTTTAAAAAGACACATAGGGTCAAAAAGTATAATTTTCACTCGAGGGGAAATGTCACCAGACGCGATAGCACAAGCAAACGTAACTTCTTCTACTATTTACTTGCTAATCAGTCAAGTTCAGCGTTGCCGCGGTGAGGGGGACTAGATTATCTTGTGCACAGGCGGAGGGAAACCGTTCAGAGCGGAGGAGGCTCCTGGTGCAGGTGACGTCACAGCGCTGGCGACAGAATGTCTGAGTAAGGCGGGAGCGAGCTGCACGTGAATAAATCTGGGAAAACAGTGCGAAGAGGGGGAGGGAGGGGCGGCGATGATGATGGTGATGAGGATGAGGATGGGTAGAAATAGAAAGAAAGCTCCACCAACTTTTTTAGTTTAAGGATTCCCCTCTTGTACAAACACAGAATATGCTGCTGCTGCAAGCCTGCACAGTCATCAGACCACAGTTCAGTGGAGTAGTAGAGTGGAGGGGGCTGCTGAGTTTATTCAGACCATCAGGCTTTATAGCATTTTATCCGGTTTTATCTCATGAGGTTCATCACCCAGTGTTTGTGGATTATTGTGGTAGAAAGGGAGAGAATCAGGACTGGATTAACAATTAAACAAACTGCCCTAGACGTTGAGGAACCCTAAAAGTCCCAAGTTTACATTTGGATCTTCATTATCAGATCTGATTGAATTGAAAGTTTCTTAGAAAGTTGAACACCAACTGAATGATCCTTTCTTTTTCAACCTTGGCTTCGTAGAGGGACTGTGTAAAAATCTAGTTTAAAAAACTCAATTAGGCTATTTTAGTTTATATTTTACTCACATGATGCAGAGCTGTGTTTTAGTTCTGTCTCTCAACATGCAGAGATGAACAGTTAAAATCCCAAAGATATCACATTTTCTATGTTGTACCCTATACAATATATACACAAGGTAAATCTAATGATTTGAAATACAATCTAAGTATGGGCTTCTTCAGAGGCACTTCACATGAGGTTTCCATTTTATGCAAGGTACTTTATACTTTTACTGCACAGCATATCGGAGGGAAATAGTGCCACAACATTAACTTTGCAGAGTAAAACGTACACAATGATATGATCTGCTCATAAAACATTATGCATTATTATAGGTTCATCTGAAGCTGCCTAGTAGGGAATAAAGTGGTTTAATTTATTCCTGCCACCAGCCACATCAGTGGCTGTTTTCTATTATGGATATTTTGCCTACAGGAGATCCAAAACTGAGAACAGCAAAAAACAGACATCCTTATACAGGACCCTTGAGGATACCATAAAACTCTGGTGGGGTAATAGTAAATCCTTTATTTATTTATGTTTGGCCAATACATAAAGTCCACCAAATACTGGAATAAGCCTATAAAATATCCACTAGTTTTTAATATTTAGCAGCAGCAGCATACAGTAAAAGCTCTTTCACTAAAGCCTCGAATAGAAAAAAAAAAAGATAATGCTTCAGTGTACAAAGTTGTAGCTATAACTGCTTGTATCTCACTTTATGAAATGTAATATATTAAACGGGTTGCTCCTTTTTCTGTGAACTCCCCAAATGCCCTGAAACAAAATTTGATTACTTGACATGAGAGTGTCTGCTATTGTGTCTACACAGCACATAAAGCAAGCACAATGCAAATATTTCCATTTTTAAAGTGAATAACACGCGGCAAATCACATTTTACGTCACACAAATCTGCTAATGGAGTTGCTGGGAACAGGCCTATGGAACTGCCAAAGATGAATTACCTTTGCTTATATCCTTCAATCATGTAGTAATTGTTGTATCAGTGGCAAGGAAGCCAACCCCTTATTTGCAAGAAAGGGACCCTTTTCCTCATAATGGCTGTAACAGATGATCAGATGATGATACCATAGTGGTTGCATGTCGTATGTCTCATTGTTCTTGTGGCAATGGCAAATTAAGCACTTTGAACTTTGATCTCATTGTGATTATTCACAGAGAATGTTTCCATCCTGGTTAAGATGACAGCAATAATACAAATTATGTGCTCATATATTCTCAACACACAAGGGGGGGTCTGTTATCCTATCCTGCCTTGTATCTAGACAATCCCCACTATTATTGAGCCATCACACCAGACTCTCTGCTCTCCAACACTTTCATTTTTAGGCGACATGCCACTTACATAATACACATAATCCAAACTTATGCCACCTGTAACTGAAAGAGATAGGTACACTATGAATCTAAAGTCATGAGAAGGCATGGGGAGATGTAATAGATAGGTTCATCACAACCATGTGATTTCTATTTTGGTATTTCAGTATCTAAAATGCAGCTAAAACATGACAAGAATGTACCAGACTTCAGCCTGGATTCAACTTCCAAACTGAGGGGTGTCCAGGTGTGGTTCTGCTGCAGCTTGCAGACGTGAAGCTATGCTAGCTCCTTGGTTTCTGCTTTCTCTGCTAATGCTCCAGTTCCACCCCTAGAAATGTCCCAGGACAAAATACTGTCCATCTCTGCACAGGAAGGTCATGCACAAACCTTACAAACCCAAAGTTGAATTGCTTGCGGTAAAGACTGAAGGCCTGTAGTGTTGGCTGGAGGCTATGCTGATTCAGGGACCAGACTGTGGAACCGGTTGGTGGTCCGGCTAGCACCCTGTTAAACTGCTGGCTGGGAAGAGTGTTGAGAAAATCCCAAAGTCAGTCACAAAAGTTCAAGGAATTCCTTGAAATCTGCAATTTCTCACAAACATCCTGTGCCAATTTCAAAATAAGATGGGTCCAGTAAGTTCACAGGGCATGAGCATGAAAGACTCTTGAAATCTTCTTTCTCCCTGACACTTTCTCTCATCCTATCTTTGCAGATGAAATGAATACTTATCTGCATTGTTCATGTGTTTGTGCTTTAGTCCTTCAAAAATGGATCCATTTTTCCCATTGAATATCTTCCCTTGACAATATCCTGATGCTATATCGGGGTTTAGATGGACCTCTTAAATTAAAGAATGGTTTCACTTCCAGGAGTTCTTGGGAAGCTTGCGACCTAAAGCTCCTCATGGATTTAAATAACCTTGTCCCAGAATGTTTGTACTTTTTATACATGGCCAAAAAACATGAGAGTGATGGCATTAATCTAACTGTTTACTCAACTGTTTTGTTTTGTTTTTCATTTGGAGTAGTAGTAAAAAATCTGAAATCCCCCATCTTTTAGAGATATAGTAGAAGAGGTTTGTTGCATTGAGATTACATAACCTACAGTTCAATGCTGAAGTCTCGTTCCCATATCAATTTTCCATACAGTTAATTTCCTTTGTTTTGTCTTTGTAATCTACTATACAGTTCGAGTTTTCAAGAGTTAAAAGGGAATGCATGGAGAAGGTCAATGTTTACTGTTTCCTATTCATCTTTCCTTCAGAGCCTGACCTATCTGAGCACACTGTAGAAAGAAAAATAATGTTAATAATGGAAAAATACATATATTTAAAGCTAACACCATTATTAACTAGCCGCGCTTGGCATAAGGACCAGCCTGGCTCAATGTGAAGTTAAGAGATTCCACTTACCAGCGCCACTAAAGCTTACTAATTAACACGTTATATCATATTTGTTTTAATCCACTTAAGAGGTGCTGGAACAGTGAGTGGATTTTGTTACCTTTGAACAGCGTCTGACACCGGCTACACTTAACGCACAGACATGACAGTGTATGAGGGTGAGATATGAGGGTCAGGGTTAACGTTGAGGCAGAGCCATTTAGAAACCTTGGAGCGCTGCCTGTCTCTAACCAGACTGAGGAAGAGTGGACTCATGGGTTAGGATTGATTACAACATTAACGCCACAGACTTCCATGAATTAACACGGGGTTGAAATGCTCAACGATGACTGACACACGTGTTTAGATGACACTCCTTCACACATGCAATTCATTTTGCCATCTGAGGGCTCTTGGCAGGCCTGTTGAATTTTTTGCAGCGATGTGAGGCATGGCAGCAGTGCATCATCTCAGCTCGCATTTCAAACGGATGGCTCATTTGGCACGGCTTTTTGCAAGTCCTTCTAGAAATAATGTTGGGGGTGGTAATATTTGAGTGCTGTCTCCAGGGGCTCTTGGTTTATCTCCTCTACCTTCGTTGCACAGAGACAGAGGATGCACCAATCAGAGGGTGGCACTACCTGAGATCCTAATAGCTCACCGCTTTGTTATTTCCTGGTAACAATTTGTCCTTTGACATGCAGTGAAAGCTAATTAATAGTTGTATCAATGTTTGGCAGACATACGCCTTCTCCAACACTTGATTGATTGTTCCCACAAGTCGTTTAAAGGTTTGATCAGTGGTACTCTCACCAGATAAAGCTCCATTTCTAATCTAAATCCACTGTGTAAAATGAGACTCCCTTGAGGACTGCGTCTGCAAATCCTGCCCCCCCATTCCCTCACATATAAAATTTTGTTCACCCCCAGCAAGAAGAGATTCCCTCTTGCCTGAACTATAAAGGGTGGTTTACTCTGCCCACGCTCCCCTCCCTTGGTTTTGTAGAGTCGAAGTCCTTAAGTCTTGGGGAGGGGAAGTGTCTGAAAGCAGCTGTCACAGTCAGTGTTAGATGGGACAGTTAACCCTACATAGCACAGCTGTCAGTCAAAGCAGTCGTGCCACATTTTTCACAAGGGGGTGGTGACACGTTGAACTTCAACCAACTACAGCCGCTTGTGTCTGAGTGGACACATGGTGGTGCACCTGTATCTTGGCCAGCTGTCCTTCATCATACAGGTGCACCGTCAAGTGGCTTGCTCATTTATTCAGTCTTTCTGCCCTGATATTAGGTTTTATGGTGCTGTCTTTGTTTAGGTGAATTCCCCCATCATGTCACAGGTTTGAGGCTCTAAAGAGTATTCTGCCTTGACATGCAAAGGATTGCTGTCCACTCCAGGGCATTTCCCTTTGATTAATGAAGCTGCGCTTGACATGTTATACCTTTGAAGATTCCTCTGAGCTCAGCTGCTGAGCAAAGGTGTGCAGCTAGGAGGGCCTTTGCATCTTTTGAAAGACATTTGTCAGTTTTACCTTTGTGAAACAAGAGAAATCAATGTTAAAATAATGCCAGTGTATGTAGTGTTTCTATCTATTCTCTAAAGACATCTTACTTGAGTTACACCACAAGAGAGAGACATATTTGCAGTTCAAAGTTTTCAATGTTTAAATAGTAGGTGTGCCAGCTGATTGTTCTGTGGCATAAATTAAGTAGAAACAGAAATTTGACCAATTGTGTAAAAGCTAAAATAGTTTCAACTGCAGACTTCTGAGGGTGTTTGCAGAAGTTGCTTTTCATGGTCTGCATTGGATTTGCGGTGTATGCAGTTTTGTTTAAGTGGCTTAGAGGTTCCTTAAAATCTTATCTTAGCTCAAGGTCTACGTAGAGACTTTCCCATGAACTTTCAACTGCATCTTTATTTTATTATTATTATTAATTAAACTACAAGGTTAAGAATTAACTTTATTGTTGAGCAAAACAGATAATTTGGAAGTGGACTACTTTCTTAACTGGAGATCTGAATTAATGAATTAGTGCACTCATTATACAAGGATACACGCAGAGATTTAACTAGTCTTCTTGTGTCTGACCTATTTGATCATAATACATATTTTCCCCTTACACAAGAAGCCTCTCTCCAGTGAAATGTCTTGCATCAGATCAAACCGGCATCCTGCTAACCAGATCATCAAGCAGATGTTCCCTCTGTACACCCAAGCTGAGGTCATACCTCAGGAGAGAAAAGGAGGGGCGGTGGGGGGCTGGCTGGAGCATTGTAAGCGATAGCTATCATGACATCACCTCTTCCTGGTTTGGCCTCCAAAGACAGATCTGTAGGGCAAAAATAGACCGCTCCTCAAACAAAGCTGATGACTGATTGTTTGCAGCGAAAATGATTATGGCAGTGGATAAACCACAAGGACAGTTGAAGTCAAATGTCAAAGAGAACAACAGAAGAACTGTAGATGGATAATGAGATTTTCTATAACTCTAACTCCGCTAAATCGATTTAATGCCAATATTCCAGATCACTGCGTAAAATGTGGGGCACAGAAAGGCACATAATTTAATTATCTCTGGGACTGCTCAATTGTTGGAGGTGTCTGGACAGATGTTTTGGATACTTTATCTTTTGTTACAAGTGTAAGGTTAGCTTCTGCTTCTGCTTCTGCTGCTTCTGCTTCTGCATTACTGGAATCTCTCCAGCAAAATGTGACCGTTTCTGTCTGTTCAAAGTAAAACTTCTTATTGGGATATTGGAATTGGACACACCTTTACTTTTTTATCTCTTGTTTTAGCTACACTATAGGGATAATCATGTTGGTCCAGACTGAAATCTCAGGAGAACCATTAATTTTTGGTCAGACATTCATGACCCCCTGTGGATGAATCCTAATGATACTTTGACTTTTTCTCTCCCGCCACGATCAGGTTGACATTTGGATGAAATGTCTCCACAGTTATTGATTAGACTGCCATTAAATTTCAAACAGAGCCATGTGGATGGTCTGCACTAACTTTGGCAGGTCCAAATTTTTAATTTACCTTAATTCATGACCCAATACCCAAAAAGCTCCTACCCATGTTAGTGTATGTGTTACCAATATTAGGCAAGGCAAGGCCATTTTATTTGTATAGCCCGTTTTAGAACAATAATAGAACATCTCTAGTGTTACTGCCTGCAAAACATCTGCATCTTACCTTACCTTAAAGTAACTTACTTGTTAGCTTATTGGCATGCTTCTGTTTGCATTTAACTTAAAGGCTATTTTTTTTCCAAGTCTATCTTAACATAATAGCCACATGCTCTTATTTAAATGTTTTTCGGTCATTGTAGTCATCCCCTCTGTTTACCTTGGAGATGCAAAGTCCCTTCCTTATGCACTTCCATTGTAAGTGGCATTGTAATCCACAGCTATTGTGTTCTGCAACAACAACAAAAAAGAATAAAATCATTTCATCTTGAGATAATACAAGGCTTCAGTAGTCTAGGTTAATCAATCAAGTGATTGTGTCTCCCATCATTTACATTGAGTGCATTAGGATGTGATCTTTTTAAATGGGCAGTATAAACTGTAGGAATGATTACAGCATGCAAAACTTCAATGTTCACATGAGCAACTGACTGTACTTTTACTTTTGTTTTAAGACAGACTTTGAACTTTAAAGCATCCTGTGCTCAGAGCCTCAGAACTGCCGGTCTGGCCGTCTTATTCCTGTTATTTGAACATAGCCTATAGGTGCTATACCAATGTGTCTTGCTTTAAGTGCTCATGTTTGCACCTTTCAGTTTGCTTGCATGATCATTCAAAGATCTAACTGTGACAGAAACAAACAAGTGAAAATGTTTTGGACTACAGCACTTATAAATACGTAGCTAAGTTGGTCTAACTCAGCGGGTGGCAAGTTGGCATTTGGTCTGCGGTGTCATGACACAATATGAAATGAATGTTGCCACCACATTGCAAATGTGGTTGCAAACAAGCTTCTAAAAATATGAATATAATCTATTTTCTGAACCAGTGCTTACATGAAACCAAAACAGCAGCAGCAGCAGCAGCAGCAGGTCACAGCAGTAGGTGAAGTAAAACATACACAGAGCCAACCTGGGAATTCCCTCTCCACTGACACTCAGGAACAGAAACTGTATCCAGAGCCTGAGATGATGTCACCAATTGATCCCTGTGGTTACAGCTGTCACGTGACCAGGTCAAATGCATGTGTGTGTGTTTAATGGGGACAAGAGGGGTGGGGGTGGGGGGGGGTTGATAAGTTTAATAGGGACTTGAACAGGATCAGACATATACAGAAGAAGCTCACTTAACTGCCCAGCCTTATTAAATAATCTTCCCTCTCAACTCCCATTCAGACCACTCCTGAGTACACTAACTGAGGTTTTACTCATGTGTGTGAGCGTGGCGTCATGTGTTGCTTTCAGCTGGCTAAGTGACCACCCACCTCCTCTCCCCCACTCCCTCCATCTTCAGTTTAAAGACTTAGCCCTTGGGAGGGGAGGGGAGAGAAGGAGGGGGCATCTATTACAACCATTTACAGCTACCCGTCTTCTCAGGACATCAGAGCAATCCTCCTGCTCTGCCCAGTTCGCTGATACACCTTCCCTCCATTTCCTTTGACCTGTTTTATATGAGTCAGGAGGACTCTAATGTGCTTAATACACAAATGTCATCACAATAGCTTCATTAAAAAAAAAAGAAAAAAGATCTGAAAGCCTATAACAAGTTAACTAAACCTTATTACAGATCCCCCCTTATGAGCAAAAAACACAAAAGGATATAAAAAGTCACATCTGCATTGTGTTGCCTGGAAGCCTGAAGTCACAGTTCAACCTGATTTTCAATGCAGACTACCCTAGTAACAAGAGTGAACCAGGCGTAAACAGCTCCTATTTATATTTGACATGTGAATCTCCTCCAACTATTAAGTTCAAATACAGGGCACCAGCATTAGAGCAATGCAAGTTTGAATCAAACATTTTTTTAAACCACTTTCAAAAATGTCGATCATGCGGAACTGACTCTGCAGCCAAATCAATGATTCATATCAAGATTCCTGATTTTTGGAAAATGAGACATAACTGTTCCCCCTAGTAGCAGACGTCCACGTTAAATATGTTTACAAGATCACACAATATATAACTCATATTTTATTTGTGCTCTGCCTCAGCAATCAAGCTATGCATTGTTATTTTTTCAAATCATACTGCACGCTGCAGAAATATTTTAATAGATTCACTAAGTATTTTGATCATGGACCAGTCATAATTAACCCTTGACCTGCACTGTTATTTAATAAAATTCATTTTGTATACAACCTCATATGAGCAAATTGAAGTGGTCACAAGCATAGAGGGCAGTAAATCTAAAACTAGATATTGACCGCCACCTTGTGGTGAAGACTGGCCATTGCAACATTTTGCTGAGGGGCTGCAAGCTTGTCAGTATTGGGAACTAATTATTGAGTTGCTTTAATTGTGCATTCTCATTTTCTGATGGCATTTTGATTAAAAAAAAGCTATATATATCAAAAAACATTACCAAACATTATGCATTGAACTGAAAGGCTCGCATGTTTTTGCATTGTGTCTCTCATGCAGTTGCTCTCACATGAACCTACCATTATTTTTTATTAAAACATTTTTCTATGCATTAGATTCTGTTTAAACAAGCAAAGCCAGTGTTCCCTAACCTACTCCAGATTTTTCATGTCGATGTCTCAGCTGAAGTTCACCTGCTTATACAAGTGTTACACTAATTATAAAGGATGGACTGAACAGCTATACATTATGTCATCCTCCTGAGACTAAACAACCCTGAGGAGCGATTTCTATTTAGTCTCAACCCTTAGATCCTTGAAACGCTTCCTTATTCAGTACTTTTGATAAAGGCGGTAAAAACAATTCAGTTCTTTCTTTTTTTTCCTGTTTCAGTCCCTGAGATGAGTCAGATTCTAGAAACAATGCTAACAAGAAACAGAAAGGAAAATGTGGAAGTCCCAAACACCACCAAAGTAAACAGATCCTGCCCGAGTGGGTCTCTGCAAATCACTCAGAAATAACAGACTCCATGTGCAACAAAATGTGAAGGGTGTTTAGAATTTCCAAGAGGAAAAACAAAGAGCAACAACAACTACACTTCTTCATGTCAGTTTCACCCACAACTGCATGTCCAAGAAAACCAGAGGGAAAGGAAAATGAAGGAGGAAGGAATGAAAAAGAACAAATACACAAAAGACAATACAACAGTGTTACATCACAACATACTGAGCTGTTCAGTGGTCACAGCTGTCGATCTTTACTCTGATGTCATCTTCAGTGGCACCCACACTTCCCTAATGGTCATTCAACAACCTTATTCACAAACCTGTCAAAATGCAATTTTGCCACATATCCAAGACTGTAAAAGTATTTTTACAACTACTGTTTTTTTTGTTATGGTTGAAAGGAGAAGACCCAAGAATCTCCACGACTTACAAATGTAGTGATTAATGTTGTAAGTAAGAGTGATGGATGACTGAGCTTTTATTTGGCAAAAGCACAGTCAGAGGCAGAGAGAGACTCATTTGTTGAGCGTTGAATAAAAGCAGATGACAAGCTAACAATAATAGCGTGCAACTCACATACAACACATAACTGTATGATAAATGTGCATTTGACAACTCAGAAATGTTTTCCCATTGTACACATCTTTTGGATTCTTTTGTGTGTCCAAGAATCATTTGTTTTAAAGTCTTGGACCTACTGTACTGCTGTTGGACTACGGACTAAAATTTTTATTTTTCTTTCTTCTCCTTCATCCAAAATGGAGGCAGAAAGATGATCCATATCAAGTTTTTCTATCACTGACTTTTGACAAATAGAAGTTCTTGGACACAAGAGTTAAACAAGCACATTCACTAGGAGAAAGGAGTCCAGCAGAAAATCTGGAGGAGAACTAAAATGATTAACGGCCTCTTGAGATGACAATATTTTTCATATCATTCAGAAGACACCTAGTTGCAATCCTCATATGTAGAAGCATTTGTGTGAAGAAAAAAAAATCAAACCATGTGACTAAAAAAAAATCAGTGATTTATGAACTGACCTTTACAGTTTTGGTTGTCAGACGTCCCATAGCAGTTGTGTGATCATCCTCCAAAAGAGGTTAAGACATGTTGCCCGTCTGGGAAACCTGGGAGTCACAGATAATGGAAGATTCAATCAAACTCAGAAATACTGAAAAACAATGTAGACAAACTACTTTGACAGAGGATTGATGAATCGTGCTTTTCCTGTTTCGTATTATCTTATTTTAAAATATGGTTTGTGTTCTGTGACATTGTCTGTAATTTATAAAAGTGATTCAAAATTGGTCTAAAAAACAACAACAACAACAACAACAACAAAACTCTAAACAAACTGATTAAAATGAATCCAATACAGTCAATTAAATAATGATTATTGTTACCTGTCAAACACAGATCCTTTCACTCACATTTTATTCAGTCCATTGAATCAGAAGAATCCAAATGTTTAACATGGTCAGTTTGGTTGGAGGTTGAAGAGGTACAGTAGTGACTGCACATCAAGCATGGGCAGGATGAGAAGCCTGGAGAGCTGCATGGAGGAAAGCTTTCTCATAGAACAAGATTGATTCAAGCCCACTTCAGGGTCCAGCACATTTCCAACTGCACATGGCTGCTCAAGGAGGTCTTCTTCCTGTTTCCCTCTGTGGGTCCAGACCACACCCCCTTTCCCCCCAGCTCACAGGTGTGTGTGATTGATCTCCTCACCTTTGTCAACTTCCTGATCATCCAAGGCTGTAAAGGATTATTCTGCACTAACCCCTTCAGATTCAGATTCAGATGCAACTTGCAAGGAAATTCCACATTGGTCAGCTGCTCTTCACACAATAAAAAAAACACACCACAGAATCATCATTAGATAATATATAGATAAATAAAACAAGTTAATACAATATAAGTTAGTCCAGCTCAAAAGTGCTCTTGTGCACCATAGTGTCATGTCATGTCTCTTTACTTTCATCTTACTTCTACAGCACAATTGCCATAAAATATTTAAATGTTTATTTTTGAGGATGTTAATGACCAGATTTCAGCTAAATGTTTCTCCATTTCCAATTTTTTAAAATTATTTTTAATTCCTTTTTTTTTTTTTTTTTTTACTTCTGTATGAAGTGAGTGAGTTTCATATTTTGCACTTACATAAACAGGCTGCACTTACATAAATTATATTTTTCACATTATTCATCACAAACAATAAATAGTCACATAAAATGACCTGTATTTTGCTGACTTTAAGACAGTTCAATTTCATATGTACATCCCCTGATCCTCCACAAGAGGTCAGTGTTGCACTGCAAACAGTTGCTGTGCCTCGGGAAGTCAAAGGTGCCTTTGAGAGTCTCTTGGCAGCACTTGGCTCACAGCTAAACACTGCTTCATTTGGATGGAAAATCAGACTCTCGCTCAGGATTCAAGAAACATTCCACGTCAAATTATTTAAACTTTTCCGTCAAAATAGACTACATTTTTTTCAAGAAGCTTTTTAAACTGAAATGGTTTGCCAGTAATTCATGGAGCTAACACGGAGGACAGTGTTGATTTCTATGGTGCCAAAATAGACAGAGTAAAGCCTAAAGTAAAACAATATCTCAACCAATGGTTCATAACATCTCAGCGATGGGACGGCCTGCCAGAAGTGGTTGCAGTGCGGTCAGGTTGAGGTGAGGTTTTGGGGTTGTCGGTTCCTCCTCAAGTTTAGCTTAAGTGGAAATTGAGGTTCGGTTTGGCCTGGCCTGCATGGGTTTAGAAATGGAGCGGGAAATGGGGGAGTTTCTTGAGCAACTTATTGTTTCCTTTGCATTGTCATAAGATAGACATGGCAGCAATTAACACAACATCAAAATATGTCTGTGCCTGAACAATGTAAACATATAAATCATCTTGGGTCGTGCTCCTGTTCTGCACTGTCAGAACGGCTGAGTTGGACAACAACTCAAGTGTAATGAACATGCAATTTGAGCTCTACAGTAATAAAACAATTTCCACCCATTGAAGTCTTCTTTAGCGGAACATGCTGTTTTCATTTCTCAGTTCCACTTTGAAAATTTAGAGTGTGTCCCCGTGGGCAGGGTGGGGTGGCGGTTAGGCAGAGTGAATGGGAAGGTATTACACAGCATGACTACAGTCCGTCTCTGTGTCTAAGTCTATGTTCCCCGACTACTGCCCTTGTGAGATCACCGGCCACTGACAGGGAATTGGCTGCAGCGCGCTCTCACTGAGTGATTCCCCAGCGGGACAACCTGCCAAGCGAGCGAGCCTGCCAGCAACCCTCTCATACATTCCTCAACCTAGTGACTGCTGCCAGCTCGGCGAGTCTGGGTGGATGCCACCCAGTGCTTCCTTAGCTGCCCCAGACACCTGAACTAGCACAGGAGTGGAGGAGAAAGAGAGAGAAACAGGGATAGCTGGAAGGGTGCACGGTGGGAGAGAGCTCTGTTAAATAGCCAGCAAACAGCCACTGCAGCTGTTGTGGCCTTTTCCACAACGATTCCACTGTTTGAGCTTCCAGTACGGCACTAATTAAAACTCTGCCCATCTTTCCTCCAGCCAGAACTTTCCTTAAACACTCACACAGACACACACATATTCAGATGCTTGTTCTCACACATATACATCACAGCAGCTGACCTTTGTACATTTGAATGAAGTTACCGCATTTTCTCTTCAATCTTTTGCAAAGCTGATTAAAGCCACAACAAATATTATGTGGGGGCAGCAAACCAAGGGGTAAACACAACACTGACATATTATCACATCGTGAAGTTGACATAATTGGCAGCATAGACTGCATATGAAGATGGAGATAGCCTCTGTGACATCACCCTATCGTTACTGCAGGAGCGGCTTTGGAGCTCAAGTTGCTCCACAATCTGCCACCTTGGCAATGTCTGACCCCACCTAATCCGAAAATGAGCTGAGAGGTGGGGTTTAAGCGGAGACTTGCTCAAAGAAGCCGTGCCCTCAATAATTCACAACTTTAAGCCTCGATAAAATGTAAACAGCCGAGTTACATTAAAGTTCACCTCATACAGTTAACACGAAGGAGGGTATTAGCTGTTTTTGTACCAGCTGGACATTTTAACATGGGTTGAAGCCAGCTCCAAGTGGTGATGCAAGGAACTGCAGTTTTGTCAATGTTAAGTTAGCAGACAATGTATTCACATATAAATGTCTCATTAGCTGCTAAATGCTCCAATAAGTGAAGCACTGAGAGACGCTAAAAATGAGGGGAAATCTGTGGATCTGTCATATTGAAAAACTTCTTTTAAAGAAAAAGCTCATTTATTGGAAAATGATTTTGATAATTTGTGCAATTTGCACCAAAGGGCCTACCCGTTGAATTTTCCTCAATCTCACAGTGAACAACCCTATATCAAACATATGGATGAGAGAATCAGCTTCCATTAACCAATCAATTAACTGACTACATTTTCTTGAGGAGGAAAACTCTTTGTACCTCATGTTGTAAAAGTACAGAAATATATTGCTTCTCTCAGCGGTTGGGCTCTAATTGCTGCACAAAGGAATAATGAAGTGTGTTGGCATCCTAGAGAAAACCTTTGGTCCCAGCCACTTCCCTTCACCTTCTCCGGAGTGGGCATTCCTATATAGATTAGCTGGAAATCTTTCCTGTTCTATCGAGGATAATCCCCCCGAACAAGGCTGCTCGCCTCTCATATTAAGAATGATTTAGGCACAGTGAATTCCGGTCAGGTCAAGTCTCCACTTTCATGTTATGATGCGGCCGTTCCAGTTGTTACATGTACGTTGTGGGGAGAATAGGAGCAGACAGAAGAAAGCAGGGCAGCTTCTTTCTTTCCTTTTTTTTTTTTCACTGTTCAAACAGAGTTCAAAGTCATCATGTGGATCTGAAATAAGAATTAAGGTCACTGATACACTGAAGCTCATTTGAAAAGGAGAGGATATGTGTGTGTGTGTTCGTGTCTGTGGCTTAAACAAGGGTGTCTGGGAGTTCACTTTTTAAGACGTTTGAGGTCTTTTGGATATTTCCACATCAGGTTTTCCTTCACGCACACACACAGACACACATACACACACTACCCACCGCATAGCAGAACATTCATCAGGACTGTATTAGTATGAATGAGAATTACAAGAAAAGCGCGGATGCACATTTTTTCCTCCTGGGGTCACACAGAAGAGAATGACTCACATGTATTTACTCCACATAATGTGATTTAAAAGTGACTGAGAGGACACTGCTCCCTTTAAGATAACAGGAAGCTTTAATTATCCCCATGGCAAAATTGGGCATAGTGGGTTAGTTAAGCTGCTGTGATGTGATTCTATTTTCATTTCTAAACTGAAACAAACCAGTTCATTTCATTTTGTCCTTTTTTTTCTTCTCTTTTTCTGGCACACATTCATGAATACGCAGGGAATGATACGGCAACAGAACCAAACAAGCTCAGCTTTATTTAGTTCAGCTCATTTTAGCCACATTCAGAAGTGTATAAAAGGGATCCAGGAAGATTGCTGTAGGCAGGGAGCTGTCACACTCTTCTCTACCACAGATTTTTGTAGGCAGAGGCAAGCAGGAGAAAATGGCTTCCTAACAAGATTTATAATTTTACGCCAAGGGTTCAAACTTTGGCTCATTCCCCTGAGTGGGATTGGTCAGCATTTATAATTTTAATTCATTCATGGAAACACCGCACTGTGTTCTTCCTTATTCTGACATTATAGGAACATAATACCAGAATTTGCCGTGGAAAAGCCTCCGCTGATGGAGCACGGGGAGAAAAGACTGGCTTATTTCAGACTAAAGTGAAAAGGACAGTATGGGCAAGACAGGGGTTTTAGTGGTTTTACAGTTCAGTGGTGGTGTTTGAAAGCATGGTCTTTCAGCAACGTGGGTGGCACGGTTGTTCCTAGCATCTCTGCTATTGTATTGTCATTGGCTCTATGCACTTGTCAGCATCATTGCTCACTTTCTCAGGATAAATGTTGATTTTGCTTTATATAAGGAAAGCCGAGGCAGCAGCGCTTTGATTCGTGAAATTGCCATGGCCTCGGTGTGAGAGCTTGTGTCACTGCAGATGTCCAAATTCCTCTGACATGTTTATTGTTTTCTTTTATTTTGCGGAGGCTATTCTGCATGGCTCCAGCGCCACTGTTCCTGTAGCTACTCCTCCATGCGAAATCTTGTGTGTCGTGTAAACAGAGGACCAGAAAATAACAAGCACAAGAAAAGGGAAAATTTCCACCCCGGCGTCGTCTCTTTCTCCCTCGCCCCCTTCAGTGTACCCACCACTTGTTGTCCTTTATTTGTAGCCTAAGTGCTTTGGCATTAAATCTTATTATTTTTTGGTAAATAAACCAGTTTCTGGTAGGAATTACACACAACTTGGTGTGAGGTCCTTTTCAGAAAGGGGCCTGGATCCTTTTATCTAAAATGTTTTCTATTTCTGCTTTTGTAAGACACTTTTGACTGCTTTGAAAGAGAGAAACCAGGTTTTTCTTGCGTTTCTGGGGGTGAGGTTGGGGATTTTTCTCAGCATTGTGGTGAGATTTATTCGAAGAGGCTGCATTTTTTTCTGATTTCCCTCTTTGTTCTCTGTAAGTAGTTCCAGGTCCCCCCTCACTCACTCACTCACTCACTCACACACACACTGTGTATGTGTGTGTGTGTGTGTGTGTGTAAACGTGCACGAGGCTTGGTGATTTTGCAGATGGGTGTATGTGTGTGTGCGTGAGGAGCACATGTGTGAATGTGTGCGCGTGAGGCTGAGGCGGGGACTTGATGTGACACCTGCTGTTGGGATGAATAGGGTCAGTGGCAGGGCCCTTCAGCAGGCAGCAGCTGCTTGTTCTCACTGCAAGCTCAACTCTTACAGCGCTCCCAAAGCCTGCAGGACTACAACTGAGGCCCTGACACAACACATAGTGCCCCCTACCACCACCTCCTATCATTACAGTTATTATCTTCAAGTATTGCAATTCCTCCTCTCCCAGGGTCACGATCCTAATCGTTCGGAAGGAAACGCGAAATTGACCTGAAGGAAAACATCAAAAACGAACTTCAATTTCCATTCTCGTGCGCTCTGAACGCAGGAAGGGGTTTCCAGACAGCTGCTGACAGACAAAGATACTTGGTATTTGGTTGGTCTGACCTGTCTATGCTCTCTTGCTGTGTGGTAGTCCGCCGTGTGTGACTTAGTGGGTCTGAAAACATTCCCTGTGGCACGACAGAGGAAGAGGGCAGAGGATAAACAGTGAGGAATGAAAACATCAGTCTGCCTCTCAAATGCCTGACAAACAGACTGTGTTTTGTTTCTCACATCTCTTTTTTTTATAGGTTTTTATTTGGATTGTCAGAAAAAATAACAACACAATAAGCCTAATGCAGACACATCATATGACTGACTTAAAAGTCGCAGTAATCTTTTCACAGCATTTTGTTCCACCAGAATTCCCAAGTTTAGAGATATGGTTCCTTATCTATCCACCAGAGGTCAGCCTTTTATTAACAAATTCTGATGTACTCTAACAAAACTGCAATTTTTTTTTAAGGAGATCTCACACTTATTCGAGTCTTTAATAAATAACTAATCATGCACAAGCAGTATTTCATTCTTCTGCACAGTGGTTTGTCGGGTAAAGTACAAACACACAATGACAGGAGCGGTGTTTCTGTGACACCGGTGATGCCGGCGTAAGGAAAACCTCTCTGTCATCACCGTCCATTTGGGCTGAACCACACAAGCAAATTTGTTAAATGAAAGGTTCCTTCAACAGACAACAAACAGGTAACCAGCAGTGCGGAGGGAGTTCAAGGTTCAGCTTTGCTGAGGAGGGGGAAAATAACAGGCTGAGAGGCCACAGGGTTTCCAGTTGTTTCAAAATTTTTTGACATTACTTAGCAAAATACTTGAGTTCATGGCCTGTTGTACTGTATGGGAGTGTGGAAATGTCCTCAACTTTTCTCACTTTAAAACATTAAAAAAAAATTTTTTTTTTTAAACCTGAACATATTTGAATTATCGTCTGTTGTTTGTATGTTTTCTTTGTCTGAGCTATGTAAAACTATAAAGGGAGGCTCTAGGATGAAGGTTTTATCTGCTTGGTCCGTCTGGAGAGTTTGTAGTTGAAGTACATGAGAGCCTTGGACTGTGGGGCTCTCCTGGGCCAGCAGGTGCGTCCGTTGCCGAAGTATTCCTCCAAACACTGACAGGTGTAGGAACCATCTGTGTTGACACACTGAGCATGGCGGCTGCACCGGTGAGACGCAGTTAAACATTCATCCTTATCTGTGGAGCAGAGGAGAGGGAGATTAGAGATGTTTATTAATGCTTGTCAGATATCCGATCAGTTCTTTTTATATTTCCAGAGAATTTAGGTATGTTAAAGCGGCTTCATCGCTAAGTCATACTGGATCAGTATGGAGAGAGCTAAGTGTCTGTTTCAAACCTGCTAAAGAGATAATGTTGCAATGCTCATCGCATGGATGAAAATAAAAACAGCTTGTGGGTGAGCCCACAGCTGAGTGGGTGAGCTATGAGTGCTCATCAAATAAACATGCTTTCTAGATCCTCTGCTGCCAAAGCACATCTTCACATGATCCCCCTCTCTGCCAATTAACGCAGATGATGAGAACATGTGGAGCTGTGCTCTGATCCATTTAGTAATTTACAAGGGCTGACATGGAGCAGATCTGAATGTGGCTTCAGAAATCTCACACATGGATGCCCCTGTGACCCGCAGTGGTCTAGGATGGATGACGCGTCATCCAACATCTCTGATCCGATTCCCATGGAGAACTTCTGTTGCATGAGATCCTGTTTGGTCTCCTCCCTGCCACCTACTGGATGTTAAGTGCTCTGAAGAACACATCCAATACACCACCAACAAACAGAAAAGAGTGTTTTTGTTGCGTGTTTTTTTATTTTTTTTTTATTTACCTCGACATTGCACTGAGCCTTTGAGTGTCCCCATCACAAAACCTTCCCGGCACACACAGATGAAGCTGCCGAAAGTGTTCCTGCACGTCTGCCGCATTGGACACACATCCGCGTCTCGCTGACACTCGTCTACATCTGTAACAGAACACATACATGTGTCCAACACCGGCAACACATCTGGCTAATTTCATTGCACAATAATCCAAACTTCTTGTCCACACAATGCAGCCCACCCTCACCTTTTTTAAAACACACACTGAGACACACACACGCACCTAGCGTCTCAAGGACAAGGTGCTTTAATGTTTCTTGTCTTTGCTCAAAACAATAATTACCTTCAAAAAGACATGTGTGGCAGAAATGAGTACCTTGACCTTGCAAACACCTCTTTGTACTGAGGCTTTCAAAGGTGCTCTGCTGTTGAAAAACAAGCAATGACCCAAATGCACAAATGTGTTGCTCAGAATGTTAAGTCCCCCAGAGGTCCCGCACTCTTCTTCAGTGTAGGCTACTGCGCATTTCTTAACTACTGAATAAAACTCTACAGTCATCTGAGGTCAACTGTGATTCGATCAGACACGCTAACGAACTACGGATATCATGTTTTAATTCAATTCCTTTTAACCTTTATTTTGACAGGACTCTGCACGGACAGCACAAAACTAGAAAGACACTGTCAGATGCTTTCTTTATGATACTTATTTCTTCCATTCGTCACTGTGAGATGTGGTAATCTGGCAATTAAGTCATCAAGTTGTAGTGATAAAACATTGTGTTGGATGTTTTTTTGTTTTTTGACATTTTTATCTATTTTATAGCTCGGTGGAGTTTTGATGAGATACTTTGCTTTGGAGGTTGAATGCTTCCCACCATAAACATTCCCACAGTGTGAGAATGTCTCCTTAACAGCCGTGAGAGAGGCTGCAGAGGGCTCGCTTCATTACAGGACAGGAGCTGCCTGCTGCTGCAGAGTTATCGAGAGGGACTTCAGTCACAAAGCGGTTGGACACTGAGGAGGAAGTACAGGGTATGTTTGTCTTTACATCAGGTAATTAAAGGGTTTTTTCCCCCATTGGGGAACTTGAAGCTCTACTCTTGTCTGATTCCGGGGCTAACGCTCCAAGGCACTTGTTATCCTGCGTGTTTTATCTTCCTACCCAGGCAAATTATATATCAAAACATGAGACTCAATCGGGATTAGTGTGCTATTACTGTTCTCAACAGAATATGAATTTTTCGAGATGTAAGTCAAGAAAATCTGAGAAAATTTTACCATAGAGCAGTGACTCCCAACCTGTTGCAAGTGGGTCGTCAAATCATTTTCAAACTAGTATTATTTTTGTGAAAAAAATTAAAATGTAAACTTCTCAGTGACTGTGGAGCTTCCATGTTTCCCCAGCTTTCAGTTCAGTTCTGAATGTTCTATCTTTATCAATAAAATAAAATGAAAAGTGCTCTGAGAACACATTATTTGGCCTCCATATTGTTTATGGAGAGTCAGATCGGTTCCTATGGCCCACTGACTGTAATACATAGATTTTCTGAAAGAAGCCCCTGTTTTTAACTTGCAAGGGTTTCCAAAATATTTATTCTAGAAACACCAAATCATGTCAAGTCATCCAGGAACTCCTCTGGACGCTCACAGTCTGCTCCCTTTTCTCTACCGCTTTGTCACATCAAGCCCAAATAAGACACCTACAGGTATGCTGAGGCAGAACCAATTCATTAATCAGGGACTCCTCTGATGTCTCTGCAGTTAATCTACTTCTGACCCCTATCTCCCATACATTTATATGAAGTCTCTTAATGTGATTACAGCTCCTCAACGCGAGTGCTCATAAAAGGATGAACATGTGTCTGTCTGATTAGCTCTGTTTTGACCTTGAGGTCGTGAGTTGGACTCCCATATTAACAGAGATGACACCCCCAATTTTTTTGTTCGTTATTATAACCCATAGTGATTTTTTGTTAAGCGACATCTAGAGTTCAGATTAATTATGACAGGAGCTACGGGCAAAGTGAGGTGAAGAGAAGGTTAGGGCGGACGAATGGGTCAATAAAACACAATACTAGTCGCTTGTTTTATCCAGCAGTTAGGCATTTGTTACTAATAGTAACCATGACAATAAGAGATGCTGCTATGGGTCGAATCTGAGGGCTGATAAAATTGGAGCAAAATAACAATCCCACCTCCACACATGAGAACAGTGATGAAGAGAAACCAAATCACAGTTTAACATGTAAAGTGGTAAAACAAAACATGGACCATGAAGCTGCGGTGATTCATCGAGGTACGGAGCAGAGGGGGTGTTTCTATATACGGAGGCACTATACCTTCACAGGTCCTGTTGTCAGCGGCCAGGTGGAGGCCAGGGGGACACAGACAGCGTACCACTCCCCCTCTCTCCATCTGGCATCCAAACTGGCAGCGCAGAGAGGAACATGCGGCCTCTCCTGGAAGACACACAGGGAAACACTGGCTGAGGATCGGTCAGAGAAATGGGCCACTGGATCACCGCTGAGACACACGCACACGGGTACAGGCTCTGCAACACTGGGACTGGTTCAACTATAAATAAAGATGGTGGCCAAACTCTACTTAAAACCAAAACCCTGTATCTTAACATAAATTACACATTTACGTTTTTTTCCCCTTGAAATACCCCATTACCAGAAAGCTTTGTTATGATATCACTTTCTATAATATAAACTGCGAATTTCTGTCATAAACATTTATGTGAGCTTACCAAGGTGGGTACACCACCAAGGACCAAGTCCTCAGATACTTTAACCTCCAATTATGGTATAAAGATGGCAGATGGCTTTTTGTGGAAAACTGATGCAACATCAGAAATATCACCTGTCAGTACATTTGGATTGTTAAATACTGGCCTGTCAGTTTAAAGTGTTGAATTTAAAGAGGAAATTACTCACTGGTGCAGGTGTATCCATCTGCACTGAGCATGTATCCAGGTTCACAGTAACAGCGATAGCTACCGTGTGTATTCATGCAGCGCTGGGAACACGGTCTCTCCAGCAAACCACACTCATTCACATCTGGAGTCAATATGAAATGTTATTCAAGCAGCAGATAGAAATCCTCGTGGTAAATGATGCAGAACAACACAGGTAATGGTTGAGAAATTAAAACCATAAGCCTGATAATGATTTTGTGACTTATACTCTACCTTCATCACACAGCGGTCCTTTATAGCCTCTGGAGCATAAACACTTGTCTGGTCCCACACATTTCCCATTTATGCATGACTTCCTGCACACCGCTGTAGTAACGATGGACACATTACAAAACCAAAACACGCTAACATCAAGATGATGGGGATAAAGTGGAAGTGCACCACACAAAGACAAAAATCAAAGCAGTATTCAGTCAACTTCAGGGCAATGGAAAAATGTGTAAACACAACAGTGACATGTATGGTGTTATAAAGTTGATCTAGATGCTGTATATTTACACATACCAGCAGGTATAGAGCAACATTAGCAAATCACATAAAGTCATGTTTTTGGAGAAATGTTTATGGGTTAGAAAGTCTGGATGTCTCTAAACGTGCTGAATGGTGCGAGTGAATGAAAACAGAAAAGTGGGGGTAGAATAATAAATCATGGTAAGTTTGCTGGTATAAGTGATATCGTTAATATAGTAATTTAATGTACTGGCAACATGGAAATATGAGTCATGCATCTACTTTATATGGTAAAAATCTGCAAAATCAATTTATATAAGAGAAAAAAAACATGTTTGCACTGATGCATTGAATATGCAGAATAAAAAAAATACAAACCTTAAAATTATACTTATACTTAAAGACAATATTGTACCTCTGGTGATAATAACAGTGACATGTGTGTGTGGAGGAAGAAAAGCTATAAATGGGGAAATATTTAAAGAAAAAAAAAAGCAAGGGTCAAAGGTTCTTTACATTTATTTCATTATTTCCTACGGTTTGTTGTTTTGCTGTGGTGCAGGGCTGCTAACCCATGAACTCTGGATAGTATATCATCATATAGTTGCGCTGCCACTAAATTGCACAGTAACTTACGCTGACAAATGCCGTCAACATTCCTCCATCCGGAACAACAGGAAATAGTTTGACCGTAGCTGCAGTGTCCTGGCCGTGTGCGACCCTCAGTGCGCTCCAGCGCATCCTCCACTGACCTGTGGAGGCTGGGACAAAAGGTTATCAGATCATTAAGCATCGTTAAGGCCTCAAGGCTTCAGCTTCACCTCAGAGCCCACACAGACTGATGCCCTGGAGTGAGGCTATACATTTTTATCTTTGAAGATAACTGGCCTTGAAGTTTTTCCCAATGGCATTTATATATATTTTTTTTAAAAGGGAAAAGAAAAGATGAGATATTCTATAAATAACTATTTGAGCAAAGGTATTTTAAAATAGCTCAGTCATATAATAGGGACAGTAAGTGCACATGTACTGTAAAGTAATTGTCAGATTACATACATTGTAATAGCAATGCAATGCACTATAGGCGGTTATGCATACATTTCACAGTCAAATAAAACGTCAAAGGAGAAAATCTACCACTTTTAAACAGGGACCTCTGTGTGTTTTTTGCCAGCTTAAATTTTTTAACCAGGTGGTTTACCCTTCTCCCACGTCTTTGATTATACATATCATAACGATGTCTATATAACAGGTTAACAGAGCTCACTGGAACCTATTTACTGCAGCTGCACCCCAACTACTTATGAAACACCTTCCTCATTCCTTTGCATTCATACGAAAAGTCCTTATATTCCGAGCAGTCATAATTTCTCCCTCATTAAAATCTGCTGTCATAAACAAAAGTGCAATAAACTACATGGCGTACGAGAACGACTGAACACGTTTCATTCCTTGCTGCTGTTAAATCTCCTCACACCCACACTGCACTAAGAGGCTATTAAATGATTAGACACAGGCCAAGTAGGTTCATTTCACATGGAGGAGGCCACCAACAGTCTATGAGGGAGAGATCCAGAGCCTCTCTCTCTCTTTTTCTTAAAAGAGCAAATAAATTGCACAGACTCTTGTTGTCAACATGTGATAGTTATATTCACTACCCGAGGGAAAACTATAACAATCCTGCATTGTTTTAAAAAAGAGAGATTACTCTAAGAAGTTATAAAAGCAAAACGCACATTTATTTCAAAATACTCTGTTTTCATGGATTCTTACCTTTCTTGCTGATGAGCCATGGAGAACGTAAAGAAATGCACCATCGCCACGAAGAACCTCATTTCACTCATTTTCTTCCACCACAGTTTTTATAATAACCTTTTAAGTACATATTAACTTCCTCATTCCTCCAAACCCCGCTCTTTCTCTGTCAAATGAGACACCCGTTGCGTGATGTGTGTTTGTTTAAAAGGCAATTCTGGAGGTGCCACAGGGCATTTGAATGTGTGTGTGTGGGTGTTTGAGAGTTTGAAAGAAGAGGGGCTGGAGGTGGGGGTCACATGGTGTAATTGTAGGGTGCTGAGAGAAAGAGGTGTGACAGCTCACCTGTGTGCAAAGAACAGAGAGGGACAAAGAGACGGGGGGAAAAAAACAAAGAGACAGACAGTAAAAGAATTTGTGTTCAAGACTGCAAAGATTTCACTGAATATGAGTTAGATGGTTGATTGACAAAAGGTCAAGGACCACTTACTCCTTTATTCTATCACATTAACATCATCTCTGTTAATAATCTTAACATTTTTTGGCCTTCTTGTACATCATTGACAATGGAGAGACACATGAATATTTTTAGGGCTCATCATTTTAGTGTCTACCAAAAAACATGCTTCGATGTTCTTAATATAATGTACAGCATTTCACTGTATATCTAATTCTGTTGTCTGTTTACCCTCAGACTGAAACACTTTGTTGGAGCTCTGGTCTCTTTAAGATCCTCCTCTGATTGGTCAGTTTGCAGGGCAATTATACGTTCCACTCTAGTCCTGCTTTCTCACTCAGCTGGAAACAGAGCGCCTGTGGCTGCCACAGGGACCTAGACTCTGACTTATCAGTTTGTGCCAGAGTTCTTTTATTAGAAGATGATGATCCGCCATCACAGGCTGGACAGGTGCAGGAAAACAAGAGTGCAAACTGTCAGGAGGCCAGGCGGAGGGAAATGGGAAAATGTGGAAATAAGTGCTATGAACAACTTGGCTCCACAGCTGTCTGCAGTGGACTTCCCATGGTAATTTACATAACATGGAATTCTTTAATAAACCTTGATTAAGTATACTTTAGCTGCCAACTGAACGACAATCTGCGTAGCTTTTACACCTATGTGACCGCATGACCAAGCCAAAGCTCCCAGTTTCCGGCTCTCTGAGGGGGACAGGCAGAGGCCGGATGCAATGAATGATACTTCTTCCTCTTTTTGCAGATTAGGGTTCACATTCACATTTGCAACATACTGGCCATAACTGGGATTTGTACCACACACATCCCAATCCACAGTCAATGGCATTACCCACTGGGCTATCCAGCTGGATGTGCTGAGCCCTCAGGTTGCTGTCTCCTTCAGAGACAGGAGATGGTGGCAGACTCCATGGCAGACTCATGTTGCATGACACACAACTCACACTAAACCCAAGGA
Organism: Decapterus maruadsi; assembly: GCA_030347415.2. Taxonomy (NCBI): domain Eukaryota; kingdom Metazoa; phylum Chordata; class Actinopteri; order Carangiformes; family Carangidae; genus Decapterus; species Decapterus maruadsi. The sequence continues at coordinate 12,792,319 of CM064901.1, forward strand.
AGCCATCAGCCTAAATGATAATAAAGTCTTCTTCTGCTGACTCAAGCAACATATGGGATACAAAACCTATAGCCTCCCAATCCATCGTCAATGTCATTATGTGGTGAACACTCAGGTCTATCACCTACTAGGCCTATTATCTTACATTACACTTTCCTGATAATACTTAATTCTGCAACAAAACACAATACATTGTGATCAGGTCACTGTACTGAATGGCCAGTCTGTTCACTTTTTATGGTAGCCTATCTTTTCTTTTACACACAATCTTGCTTCAACCCAGCAATAGCCTACTAAACAAGGTCAGTCATAAAAGTGACCTTTTCACACCTGTTCATTATAAGAAAGCAAGCACCTTTGTTGACTGCGATTCAAACCAATCCATAGTCAATGGCTTTACCCACTGACCGATCCATGTGTTTATCAGGGACTCCTCTGACTCACACACACTCACACAAATGCACACAGACAGGTTGACAGCTCCTACATGTCAGTGACAGTGAGATGATCATGTGTCTGTTGAAATAGCTCGTCGTTGTTGTCAAACTGCATAAACTCACCCTTGTTGTCCCTTCTGTGATGTCTGCTTGTTAGGCTAGTCAGGCGGCATGGAGGCCGTTACTGAGTGAAGTGAAGTCCGCAGCACAAGGAGGTAGGCTACTCCATGCAATGCAGTCAAAGTTCCTTTGGATCTGGCCTATCTGTTTATAAAAGTTATTATCGGGTGTTCACAAGGTAATGAACGGAATTGGGCCTATCTATTTTGCGGGAGAAAATCACGTAAACAAGCGCGAGATATACGCGAGATTAGACGTGACGTCACACGCAAGATCAGGAAGACGACGTTCGTTGCTAGGAGTTCATAGTGAAGCAGACATCAACATAGCTGAATTTATGGAGTTTGAGGATAACAACTACTGGTTTCGTTCCGATGGGCGCCCTATCAGTTGGAGACCGAGTTCACCGAAGACGATCTGAAGGAAATGGAGGAGACACGTGAAAGAGGGAGAGAGCCGGTGGAGTCTATGTGCTGGAGATCATGTATGGTCAGCTGCCTGCCAATGGCCGCTAAAACTGAATATTTGTGCTGTCAGTCGGACTCGGACCTGTGTTGTCGGTGCCTGGACGCTATTCTGGACGTGGGTTGCTGCATGCTGCAGGAGAGAGGGTGAGTTGTTTTCGTCTCTTTTCAATAGAAACCAGGCTAAGCTAACGGATGTTTGATGCCTTGTATCGTGTGCTGGGACCCTGTTTGTACTGTTGGTGACGTTTGCTGTTGTGAGCATTATTTGTGGCTATGAGTGGCTTTTTGATCGCGGTTTGCGTGTGGAGAAACAGAGGCTGCTCTGTTTGTTATGGTGCGATCTTTGCTACAAGTAGAGAAGCTAGCGGTTAGCAGACTTCAAGGGTGCTTGGACCATGCATTAAATTTACGCCGGAATATCCCTTTAATAGAGTTCTAAAAAAAGGCCTGGACCCCCCCACTGATGCGTTTTGTTTTTTAATTCCTTTGGCGTGCTCTCTGAGCCTTGCAACTTTGTAGTCTTTCGTGATGTGCACAAAAAACAATAATGCCCTACTGAAAATAAATAAATCAACACTTATTCACAAGAAGTGCATGACAGACACAGAGGATGACTAAGTATTTTCTAAAGGCTGGGATGAAGATCTCGGGGTCGGAAATAAGTGCTGGCAGGCTCAGAGGTAGTGCCTTTGAAGCCTTAACTATTACCAGCTCTGATCAGAGTGCAATCAGTTCTATTAAGCTCAAAGGCGGAGTCCATGTCTGGATGCCTGGTGGTCCACTCACCAGGCAGAACCACAAGCACACGCACACACTCGCACACACACATCTTGCCTTGATGCTGCATCTGTCTTATGAATGAACATCAGCTGTTAAAAACATCTTTCAAAGGTTGATGTTGTGTGTTAACTTCCCTACAGCTTCACTGAAGGCCCAGATCAAACTGATTAAACCTCCACGCACAAAGGCCCTGTATTATTTTTTGCTTGTTTAACCAGTTTGCAGCAAACCAGACTGTTCTGCTCTCAATTGACACCTCAATTTGTCCGACCCCAAAACAACAAATGGAACATACTTGGCAGCGTCTCCCAAACCCGTTCGGCTAATTATGAGATTACTTTGGGTAGGTGGCCCCAGGGTGCCACCGCTGCAGAGGAGACCATGGCTTACAAGCACTCAAACTGCAAAGCTCACAGTTTTTGGATTTAACCAATTGTACTTGTCAAAAAAATGTGATCATATGAGGTGCTGGATGACAGAGAAGAAGTTGCGGTTAAGGGTGACTGAAAATCTAAAATTGATGTGCGTAAAACTTTTGTCTCAGTTCATTTTCAACTCTGTCTCTCTGGGCATAGACACACACACACACATGAACAGCTCCCCACCCAAACCTCCGTCTTGGATGGTTTTTGTCAAACGTGTCACCACCACACATCAGCAAGTGAGGTGGAAAGAAACCATAAAATAGCTTTGCATGGTCTGCCTTGAATTAGCGCCAAACCTCACTCCATATCTGTCATATACGATACAATTAAACTTAATCCCGCCTGCCAAAAAGGAAAGGAGTGAGGGAAACGGAGAGAAAAAGAAAGTGGCCGTCAACAGTAAAACAGGATGATAAACGTTGTCGGTGTGAGCGCAGTGTGTGGCAAGTGCAGGAGTTGATCAGAGAGGCGTGCTGTGCTCGCTTCCATCTGCCAGTGTGGACTTGGTGGGAGAGGATCGAGATTTTCGAGCGTGTGTCAGCGCCAAATCTGCAAATCCTTCTCCTCCTCCCCCTCCTCCTCCTCTTTTGACCACATTAGAGGTGTAACACACTGGTGGTCTTTGATTCCTCAACTTGAAAAGGGATGCCCCCACAAAGAGATCAGATGTCATTTAAAGCCCCTTCCCCACCCCCACCTGCTCAAAAAACATATAATATCATTCATAAATAATGGGGTTGGAGTGAATCCCCCTAACGGGAAAATAGGATTCTTGGAACAGTGTTGGTGGTCAGTCACACAGAGCATATAGACGGCCCTTCTGCTCTTATTAAATCCTACTCATTCATATGTAATAGTGACAAGCGAAGCGGGCGTAACGTGACAATTCAGATGCATTTTCAAAATTTGTTTTTAAAGATTACTAAAAGAAAAAAATAAACTACCACACCAGACGGTCCAGTTCAACTTGATTTCATTTTAGAAGTAAGCACAGCTTAATTTTGACTTTGACTTTGTGTATTTTTACACATTTTTAATTTAACAATGACAGAGGATTTACTTGTGAAAAAAGATACCTAATTCACAAGCAATGTAAAATCATGTATTAATCTCAAAGGAAGAATACATATCTTGTGAGATTTTTGGCTTCTGACACATTATAGATTTTGTTTTTACTAAACAGAACATAATTGGGATGCTTTGTATACGTCAATATATTAACATGCAGAAATTTGTTGAAAATCCTCCTGAGCTAACATTATCCAGTGTTGCACACTATTGGGGCTGCAGTTAAGTGGACAAGTGAGCATGAACTATTTATCACTTTGATTATCCAAGAAGATTTGTTGTGAATCCTTACTATACTACATATAGTATGAGTATTACTATCAATAGATAAATAACATTTGGGGTTTTGAGCAACTAATGTAGAATAGAAATCAAAGTCGAGTGTCACAGTTTAGACAAATCATTATTGTTTCGAGGGTGTTTCTCTGATTTATGAGTAGCTGCCCTCGGACTTTCATCACTACCAACTGACTAGTCTATAGTTTTCGGGTTAATGCTTTTAACAGGTGACCCCATGATAGACAGTCCGGGGTCAGAGTGCAGAGGGGGTATGCAAAAGGAGTCGCCCAGGTGTGAGGGGTCAGAGGCCGCAGGTCAGGGAGGGGGTCAGCGGGTGAGACACCTGCGAGCGCCTGATGAGGACAGCAGTGATGGTTGTGGCAGCAGCGGGACAATGTAACAGATTTGCAGAGAAGAATGGGGAGGAAGTCTTGTGCCATCCATCACCATGCTGCAGGTCACCTGGATGCAGACAGACTAACTTTAGTGGTGAAATCAATATAAGATCTGCGTCACAGGGCAATTTGATTGATACTTCATAAATCTATCGCGTGAAATTAAAGTGAAGCCATGTGCAAACTTTGTTCTCTCAACAGACAATGCGACTGAAGTTGTCAGTAGTGTGTCTTAACAGGTTGGCCTTTGTATGGCAACATTTTGCAATTTGGTCAAAGAGTTAATTTTTCTGAGGTGAAACTGAACCAAATTGTCAAACATTTACTTTTATTACAATTCTTTGTTGGGTATTGGACATTTGGCTCGACAAAATTGTTACCTGTCACAGTTTTTATGGGCAGTCCTCATTAGTTTAGTACTAGGTCCAACCATCACTATCACTGCCAAATTGACTGACAGGTCTTGCACAATGGAGAGTAGGGTTAGGTTATGTGATGGTAAAGCTGTGTAAAGGGTTAGGGATCCTTCCTTCTTTCCTTCCTTCCTTCCTTCCTGGTTTGTTTGTGTAACAACCTCTTCCTGTCACCACTTTGCCATGCCTGTTAGGGTATAGCTACATTGGAAGTACACAGTGTACAGAGAGGCAGTGCAGCCATTAGACACAGAGCTTTGGAGAGATTAGGATGCACACACAGTACACCACCGCCCCAACGACCACAAGCAGTCTCTGTACCAAAACGAGGATTAGGGCTTTGGCAAATGGCAAGGCAGCACCACAGAAGAACGCTTAACCATGCAAAAGGCACCAGAGCATCGCCAAGGAAAAATTATACACCATATGCATTATTACCTTATGTGGCACTGATGAGTGGGCAATATTTTCTGAAAAGGAATGAGCAATATTTTTTATTCAATTCAATATTTCACTGAGAAAAGGGCATGTTTACTCAGTAATCCTACATTTCTGTAATAACAGTGACTTGATTTATTCATGATTCATTTTGTAGAGTGTGCTCTGAGCAGCAGTTGGAGTTATGGGGGTGCATTTATGTGATTGTGTGGATTTGAGTGTAAGGCCACGCACTGTTGCAGTTTGTTGTGACAGCAGAGCCATAAACAATCAAGACTTTTTTGTTTACCAAGCCTTTCTTGCCTTTATGTTTAGCAGTAAATATTGATTCATTAGACGGGTGTTTTATTTTTATTTTGAATGCTGACACGTTAAAAAGCTTTAGTTAATTACACTTCAGATCTTAAAGGGATGGATATGGGAGTAAATACGACTGTTTGCTTTTTTGCAGAGAAAAGGCTCTTTCTTTGTGCCTCTTTGAACCTCGTTATGGTACTAGATGGAAAGTCATTACAACACACACAAGTTTAACAGGGGGTTACATGCTGAAACTCTGAGCAAAGTCTTTTTGGAGTCTCTGTCTCCAGGATATTAAATGTCCATCATCTGCCATAAGATGCTACACAAACAAAAGTGGGGTACACAAATAAACTGTTGTTGGTCAAGAAAAAGGTTGCCCCATGTTAACTCATGGGGCATGTTGCCCCCATGTTAACTCATGGGGCATGTTGCCCCCATGTTAACTCATGCCCCATGTTCACATTTCAATTGGATTAAAGGAGCAATTTGTGCATTTTGGTAAAGCTACATGAATTAAGCATTTATCACAAGTTCACTGAATTTAGCAAAGGTACTAAAGGCCCCCACATACTCGGGCAGACTCAGTGCAGACCCAAAGCGGCTGTCTCCCAGACCCGCGCGCGCAAAGCTCAATATTTACGACCACGCGGACTCGCGTACTCATGTCACACAATAGACTGCTTGGCGGGAAATCTTCACATCGACCTGTTTTTAATGTGATGCCATACGCCTGTCTATGAAATCTCAAACGTCCGCGGACAGTGTGTCCGCGCTGCTCCACAGTACGCGCACAATACACCTGAGTATGTTGGGGCCTTAACATGTTAGCCCTGCTACAGCCAGACTGAATCATCATTTTCCGATACCGAGTCAGTGTAGCGTCCTTGCTGCCCTAAAGAAATGTTTTTGAATTTTCAGAATGATCATGGTTAGCATCGATTCTTTGTGGTGAGTTAGGCTAATTGATTCATGATGCCTATAAGATAGGAAGATAAGATGAGAATGACTTTATGAATCCCCAAAGGGAATTACATTTGTCGTCAGCTCATCTACTGATGATCTTGCAGAAGAATTAAAAAGCCTGATGGCTGTAGGTCCTGCAGTGAAGAGAGAGGAGCTGTCCACCACTTCCCTTTTTTGTTTTTGGTCCATCAAGACATTATGAAGTAACACATCAATTATCTCATCCAACATTTGAAGAGTAAGTGAAAAAATCCAAATATTTCTGCAAACTATGAGTGACACTGGCCATGAAGTCTTGTTATCTGCTATTTGAGGTTGAAGGACCTGATCATGAGTAAATTGTGTACAATACAGTAGATACATGCTGCAGGAGGATAATGGCTCTTGGAGGACCTATTTGTGTTCATGCTCGATTTTATCTCTCTGGTGTGTGTCTCTGTGTGTGTGTGTGCTATCACTTGTGCAAACCCCAACCTCTTTGCTAGCGGTGTGTGTGATAAACTGTCTGGCCCACACAGCGCAGCAGAACGGGCCGTGCCTGCACAGATAACAAGGCGGCAGGCATCTGGCAGAGTTCACTGGCCTGAGCACACAGACACACGGACAGAGGGGCTGATGCAAGCTATGGCCCCACTTCAGTCAGAGGAAAACCACATCTTTGCAAGCACCGAAAACCAACTACGCTTGACTTTCTTTTCCCTTTGCTGCTCCTCTCTTGATTTCTCTTAGGGCAGGAAAGTTCTGAGGGGGAGTCGGTGTTTGAAGAGTAAACACGTAGAAGAGCATAGTGAACAGAAAATTAATAGTAAAATAGTTACAAGAGGCCGGAAAATTGTTCTGGGCCGTGTGTATTGGAAATGGGAGACACTGACTAGTTTGGTCTGCTGCAGAGATTCAGGTGCCTGTGAAACACTGGTGGACACTTACGTTGACTGTGCTGACCTTTTTTGGCTTTACTTGGTGTTGGCGGTTGACACACAGTTTGAGAGACGCACACACACACACACAATTTGACCCCAGTGTTAGCTCTAGTGTTAGCAGTAAGGCTGCGGCGGATGTCCCTCTGTTGACTCTGAGTGATGTAAGCTTGAGATGAGCCCTGCAGATTAAGAGTGAAGGCAAACAAAGGGCCCTGCCAAGATGAGCCGCAGTGTATACAGATTAATATAACAATACAGCCACACGAGCGCTGCCGTAAACCATTTGCATAACTCTTTTTAAAGTGTTTCGGAAAATTTCCTTGCTTTGCTTTGAGGAGATACCCCCACATGGAAACTTATACCTAGGTGGTCCATTCCACCCAACATCAGTTGTTTACCTAGCCCGGCTGAGGATCATAGAGAGGGGAAGCAGACAGAGAGCGATGTGTTGTCTTTGACAGCCACACGCACAGTCATATAGATCACACACACACACACACACACACACACACACACACACACAGAAATATGAGATGTATGCAAAGTTGCACATGCACTGCAAGGGCCCTCATGCCTCTGTATATGCACTCGGAGCAACACAATAAAAACTTATTTTGCATTTTTTTCCCCTTTCAAAATTAGGAAAAGACATAACAAGTGGACAGGAATGCTATCAGTTCTGAAAAGTGCGTGAATGAATCTGAGTCAGATGCTGGCAAGGGGATTTTCAGAAAGCAAAATGGCAAAAATGAAAGCGAGTCAAATCAAAAATGTCAAGAAGCTTGTCGGTGTCGTGTGAGACACTTGTGTCTTTTGGGTCTAATTTAACCAGCATGACAAACCGCCAACAGTCATGTTGTTGTTGTTTCACTGCTTATTAAAAAAATCAATTTCGCAATGAATTGTTCAATTTGAGGTGGAATGGTAGATGGATAACCAGAGGAACCATAGATGGGGCCTTTACAATCAGGGTAGTGGAGTGGTTTTGAATTGCTGGTAGCATTTGGTAGCAATTTTATCCAGTAAAAAGTAGGCTACTAAAGTTGAAGTCAGATTAAAATCAACCCAGCAAAATTTACTCACATTGTTTGGTTAGAAACCAACAGGAAATAGTGTGGGTCAGGTTGTAAACACAGAAGCAGCAGTCCACAAAGATGTAAATTATACAGCATTTTATCTAACATTTTACTGTCATCAGTCTCTATCACTCAAACTGGCTGGACATCGGAAAGCAGTGCGATCTTGGTTGTGAAAGCGAGAAATGTCTCTTGTCCTGTTTATCACAAGATTTTCATTGGAAGCTAAAAATCTGGTCTGACTGAACCATGAGGACGTCCAGCCCAACCAATCAGATTTTGACGTGCCCATCGCGAGCCAATCATCCAGTTACTGTCAAATTTTAATATTAGTTCCTTTCTCTGCCGCTGTCAGCTGTCGTTTGCATTTTTTATTTTGAGCCGCCTCCACCCAGTTTCATCAGAACCAGCTGTTGAACGGTTCCTTCCAGTTAGCTGAGGAATCCTGCTGCACATCACATCCATACAGATCATCAGCTATTCAGGCTTTCAACACGGGACTTTCACTTTCATGCTATGGATCCGGCTCCTTTTGTGCACGTATAGAATGAAGTGATTTCTTATTGAGTCTCTAAACTCGTCTCTTCTGACGAAAACCAGATCACTAAAAAATGCAACTGGAGGTAATAAACAAGAGGTCTGGGATGACGTGTGTATCCAGAAACCGAGTCATGACATCGGCTACTGCACACACACACATTAACACACAGCTGATGTTTTCACTCAGAATAATCTCTTATCAATGTTTTATGGATTTGCAGTTTTCCAAATGTTCTCTGTTCCACTTTGCTCCCTCTGCAGCACAAGACCTCACGCTCACCTCTTTTTTTAACCACCAACCCCTCGCCCCCGTCACTCTTACCTGTCGCCCAGCACTCAGTGCTGCTCTCAGCCCTCTGTGGGGGTTTAGCATGTGTTAACATGACAGATTGAGCCCCAGTGGGAACCTTAATTGCATCATTTCATGGATGCGAGTCAGTGCTGTGGTCCGGGAGAGTAAACAAGCTCTGAATCCAGGAGCAGAAATACTGAGGATAGGAGAGGAGGAGGGGGGGGGAGTGATGGAATGAGGAGTGGATGGATAGATGAACAGAGAGGAGGACGAAGATGGATACCAGAGCTGATATAAAGAAGAAAAGAGGAAATGCTTCAGGAGGGGAAATAACTGAGACACTGTGATAAATTGAGGAAGTGTGAAATATGAGATAGCCGAGGTGTGAGGACAGCAGGAAAGAAAAAAAATCCCTCGGCTAATAAGAAGCTGACAAAAACCAACAGCCCCAAATCCACCCAAACCTCCTCCAAGGTGGTCGCTGAGTGCAGTTTGTTGTGTTATGTGATAAGCTGAGAGTTTAGCGAGACAGAAGTAAATGGCAGCAGCAGCAGCGGCGGCGGCAGCAGCGAGCAGCGAGCAGGCCGGTCGGAAAGTGTGTCTTCATTAGTAAGTGATCGGGGGGCCAGGGAATATGAGAGTTCAGCTGCCTCGTCCGTGCGTTTCAGCAGTAGTACTCACTGAGTAAGCCCAGAGTAAACACATGAGGTCACAGAATACACTACGCAATTAGGGGTGTGACAAAACCAGATATACAGCCGGGGGATTGACATGCACACAGATGTACACATGCATGCACGCACACACACACACATAAAGAAAATGCAGTTACAGACTCACTGAGGCAACCAGCACAAATGTTTACACAGTCCAGATCCAATATTCTCACATAAATCAATATGTTGGAACCAGGAGTGGCCACAGTTTATATTGAAAATCACAAGAGAGCAGTGCCAGGGTGGACAAACACAGAAGTTAATGCACGAGATTAATCAAAGTTTGCTCCCCCAGCTAGGATCCTACCCCGACAAGACATCATGACTTCATATGTTAACACATGACATCAAATGTGCAGCACACATTAAACAGTGATTTCCACAGAGTTGTGGTATTGTGGTGGAGTGGTAATGTACAGTTAGATCACAGTGGAAACAGTTATTCATGGTGCACAGAGGAGAGCCGGGCAGAGACTTGAAGGGATGTCACAATCGTAGGGAACATCAGGAGAGGGTTTCCAGAGAACTGCCATGATGGGTGGACATGGGTGGTATCAGAAAAATCAAATCATTTGAGTCAACAGCTTACAAGAATGGGTTATAATGTGGGTTTGATAAAGAGGGAGACAGAGCCAGAAAACAGGGGCGGGGGGGGACTCGTCTTTTTTGTGGCTAGTTAAAGAAGTACATTGAAACATGGTGGTCCACATTTTGAATAATTGAATTCAACCAGTTTTTCAGTCCCCCTTTTTGTGCAAATCAAAAAGTGTTTAAATCACATTACATTTATAAAACCCTGAAAAGGCTATTTACCAATTAGCCCATTAAAATGCATACTTCACACAGACTGTGGGCTTTTCAAGTTTCCAGAATTAGCTATGGTTTTTCCACCACTGGAGCTACCATATGTACCTGCACTGGCGCACTATGCTACGTTTGAAGTTCATGCATGCAAAAAGAAAAAGAAAATACCCATAAAAGTAGATATTATATAAGAATAAACTGTTTTTCATTATCTGACAACTCCCAGATGGTGTTTGCAGTAATACAACACCGCTAATTTATACTGTGTGATTTACTTTTGGTTTGGAAAAGGATGATCTGTCATGCTATTTCTGCCATTTGTATCAGTGATAGTATCACCGTAGGCCTGTCATTAGGCAGAGATGTTCCAACTCCTTTGACAATACCAAAAACAATAGTGAAATTAATGAGTCTATAGCAGGTATGGGACATGTAGTGTCAGTGAAGGGAACAGAACACAGTGTTAAACATTGGTACAATAACAGCGAGACGTGTCAGCAAAGTGAAATACACACCTGCATAAATATGACTGTTTGTTACTGGACAGCTGTTGTAGCCTCACAGCTGGCGAATGTAACGTAACTGCTCTGACTGACCTAATGCTTTACTTTCTAAACAATGTCTAAAAACAGATTGGATTATAGTAAGAAAATCTTTTAAATTGACAAAATCAGTATAATTACCAAGTATTACTGTCAGCGTCGCCTCTCCCCGCATTCATGACCTCAGCGCTCTGTGATCTAGTCACATGACGTTCCCTACGCAAACGGGCAGACCGTAGGTATTGCCACAGCACTTTGGCTGTGTAAATCTATATTAAATACCAATATTTCAGTCTGAGTAATGTGTAATGTATTATAATCAAAAACGACTATTTAGGACCCACAGCATGCAAGACTGATGCAACTTTGAGTTGTTAAACCCAGTTGTGCACATCAATTAATTATTTTTATTGTTGGATTTCTATGACACAGAGCAGTGACGGTCTGTAACCGGAGCAGCTATTGAATATCAGCTGTCGTTCCCAAAGGGCCTAATGCGTTACTACAGGAAAGAAAATGCAGTATAATGAATTGCTCACTTGGTTCTGGATGAGAAGGAAAAAGAATGACGTGTCTCTTTTTTAATCACGGCGCTATTGTTTCCCTCTGCTCCGTAGGCCTGCTCCTGTTACCCTATAAGTATTGCTTGTGCTGACTCTTTCACTCATGTATACAATATTATAGCACGCACTTCCAGCCATCTCAGTCCTACAAATATTTGGTACACAGGCTCCTCATGTTTATTCAAAGTACTGGGTTACACTGTTTGGGAAAGATAGCCAGACAAGGGCCCGTTGGGAGGGGAAAAGAAAACTATTCCAAATGAAAAGTAATGATTCATGCCGCAGATAGTGTATAAACTCAAATATACGCTGGACCTCGTAGCACGATTGGACAGTTCCACTTTATGCAATTTTGATTGGATCTGAACAGTGCATAGACAACTTAGTATTGCATTACTCTAAATATGGCAGTGTGTGCACTTGTGTGTGTGTCTGTGCTTGTGTGTGTGTGTGTGTGTGTGTGTGTGAGAGAGAGAGCGAGACTGGAGTGAGGTGGGTGGTCTCCACTCACTATCATTATACAACACAAAGCCTCATTGGTATTTTGAGAAGGAAATTAATATTGCCATCAGCAGTGGCTCTTGCGTGTGTGCCTCCATGCATGCATGCGTATTTTTGCGTACTTCCGAAAAACAAAGTGGAGAATTTCCATTTCAAACAAGGAATTTTCAGCATGAACTTTTTTTTTTTTTTTTTGAGTGATGCCATGACGCTGCATGACGACATAAGCAGCCATCACGCGGCTCTCCCCTCACTGTCAAATCTGCGGGCAGCTTTTCCATTCAGGCAGCGGTGAAGGGAAAACCCTGGGACTGCAGCCATGTTGGCTCCGGTTTAACTTAAACATTTTCTCAACATCTTTCTCTTTACTCTTCTTACCTGGCTGGAGGAAAAACCATCAGTGGAAATGTTGCAGCTGACTTACCAGAAATGAGACAATTCCCAGTATGGAGCCACATGACTTCAGTACAGGGTGCCTATACATTTAATTACCATGCCATTATTAGAGATTGAATTGAAACTGTCCTAGTCAGACTCTGTTTTAACATTTACAGTGTTTACAATCTGTCAGCAATGTTGTAAACCTGGCTGTCCATACTGTAAATCTGCCATGTACATGTCATTTTTTGCAGGTCGGTGCATCCTGGGCTTCCTGTGTCTCTTTTCTGTTGAAGTTTTTCTTATGTCCAAGGTCTCAGAGGCAAATTTACAATTTGTGATTCATGATAAATAAAATTGACTTTACGCAAACTGGGGACTGGTTGCATGGTGTCTCAGTAAGGATGCTCACTTGTAGTGAGCAGTTTCCCTCAGGTCAGTGTTACAGGTTTGTTTTTTTCCCCCCACTTCTTTTTCCTTTTGGTTTTCCAGCCTGTAATTTTTCTACTTGGTTAAGTTTAGCCTCATCACCCTCATTGTTTCTGGCTGCAGAAGGCAACTGTTTTCAGATAAAATCCACTATTACACTGCAGACACAGTTAGCAGCTAGCTAAGAGATGGTGGAGACCAAAACTGGAGTTAAACTGGACTTAAGTCATGACTCAGTATGAATGCTAATGTTCAGTGTCTGTATGCAAAAAAATTAAAATAAAATGCTTTCAGTTTAAAGTTGAAAATAAAAATATGGTCGTCTGTAATTCCATGACAACTGAGTATCTGCTGAGGAAGAGCAGGCGATATGAAGGAAAGCTCTCGGACAACTATTGAAAGACTACGAGGGAAGACTGCTTTGTGAATTTCAAAATTTAAGGATGATACAATTTAATACCAGATGCATGACATATGCTTTTAAATCTTAAGCTTCTGATGTAACCTAATATTTTAGTTCATTCACATGTTGCCTATGCAAAAAAGTCTAATTTTCTTCTTTTATATTGGTATAACATTCAATAATCTTCATGAGAATATAAATAATGTGTGGGTATTTCACTGGATTCAAAATTCATTCCAAGAAACTTTTTATAGTTTTAAAATTATTAGGAAATGAAAGACATAAAAGACATTAAGAAACATTAACTAAAGGTTTGCCAAATCTTATCTCATTTAAAAATGTTACTACTGAAACAAAAGAGACATGCTATACATAGTTCAGACATGCTATAAATTTTAATAGACATATTGATATTTCTGAAGAGAAACAAAGTTATCCCTAGTTTTATTTACAATACAGGAATAAAAAATAGTCACATACAGTACAATGGTAAAAACAACATAGAGAACTTAAATAATTATTTTATTTGTGTAACTACTTAAATAATGAAAATGGTTATTCTATTCACACCACGCCGTCTCAGCAGCTACAATGCAACTTCACATTAAGTGCTAAAAAAAAGATAATTTTCCATTTTACAGCATGAATTCCATTTTGACTCATTTAGACCAGGTAGAGTTGATTTATTTCAGCAAACACAAGCAAGGCGGGAGATGAACAACAGATACATCTTTTATGGACAATGACCTTCAATTAACCATGATGCTTTGAAGCCTGTTTTTCAAAATAAAAGCTGGTGAGTAATTTAAAAAAAAAATTAAAACTGTTAAACACAATCATGGTTTCATCAAGGCTTATGGTTTGGAATTTGAAATGGCAGAAGATCAAATGTAGACTTCTTCATTAGATAAGTTATTAGTTCAGGTGAACACCTTAACGTCAGACAATCCCAGTCTGTGTTTAACTGTTCTCTGTTAATGCTAATTAGAGAGTAGGGTTCAGTCTTTTATCTCCATTAGACAGATCCTTAGATTAATCTCTCATCTGCTGCTCTTCACAGATAAGGTCTGCCTTTGACTGAGAGCTGCTTCCACAGTGACTTGGTGGCCCGACAGATTCTTTGATCATCTCACAACAGAGACACATTTCTGACATTCATAATGCAACCAAATGTCATGGGGAGAAAATAAAAAAAATTAGATGGGCTCAGCCAACTGCTCCGAATTACACTATGCAAGCACAGACATGCATTACTTTTACAATGGAATAAAAAAAAATGGAAAGAAACGTATCCTCACGTGTATTTCTTGAAAGCTGCATATGTATAAGTACAACATGAAATAACATGAACTGACAAGCTTAGTGTGAAACTGCTTTCTATAAACACCATTCTCTCCCATATATTATTACGCTTAAAAAAATAAACCCTCCTCTATGATAACAATAGTAATGCTATAGGTTGTTTTTGCAATGCTAAGTAGTACTTAGGTAAGCTCTATTGGAAATATACATCACTGCACTATCTCTTCCCTTTGTAGTTTTGAGTCCGGGTTCAGTTTCAGTGTGTGACACAATGAAAGGAGTTTGTTGAATCATACCTGTGCTACTGTTGTGTGTATACGAGTGAATGTGAAACTACTCTCATTGCGCTTTTAATAAATGTTTAAATTCATTTTGAATAATAAAGTGAATGAAACAAAAAAAAATGAATACAGTGCATGGGAGCTAATAACTCCATTCAGATTGTATGAAACTGGCTTTGACAAAGTACAATGTTCTCACTCAGTCATTTCTATTTCTGTGTTACATAACAGTCTTCTATTGTAGATCCATTCTGTACATTGATAGCAAAAGAGTGTTGCAAAACAAAGTATACATACTGTATACTGTTATAGCTTTTTATGACAATGTGCCCACAAACTAAATACAACATCAAAAGTGAGACAACTTGGTTTATCCCTCTTGTATTCGTGCCTGTAGAATAGTTTAGCACAAAGCACTGTGGACTCTCTGTGGCCCACGACCTCAGGTTTTTACAGCTGACGATGAGGTTCCTCCAGAGTCTGTGTGTTGTGTGTAGACATTGCGTTTTGAAGGGACCATGAGTACAGATTGGATCTTTGAGCCACGCCACTCCTCACAATTCGAATCCTTAGAGAACCCCTGAACAATCATCTGTCTCCGCTGCTATGCCTCCATTTTTTTTTCTTTTGGGTAGGGGGTGGCAGGGATGTGTGTCTAAAGTTAGGCAACAGATAGCCCCCTTAGAAGAATCAAAGTCTTGGGTTAAAATGGTCTATTCCTGTGGAGTTCCTGTTCCTGCGGAGTCAGCCGTGTGCGGGCGTTTGCTGAACGAGGGAGGAAATGTCTTAGTGGAACTTCCGTAACGTGGCCATGCTTGTCAATCATCTCGCTGCTGTCTGCAGGACTGTCTGAAATGTGAACACGGCTTGGATGCCAGGCCTGGTGCTCAAGAGCAAGTAGCTTATAGGCGAAAAAAAGAACGAAGAGTTTGGTACTGTGATGTGGATGAAAAAGCAGTCTGACGGGGGATCCTGTGTGTGTATTTGTATGTAATGTATACATGCCTGTGTGGGTGTTGAGGGAGGTTAAGAGGCCATATTAAGAAACACCTCGTTAGAGTCTGCTGGTGGTGGTAGGTAGATTTGTGTCAACTTGAGGATGACGGCGGGGAGCTGCCCCCCTCTGCGCACCCCTATACGATATAGCTGGTCAGATCCAGGAGGTACGAGGTCATGTCAATGATGTGGTCCAGTATACCGTCTTTCTCCTGGTCGTTGGGCATACCCCTCTCGCTCTTCTCGCACTGAGCGCCGGAGTAGCCGCTCTTACACAGGCACTTGTTGGGCTCCATACACACTCCTCCGTTGCGGCAGGCTGGTTCACATTTGGCTACATCACAGAGAGGGAAGAGAGGAAAACAGTGGTGGTCAAAAAGGGAAGTAAAAAGATGAGAAGAAACACAAATTGATTCATTTTGAATTAAAGTCCCAACTGGTCAAATGAGTTTTTGATGAGTTGTAAAAAAAAAACAACAACAACCTAAAACTCCAGTTGCACATGAATGTTTGTCTATATGATACGACTCTAAAAGCAGCAAATGCACATCTCCTAAATCGTACTCACCAACTCGGCAGAAGGGTCCCTCCCAGCCGGGGCTGCAGCAGCACTTGCCAGTGGGAGTGCAGTGTCCGTTCTTACAGTGCCTGGAACAAGCTGTCATCAGCAGCTCTGGAGGCTCCACCTGACGCTGGCACTCCTTAGGGGCATGAGGCCTGCAACAGTTGTTAAAAGGAAGTTGGAAAACTTAGTATGTGATGGACACAAGCATCACATGCCATGGTGACAAATTACACAAAGTGGGGGCAGGCTTTAATTTAATATTATCACTAAATGCTGAGCTCACTAATAGAGGGATCACGGTCTGGGCCTGGGCCCAGAAGCCGTCCGATCCAGACCCAACCCCCCCGACCCACAACCTATAAATTACCAGGAATAATTAAATTTTTACTGAGCGTTTCTATTTTAAGCAGCACAGCTTTTTTAGCCTTTACAGCACTGATGACGTGATGCTCCACAGCTAATCACTGTAACTCGTGTCAGTGAGTGAGATACACATAGAGACCAGACAGTGGTCAGAGATCTGAGCCGGGAAAGCAGGGGAATGGGATATAAAGGGGAAAGAGAGGGAATATGTGGGTTAAAGCTTTTCAATTGCTAAAATATTTACAGTAAAAATGGTCGGGACTGCTGAGATGTGAGATGTGAGTCAACAAAAATGAAGAAAAGGGGATGGATGGATTCAGGCAAATTTTTCATGTTTTTTTCTTTTTTGCACCACGTACTTTTCCCTTGAAATGAGAAAATAACATATAATTATTGGAGTGCTTATTATTTGTAATGATTATTAAGTGTGATTATTTCCTCCCAGCCCTGTTGTCTGTCATTCTAGCTGTCTAGTAGAGAGGGGAATACAACAAATCTTTGGCTCTAAGGCAATAGGGTTAAGTCATCCACTCATTATTTTAAATTAAGTTAAATGTTGAGCTTACATCCAATGACAACGACTGTACTGAAAATAATTAGAGATGTAAACAGGGTCACAGTGATTTATGGATGTCACGCAAAGTGCAAAGTAAGGGTGTGTATTTGAATGAACCAGGTCGTTCATGTTCTTTGATTGTTTGTATTGGATAATTAATACTCTGTATTTCATAAGTAAAAAGCTACACCCAGCATTGGGTCTTATTGGGCAGATCACCATTCCCCACACATTCATAACTTAAACAAGTAAGTGTAAATCTTTATTGGAACAGTTCAAGCCATTTGTTTATTACTTTATCATACTATGATCTCAGATTATATGTAGGGACTGACACCAGGAAATGGGAATTATATAAGAATTATTATTATTATGTATTAAATGTGATACATGGGTGATAGAAAAATTGCAAAATGTAGATTTCTAAATCTCTTTATCTGTATTTGTAGATTTCTTTCCATCCAATGTGTCATCAGTGTATTGAAGGCTTTCCTATACACTTTATTGTATCTATTGTCAAAAATGTATTTAAACCATACAGCTATGTGTGGTATTTTAATTTTTACTGACTCATGTTTTCCTTAAATTCCCCCTACTTGAAGAACAAAACAAGGCATAGGGTTAACAATGGGCTCCCGCAGATATAAACATGATTTTGGAAAATGCGGACACACACAAACACACACATCTCCACACCACATGCGTGAAGTCTGAACACCAAAGAGACATATTGTGATCGTTCCATATTAAGACAAACATCCAGACACGCACATCAGCAAATGGGCTGAAACAGAATTATTTCATATCACGCTCTACAAATCTGGAAATAATACAGTGGCTGTGTAATCAAGTTCAAATGTGAAGCGTGGGTTACTGCCTGTTGCCCACTGGCCACACACAAACACATGCACTTGTCTTTGTCAGTGTTTGTGGAAAAGGGAGAGGGAGAAATATAGATATGCAAACAACTGTTGTACAGAGGTAAAAAGCCGACAGGGCATTATTTATACACTGTAATGCCCGGTCACAGGCCTCACAGCTCTCCTCTGGAGAACAAATGGTCAATCAGCAGTAGAAACCAAAACCAGGTGGAGCTTACGATCTCCAACCAGGGTACTATTACAACTAAAATCAGCAGTGTCTTAAATTAACCGTATTACATCCATCTGGGTAGTTGAGTTGACTGTGGATTTCACTCCTAGGTGCTGTCTTTATTCAGCTGAGTCTCATCTGTTCTGACCTTACAGTAAATATTATTTCTGTTTTACCTACTGTACAGGTTTAACGGCGTGGACAGACTTCAGCTTCCAGTAAAAAAAATCTGTCAGCTGGTGGATATGACTCTATGATGCCGTGTGTGAGGATGGCAGCATTTATTTTAACTAAGCAAGTGTTTACTTCCCAGTTTGAAAAATGTGTTGCAAATGCTGTGACAGACCCACTGACTGATGGCAGTGACAATACTGTGACTGTGTGTGTGTATGTGTGTGTGCGTGCATTAAAGTTGCTTTAAATTTGGAGGGTGGGGAGGGAGGGGGGTGATTCCCATGCTCCCATCAGCACCCAACTCCAGACTCCATCCACACTGGCTTTTGTTGTTGCAGGCTGCATGTAGTTAAAAAAGAGCGAAGGAGGGAAGCAAACAGAAAAAGAGGGAGAGAGAGAAAGAGTAAGAGTCCCTGGAGGATTGGGGGGTCTGTAGCTAACACTGTTAATAGCAGGCAGGGGTCAGCAGCGCTACTAAACAGTTTGTACGACTGCCAGGGTGGCTGTGAAAACAGCACCTGCTGGTAGCGCCACTTGACAAAGGCAGCTGGGTCAACAGCCACTGTGGGAATTTATCAACTTTGGGAGGGGTGGTGTATGTGTGAGAGCGAGGGAGTGGGAGAAGGGCGACAGTGCTCACACATGAGGTAGTTACACAGACAGAGAGCAAGATGATGACGACGACAAATATCACAGAAATAGATCAAAGATTGCGTCATAACTGAGATGGAAATAGAAAGGAAGAGCGAGTGACGCATGGAAAACTTTTGAATGACTGCAAAGATAGGACAGAGAAACAGAAAAGACTGATGCGGGTTAAAAGTTAAATCTGCCCCTCTCTTCTGTCTTTCAGCTGAACATCTCAACACTGACATCCTTTCAGGCCTGTGCCATCGGAGCAGTGTGGATGCTAGACCTCAAATTTCTTCCCGATCTGTTTGATTATTATGTTTGTCAGTGCGTGCGTGTTAGTGTGTGTGTGTGTGTTTAGCTTGTTGGCTCGCAGGGCCTGTTTGATTGACATGAGGTATATGTGAGAAAAGGGCTGTGGAGTGGTGTACATTGTGCACACCAACAATGGCTTAATCAAACGGCCCAGTGTGGTCTCTTTTGCTGTTTTGTCATCCGACTCCATTGTTTGGGGGCTTCTTTTGTAGCTTCATTCCCTGTTTTAATTGTGCAAGAAATTTACTGTGTATTGTAGGAGCCAGGGCTATTCAGTGGGACTGGCAAGCAGCTTTGTCAAGGGGAGGACCACAGCAGAGATGCAGGAAGATTTAGGAGGGATAGGAAAATAAAGAAAAGGCTTTTTTTTTTCTTTTTCTGCAGCGTGCTGGGAGCTAGCGCACCACACGCTCACACAGGCTCACAGATGTGCATGTTCGCGTGTACCCACCACCCACACAGTAACACAGAGAGGCACACATACAGATAAATATATCCACAAACGAGCACCCGCGGCCTCCTTCCCCCTGCACATAGTGATTTGTGACTTCCATGGCTAATGTAGTTCATAAAAAGAGGTCCCAGGACCCTATACAAAGTTCAGTGTCTTTTTAAGGTCTCTGCTCACTGTAATTCAATCAGTCCAGCCTGCAGCTGACAAAACCTGATTGTGTGAAAAGTCCGTCGTAATACAGCTTTGCCTTCTTCTCTGCGGAGAGGGGCTGTAACAAACAGAAAGGCAAACTGCATTTTACACCAGAAACCAGCAGGAGGTCTGGCTCTATATGTTACAATTAAGCTATTGCCAAGGACCAACTGTAAGAGCAAGGCAGATTCTGGCCCTGCATGGAAGGAGGGCAACATGTGCCTTTTGAATTATATGATAAACATGTAACATTATTAAATGGTTCCCATGGTGTATTGTATATACACAGAGGGACAGAAACAAATCCCTGGCTTGTGCTGTACTATAATGTCATCATGTTGTTTGTTAGTATGTTTCTAAAAAAGAAAGGCATCTCCCCTCACATTATTTATTCTTGGCAAAAATATAATGCTCTCACTATACAAATAATTATGTTATTAAATGCAGACTCAGTGGGGCTGAAAAGCAGCCAGGCTTGCTGATGAATACCTGTCTACAGTATGTGAGCAGAGAAAATCACAAATTAAACTCAAGTTTCACTCAGCTTGAGGTCTACTGCTTTCTAAAATTAATGTTCAAGGCTCATGGAGGAAACAACACTGTTGAAAAGGAAAAGAAAATATTTTGTCTATATTTTGTCACATGGACATTATTTACATATTTCACTTCTTCAAAAATATCACGTCTTAAAGGTGATTTATGCCTTATTTTAAGTAATCTGAATAAGCTAGCCTTGCTCACTCTTAAGGTTATGGGATCAGCGGAATAAAATCTTAACGCAAACGTCCAGTTCTCAATTATTCACAGCCTTACAGACATCTTAAGGTAATCATATAGAGACAATATGAGTGGAAATATTTCTATCCCACTGCTATACCACAAACAAGCCCTGTCTTGCTCTCTGCCTCTCTCTCTCATACACACTTACACCACACACATTCAGCATGTTTCAAAATGCATGGTGGCCTATTTATTATTGGAGGGGTACTCCAACTGACAAACAAATACCTAGAAATGAAGTCATCTGGCCAGGACATGTTTACACAAACACTGCTGAGGGATTTTATGGCTGATGTTTCCCTGTAAGCCTTTACCGCTCTCCCTAACAGTCCCCCCCCCCCCACCCTCCCCCACCCTCTATGTTCCCAAACACACAGTTGATCAAAACACAGTGCTAGATGCTATACCGAACCACAAAAACCACCATACTCTAAAACAAACCTCTTTCTGAAAGGGCTTTAGGGTCCAGATGTCCCTGCAGTATGGAAGAGAAAAAAGGGAAGGACCACCAGACTTGATAACGCGTTGAGGTCAGACACGTTAGCTACCCCATTTACTCCCCTCTGTCACCCCCTCTCCATCCTCTCTGTAACAAGATCCTAATAACGAAGCCAGAATGTATTAGGAGTCAAGAATCCAACACCACAGGGTCCGCACAGACTAAACAAGTCCAGTTGATGGTGGAAAGAATTGTTCTTTGGGAGAAATGCGTCCAGTGGCCATGCCAGAAAACATAAATACGGAGCGAGCCACCAGGGCCCCTTTGAAACATCTGTGGTGTAATTAATTGTGCTAATGCCTGGGTGGCACTGTCGTCACCCAGGAATAATCAGCTGCGGATACATTTCTATTGTGATTCTGAGGTATGCAAATTAACTTTCCCTGCGTCTGCTTCTCTTACTTTATCTGCCTCTCCTAATCAAATCTGATCTAGCCTAAAGAAATACTATTTATTTGAGACTTTTCTGGTGCATTCAGGACGTTCAGAATTGAATATGGCCCACTTGCTGACCTGAGCAGACAGGCCCTGTAACCCTGCAGGAGCTTACTCTCTCAACTTCTAACAAAAATCCTGATAAGGAAATTTGAGGGGGTTTCAACTTGAAACCTAAGAAGTGATTGGTTTGAATTACAAAGTCTGCTTATGTTTGCAGTGATTTCTTTACTGCCAGGGTAATATATCAGACATAAAAGCGTATACCTCCCTCCTGTATCATGTGGGACGAATTCATGCCCTGTCTGCATATTTTCTGGTCTTGAGTGACAAATGTTTTTCACATGTACTTGGCTTTGCACAAACAGTTTATAGATCCATCACTATCAGATTCATTTCTAATACTGTGATACATATGGTAAGTATTATGACACAATGACACATAGACACACACACACGCGCGTTTAAATTATGAAGTTGCACTCACGCGAGTGTTCCCTGCACATTCCAGTCGTTAAACATCAACTAATTAAGTATTAGACTCCACAGAAACGGACCGGCTTGCACCATTCAAAGAAAAGCTGATGCCTGTCTGTGCTGCAGGCGGCGATGTTGAACTCGTCCACACGATGACGTATAAAATGTGCACTATGTTACATGTATGGACATGTGCATATGTTTCGACATGTGTTTAAACAGAATAAGTGGAGGTCTCTTTGCTTGACAACAGGTGCCTTTGTGTTTTCCTTACTCTCAGCAGAATAAACCCTGCTGTCAAATGCTCTGAAAATAACCAGCATGCAATAGTTACTAAAGTGAAGACTGCCAGCTAGTCGGTGTTGCTGTTAGCAATACTTTACACTAACATTTTGAAATGCTATGGTTATTCTCCAGTTACTGCTTTGCATTTGTTTTGGCCGAGGCGGGTGGTGATGTGATGACTTGTTGAAGGGCATAAAGGTTCTGGTCACAGCGATGTGCTAAGCGTGTGGGAAGGGGACATGTGTAAGCAGTGAGGACTGAGAATACGTCACTGCTGTGAAATGTTAGTAACTATAGATCCTCGGTTGCATGAGTGTCAGCTCGTCATGCAGTACGTGTGGGATTATCTGAGTTTCACCATAAAATGATTTCAACATGAAATTAGGACTCATTAGACGGCATGTAAAAAATCCTGAGAGATCACTTACTTGTGGACCTAAGACCACACTGTACAAACATATGATGATGGAATAAAAAGATGTGACACATTCAGACTAACCCCCAAGAAAAATAAAAAAATACTACTTCTTGATTTACCTTTTGGGATCCACCAGCTTGTAGAGTTTCCCACTATGTGACTGTGCCATGCTTTTACTGCTTGCCAGGATGTAGACTTCGCCTGAAAAAGAAAGAGGAAAGTCACATGGAAAGAATCCATCTGCATGATCTGCATTCCATACAATGTGCTAAATACTTTCCAGTGATTACCCAATGCTTGAGGACACAAAAAGTGCAATAACATGTAAACATCATGTGCAAGAAAGAGGATAAAAGACAAAAGGACAGGACATAGGATACAAGATGAAATGAATTAGTATAGCTAAAGCTTCTGCAACGCTGCACTTGCCAAAGGACTTTCAGAAAAAGTTTAATGGGACAATTGGATACTCATGACTGGGAACCAGGCGGATAATTTAATGAGGAACAAGCCCGCGAGAAAATTCCATAAGGGGACAAATTGTAAACATGTGTCTGTGGGGCCCGTACTTTGGGACACACTCCTGCCCCCTTCCACAATTTTTGCACCACTTGCAAATCATGATCAAATGCAGAATCTTTAAATACTTCATCAAATAGTGACTCCAAGACCTGGCAAGAACTGTGATCGAATGTGTCTGATGGCTGCGTGAGCGATCCACATCATGTGTTCGTTGTAATCAGAAACACCAGAGCTGACAGTTAATAATTCTGAGGGTGTCTGGTGGGGGTCCAACTGGTAAAAATGTTCTGTATCATATTAACCCGCTCACCTCAGCTCACCCTATCTTATCTTAATGCCGCAGCCCCCCATGTAAACAGTAACACATCTGCTTTGTAGGTGGCCCGATACAGCGAGTGGGCCATCGGAGTGTTATTGCTATCTTATGGAAATAACAATTAACCCACAAGTAAGTATATACTACTTAATATCCTGTTGGGAATGTGCCATTAAGGTAAAGTCAAACAGGTATTAGTTTCCCTGTAGTTTAGAATGTCACTTCCTGCTGGCTGGGTGTTGCAATTTTCTCCAATTTTCAGTTGTGGTTCTATGATCTGTTAAGAGTAAAAGCTTACAAACGTCTTGTTAAATAACCAACTGGAAAATTCCACACTATAATGTAAATATATAAACCACTGATAAATATACAACAAAATTACTCAAAGTCATGATTTTTCCATAGTTTTGACATCCATCATTTGAAGTCAACAAACCATCAAGGGTTCATGTTGTAAAACTTTCTAAAATATGCTAACACATAGTTGACATTTCTCTGGTTGTTGGGAGGGAGAACAAAACAAAGGGAGGGGAAAAAAAGAAAGAAAAGACAGGCAGAGTGAGACTGAGAATCCAGGAAGAGACAGAAAACAGAAAGTCTGTGAAGAACTTAGAGGGTTTCTTATCAATGTCCTACTAACCCAGTTCATCCTCTCCGAAACCCAAGATGTGTCCCACAAGCATAGAGCCACAGGAACCAGCAGAGCCCAGGCACAGAGCTTTCTCCTGCCACTGTTCACCACTCGCTGATGTTGACAATGTCGACTTCTGAAGGATCCGCAAGTTACTGAGGCAAACGAAACACACAGAGTAGGTCAATTACAGCAGTCATTGTGTGTTAGTATATCTCGTATAGACTGTCACATAATACCCTATGGTATATATTCTCTGCATGACATGCATGTGTCTTAAATTTTCTAGTGAGAAATACAATACAATTCATTTGCAGATCATTTGCCATGTTATAGATGAGATCTGAAAACCAGTACAACTTTTAACTTCTCATAATATGGTTCATTGACCCATCATCTCATCTTCATATCCCACATGGTGGTATTTAAGACCTTGGCTTTTGGTTTCAAAACAAACATCATGCTGGAGCCTTCACTTAGCCACAACAATATGCCCCCCAATTGTAACGAGGCAGAGAATTAAACTACCACACATTAAAAACAAACTTGTTTTTCGCCCCACGTGCATAGAACTTTGTGTTTGCTTTGGCACACGCCGATACAAACATTTTTCAGTGTGAGAAGCGAGGGAAGAAGACAGAATGAAACGCACAAATAAACTGAACTACATGAAGCTGGTATAGTGTATCAGAGCCAAAATCAAGGAGGGCCTAGATCGAGCACACAGGGAATCTATGAAAATTTCACAACACAGTTGCATTAATAATCAGCACTGTTTCGACATTCACCCTTTTTTTCTTACTCACCCATTTTTATCTCCAAATACATAGCTACCATACAGTCTTCTAGACTGGCAGCCCCTGTATATGAAGCCTCCCACAGGTGGTGCCCCTCCACTGGACTGCAGGTCGTATACAGAAGGCTCATTTTCTGAGGAAAAAGGATGTAACATTCTCATTTAGCCACTTCTTCATATCACACTGCTTGTCATCCATATAAACTACTACCACTGCACACAACCGCATCGCAGAAGCAATCACTATAGTCATCAATCTGCATTATTCAGTAGTTGTAATCAACGAAGTCACTTGAGCGCATTTAATACTACCCTTCATTACAATTTATGTTTGTAGTAATTGCTGTATTGTTTGTGTTAGATCAAATCAAAAAGATAAACAATGTTTATTTCAGTTGTCTGGTCCATTAGACATAATGGTTGTGTGTTTCCAATTAAAGAGATTTCCATAAGAGCAAGGAAGAGAGAGAAAATCTTGTCTTAAATAGGACAGCAGCATAATTTAAGACTTCTTCCCTGGCAGCCAACTACTGCAGAATGTCTTTATCAAAAGTGGAAGAAAATATTAATCTTCTATGCGTAAGAGTGATGTTGAGGCAACATGGCATGTTTTTTTTTATTTTATTACACTTGTCTTGGCAAAGGGAAATATGAATGGAGGTTTGCTGCCTTTAAAAATTTATGATCCAAGACTTGGTGCGCTCATTTCCCAACTGTAATCACTTTGGAGTTTGGGTAACTGGCTGTCAGGGATCTAGCTCTGTGAGAGTTTGGTTTGTGACAAGAAGCAGTGTTAAACTGGATTGAGAGATCAAGGTTGAAGGACTAATTTGGGTTGCCAAAGCAACGCTCTTTGTAGAGAAGATAACCAGCCCAGCGTGACCTGGATCAGATAGCAGCAATTTGTTTTTTGTAAAGAGATGTAGGCTAAGCATTGTCAGGGCACTGTTATAGATCATCTTCCCAATGTGAGAAGAACGCAGCCTCTCTCAGTTGCGCTTTCAGCAATGCTAAACCATCATCTAGACAGTTATTGCTGCTGACAGCTTTAAATCTTACTTGTGGACACAATCTCACATTCTCTTGGCAAATCTTCGCTCCACAAGGGGGAAATCTTTCTAGATCACATCATTTTTACATTTAACCTTCACTGTCTCTGCACTCAATCCGGTGTGTTTTCTGAACCTGCTGCCAAAACATGATGTTCTTACAAAATGAAAGGCATTTGTAAAAACAGATGTCATTTTCAGCGGAATAAATATGAGAGGTCATCCAAGAGGTTAATGGATTTTCATTTCTTTCTTAGGATGTAATGCCATCAAACAAAGCTGAAAGGTTGCACACAAGTTGTATTTATCACAAGCTACATTGGTATTGCAAAATTAATGATCTCTTTCAAAACGTAATACATCTTTTATGAACATTTCTTGTCAATTTTCATGGAAAATGTAACTCACCATAATCTTTCCCCTTGGTAATCTCCAGTATTCTTCCTGATGATGAGTTTTTGCCACTGGCATCTGTACAGAGGATTAGGAGACTCCCATTGTCCGTCTGAAGACGATCCACTGCACATCTTCAGTGCAGAATGCCAGAGATAAATACAGGAGAAACTGAGGTCATTTCTTGACATTTACCAACTACATGGTAGAAAATTGGCAGAACAACAGCCTGAGTTTACGATACGATTTGCAAAAGACAGCAAGTAGTAGTAACCCAGTTCTGAGAGTTCTGAAGGGTGGATGATGTTGATGAAGTTTCTCGTCACATGTTTCACTCACCTGCCTGGGTCATGTAATCCATGGGCAAAAATTTCAGGTGGCTGGTTGGTGCTGTTGAAGTATGGGTTGTTCCGCGGTATGGAATAAGGTGACGTGCAACAGTCCGTGTCCACGTCTACCCTCAGGACAGACCCTGTGAAATCACTGCATTCAAACACACACACATTAAAAACACCTTCGCAACTCAAAAAGAAATCCAGAAGCACTCAATCATTTGTGCAAGATCATCTGGCTTGTAATCTCACCTGAGTCCATCCATTTCCTCCATGTCATCCAGGGTGATCATGCCATCTCCCAGGATGATATGCAACAGACCATCAGGGCTGAAAAGCAGTTGGCCTCCTAGATGCTTCCTGTGCAGCTCTGCTACTTCCATTAGCACCCGTACAGTCCTGGTGTCCACTTGGTTCGGGTTTTTCCTGATGAAATATATAAAACATCATTGCCTTTCGGTTTTTGACATGATTCAAAAGTTACGATTCCTACATGGCAAAGTGACAGATATCTATGAGAAATCCACAACATTTCGGTACACCCTTACTTTAAAAATAATTTTGTGATTGAGTGGAAAAACACAATGGCATGGATAAGAGGTGCTGACATGTCATAACAAACAAAATCAAACATTTAAAAACTCTGGAGACATTTAGTTTGGATGTAATGCACTAGCCCATTAAGGCGAAGACAGTGGGTGGAACTCTGAAGATGTAACACAGACTTCAAAATGTTGCACAATTCCTAGTGCAAAGTGAGGATTTGGCTTCACGGTATCAGTAACAAATATTTCATGATGTGTTATTTTGGGTAGTCCTGCAATTTTAAAAAAGCAGCTTGCCAAAGAAAAAAGTGGTCTCTTAAACTACCATCAAATACTTTAACTGTCACTTCTCTATTGGACCCCCAAATTAAGGTCTATACGCTGCAGTCGCCGAGACTGCGTGCCAGGACTGTAATTAAGATTAGGTCATTAAGTCAAACATACAACTGTGATTATGCAAATTAAAAATGTAACACTTAATCACGCTTGTGAGAACAGGCGGTTTTCTTAATCACGGGTCATTGTGAAGGGAGTGTGAAGTATCTACACAGCAAAAGGCAAAACGCAGCTGTCATCAAGCTCAGTCTTGCAAATGAAGGGCTATTGCATATTTAGCAAACAGTGAAAGTTAGTTTGACCTACATTCTTAATCCCCATAAGAGAAAAAAACATTTCATTGCATGTTTAGAAAAGAGTACTCTGCATGCCCTTGAAACTTTCTATGTCTACTATAGGAGCCTAAATGCATAATTTTAGTCATTCAATATTTGGACAACAATTGAGGTTCATATGTTAAATGGTGATTATGTTTATTTTCTAAGAAAAGGACTGTTTACAGTGTTTAGAGAGTTACAGTAAGTATTTACAGTTCAGATTTGTGTGTATTGCATTTGTAATATTTGGGAGTATGTTGTGGCTTTCTAGTAACTGTGCAACTTTAATTGCCTTTTGATATGCAAGTATCTGTGTGGGTGCGGACACCTGGTCAGACATTCAGTCGTGGAGTGGTGCCATACATTTTTTTCACCTCTCTCTCCCTCACTCCTTTTCTCATTTTTGGATAACTGTTAGTTATTGTTTTTATTACTTTGACTGAAGTACACAGTTGAACCTACAGTAATCGAAATGATCCTGTGGATTTTTTTTGATGTGGATTACAAGCTGAAGCTTCATTAATAAGGAAACTACATTTGCTTTGATTAGCATGGTGTCTCTCTTATTACATTACTGTAAATGCTTACTTTCAGGCCCTATTCAGAAATGAATGCATCAAGGAAACCTTGTCATATAAGAACCTTTAAGCAATTTTAGTTAAATAAGTGCAACCTGCATAAAGAAATTTCCAGTCTATAATAATCCAGTGAAAAAATCAGATGTTGTAGGCTGTAATGCAGCTGAGGCATTGGTGTCCTTTCAGGCACTGAGATACCCATATTTGAGGTAGATTTGGCACACACTTCTCCTATTACCTTGAAACGGTGTATTCAACCACACGGAGAATGTGGTCGTGTGGTCCAATGGCCCAGCGCTCTTGGTTGGTGGTGTAGGAGACGTAGAGCTTGCCATTCTTCTTGTAATTGGGGTGGAATGCCAGGCTTAGCAGGCCCCTTTCATCTCCACCCTGCAGTCAGATGAGAAACACAAAAGATCCAGGAGTTAATTATGTCCCTCCTCGGCTTCTGCTCGCCTGTGTGGGGATGGAATCACCCCCCTCGGCCATCTTCATCATCACCAAGACCACTACATGCAACCCCTACACACCCATCACCCCCTCCTCCCCCCATCCCCTTTAATTCTTCAACCTCTCTAATCCCCTTTTTTTATTTATCCATCACATTCCCTTTCACACCCCTGCTATTCTCTCATTCTTTCTTTTTCTACCCTCGCCTGTTTCACTTCACACCTTCACCAACCTCCTTGAATATACCATTACCAACCATTATAAAGCATTTGACTCTGAGTAGAGCTGCACCTCCTCTACAACCCCCCGCCTTTGCCCAGTCTTCTCTGCAGCCTGGTTATGTGCGCTTGTCCTCAGGGTCGGGGGCCCCTGTGACGCCCAGGCCCTCCCGGTGGCCTCCATTGTGCAGTGATTTGTGTGTGTAATCTTTGGGGGATATCCGTGAATGCTACGCTGAGTGGCTGAAAGAATTTATTAGCTCACTCACAGTTCATAGAGAGCACAAAAGTGCAGAGTGCTTCAGTCCATGCTTTTTGCTCCCCGTCCCCTCGCTCTTTCCCGGTTTACACAAAATCCATGCAAAATTCAAGGCTTGGGTGGGGGGGGTTGGGGGTGGAGGTTAGAGGGGCAGAGTAAAAGAGGAAAAAAGAAAACCTAAACAAGGAAGAAGCTGCCAACTCCCACTGTCTTGGCAACATGTTTAGAAAACATCTAAATTGCTTGTGTAATATGTAAACCTTTGTCTTACCCCGGAGGCAGCTACATCAGTTGTCACTACCCTGGTGGTCCTCCCATCATAGTTAGCTGTAATAATCAGCTATAGCATTTCATTCCCTAGGCAAGGCAAGCCAGGTCGGCCTTTTATTTATGTTGTACTCTCCCTCACTATTTCTTCTTGACAAAAGCATGAACAGAATGCTAGGCTAAGGTGTGAAGAATGTTTATGAAGTGGTCCCTGTGTGATTGTATCGCAAGACAGCTTGATTTCTTTTGTGTTTTTGTTTTTTTTTTTTTAACTTTCACTAGCAAAGTAATAAAAGAAACGAAAGTGAGCATCATGCAAAGGAGTTATCCCACTCGTGGCAAACGAGGACACACCATGTCAATTAACACAGCTGTGTCATCCCTCAGGTATTCCCTCTTAAAAAGAGCAAAACAAAAGGAGTTCAGAAAGAGACTAGAGTGGCAGGCTCTGGATAGGTGTAGTCTATGTCACAAGCCAAGGAACACACATCATAAATTGGTGCACTGGATCTTCTAGTTCTGTATGGACTGCATTAAGCCCTGCCCAGTCAAACGCAGCAGTGACACAGGCCACATGCGAATGCAAAAGAGATGACTCTTTGCGAAGGAATGCACTTGAAGTACCAATGAGCAACAACAGAGGCCCACATGATAAGCCACAGGGGTTCTATAAATCTGAATATAAAGTGAAATGTTGTGAAAGTTGACAAATAAATCTCCACCCCAAAAGGCAGAGTTCCTCTGCAAAAATTTATGAGTACTACTAAATGTCAGATCATTGAAGTCAAATAAAAAAGGAGTTATGTGGGAGTGGATACAGCACACTATACAGCTGCATGTTAGTTGTTAGTCAGAGCAGAGGTGACTGCACTTTGCCAAAGAATGTCAAAAAGTTTCATCTTGGGAAGAGAAATAATCCACCTCACCTTCAAATGCTGGATCCATATGGTGGATTTGGGGATGCAGTGACCCACATCCCCAAAATAAACTCACCATAGGGAGTGGGTCGAAAACCACAACACCAAAGAGGCCTAGATCTAGCGCCAGAAGGGGGGACCACCAAGATACACAGTGGTTAAATGAGCTGAAATATTAGCTTCCTTGCTAATGACTAGCTCCTTCAGCAGCAGGCGAACAGCAGAGCTGGCACCAGAGCCATAAGAAACAAACACTGCACCAGAGAGCCTTTCACTGCACAGCCAATCCAAGGAGATACTTTGATTAAAAAAAGACAAAGTGCCAACATGAGCACTGATTGTGGCAAAAACAACTGCCAAAACCGCAGTAGGTAAGATATTCTTGGCACAGCTCAAAAACGAATACACCGTATAGCCATCACATGACATTGTCCATTGTGAAGTTAAATTAGAGGTTTCCCATTGTGCTGCCTTGTGTCAAAGAACATTTAATTAGCTACCACAATGTGTGCACTTACGCTTTCTTTAATTCTCGTGTCATTGAATCGATCTTTCAACTGTGCATGAAGACGAGGGACGATTTAAGGGTCGGCTAAAGATTCTCTGCTTTAATACATAGTAACTTCATTAGGACATTATTCCTACACAGCAGATGTTAATGTTGCCATAGAGCCTTACATCTTATAACTTCTATCAAACTATACAAATTTCTCTACAGTGTCAACTTAAAACACATTCCGTCCATTTTCCTCTCGAACATCTTTGTCTTTTTTATGACTGCCATCATTCTTCTACAGCCAGGCAAGGGGTTCTGATTGAATCTCTCATGAGGTATTATCTCTTCATTTTTCACAAACACCTGCCTCTGCATTCCTCTTTTCCCTCCAATTCTGTTCTCTGGGGCTCAGGCTTTGGCACTGTCAAAGTGTTGGCATCATTCCACAGAAAGCTGGGAAAGAAAGTGAGGTGCAGGGATGAGGGGCGGTTGTTATCTCACATCTCACGGTGCATTACATGGAATGCTGACCCTGTCTGAGTGGCCGCGGCAGTGACACTCACACAACGCCCCGATTTCCAATCCTGCAGGGGCAGCTGTCTTTGAGTCCTAGTGACGCATGTGTTGGCTCACGCATTGTTACCCTCAACCTTTTGATCCGTCCTTGCTGGCTCATGGGCATTCCTCACACCAAAAGACATTCCACATGAGTTGGTTGGAGCATAACAATGTATACGCCCTTCACTCAATGACTACCTGAAGCATGTATGCTGACACCTCCCTCACACACAAGACAATACGCACACCTCCTGTGTAGGATCCTCGGCTTTTCTCTTGTGCAATGAGGATCACACAGTCAAATATCCATTGCAACCTCCCCACCTGTTAATACATAAATTCTATGGGAGATACGCAGCAATCCCATGATACCGTAATCCTCCCACCAACCAAGACTAAGATGCGATCCATCATCTGAGCCATAAAGTTCATAGAAAGACTTTTTTTTTTACTGCTACAATTCAGCACTTCAGCTTTCACAAGCAGACATCCCACTGTCTGAGGATAATAGTGAGATCAACATGAGTTTGACCCCACCCCTGCTTCTAGGCAGAGTAAATAGTGAGGATGAGTAAGGCCACTTATTTTAGTCTGTATGGGAGCAGCCCCGAGACTCTGATGACCGCTGACAGTGCAGAGCAGCAGACAGGAATAATAACATGCTGTGACTTATTTGTTTAAGCAGTGAAAAATTTTATTGGAGCCCCCTCCTCTTCGTCCCTGTTACACGGGCTAATACATGTCAGTGGACTGTCAGCTTTGGGGTGCCGCTCGCAGATGTCTTCATTTACAACACTCACTGTAACTATCACAGATGCTGCTCTGGAGTGTCTTCACTGAAGCTGCACAGTGCAAGATGCTGTCATTGTTTGAACAGTGGCTGAAGCTTAACATCCAAGTCTACCAAGAGCACTATACATCACAGAATAAAGAGAAGATTTTCATATATGTCAAAGAGAACCTTCTGTGGCTTTAAATAAGTTCAAGTTATATTTTAATTGTGCCTAAATGACAAATTTATTTCATTTTGTTTATTTGGTAGCAGAGCTCTATTGGCTGAAATTAACTCAACAACATTTTTTTTAATACACCATCAAACTAACAAACAAGAGTCCAGTACTTCCACATCTCATCACTGAACAGAACGACAGAATGTTGGATGTTTTTGTTTGTGTGGAAGACACAAATATTGGTTATCAAATTTCAAATGACTGGAATAGGAACAATTCAAATCTGCTGTATAGAAAAATTGGTCCAATCAGGTTTGGACAGACCACTAGGACGATGACATGGGTAGTGTGTGGTGTGTGTGTGTGTGTGTGTGGTGGACTAGAGTACAGAGATTGAATTTCAGGAGGAGAACACCCACAGCGCAGCGCAAAGCCCACACCACCACAGCACAGCATTGTTTCTGTGCAGTTCAGCCTAATTGGCACCGGGGGGATCCATGCAAGGAGGGGGATAGAAACGGAGGAGGAAACACAGAACATTACAATCAAAGCATGTGCATGGGGCCAATGATAGACCTGTTATCTGCCCTGTCTCCTGGGTGCCTGGGTTCCTCTCTCTGTATAAAGGCAGCTCCATCCTGTTGATGCTGCCAGTAAACACCTTAGCCCTCCCCTGCTCCCATCCACCTCGTGTGGCTGGGAGCCCGTTCTGGCAGCCAACATCACAGAATAGGACTCCTGGGGCCTGTGCAGGGATTGAGCCACGTCTAATTGTCATAATGATGACTTTATCCACAACCAGTTTGGATTGCACGATGATAAGAAAGCTGCGCAGAGCAGAGAGAGCATCCTGCAAGAAGCAGTTGCATATTCAAATGCTGTGCTCCGTTTGACTCCTTGTAAACAAAGGGTCTTGTCAGTGGAGGAGCAGGAGGCATGCGTGATAGATAAACTTCCTGTCTGGGAGTGTGCCCCCAAACATCCCAGCTACACCATCTCCTTGTGCGATCTTAACAATTCCAGAACAATTTTTAGATTTGAAATCTGAGATGCAGCCATGATTATGGATAAAAAAAACTGAGATGTCAAAGGAGCTAAAGTGTATGTAATATTAAAAACAATGCATGACAAAATCTTGCCATATTTCCACCATCACAAGAAGACATTTCAAGAACCTGCACCACACCACAGCATGTGATTTGTTGACAAACATCTACTCTACAAAACATCTGACATAGCAATCTTGAAACATCCGCAACATGCTCGAAAGATATACAGTAAATGATTAAAACTGCATCTGCACTTCTTTTTTTTTTTTGCCTTGCCTGTGTTTGTTTTTCTTGTTCGCTTTGGCTCAACACACCATATACAAAACTAACCCCTCATCATTTTCCACTAAGAGAGATATTGAAGTTGATATTGAAACCTGCGAGCCAATTGTTGCAGTCATCATGTGGGGTATATTGAGTAAGTGACCATGATATTGGAACCCTTAAAGGAAATATATGGGAGAGATTAAGAAAGCCATTAACCCATCTTGTGAGAATTAGCAGTAAATTAGCAGTGAGCACAATGTGTGCTGTACGTACAGTTAATTAGCAGATAATAGTGTGATGATTAGGCGCAACCCGATTTGATGAATGACTGCTTGCTTGGTATAATTATATAATTGAATGCTAATAGTGACCAGGCACCACTTCCAAGGGATTTGTCTTGGCTGGAAATGTTTCCTCCCACGTTTACATAGGTGCGAACAGTTGCATTGTAAAGACTAGGGTTAGGACACCACCCCCTCACTCCTCTACTCTGGAAATGTATCACAGAAATATTTTGTTCATCAGCCTTTGGTTTTCTTGTTCTTGTAAACCTTACATCCAGGCTTGATTTACATGCTACTTCTGCAAGTTCATTCCTACCTTGAGACCGCTCTGCACCAGCTTGTGGATGTCCAGGAAGGGCTCCTTGATGAGCTCAAGATCATGGTTGAGTATTCTGACAATACCCTCCCTCTCAAGGACAAATAGCCGCTGAGATCCATCCCCACAGTGAACCACGGCCACCGGCTGCCTCAGACCACTCAACACCTCCTGGGCACAGTAGCAGTTGTGTTTTTGTTTCCTGGGTAACAAAGAAGGTACAGGAGATCAGAGACTGATAGTGGTGGTAAGCATTAAATAATCATAACAACAGTTACACTTGAAATTACAATACAACACCATTAGTTTCCATTAATAAGTGCTGAAAAGAAAAAGCTGTCAGTAAATTCAACAACAACCCAATTACATTGCTCCTTCATTCCAATGCATGACGTCAAATGTGCACTGTGAGGTTTTCCTCGCCCTTGCTTAATTGGTGACTTGGACAGTGTTTTGCACTATTTTCTATGCACCGGATCAAACCACTAACAGCCCACTGCACATCATTGTTCTTCATGGTTTTAATTGGAATTTTTAATTTCTCCTGATTTGACTCCCTCTACGTCTATCTGAGGGCACAACAAGTACACAATCATTTCCATCTGTAGTCTATCTGGACAACAAAGTCTCACTCTGTAGCTGAGATCCACTGGTTCCCTATTTAAAAACAACTGGTTCACCATAAAAAATCGTGCACGGCCTCAACCAGATTGTTCAAGTTGTATCTGTCTGGCCGGTTGCAACTTAAGGCTGTGAAAGTCATCAGCAGTGTGGCAGATTATGATATCTTAAGGATGCATTGGACACACATATTTTATTAAGAGCCATGAAATATTATAGGTCTACAAAAGCCCCATTCTCCTCTCTGCATCACTGGACTCGCTCAACCACCTGTTCCCTCTCCGTCTTTCCATCTTCATTCAAAAACACCAGCTCTGTGTGTATTATAGCATGTGCGCGTCAACTCTGTCTTTTTAAGAGATCTGGCAGAAGTAGTGCTGGATGTTTTGACCCACCCACGTCTCCCCTCTACTGTGCAGGTATCTGGCCAGCCTGTAGAGACAAGGCCAAAAACAATTGCAGGTTTCTTACTTTATAACCAAGCAACTCTACGGACCTCATACCAGCCCATAACTAACACACACACACACACACACACACACACACACACACACACTAGTAATGGATAATGATGGATTCTTTCTTGTCCTGTCCTGTTTCTATTGTGCGCCCAGAATGAGTGACACACTCAAAAAATGCACAGCTATTCCCTGCGTATTGCACAAGGAGCACATGAGTATTTAGAGCTCCACGCCAAAGTAGAATTTTGGCATTTTCCCCGAGCCTCCCAACATTCAGGAGTCCTGCTTTATGTCATTTGGTAGACCTCTCAGAGGACAAGGTGGGTGCAAAAGCAACAAATGAACCCCTGGTTCTTTGACTGTTATTTGATTGAATGTTGGTTGCTGCTATTCAGGTGCACATGCTGCTTGGCTCTCTTGCCTCAGGGAAAAAGAGAGATGAAAGGCATCTCCCCATGGCCAAAGGACAAAGCTCTTTGTGATACAGACCTTTGCAGTGAGGGAGGCAAACTAAACGACACAGGATAAGCATTTTCATTATGTGTGCAAAGCTTGACAAAAGCAGTCTGGGCAAACTTTAGGATTAGTATGGTATGGCTTTTCTGCCTGAAAGTATGGGCCGCGTCAAAATTGACTAGTAATGGGACAGAGGCTACGTCTGTTTCAACAATAACATAAAGCTCACAGCTGAATGTCATGAATTTGAACTCATAAGTACTAATGAAACCTGCAAACTTGAGTTGGCTGAAAAACATTTCAAAACTAGCCAAAAATAATACGAAATGGTAATGTGCACATCTTCCATGGTGTAACTAAATCCTCAAATGGAATAAAACATGGTAAAAGTCAGACTACAAACCTGCTGATATCTTCTATTTTCTCATCTCCCAAGTAGTTGGAATCTTGCCCTTGTGGTTGCTTTCGTTGAAAATCTGGAAAGCATAGACTGGCATCCCTCCTCCCATAGTACTGGCAGAACTCATCCACATCAGCTTGGAACAGTTCTAGCAAACACAACAGATACAGACATAGACAGAGGCTCTTACACTTACTGTAGATTCTGCATGGTTAAATTACTTCATAAACTGGGCTCATGTAGTCAGCTAAACCCAGAAAATTAAATGAAAATTCTCCTAATGTTGTTTTTATGGTACTTTATGTAGCGTATCATGGCTGCACTAAATTTGTGTGTGTGTCTGTGTGTGCGTGTGTCTGTGTGTGCATGGGTATGTGTAGAGAGAATGAAGGACTAAATGAGAGTCAGAGGAAGAGAGAAAGGATGTGATGTGATGTGCTTGTGCGTTGGGGAGGGCTGGAGTTATGCTTGATGAGCCAAACCAAATTCTGGCTAGACTGGTCTGAAATGAACAAGTGAAGAGAAAATGGGCCAAACCAAATGAATCACAGATTAAACTGGGTTCTGCAGTGAACTATGCCTCTTCCAGAGAGCAAAAAGATTGCATTCTCAATTTTAGTTTACGCTGTCAGACTGATTTATAAAATGATGCCTGATTCATCCTAATGAAATTCTATGGAAAAACTCAGGCTT
Source organism: Decapterus maruadsi (assembly GCA_030347415.2). Classification (NCBI taxonomy): domain Eukaryota; kingdom Metazoa; phylum Chordata; class Actinopteri; order Carangiformes; family Carangidae; genus Decapterus; species Decapterus maruadsi. The sequence goes on from CM064901.1 coordinate 12,829,859, forward strand.
TCTTTGAAGTCTGTTCGACAAAGTTGCAGACAATGATTAGGTTGGATTTGATGGTCCGTCTTTAAGTATTAGTTAGTTTTGGTTGCTTAAAGCATGGAGCATGGAGGTGTTGGTGGACTCAAGCTGTCAGTACTGTAACTGCCGATGGGCAAACAAGAAGACACAAGTGGCTGAGGTGGCCAAAAGACACACAACGTTCTGGATATGGCCATCTTGGCTGCCAAGCTCCTTCAATACATCTTAGTATGTATCAGCTGAATCAAAGATCACATGAGGATTGGCTTTGAGTCCTGTTGTTTAGTGACATTTCAGTAGAAGAGTTCTTAAGAATGATATTATACCTGCAAAAACAGTATACTGTATACGTTCACCCCAGTACATGCTCCTCTGGCTGAGACAAGAGATTCAAAGCACAGAGATGTATGATAAATTACGCTACGTGTAAGTTAAAAAATGTATGACCCATCTTATGACTGGTCATATGCCACCCTTGCATGGCCACACATGCAATGGCATATCACAAAGTCATAGTCCATTCACATTTAGTTGGTGTAGAAGCTCTGCTGACAAAGGCTCAACACAACTCAACACAACCCAGTCAAACAGAAACTAGACTGCACATCAAGAACAGAATTTGAAGTGACAGTAGTTTAATTTATCATCATATGTTCATACTTTTCTCCAGGAATTCAGCTAAAATGGGCAAAGAAAATAAATTTAATTCTTGCTGTATGCAAGGTGAGGTGTAGTTTATTCAAACTGTTCTTGAATACTCAATAACACATGGGCACGGCACGAGAAATGAAATAATCAACCTGTTAAATATGGCATGTAATTACGAATAAACAAAAAATGTTTTCCGGCTGAAAGATATTCTTTGCTTTTGTTGCCAGACAAAGACGTGATGTTGCTCAAATACTGACTGACTGTATTCTACTAATTTAGCATGTGAATTCTGCCCTCACATCATTCCTTATTTCCCTTTGGCTGGTTTGTTTACCTAAAATGTTTCAAATCCAGAGCCAAAAGTGATCTGCGTAAACATGGTAGTCACACACAGCTACGCCTCCAGCCAGTGCAGTCACAACATTATTCCCGGCAAAAAGCGAAGTGTGCAGTGGGTCTCAGAGGCCCTTTGCGACCTAAAAACAATCTTACCAATATTGTTTCCTTTAGTCAGTCCCTCAGAGGAAAGAGGAGAGCAAATACACCAGTGATAAAAACACAAACAGGACTCTCCCTGTTCCTCCTTTCATCTCCCTCTCCTGCCACACACCGACCGCAAGGGCTAACCGCACCAAATACTAGAGGTGATAGGATATCCCCTCAAACATCTAAACACAACATGAAGATCAAACACACACAGAAACACACACACACATCCCTGGCTATACCACCCACCCACTTGTGTCTGCAGTTATCTTAACCATGCTGGTCGGGGACCTCGGGTGCAGGCTGGGGGAAAGAGTGAAGAGGGGAGGACATAAGAGCAGGGGAGTGCAGGGAAGGTGGGAGGCCTCTATGCAGAAGTGAGAGTCAAGGCAGTAAATGTCTTTACGGAGAAATAGGGGCTAAGTGCACAGCCTAATCAAGGGCCAGTGGGAAGTTTCATGGGAGCAGGACGACAGTTATGGATGCTGTAAAGGCTACTGTTTCATTTTAAAACCTTTGGCCAGCCATTTCGAATTAGCAGAAGTGAAGGACTTGTCATACTGTCGGTTCACGTGTGTGGTTATTTTCAGTGTTACTGCCTTACTGCGTATTTAAAAATGGCAAAAGAAATGTTGCTGTCTATGTAAAACAGATTGAAAAAGCTTGGAAAAGAGAGGAGGAAGAGTATGAAAAAGGAAAAAAAAAAGATAAGCAAGAAAGACAGACAGTGTAAAAAAGGATAGAGAGGTGGAGAGACACAGAGAGAGAGACAGAACTCTGTCCATATTCCCGGCTCCCCAGCGCTAAAGTTATACTTCCATCTGGTTATCTTCCAAGGCAACCTGGGTGGCCCACCCTAAGTACTTGACATCTTGATGCACTTCAGCAGTTTTACATACACACAACCTTTGTAGAAAAATAAATGTGTCATTCGTCACCACATATGCTGATCTGCGGAGGGTGGAGGGGGGTCTGAGCAGGAGGAGCACGACACTGAACAGAGGGAGGGGGGATTCTTCTCTGGATTCCTCTCTTGAGCTTTTTTGGTTTGACTCTCTGAGCCCATATGTCTATCAGCTTATGAGAGAGTCATGTCATTCCAGACAAGTTTTCTTCTGCTTTCCTCTTTCCGTGCTCCGTGGCGTCACTCCCGCCACCATCAGTGTAGTTCAAATGTTGTACATGATATGCCAGCAGGCCATTAGATGCAGACTCGGATGGACTTGGATGGAATGTATGTGTTTGATATTTGACGAGAGCTGCAGCATACCATGTGGGTGGGTTGCAGACAAATGTGTTTGAAACTGTTCTGTGTTTGCAAATCTAGGCAGATCTAATCAGTTTGTGGCGACAGAGATTGGAAGAAGACTTGGCTGGAGGAGAAAAGACAGTCAAAAAGTGTTTGATCATGTTTGGTATGCACTCTGAAGGCACAGGTACCTGTGATCTTGCATCCCTTCAAAGGAAATTGTTCTGAAGACCAAATGCTTTCAAGGGGAAGAAGGGTTCCAATCATTTAACAGTACCATATCCACAAGGGAAACAGTTGCATCAATGAACTTTTTCCCTGCACTGTGGATTCTTCCATCTGACAGTAGAGCTCATTGTCAGAGCCAACAGGGGCCAGCGAACAAACACTTGAACTACGTTTACATTCAAGTTAACCTGCTAGTTAAAGAGCAGAGTATGAGACTCGGGTTTTTAAGTAACAGGTTATGTTTGACGAAGGCAAGTAGTGGGCAGTCATGTCTAGACCACAGCTAGGGTGTGTATGCATCCCAAATACAGAATCAACTCCAGGAGTTGAGTCCGGTGAGTGGTATCCAGAAACAAGTCATAAAATAGTCCATTCTGCTCGAGTCAAGTTTTCTGGTACACTGGTAGGACTGGGCATGTTTTTGTTAGTGCATGTGAGAAATTTGTTCTCGTACTGACCTTTGCAAATTTCATATTTTCCGTTCACACGTCAGGAAATGCCTCAAATCTGTGTATTGTTACTACACTCAAGGTTTTCAAAAAGTGAAATATTTGCAAGTCTATGCTGCCTAAAATAAACTTCCATGATCCAAACAACCCCATCAGAAACAAGAGATCTAAATTTTCTGCACCAGGTGCCATAAACACAGCTAGCCTGACAAAAAGCACAAATGCTGCTCCACTATTTGCAAGACCAAATATGCTGGATCAGTCTGCAGTCTAATCAGCAAACTGTTGCCGCATCTGTAAAGGCAGGAAAATTTACTGATACATTAAAAGTGCAACAGTAAAGCAAGGAGCGAGGCAGCAAGCAAAAGCAAACGGGTGAGACAAGCTCAGCAACAAATGGAGGTGAGGTCAGATGAGGTAAGAGCTGGATAAATAAATATTCACAGACCAGACTACTGACGCACCACTTCTTGCATAAGTCCAAAAATCTGCCAGTTCTACATGTGCAAGCTGAGTCTCAATGAGAAATGAAGCCTGGTGTGAATTTTAATTTATCTCAATCACAAGTGTCAGTATCATTTCAACTGTAATCAGAGAGTATAGTGTGTGCCTACTTCCTCCATTCATGTGTATGTTTGCTTGTTATCACCGGGTAACCACACAGGAGCTATAATTCGAGTCACATTCATGGTCATTATTATTGGTGTAATTACCTGGTATGTGCCCCCTGCAGGTGTAGTAGAACTCGCGGCAGAAGTCCTGGCAGAGTCGCGGCAAGTCTGGCTCCCTGTGTGGCATCTTATCCATGTCCAAGGAGTGGAACAACACCTGGGCATTGGGGGAGCAGCGAGCACACTTGATCTCCTCCAGGAGACGTCCACATTCAGTGTTGTTGGTGGAGAAAATCTGGAGACCACACACAACAAGGACCAATTCCTGATTAAATGGTGGGCTGTTAACTTTTACCTCTCTCTTCACATTGCACAGGCAAGCCAACATGTAGTTTAGGATTAGCTGGGTATTTGGAGATGACACGTGATAAACATTTGATTATGAAGCATGCAAAGTTTAGATTGGAGGTTGCATTTTTAAATCTTCATTATCTTAAATTCCTCACAATCTAAGACACTGTTTGAGATTTTCAAGGACTATAACAAATGATCCCAGTGAGTTCAAATTACCTTTTATAGGCAAGTACTAGCCCTTTAAAGTACCTAACTTTTTCAATGTCACATTAGTAGCCTATATTTTGGCCAATGTAATGCTAATTGATGCTTAATTAATGTGTTTAATTAAATGTTTAGGTTTTTCCAACAATAAAAAACAGATGCCTTAGCAGTTTCCAGCGCTCACCAGACTTTTTATATACTCAACAGCTCTAAATTAGCTAATCCCACCCCAGGTACCACACAGAAAGGCAAGGATCTCTGCCCAGCAAAATTACTCTCAAAATACAACGGCACGTTCAGATACAAACTGTATGTGAACAACACCCTGCTCCCTTAAGTAAAGTGAGAAAGTCTCTGGCTGGCAACAAGGTGTGAAGCAACACTAGATGTCAGAAAACCTAGTTCGTATTGCTTTCTACTGCCCAGAGCATTACTTCATGTGCCACATCATATGTTAAATGACAATGCTATTATGGATATCTGTGGAATAAGAAATAAGGGTCACTTGCACAGTGTGAAAGTCTGCAGCATCGTACCACACTGGTTTCATCTCTTTCCTAATTTTGTAACTGAAAACTACCAATTGAGGGGAGGTAGACACACGCACATCCATGTTACCAGGTGCTGAGTTCAAAAAACGTGATCAAGTGACAGAGTGACCCGATGAAGATCCGGCAGGCTCAGTGTCGCGAGTCTTTTTCTCTCTTTTTGATCACTGTACCATCTGAACAACATAATATCACATCATAATAGCACATCTGTAATATCCACTTCTATATCCTTTGATACTGGTTTGTTAAACACTGAGGTTGGAACACCCTGTCTGTTTAGAGAAATAAACAGAGAAATCTCATTCACTCTTTCACTGCCTACTTACCCACGTTCACAAACAGTTAAAGTCAAATTATAATTTCCAAGTCTGACAGATCTCAGAGCATGAAATGAATGAAGCCAAACAAGAGCCTCAAAGCCTGACTTGGGGTCATTACACAAAAGTACACAAAGAGTTAATCCAAAAGAAATTAGCAGGATTATTTACATAACAAATTAGCTGTATTAAAACACAATGTAATCTGTTTTAGGTCAAGAGCTGTGCTGCTTGGGCAGTCAGGCAGGCAGGCTGGTAGTGCTTTGCTCTGTGTGAGGTCCATGTGTAAACACCAATTTAGAGATAGACAGACACATCATTCCCACTCTGGTATCAACAAATTAGCAGTCTGTCGAAGTCAATTACACCAGCGGTCCCAAGGCCAACATATGGACGCCTTACACTTTGCTCTGATTGCAGAACAAACTGCAACCGAGGAAAAGATTTTCTGTTTAGAAGTAGTACAGAGCTGTGTTTACCCAACAGGTGGCGGAACCCCTGGCAATACCCTGAGGGTCTGTCTGAAAATATACTGACCTACGCACAGTAAAGGTCTCATCACAAAATGTAGTAGACATAACGAATTGAAGATGGAAAGAAAGTCTCAGTTATCTGAGGTTCCACATAAAAACTAAATTCTAAACTCTACATTTTATCAAACTGTTTGACATTTTACTCAAAAAAGGGAGCTCCAGGTTGGCTATGACCCTGTATGTGCGGTGTGTTCCTCTGCCTCCATGCCCTCTACACTCATGCCATGTAGTGTTGTGGGCATGCCTGCCCTCCTGCTCTAAATTGCCCATTGATTCTGTGTGCCATGGGCTGGCACAAGGTCCATGGAGAGTAGCATTTGTGTTCTCTCAGCCATGCCCTGTGTCCATATGTTGCTGGGACGGGCTCCAATGTTGCCATCATCCAAACCAGAACAAGTAGACCTTTGTTTGTTGTCTTTTGCTGAATCTCGGTGAGCATGCTCCTCCAAAACAGGGAGAAAATAGCAGCGGGGCTCAGTTGTTGCACTTTTGCTGAGGACACACTGAAACAAGGCAAGAACTGAGCCATAATCAGAAACACAGAGCTGCGATGGCATTAGAAAATAAAACTCTCGTTAACTTGTTTGGCTTCACACTACGCTGCGATGCATTGCTCCACATGGAAGAACAGCTGTTACATTATTACCTCTTTCTAGGACAGCGTCTGCATAATGGCTCTGAAATACCAGTGAAATTGCCAGAACAAACATGTTAATACACAAGGCCACACTTGGGGGTGAGGGGGGGACGTTCTTTTTTCCTTTTCTTTAAATTGAAAGAAATCTATGATGCTCTGCAAACCTCATATGGTCAAAGGAGTGGGAGAGGGGGGGAGAGCACTGATGTAGGCAACACTGAGCTTTAACAAAGCACTTGTCCTCAGGGAATAGGTGTAAGTTGGTTGGCAGGGGGATATAGTGAAGGACACACACCCTCTCAAAGGTATTAACACTTCGACAGGGCTGATGACTGGGAGAGAGTGATGTTCTCCAGCTTCTCCCATTAGTGAAAGCAACAAACACAATGGTGTTGTTATTATTCTTTTGCCATAATCAGAAAGGGGGCTCCGTGTGTGGGCAGTGTAGTGTAGTGGGGAGGAGAAGGAGGAGGAGGAGAAGTCGAGTTCGTCCTATTGAGTTTCCCCCCTTTTATTTGCATGACTTGAGCAAATTAAATGATGCAATATGGCTTTTTGTCGCAACACAAAGTGAGATACCACCCAGCCACTGAATGATTCGAGGAGTGGTTGTTTACATGAGAATGAATCCGCTACAACTTCAGCCCATACAGTCGCCCCCCCTTCCCCTTCCCTTACCCCCACAGAGACCGGGCAGAGGTTTAAAACTTACAACCTACGCTACATTTTCACACTTATTTCATCACTTTGACGGTCGGGAGCGTCAGGTTAGGTGTAAAGCTAGGTTACGCTACATTTATTGGAGCATTTACTAACTCCCCCCCCACCCATCATCGCTGCGTTTACCAAAAACAATTTCCTCGACGTTAACTCGTCCGCAAACACAATTGCTGTTTAACCAACGAAGAAGAAAACAGCTCGCGCTATCAGATCCCAGCTGCGGTAACGTAGAAAAAGAAAGGTCGATGGCTCGTTGTTTTGTTTTTTTGTTGTTTAGAAAAGTACAACCGAGGTCCTACCTACCTTGTTGAGTAAACGGTTTAGCTAGGAGCCTACACACACACATACACACAGTCCTGATGGTTGTAGTAGTACGGTAGTAGCGGAGAGAGTGGCGAGAAGCAACGTAATAAATCGGCGAGTGATTACCATGGTAACGCCGAAGCGCATTGGACACGCTGTATTAGAGTTGCACCAGATTGAGGGAAAGCGAGGCACTTGGTAAACAAAACGTAAAACAACAACACAAACCACTGTAAGTATACTTAGATCCACAACAGGCAAGCAAAACATGCGGATAAACACGTGAGTTATAGTGAACCAGTCCCCACAGGAAGATTTTCAAGCGATTGTTGCGATATAAAAACACACGCAAAACTTAAACCACGGTAAATTAACAGAGCATACGTAGCTCATATAAGGTGATCTACTTTATATGTCTCAAATGGGGACTAAACCTATGGAAGTAATCTACAAAAACGCAAACGTATGGTAAGATCACCTACCACAGCACAGCCTACCATAGGCGCACATGTCCCTATAGGCAATGTTCATATTAAGACTTTTTCACCAGTATAACCAGAAGCAGTAGAAGTGTAGCCTAATAGCTCAGAGCAATTTCTCCCCCCCGACCATCCCCAAATTCAGCTGTCGACTAAAGGAGGCAGAATAACAACGCATGCGGGCTGTAAATGCATCTCCTGAGGCGTTTTAGTGGCAAAAGAAAGAAAGGAAAGGAAAAAACGTGGTGAATGATGGACATTAACTTACCCTGGCATCCCTGCGGTGCAGGATCTGATAGGCAGCTCTCCTGGTGGGACAGCAGGACACACGGGGATACAACCTGTGGCAAACTTCTCCGCTGCTGCTGCTGCCGTCAAGCAGCACTTTTCGCTCCCTTTTCTTCAGCCGCTTGGGCAAGCTTCCGTCGTAACATCGTCTCCTCCTGGGGCTAATTTCTCCCCTCTCGCCGAATTTTGCGTCTCCACATTCCCACACGTTGACCGCGATGGCCAGGACGAGCACAAATTGCAAATGCTTCATACTTTAAAAAATCATTAAAAAAAAAAGAAAAAAGAAAAAGAAAAAATAACGAACCAAGAAAGAAAAATACAAAAAACGCGAAGTGTGTCCCTCTTCTTCTTCTCCTTTTTTTTTTAGGAGAGTGAGGTTAACCTGCAATGCAACATGTGTGTGTGTGTGTGTGTGTGTATATATAGCCTATATATATATATATAATATATATATATAGGCCTATATATATATGTGTGTGTATGTGTGTGTAGCTATATATAGATAGCTATATATGCTATATATATGTATATATACCCTATATGTAATGTAATCAACAAGAAGCCAATTATAGTAAGAAAATTGCAGATATGCTGTTTGTCAAAGCAGGTGTCCTAAATTTAAGTCAAATCTATGAAGAAAGATGTTTAGAAATAAATTATTGTTGCTTCTGCTTATATAATACAACCCAGAAATAAAAAAATAATAATAATATTAATAATAAAAGCAAAAATAAACACAATTTATCCTGATGAACACAAAAAGTCAAACCCACAAAACACCGTGTACTGTAAAAAAGCCGTGACGTTCCTTTCAGATGTAATTCCTTTTGAGCGCAGCAAGGCGGTTTGTGCATGCACGGGGTCAAAAAAACATATAAGAAAATAAAAGTTGTCTCTCACTAAAGTCCTCAGAGCGCTCACATGTTTTCCCGTGCTCTTTCCTCCTTCTTTTTAACCAGCGCGCGAGAAGAGGAGCGAGCACGGTGACGTATGACTTGGCGGGAGCGCGCGTGTGGTCGCAGTCGCGTCCACGTCGAGGTAAACGGTTACCTGGCAGAGCGGAGGACGGAGAGCGGGGGCGGTGGGCAGCCTCACTGTGGAGCTCATGGACCGAAAAAACAAAGACAAGGACTTTCACTCTCCTCCTCCTCCTCAGTCTTATATTCATGATGTAAACAAAATATAATGACTTCTTTTGATTGGCAACTGATGATGATGACAACAAGACAGCAAGAGCAACCTCGACAAAAATATACAGTAGGCTATATCTCCAACTTTTACAAAAACCTGAGTTACTTAGAATATATTTGGAGTATTGTACTTAATACTTTTACTCTATTTAGAGATTACAGAGAAAACCTGTACAAGGTAAAGCATAGTGATAATTCATGAAGCAGGTTATTTTTGTGCATATTAGTTTTTTTTAAGTGTTTGATTAGTATTTTAACAAAAGTCATTCTTACATCACTTTGCACCACGTATTAGAGTTACTTCATGGCCATGTACCAGAGCCAATACATGTTATCTGAAAATCAATCCATGCATTTGCCTGTGATATTGAATAACTGGCATTTGGGGGCGAGGCAATGTGATATTTCTGCAAGACAACATGATGAAAAGGGGGAATATTTTGTTACATCACAAACCAAGTCACGGCTGTTTGACTTTTGTTTCTAAATATGGTCTAAAAGGTTTATTCTGGTGGCCACAGAATGAAAAAATGACATGTGTTACAGGCAGGGTATAAAATTGGCTACGATGTGAATCAGTCACTGCGACCTGATGCCCAGCAATTTGTTGCCCTCCAGTTGGACACACTGTCAGGCATCTTAATTTGGCTCCGAGCAATACCAAACCAAATGTAGGACAATTGCTCTTTCATTCTCCTCTTCAGAAAAGTCACACGATAGCGATCCGAATGGGAATGTCCAACCATGGCAATTACTTCAGAAACAACACCCCCCCTCCTCCTTTTTTTTCTTCTTTTTTTTTTGGGATACTCAGAGAATCTGAAATCAGTTACATTAGCGGCACCTGTTCTTACTTGGGGGTCTCCGGCACTCAGCAGAGCCCCAGCTCAGCTTATCTACAGGAATCTGGAGCGGGTGGAATCCAGGAGGGGTTGGTTTGATTGTGGGCAATTATGGAAATGACTGTGTGTGCTATGAAGCCATGGCAGACCCTGCCAGATCTGACCCCCCACCCTCTACATTCTTTACGTTACCCAACTGGAGACATTTCAGGACCAAGTATAGCCAAAGTGCTACTGCTGTATTCTGAATGTAAAGGGGGTGGGGGTGAGGTGGGGGGGCGGAGGGGGGGGAGAAGGAGCAGGACCATATGGAGAGAGGGAATCTGCCACCACCAACACTAGAGCTCCAAGCAGAGAGAAAGAATATAACTGCATTGTCAAACAGCGTGAAAACATGTGGGATGCAGCTGTGGAGCAGAGAAGAGTACATCTGCAGGGAGAGATAGACCATTAGAGAGAATCACAGTTCGACAGACCTAAGCTGACACAGTCCTACTGAGGCACAGGCTCAGAGCAGACACACACATACACATGACGAAATAAGCAAACACACATATTAAGAGTCTGTCTTGCATGTGTGCCATTAAAACAGAATTTAGCCTCTTGCATTTCTGGTTTTATTACTGTTCTATTTCAGGTGCAAATTCTGACGCTGCCTCTGCTTTAATTCAGCTTTTTAGGATCATGCTGGTAACTGAATTTATACGATATTAGCATCATAATTCCCAGAAAAGAAACCCACCTGCTGGGTCAGTAGGGGAATTCCTACGCACTCAGCTTCTGACCCTGCGAGAAGGATATCCCCATGGATGATGGTTAGGTCTGTGTGTGACCACATAAGGATCAACAACATGGGTCTGGAGGTCTGCGGGCCCCTCATTGCCGCCTCCACTGTTTCCCTGACTGAGGGGATGTTCAAAGTTTACTCTGTTCTCATTCTGTTTCTGCATTGTTTGCTTCGTAACTCAGCATATTAATCATACACAGCAGGACGTATGACAGAACTCCCCTCCTGCTTTTTCAATTTTTCCATTCCAACCAGGCGAAAACCACTGCCTCACACCTCACAGTTCATAAGTCCACCTAGAGTTGTTTCCAGGTGTTGTAAGATTTTTGGCCATCATTTGATTCAGTAATAATTTGTAAACATAAACGAAACACGGCGTCTTTTCCAAATAGCTGTTAAAACTAGAAACTGGTCAATTTTGAATTATATTCCGAATATGATTCACCTATGACACTTGTTTTCAAATGATTAACTTGTAAGCCATGCTCGCCACTTACTGTAACTCCATGGATGATGTTGGTTTTGTCTTCTGTCTGTTGATCTGCCATAGATTGCCATGAAATTACAGACATTCATGACCCTCTGAGGACGTACCCTAAATCTGGAATCACATTTGAAGCAAGGAATTAAGGAGAATCCCATATGGTGCAGGTTAGTTGACTGTCAGACTTCTATTGATATAGCACCCCCAGTGTCTTGTTACTCACTAATAGGCAACTACTGTCATGTAATCGCTGTGATTACATTCATTCAGTCTTTCATTAACGCCCTTTATGTTGTCAACAAATTTCACTGTTAGCATTGCCTTTGATACAGAAGAGTAATTAGGCCCTAATGATTTTCCTCTATTGCTACCATGCGGTTTATATTTGCAGCTTGGACTGATAAATCGCAATAACTACTCAACTGACTGCTGTGAAATGTTTTAAACAAATTCATGTCCTCAGGTTGAATCGCAATCACTTTCATAATCACTCTGAATTTCATTTGGCGTCCAATTCTATGGTTATTGACTAAGTTGACAGCACCAGTGGTAGGTTTTCACATACGCGTTATCCAGAGAAAAATATAAAGACATTTTTGTTGTTTTACAACACAACTTTACTGCCTCGTCAGCTGTTGTCAGTGTTTAATGTCAAATTGATGCTGGTATTAGACACCGTCTAGACATTGAATTTTTGGTACCTGACGCGGCAATCTGCATCTGCGTCACGGTGACATTGGTAGCTAGCTGCATGCCTGCAGGATGTGTTTACATTCTTTCATTTATTGTGTAATTCAGAGTGACGATTACCTACACACACAGATTGATGGAACTGGAGAAAACTCTGAGTATGAGCACATGGAGGCTTTGGCACAAAAACACAAATGGGTCTATACATTTACTAGGAGTGTGACTCTGGCAATCTTTTTGTAAGCTGGCATAGATAAGACTCAGTAAGTGTCATTTGGAAATAATACTAGCAGCAGCGACTTTTCAGACAATATGACTTTTCTCTAAGACCTGGGGTACACAATGCATACGCACCCCAGTTCTCCAGTGCAGAAATGACAGCACATTTATACCCTTTTTCTCAGCTCCATGACTGACATGAAATCATTAATGTCAGCCCAGTGCTAACAGCCGTTCAACCACGTGTGTGCTTTTCTTTCATGGCATCCATCCCTCACCTTGCAGCACACAGCAGCATTGTGTTACTCTCACACCTTCTTTAATGGCCCAGATTTGGCAATCGTACGCCCTAAGGCATACATAGCTCGGAAAGTGTTCACAATGTCATTAATAGTCCTGACAACAGCTTAATGAGCCTCTGCCATCTGTTTATGAAAGCTTCAGGGAAAAGCGAGAGGGAAAACAGAAAATCAGATCCAGTAGCGATTTACAGCTGTGTGAGTGCGCCTGATTTCCACTTGAACAGATATAAACACATGAGGACATTTTAAGTGTAGTGACTTATGCAGCGTCATCTACAGTGAGTCAGTGACTGAGCCTGGGCTGTCTGCCCGGTATCAACAGCCCCTAAATCACTGGCTTCAACCATCGGACCACACTACCTCGCCTTAAGCTTCCTCGCCCCTCCTTCCTCTGTACCACCCTGGAGTGTCCTTAGGCCTTGTTTGGCTAAAGTATACACATGGCATGAGTAACTGAAGCCACCCAGGGATCCCTGGCGTGATGGCACGAGACACATACTGGGTTGCACAAGTTTGGAAGACAAAGTGTCCTGCAACTGTTTACGTGATACTCAATGCCTGATGCATACAAATACACACAATACAATGACACAGCTCCAGGGAGATGGATACAGAAACACTAGCTTGCACTGCTCCACACAGGAAATGCAGGAAAGTGATCAGTTGTTCACTTTAGAGAGTTGGCTGTCCAGATGTTTCTATGCTGCGACTATTTAAATCCCAACTCAGAGGGTTTAGAAGTGGTCATTCTACCTTTCAAGTCTCAAATCTTTCCCGTCACTTTGATCACGTCTCTCTTTTTTTCTATTATTAAAGCAGAAAGAAGACGGCAATTGAAGTGACCATAGCTCCGTCCTGTTAGTACTTGGCTAATTGCCTCTGTAGTCTGCTTTGAAAGGGACTATTTCCACTTCCTCCCTGTTGCAGTTTCTTTGGTCCTTTCTGAACCCTATAATAGAGAATAGCACAATCCCCTGAAGGCAAATAAGAGGTTAATGTGCTGATTGATGACTCTTTGTGGTCACTTGTTTGTAAATGTTTCCATCGGGGTTAAACAGAACCTAAAGTAGTACCATGTTAGGCGCTGTACATATGTGTGCAAATTGCAGATTCATTACAGTTGAGAATTACTGTGCTGCAAATGAATTTGGTGGGATGGGATGAGGGCGGGAGGGTGGTGGTAAGTGTAGTCTGGTGTGGGCAGCAATGATGGTGGTCCCTGACTGTCGATGCTCTCTCCCTTCATTCCCTCCCTTTACTCCCTCATTCCCAGTACCCCACCGTCCTCAGCCCATCTGTTCCTGCTTGGCCTCTCAGGCTCTCCATCAGGTAGGCCCGAGCTATTGAGCGCTCCTCTCTTCTCATGGCATCTGAATAAGCCAGGCAGAGGAGTGTTTATATGTGTGTCAGTGTGTGTGTGTGTGTGTGTGTGTGTATGGACATGTGCACCTGCTGGCCTGTTTTTTTGGTTTGTTTTTTTCAATGTACTGTCTAAAACGTTTGATAAATGAGGGCCCACCAATGTCATTAGCTGGCTATTAACTTGAGTCTGAGCAGATCAGCTCAAGTCAAAATAGCTACAGCGAGTGTATATTGTAATCTAATTATAATCTCAAATACAGGCAGTTAAGAAGAGCAGGTGATACTAGTTAATAGATTACTTTGACACTGTTTCAAAATATACAGTGTCACTCTTTAACAAAAAGGGCTATAGCAGACACCCTGACCTGATTAATTAACTCCACTATTATTGAAATTAAGCAAAAGGAAAGTATTTTTTCTTCCATTATTTGGAGAAGTAGCTCTCAAGGTGGTCCTCAGCATTGGTTTGGAGGGATGATTGGTTTGGTGTTGCAGCGCTGTACAACTTCTCTCAAAAGTGGACATTATATGGTTTTCCCAGGGCTTGTGGTCAGTTGTGAAATCCCGGTTTACACAGTCTCTTTGCACTCAAAAGGAAAAACACGAATGGAACAGGCACTCAAGAGAAAGCAGTAAGGTGTGGTGTGGAATCAGTTGGGTTTTTTTTTTTAAATCCTTTCATCCCCCCCATACAAAGGTCACTCTTTGGGAACCCAGCGTGTTTTATTGTCCCAGGGAATTGTTTTGAGGTCTCATTTCAGAGTAATATTTCTTGTCTGGCCATAGTTCTTTTATATCAAAAGGCTGAAGTGAAAACTTCCCTTTTGTCTGGGATCTGATTACCAAGCATGAGTCATTTTCATAATGTGCCAGCCTCTCCTGTCAGGATGTTTTTTGTTCTAATCCCTTTCAGTTAGTCCAAGGTACGTCTGCTAGAAAACACTGCCCAGTTATTACAGTATACATTTTCATATTGCCTCTCCAAATGTAATTCAAACTGTGGTCTCCTTTGTGTTTTTGGTTCATACTAGCCATGGAAGGTATTTGGTGGGGCCTTTGATGCATCAGCTTGAAACATGTAATGTGCCAGATTTGCTACTGCGTTTGTTAGCCTCACTCACTTTGAAACTCAGTGTGACACCAAAATGTTTCATTATTTATGTCCAGGTGCATTTCCACCTTGCCCCTGTTATTATTCTTTATGTATCACCTCACACTTTAATAGCTACAAAGTCTCCGAATTGGTCATGCACAACTGCATGCTAGTCAGATGTGTTCTGCTTCCTCACGGCCTTAAGGTTTTCATTAGCGGCAGAGTGAGCGCTGTGTTGGAAGGTGGTCTCCATGTCGGCAGGTTTGAGTCAGTCGTGACATTTTCATACACACACGCAACGCACAACAAAACAGGTTACCTGGAAAAATCAAGTGCAATTAGAAAATCACAGAATGGGTCCACATCAGCAACAATAATATGGTTGCTGTATTTGCTGCAGTCATTAATCAGGTTCCTTTGCTGGCTTCCAGCATATTTTTGAGCAAAGAAAAGCATATTTTCAGTCTTATCATTCAGTTATATAATGAATTTTTTGTTTTTTTTGTTCTTTGATTTATTATGGGCACATTTGGTTTTATATCACAGTAAAAGAACAGGCTGTGAGGTACGCAATGTTTTACTCAGTATCTGAATGTGATATTTTTGACTCCAGGACGAGTCAAAAAGTTATATTCTATATATTCTAAGTCTAACAATAACATAACTTAAGGAGAAGTGTCTGGAAGAACACGGAGTGTGATTGAGCGGTTGCTTTCCTGGTCTCAGACCTCTTCTCAGCAGGGTTCATCACAGATGAAAGGGGTCACTGCCCTGTCTGCCACTGTATGTCCCCATCCCATTCCTCAAACCCTCCATCACACACATGGACAGACAGGCTGTCTCTCACACGGTCTGAAACATGCAGATGTCCTCCATACATGTTCTTTGACTAATCTGCAGGCGAACACAAAACACTAAAACAGTTGCAGGCCTACTACCACCAGGCACTGAAAAACATAAACACCGCCTCATTATCTTCATACTCCCCTCACAGTCATTTAAAGCACACAACAAATTAACGAAAGTCAGTGACCATAAACACAGGCTACATGTTTGTACTTTCTTGTGGGAAAGATCATTTTGTAAATAATTTAAAAAACAAAGGATAAATCAGGACAGTGTAAAAACCCAAGTTTATCTTCAGCTAATTGCAAAGATACAGCATGGGACTTTTTGGGTACAGTCCCCACTGTGTTGCATTCCAGATGCTGATAGCAGCATCGGACCACCAAGGACTTTATACTTACATGACTTAAGATGTACAAAGACACTGATAAAATGTTTCCCTCTGCTGCTTATCCATCATGCCATATTTTTGTCTGTAAGGCTGTGTTTTCTACTTAACAAGCATATAAGCAGACATTTGAAATATTTAATGTAAAAACCCTGAATTTTAAAAGCAAAGGTTACAGCGTCAGTGTCCCGTTACTGGGAATAACAGACTCAGTACAAAGTAGTTCTGATGAAAACTGTCCAGAATGAGCTCTTTGGATAATGACGAATGACTGACCTGTACCATGTCTCTAGAAATACACATTTCTGTTGAATATATTTAACTTTTAATCACTGCTAGAGGCCTATCTTAAGGTAATGTATAGAAATGTCGGTCTGTTGTTTTCTAGGGCAGTCAGAAATAGTGACTGAAATATCTCAAAACCTACTGGATAGATTGCCATAAAGGTTTATTCGTGGACCCCAGAGGATGAACTGCAGTTCTGACCTCCCCTTGATCTTTCTCTTCCACTGCCACTTTGAGGTTGACTGACATTTGTTCATTGAAGGTAAATAGTTTTACAATAGGATGACTTATCATGAAATGTGGTAACACCACATTCATGTACCCTTTCAGAATCAACTAATATTATTAGCGATTCCTTTACCAAATACCTTTAAAATGAATGACCTCAGCTGTACTTTGTGTTTAGTGCTTACTGGCAAATGTTATCCTGCGAAACAAAGACGGTGAGCATGGGAGACACAGTATCTGCTTCATCACTGCATTAACGTTGTCGTTGGCTGGATGTTTGAGCTGATGGTCTTAGGAGTTCAAAGTCTATTGCCTCAAGCTACGGAGATATTTGACCCATGAGTAACCTGCTTGACACGCCATGGTATCGCTCGCTGCAGTCATACGCTTTACCGTAAACTGAACAAACAAAGTCCCCCCCTCCCCAAGTCAAACACCTGACAACAAAAGTGACGTTGCTTCCTATATACACCCGAGCTCCAAAGTGACAGCACAGCGACACCCAACACACACACAGTGAATTACACTTTAAATCAGAAGATCATAAGAAAGAAAGAAATCAATCAAGAAATAAATAAAGTGTATTATAACAACACATTTGACTCCTATAGGAGTAAAGAAAAAAAATCTTCACGTATTCGACCAGAGTTATGTGAGATTTCAATAACATTTAGTGTAAATACTATACATCATAATTGTGAACAGCTGTATTTTCAGATGAATAGTGGGCCTGTTCGAGCAGGTGCTTGACGTCGATACTTGTAAATGAACAGATTGTGGTTGTGTGCTGTAAAATGCTGACTTTTTAATTCAGCCTTTGGCAAAGAAAGATAAAGAAAGACATGCGGTGTCTCACCAACATCAGGCCACAGCTTAAATCAGTATTCCTTAGACACAATGTCTTTGATTAGTGTGATTGTTATGATTTTACAGGCCAAGACATAGAAGCCATATGGCATGTTTTTTATTAGGATGCTAAATGAACTGAGCCTTTATGTTCTTGTGGTGCACTGGGCCCACCAAAAGAGCTCTGTGAATTCTGATATCCAAGGGAGAGCTGACTGAACTCGACAGTACTGGTGAGATAAACCAGCAAGCAAATTAGAGGATGGATTGATCATAAATCATTTGTGCACCACAGTGCAACATTCTGATGCATTTCAACACTTGTCTTTCCTTGGGAAAGTGATTTTTTTTTCCTACCAGTCTTTCACAACATGTGGCTTGCATG
Source organism: Decapterus maruadsi (assembly GCA_030347415.2). Lineage (NCBI taxonomy): Eukaryota > Metazoa > Chordata > Actinopteri > Carangiformes > Carangidae > Decapterus > Decapterus maruadsi. Next base: position 12,847,884 of record CM064901.1, read on the forward strand.
CTGTTTCAAGGAGAAGGAGACTGCCAAGTATCACTGCGTACTCCAAATATTTGTGTGGTCAACTGGACAGTGCTGTTGCGGTTGGATCCCGTCAGTAATGTTCAACACTCTTGAACCTGTTTCATGTTTTACACTGTACTGTTCAAGTGTTGTGCATTTATTTTATTATTCGACGAATAAAATGTGGCAGCCACTCAAGGAAGATGTCTTTTCTGTCGTCTGTCGATTGCTGTTGTCCTGAGCAGCATGAACATTTGGTACACAGTGTATCATTTGAATGAGCAATTGCTTCACAAAGACAACAATAATGTCTATGTCTATGGAAGTCCTGATCAGTTTGATCAACTACTGAGCGATTGTGTGAGTTTATAGGGTGTTGAAATTTGAAGCTTTCATAAGCCACTTTTTAATTTGCAGTGTATGTAACACAATCACTTAATTTGCATCACTAACTAGCTGACATCTTGAAATCTTTGCTTTATTTGTCATTTCAGTTATTCAAGTGGCACAAAGGGCTGCTCAATGGGTTTATGGAGGGAAAAGAAACTTTTTAAATGTGTGTTTACATGTAGAGGTCAGTGGTAGTCCAGTACAAAAATTAATGATGAACTCTGACTTTCAAACCAAATTTTACTGATATTTTACAGACATTTTTCAATAAAATACAGGCCAAACAAGGTGGTTGTGGCTGTGGAGTTGCGACAGGTTGTCCACAGGTGGTTCAGTCCTCATCTTAAAACATCCTTGGAAAAGATCCTGAACCCCAAATTGCCCGTATGTGAAAGAGATGGACTATGTACAGTACATAGCAAGCGTTGCGTGAACGAGCGAGTGGTGGGATGAAGATGACTCGTAGTGTTAAGTGCACAGAGTTTGGTTAAGACTAGAAAATCTAAACCCATATGAGCATTATTGGATGTTATAGCTACAGAACTCCAGCCCTTGGCCTCACAAAGCATTTTTCTAAATCTGCATCAATTACATCCACTTCCTTTCTTCTCCTTCTGCCCCTTGAATTGTCAACAATGTGCACATACCCTATATTTATGGCATATGTATACATGTACATGAGAGTTGTGGTAAAACATAAGATACAAACAATTTGCATTCAATGAAACGTTGCACTCCAGTGCCAGTTGTTGTGAAAAATGCTAGATCTCTTTTTAAGTAATTCAAACTACTTTTTCCGTTAGCACATGTATCAAACAACAACTCTTACCTTGTGCTCACAAAGTTTTGTGTATCTAGTTAATGTTGGCTGGCTACCACAAATAGTACAGCTTTATCTTCTGACCAAAATAGTATTTGGCAGGATGATTAGCCATAGTCGCAGCATACAAACTTCTATAATTGTTAAAACATAGCTCAGTTACAGTAACCTCTGTGTTGATTCAACTGCTGTGGACCTCCGGTGTAGACGGAAATGTAACTTGAGAGTGAAACACAAATGTGAATGCTTAAGAAAACTGAGGAAAATTATTGCATTTATTGGAATTGGCAAGGTCTCCAAGATCAACTGTAATAGACTGGACAAACTTAAATCACTGTGTCTGCAGCTTCATTAACCAGCAGCTGAGGGGAGGAAGCCATATTTTAGCAAATGTTTGCATACACAAGTGTGACAACTTCTTTAGTGGCCAAACAGAGAGGTGTCATGTGTTTATACCTGTCTTTGTTGAATGCTTAGCAACCAGCGGGTTAGTCATTTATGACTCTTGTAGATCCACACAACTAAGTTATTTTCCATCACAACACACTGTATGAAGAATTGTTTTGAATTGCAAAACTTCAAAACACTAATGCATCACTGATGCTATCTTGATATGATATGATATCTTCCAGTTTGACTGTTTATCCCCAGCGAGCCACAAGATGTTGCATCACTACTCTGATATCCTGGGATACCTGTATTTGTACTCACCTTCTCCATATTTCTGGCCTGGTTACTGATTTTTGTGTTGTGCACATCCAATTTTGTGTTTGTGGTATGTTGCAGCTAAGAACAGAAACACACAACACCCAAGCACGATGCATTATTTAATACAATTTGACATTTCAAGTTAACAAACTATTACACATAACATAAAGGGGGCAGTGCAGTATACAGATGATGCCAATGATAATTGTTTAGCAGGTTGTTTGGACTGGATGTGTGTCGCAGTGTGGAGTCCTGGCTAAATATTTACTGGCCCTCAGGTGGGGGGCTGTGGGATTAGAAGGCATACTTGGCCAAGCTTGTGTCTCTGGTTCAGGAGCAAAGAGATGGAGGCGGGGGGTTAAGATGGTGAAGTCATTGCCACCGACTGATGTCGTTAGCGAACCAGTGACGTTCACTCCTGACCCTTTTACCATTTAGGGGGCCATGGACTGATATGAGTGTTATTGACCCAGAGGCCATGCATGGCATGTTTGGGGTCTGCAGAATATATCCCAAGCTTTAACCTATACAACAGAGCCAATTATAGCTGCGAAAGGCCAAACAATACAATCCATCAGTCAGGTTCCTCGGGTAAACAGGAATGGGCGGCCCACGTCGGGGTGTAAACTCCAAATCCCAGAGAAGCTAAGGGTCAGTGGAGCTGTTTGATTGTCTAATTGGGGGTTGGACTCTGTGTGAGTGTGTGAGTCTGAGAAAAACAGAGAATGAGAGATAAAACAAGAGAGAGTAAGGGAATTGTGTGTTTGTGTGTATGAGCGTGTGTGTATTTTCTAGTTTTGTGGGATCCAAAATCTGGCAGGACACTTACAGTTGTGGGGTCCAATAGCTTTGTGGGGACCAAAGTGTTGAACCCCTCATGTTAAAATATTTAATGACTTTAAAGACTTGGACTTGGCTTTGGAGTCAGGGTGAGGCTGCAGCGTTCAGTTGAGATGGTAAAGGTTAGGATGAGGGGATACGGGGCAAGTCAACGATAGGTCCCCACAAATATAGTAAGCAAGAATGTGTGTTTGCGTGTGTGTGTGTGTGTGTGTGTGTGTGCATCACTGCTCAAACACTACGGGTCCGGAGGCACCAAGACACCTAATGAATGTATGTTTGTTCTTCAGACCCCACACACCTCTGTTTATTTGAACATGGGATAGTGTTCCTGAGCTGTTTTATCCTTCTTGTGTTTGCCACTTAACACGTGCACCGCAGCATTGGCCTGTACAGCACCGAGCACCACGTTTCAGAGAAAAAAAAAAGAAAAAGAAGAGGAAAATATTATTCAGTCTGATAATAATGATAGACAAACAAACTTTATCTTGTAGTTTGTGGATACAGTGTTCCTCTTCATTATTGTTCGGTCTTCATTATGAAGCGGGTGATAATCCAAACAGCTCCAGTGCAGACGGTGCCAAAGGCAATGGGCCAGCGGAAGATTGGCGGTCGGTTTAGTGTCAATGATGTGGTGATGTGGGTCAGGGAGAGCAGCAGCAGCGGTCATTGCACAGTGGCTAAGAGCCCAGTCAGACCACCGGGGAGGAGGCCTTCACCTCTTTCCTCAGCCATCAATCACGTACATACACATAAGCAAAGATAGATACAAGCAAACATAACCAGACGCTCATCCTTGCACCTCCACCATTATATATAATTTGGATTTACTTTAAAGCAGTATCACCCACATTGAAAAATGTTGTAATTTGCACTATGTTGTATATTATTCATGCCACTTCTGTTGTTCCTAAGCTCTGATTGATACAGTATATGTTATTCGTAAGTAACCGATGTGTATTTTTTTGTCCCCGGTCCCTCGAAATTTTCCAGGAATGAGCCCTAAAACCTAAAATCCAGGATGTATCAAAATTAATTACTTCTTCTGATGTGACATTGAAACAAGTGCAAAAGTGTTTCTTGCATGAAAAGCCTGCCATCATAGAGATGCGATGAGATGCTATAGTATTCATTATAGCTGGAAAAATGGTGCAAACTTTCACACATTATTTCACGAAAGCATTCATAGCTTTGCACTCAAGAATTGAACTGCTCAACTAACTGATATCTGCTATATTAAGTATACTGGAACCTCTGAGCCCCAGGGTCAAACCAGGCCTTAATAATGTCTGACCTGTTATGTCTCCTACATCAGACACTTAATGCTCAGAGCCAGGTCTACCTCCCAAAGAGCACCAATCTATTCACCAATATACGTGTTTTTCTTGTTCATCACAGGTTAATCAGAGCAGACACCCGGACCAAACAGAATAGCACGCAACAGACTCCAGGGATAAAACAGTTACGATCTGGGCTGTATAATATTGGATTTGTCCCTGGCGTTCGGATTCCCTTTGCACCAAACCTGCTCAGCATTACATGTGTCAGTAATGGTGAAATGTGTCTTTGACCTTTAAGCCCTCACTGTGTCTTCTGCGGAGGCCTGCTACTCATCTGGTGTTAGCTGTTTCATGTTGGTATCATAACTGACAGTTGTTAATGTTTATGGTTATCAGCATGAAATTTGCTCTGACAGCGTCAATGAGATGAGTGTGAGGAAGAAAGGAACATTTTTTTGCAAAAGTTTGTTATTTATAGCATTATGTGCAGCGTAGTGACATCAGACTGAACTGTTTTTTTAAAACTCATCATACACCTGCCCATAAAGTTGGAATAATTTTGTTTTCAAACTGTTTCAATCTGTTTATACACATCAGTAATCACCTTTGACAAGGTGTCCCAGTTACCAGCTTTGAGAAGACGTAGGCCTACACTTTATCTATCAAGAGTAAATCATATTGTCACAATAATTTTATGAAAAAAAAACTTCATGCAACAGTGTATAATGGCCTAGAGCGTTCACAAGTTCTAGATTTACTTAACAACACACATATATATTGATATATTTGTGCTACTACACATTCACAGTTCACACTAGCACTTGCTATTCTTCGCTGGTGGTGTGATAGTGTTTGCTGAGAGTCGTTCCTCCTGAGTGTTTCAGTTGTCTGACACACTCTACTTCAGCACAAGGCCTTATTGCCCACCCAAAGAGGTTACAGGGATTCTCGCCTGCCCTCTCTCTCCCTAAGTGGGTGGTCCTCTGGGGTATGGCTGAGGCACAGGTGGAGCATTGTAGGGGTGCTCACAAAAATAACCCCCCTCTCCTCCTCACCAACAACCCCTCTCCCCACCCGTTTTTTTTTTCTTCTGCTTTTTTTTTTTTCTGCCACGCCTGCTCCACAGAAAGGTAGACTAAATTTTGCTAGAACCCTCCATTAGACCGTTAAGACACTAAACACTCTAAGCGAAATGTTGACATACACAAACCTGTGTGTTCGACATGCAAGGGGGAAAACTGGGCAAATTAAACGCGTACAATACGGCTTTCTCTGCCATTTCAGCCAATGAGAGCTCCTTTGATTTCAACCTGTTTGATGGCTTTGAATGTGCCACCATAACAAGCTGCTCATAAAATATAATTTCTAATAAAGTTTTACCACAAATGCCATGTGCAACAAATTCCTGTTATGTCAAAAAAAAACGTCACCCCTCCCCAACTAAAAATATTCCCATGCTCTGGTTTTGTAAATAATTATAGTTCTGCTGAATGTGTTTTATAAAGTTTACATGGTAGGTTCAGTGCACCCTATCTGTTGTTTGGAACCCTGCAAACCACCAGCAAGATGTTGACATATGGCAGCTCTGGTGTAGTGCACAAGGCATGGATTACTTGGGAATAATAAACAGGAGCATAAAGAGGGATCTGTGCAGAGGGGGTTCCATGCAAGGGGTGACTCTGCTCAGACCTCCTTGTCTTAATATCAGCGGGTCTGACTCCAGCTCTCTGAAATGCTTTGACCCTCTGGGTAGACCGAGATGCAGGATGTAGTCACACACACACACACTCTCATCCTAAACAATTGGACTGTGTGACTTGGTTTGATGAGAGGCTGCCAGCCACCTGCTCGTATGTGTTAACAGAGTGATTTATTGTTAATGGTTGGGACCTCAGCGATGAAGATAGACACAGAACCAGTGTCTTGATAAACTTACAAGTCCTGAAATGACAGGATATCAGTGATATAATAGTAAAAAAAGAAGAAGAAGAAGAAGAAGAAAAAAACGATTTTCACCATGTCATGTGCTTGACATGTAAACTCCTAATAGAGACACATTTGTGCAGCAATACAGCAGGTGCTCGCCATAGTGAAACTGCAATGCTAGTGTGCACAAAGACTTGGCTGTGTGCTCCATCCACCTGCACTTATGTAAAGAGATGCCAGAATTTCTGATTCAATGAACCATTTATACAAGGTCGAGTAACATAGTGGTCCGCGTGCATCCCACCTGTACACCAATTTTTTTTTTTTTGAGCATTGTCAAGATTGAAGACTTTGGCAACATGGCCAAACACGCCGTGACAGGCACTTCAGACAATGACGGGAATGTCAAGGAATCAGCCAAACTTCATGTGAGGCTAAATATCCATTATCAGAGTTCCTATCCTCTGACGTCCCACATAACTTCCTGCTCAGATCTTTGCAAGGGCCAGATGGTTACATTGGCCACTGGGGATAGCAAGAAGCCCAGAGAGACAGTTTTACAATGTGCAATTACGGGACAGATAAACTAAACGCTCAACAAAGCAAGGCATTTCCAGATCCCTGGCTTCTAGACTTTGATAAGGAGCAAGCTGCATTCCTTGGCCAATTTACTGTCTTCAAAATTGAAATACCAGTGCTAATGAAGACTCTGCAGCTTGACTAGGAGATTTTTGTCTCAGTTTAATGATGGCAGAGCACTCTAGATATACTGTAAAAGCATGCTTCACTGATCCAACTGTGGAATCATCAATGTGTGCTTAAAAAGCATTGCAAAGCACTCAAAGCTGTCTGATTTGTTTCAGGCTTGGTCACATGCCAATTGATGCTAAAGGGGATAGAGTTTCTTAACCAATGAGCAGGCCTCCACATATTGCTACACTCAGAGTTCAGCCTGTTTTGTTCCACATTAACATTTCACAGAGAGATCAGGCGCCTGCCCTCTGTGCTTTACCCCAGGGAGCAAGAATCCCCCACAAACTGACACTGATACAATCTCCAGGTAATGGCTGCATGCCTGCAAGCCAGAGGGTGTCTGAGGATATATTGTGTGTGTGTGTGTATGTGTGTGCATGTCTGAATCAAGGAGGTATCCAGCACCACTGGTGTGGTCACAGGGCCAAAGTTCACTCAGAAATGTGTGGCCCGGGGTCGAGAGGTGCAATGGCCTCCGTTAACGGTGAGGGTAGAGTTTCAACCTCCACCCTCACCCTCTCCTCTTTCTCCAGGCTGCTCTGCCACTTACATCTCTCACCATGACACGCGTGACGACCCCCACCTTTCAGTCAGGTGACGGAGGCTCGACTGAGGGGAAGTAAGAGCAGAAAACAGAGCAGGGTAGCCGGGATGATTAAAAAAACAACAACAAAACAGGATCAGATAGCAATGGTTCAGTGGTTTAGATTTGTTGTTGATGAGTTGGATCTGATTTGGAGAAGGTGATGGTGCAGCGGGGGAAATGACGGTGCACCTTTTGTACTGTGTTCCCATTTTGGAGCAAATCAGTGGTGGAATTCCAGTGCAATGATTCAGATATTTCACTTGGGCATGGTTAAGACGGTGGCAAACTTTTAACTCCTAATTAGACCAAGGAGCCCCATTCGATTAGATTCTTGCTTTTACGGAAAGTGTTGGTGGAGATAGTCATGTTCTCTGTCATCGGATTTCTAATAGATGAAATTATATAAATCCCCTTTTTCCTGTGGGCTCTCAGGACCCCTCTTTGAGAACCTCTGCTTTATGCTGTTTTATATCTTTATATTAAAAAAAACACAGGCCTATTAGTTATTCTGTCTCAAGTCACTGGATTTAACATCTATACTTTGCAGATCAAGGAATTACATATATCACATATTGTATCTTGCACATCATATATCTACTTTTACAAATGTACTTAAATCTCAGTATTTTTAGTACTGGGGTACCACGTTTACTTAAACCTGTAATAATTGATCTGACCACTTGAGGGCCATGTGTTATCAAACTGTTGCCTGTTTTCACATCCAACAGACTCTAAGTAGCATTATCATTAATTTTAAGTTGAGTTTTTCATGATTGTACTGTAAGTCCAATCCAATCTTTCTCTGCTTTAAACTCTGTTTTGGTCTCCACCAGTTGCTGAGGAAAATATCACAATTTGCTGCTATATGCACACTTTTGTCGCTCAACTTAAACAAACAAAAAAAAGAATAAATAAAGTCATTGATTGGAGCAACTTCAAGTAAAATGTCTGATTATTTCCCCCACCTCAACAACATTCAGTGCTGTTTTCTGGAGTACAAATTAAAATGAAAACGTGACTCCAAAGTGTCCACAAACAGAAGCTTTTCCCTCTCTAAACTCTCAGTGACAGTTTTAGTAGCGATCTGTTCCAGTAATTTATGGTATTAATTGGTGGATCCCACAAAAATGGACACAGACACACACACACTGACACAAACACATACACACATTCTCAGCCGGCCCTGTTTAAGTGTTCCCCAGACGGTATGTGATCCTCAGACAGGACAGTGCTTCCTCTAGTCGTCAGGTCTTGTCTGAAGGATCAGTCTGGCGAGGTCATCCAGACAGAGAGGGAGAGAGGATCTCTCTCCTTTATGATGCTCCTGAGCCTGGTCTGAAAAATGTTGTTTTTTCAGTCCCATCCGATCTGATGTTACTAGCAAATGTTGTTGACATCTTTTTCAGATTCTCAGCATGTTTTTTTTTGTGCTTCACTTTTTCCTTCACTGTACTCTGCTTCAGTCTTTCCCTTTCTGTCTGTTTATTTCCACCACACTGTCCCTGTATGTCTTCTTCTTCTGTGTGAGAAGCAGACTTTTAAGTTTCATATACGTTACAATCACTTTTTTAACATTAATTTCTATGCAATGATCTTTCTCTTGTATTTTTGTGCCTTTGCAGTTTTGCCTCTCTCTCTTTCTCGTTCCCTCTGTCTCTGTCTCACTGCTGGTGTTTTTCTGAAAAATAACAAGGTCTGGGGCTGTGCGTGTGCATGTGTTTTGCGCTGGCTGCATAGGCTGGATGGGCTGGCTGCACTGGGCTGGCTTCTTGTGTGGTCCCCCGGCAAACTTTATGATTTATTCAGCTAAAGGCAGAGGAGCACGACCCCCAGTGACCACAGAGAGAGAGCTGCACGTGGGTTTAATGATTTCACCACAAAAATGTCTGCTATGGCTGGGCCCTGCATGGAGCTCAGAGCCCCCCCACTGGCTGAATGGTGGGGAGGGAGGGAGAGGAGTTGGAGAGGGGGGGTGGGGGGGGCGGGGGGGGGCTTGAAAAGACAGCTCGGCTGACCGGCCTGAGTCAATTCAAACGCTTACCACTACACATCTACTGGGAGGGATTACGAGGGAAGAAGAAGACGGACAGAAAGCTACATCCGATTGGCATGTTCCAAATGTTTTAAACTCCCGTCTTTCAACAAATGCTCAGTGATTCCTGTGTGCGTGTTGTTATTCTTGATCACACATTCTGTTATTTTTCTTTCTCCATCCCAGCCCCCCCCCCCCCCCCCCCCTCCCCTGAGTCTTATAGCCAGTGGGAGATTTCAGAGGCATTATTGAAATGTGGACACTGAGGATGATGTAACCAAGCTTTCAAGAACAGGGAGAGGGGCAGAAATAATAGGGGCGGGAGAAGTGTGTGTGTGTGTGGGGGGGGGGGGGGTGCAAGGTTGGAGTGGGGTGGTGGTTGGGGAGGAGGAGGGGTGGGGGGGCGTATTTGGCATATTTTTCTCTGCTGGTGTCCAGGTCTGCTGGCTCAAGAGAGTGACTGCTGAGGGCTTGGATCTGGATGCTACGCTTGGTGCTGCTTCTCTCTCTGTGTCTGTTTGGCTACAACTCCCCAGAACAAGATGATGTCATTCACAGGGATTTGTGAACATTCTTGATAAAGAGACAAAATCATGGGGACGAGCCTAATTATGCTGGCCGAGTGTGAACAGGTCAGAGAGCTAAACCACTCCTCTCTCTCTCTCTACTTCTCTCTGACTTGGGATGGCTTGGTTCATCTCGATGTTGCAAAATTATTTTTTATTCTCACATTTTTTAAAGATTATGAATGTCTCATTCTGGAAACGGGAACATTCTCGGGAAAACGATTGCGTGAAGTGCTTCGTGAGGAATTTATGAATGCATGAACTGTTGATAGGGCTTTTACACAGATTACATTTACACAAGTCACACTAGGCAAAGCAAACGTGTAAATGATATGATATGATAATATATTTAATAATAGCTGCACTCCATCGAGCTGCTTCTGTTTCATGGACTTGGCGTTGGCCGTGTTGGCTCACTGTCACACACAGTCATGGCTTACCGAATACTTCAAGCTCCCAGTGTAATCCAAAGACTCATAATAACTGACGATGCTTTCCTTTTTAAATCGAGTGATCGTCATAATTTGTAACTTCGAAATAAGATGTGACATCCTGTGGTCTAGTAAGTAAGCTCTCAGTTTGGTTCAGTGAGATTTTGATAGGAGAAATAATAATAATTCATCTTTAGACATTTAACCCCTGTGAAATGTATGAGGTTATTTACCTGCTAGGTGTTGACTAGCAGGTGACCTTCTACATCAGCTAGTCACCAACCTTTTCCATGTAAGATAAGATTAGTCTTTATTGTCTCCCTTGGGAGAAATTCATTTTGGACAGACCCGAGAGATGTACAGTAGCCACTGCTGTATGGACAATGCCAGAGCTTGACAACGTGAGCAGTAAATCCATGACAATGAGCCAAAAGATGTAGCTGCAAAGATGCTGAAGTGAGGGCTGGTGAAGAGTCAGGTGATAAATGTCACACTTTTCTCATCACTAAAATTATTTGTCCTGAGCTTGGTAAGGTGGTCGCTATCACACAATTCATTTTCACAAGACAGTGTAGGCTAAATGTGCCATAGGTTTCTGACCCCTAACTTAAGTTTGTGCAACAGCTTTAAAGTAATAGAGGAGGTTAAATGGAAGCAGCTAGCTATAGCTTCATCCATTTTGGACTCTGTGGCTCTCTGACCTCCCACTGGTTCTCTGGTCAATGGTTCACCAAAGTTGAACCTTCACACAGATTGATTTCACTGATCGCTTTCTTCCATTGTTGAAAATAATTGATTTAGCCCCAAAATGTCAGTTTTTTCCTAGCGCGTCCTGTTTTTGGACAGAAGCCCTCGAGGAGTTAGTTGTAGCATCATTTACGTCAGCAGCAGGTTTTTAGCCTGCGTTTGCATGAATGCCTCGCAAGCTTCTCTGCATGTGTGTCGGAGGGTGAAACCGTATCAAACCAGTCATCATTACAAGCTCATTCCACAACCCCAGGAGGGATTACACAACGGTCAGTGCATAGTGGGTGTGACACAGGCTTCTCCGTCAACCTCAGGCTCAGGGCTCACAGTGAGTAATGAGTCCACCCAGCAGAACCTCAGCACACGCCCAGGGCCCGAGGAAATGTATGTGCTCACCATGTCTGGTATGACAACCCCCCTCCTTGACTAGCCAGGAACAGAAACTCATATCTGCTGCTCTGTCTTTGATCCCCCAACAATCCCTCCCACAAAACATATTATGTGGTTTTTATATGGTGAGCTATGTAAGGTTTAATGGCTTATTTCCAGTAGCATCTCAAAGGTCTACAGTAAACACACAAATGTACACAGACACGCATACACATGTCCCTGTCTGCCTGTCTCCCTCTTCTTTCTGTATCTCTTTTTTTTTCCATCACACACACACACACACACACACACATGCTACCAGGTCTAGACATAAATCAATATGACTCAAAATGCAAAGAAAACATTGTCCGAAAACATACAGAGATGATGAAGGCATTTATTTGCTCAGCATGGTCTGTGATGATATGTGAATGGACCATTATGTTTGCAGAGAAAATGGAGGTGAGTTAATTGATGTGCAGGCAGTGTAATTTAATGTCCAGGGGCCTGTTGAGCCTATTATAGTCAACGAGGGATTTCTTGTTGGTTGACTTCTGAACAGATCTCCATTACTGCGTGTCATGGAGAGAAAGTGCACCAAAGGTAGGGGAAAAATTAGGCAATTCCACTTTTTTTTTTTCAAGTAATTTCAGTTATAACTGGAAAATTCAGGGGAGGGAAAAATGCTAAAGGGGTGAACATCCAGGCAATGAGACAGCTCTTGTTCGTCTCCTCTTTTTCTCTGTCTGACCTCTTGTCGTTCTGGTTTCCTCCTCCCTCCTTCTTCGCTTCCTCCTGCTCCTTGGAAGAATTTGGTAATACCGATTCCAATTCCAAGTGTGACATATCCCCGCGCCCCCACTCTCCGACCCTCCCCTTCTTTAACCCCCCTCCCCTGCCACCCTGTCCCTCTTTAAGGAGCGTTTGTTTTGGGCCTTGTCACCACCGTGCACCGTGTGGTTCCAGCCACGATGGTGGCGAACCGTCTCTCGTTAATTACCGCACTCCCGATGAGTCACAGAGGGAGAGACACCGAGAGAGTGGCGCTCTCCGCTATTTTTGGCCCCTGACATCGGCCCCATAAGAGACTTTCCCTCCTGTGCCTACCCCTCTAAGTCCTTCTGATCTCTGGACCTCCTCAACAGATGAAACGCGCACTTTGAGGAGGGCCTCAGTCCCTGGACCCACTGCTCTGTTTGCTGGTCTGGTGTGAACAGCTGCCTGTTTTGGTTTGTGTCAGACACACAAACATTCATGCACGCTGTGTTTGGATTTGAAGGCCTCCCCTCGGCAGGTCCTCCGTGTCCTATGAGTTATGACAAACGTTATTATGCTCCCTTTCACATTATTTTAGCACATGCTGCCAGAGTAGATTGCGGTGTTTTCCTAGAGCATGGGTCATTTGGCCATCCAGTGTTTGAACAGCTGTAATGAGCACTCAACATTAATAACTTCACCATGGAGAGAGGAAGATTGGCTGAAGATGGAGTCTTCATTAATGGAAAAATAATTGAGATGGTAATATTTGCACAGTTGATACTCTAGTCTTGTTCTTTGTGGCAAAAAAGGTCTTACACCCGAATTTACACCCCAGAAGATGCCTCTTTTATGGGGGATCTCCAGGATGCTCGGCTGAATGTTGAGCATCACGTCTACATGGAGCTATTGTTCACAGAATTCATTTGCTGTTATGAAAATATCCACATTCAGCAGGAGTCATCTGGCTGGTGGGAGTTCTCCGTTTCTTAATGTTTATTGGTCAGAGAACAGAAAAACATCCTTAGGGAGAGAGTGCTTGCCATTACAAATTTCCATTTGTCACTGATGGAAATAAGCACATTTATTTCATTTTCACAAAGACACGTAGGGAGCAGTAAAAACTACTCGCACCGTTTTGAGCTACCACAGCATTACCCCAAATTAGACTTTATGCGCCACTTTGTAATGACTAGCTACGGCCCCAATTTTACCCTTGACAAGATTTAAATAAGGACCCATTTGCTTTGGCATCAGCGGTGTAGGTAACAACGCAGCAGGCTGGCTGGCCGGACATGTGCTCTCAGCCAGAGCAATCTATCATTACCCGTGTAATAAGGGGAGCTGACTTTTTTCTGTCTTACAATTGAGAGCAAAATGAATGCTTCCACACAAAGTGATAATCATGAAGGCTTGCCAAAAGAAACGCTGCCAGAAATCCACTACTGCTTTGTTTTTCTGTGTTTTATCCCAGTGGGTTAGGAGGGCTCATAGCTGGCTGATTGCTGTCTAATTCAGCGCTGACGTCGACGACTGCTGAGTCTTCCAAGGTCAAACGGCTGCTACTATATTTGCAGTTTTTAATGTAAGATGATTCAAGACACTTGTTTTGTTTTCCGACGGCTCCTTTTATTTTTGCACTTAATTACCTGTTGTAACCATCTATCTATTCTCTCCCTCTGTGTGAACGGTGCCCTTGAGTTTTGCCTCGTGTGTTTATCTGGTCTGTCGTCTTTGTAGCTATTCATGGAAAAGAGGAAGTTGCGTGGTACTTGGTGGCACAAGAAGATCTATCTGGCTATCTATCTACATGTATCTACTGGCTCAACTTTTTCTCCAGCCTTGCTGTTTGACCTGCCATCCAAGGGAGAGAAAGATGTTACACTGTACAGTATTGGATATTGTTCTTGTTGGGGTATTATTATGGTAAGGTTTCACTTTGAAACTGGGTTTAGGTCAGCCGCTGTGTTGGAAATCATTCATTGTTGTGTGGTCTCTCTCCCATTTTCCATTGTGTGGTCAAGAGAATTGAGAGCGCCTCGTACAGTGCTCGATCCTGCCCAGTCAACAGAACAGGGGGGCCTCTCGCAGCAACCAAGAGTCATTTGAAGATGAGGTTTGTGGCTAGTTTCCACCCACAACGCCAAGCTGTCTCTGATTAGACCTGGGATCTAATTTGAGAAGGGGGCTAAGAGTGGGGTTCGGGGGTGTGGGGGCCTGTGTGGCGCAGCCATCCTCTCCCAGAGGGCTCTCAGCTCAAGGGCTTGTGTGCTTGACTTTCTCTCAAGAAATACATCCTGATGGAACAAATCAAAGTGGCAGAAGAACATGCAGAAATGGAGATGAATGGGAGACGACCAACGTCCTCTCTCTGGTCTTTTTCCTACAAACTACAGAGGAGTCCCCCATTTAAAACTCCCAGCCGTAATGCTTAGGAGTATACCCCCCACTCCACACACGCACACACACACACACACACAGACTCTCCTGGTCCCAGTAATCATGACGCTGCTCGACCCTCTGACCCAAGTGATGTATTTCTCTGCAAGTGTGTGTTCTGGCTCCAGTCTGGGTCATGCATTGTCGGGAATGCTGATGAAAAATGACAGGCCATTATTACATGCCATTTCTGTCCCCTCCGCTCTCCCCCTGCCTCACCACTGATAGGGGGATACTTTTGAAAAATGCTCGAGCCCATATTGAAAAAGCCACAGTCACTACTCAAAAACAAAACCCCCCGCGCAGTCCGACCGAGCGCTATCAACACCCATTTTTCAAGAATTTAGCGGAATATAAACTTTTGATCAGCTACCCCTTTTCTTGCAGCCTGCCGGTGCCTCCCTCGTCCTGTTCCATTAGGTTCTTACGGACTCAGGTTTCCCTGCGGAGGTCATTGTAGTGCTAATGTTCTGCAGGGTGGGGAACAAAGCGCAGAGCATGTTAAAGAAGCCCAGTTTCCTGAGGGAGGAGATCAGGCAGCTGCAGGCAGGGGGTGTGAAGGTTTAGGTTACCTGCTCTTTGCCTGAATACACTGAGTCCTCTCCTCACGACTCAGGACCACCTGGGTAGCCGGTGAAGAAACAGATAGTGTGGACACAAGCAGAGAGGGAGAGAGAGACACATAATAAAGAAGAATTCATGCACACGCACACACAATAAATGATGATCACACACACATTGAGGTGATGAACCCACACATCTCCAGCCTCCGCTGACCCATATCTGCTGAGCACAACTCCTGGGGTCCTGGGTGGATGTCAAGAGGTGTGGTGGCTGTCAGTAACGGTTGACCCTGCACCAGTTCTCTGATATCTCCTGTCACACATCACTGCCCAGGAAGCACTTTCCTTTCTCTCATGGTCTCCACACACTTCATCATGCTGTCTGACTACAACACGGCTCAAACCACAGACCTCTGACCAGCATGTGCACATGTTCGCGCGTGTGTATGAGTGTTGAGCAGCACTTGACTGATACGTGGAGTATGTGGAAGCTTTCATTTTTACATTTTTTCATTTTTAGTTTGACAGTGTGTGGGTTTTTTTTTACTTGAGTGGATGGAGGAACATATTTAATAAAAAACATCAGTATTTAAAACTGAAAATGACTGATGTTAACAATAACTGATGGTCAACATGCATTCTTTAACAAGGTAACTGTAAACTCAAACTCATAGATTATGACCAAAAGCTCTGGACCAGTTATTTAAAGGACCGCCTTTCCAACTACTTATTCCAATGTGAAGAGAAAAATGCCTGAAGATAGTACAACTTTCGGTTTTGGTTGATTACCTACCACACAACACATGAACTCTGACCCATTGTATGAATTACATAACAAACACCAATAGTCTTGAGAGATTTATTGTTGTTGTTCTTTTTAAAAAAGATCTTTCTGCGGCTTTATGTATCTAATTAATTTCAATTTGAGGTTGTTTTCTTTTTGAGAGGCAATGATAATTAGTGTTCAGCACAACAATATATAAAGCTGGTGTCAGATTGCATCCCTGTTTTCCAATTTTTTGAATTGTTTTGTTAAGTCTTGAGTCATGACTATGAACAGTTTAATTTGACCTGTAGACCACCAAAACCTTATCACCTTATTGCCTCAAAGCATAACAATGATATCATAGTCACTTCGACAAATGTGTCCACGTTTTATGAAGTCACTGAGACCTTGAACTTTAACCTTCAGCCACCAAACCAGTTCTTCCCGAAAGATAAATTTTTTGTTTTGTTTTGTTTTTTGCCAAATTTGAAGAAGTTCCATCATTTTATTATTGAGACACTGGGACGGATGTACGTACAAACACATGGACCGACATGGTACAACATGGAGGATTAACAACAATGTGAAAGGACTCACTTATAGCTTTGGACCTTCAGACAATTCAAATCACACAAATCTGCAGCTAAATGGAGCTTCATGTTGAGTTTCAGCTCTTTGTGTGGCTGTTGGAACAGCTGTACTGTTTTGGCTCACCGCTCTCAAAGTGTAGATTTGGTCGAAGCAGCACAGAGACAAAGTTACCAACACACCGGTGCACATAGTGGAGTAGTTGGTAGAGAGTTGGATGGGGAGGATTGATGATGGATGGCAACTCGTACTGACGTTTCCAAATTGCTAAAGAAATAATTCATCACAGGTTTACAGTGAGACTGAAGATAAGAGTACTCCTCGGAGGTGTTCATAAACTTAAGAAAGAGCACTTTTTATATACAAAATGTGAAATTATTTATTAGGCGGGGACACGCACAATTTCCTCCCAACTCAATCATAATATTTAAAATGTTTCCACACTGAGTAATGTTTGAAATAACGAGCAGCTATGGCCATAATTGGCAGTAATTAGGAAGAGTATAGAAAAATGAATGGAGTGGAACACCACAGAGATGGTATCTGTCCATATTGTAGTCCGTATATAGCACATGTGTACATATGAATTACTTTATTTCAGTCAGCCATAATTTCCCCCCATTTAAAAGAAAGAGTAGATTAAAAGCATGCTGAGAATAGTTCCTGACTTAATATCTGGAAGCATTTAGATGTTGTTGTTTTTGCTCAGCAAACACTTCAAAGTGGAAAGAGCGCTGTGGTTGACCACAGGGGAACAGATATGGTTTCTGATCAGCTTGCTAATTACCTTCCACAGAGTAAATATGAATAAAAAAGAAAAAAACATTGTGAAAGCCACCCGGGTGTAAATGCAAGCTGTTCCACACAAATGTGGTCTTCAGATGCCTTAGTGTGTGTGTGTTATTGTGTGTTATGCAGACTACTACACTTCAGTGCAGCAACAAAGCCCAGCTACATCGTCACTGTGCTCAGTCCTCCCCGTCTTGTTGACGAATGCCTTGTTTAACACAGTGAAGTTGATGCAGCCTTTTTTGGTGCTTTACACTCTATCTACGATCAAGGATCATGACAGCTTCTGTAAACGCACAGATCTGTCACTGGCCTTGGAAAACATTTCTCAATCTTATGTTCCATATGATTTTTTTAACATGTCTTTTTGTTGTTGTTGTTTTTTTCACTGTTACAGAGCATGACCTTACTTTATGCTTGTATGACATGCAAATGCAGCGTTACATAAAGAAGGCAGTGATAGTATGACATGTTTTGTGGTGGATGACAGACCTGTGGAGCTGCACACACACACACACACACACACACACACAGAGAGTTTGCACTGTCTGTATAATTCTTTGCATGTCTGCCCACTGTAGTTCAATCACAATCCTGACGTTTCCTGCCAAACCCCTGCTAATGTTGCTCTTGACCGCGGTCCAGTTTGGAACATTTGGACTGCGGTTTGACATCCACTTGTGCAGAGGTCAGGATCATGGGTCAGGATGATGATGTGCCTCCCGAGCACCTTCCTCTCTCTGAAACGTAATGTAAACAACTCCAAGTGTATTACACTGGGCTGCTTCCTGCTGCTATGTGTGTGGCATGCTGCGTACGTCAGCTGATGAGACATAGTGAGTCTGTTTGCACAGTTATAAATACATGGGCTGTGAATGGAAGCAGCCAAATTACCAAGGACTGTTTTGATTTAACTGTCAGAGTGTGGTGTGGAAAATTTTGCAGAAATTGATTATGACATGAAGCCGACAATGACATGAAAATCATTTTTGGATAAGTTATTGTTTCTTTGAACACGAACGCCAGGAGTGGACATGTAATGCAACATGTTTTCCCTAAAGACTGATGAAATCAACAAAGCACAAAAGTTCTGACAGGAAAAAGCTGGTGTTTGTCAGTCACAAATGGACTTCAGGCTTCATTGAATTTCACCCTTGCTTGTTTCCTCTTTATATCGAAAGCATGTAAATCTAAGTCAACTAATAGCGGTGATGTTTGGCACACTTAGTCACAAACCACGCACCAATTTCAGCCAAGGAAACATTCTCGGTAAGAGTGTGCTGTTTCAACCTGGGATGTTGTAATTACATACTGTATGCACGGATGCACAGCAAATTAAAAACCAATATGAAATGTTTTAGCCTAGCTGTTGGGGCACCACGAATCTATGTAAGATGAATATTCATTTAACTGGTGTTTTGATAACGATGGTGAAGGGCGCCATCTACAGCTATTTCCACACCAGGTCCAAATTTCACACGGAAGAAAGAAAGACTGAGATTGAGTGAAATACTAGAATTTAACACAACAATGCTACAGTATGTGCATGCTTTTTAATACCTGGTTCCATCCAACCAACGAACAACTTTCAGAACTGTGACATGTTTTTCTGATATTGGGCATTTGGGGCGTCCTAGTGGCCACATGGTGAAGGTGCATGCAACACAACCACGACGTCATTGGTTCAATGCCCAGCCGAGGCATCGATCTGTCCCAGCTGACTGTCTAAGTGCTCAGAAATAATAATAATAATTAGAAAACAAATAAATGATGTGACAAGTATAAGACACTGAGGCCATATCTGCGTCATAACCAAAGATGCCAGTACACTCCATCTTGTTGTGTTGTCATACTGGTTTTTGAAACCTTTACCTTCAACAGAGGTGGCACTTGCACCCACTTTTTAAGGAGCATCTGTGGTAGAGGAGAAAGAATAAGTTATCCACTAGTCACAGAGCTGGCAATTCGATCCACAAAAGACAAGACATGGAAATTCACTTTGCTTCTGTTTGATAAGGCAGAAAAGAGCTGTGCAAGTGCTATTTATTTTCAATTGTCAATGTTATCTGATATCGATGCTCATATTTTGATGAGAGTGAAAAATTAAATTACTTTTTGTGGTGGTCAGTGATGATGAATCTCTCTCTTAAAACCAACCTCATTTCATCACTTAACTTGCTACTTAACATGCAATGCCGTTAAGCGCCTCCTTAAACCAAAACTTAAACTGTCGCTATGATCAATAGTATCTTTGATTTGGAGTTACCAAAGCCTGAAAAACTCATTGAAGTGTATCTGTTGGCGAGACAAAGGCAAAGCAAAGAGAGAAAGTGGCAGAGAGCACGGTGCCATGACCCGGAGGTCATTGGCAGTAGATAATCTGGTATGAGAACAACTGATAGCCTGTCAGTAATGATGGGGCCTAATGCTGGAGAAGAAAAAGGAGGGGAGCCGTAGAAGAAAGAAAGAAACCTACTGAGAACTCCCCTATGTTTTTTGTCATCTGTGTGCCAAATTAGGGTGAGAGGGGAGAAGGGGTGGTGGGGGTATGTGCAGAGGAGGGGAGGGGGGGCAAAAAAGAGAGAGTGCAGATGGACCACACCGACTGACTGGTTGGACTAATGTGAACGTTTTCTCTCCGGGGTCAGATATTTACTCCTAATTAGCTGGAGGAATGCGACGCATGAGAGCGGAACAGATACGTTACCGTTTTGGCCGGAATTTCCTCTCCTTCCGTGGCATGCACTGCTTTAACCTGATTAGGTATGGCACTTATCAGAGGAGATGAAAGCGCTCTGGGGATCGGTGACGCATTGCTGGACACCCCATGCTCTGCTCCCACTTCACCCCCATTTCCACCACGACCCTCCCCATGGTCATTACTGGTTGAACGCGGTGATTTACAGTAAGACTGACACCGTGCCCTCAGTGTGGCACTTGTTGCGGGACAAGATCAAAAGGAGGTTGTTGGGAATAAACAAGCAGGGAGACTTGCTATAAAAATGATTTTTATTGAAGGAACTTAAAATGAGATAAACAAGTTTTACGAGGTGGAGAGAGCGGCATGCTGTTGTCAGGAAGTGAGACAATTTCTAGCGTGCATATGCATGCTTTTCAGAGGAAGTATCCGACCTGGTGGGAGCAGATTTCCTAGCACCACCCCGGTGTAGAGCAAAGCTTGTGACAGCGTCAGGCCTAACTTCTTGCTAATGATGGATTAGAAGTCTTTAAACGACAGATGAAGCCAGTTGATATTGGCAGGCCTGGTCTGATGTAGCTTTAATCTGCTACATTTGTGGTTTTCTCAGAAAAAAGGATGATTTTGGCAGGGGACAAGGATATTTTTCTTCATGATGTTTCAAAGCCATTTGGTTTGAATTCAATCTGTTGCTGTTTGTTGGGGGAACACAAAGAAAAATTTTTCACATTAATCCAATTGTGTCCAGTCATTCATATATTTTTGTTTTTGTTTGGCACGGTCTTAAAGTCTTACCACCACCACCACCACCACCAATAATTAGTGTGTGGTGCTTATGACATGAAAGAACCTGAAGAGAACTACTTATTACTGGGACTTCCAAGGAAAAGTGTTCATTGTGTTTTTTTGTGAATTGTCCAAAATAATTGCAACATAGCTTCTGTGGAAAGTTTGTCCATTGAAATATCTCAGACTTTTGGTGTGCATGTTATTTTATTATTAATTGTCTTGTCATTTGTGATGCCCAGACGCTGAATTATCTTCTGACTTGGTTTTGACTTTTTTCTTTGGCGCTACCGTGAGGTCGACATTTGGAGTTTTGAGTGAAATGTCTACCGTGCAGATATCGAACTTCCTTTCCTAGATTCTTTATTTAGCATCATCAAAAGAAATTACGGTATATTATCATCAGAAGCAGCTGTGCTTATTGCCAGCTGACAATGATAGCATGCTAACAACACTAAACTTAGATGGTGAATATGCTAGCTATACATTGTGCATGCTTTGATCATCATGTTAGCTTATCAATATGTGTAATTATCGTGACCTTTTATTTCAGAGTAACTAAGTATGCATTAAATAATATGGTCTTATAGGTTAAAGGATAACTATTTTGTTGTTGTTTTTGTTTTTGTTGTTGTTTGGGTGAGTTACTGCAGGTACTGTTTACACGTGTATTTTTTGCACATGAAGGACATAAACAAAAACCCCCGATGTGTGCTTTCAAAGAGGAGAGAAATGTGTTAATCCTCGTGTTCAGGAAGGAGCTGGTGGTCCTCCGACTAATGTGGTTCTGAATTCAGGCTAAACATATATTTTTCAGAAATCCCCAACACAAACAAAATCAATCACCAGCTGTCACACAAACCACCGCTGAAGTGGAAGTCCATGATTACACGCTCCTCTTATCAGTGTCCATACATAATCTCATTTCAACAACAACAAAAAAAAAGGGTCATGAATATTCTTTTTGTGCTTCATCATAGCATTACAATCTGTCTTTCTTTCTCTGGCTATATATTTCAGAATGGAAATGATGTTAGATTTCACTATTACTGCCATATGCCATATGAGAGCTATCATTTCTGAATGCAAGACCTACCTCTGCTTGTAGCCAGCGGCACATCTGTGCACCTTCTGTGGTGGGCTCTGCCTGTGGTGGGCTTTACTCGTGTGTGCGTCCATGTGTGTGCGTGTGCAGGAAGCAAGCAGATAGATGTGCGCTCGCTTGTTCACAGGCAGTTGCAGGTGGGCCCCCAATGTGATAGCAACAACAAACTTCTAATAGATTTAATGAACACGCTCCGTCCAGAGCATATTCCTAACTTCTGATCCCTGCTCTCCACATCCTCTATGTCATGTCCAAGCTCACCCTATGCATCGTGGGAGTCCCAGAGCCGATGGTTGGGGCTAATGACCTGGATGGATAATGTCTAATGTGTGTTACAGTAAATGACAATGAGGTCATACCCTCTAATTTTCATTTTGTACCCCACATAGAGCTCGTTCCCAGACTCTGCTACTACTACTTGCTTTCTTTCTCACACGCACACACAAACACACACTTGCTCACTGGTCTGTATTTGCTCAAGAGTTACTGGAACAGGCCACATTGAAGTCTGGAAGCGAAAGGACATCCAGGCTCGCAGCCCCCAGGTCTCACGGTTCCACTGATTGACCTGATGAAGACCAAAGGCTCCAATCACTGAGTCGATGTGTGCGCATACAGTATGTGTGTGGGCACGACTGTGTGTGTTTAACACGCGTGTGTCATCACCTGACCACACACACGGTTTGGATGAACCGTTATCATTTGCACATTCGACTCTTGAACGTTCTCCAGAAATTCTGGGGCCAAAATCCGTCTTGTCCTTCTCTTCCTCCTCCTGCTGTCTTCTTTCTTTAATCCCACACAAGAAGGACCACATCAGTAGTCTGTCAAGCATGTGTGTATGTGTGTGGATGTGTGTGTGCGTGCGTGTGTGTATCTCTCTTTGTGCATGTGGAGATAGATACCAGTTGGTTTTATCTACTGCCTAGGTGGCACAGTACAGATGATGGTATGCTGACAGTGCTGGAGTCCTGCCAGTGTGCCTGAATTCAAAAACAGCTTGTTGGAAAATGGACACTGACAGAGACGGTTGCCTCGCTCTTGAAACACAAGTATCTCATCACTATAACTACACGTCTGTGAGTCAATATTCATTTTCATCATTGATTAATTTGTCTGTCTAAATTGATCTTTAGAGGGTTGTAATGTTCAAACTTATGCTGCTTCGTCACTGGCTGAAACAACACAAGTCTTTGTTTTCAGTCCATTTAAAACCCAAAGATATCAAATTGACAGTCTTATAAAACAGAAGAAAACAGCAAATACTTACATTTGAAATACTGGAACCAGTGCGTGTTGAACATTTGTGCTTGTTTAGTGATTTAGATGAATGATGTATGATCAACCAGCTGGTAAAACGAGAGTTATACCTGTATCAAGTACTGAAGCAATTTCTTGATTACAGTGTGGATCTACTGATGATTGATTAATCGAGCAAACGTCAAGCTGGGATGGAAAACACGCTGAGTGGTTTCAGCTTCTCAAATAAAAGGATTTCTTTCTTTCCACTTTTTTTTTTACACTGATGTAAATTGGGTATGTTTCAGACAAGTCAATTTTCAAATTGTGAGGAAAAGCACTTTTCACAAATGTCTGACATTTCTGGACCAAATCATTGCCAGATTAATAGAAAAACATCAAAAGACTAAGGGCTAATGAAAACAACCATTAGCTGCTGCACTATCTGTATCTGTGTTTACCTCCTGTGTGTGTGTAATCCTACTACACTGCTGACTAACTGGAAGCCAAATTTAGACCTCTCTTTACCACACACGCACACGCACATTTCCGTTAGCTCTTTTTTTCCCTCCATACTCTATTTTTTTTTACAGTATTATAACATCACTTTCGTTGGCACTTGGATTGTAATTGTTGCCTACGGGCAACACATCTCCCGTCCTATTCCAGTGGTTAACACCTATTTATATAAGGGTTTCTGACGTTTTGCTTCCGCATCAAACAAGGTAACAATGCCAATACTGTAAGCTGCTTTCATTCATGAGGCACACCAGCATCAGCTGAGAGATAAATCCACTCAATAGTGTGTGGGTGGTATGGTCTGTGTTCTCTGGGTGGTCATATTTGGGAAATGTGAAGTCCAATAAAGGTGTATAATTTGGAGGGAGTTTTCATCCAGATGTACACAAAAATGTCCTGCAGCAGTGGATTCAACAGGAGATGTTGTATTTACAGGCATTGTATTCATAAGTCACTTTGGCAGGTGAGAGAAATTTAATGAATTCCCTTGGGAACTGTTTGCAAATAATAAGCTCAGTTCCTCCAGAAAATTTCATCTGGGAAACGATTCAGTTTGTGCGGTTTAAGCGCCAGAGGAAGTCGGAGCTGAATCGGTCTTACTTATGTACACTTGTTGAAACTACAGTACCAGGACGACAACGCACTCATTGTTTTGCTTGGAAGATTTAAGCGTTGGCGGCGGCGCTGCTCGGCTGGTGTCACTGTATGTAGCCAGCTTATGGATCAGAGGGAGCCACGGAGAGAAGTGAGTGACAGAGGGCAGCCGGGGGAAGAAAGAAAAGAGCGAATGAGTGTTCTGGCTTCTTGACCTCTTAGCGTAAGAAGTCTTCTAAGTTCAAACTCCAGTGATTATAAGCTGAGCTGGTATTTAAAGTGCCCCCCAACGCCGCCACCACCACCACACACCCCCACCCCCACTCAACCCCATTCACTCCAGGCTCGTGTGAGCTGTGTGTGCATGTGTGACAATGTCAGCGACTGGAATATAAGAGTACATACCACATGAACCTGTGTGTGTGTGTGTGTGTGTGTGTGTGGGTAGGGTTTAGTAGAGTAGGTGGGCAGGGGGTCAGGGGTTGCTTGGTGGGGTTCTGGAGCCAGTGGGTCTTCTCCATTGTTCAGGCTGGAGGAGCCAAAGGGGGGCAGCGAGTATTGATGCTGAAGGTATTGCCTGCTTACGGTAGGGGGTTAGCAATAAGTGTGTGTGTCTCTATGTGTGTGTGAGTGTGGACCTTTGCTCCAGGAGGGACCCACAAGGGGCGGGAAAGGGAAAGTAATTACAGATGATATAGGACCAAAGGGAGGAAATTGATTAAAGAAAATGGGTGACCAGGAAGTAAGCAGGGATCTTTGTTTCCCCTTCAATTAAACTGAAATGTCTCAGTAGTCTGTCTCTTTGAGGAGGAGGAGGACAGGGCTGTGGAAAGAGAGGGGGTTCTCCCATGGACAGGGGGAGGCTGGAGGGCTGGGAGGGGAGTGAGCTTACAGAGGTGATACTGATGGATGGATGAACTTGCAGCAGCTACTCTCTGTAAAGGGGTGACAGTCCATGATCACCTCCATACGTTACTGTACTCAGTGAGGAAAGCACACGGGCTATGCAGTATAGGCTACCTGCAGCCGCAACACTTGTGTTTTGTCCATCACTGCCATTGCTACGGTATCATGAGTCAACTGTTGCGGTCTGGAAAGGCAGAAACAGTTAACTGAACACACAAGGAAACGTAGGTATACATCGTAAACATCCATCTCATCATACACTTTTTTTCAACTTTGACCTACTACTATAATTGTTGACGGTCTTTTTAAACTGACTGAAATCATTATGATCAATAAATGAGGCATCACTGTTATATCGAACATTTCAGGTGCATAAACTGAAGTGGTGATTAATCTCAACCTGCTGAAGTTAAACAAAGTTATCACAATAGAAGAGAAGCAATTGCAGTGGCCAAAGCTACTAAAATAAGACCCATGGGTGTAATAAACTAAATTGTGACCTATGTGACACATTTTTCTAATCTTTGTCAAATGTACAGCACTGGACACCAATTAACAGACTGCTGACTATTATTCACATTGGTTGTGTTTAATTTGCATAAACTAAATACAGCTCCATGCCAGTTTATAAGCATTTGGAAAAATTATGTAAAAAAAACAACAACAACAAAAACTCCAGTTTGAAGTCGACTGCATCCTCAAACAAACTTTAAAGTCACCACACAGCTTTCTACCTCATTTACTGTTGCTTCTCTGTTACTTGCTTGGCAAATGCGAGTATACAGTATGAATAGTTTTACAAGGCCAAGGGAGAAATAGGACTGAGGGGTGGTGGTGGTGGTGGTGGTGGTATATGTGTGTGTGTTGGGGTGGGGGTGTGGGTGGGGGGTTGGGGTGGTTGAAGAAAGAGAAAACAGGTTGTCAGTGTGGTTGAACAGCAAAATAGCATTTTCTCCCTCGGGCTCAGCCTCCACAGATGTTTCATTCAGGCCCCATGGCAGGGCCACTCTAAAAAGTGCTCCAGTCCCGACACAATTCAGCCCCTTTGTGCGCTGAAGGAGAGAAGCTCAGCCCACTGTTTACTGCTCGTCCACCCCCATTCCTCCTTGTCTAACCCCCCTCCTCATGTTAGCAGGCGGAACAATTGGGGAGGGCCTTGCCCAGAGCTGGGGCGGTGTGGCAGGTCAACAGAATGGGCTGTGAATCCTGTGCCTCTGAATCCTCCGGGTGGGTGGTCCAGCTCTCTCCCCTCTCTGTGTCTCTCTCACACACATACACATAGAAACACTCTCCTCTCCTCTCCTCTCCTCTCCTCTCCTCTCCTCTCCTCTCCTCTCCTCTCCTCTCCTCTCCTCTCCTCTCCTCTCCTCTCCTCTCCTCTCCTCTCCTCTCCTCTCCGTGCTCATTAGCTCATCCACTGGGCCACGACGCATGGTGTTGCTGCATGGGTTCTGTGTGATGTGGTGATAGGTGGCCCAGCCAGAGAGGAAGCCAGACGGGGGTCTCTCTCTTCAGGATTAGCGGACTCCCAGTAGTTCCTCTTCACTGCGAACAGGTCCCGCGCAGACCCGGTCAGGCCACTCGGCAGCGGGGGCCTGAGGTGGCCCACGTGGAGCCTGCCAGTGACTGGGTGGCAGTTACAACACTAATCCTGCTGCTGATTACCACTGGCATGAGGAAATAAACAGTAATAAATGAACCTACAAGGCCCAGCACACATACGCCCTTACAACAACTCCACCCCCACAATTCGTGCTGACACACTTGTACAGTGATACACATCCAAAAAGTGGTAGCTTTACAGACTAGGAATATTGTTTTCAAGGCTTTCGGTCTGTAAAGATGGAAAAGAAAGAAGAAAGAGGTGATATGATGCACCAGAGCCAAAGGAGATGGATTCAAGTGTGTGAGAACAATATTTTAATTCAGCAAAGGTCCAAAATTCAAAGATAGTTTAATGTTTGAGAGGCTACGAGATGTGAAAACTTGGTAATTTTGTGTAACGAGTGAGTAAAAGTACTCACCGCTCATCAAAATAGCTGACTCAGTTGACTAATCAACTGATCTGTTCATTCTTCATCATATTTTTTTCCTCAAACACCACAGCAAAACACATACCATAGTCCATCATTGTAACTAATCATTAGTTAGTTTTTTTAACTTCATTTCTTTCATAGTATATCACACAGAAAGAAAAGATTTTGATTTCAGGAAAGGAGAGGGGAAACTGCCTTGTGCATGTCTGGCATATTTCCCCATAGTCACAGCGACATCTAGTGAGCAGAAACTGGTACTGACAACAATGGAAACAATTGCACCAACTACTGTATATTGGGTAACACTGAGTTTTTTTTGTGATAATACTTTGTTTGATCAGAGGAAACTAATTGAAAACACAAATAAATTGTTCAAATACTAAAAGAGTAAATATGAATCAAATATTTGCTTGTGTTAAAGTCAGTACAAATAGTCCATGCTGTTCACTAAATGAATTCATTTAAGATCCACAGTGGATCATTATGAATTTTAGTTCTTCACAGCAATTAACATCTGCAAACTAATAGTGTCCTGCAGTGAGAGGACAGAACTGAAGCAATGTACCAGCAGCATATTTCCTCTAACAGCATTTGAGCAACGCTACATCCTGCTGTGGTTTAGAGGCGTTGATCCTCTTTTTTGGTTCCTTTAGATGCAAGTTATACTGTGATGCATTGAGGGGGAAGCTGCATATAAGAGCATCACCTGTTGATAAAAAATATTTATTAAAGATTTGCAGAGACTACGCCTCAGATTTTCTTAGATTGCTGCTGCTGTGAACCAAACTTAAAATGCCAGGGATTGGTTATAGCCTCTTCATCCTGGGTAAGGCTCCTTATATTGTATATTTATGTTAATTATTTTGCAATGACACTATATATATATATATAAAAGCTTAATTTTATGATGACATTAAGTGTCATGTTTTGTCACGATTTCTTAAAATGCTTGTTCCTCAAATGTTCTGTCTGAGTCTAGGTAATTTCTGTAGACATTAATAATGGATTAAAAAAATTGAATATAACAAAAAAAAAAGTATTTTAAGATAATCATCGATAAATAAAAACATAGTGAGACTGTCATATGCTGTCCTATTAACATAGTTTGAGTAAAATATCATTGGGCAAAGAGGGCCACACCCTAAATTAAACAGCTGGCTCACCATAAGGTTTTTATGATAAGAAGGCTAAGGTCAGGTGAGGGTCAGCAAACAAATAGAGACAAAATATTAATAATGGGGATGCATAGTTACCTTTTATTGTTCATATGACAGCATATATACATATAGAAATAGAAAAAAAGTCCATGTTGGGGGTAGACAGAGGTTGTTTCTTTTAACTACAACCATCCTTAACTGCAAGTTTATCATCTAACCCTAACTCTCTAACCTCCTAACCCTAACTGTGGTGAAGTTATCTAACCTTAGGAAGACACTTGTTTCAGTCTAAACCATAATTGTTTTGTTTGTTTTTTTAACTAAACCTAACCCTAAACAAACTACAGTTGCTTCATAATTAATCATGTGTTTAATAGTGTTACTATGATGACTTAAGTTCCAGTGTTGCCTCCTCCGTGCAGTAGCTACAGCACTATTTCAGGGTATAGGGACAAATGACCCATATGGTTGATCAGATTGGGCAATTTTTTATTTATTGGTAGAGTCTGTTGGATCTTAAATTGATGACACCAGAATAGAAAAACTCAATGTGTTATGTTCAAACTATGGACATTTCTGTGTTTACCTATCAGAGTGTTGAAAAGGCTGTTTCCCTTCCTGCAGGTGTGGTTGTGGCTTCAGCCACAGCAGATGTGGAATCAACGACGTATAGGCCTACAGATGTACCCCCTACCAGTAGCAGTGGGTTCAATGTCTCCACCAACCAAATGCCCGCCAATAACCCACCTAACACAACTGGTGCCACCCCCAACACCAGCATCTCCCTTTCCACCAGCAAAATGAGCACCACCACCATGAGCATGCCCTCAAGACCAACAACGGTGAAAGGTTTGATCTGAACTATTGAAACCCTCATATACTGTATGTATTACCCAAAACCATGTCTGTCAGAGATTATGGTCCTGAAAGCCAGTCTTTGTCATTATCAAGTCTGCTTTCCCTAATCCTTTTATGACTATTATCTGTTTGTTTTGTTGTGGAGTGGAATAAATTGTTTCTTTGATTCAGGTGGTGAAACAACCACCAAAAGCCTCACGACACCCTTGACCACACCTGAACCCTACAGTTCTTCTAAAAGCCTAGCTTCCACCACGGCAACCACCAAAACAATCCAAGGTGAGTGCAGATGAAAATTAATTAACTATAGTCTATAATTTTGTGTTCCCTGAATAGCCTGGGGGTTTGACTTTTTTTGTACTCTACATACAGAGTCAGTTTTACAGCATTTGGCTTTACTGTAAAAAAAAAAAAAAAAAATCATTCTCAAGTCAACCTTCCTTAATTTAGGCAACAGCTGACAAAGAAAAGGCTCTAACAAACGCTGTACGCTAACTGCAGAGTATAAGGGCTGACAGATAAAACAACTATCTGTAGAACATAGTGGAACATTTATCAGCTAAAAAAGACAGATGAGCTGCTCAGGAGTTGGTAGAGACCTAAACAATGTGAACAATGGTACATTCAGCAAGTGGCCAGAGACACTAGTGCCAATGAAGGCAGATATCACTGTGTGTCTGGATGTGTGAATAGGAAAATGTTTGCTGACACATTCACCAGATCTGCTGAAACATTCACCAGATCAGCAATGTTAAGTGAAAATATGTCATTGTTGTGGATTCAACTTAACATTGTTGCCCCCAAGTGGACACAAAAAATGATTTGCAGCTTTAAAATAGTTGAGGAATATAAGGGATATTGGACTCAAGCAACAGGTTTTCCCAATCTAGCATCTTCTGACAATAGGGTTTAAAATTTAACAAGTCATTAGTAGGTTTCAGTGGTGTCCCAATATAATATCCTATTAGCAATGTATCAAGTAAACCCTATCTGTTTTTAGACACCTTTTTGTATTTCTTTTTGTTGCAGCAACAACACCTGCGAAAGAAAAACAAAATAGTGACAAAGCTGGTGAGTTTAATTTAGGTTTACACCTCAAACAATATACAAACTATAATGTATTTTTGAGGTTTTATCTATGCTGTACGCTTACGCATAACTGCTGCTCTTACAGGTATTATCATCCTGATCGTGATTGTCCTTGTAGTTGTTGGATTTGGACTTGCTTTCTGTCTTGCACGGAGGAGAGGAAGAGTAAGTAGAGTCTATTAACTCTTCATTTCCACTTCCAAAACAGGAATAGCTACAATTAAAGGTGAATAGCACAGTCAGCAGATAGTCAGTTTAATTTGGCTTGAAGTCGTGGCACTGACGACGTGTGTCTCTGAATCTCCTCAGCGCTACTCTGTTGACTTCGCCTCCAGACCAGATGAAGCTAACATCCCTCTCAGCACCGTGGAGCCTGTGGAGCCTGGGGAGCCTGCTGACGCTGGCCCTCAGAACGGTCAGTCCACGTACATCGACAACAACATCGCTGAGAATATTTGTCACCAGCAGAAAGAAAACACATCCTCCAAATTGCTATATTATTGTTGCACAAAAACAAATCCTGACACTTGTAATTTTTTTCAGGTTTGCTGACATTTCAAAGCCAAGAAACTTCTAAAGAGCCACAAGAACAAGCACCAGAGCCTGAAGTTCAAGATGAGAAGAAAGGTGAGATCCAATAATAAGCTGACAAGTATTTTCTATCTGTTAAATAACTGTTCAGTTCTGTGAAACAGAAGTAAGAATTAGTTGTAGCTGTGACTTTAAGTGTGGTATGTGTGCACTTCTTTATTTCTTCTATCGTAAGATCTCTGTTAAACTTAGTAAAAGGAAGTATCGTTCGTGACAGCTGTCTGAACTAAATATATATTAACACCAACATCCTGTGAGGTGGTGTGAATGCCCAGATGGGCAAAGCACAGACTTTTTAAAGCTGATAACAGAAAATGACAATTTAATTCACGAAAGGCATTGATTTCACAACCTAATGCCAAAACTATACTGCAATATCGAGATGTTCTGCATGCAAACAACCTTGAATCCAGTGTGTCTGTCACCACACTAGGTATGAATTTCATAAGAAATTCCATTTGACGTTATGCAATGCAGTGACTCATACAGATCATTAAAAGAACTTGTGCAAAGATAAGGGCAGTTAAGGACCTGCTGAAAATGTTGTAATGTTTGTGACGACAAGATGTGCACAACTCAACAACAGTTCCTTAGCTGGAAGGGGAGGGAGGGGACAGAAATTTGTCCTGCAGTACCGGAAACCGCCACTTGATGGAAATGGAAGCCAGGTTAATATATTATAGGCCAATGCAGTTCGCTATGACTGATAGCTGATACTGATATCCAATAACTGTAATAACTAACTGAAGATGTTGTTGTGTATAATACAATTCTGCAAGTTTTATATGCAGTCATTAAGCTTTAAAAATTGGATATTGACATACTGATGAATGCAAGAGCTTCTTCTGTGAGTTGTATATTTTCCAGCACATTCCTACCCAAACTTTTGGTCCACCCTGCAGTACAATATGCGCATGTGCAAATTAATTTTCCTTGTCCTATTGTTTTGACATTTTCATTTGTCCGAGGATGTGTGAAGCGTACCTGTTTTACACAGGGGTCTCCCCCTGTTGAAAGGTAAAAAGTTCAGTCATGTCTGAGCCTGCCTCTCTGCCTTGAGCCACACTTTGTTTAAAACGGACAGTGCTGATGGCTCAAATGGTTCTCTTCCTCTCATGGGAAATAAATAATGAAACTCTTTCAACAATCAGAGCAGGTGAGGAGTCAGATTTTCTAACTGCTGCTGCTGTGTAGGTGCAGGTTTTTGGAAAAAGATTGGTCTGATGATGACTGTCTGTAGCTTGTTTCAAAAGAGAAAACTGAAGAAACCAGTCAAACACTTGGCAAATTATACAGTTTCCACACAGCCCA
The DNA here is from genome assembly GCA_030347415.2 of Decapterus maruadsi. Classification (NCBI taxonomy): domain Eukaryota; kingdom Metazoa; phylum Chordata; class Actinopteri; order Carangiformes; family Carangidae; genus Decapterus; species Decapterus maruadsi. The sequence continues at coordinate 12,880,122 of CM064901.1, forward strand.
GGCTATTTGTTACAGCAACAATAACTTCAACTTTGCTTAACACCCTTGATCTCGTGAAAACACACACTATCCAACCCCATCCATCCTTACTGGCACTTTGGCAGACAGAGCAACTTAATTTTATTTTTGGGATTGGGTTGTTGTTACCGTAGCTACAACAAAGAAGACAAGAGAGGCAGAAGAAAATTTATTTTTGTATCTAAAGTGGAAACCAAACCTGAATGTGCGTATGACACCTACATCAATGGCAAGCATGCATTAAGAAGTGTTGGACCGGAAATCACATCATTGTGCAAACTGATGATGTAAGTAACTTACAGTAAAGTAGCTTGTGTGAGGTAACTGGAGGAGAACTGTAAGCTGTGCTATGTACATCATCACAGGTTCATCGTGTTTCAGGGATACTGAGGTGAAAAAAGAGGCAAAACATTCAGCTTTTATCTGTTTTTAAAATTTTGATTTCTCTGTCTTTAGTCACTTCCTGTGGGTTTTGTGCTTTCTCTTTATCCTACTCCATTTAATTGGAAAATGTGTTATTTAATTTAATTCCAATTAAAAAGTTATTCTAGTGAATTGGCCAAAGAATAATATGTGTATTATGACAATAAGTAACCCACATAAAGATGCCAATAAATATAATATATATGATAATAACTGTTTACATATTATTCTCATACTTAAAATCTATCTTTACTGATGCTTTATGCTCTCAAAGGGAGGAAATACAATACACAACCGCTGTGGACAGTTGGGCTGCACTAATGCATAGCTGGGCTAATCAGTCAGCCAGAATGCCAATATGCTAACATCCATATGTTAAGCATGTGTGATTTTTAACATGTCCATTTGATGGTGCGTGAGTTGCATCATGTTTCTGTATCAGCAACAACAACAACAACCACATACTTCTCATTTCATGTCTTTATACTGAGCTCATTTCCTCTTGGCTCTAGTTCAGTACTTACCACACAGAAATAACCATTTTGGGGAAAGCAAATAACTTAACCAAAATGCTGACCTTCCTTATAATGCATTTTTAACTGATCCAGTGCACATTTGCTGTCTCGGTATATGAAATGAGAAAGCAAAGCTGATGATCAGGTCAACGGTCTACCTGTAGTAAAGAGTCTAGTCAGCTGCCATAAACCAGACAGACATGATGATTCTCTTAAGGTTGGAATAACGCCCGAGGAGCCATCTTAGTCATGGCAGAATTATGTCCAGAACGACGGTCACCTTCCTCTCCCCTTCATCTCCGCTTTCCCTGCACCTAACCCTGGGTCAGATAATGATGGGGCCGCCCTACTTTCCCACAACCTCCAACAGCTGCATGGCTGTAGCTCATTAGGAACTGGTCAGTAATCAGCCGCCTCATTACCAACATGGTGGCCCCCTCAAATGCCTTTGCCCAAGAGAAATCCCCCTCCCTGACTGTCAGAGAGGGCAAAACCACTGCAGGCTATGAGTGGAAATACTGTTATTATGTGGCAGCTAAATACAGAACACACTGAAACAGTCTACCTGCAGTTTAAAACGTCAACCAACAATGTTACACAATTAATCTATTGCAACAGTTTAACTTCCTATTAGATAAATGACGACTGGATTTTTCCATTGTATTTCAATATTACTCATATTGTGTGCATGTTTTTAACTCATTACTCATATGTGATGCCAACTCGATACAGAATAAAAACGGGCTTCATGCTTTTGAGAACCACTAACAAAAGGTTTTGCTTTTCCTTGGGTTTGTGCTTCACAGCTGAGGCTGATAAATCTGTCGATGGTGCCACTGCCGAGTCTGCAGCTCCAGCAGCTCCGGCCGATTCTCCAGACAGCTCTGTCTCTGAGGACAAACCCAAAGCAGACGTCGTTGAGCAGACTCCTGATGCTCCTGTGCAGCAGAGCGTGGAGGAAAAAACTGATGATGAAGGCGTCGCCTCCAACAAGACTTCAGTGGAGTCACTGAAGGAGACAAATGAGAACAACAGCAACAGCACTGACTTGAGTCAGAAGAGAGGTTGGTATTTATGGAAGTTGTTCACTCATTGTAATGTCCACAACTCTATAAGAGATCACCTGAAGCCCACATAAGGCTGCAGCAGTCTGTACAAAAACCCCTTAAGCTGCAGTGGAGTGATGGTAACGGAAAAAGGGGAATTAATTAGAAAGACTGGGACAATGGGAGATCCTCACTTTAACTGGCAAACTCTGAACTGCTTAAGTGTTACATTAGATGAAACTTATGCAGTTTTGTATGGAAAGAAGGTGGGATTTTGTTACCCATCTCTTAAATTGGAGTAGACCCAAGGGAAGAACTTGATCATGCAATATGATGAGCAGTAACATTGATGATAATATACATGCACTTTAGAACACATCCTACTGGTGTTAGTCGTCTGTAACAAATAAAATTGCAAGGTATTGTCACATATAAAGATTTTTTTTGTTGGAAGACGTTATCGTCCAACATTTGAACCAATAAACAAATTGCGTTTTAACACCATAATGCACTTTGTCATCAGGTCTGGAATTGAGCAAGGTCTTCTGGGACGTTTCCCTCGACAGTCCAGTGTGAGATTATTGCCTCAAAGCTCCTGTCCTGTTCTTCAAAATCGTGGTAAGACCTCAGCGGGCGAATGCTCTGCTGCAGCTGCTACACTGCTCAGCCAGTTCAGATGTTAGTAAATGGAAAACCCCCACCGCACAGCGCAGGTCAACAGATCACGTACGACCACTGGGAGTCCTGTGTTACAGCTTCTCGTTCTCAATTATTAAAAATAGATAGTTAGGAGTCATAACCCTTAAATCTAAAATTCTAAAATGTGCTCGTCCCCAAGAATTGTAAATCACGCTGATGGCCCGGTATCCAGTGGTTTATAAATACACTTTATGGAAGCTGCATCCAAAAGTTGAGCCTCACTGCAGGAGACAGTATCACAACATACAGTATATTATTAATGTAAACTAACTACCTTTACTTACTTCTAGTATCTATTTGCTAAGTCACACATTTTTTCCCCTGGAGCTATCATCAGATATCAACACATGATGATGACCGGGCAAACTCATTCATCTTGTGAAGAAAGGGGGGAAAAACTATGAAGAAGACTATTATTTTTCTATCAAATTAATTCTGCTTCTGCTAAATATAAACCACCCATTGCTTCCACTCACAGATGAGATTCCTCCCACACAGGTAGTAACAGTGGCCCTCTCAGTCTAATCATCACATGCTTCAGGATGTTATGCTCACATCTGCACCTGCGCTCCTTCTCTCTTCCTATCTGCTCGGAAACACTCAGGGCCGAAGCCTGAGGCCCGAGGAATTTGCACAGCTCTTAACAGCTGATGATAAGCTCACATCTGAGGAGCTAACCGCTCAGAAGCTCTGTGTTAGCAGTCACGGATCATCTCTGTTCCCACAAAAACATCAGCCTCAGAAATCTCAAGCATCTGCATTTCAGCAAAGGTGGTCAGTTCTATAGTGCTACTGCAGCTCTAAATACCTGTTCATGTAATGAGAGTTTTAATGTTAAATTCATCTTTGCTCACATCTTAGCCTCTCTATTAAAACTGTTATCAGTTATTACATTGGCATTGGTTATTTGGAGCAGGAAGTTATTGATTATTGGTATCAGTGGGGGAAAAAACAGTTATTATGCATCCCTAATAATAAAGACAATAAAGACGACTATGAAACTTAATGAGATGCTGTATGTGAAACCTGTTGCTTGAATATGCCTCCAAGTAGACCTGTTTCACAGAAAAGTAAAGAAATACAAGGTTTTGCAGGTTACCTCAACTCTAGAAATTATTTAAGAACGCGTATCTAAGATTTAGTGTTATTTATTGGCAACATCAACTAAATACCCTCCATCCCTCCCTGTCCAAGTGTGCAAGACGACCTATGGTGGCTCTTTGGTTTGGCCATTCTGGGCTACTGTAGCAGATACAGTGTTGTGTAACATGGCAAGCTCTCTGAAAGTGGACCCTGTCCGATTTAGGCATGGCGTCATTATACACTGATGAAAACAAAATCATGAATATAACAGGCTCTAATGTCATCTTAAATCCCTGCCTGCCAATATTTGTTGAGATGCCTTAAGTTGGTTGAGTAGCAATAGTAATGAATACAATTTAAAATGAAATCCAAAGTTATGGAAAGCAATCATTTCTTTATCGTGGTCTTAATTTCTATTGAAAAGCACATATTTAGATTAATTTTGGGTACATAGTGAAAGTGTTTTTTATAAAATAAAATGGTATTATAAGAGATAAAGCCTTGATTGACAGGTCACATGAGTAAGTCCTCTAACATGAACACAATGAACACATGAAACAGCGAAGAAAGAAAGAAAAAGTGAAGTCTCTACTTGTTCCCACCTGGGATGGGAAGTGATGAACAAGCTGGAAACAGAAGTTGAAGGGCTGTTTGCCATTCTGCGCCAGTAGATAATTGATATGAACTGACAGGTCATAAACTAAACCAGCATAATTAGACCTGGGACTTCACAGTGTTATTTTCCAGTCAGCGCTTGGCTTTCATGTTTGATGACTATAACGTTGGTGTAAATTGTCCGTCCCGCCTGGGATGAATATTTCACAGAGAGGTGGAGGCAGGCGAAAGAGAGTGACAGTCTGAGATTTAACTGTGTGAGACAAGGCTATAGTCAGCTAAAGCAACTTCACAGAGGCTCTTATTTGAATGAACTGCTGCTGCTGGTTCAGAGACAGGTCACAAAGACGAGGAGGGTCAAGGATCTGAGCATGAAGAGGGTAGTTAATCTCTCATGGGCCTTTAACTTCAGGGGAAGAAATTTTGGCTCTTTGGCTATTGCAGGTGTAACACAGATTTATGGACGGGCAGGATGACAATAGTGTACAGTATGTGGTCGACACAGGATTCGTATCTTGGTAATAACAGTGAGAAGAAAGCTTCCTGCTCGTGAGTTTTGATGTGATGCAGGTAGATCATTACACCTGGGCAGCTTTACAGGAGGGAGGGACTGTCGGAAAGCGCAGACTAACACTCCCCTCACACTACAAGAAGAAGAAAACAGCTGGTCCAGGCTGGGTCTGCCCCTTCCTCCCGACACTTCCCATCCCAAAACCATCAAGTTTTAGTTAGAAATTGAAATCTAAAACTTTGCAGTTGCAAAGATAGCAATTAGACCTGTCTTATTACAGGGTTTAAAGGGCTGCCCCTGCAGTTTAAGCTGCACATGTAATTTCATGGTGTGTGTCATCACTGTTTTCCTGTGAACGTGAAAATGTAATTTACGTATGTATCCTTTATGTTTAAAGACTCCAAAATGCCCAGTGTCATTTTCTTACTTTCTAAAAAAGTAAAATTTGTTGCCATTATTAAGTGTTTCACTTAAGAGAAGTCACGTGCTATGGATAAAGAATGGTAAAATTGCGTATTACTAATAATTAAGTAATAAGTAATAATTGAGTATTACTGGATGTTGGTGCTTCGCAATATTTCATGTGTTGTTACCACCAGGTTAGAATAATGTCAGGTCTGGATTATGTTACCAACGTAGTATTAAGAAAAAAAGAATGGTCACAAACCATTTAAGGGACATTGTAGCGTCATTGTAGGAATACAGCTGCCCCTTCTCGGACAATTTAAAGATAATAAATTTGTCAGTGGTGTTTTGAGGGTTCTGTTTCTTCTTCTTAATGCCTTGTCAACATATTAGGAGTTGTGCACCAAACAAAACAGAGCAAGAGACAAGCCGATTGTTTCCCAAACAGTTCAATGAGTTTGTTTTGAAACCGAATCGTTTATGAGGTCATGGTGTGATTTTGTTGAAAGAGAGACACTGATAAATGAGCTCGACTGAAACCACTGCAGAACCTTTCCAGGTGTCGTCATGTACAGCAGATCGATACCTTCCTTTATGTCTCACAGGTAAGCTTCCTGTGTTATGCCTCTTTATCACAACCATGCAGTTTGTCTCTTTTCCCCCTCTTCGGTTCCTTGACCTGAAGAGGCTCTGGAGTTGTCCTTTCCGAGGGTCATAGGTCAGACAATCCTAATTAAAGGGTTCACAGTGACTGCAGGAGAATAATGTGGCCTCAATGTCAGAGTCAACTGGCCTACATTCCTCTACCTGTCGCTGAGCAAGTCTCAGCAGAATAGGATGTGTGGCGGCTGCTGTGATGTGAAGCTCAAACCAGGATACATTTCAACGAGGCCACAGGCGCATGACAGAACCTGAAACAAACTGCAAACAATATTTGTGAGAAAAATGGATGGAGGAATGAGAAACTGTTCTTGGTGGTTTTAACATCACCTTAGAGCGGAGTCTCACTTTCCTTCACAAACGCTTCAAACAGCTGACAGAAACACACATCTAATGATTTAAAGTGATGTCAGCACTGATAAGGCAAGTTTTAAATGTATGCATTAATGATTAATAAATCGTCTGTTCAAGCTACTCAATTTTGGAGCCATTTACCAATTAAATAGGTGTTAATATGGAGAAATGTATTATTATTTATAAGTGTTTATATTGGGCCATAAAACTTAAGTAGATTATTAATTTCCAATTAATTTTTGTTATGATTTATAAAACAGGTGAGTTAGTCGAAAGTACTAAAACAAGATGAAAGAAAGTGGTCACCTCACCTCTGCTTTCCCTGATGCCCCGGCCGCCGGCCGGTGTCCTTTTATTTTAAGAGGCGTCCATGTATGCTGGGCCTTGACCTTCACTATTTACACTTAGACATTTTACAACTTCAGTCCATACTTTGGCAGGTGGCCTGCAAAACATTTATAGGGCTTAGTTTGGCGGTGAACGTTTCACTTTTACACCATGCTGCATGTCTCTCAACAAAGGAAAAGAGGAGGGGGAGTAACGCAGTGAAAACAATGTGCAGAGAACACAGAAATAGAGCCGGCACTCCAGTCGTATACTGTGGACTCAGGGTGGGTTCGTTGTGAACAATCACACCTTTGACATTTTGCGATCTACTGGCTGAGCTGCCTCTACTCTGCCTGGTTACTAATGGTCACCAATGCTTTGATCTGTTTTTGCATTTCACCTTCTCTAAGGAGGAAACAGCTGTTCAGTTTATGTTGAAGTAATGACAACCGGCTGCAGTTTAGAAATTTGTCATGATCACTGAGGAGCAGTGGGGGTTTTGTTTGTGTCGCTGGTTCCCTGGGGACAGCGTTAGGTAAATGTTTATTGCTGTGAAGAGAATGAAGAAATCACCACTCTCATGTTGCGACCTCGCCCAACACATGTGTGTGTGTGTGTGTAAAATAAATCAGTAAACTTAGATGTGTATTAACAATCTCTGAGTCAGGTATTTGTCATGATTGAAATTCTAGACTTCATAAATCACCTAAAAGACTAAGAGGCTACAGCCGTGCTAGTAACTGTGCAAGGCTGTTCTTAGCTGCAATGATAAATTCTGGCATCCTCACACTGACACTGTCAACATGTTCGAGCCCAGAGAGTAATGTGTACCAGCTTCCCTTGCTTAGTTCAGCTTAGTGCGTTAAAAGGTGAACCTTTGCTAACTGGCTCTGACAACCAGGGGATGGCGCTGGATGAAATGTCTGAAGATTACGACAGTTACCTGACGATGTGAATTTTTTACCTAAATAACATAATATTCATTCATTCATTCAACCTTTTTTTAATTTGGTAATACACCGAGGTGGAGACGTCATTTACAATGTAGCCCGGCAAAGTTAACAGGTACAGACATAAGAAACAACAACGTTGCATTTAGTTGCACAAAACACAAACACCACAAAATTGAAACGTGGCAAGAAATAAAACAACAATAAAAGTCTCTGAAAATATGAACAGTAAATAAAACCTTAACAGTAATTGAAATATCATAATGAGGATGTATGGATCAGATAGGCCGCAGGACCCTAACCATCACCCTAACTCTTACCAAAACAGGAACATCTAGAGATTAAATGTGATGTAAGGGAACAAACAATAAGAAAGTATTCTGCAAGTTGTTCCATATGGTGCACAATACGGAAAACTATATCTTCCAAGTTCGGTTAAGTGTTGCTGAGGTGTTGCTAAGCAAAACAAACAAAACATTTCCTCAGATGCAACTTGTTGGTAGCATCAGAGGCAGAGAAGTCACCAAAGTCATTAAAATACATCATCAGGGAACCATGAACGTCTGCACCAAATGTTATGGCGATCTATCCCATAGCTGTCATGATATTTAAGTCTGGAACAAAGCAGTGAACCAAGCGATCCCCAGAGCCAGGCTTGTCCTCTCCCATTGTCCCATCCAGACTGGGTTAGACATTCCTGGCCCGGCTTTGTGCAGTTGGCAGGGCCGCTGTGATCAGGAGGCCTGCTGACAGACGGCCGTTGATTCACCTGCTGGTATTGCCTCTGGCAGTGGCTCCAAATTCCTCAGGCAGTGTCAAACTGTCAGAGTCTTACTGTCGCTTTATTACATCTCTGCCTCTCATCATTCACACGCAGTTTAAAGTGAGCTCAGGTGGAATCTCAGGTGATGATGAATGAAAGTTCCTAAAAATGTTAAACCCTTAGTTTCGTTTCATGTGGTGCGAGTGGATGTGCGGACATGTTGAAATATGAACGTGGAAACAACCAAGAATTGTTTTGAAATCTCGGTATCAACCCTGATGGGTATATGTCTCACACTGTGTTACAACGCCAGACGATAATGAGTACAAGGTAGCAGGTGTCACTGTAAGTGTAACCAACCTTAAAGCCTCCTCTCGTTATCAGCTTGTCTTCTCTGAATGGATGGTGCTGGATGCTCGAAGCTAAGAAGTTAGTGGCGGCTTGCTGGCTAATGGTGACCAACCACAACCAGCAGTACCAGTCAATCCTTTTTGTTTTCGCAGCAATTACCTTAACAGGATTGTTTTCAAAAAGTCACAGTTCACACAAAAAAAGATGTACCATCGATCCTGTGCTAGCTGCAAAGAACCAAAAACAAACAAACAAACAAAAACAATTTTGGATGTTTGGGGAGCAGTGCATGTCCTGATAGAGGTGAATTAAACAGAAGTGAATGGTGCAACATGCCTCACAACTTTGTCCTTTTTGAGCTCAATTTTCAGCCCACCATTCCCTCAATGTCACTGGACAATTAATCTAATTTATGTGTGAGAGTTGACGAAAGTTGTGGTGCCCTATGTGGCACACCTGGTAGAGAGCGGCATGTGTTTCAATCCGACCTTTGGCCCCTGGCTGGATGTCATCCCCTCCTTCTCCCCCTGACCCTCCAGTTTATCTTTACTGCGATTTTGACTGATAGATTTGATTTTGCTACAATACGTTTGGATTTTGTGAACCTGACTTATACCCAAGCCTTAATTTAAATTATTTAGATTTCTATTCTAAACTGAACACAGTATTTTCTTCTTCCCTTCAATATTTCTATATCTCCCACCTTTTTTTTCCTTTGAACTAATGTTTTCATCATTCATACCTGAGCCATAAATCTGCATCCTGTTTTGTTGTGGAAAAACATCCTTCCACATTCTAGTGCATGAAACTTAACCTTGGGGTAATCAATCCATCAGGTCTGATACACTTTATCGCTCCAGTTGTTCCAACCTCTGTTTTTGTGCACACCCCCTGTCATGTCAATTGCCCCAATAAAAACATTAATCACCTTACAAAATACACACACGATCACTTCAGTGACAAATTATGTCATTTAGCGTTTAGCTGCGTGTTTTTGTCCTGATACACATCAATAATAGAGAAATTTTGACTTTATTATTTTTTCTTATTTCTGTTTTGGAGCAAAGTATTGAAACCGAAGTTTAAAGGGACAACGAGGAGTTTTGGAAAGCGAAGTGTTTCCGCACTACATTTCCCATGAGCCTCCACACGCAGAGTGAAATTCTTGAACCGGCGAAAGACGGACGAAAACGAAAACATTTTCCAAAATGTTTTCATTAATCAAGAATGAAAGTCGGCGGTTTGAAGACAATCAGATACCATCATAGTTCCGTCCATAAATGCCGATTCAGCGGCATTATTCCCATGACCCGTCGGATAGCGTCTGCAAAACCGAAACTAGGAAATGCTGGGCGAGCCGACCACTAGTAGTAATAACAAAATAACAATAAAGACAAAATGATATCGAAAATGGTTTCTCGAAAATGGACCCATTAACAAGTGTGGGTAACGTAGATTCATCCACATTACTTTTTTATAACCAAAAGCAAACTCCTCGTTGTCCCTTTAATTGTTTGCTTTCACAAACTTACATTGTTTTACCTTTTGTGTGTGACTGAGAAGAAGGATGAACATCCTTATAGGGGATTCGGTTGAGAATTTTCCTCCACACTCCTAAATCCCCCGAGGAATGCCCAGTCTTTCAGCAGCCAGGTTTCACTATAGTGGTTAGTGGTCTCCACAGATCCCTATCTGTGCCTGTGGCTCAGCTCAGTGAAGCTCTAAGATCAATGTGAAGTCTCACCTGCAACCTGAGCCCCAGTGGTCACATGACTGGTTTAAAACCAAACTCCTTTATATTAGATGCAGTTCAGATTCACATAGGTCAAATTTGGGATCTGTGGGGTTTGTGAGAACAAAACACCTCTTTGACAGATACGATGTGAGTTCGAGAGATTGCCAGTTAGAGTGCTCTAAACTGTGCTGAAAGCATCAGCCATTGTCCTCAAGTTATTGCTCTAAAACCACTTAACACTATACTTTTGTTTAGACAAATATTTGTATACATCCACAAATGAGCATCCTCTGCGCTGTTGTCACTTCACCCTTGGGCAATGGGCACTACAGTGTTTTTTGTGCAGCTGCTTAATGGTTAAGCATAAATCACATCAATAGATGTGGAGTGGGATTATGTCAGCTATCCTTTTCCTCAAACAGATGTTTCTCCATGAAGGTGAAAGGTTATGGCAAAGGCCACATAAACTTGGCCAAAGCAGAAGTTACAAGTTACACAAAGCAGGTGATTGCAGGACACATGACTGTGGGACGAAGTACATTGTCTTATTTGATCTGTTTCTCTCTCTCTCTCTCTCTCTTTCTCTCTCTCTCTCAGATTGAGGAAAACATGACCAAAGGACACTTCTCCAAACTTAACTGGATTTTGCTTTCCCGTTGGAAACTGATTTGTTGTAACAGCAGCTTTTTCTAAATTTACTTTCAGCTGAGCTCAGATTTGTTTATAATTTCTATGTATTATATATTGAGTGTAACCAAATGCATTCAAGTCGAGCTTTATTGGATTAACAGACATGTTATTATTTTTGGTGCAATTTCACAATGATGTACACTTATAAACGGTGCAATTTCACAATGAGGTACACTTATAAAAGTTTTAAATGTTAATGCCACATTAATGGTGAATATGATGTAAATAAATGTGTTTTTATAATTTAAGTGTAAATAACAGTATTGGCAGCCTATAGTCATTGCCCCATGATATCCTCAAAGGCGAGCAAAGCAACCTGGTTAACCAAGACTACTCTTTACATTTAACAGCAAAATGGATCCATTTTTTCCACATCAAAGCTTTTTGTGAAGTGTTATTTAATTTCATTTATTTGTTGATTTGTAACGGGACTCTGCGTATTCAATACGCCAGATTTAGCTCTAGGCTAATTTCATTCCGTAGTCCCACCGTTCACACAACAACAACAACAACAACAATATTATAACAATATTATACATGCATAAACCAGACAGTATTTTATTTTAAGATTTAAACCAATGTTCTTGTAAACATTTATGTTGGAATATTATTTTATTGTGCTGAATTTTGCCTTTCCATGCTCTCACCATTCAGTAGTATTAAAGTTCTTGTTATGCTGAAATACTGTTGTAATTTGTATTTTATTGTGTCCCACATGTTTCTGACTAAATTTAACCAACAAGTTGCGATGTGATCCAAAACAACAACACATCTCTGTTGTTACCCCACTGACATCTACAAACTGTTCTTCAGAAAGCCCCTGGCCTGTTCCTCCTGTAAGTGCAAATATGAGGTCCAGGTGCAAACATATATAGTTCAAAGTGACAGTGTTAAAAGACAAGAATCCTCCAACACTGTGCAGCACACATTCCTAGGTCAGTATCTGAGTTTCCCTTTTAGGAGCCAGTGTTCTCTAGGAGCAGTGTGTAGCATCAGTATTGATGCTAATTAAACCTTAAAAAAGGAGTTCATTGATTGGAAAATTATAATTGTATGATGCTATCAATCAAATATGTCAGTGTAAATCTGATAGAATATTATTGCTATTTAATTGACAATAAACTTAACCTTACTACTGTATGTGGTTTGAGCTCAACTAAAGGGACAGCATATACTACAGTATATGGCTTTAGAGTCCTGATAATTGCATAAGGTATATAACATTTTTATTATTTCCATCTACAGTGATGTGTTGCCCAGTGTTTGGGCCTGATCCAGCTGCTATATCGAGCCTGTTTCCATGGGCTTCTACTCTCCTTTAAAGACAAGTGATAGCACCAGCCTATATCAATCTGCCTGCAGGATGCTTTAATCCACCATTAAGAAGATGAAATGCTGCACTGAGCCTGCGGTGCAGCAGTGACGGCAGGAGCGGTTCTAAAATTTGTGCGCCTACCCCCTCAAACCTAACCGCAGTCATGGACACCCTGCACCAAACCACCCAGTACAGCAGAACACAAACCTCTTCCTCCTCGGAACTGGATCGTCTCGGGTCTCAGTATCCTCTATTTATATGCTGTGTATATTTACAACAGGCCGGATGATTAGGATGCAAGCGAGTATGCAGCGTTAGAGCAAAGAAAATGTAGGCGCAATCTTCTTCAGCTATTCTGAGGGGACAACGAGTTTATTAGGGGTGAACCACCTCACTGATGTCAAGGCTTGTTTTCAAAGAATCGCTCAGATCAACTTTCCTGAGCAACTTCGCACATTACATTTTTACGTTGTTTCTTCATTACCTTTATTTATTTATTTTGAGTAAAATCCAGTACAGCAAAAACAACCAATAAAGTCAGACAATATGAATGCACAAGAGCATAAACACACAAACACACGTTATTGACAGTATATGTTCTAATCTTGGGTAACTGTTTGAAACTATTTAATGAGATTTTCAACCTAGTAAGTAAGTAAGTAACCCCAGATACATCCTTGGTTTACTGTATACCGCTCCCTCTCGATAAATACTGTATATCCATTGTCACTAACAAGGCCTATGTATTAAACACAAATTTGCGGCAACCGTGTCATCCTTTATAACATGTCTCTCCTATAAGAGGATGATCAATATCTCCATATTGAATTTCAGATGGATAAACCTTCTAGTAAAAAAAAAAACATGTTTCCACTAAATATGAGACACAGAAAAATTATGTATTTTTCAAGCGTGACTGCGTAAACATTGTTTTAATGTATTCTCAGCACAGCAGCAATTTTCTCTTCACTGTAGACTATGTAGGAGCAATACAATGGGAGCAGTGTCTTTAACATGACTCAGTAGATCTTTACCTATAGTTGACCTCCCGTATTCTCTGCACACCGACGCACATACATTTACACACACATACATTTACACACACACACACACACACACACACACACACACACACACACACACACACACTGATAGTCGCTCTAGTCTGCAGTGTTCAGAACAGCTGGACTTAGCTGTTCATCAACCGCATGAATGGTAGTGGAGATGTTCTCGAGTGATAAGTGTTAAGGACACGCTGAGAATGTGAAGAATGATCACTAAAACTAAAACTTCTGTTGAGGGAAAAAATCCATTAACACTTCTGTCAGTGTGCCACGTTGTGGAATGTTATAATGATTAAGTCTTTTCTTATTTTCTGCTCTGTTTTTGACACTATTAAAATGACCATATTGTCTTAATTTAAATAAATATATATTATATTTATATATTTATATATATATTATATATATACAGTATTATTTTCTTTTTGGAATTGCTCCCATGTGGATGACATCACGCATTCAACATCAGGAATTATTTCCTGTGACATATGATGACCCTGTACAAAATTAGTCTAATGCTGAAAAACTGCAGTCACTTTACTGTAATAACCAACTGTTCCCATGGATACAGGTTTGCTTAATATATCCTGTGCTAGCCAAAGAAACACAAGACCAACACTTTTCATGTACTGTAAGTGCACTCTGCTCCTGTACTTAGACATTATGCATGATAACTGGTCACAGTGACTATGATGTCTTATTTCTTGTGTCTTATGCTTAACAAGTGTTTTGTTTTCCATGTCACCCTCTGAGTTTAAAATGTTAGCATGTTAGGCTACATTGCTACTTAGCGCTAATCACAAAGTGAGGCTGAACAGCATGTAAACAAACCTGTTGATAGAGGATAAACCTAATACATTTTTAGGCAACTTGAGTGCAGTGCAGTGAAAAGCAGTGAACATAGCTGATGCATGTAAGTGGCTACAATATTCACCTTCACAATTTATTTTTGCCTTGGCTTTACTTGAGGAAAATGTCTCCTGAGCAGGAAACCGCCTAGCTAGTAGCTAATGGAGATAATGCTGTTTGGTGCTGGTTTTTTCTACCTGTATTGGCCTAAAATGGAGAGTGTGTGACAACTAAATAATGACCTAAAAATGACTATAAACCTTGTTACTGCAGATTAATAGGCCTAATTTTCTGTAGGTTCAGTCATTTGACGTTCTCATATTAAAAATCACCACAGTCATTAGGATTCATCCTCTGCTGTAACACATTTTCCTTATAACGTTTCATGGAACTCCATCATGAAGCATTATGAACTTTGCATTCTGTGTTATTTAAGGAAAACGTGTCTCCGAAGAGCTTTACAACAATGACTGAGGTCTGTTCTGAACACAGACAAATGGAACAACTGCACCAAGAGGAAATGTTGCAAATCCCATCTTCTCTCATGGGCAGCTGTGAAGGATACAGGTATGAGATCTATTTGGGCTTTATTTTCCATCTATCATGAGGTCATTAGTGCCTGCTGTCATCGTGAGCTGCCCCCTAGATGAAGAGTTGATCCTGGGCAGCAGGGCTGGCCTCGAACGTCTCCCTCTGTTTACCTCTAGATGCTATAGGGCATGTCATGTCTTTAATGTCTAATCTGGACATAAGCAAACTAATGAATAGCTACCGTGACTGCAAGAACAGGCAGATGTAGAAGCTGTTTTTTTCAGCTAATGTGCAGCATTTGTGCTGTAGAAGCAGTTTCATTTCCCATGTTTCTTGCCTAAGGAGCAATATCAACATTTTTTCTGTTTTAAACAAAGTTGGATTCAAATAAATTCAACAAATCATACATTTCTGAAATCTGGGTCATGATATTTTACAAGGCACTTCTTCAGCATGAGATGAATGTGAATGAAATCCAAGAATAACAAAGTATAAAAAGACTGCTGTGTTTTTTTCTATAGTTACACCCTGCGGTGTGAGTGCCCCCTTTTTATTCTTGGCTGGTCAAGTGAGGAGGGCAAGATTTATTTAGAGGATGCAATGAAAAGTGTGATACAGAATGCCTGGATGCAAATGGCATGTCTGCTATTTGGCCCACACTTGGAGGAAGGTTGCCGGGAGGTTCACAGTGTTGTTCTTAAAGTTTTAAAGTTGTATCTTTTAGATAAATAACTTGAGTTCAGAGAGATATTCACTAATCAGACACATTTTTCTTAAAATCAGCTCTCAATATGATAAGATTTGTCATTATGTGCAGCAATGAACGCCCCCTCACAATAGTAATGTAAAAATGTCAAAAATTCCAACCACTGCCAGAGAAACAACTGTGAAAATGTTCGAGCAATGTGCACATATCACTTCATACAGTGTCAGGCGCAACTCAAAAGATGTTCCATAAAAGGCTACTAGGTATTTTTATCTTAACACGACCTTGTGCACCATACTGAGTACACATTCTCACATTCTCACTGCATCCAGTATGACCGCTTGATGTCTCCATGTTGCTCTTTGACAGTATCAACTTGTTTTATTTATGTATTTCACCACTCCCTGCTAAGATAAAAACTTGTTATGCTGTTAGAACTTAATAACATATTTTCTTTATTGTTAAAAAAAAAATTCTCATCTTGCATCTTATATCTCATATCTATAATTACAGACTGACCCAATAAGAAAGAGTCTCTCATTGCATGCTTTAAACCCTAGAGACAGCAACACAATATCAAGCACTAAGCAGTATTTTGCCTGTGTTGTTTTTTCTCTGAGACCAAACAGTGTCTATACACCTGTCCTGCCAGCTGATGCCAGGTTATTGTCCCTCAGTGTGGGACTAATTGCCACTCCGGTGCCGCGGTGTCCCTCTGACACGACCTTATACACCCTAACTCGTGAACACAGCACAAAAGACTTTGGAGGATAGTTGTTCACGCACTTCTGTCTCATTTTTGTAATCAGAATTATTTTGTTGATTGTTAGTAACTCCTAGGTTTCAGGTAAGAACTGAAATCCATGCTAAATTTGCTTAGATTCTCTTTAATTCAACCAGTGAAAAAATGTATAATGGTCGAATTTGCATTTCACTAATTCACTGATTAGTGTTAATAGAAAGTGGTACTAGATTAATAGCAGTTGGTCCTGGGTTGACAGCTCTGACCTTGACAGGGAGACACTCAAGGTATTGTATTATCTTGAGGACTTTCTTCATGCCCTTCCCACCCTTGAAAACCCCTCTATCTCCCTCTAAAGCAGTATGTGAAATTAAATAGGTCAGTGATGACACAAACATGTCCTTACAGTACTTAAAAACCTAGAATCGACTTAACACTAAACAATGTATTCAATAGTATCAGGAATAATTACCGTTTATTGCTTTGTATATTTAACTTTAATGCACAAAGGGGACAAAGGTATTTTCATTATGATATGTGCCTATTTGAGGGGCAGTGTCATGCTTCTTATATTACAGTACAGTAAAGTAAACCCTGAAAAGACTAAGGAATGCTCTGTTGTCATACTTTTTAATTTATTACATAATATGGAGACCACTGAAGTTTATCTGTTTATTTATTCTCTAAATTCTGTGAAATTAGTTTTTGCACTGACTTTTACTCACAGTTTTTTTTTCTGTGAGCCAAGGGGAGAGGGGTGGGTGTTGGCTGGGGTAGCATTTTCACAGTCTTGGCCAATGGTCTTTCTTTAATTAGCTATGGGGGCAGGAAGCTCCCTCCCCGTGCTGACAGAAGGAGGAGCCTGTGCCTGTCACTGTCTACTGTTTCATTATTACCTGCACAACCCTGCAGCATTCACCACACTTGTGTCTCTGTGTGGCCACACAGAAACAGAGAGACAGAGGGGACAGACTCCAAGGCCCAAACCATCAGAAAGAAGTTTCTTTGATGCTTTTTTCCCACTTGGGAGTGTAATCTGCCTGCTACTGCTGACTTGTAAAAGACATTGCAAGGCAACTAGCAGTGGACATGGCTGGTTGTCTGAAAAATTGCCAGCTTTGGGCATATTTGAGATGCCTGCTTGTGACGTTTTCTCTCAGCTTTTGCTTCACTTCAGTAGATGCAGAGCCATTTGACCCAGCTCA
Organism: Decapterus maruadsi; assembly: GCA_030347415.2. Lineage (NCBI taxonomy): Eukaryota > Metazoa > Chordata > Actinopteri > Carangiformes > Carangidae > Decapterus > Decapterus maruadsi. The sequence continues at coordinate 12,897,676 of CM064901.1, forward strand.
CCTCTATCAGTACAGATCTGGACCTAATGAAGATAACATCATCATTGCCAACAATGGGATCAGGGTGCCCTTTGGGAGGTCTGTTTATCTGGACCCAGTGAATGACATCGTAACAGAAGTACAGCCTGGTGACCGCTGCCACATCACAGTTTTGGACAATGACCCACTGGCCCAGAAACCTGGGATGCTGAGCCCTAAAAAGTTCCCCTGCTCATTTGGACTGGATGAAGTGAAATACACTCATTTTGGATCTCGGAGCCCAAGTAAGGATCGCGTGAAGCTGCAGCTTCGTTATGACTCCCAGACGGACACAGTTATTATCCCTTTCATGCTGGAAGTGGAGGTGGTTTTCCAGCAGCTGGAGATCCTCACCAGGAATATGCCTCTTAATGTAGAGAAGCTAAATGGTGACAGCACCCCTGTTGACAAAAAGGCTCTGGAGTTTTCCTTTGAGGATGGTGTCACACAGTGTAAGATCACCACTCTGGTCGGCGCTGGCGGTCTCCCCAGGTATGGCACTCTTTTGAATAACCCCGCAAATGGCCAAATGATTGACTGTGATGAGTTTGTGAAACAGGGCATTCGCTACAAGCACACTGCTAAAACAAATTCACCAAACAGAGACTATATTCCAATGATGGTGGAGCTGCAAGATAATGATGGCAACACTATAATGCAAGAGCATTTCCAAATGATGGTTAGAATCAGAGAAGGTGCAGAAAACACGGCTCCTAAACCCAGCTTTGTAGCCATGATGATGATGGAGGTTGATCAGTTTGTGATGACAGCTATTACAAGCGACATGCTGGCTGCTGAAGATGTTGAATCTGACCCAGATGATTTAATCTTCAACATTACATCGCCGCTGGGCCCTCAGCAGGGTTATATCATAAGCACAGATGATCAGAACCTGCCTATCACCTCTTTCTATCAGAGAGACATCAAAGACCTTAAAATTGCCTATAAACCACCCTCAGAAGATTCAGAAGTAGAAAGGATTTTCCAAATAGAGTTTGAAATCGTAGACACTGATGGTGCTGTGTCAGATACATTTGCTTTTATGATTATGGTGAAACCTATGAATACATTGGCCCCTGTAGCAACCAAAAATACAGGACAGTTATTGTTTGAAGGACAGTCGCGAGCACTATCCAGCTCCCAGAATTTAGAGATTAGTGATGAAGATAACCTAGACGATGTGAGAATCACTGTTGTTGATGGCTTAAAGCACGGAGACCTGACTGTGCTTGGAGCTCGCAGGAAATTCTTTACACCTGCTGATCTAGATGCAGGCATTGTGGTGTACCAGCATGATGGCAGCGATACCTACAGTGACAACATTATTTTTAGAATGACTGATGGCAGCAATGAAGTGGAGTTTTTGTTCCCTATCACTATTGCTCCCACTGATGATGAGCCCCCTATTATCAATGCTAACACTGGACTGGTGCTGTTCAAGAATGAGGTCATGCAGATCTCTCCTTTCATCCTGAGTGCAACAGACATTGATTCAGAAGACTCTACCATAAAGTTTATCTTAGAGGCACCCTACTCCTCTGTTGGTGAGCTGCTGCTAAGGCAAGTTGAGCCTCCATCTGACCCGTCTCTATGGAAGTTCAGTGAGACAGATGAGATGTTTGAACAGGTGGTGACCGAGTGGTTCCAGCAGGATATTCTCGATGGAAAGCTGTTCTATCGTCACATCGGACCCCATAGCACTACCACTGTAATTGACCACTTTGTGTTTCGGGTTCAAGATGATAATGACCCTCCTAATCAATCAGGCGAGCACAAGTTCACCATCAAAATCCACCCTGTTGATGACCTTCCCCCAGAGCTTTGCTCAGGCACCACCCTTCATATGACAGTCCAGGAGTATGAGCTGACACACTTCAAGAAGAAATTCTTGTGTTATACTGATTTAGATTCAGATGACAGAGACCTCAAGTATACCATCATAAAGTCCCCAACTGACACAGATGAGAACAATCCAGCCCCCTTAGGTGAAATTGTACTGACTGACAACCCTGACACTGTAATTATAGAGTTCACACAGGCCCAGGTTAATCACCACAAAGTAGCTTACAAGCCTCCAGACCAGGAGCTGGGAATCACTCCAAAAGTAGCCCAGTTCACATTCATTGTGGAAGACACAGCTGGTAATACAGCAGATGGACTATTCACTATTTTCCTACAGCCAGTTGACAACAAGCCCCCCCTCATTACCAACACAGGTTTCACTGTTATGGAAAGAAGTACATATGTGATTACTAGGAAGGATCTACATGCCACTGACACAGATACAGATGATGAAAATATCATATTTACTCTGACCCAGATTCCTCGGTACGGTTATCTGCAGTACCTGGGGATCGACATGTCAAATGGTGAAACGTTTGTGCTTGAGGACATCGCAAATGGCCGTCTAAGTTACATACATAGTGGAGAAGAATCTCTCACTGATGTTATCAAGCTTGATGTCAGTGATGGTTTCCATGAAGTACCCATCATCATCAAAATCACTATTGAGCCTGTTGATGATGAAGCGCCTACAATTATGCTCCCAGCCGGTCTACTGGGAGCCTCTATTGATGTACTGGAGAATGGAGCAACAGAGATCACAAGCAATGTAATTCAAGGTCGCGATGAGGACACAGATGATCTTATGCTCACTTTTATTGTAGAGGAACCTCCCAGGCAGGGTGAAATCCTGGTAAATGGTGCTCCCAGTGAGAGATTTACTCAGGAGGACATCATTAATGGGGTGGTGATGTATGCTCATACATCTGGCGAAATTGGACCAATCAGAAGACATGACTCCTTTAACCTTACTTTATCTGATATGTCGGATCAGTGGGTCGTTGGTGGCAATAAGGTCCAGGCTGTGACAGTCCATGTCACCATCCTTCCTGTTGACAGCATTCCACCCATTGTGCAGGTCGGAGAGCAGTTTGTTGTTGTGGAAGGGGAGAAAAATGTTATTACTCTAGACCACATCCAAGCAGAAGATATTGACACAGATAATGACGATATTTTGTGCACCATCATTGTTCAACCAACATCTGGTTACGTGGAAAACATCTCTCCGGCTGCAGGTTCCGAGAAATCCAGGTCAGGGACAGCCATCACTGCCTTTACCATTAAAGATATTGCCCTTGGTCATATCTACTACGTCCAGAGCATCCACAAAGGTGTTGAACCGGTGGAAGATCGTTACACTTTCCGTTGTTCAGATGGTATTAACTTCTCTGAACGCCACTTCTTCCCGATAGTCATCATTCCAGCCAATGATGAGAAGCCTGAAATTTTTGTTCGTGAGTTTGTGGTTATGGAGGGCATGAGTCTGGTCATTGACACACCAATTCTGAATGCAGCTGATGTTGACATCCCTGGGGATGAGCTGCACTTTGAAATTATCAAAAATCCCAAGCATGGCACAATAGTTCAGCAGCTCAGTACTGGCACCATTCCTGTGGATAACTTCAGTTTGGAACAAATCAAAGAGGCGTCCAATATTGTCTATGAACATGATGACTCAGAAACCAAAGAAGACAGCTTTGAAGTCAGACTCTCAGATGGGAAACACACGGTGGAAAAAACTGTTCTCATCATGGTTATTCCTGTTGATGATGAGACTCCAAGGATGGCTATAAACGACGGCCTTGATGTGGAAATTGGAGAGACGAAAGTCATCAGCAACAGGGTTTTAAAGGCCACAGATCTCGACTCTGAAGACAAAGATCTGACATATGTTGTGCGGTATGGCCCTGGTCAAGGCTACCTCCAGCGAATCAGCAAGTTTGGGGATGTTTTAGGTAACATCACCCTGGGGATGAACTTCACACAGAATGAAATTGACAAACAGCTCATTCAGTATGTACACACAGGCCAGGAGGGAATCCGCGACCTGCTGAAATTTGATGTGACAGATGGTATCAATCCCCTCATTGACCGCTACTTTTACATTAACATTGGAAGCATTGACATGGTCTTCCCAGATGTTATCAATAAAGGTGTGACTCTCAAAGAAGGAGGGAAAGTCACGCTTACCACTGACCTCCTCAGTACCACTGATATCAACAGTCCCGATGAGTATCTTAGCTTTAGCATTACAAGGGCACCTAGTAGGGGTCACTTGGAGTGCACTGACCACCCAGGTGTTCCCATTTCTACCTTCACACAACTGCAGCTTGCTGGCAACAAGATCTACTACATCCACACCTCTGATGATGAGATGAAAATGGACAGCTTTGAGTTTGAGGTAACAGATGGTTACAATCCTGTCTTCCGAACCTTCAGAGTGTCCATCACTGATGTAGATAATAAGAAGCCTGTCCTGACTATAAACAGGCTGGCTGTGGAGGAGGGAGAAACCAAGCTCATCACACCATTTGAGTTGACAGCTGAGGATAGGGACACTCCAGATGATCGGTTGCGCTTCATAGTCACCCAGGTACCAGTACATGGACAGCTGCTTTTCAACAATACCCAACCAATCTCAACCTTTACCAAGCAGGACCTGAATGAGAACCTTATCAGCTATAAGCACGATGGTACTGAAACCAATGAAGACAGCTTCTCCTTCACTGTCACTGATGGCACACATACTGACTTTTATGTCTTTCCTGACACTGTGTATGAGACACGCAAGCCCCAGATGATGACCATTCACATAAACACAGTGGACAATGGTGTGCCCCAGATATTGGTCAATAAAGCTGCAGCCTCACTGAAGGTCCTCCAAACAGGACACCTGGGCTTTGTTATCACCAGCAAGTTCCTTCGATCAGAGGATCGTGATAGTCCTCAAAAGGCTCTGAAATACTTTGTATCTGAGACTCCTCTACATGGCTTCATCATGAACACCGGCCTGGGCAATGACAGCATCAAAACCTTCACACAAGGTAAGCTAATGTCACAGTATTATATGAATTCTGTTTAATCTCCTCAATTCCACAGAGTATTTCAGCATTTTTCTGCTCTTTTTTATTACTGGTTGGCCATTTCCAAATTCACATGCCAAAAATAATCAGTTAATGCTTCTTAAGGATCATAATCATACAACACTAACATAAAATGAGATTTTTTTTATAAGGTTATTAATTATTGATCAAAAAAATATGGTATTTCATATGGCTGTAAATGATAATGAAATTAATGCATGTTTAAAGAAGAAGTAAGTGGTCCGGTCGTTTTCGCTAATGCTGCGTTCCAGGCAGGCTTTTGAAATCGTAAATTACAGCTTCAAGTCACAACTTACGACTTTGTAGCGTTCCAGGCAACCCACTCGTGTTTTTCCGACCTGTTTTACCGGTGAAAGTCACTATAACATAACTTCCGATGAACTCGTACCAGATCGAACTGGTACCACTTCACGGTCGGAAAAATACGAGTTTCCTTGAACGCACCATTCCTCGTCCCTACGTCGCCACATTCACAGCGTTCCTTGGCTGCACACACAGCCCTGCATGCCGTTCTCTCTCCTCATTGGATAAAAATGTAGGATACGATAAATGATCCTCGGCTCAGAGCAGAGCAGAGTGACTGACAGACCCGTGTTTTGGTCCAAACACTCTATGTAAGTGATTGCTGTCGGAAGATATAACTATTTAAGACTTATATTAACACAAATATATCACTTACTTCTGCTTTAATTTAGATACTGCATTAAGTTGTCATGCATATGAGAACTATTTATTGTGTAATTTCTCTAATAATAGTGATGATATTAAATGCAGATAATATTTCTGTAATAGGATATTTCTTACAGATAATACTCTTTGCCTAAACAATCCTGAATACCTGGTATCACATGTCCTCTGTGGCCTATATTACTTTGCAGCTTAAGGCCTGTAACTAAAACCTTGTTAAAGTGGCTTAGTCGTCACAGATATCTTACTAAACGTTTTCAGCTACCACTCACTCTCTCTATATTTGTCATACCAACAGCTGATATCAATGACATGAAGATCTGTTACGTGCTGTTGGATGGGAGCAATGCCACAAGTGATATCTTCTACTTCACGGTTGAAGACAATGGTAGGAACCCTTTTAGATTTCATACTTGTGTGCACTGACATCAAACTGGGCCCCATTACTAAGGAATCATTTGCCCAAAGGCTTTCCCCAGACTTTATCTGTCTTTTTAATGGCTTCTTAAAATTTAAACTTCCTGCTCTCTGTCAATCACCCAAGTGTTTGCATCACAAAGACTTAAGGCAGTTGGCCATGACTGACACCCAGTATAGAGCCGCCAACTCTTTTCACCCCACTGGAAAGGGTAGCAGGTTTAAAGGAAAGAGGTCAAATGAGACTTAGGACAAACACCAACTATTGGTTGGTAAAAGTGAAAGAAATGGGACTACCGCATGCTTTAAACTTTATTGTTAATGAACAATAGGGCCCATTCCCTCTGGGTGCTTCCCTGAGCTTTCAAATGTCCCCTTTCATTATGCATTGGAAGTGACACTGTGAAATGTGTAAAGGTTTGCATGATAAGTGATTTAGTATACTTCCCTCTTGGAACCAGTGTCACAAACATGTTTCGGTTCTGAGAAAATTTAAAGGAACAATATTTGTCATGTGAGTGTCGTGATTCAAAGAGTACTACTGTAGGTATTACCTCAGAAACCCATTAAGTGCTATTTGAGGAGATTTAGAGTTTAATGATCAACGCCTGATAGGATCCTCTATATTCCTACATTTCCCTCCTTTCTCAGCTTAAACAGACGTACTGGTACACTTTGGTTTTCAATAACTGTGCTGTTATGTGTGCTGTGCTGCTAATTGTGCTGTAGATTATATTTCCCTTTGGTCCAATGTCATATGATTTTTAAAATATTATTATATACTGGTACAGCATGACTATCTGTTAACATGCTCCTATCTTGTTTATCGTGAAGAAATCTCTTAAGTAAAGCAGATTTGCATGATGACATGACGATGAGTTACAGTGTAATGTATAAGCTCTGCAGCTTGTCACCTCTGGCTCTTCCATAAACTCACTTGAACAGTGTTACAGATATAGCAAATGCAGAGCAATAAAAAACATAAACAGGTGTTCCTTGCCCTTTAAGCATTAGCTATCAAATACCAAACAAGACGTGGGAAAGGCAATCGATGGAAGAGAGAAAGTTTGGTCTATAATTATGCTGCATTGAGGGTCATGTTAAAGCTAATGCCACCATTACCATCATTGGGAAGGCAGGACCAGGACCATGTGAGCTTTTACCAGATTACTGTGTTTTGTCAGTAAAGTGAAGCCTAAACTGAACGCCTACAAATTAACTCCTTCCCTCTACAGTAAGTGAAGCAGGTGATAATTTACTTGTAATGAGGGTCAGCAACTCTAGTATTCCTTAATATTTCTTTACCTTATATTTGTGACCCATCAATTTGACTTAAGCAGGGCTGGTTGGCATTCTTGTCTCTAAGTGGAGGTTTTACCACAGGAAGGGAACAAGGGCTTCAATTAGCTCAACAGTCCTTTTTGTGTTTGCTTTACCACTTTGTTTAAGCTTCTAGCCAGCTCAGCGGAACCAGGTGCAGTGGGGCAGGCTGGGACACAAAACAAAACCATGTTTCTGCGTGACCACGGGTCATATATGGAGGGCACGGGTCACATATAGAGGGCACAGACAAGGCCTCACACCATAGTATACAGTATGCAATAGCGTCTGCATTTATCCTCCCACACAACAGATTATACACTCACAGCATCACATATATACATAGGCAGACAAACACAAATCACACCCACACTCAAACACCCAGAGAAAAAGATCAAATAGTAGATAAAAGTGGGATGAGCCAACAGGTGAATGTGAAGTGTTGAAGAGGTGACTACTGAGACGGGGGTGGAATTATCCTGGACAAGTAGGGACATGCAGGTGGGGAGCGTGTTGATGGTCAGCCTATCTGCTTATACATCTAAGTAGGTGAGCTTTTTGTGTGGAAAGGAAATCTCTGGGTTAGAGGTGTTTTACTCCCAATTCTACGTAAAGTCGTCTCTGTTATACTAGTTTAATTTCATAACTTAAAAAAAAACATATTCAGAAATTGGTCTGTAAACTGATGTTAGATCCAAACTGAGTTCCCTTGTTAATTGAGCACTGACTACAGTGGTTTAATGGGTTATAAAGCTCATTTTCCAATTGCATTTTTTAAATTTCAATTAAGTTTAAGTATTGGGGTTTTTAGATGTACCAACAATTTAGATCATGTTGGTCATGTTGAACACAGCTCGAGTGTGATCTCACGTCAGGGCATACTCCTCAGATGTACTGATATGGGCAGTGCTTAAGGGTCTTTGCAGCCTTTAAAAGGTATCTGCCCCTACATGTACTGCATTGATGCTTCTTTACAAGTGGGTCAATAACACACACACACACAAACACACAAAACACACAAATCATTAACATTTCCTCATGGGGTAATGCAGCAGCGTTGCATACCTTAAACGTCCTTTAGGCTCAGATGTTACTAGTATGCATGTGTGTAACTTCGTGTTTAGATCCTAATCAGAGACTTTAAGGTGCCTTGTGTGAAGCAGGATCAGTGTGTGTGTGTGGCCAGGCACAGCTGAAGTGTTTTTTGTAACAAGTGTGTCTCAGCAAGAGGTCAGGAGTGGACATTTAGTTTCACGCCGACAGTCTAAGTGTAGAGCTACTGGTCAGTTGTTAAATTCCAAAGAGAGGAGAGTGAGAGCTTGTCGAGTCAGGACACATCAATCAGTCTTTTAAACTTCTCACCTTTTCACAGAAATGCACCAGACATACATAAATCCTGAATCCTGCAATGAGTGAAACTGAGAAAGTCAAACTAAGCGTGGACTCACAACAAGTTAATTACATATGCAGACCTAAATGCAACCAAATATTAAGTTTCCATAACATTAAGTGTATGTGGTTGTTTTCTCTATTATTTAGATTATTTATTATTTAATTCATGGACATTGTAGAGTAACAAATCAAAAACCCCATTACCGATGTGGCAGTGACCTCAAAAACAAACTGTAGTTCAACTTGGGTCATTCCTGCTGTCTGCTGGGAATTTCTATGGGAAAAGCAATAACCTGTGTGCAAATGACCAGGTCAGAAACTCCCTACAGCCATACAGAGTGTGGGACACTGAAGCAATAAATACTTGTTTTTACAAGTGGATACACAGCTTGCATATCCTTGTCCATCAGGCTTGGGCCGAGTGAGCCACAGGGTATGAGAGGAAATCCTTTCTTGCTTGCCTTCAGACGTGCTGGCACATCTGAAGCTTCATTCCCACCTCCCGGGGACTGATACAATATATGTACAGTATATGTATGTCAGATCTTTAGATTCTGTAGTATTGGTCTGCCTGTTCTTGCCAGAGTTAGGTGCAAGATAGTCTTAGATTTCAGTGCAACACTAATCAAACTCTCCTGATAAAGAAATGAAGAAGAAGAAAAAGAGAAGAGAGCTTCTGCATTCAGATAGGCTCGGTCTCTTCTTCCAATGGCAACAATATAGTCTTCCAGCTCTGGAGAGGGATCATAGACCCCGGTGGGCTGAGTGTTATGTGATCATTCAGAGCCGTGAGAGGAATGCACTTCCTTGGAGACTCCAGACTCCAGGGCCACAGACAGAGCAGGGCCTGGAAGTTTGGTGGTATCCCGAGCAGACAGGTGTGTACGTGAGAGGGAAGGCTAAAGCGGGGGATCCCCTTTCAAAGCCGTCCGTCACCCCATTCCCAGCTCTGCAGAAATCCAACCCATTCTCAGATAGCCCGATAACCCACAGATTTCCACTGCAGGGGTCTTTGCCCTGGAGGGGCATTTCCCCACGGGGTGCAATAATACCAATAAAGAGAAAAATTAATGCAACAGAGCAAAATGTGATTATGATTGCATGTACTGTATAGCTAGACTTGGGTGTATTCTCTTGTACAGTAGGACTGTGTGCTGATTGACAGAGCCATGTTACACCCTCACTTCCTAACTGTGTTTTGGGATCTTACATGTCACCCGTGTCAACAGTCGCCAGGAGATTTACTGGCTAATGGTGCCACAGTCAGGGTCCCCTGTGACTAGAAGAAGCTGAGGCCTCTCAGCCCCCCCTCCACCACGCCCCCACTCTCTATTCTCACTCTCCTTCTCTTCCTTCCTTTATGACCCCTTCGGGTATCGCTATTCTTCTTCTTTGGTGTGTTCATGTCTTCACTTCATCTCAATTTCTTTCCCCTCTCCTTCGTCTTAGGCTTTACTCCTATCCCTTTCAATGATCCATGGTATCACTGCATTCTTAGTCTGTCTTTCTCTTTTTGTCTTTTTTTCTTCAGCATTGATTTATGCTGCTTTGAGGGGCTGCTGGGGTGGGGAGTTATGATGTATGGCTACAGTGGTTATTCTTATCTGCTCTCATATGGCAAAGCTGTTGCTGCCCTAAGCCAAACTGTCATTGAGTTACTCGCACTGCCCTGTCCTTTTCTTTTAAGCCTCACTGTTACAGTTCTGATTGCAATGTTGCCATGCTGAAATATCACAACAAATTGTGAATGAATGGCCATAAGAGTTGATTAAAAACATCCATAGTGCCTGCAGCGGATGCGACCCTGTCTTTACTTCAGTACCACCATGGTTGTGGGTGGGTCTTTTGATTTCATCAAAACATTGTCAATGTTATTGTCCAGTTCTCTGGTGCCGAACAAAAACATTTGCATCAGTAAGAATTATACAGAATGTGAGCATGCTCCTAGGATTCATAATGGCCATCATATCATAAACATCAGCATTTTTGCACTGTCATCGCCTCAAAGAGCTGTTTCTGTATTATTGTCGTTTTTATGACATTATCCCCAAACTTTTTGTTTATGTCCAATTTCGCCTCATGTTTGTTCAGCATTCTACAAATAGTTTAATGAAAAATGTTGCAAACGTCTGTGTCATCATGCTGAGTGTGGTAAGCAAGGGTCAAAGAGGATGTAGCTCACAGGCCCTGTCAGATTATGATTTGCAACATCCTCCAGAGATCACTTCTCTGTCCTGAGCTGAAGCAGTAATCCAGCCACCGTAATGTGTCGATTTACAGCACATGCTGCCACTGTCCGGAAGGAATGATCACAGTTATTAATACATTTAACCATGTTGCATTCCTAACATATGAATTCCTTTGAGCACAGAGAGGAATCTGAGCTAAGATACTGCTATTTGAAAAATCTCTTAACTTTCTTATTGAAATCTACAAGAATCGAAATTTTTACATCTCCCTGATTTAATGGAACATACTTTTTTTCCCTTATTTTTAAAATGCTCTTATATTTAAATACCAAGCATAGCTCGCTGGAACCTCCTCAGTATTTATACCAACAGGATGATTAATGAGGAAATGCAATAATGGCAATGCTTGTCACTTGATAAGGATATTCATAGAAGGTTGCTCTTCCTTGCATCATGTCGGTGAACGTCAGAGCTCCATACTGACCTTCCTTTCCAATGATGTCGCCGGGCCTGACCCACTATCCCACTGCAGCTATGTATGGCGCAGGCAGCACGGCTGTGTAAATATAAACTAATGAAGAATGTGCTGTCCAAGGACACTGATGCAAATGAGGCTGTAATTTCATGTATATGTTTTGATGTTGCTTTGCTGACGCAGGATATTGGAAACTTGAGATTTTATTTTTAAACACTCTTTTCGCTGAGTCATTCTGCTGTCCTATACTTTCATCAAAATTATTCATCATCAAACATTAAGTTAAAATCTGTATTGTAAAGACCTAATTCAGCCACTTTGGCCCTAAAAATAAGCTTTTAATGAGGCACTGAAGAGAATCCACTTCATCTCACGAAGGTCCTAAAACAGAATAACATTGTCACGCTTCCTTGATATTCCTTTCCTGCCCGTGACGGTGATTAGCATCAGTCACAGTGCTGAAGTTTATTTATTGAATAGCTGCTAACAGGGACATTTAAGCAAAGCGTGCAGCCAATAAACTTTTCATCCCGGCAGAAATGATGATGATGATTGTCAGTTTGAAAAGCTAATGGAAATGTGAGCTGAGCCAGGCAGCTACTGTGTGTATTGGATTTGATGGCCAGTCCAATATAGTATACGTGTCATAAAAAATGTAAATAAGACCATCCATCATGTTTAAATTCATGTAAGAGGAGCAATTTGAACTTTTGTGTTTTCTGGTCAGGGCAAACTTAAATCATTTTCATGGCTCTCTGAAGCAGGTGGCTATATCTGTGTTGCCCTGAGTAGTCCTTTCTTGATTATTTCTTGATTTGTTGAGACTCATGCCAGCTCCAGCCTCAGTGTCTGACAGCATGTACAATGGAAGTCAGAGTTAGGGAGATTCCCCAGTCTTACACTGGTGTGAACAATGTGGAGGCAGGCAAGGAGGCATGCCATGGTGGTAGATGTGGCCCACCCAGACTGTGGCCTGCTGTCCCTCTCAGTTGTTCATCCCCTGAGCGAACAAAGCCGACACAGGGAGGAAGGGGAACTCAGAGGAGGAGGAGGAGGAGGAGGAGGAGGAGGGGGTGGGTGTGGACTACAGCTGTCACTCTGCTCCACATAATATGGGAGTCTGGCGGGAAGGAGGGTTTCACAGAACAAAGACAGACGGACGGATGGACAAAGACAGTGAGAGATCTTTGCTTTGATGATCTTGCTTTTCCTCTCTCATCGAGGTTATGACATTACCTGAATCAACAGTGAATTAGAGTGGGAAGCTGAGAGAGGGCAAAAGAGATGCAACACTGATATTGTGGATAGTACTGACAGAGGTAATGTTGGGCTGCTTGCACAGCAAAAGAAAAGCACCTGTTGACCACACAGTGTAAACCCACTGACCAGGCCAAAGAAAATGGCAGATGTCACTTTATCACATTTCCTCAGTCCTTTTGGCTTCATGTAGGTGGCATGACGGCAATTATTCCAACACTTATTCCTGAATGTCATGGCAAACTGTTCTCAGCACAAGAGGAGCAAAATATGGAAGATTTGTCCCAAAAAAAGTGAAAAATGTAATATTTTTTATAAAACAGATTTAAAAAAATGAGCAAATTCAGATTTGATTATAAGTTTAAGGAAAAGAAAAAAATAACCCTTCAACATGTTGCCATGCTAGGGGCCATCATGGTAAGACACGTAATATCCTGACGTCATTACATACATGTCATGTTACACCTGTACCTCCAGTTCACACATGTGCATATCAGGTAGCACTGTTACAGTCATGGAAAGGTAACACATTTCATCAGCTCTTTATTTTCCCCCATCCATCACTGTTCAGCTGAGCTTGTCATTTTTAACTATTTCTCCAGTCAGGGACTCAACACCTACTGTTTAAGAAAATTCACAAGTCACTTTGGCCATAGCTTATTTATTCAGTTTTGACTCCATCCATTGAAATATTGGTACCAGTTTACAATATACCAACCTTATAAAGGATGTATATGGCTTATACTTAGGTCATTAGTTCACTTTATAAATGACTTAACCACATAACAACTTGTATTTTTCATACATTGAGGCAAGCTCACTATTTGGCAAGCTCAAGTTAATGTTTACTATTGATTATGCTCACTATTTAATTACTATAATTTTTATCCTATGAAGTCAGTCTTATTGTAGTGTAAAACCATCATTATTTATTAATGAGTCACTATAAAACTAATTGTACTTGTTATAAACAGTAATAAGTCATTAATTAGTTAGTAAACTCTATATTGTGCTACATGTGTCTCATATTAAACACAATGTAGTCCAGCATCCTATAAAATATCCGTAGCGTAGCTGTGCTCTGGTCTCATTCATAAAAACACCATTGTTTTTAGGCCTTGTAGCAAAGCAGAAACCTAAAACTGCCTGATTGCTCCATGTCAAAACAGAGGCAGCTTTTTGTCTTAGCCGTGTTCATTTGATAATCCTCCATGATAGCCACTGAGTAAGCTTCTCATATCAGCTCCAAGTGGAGGGCCGGCTGCCAGGACACACTTTTTCAGCACAGAAACAATCTGATAATTGAAGCTTGTCAAGCAGCTTCTTATGTTTATAACTGTACATCGTGTTGGAATGAGGTTGTTTTTAGTGTTCGCGAAAGTCACTAAATTATTAATTTAGCAGGATGCAGGAACTCTGTAGTTTTTGTACAGGGCACAACAAAGGCATATGTTTGCTAACTTCACTTCGTGCGTATTCTGTATCAACAGGGTGCGAATTCAGGGTGAGCAAAAACAGACATGATACATGTTTCCCCTTTTTTTAGACTATTGGAAACCTGAGCATGGAGCATGGTCGAGGGTGGCTGTGCCCACTGCTGCTCCATGTCGCCTCCTCTTCACCAGTGTGGTTTCAACCAGGGGATGAATTTCATGTGTCCGTCTATGTGTCTTCAGTCTCTGTGTAGAACGAAGCATTAAACTGACTTTATGTTTCTGTCTCATCACCACATCTTCCAGGTCATTAGCTCCAGCAGAGACATGATCCAATGTTATTTCAGAACAAACACTGGACTTTATCAGCTCCATCTGAACACACTTCGTCCTCTTAATGAGTGTGGTGTGTCCCTGTTGTGACACAGGCTGGTTTGGCCCCAGTGTTGACATGTGGGTTTAAGGAAGTGGCCCCTCTCCCCATCCTGAATACCCACACTCAACCCCCCAATGTTTTCATTCTCTGCACTCAAACAGCAGAAAGGCTGCAGCCTCTTTCTTCCTCACTGAGTTTAGTGCTGGTTTATTGTGTGGACAGACACAAACCCCCTCGACAGTAAACTGTACATGTCATGTTCACCTTTGTATTGTATCATTCCTAGGACATATATCACACCATGTAACAAATTATTATCATTGAATGAATGTGTCCCCTGAACCAGTGAAGTTCCTTTGCTCCTCTTGGTGTTTTTAACAAAGTTAGGTCAACAGGGCCGCTGTCAGTGTGACCAGTCGTGCAAGACTAAAGAGAGGACCAGCCTCTCCAGCCTCCCTGATTCAAAGAATCCACTGATCCTGACCCATTTCACATCTCCCCAAGTCACAGGTCACCAGGCTCGTCTCATTGAAGGATAAGACGTATGAGCGTTTCGCGCGGTGTTGTTAAAAAAACATTCACATTATGCAGCAGAACCTATAATCTTAAACATCTCTGAAGCAGTCAGTATCAAGTCGATGAGCAAAACTGAGCTGACAGCTAGAGGGATTACTTGAGTCATGAGATAGTGTGGATTAAGGACAAGATTGGGCCTATAGTTGTTGATCAGTGACAGGTGACTCTGAGATTCATGTCGAGTGTTTGGTCGGTTTGGAGATGTGTGTTTTACAAGCACGGCCTCTTAAAGATGATAAAGAGGAACCATGTGGAGGTCATAAGTATTTCACTTCCAAATAAATCGATTCAGGGATTTTATAATGGAAATAACTGTGGTAAGATAATGTGGTATCAGTTTAAAATGGGAACAATGCATAACCAGTAGTATGCCTTTGCAGTCATAATGAGGTCCCTGCTGCTCATACTTAAACTTTACCCTGTGTGACAGGGAGAGCGACAGAGCGTGGACATGATGGAGTGAGGCCGATTCACAAGAGGCCAGCTCATTAATTAAATAAAATGAACTATTATTCCATATCCACATCCTAATTTTTCCATGAGCAGACCAGTGTATGTATATGTTTTAGAAAGTGGATGAGAATCAGGGGAAATAAGAAGCAAAGCAACTCCTCTTCAACCCCTGTGAAGTGAGGTTTAGGGAAGCCCTGGTATTAAGTTATCATGTTTCCCCTCCAAAATTAAAATGCCCCTTTGATTCCTCTTAGCCCGAAGCAGAGTGCAGTTTATATGCCTCACTGGCTCCTAATATGAACAAAACAGATTGTTTCCTTTTTGTACTGTGCAGTTGAGGAGGTCTTTCAAAGTAAGTGCTGAGGCATTAAGCTTTTCTCTCTCTCCCTCTTTAGGTGGAAACAAACTAAAGCCTCAGCCTTTCCGGCTCAACTGGGCCTGGATCTCCCTGGAGAGGGAATACTACTTGGTGGATGAGGATGCCAAATTCCTGGAGGTGACACTGAAACGCAGAGGCTACCTGGGCGAGACCTCCTTTGTCAGTGAGTGGCAGTTTGTTTAACATTAGTCCTGATATGTCAATATTATAAATACTTTCTTGACAGTGGATTGAATAGATTAACTTTATATTTTGGAAATCTGTGAACCTATGAGATTTTAGTTTATTTTTTTGTTTTTTTAGATTTAGAAAAAAGTACATTTAACTTTTGTCTCAAAACAGAGCTAGAATTTCAAGCAGATGTCACTAATTACTTGATATGAAAGATGGTGGTACCAGTCAACATGCCCTTATTAAACTGACAATTTTACTATGAATTATCACCCCGGCACCGGTTCCTAGAGCCTGCATTATGCAATTAATGTGACATTTCAAAGGCCAAGCTGGCTATAAAATGTCAACATAACCGACTTATTTGAAATCTGTGCAGACTCTTTTAGGGCTGCAGGGTGTCGCCAGTTTTATCCCACATTTAACTCAAAACGAAACAAAGAATACTATGGAATTTTTTTGTTTTCTTGTGGCACTGTGCTACTGCCATACCTTCCTCTCTTGTCTGTGAGAGAGGCAAGTTTGAGAGCACGTATGATCTTCTCTGGAAAAGGTCACACAGAAATGTCAACATGTTGATCACTGACACTTGCATGGCAGAGATTTATTACTACATATGTTGCTATCCTGTCTTTGAAGACACAAGGGGCATGTAAAGGAGGAACCAAGGCAATACATAGCCTAACAACATGACAGGCATGATTTCCCACTACATATAAAATCTGTAGCTGCTATTACAGTGTCACTTCAACTCACCCACAGCATGTAAATCACAATTTCCATTGAAACTTACAATTTCTGACAACTGACAGCTGCTTAAATCCACATTTTAATCTTCTTTTGCATGATTTTCGAAAACATCTTCTTCTCTCTCCCTCAGGTATTGCCACTAAAGACGGTACGGCCGAGAAGGATAAGGACTTCCGAGGTAAAGCCCAGAAACAGGTCCAGTTCAACCCTGGTCAGACCACAGCTACCTGGAAGGTGAAGATCTTCACCGACCAGGAGTTTGAGACCTCAGAGGTCTTTGAGATCCAGCTGTCAGACCCAGTCATGGCAGTGCTGGAGTTTCCAGACGTCGCAACAGTGGAGATTGTTGATCCTGGAGATGGTAAGAATCTGATATTTGAGTCAAAAAAGACAAAATAAATGACTTGTATGGCTTTCAATGTATAGTAGTTGTGAGAATATTTACTCATCTTTATTCTTTCTCTTCCAAAACAGAATCAACAGTTTTCATTCCTCAAGCAGAGTTCAAAATTGAGGAGGACATTGGAGAGTTGTTAGTGCCCGTGCGTCGCTCAGGAGATGCCAGCCAGGAGCTCATGGTTGTCTGTTACACTCAGCAAGGTGAGATGAACCTGTAGAGAGTGAGGAATTCACACATAAAACAGCCAAATGGCAACAGGGACAACAGTAAAGTGTCACACATCATGAACAGTAAATCTTTCATTGTCACAATTACAATGCAATTTTCCTATGTGACCATGTTTGCTATTGTATTTTTATAATTGTAAGTCTTTATTGGTATTTAGTGTTATGTTTTGCCATTTTTTATCATACAGTTGCATTTCAACTGAGATGTTCTCACTTTTCCCATAATTCCTCAGCTACGGCCACTGGCACCATACCCAGCACTGTCTTGTCCTACTCTGATTACATCACCCGGCCCGAGGACCACACCAGCGTTCTGCGTTTTGATAAGGACGAGCGCGAGAAACTCTGCCGCATCATCATCATCGACGACTCGCTGTATGAGGAGGAGGAGACCTTCAATGTCAGCCTCAGCATGCCCATGGGCGGCCAGATCGGCGCCAACTTCCCAAGCACCAGAGTCACCATCTTGGCAGACAGCGACGATGGTGAGTGAAACTGTACAGTATGTCATGTGTTGACGTCTTGTCACAGTGCTGCAGAGGGTTATGATAGCTATTAATCCACCAAAGGTGCACAGACAACACCGTAACCACAGTTGCCAGAACAAATATCCTTGATAATGTACTGGCTGTAATGGCTTGACAACATTTCCTGGTCCATTTCCTTTTTCATGCCTGAGATGGTAACTTCTCAGTTTACATACCCTGCTTCATTCACCCAACACACTGAGTCTGTCTGAATGTTAGAAACGAGACAACAATAGACAGGTGTCGAGACAGAGAACTGTGGCCTCGGTGGATGTTATGCTACATCTGCCTGTCTGACAGATAAAAGGACTTTAAACCTCGCTGTGCTCCTGGAGCGACCCCCCGTCCTAATTGGCATTCAGAGGAGCTCAGGGGGGAAACACAGGGCATCCCATTGTCTGCAGGGACCAAAAGGCAGGTGGCGGAGAGAGAGGGACTATTGTACAGGGAATCCAAATGACTGGCATGTTTTTTTACACTGTTCCTCCGTTTGATGGTTTTCAATGCAACCCTGCCTTTCTTGTGCTAAAGATATTAGGTTGGCTGCAAGGAATGCAGGTTTGAGAGCCATAAATCACAAATTTGTCATTGTCTTAACAAGTCTGACAAACTGCAGCCCCTCAAATTGTCAACATCCTAGAGGTCATTCTCATCTTTTCTCTGCAACCAGGCTCCTTTTCTCTTCCTTCCTAACTGACTGTCTCTTCCACCTTTCAACATGGCTAATTTCCTGAAAGTTGCCTTGTAGTGACAGACCTGCTCACAGAACAAGCATCCCTCCCATGCAATTTGCAACCGAGGTACAATCAACGTTCATGTATAAATAATCAGCGTGCATTCCCAGACATGTGAAGAGACAAGAGAAGACTCCTCAGTGTAAACCTCTATTGTGGTTCCACATCTTGGTGGGTCCTGAAGTAACACCCCACCATAAATCTGGTTCTGTGTGTGTGTGTGTGTGTGTGTGTGTAAAACCATCTGCCTGTCTGAGTAAACTTGTGGTTTGGACTCTTGCCAGCATCAAGCCTCTATTGTTACTGTATTTGTCTGGCTCTTCCTCCCACTGATCTTTAAGGTTGCCATGTTGGCACTCATTTCCCCCTTCCAACCCCCCCACCCTCTGCTACTAAATAGCAAGGGCTTGGATGGTGAAAGGCATTGAAAGCGTGCCAAAAATACTTGCTTCAAAATCAGTTGTCTGTTGCAGTATCTGTTGACTTCTAAATAAACCACAGGATCTGCCAATACAGCTCAGACACTAAAAACTGAAGGCATTTTTTTTTGTGAAGACTTGGCCTGCACGCTTTATTCTGCTCATCAAACAACACTTTCAAAGACCATTTAGACAGACAAAATGAAATGTATCTGTGCATATTAGATTGGTCATTTATCGTTAAACACCCCCCTGCTATGTTTGTTGTATTTCAAGATGAATGGTTTAAATTACTGTTTGATAACCTTGATGAAGGCATCACGTTTAAAGAAACCCAATGTCACAATGGCCATTGTTGCCATAAGTGACACCAGCAACACTTTAATATTAGTTAAGCTTATTTAATACTTAATCAGGCACTTATGAAGCATTTTACCCCAATTGATAGTAATAAGTGTGTAATGTATAAACAAAGTTATAAATGTGTGTAAATTAATGTTAATAGGTTTGTTAGCTATTTACAGACATATTTGTGTGTTACTGGATGGATTTTTATCAATGTGCTTATCAATCAAGAATTAGATAATTATAATTATGTACCCGCATTATTGGGATGTTTCATAAACCTGGCAACCCAAATCTTATTTTGATCTATAAAGCATAGATAAAAACCTATAGTTACTATTCACAAACCCCCTTACTCGAAAGTGGTGCATATTCCACTGTCTCTACACTGTCTTTCTTTTTGCTTTAGTTTTAAACCCAGAAAAGCTGTGGCTCAAATCTCCACCTTTATCAGTTGATCTTTAAGAGCACTGGCTGGACAGACTGTGTTGAAAAGCAGTTTTATGCCAAAGTGAAGAGAGATGAATCGACGAGGTCTGAATTCTTGCCCTCTCCCTCTGCAAAGTGGAAGGCTGCCTTGCCTCTCTGTCTCTGCCACTTCACCTCTCCATAGTGCTTATCAGCTGCTCCATCTCCAGAACATCCCTTCACTCATGCATCATTCTGTGTGTGCACACAAGCACGGCTCTTATTCTTCAGGTGTAGCCTCAACCCTTTGGTGCTGAGTTCAGACAGAGCTGTCTGGATTTAGATAAATGGGGAGGAAGGAGGACAGGATAAGAGGGATGACAGTTTTCTTCCCATGCTGAGTCAAAAATGAGTTTTTCCTCAGCAATTCGTGCCAGTCTGTCACCAAATCTGACCACAAAGCCACAAGATATATGGTCAAAAAAAGTATTATATACTATAGTGATGGTTTATATTGCATTTGTGTGTGTTTCCTAAATCGCACAGAGCCCTCCCTGTACTTTGGCGAACCTGAATATGTTGTGGATGAGAGTTCAGGCTACGTTGAGGTGAAGGTTTGGAGGACGGGAACTGACCTGTCCAAGACGGCCACCGTCACCGTCCGTTCCAGGAAGAGTGAGCCCGTCTCTGCAGAAGGTAAGATCAGTAGTTTGACAGAATCACCAGCATTCACCCAGTCATGATTTAGCTGTGTGGTGTTGATTCATGACTTTCTCTCCATCTGGCAGCTGGACTAGATTACGTTGGCATCAGTCGCAATCTAGACTTTGCTCCTGGAGTGACTATGCAGACGTTTAGAGTGACCATCCTGGACGATCTGGGTCAGCCAGAGCTGGAGGGGCCTGAGACCTTTGACCTTGTATTGCGGATGCCCATGAATGCTGTGTTAGGAGAACCAAGCAAGACCACCATCACCATCAATGATACTGTCACTGATGGTAAGTGCCAAATACAGGAATGTAACACACATAGAGCTGTAGGTCTGTGCCTGATAATAGATGCCAAACAACACACCACAGTACATTTACATAGTCTGTTCTGAAATGTTAATAGAAATATTGATTTTATTAATTATATAACTAAAATAACCATTCACAGTTTATATATAATAACACTTATGTGTGTTATATTGCATTATCAGTGCACAATGCTTTATATTAGTTATATTTATTGACAAATATATTATCAAATACTTTGAAATGTCCTGATATCTGTTTTCAGTAACTCAGTATGTGTGATTGTTTATATATAGGCACTTACTGAGGAGTGTGATTGAAATAAAGTGTTACTGTCACCTCCACCGCTGTCTGCTACCAGGTTTATTCTTGTCTTTACAGTGCCAAAGGTTCAGTTTAAGGAAGGCAGTTACAAGGTGGATGAGTCCGACGGCGAGGTAACAGCCATTGTGTACCGTAGTGGAGACATCAGCCTTAAGTCGACAGTGCGCTGTTACACTCGCCAGGGGTCTGCTCAGGTCATGATGGACTACAGTGAGAGGCCCAACACAGATGCATCAGTCATCACTTTCCTGCCAGGTGCGACTGCGCTTTTCTCCACATTAATCTTTCTGTGCCTTTATAACCGGCAGCATTTCATTAACTTTTGAAAAACTTCTTCTAAAGGTGAGTCTGAGAAGCCGTGTGTGGTCAGTCTGATGGACGACTCTGTCCATGAGGAGGACGAGGAGTTCCGCTTGGTCCTGGGAAGTCCAAAGAGCAAGTCTCCATACGGAGCCTCCGTCGGGGAGCAGAAGGAAGCAGTGGTCACAGTCACAGATGAGAAAGACAGTAAGTGCTTTATCGACATATTCTAATAGCTGTAAAATATTTAAATGTAACAACTGCCAGTGGTTCATGTTAAGATCATCAATGGTATAAATAAAAAGATCCTGATTTACATAACGTTGACAGTGTTTTTGTTGATGACTGTACTTTGTTCCCTGCTCCAGAGTCCATCATCCGTTTCTCTGAGATCAAGTACAGTGTGCGTGAACCCCAGGTCAAAGGAGACGTGGCGGTAGTTAAGATTCCTATCCTACGTACTGGGGATACCTCGAAGGTCTCGGTGGTGAGAGTGCACACCAAAGATGGCTCTGCAACCTCTGGAGAAGATTACAACCCGATGTCAGAGGGTAAGAACCTGGTTGCAGTAGCTTGCCTGGTGCCTTTTGATACAAATGTATGTCTGAGATTTTACTGATTTATCATATGGTTTTTCTAAGATGTTGAGTTCAAGGCGGGCGACAAGGAACACTTTGTGGAGATTGAGATCCTATATGACGGTCAGAGAGAGATGAGAGAGGCCTTTATTGTGCAAATGAAGCCTGATGACAACATGGTGGCGGAAATACAGGTGAGACAAAGGCCATGCAACACACCACAAGCAGATACACAAACTTCACATCAAAGATAAACCAGTAAGAGCGTGTGTGCACATGTACAGTACTTCATATCTACACACGTGAGCGTGCGCCCTGTCATGTCAGCCTGTGTTAAAATAGCCAGGCAGCAGCTGGCATTGCTGTCAGCGCGCCTGAACCACAGAGTCTTATAAAAAGCTTTTCTCTCTGGAATGAGATGCTTAGGGGAATGTCCCAGCAGAGCCAAGCAGTAGACGGGCCTATAAACAGAACTGTCACATTCTACCCACGACTCCACATCAGACATGTCCTGTTCACGTGACACGAATAAACTACCTCTGACTAAACTGTTTTGTGCTTTTTCTGTGAATGAAAGAATGATCAGCCAAATAAGAAAGTGCTTTGAGAGAGCACGCCATCAGCAAGGCAGCACATTGCTCATAATAGTTATGATAATAGAACATGCTGGTACATTTTATCCTCTGTACCATAAGAGACATATATAATAATGCAGTTGTTTTGCACAATAGCTAAATCCAGTCAGTGGTTTTGTGCAAGTGAGAAAATATAAAGTTCGTCAGACTCATGACCACCGAGTTAGGGAAGATGTTCATTAATGATGTTGCCACAGCACCATATATACAGTACACAGCATTATGTGATGTAATCTATTTTTCGGACTTTATATTGAATGTAAATTTGGCCATAAGGTCCACAATGCACTGAAAAGTTACAGTATATACTCGCAGCCAGTCTCAGGGACATTGTGAAGTTTATTAGTGCAAAGTGATGACGTTATTGTTATAGATTTGTCTTGACCATAGGCATTCGAAGAACAAAATAGATATTGCACCTGTGCCCATCAACTCTGGTTTGGGAGTCATACTGTATAAGCGCTTTATAAATGGCAACAGTATCTGCATCAAAGATTTTCCTTTGTCCATGGACTCCACAAAAAACATAACCTCATAGGGAGATGTGATGAACGATGAGGTTCATTTTAATTCTTGATCAATTTCTCAAGTTTACAACCAGCTGACAATGCCTCTCTTTTTCCTGCTAGATGAACAAGGCCATTGTGTACATAGAAGAAATGGACAGCGTAGCGGACGTCACCTTCCCTGCAGTGCCCCAGGTGGTTTCCTTGCTCATGTATGACGACACTGCTAAAACCAAAGACAAGCCCCATCCACCCAATGGATACCCTGTTGTGTGTGTGACGGTGAGTATGATGATTTTTTTTTCAGTCAAACCAGTCACCTGTCATTTTAAGGGCTGATTATCATGTAGCATGGACTTACTGTTAAGCAACTTAAAGTGGAACAATATTCTCATCCAGTTGCTATCTATTGTCCTCTCTGGCAGGCCTGCAACCCAAAGTACCATGACTTTGATAAAACCGGTTCTATCTGCACTGCGGAGAACATTAACGACACCCTCACCCAGTACCGCTGGTTGGTCAGTGCTCCCACTGGGTCAGATGGAGTGACCAGCCCCATGAGAGAGGTGGACACCAACACCTTCTTCACCAACACCAAGTCCATCACGTTAGATTCAATCTATTTCCAAGCCGGCTCCAGGGTTCAATGTGCTGCGAGAGCCTTCAATGCAAATGGAGATGCAGGACTGGAGCTGTCCAGTCCCATTGCTGTGATCAGCAAGGAGGAAGGTGAGTGGAAGGCAGAGGTGATAAGTGTAGATGCTTTATGCTGGTTATGGAAATAATTGGATTAACCAAAGTATCTGTTTGCAGGTATGTGTCAGCCTCGTGTGGCAGGTACTGTTGGGGCCGAGCCTTTCTCCGCTAAGATCCGCTACACAGGCCCAGATGACCCAGACTTCCCCAACCTCATCAAACTGATTGTCAACATGCCTCACATGGATGGTGAGCAGAAAAACCATTTAGCAACTAATTGTCACACGATCATTGTTATGTATTCATCTCAACTGATCTCTTATCTTGCGTGATAAAAAAAGAAGCTTTCCCCTCCTGACAGGCATGTTACCGGTGATCTCCACAAGACCTCTGTCCAACTTTGAGCTTACCCTGAGCCCAGACGGCACACGTGTGGGCAACCACCGCTGTTCCAACTTACTGGACTTCAATGAGATCCAAACTGGCTACGGTTTCATCACTGATGCGACAAAGAACCCGGAAATCATTGGCGAGACTTCACCCTACCAGTACAGCCCTATCATGCGTTCAGCCAACTCCCTGCGCTTCTACAGGAACCTCAACTTAGAGGCCTGCCTCTGGGAGTTCACCAGCTACTATGACATGTCTGAGCTGCTGAATGACTGCGGAGGCTCTATAGGCACTGATGGACAGGTAACAGTGGTTCAAATATTCAGTGCAGGCTTTTACAAAATTTCCAGAAACATTTAGCCATCTCAACGAAATCCGTGAGATCAGTGGATTCGCTCACAGGAAAAATAAATCCATGCTGTTTATCTTTATCTAGAGTTCAACCTTATTTACCTTTGTGAAAACTGTCTTTGTTGGAGCATGAGCCTCCTACGATTTCCTTCACAATGTCTATTTTTGCACTTCTTTAGGTTCTGAACCTCGTCCAGTCCTACGTCACCCTCCGTGTCCCATTGTTTGTGTCCTACGTCTTCCACTCTCCCGTGGCTGTGGGAGGCTGGCAGCACTTTGACCTGCAGTCAGAGCTCAAACTCACCTTTGTGTACGATACAGCTATTCTGTGGCAGGACGGCATCGGCAGCCCTCCTGAAGCTGAGCTGCAAGGTACGTTTGAGGATCAACACTGCTCCCTGTTGGTGACAAAAAAAAGTACATTATTTAACTAACTAGTGTAAAACTTTATTCTCTGTCGTCGTAGGAGCCATGTATCCAACCAGCATGCGTATAAACGAGGAGGGCCGTCTGGTTGTCAACTTCAAGTCCGAGGCTCGTTTCAGGGGACAGTTTGTTATGTCTCATCCAGGTAAGACATTGGTGCCCACACCCACGCACACATACATGCACTCACAGTCCTGTGTGGTCATTCTATACAAGCAGCCTCCTATTAGATTACCCAGTGCCCCTCATCATCTCTTCATCTATTTGTGGAGTTCCACATTAGGGGTCCTTCCTGTGTGAAAGTGCCAAAGGTCATTTCACCAAATGTCAAAAATCACCCCGCAGCGTTTACACTCAGGAAACAAGTGGCACAAACAATACAAAAGGTCACGCTGTAAATAAGAAGGTTGGACGCCGTCGCTAGCTTTAGTTTGGACAAGATGTAGCTTTAAAGATTTATGACTGTGCACACGTTTGTTTTCAGGAACCAGCGTGTCATCCATGGTGATTTGCGCCGACCACCCTGGGCTGACGTTCACTCTGGCCCTGGTCAGGACTGAGCCGACTTACAACCAGCCCATGCAGCAGTGGAGTTTTGTCTCTGACTTTGCTGTGAGTTATTAGGAGGGAAAATGCTGCAGAAAACTAATTTGCAAACTTGATGCAAAGTACTTACATTATCCCTGTGTGTGTGTGTCATGCAGGTGAGAGACTACTCAGGGACTTACACAGTAAAGATGGTCCCCTGCATTGCTTCCCCCAATGGAGAGTTCAGCATCCCTCCTGTCTGCCACCCCAGGGAGCCTCTTACCTTTGACATGGACATTCGCTTCCAGCAGGTTAGCCATTACCACACATTACCTATCGTTTAGACTTAAATACTATAATCAATATTGTTTGTTTTATCAAGAAAGGCTTCAAATATATAAATATTTGGTCTTTTAAGGAAAGGAGTTCTGCCTGTAATGGTTGATTTTCACTTTTATTGCTTTTTGCCATTTGTTACGTATACTGTAATCCCTGTTCTGTGATCCAGGTGAGCGACCCAGTGGCAGCTGAGTTTAGCCTAAACACTCAGATGTTCCTGCTGTCAAAGAGGGAGTTGTGGTTGTCTGATGGCTCCATGGGCTTCGGAGAGGGAACTGACGCTGCTTTTTCTGATGGTACTGCAACACTGCCATCTCGTGTTCATAAATAACTTTACAGCTGAGGTCAAATGAACCCTATGATGATCTGATGCTGCACTTCCCCCTAACCACTTCATCCATCCTTTGCTCCAGGCTCCATGATCTACGGGCGCGTGATGGTGGACCCGGTCCAAAACCTGGGTGACTCCTTCTCCTGCAGCATTGAGAAAGTCTTCCTCTGCACAGGAGCAGATGGTTACGTTCCCAAATACAACCCCACAAACAAGGAGTATGGATGCCTGGCAGATGCTCCATCGCTACTTTACAGATTCAAGATCCTGGTAAGATGCAAAAGACATAACTACAGACATGGAAGCTAAAAGAAGTAGATCTTGTGTTTGATTTCTGTGTGTGTGTGTTCTACAGGACAAGGCCCAGCCAGAGACTCAAGCTTCAGCATTTGGTGATGTTGCTTTTAAGGCCACTCTAGCTCAGGACACACCTGGAGCGCTTCCTTTGGTCAGACAACCAGGATCAGATGGCTTCACGCTGTCTTCATCTCCACTTTTCCAGGTCTTGATGAATGTTAAACTATGCTTTTGTTTTGCATAAATAAATATAAGCATTGAGGGAACATGCTCAAGTATCTATCTTCTTCCAGGTGGCTGCTGGTCGAGAATGGTTCATCCACACTATCTACACTGTCCGCTCCAAAGAAAACGCCAACCGCAACATTGGAAAGCGCAGTCTGGAGTACCTCCATCATAGTGTATCATCAGTTGAGCAGCCTGAGATGTCTAACGGGGCCGTCCGCCACCGCCGTGCCGCCCCTACCTTCTCTGGCCCTGCTCTGGCCGAGGACATCGGTGTCGATAACAACAGGGGCACCAACATCCAGCACATCGCTCTGGACCGAGCGGACCGCTTGGTGGTCAGCCAGCGCCAACCCTGGTCCCCCAATCGTGACCCTCTCCTGGAGCGCCCCCTGCTGGAGAGTTCTGGCAGACAGCCGGCCGACAGCTCCACCCTGCCCATGTTGGTGGGCCTTGCAGGTCTGATCCTCCTCATCTGCCTCATCGCCACCATTGTCATTCTGCTGCTGCGGCGCAAGAAGAGGGAGAAGAAGACCCAGTTCCCTCCTTACACCACCTCCTCCTCTTCTGCCTATGGCGGCTACAGCCAAAGTCCAGCGGCCATGTGGAGCAGTTCAGACAGCTCTGAGGTCTAGATGTGGAGTACCTCCAGCTCAAACACCTGCCCCCCTACAAAAAAAAAAGACTAAGATAGTCCCCTCCACCATTGTGCCTTCAACGCCCGACTCCTGCAGCACTGACGCCCAGAACAACCTGTGGACAGCATGATATGTCAGTGCTTAGGGCCCACATGCAGAGAATTCACCGGTTTTGATGGTTCGTTCCTGCTGTAATGTACGATAGGTTCTTTTTTTTTTGCAGCAAATGCATGAAAGTCCCAAGATGCAATTATTTACCAAGTAAAACGCAACCATTTTAAAACTTCATGAAAGAATTTCCTATGTTCCTCTTTTAAAGATAATTAGTTTACCAAGTTTTTTATTACTGTGATTCACTGTGTTCATTATTTTGTTTCGTGGAGAGTAGCACAAAATGGACTGAATGTTAGTTGAGGCTGTCCTTTAATGAATGATAATGTGATAAATGATTTTTAGTAATGGTATTTTTCTGTTGTGCTTTAAAAAGCCTGCAGTATATTGCCCACTGCTGAATTAACAATACCACTATGGTGTCATTGAAAGGGATTGTAAATGTCGTCATTTGTCTTGAGAATGCAAGATTACTTTTTTTTTTTGATAAATACTTTTCAGGTTAATATGGATGAAATCAGATGCAAAACTATCTGTGTACATATCAATGTAGACTATGAAAAAAAGGTATTATTACACCCTGATGAAACTTGAAAAATTATGAACTGTCTTTCTGGTTCATTAATCAGATTCTGATAAAACAAATGCAGTATCAAAATTATAAATATTCTTCTACAGTATATTTTCATGTGACAGTTGTTAAGACTTTTACAGCTTATTCATTTATGTCAATTTCAAGAGTTTGGATGTTTGTACACTTCAACTGCCAAATATAAATGTCCTTTTTTGAATCAGTGTCTTATTTACCAGAGTGCAGACTTTTGGGTTTTTCTCTTTTTTCTTAAAAAAAAAAAGGTAACGTTTATTTGTGACGTTCAAAAAGACATTTTCTACTTCACATAGGAAGAACAAATGTTTTCTTACAAAAAGGGGTACATATTGTTTCAGGCAATGGAATGTAGTACAACAACAGGCATAAATACATTTATTTCAATTAAGTACTAGTAAAAAAGGGACTAGCAAACAAAAAACTAAACCAGCACAGCTGCAGTGTTTAGCTCAGTGACAACAAGGCAGGCTTGTAAAAGGAGAGCACTTCCTAAAACCTACAATACAACCAGATCAGTCCATCAGGGAAATTTACACAGTACATTATCACGGCCTGCAAAACAAACACAGACACTAGAACTAATGGTACCGGAACTGGCTGCTGCTCTTCAATTCAGTTTGTGGGTCATCGTCTGCTTCACAACTTGAGCTTTTTCCTGCGTCCACGACCGTCTGGGGTAGCCTCCGACTTGCGTTTCTGAGCCTGAGAAAGAAGAGAAAATCAGTTTCAACCAATCAGATTCATACTCTCAGTTACATCTTCTGTCGTCAGGTAGTTTTTGACTGAAATCACAACTTTGCCAATTAGTTGTTCTGCTTGTATTTGGTCAAGATACCCATCTCCAGACAACAATTATTCTGAATTTAAACAAGTCTTTACGTATTGACAAACAAGCAGCTTGTAACATGACGATGGATTCTCCTCTCACCGAAGTGCTCTTTGGGCCTCGTTTCTTTTTCTCAGCCTTCTCTCTCTCCTCCAACTCCATGTTCTCTCTCTCTATCAGTGTAATCAGGGTGTTGCATCGCCTCTGGAGCTCCTGTACAACAAAGTCACAATAGAAAGATTAAATCATAAAACAGCATTTCAAAACATTATGTAAAATAGTATGAATACAGGAGAAATTGTGGGTGAAAAAAAGCCAAATATTTACCATGGCAGTCCTGGATTTGAGGAACCAGTCGAAGCGGAACTGGGGGGAGTTACGGATGCACTGACGCAGCTCGTCGTACACGCTCTCCTTGTCGAAGCCCAGCTTGTGGAGCATACAGATGAGGAAGCGGTCCTCTTCCTCTGTGTAGTTCTTGCCTTTGTTTGTGCCGTACGAGATACGGAGCTGATGGAAGGGAGCCTTGTAGCGACCAATCTGTACAACAAGATGAGCAACACGCAAGACATTTAATTAATCAGGAACAGATTAATGTGATGCAGAGACAATTAAGGAATCGTAGCAAGAATTTAAGTGAAAGTACTTAATGGGATGAAACTAATTGGGTAGTTTAAAACCAGAAATGAAGAGTCAAATGGCTGCCAGGCAGTTACCTTTGAGTCAAGTGCCTTCTTGATGCTAATCCTCCTCTGAATCCTGGCCTCTCCTCTCTCGATCTGGGCCATAATCTTCTCAATATCCTGCAGCTCATTGCAGCGCTCCCAGAATACAGCTGCAACAACAAACACAAACATTAAAATCACACAGGCAAGGCAAAGGTTTGAGTTTACTTTCTGGATCAAGAGATGAAAAAGTGAAACTTTACCAGAATATTCCATGACTTCTTCAGGAGTTTTTCCCTCCACTTCTCTGGCAATGTTCTCAATATCATCTCTTCCCCACTTCTCATTGGCTTTAATGAACTGGTTGAAGTCTCGTTTGTTCCAAATGGTGAATCCCTGCAACGAAGTTAAAGTTGATCAAAACATGCAAAATCGAAATATAGGTAAAATAATAATAAAAAAAAGATGGTTTTATTTGGTTTTTTTATTGATATAGCACAGAGGCTGGTGTGAGGTGAGAATGATCAGTACCTGTTGCAGCAGGTTCTCCTTCTCCTCCAGTTCCTCCTCTGTGAGGGCCTCGGCCTCATCAATCTTAGCCTGCTCTTCTTTCTGCACCGTAGCTGAGTTTGGCATGTCTGGATTACGAGGAACCTGCAAAGACACACTTTAGAGTAATTTCTATTGACATTTGATCAACTGCGATCGCACTCTTGCCAAAGAAATATCTTTGTACCTTGTAGCCTATGGTCTTCCTATAGAACAGAATTTCCTTTTCTAGAAGCTCAAAGAGGCGTGGAGGGAAGAACTGGAAGTCCTGGACATTTGGCTGCTTGGGAGGACGAGGAGCCTGGGAAATGCAGTCAAATAGACATATGTTATGCCACAAACAGGATAATACGCCATCCATCATGAAAAACATTGTAATTACACATTCTGATACGTGAATGCTTTATATCCTGGGGTTGTTTAGACTGTTACAGCCATACCTTGGGTGCTTTGGGCTCACTGACTCGCAGGGCCTCTCTGAAGTATGCATCCACAGCATAATTGGCTTTCCTCTCTCTCTTGGGTGGCTCAATCCAGTTGGTAATGACCTGAATGGAGACAGAGGAGGGGAACAAGGTAAAGCTTCACAGGGTCATGTAGCTGGAATGGGGGCAATTAGAGACCGAGCGTTGACATTGTTAAGTCTCTCTACCTTTTTCTTCTCTCTGTAGTCCTCTCCCTCAAATGTGTACACACTGCTGTTCTCTGTGTCCATGGTGAAGTTTCGCAGAGAGCTCTCACCAAGGTTAGATAGCTTCTCCTTCATCTCCATAGTCTAGCACATGAGAAGATGAGAGTTTGAATGTTATGGCAAAATGAGGAATTTGTACAAAATAACACAACCAATGTAAAATCAAATATCGCCATAGACTTCACTTCAAGCATCCAAACTCACCTTCCTTTCACCTCTCTCCAGGATTGCATCAATGTCATCATCTGTGATCTCACTCTCTTTGGAAGCAAACACATGTGTGGCACCGTGACGGATGATGGACAGCATCTCGTCCTTGCCCAGTTTGTTGGCGCTTGGATCCACAAGTCTTCCTGTTAAACAAACGCATGGAAAAAAATAGGACCTGTAATCTCCTAATTTATTTTATTTTCCATTTAAATTACAGCAGCCTCTGTCTTCCATTCTGAACAACAATATTAACCGTGGCTCCTAATTCTCGATCATCACTATGAATCGTAATCCAATCTGTTTCGTTCAATTAAAGGAGGTAAAATTGCTCTTTCCTTCCTTTGAACCCAAAGCTCAGCAGGTGACAAGAATTACCTTGCTGGATGACAATAGAGTCCAGGCGCAGTTTCATCTCTGCCCTCTCCACGATCCTCTCCTCCACTGTGTTTTCGGTGATGAAACGAAATACGCGCACCTGCTTCTGCTGACCAATTCTGTGAGCACGATCCTGAAATTAAGAAGATTAAACGAGTCATGTTTCCTGCCTCTGAAACAAAGGCATCCGTTTACCGTTGAATTAGGAACATAGTGAGTACTGACCATGGCCTGCAGATCGACTTGAGGGTTCCAGTCTGAGTCGTAGAGGATGACAACATCAGCTGTCGCCAGGTTGATACCCAGCCCACCGGCCCTGGTGCTCAACATGAAGATGAACTTAGAGCTGTTGGGCTCGTTGTATGCGTTGATAGAGATCTGAAACACACAAAGAAAAATAAACTTAAGTATCTCTTACTACACTCAATTATTGCTTTTCTCCCATAAATCCTGTCGACTTGTACAGATTGAGAAATAAACATCTCACCTGTCGCTCCTCATGAGGCGTCTGCCCGTCCAGGCGGCAGTATCCATAGTTCCTCCACATGCAGTAGTCTTCCAAGATGTCCAGCATCCTGGTCATCTGACTGAAGATGAGCACACGGGAACCTGGGGAAGAAAACAGACATGGATTGTCAACTCAATGTACAAAAAAAACTCAATACACCAAAATCCCTTTTTCATCGTATATCACTTTTCTGATTCTTTTTAAGTAAAACACCAAGTAGAAGATAACAGAGAAGAAGAAAAAAAGACTCCATTGATTCCAGTACTGATCTACAAACCTTAGTACTGATCTACAAACCTTGCGCCTTCATCTTGGGTAGCAGCTTGTCCAGCACTGCCATCTTGCCACTGTTGACCACCAGGTGGAGGTCAGTTGTGTAGGGAGGACCTGGCTCAGCGCCGTCGAACAGGTATGGGTGGTTGCAGCATTTCCTCAGCTGCATGAGGACGTTCAACAGGCGCATCTTGTCCATCTTACCCGCCGAGTTCAGAATGTCTATGTCCTTCATCAGGATCTTTGTGTACCTGATGGGTCGTAACAGGGGTTAATGTTACGCTATCCAAACAGTAGTATCCAGGTGCAGAGAAAGTAGCGTTTAGGGATCGTTTTAAGTGAGGAGAGCTCAGGATGCTTACCACTCTCGCTGCATCTTGCTCAGCCCCACATACATCTTGATCTCTTTTTTAGGGAGCAGAGTCTTTTCCACATCAGCTTTGATACGACGGAGCAAGAAAGGACGCAGAACCTACATACATGCAAAAAAAACGCAGGTCAAAAGAATGCTTAAATACAAAACCAAATTATATTTAATCTTAAAATGAACAGAGATAAGTTTGGAGATGTTAACAGGAACATTCAATACGTACAGTGTGAAGACGTTCAACCAACTTCTGGTCACCCAAGCAGTTGTTTGTGTCAAACCATGAGTCAAAGTCCTTAGGAGAGAAAATAAATAGATAAGTAACAGAATCACACACAAAAATAATGCTAAATAATGGACTGGAACAAAGGAGGATATGTTTTGCGACAAGTAATAATCCCTTGTGTGCTTGCACATTTCATGTCATCTCTTACATCTGCAGAGTTAAAGACATCAGGCAGCAGGAAGTTCAGCAGAGCCCACAGCTCGTGGAGGTTGTTTTGCAGGGGTGTTCCAGTCAGGAGTAAACGATTGGTGGTCTTGAACTCTCGCACAATTTCTGAAAGCTATTGGAAAGCAAAGAGCAACTTTAAAGGATAGTTCAGGTTTTTTTTTAACGTGGGTTCTATGAGATACAAATGCAAAAAATCTTTTAAAAAAACCAAAACAGACAGAACTATTCCTTTAACATTTACAACACTATCTTGTGACATTATGTGTAAAACACATGGAAATAACCAGTATATTTTAGTAGCTGTCTGACCTTGGACTTCTCATTTTTGATCCTGTGGGCCTCATCAATAACCAGGTATCTCCAGTTGAATTTCTTGAACACAGCCTTTTCAATGATGAGCATCTCGTAGGATGTGACGCACACGTCCCACTCTCCTGGCAGCAGCACATCTCTGATCAGGGCAGTCTGAGAATGAAGCAAACGTGTTTTTAGCATTTTGTGTTGTGACCTGTGACACACATCAACTTCTTGCATGTTATCGTCACTCATCATAAACACAGTTTTGGAAAGATGATTATCACTTCCAAATAAAGGCACGACTAATTGAATTACTGTTCATTAGTGAAGCTAAAGTTAGCTTTAACACTCTGTGCCACGGCTCACAAAGGAATCTTGTGCATGCTGTTGACATATATAGCATATCCTCTTTCTCACCTTGACACAGAGTGTAAAGAAAAAAACTTGGTGTGGTAACAATCAAATTAAAGCAAGCACATGATGAAATTAAGCTTAACTATTGCAATCATCAGTAGGATTAGTGCACTGCATACTGCTGATTCTACACAGAACTAGGGCGATAGTCGCTTTCCAGAGAACTGCAACATTTTGATGAAGCCTACCCTCTCGTCTCTGTCTCCGATCAGGCAGACCGCACGAAGAGAAGGCACCCATCGCTTGAACTCGTTCATCCAGTTGTACAAGGTGGATTTGGGCACCAGCACCATGTGGGGACCAGGGATGTTTCTGTAGTGCTTCATGTAACCCAGCAGGGAGATAGTCTGGAGGGTCTTACCCAAACCCTGAGAAACAGCAAATGGAAAGTGTGTGAGAGGCCGAACCGTACATAAAAATACTAAAAATAACTTGTTCACAAATAGAGGGAACCACATTGACTGTGAGAGAAGACTGACCATTTCATCAGCGAGGATGCCATTGATGCCATTTTCATACAAAGAAATTAGCCAGTTCAGACCACGGACCTGATAGTCCCTCATTTTTCCTGTTTTGACGTCTGGATGAAAGACAGGAAAACAAATAAACTTCTGGTGTTCACATGCACTTCATAACATCTGTGCTTTATCTCAAGCCTAATTAAAAAAACAGCACAACAACAACACTTAATTGCTTACAAGAAGGAGATTCATCAAAGCGAGCGCAGACATTAGTTGTCTTGGTGCTTTCGTTCAGAAGCTCTTCATCCTCCTCCTGCTCTGTGCGGCGATGACGGTTGCTGTCAATACCAGCCAAGACAAAAGATCTTATGAACGAGGTATAAGAGCAGTCATGATGAAATGACTCTTAAAGGTTTTGTACAACTCCGGTCTACTCACTCCCCAGCTGACAGCAGGTTTTGTTTCTCGTCTTTCTTGATGCGAGGACGTCCTGGTTTCATCTTCAGAGGCGATGTGGGGGTCTTCTGTGCAGCTGGTTGGATGAAATGAGCAAACAACTCTGTTTGCTTCAGCAGGTACTCAAATCTGTTCGTCCGGTCTGTTTGCTACACACAGAAGGAGAAAACACTTTTTAACTTTTACATCCAAAGACAGCGTTTAATTGCACCATGCAATCCAAGATCCAGTGTCCTTACCACTTTCTCCTCATAGCCTGGAGCAGAATCTTTAGTTTTGGATGACGAGGAGGAGGATGCATCTTGTCCATCAGGACCAGCATCTGAGGAGGACTCTTTTCCAGCATCGGAGGAGTCAGATTTCTCCTAAATAGAACAAAGATGTTTTAGTTAGTGGTTCTTCTCTAGACATACAGATCACCAGCTTTGTTCGTGTCTTTTTCCTGCTTACTGCAGTTATTTGCTTTCTGCACTTTGTCTTTCCATTATAAAACACTCACAGACTTCAGTACCATCATTCATAACAGTCCATAATACTTTGAAAGCACCTCACTCATGTATTACAAAAGTGTATGTTTTGATTTTCAATTGCATGTATTCTAAAAGCACATTCCTGTATTTTCTTACAATATTCATCTTTACAGCAGTTTACGACACATTGTTAGTTTTGCATAAAACACATATGACAGATGTCAAACTTTAAGTAACTTATACTTCTGTCTGGACTAGTACAGTTGAGTTGAATGAATAAAGTTTATCTCATCTAAATGTTTGACCAGCAAAACATGAAGGGAACTTTCTCAACTTAATGGATATTATCGTGTCCCCACTGATGGCACAATGCATGTTTCCATTTTATTCTGATGTTTTTGATTTGTTTCTCATTGTATATTACTGGTGTTACTGTATGTATTTTATTCTCATGGAGCTATGGACCTCTCTAAGTATATCTTTCTATCTATTATCCATAACATTAGAAAAATAAGGCAACAAACTCCAAGTTGCAGACAGGCAATGCTGCTGTTTCTATCCTGTATGGGTTTTACTCTAATGATGCTATGGACCGCTCTAATAAAGTATATCTATCCATCTACCGGTATCTATTATCCATAACATTAGAAAAACTAGGCAACAAAAGTAACAAAAGCTAAGTTGCAGACAGGCAGCGCTGCAACAGTATGCCTTCCTCAGTAACAACAGCCATGGCTGCACTCACTGCCCCCCCCTCTAACAACAAAGACGCAGATGGGACAGCTGAGCGGGCTGCTGCTCTACACACACAGTCCTCCTCACGAGGCTTTCCAAAGCAGCATCGTAGCTACAAAACCCACTCACTGGGGCGAATCTAGACCAGAAGTATACAAAAGGGCACGTGCGTTACTTTTAAACATCATAATGAATGGGCAGCTAGCGGGGCTAGGCTAGCAGTATGAACGCTTACGAAACCGACCGGCCTCGTTGTTGCTCCGTGCCGTTACGTTACCAGGACGGAGCTAATGTTAGCGCCGCGGCGGTGGCTAACTAACTAGCTATATCAAACTGCCCGCTTTGGCGTTGACAAAGTGAAAGTTTCTCACAGCCAAACTGAAGAAACTCACGTTTACGATACGAGTGGGGGTCAAAGGTAAAGTATTCAACAGTGGGTTTGAAACAAGTGTATGTGTGTGTGTTGGGAGCAAACAATGCCTGTTTTACAATTAAAAAAACATCTTACCTCCGCTGCTCCTCCGGCTTCTTCAAGTTCGGTTTGCTCTTCCCGCTGTTCCACGCATTCTGCGCTTTCGGACATTTTCAGTCGAATTTCCGCCTCGATTCAGATATATCGTCCCTTATCAGGTGCCTTGTGTGATCCCGTGTACGAACAGTTGAAGATTTTCCGAGGTTTGTCGCTGTAAGTGAGGACTATCCTCTTGTTTTTTAATGAAAGACGCACCGGTTGTTCAGAGGCAACACATCCGCGCTAGCGAGGATTTTCTCGGGCACCCGCGCTAACGTAACCCGGTGTTTACACTGTATCGCGAGACTTGGGGATGTTACCTTCAGGGACGGTGGGACATTTTTTTTGTCCGAACAAAACAATTTAAGTTTTTGCAAGATATTAATGTCCATTTTCAATCTCTTTAATCTTTTAAAACTACTGTAAGAAGACGAATATTAAAGTTCTCATTTAACATGATTAATGGATTCAACATCCATTTAGCCCAATTTGGTCTTTGGTTTTTGTTTTGTTTTTTACAATGTTGGGTATAAACTGTCTTGACTTGATGCAGCTTCATAAAAGTTGAGATAAACTTGGCCAGATACTACAATTTTACATTCACTGATGTTGTTGATATTCAATCTGATGCTGGGAAGAGCAAGATCATTGTCAGGAGTAAGGAAGACAGGAGATTAACTTTTCCAGCTTTTCACTTGACAACATATCTTGGGCATTTCATATGTGAAGACCTTGAATGATGTATAAACAGTGCTGCAAATTATATGGTCAGGCTAACTCACACAGTGTGAAATCGTCTCTGTTCAGGGCCTACTGTGCCGCTGCAGCTCATCTGTGGTGGCGATTGTGTGTGTGTGTGCATCCAGTCGTTACAAATATTATTTTCTGGTCTGTATTATTCTGCCCTTAGTGCTTTAACTTTTAATCCTTTATAGCGCATTGTGGTTATTATACTTGACAACATTCAATGAGGAAAGATTTGTAATGTAGGCTTGCTTTTCTTTGCAATAAAGCTTTTTTACTTTGTGTCATATAGTACAACTGATATGAATGTTTGAAACCTTTTCTTTTTTAAATTGCTTTATTAACAATTCTTTTCAGAACAATAGCCTACTGTTTTAGCCAGGGGAAATAAATGATATACACAAAGAGTAGGAAAAAAATAGATTATCATTTAAAAATAAGAAATTAAATTTAAAAATGTGACTAAAATAGAGTTTGTTTTTAATGCCTTTTGGTTTTCCAGTAGATCCAGTGGTGCTATGCTGATATAGTTCGTGCAAGAAAGTGCGTTAAACTCGGTTTGGAGTCAGCCCAAGTCCTTTTCCTTCCTATTGTCCTCAAAGCAAACAAAAATGTCCCTTTCTGGCTGCAGGTGTGTCCGGTTTTCCTTCTTATATAGTTTTGTACATCCAACCAAAACACTTGTGGTGATAAAACCAAACAAATGTGAGTTTCTCTGAAATGGGTGGTTTACGAAGGAGTCATTGAACGCAGCAGAGCGGCTGTACAACAGAAACCTCTCAATTCTGCTTTAATAACTCAATGGTGATTTGATAACATTAAATATCGTCACTAAGAAACGTTCACAGACGTTGTGCGCAGCCGACCGCTTGATTTAATACTTTAAAACTAAAAAACTGTCTAACAACAGGCAATGTTAAGACGAAGATCGCATCTCGGAGGGGTCCTACCAACATCTCCGTCCACGACAATGACGCTACAGGAGGGTTAATCAGCTGATTTTCAGCGACCAAAAAACCAAAAAAAAATTACACAGTTTTAAACCGTTAAAAGTCGTTGAAACAACGAGCGACAGCAGAGGGATATTCAAGTCGGACATGCTTTATTTGGGTAAGCACGGATTACAACACCGCCGCATCGCGCTAATGTATATATATTAGCGCTATTTATGCTAAGTCAGTGGCTGCTCGGCTAGTATCAGGCCTGTTTGGTTGCTTTGTTCACAGCTTTATTATTGTTATTTTATGGCATGTTGATAACAGCAGCCTCTGAGGAGCGGGGGTGAACCGTCTCCGTCGGCTTATGGTGATATTCAGCTCCGGGGGGCACCTTTTGTTTTTGTTTTGTTTAACTGTCAGACATAACACGGATATTATTCAACGTTACAGCCAGCGTTAGCATTAGCTAGCCGCCTGTTTTTCCACACAACAACCACAGATAGCGGCCGGTGGTGCATTTCACAGCAGCAGCGTTTGATTTATAATGGCTCAACGGCGTCGCTGTTCTCCTCTGGTGTCGAGCCGTCAAAAGAAAAAGAAAAAACCCAAACAAAAGAAAAAATATTGAGAAATACGCTGCTACGCTATAATACCCTCGTTTGCTGGGTTATGACGTTGTTAAAGCAGATAGCTGATAGATGAGTCATAATGTTGGAGTGACGGGAGAAAGGGAGTACAAAAACACCACAATATTTGGACTGCCTGTCATAGATATGTGGATGGATTAAATTCAGCTTGTTTGATGTTGTTCTACTTTTCTGTTTCAATACCCTGATGATGAATGATGAATTGAGACAGTCCTTGTTTGAGAAAGCCCAGAAGAAGAATCCAATATTGTGGATGTCTGAGCATATGTTGTGTTGTTTTTTTAAGGAGATCCATGTCCTGACTAGATTCACTGATCAAGCCTGGACATTGAGACCATAAATTCCTGTTTATTGTTTTGTTTATCTTGGAAGCTTATCTGTTTTTTGTTTTGTTTTTTCTCCTTTCTTTTCTTTTTAAGATGACAGGCTAGCAATTCTTGAATGAGTGTAGGCCTACTTAATGTCTTATGAGCCCATGGAGGCTGGGCACAAAAAATGTGCATGACACTGAAATAAACAAACCAATCAATCAATCATATACTGTTAACGAGTGCTATGCACATATGTGATGTGTATTATGATTAACTCTTTGTTGACTTTTAAATAAATATTTAGATAATAAATGCATAACTCACCTATGATTTCCTGCCTTCACCAGAGTGACCAGGACCCAAGCTTCAAATTGTCTATGTAGTATTAAAAATGAATTTAGAAATCTTAAATTATATAAGAAAAAATTGCATAAACTCTCCTTATAATCAAAATGATGGCCACAATTGAGATGAATTTGTTACAGGGGAAACCCCATGGCTATTACCACTAGACCTGTTCATTTTATCTATTGAAAATATGACATATTATAATATTATTGACAACACAACTTGAAAAATGTGTTGTGCTGTTGAGCAAAATGAATGTTTGATTGAAAAGTAGACATCCATGTGTAGGCTACTTTGTATGGAAACGAATAGGTCAGTCCATAATATAAGATAAATATGAGCTCTGTCTAATCATTTTTTATATTTTTTTTCCAGTTATAAATTCTTTAAAATATTAGTACATGAGAAAAACTAAAAACTATTGAATGTGAAAACTAAAATAAAATAACATATTTATCAGATAGAATTATTATAATTATTAGTTAACTGATGACTGATACTAATTGGCAAAAAAAAAAAAGTATATTTGTTGTTTTCTGTCTTGTTGTATGTTTTTTTGTTTTTATGTGTGTGTGTAATGATGAAGGAAGTTGTCAAATAGCGTAAAATGCCTATTTTCAACTCAACAGTCCCTGCTGCTGCCTGTTCAGCTGAGTAAACAAGTTCTATGTTTGTGTGCTGGCAGTGTTCAGCCACCGAATGCAGACAATTGGTGTACTCTGACAGTAGGGGGTGAAAAGGCCTCTATACACCACTGGGACCAAACAGTCTCATGTGTTCAATATGGTGTAAACAATATAAACAATCTGAGACATCACAATTGTGACATACATATATACTTAGAACCGTATTTTAAAACGTCAACTCAGTCCTGTCTTATTTGTCCTCTACAGACCGTCATCATGGACAAGATTTTGGAGGGCCTCGTGAGCTCCGATCACTCTGTTCCAGTGAAGAGGGCCATTGTGAAGAAGGTAGTGGAAGCAGCAGAGAAAGAGGTGACAGAGGAGCAGTGTCAGGCGCTGTTTACTCTCACCACCAGGCTCATCTTACTCGGTGAAGATGCCTTCCAGAAGCAGATCGGCTCCCAGGTCCTGGATGCCTATGCCCGGTACCATCGCCCAGAGTTTGAGCGTTTCTTCAGTAAAGACTTTGTCCTCAGTCTCCTCCAGCAGGGCTACAGCCAGCTGGACCACAAAGACCCAGCCATAATAGACTACATTCACTGCTGCCTGCGGCTGCTCATCAGCTGCCCCTCAGTTCTGGAGATCTTCAGCGTGATCCAGGTGGAGGTTTTGAGGATGGTGTGTGAGCGGCCGGAGCCCGTTGTGTGTGCCCGCCTGAGCTGTCTCCTGTCTGACTTTGTGCAGTGCATCCCCAGAGACAAGTCAGGCGTTTTGTTCTGCCAGCAGCTAGTCAGGACCATCAGTTACTTCCACTGCTTTTCCAGCCAAGAGCGGGAGCTGAGAGATTATGTAGGCAAGGTGACTAAGGTTAGCACGCTGCTGCAGAACATCTGGAAGGCTGACCCAGCCACTCTGCTTCCCTCGCTGCAGGAAGTCTTTGCCATCATCTCTTCCACAGGTGAGACATCTCCTCACTTTTTATTCTAGAGGAGAGTGCCTTTATTTTTCTGTAGGTTAATATCAATTTCGTATTCATCAACATATGAACACATTTAGATTTTTTGTAAGATTGATTGATTGCTAGATGTGTGTCTATTAGCACTAGAAAAGACTTAAAACCCTTCCACCATAAATCTTGGCAGGCCTGTTAGCGCATGATTGAGCATCCGGGAATGGTTAGCTTTTTTTCATTTTGGTTTTCCGAGGCCTGCCAAAGTCTGACTTTGATCCACTGGCTGAGTTCTCTCATATGGATAGGTTGGATACAAATCAAGTCACATTCACTATTATTGGCACAGTGTTATTTTCATTTTGTACACATGCAATCAGTGTAGTTACCTTCAAATATACAGATTCAAGAAGTGCATTTCCTCGTGGACAAATATGGAAAAGTATGTGCCGTGAAGATGTAGCTGATTTCAGCTGCACTTCTTTTGTTGATGGTAAATTTCAGAGTTGTCCTGAGTCTACTGTGCATTGTTGCTGGTGACTGAACTGCAGATCAGCACAAAATAAACAAACAGTAGGATTCAGTTTCAATTAAATAGTGACAGCGTGTGTCAGTGAGCAATGTGAGCAGAGCCTCAGTGGGTTAAAAGGTCATTCTGCCTCTGTTTCAGTGACATTTTCCAGGTGTATTGCTTTGTTGGTAGAGAAGATGTTGTCATTCTGTCCCATAGAAACAAAACACTATTTTTTGTACACATATTACAACAAAAAATAATGGACACTGTAGAAATTATTACAAGATAACATCAAGAGCAAGCGATGGTGCAGGATGTAGTTTGATAATATGACACTACTTAGCTATTCAAGCAATTAAAAGAGAATAAGAAGAAACTTGTCAAGCTTTGGATGTTTTAACTCAAGTCAAGAGAGTTGTGTAATATTTTTGCATTGTTGTCCATGTTGTAAAAAATTACCACTAGTAAGTATGTTCTTCTTTAATTGCGATTTGCATCTTGCAGACCCTTCCTTTGACCCATCCATCGCCCTCGCCTGCCTGGTCCAGCACATCCCCATCCAGATGATCACAGTACTTATCAAGAGCCTCACTACAGACCAGAATGTCAAAGATGCAAGCATGACTAAAGCGCTCTGCAGGTAACCTCTTTTGAGATGAAAAACTGTGACTCTTATTCTTTCTAATGCAGACAAACTATATGATCTATATTTACTCCCAGTGGCTCCGACATCTACATTAGTTGGAGTTGCACATTTTTTCTGCATGTTTGCCTAAATTTGTTTCACATTGTCTGAAAGAAATTGCAGTACTCTGATATGCTTGATAATATTTCCACATTATTCACACTTCATTTAATGTGTCTGTCTAGGATGATTGACTGGCTTTCTTGGCCTCTGGCCCAACATGTTGATACCTGGGTTATTGCTCTGCTGAAAGGACTTGCTGCAGTTCAGAAGTTCACGATCCTTATTGATGTCACTCTGCTCAAGATTGAACTGGTTTGTATTGAGAACACCTCACTTTAATTTATTATTGACCTCAGGAATGAGGAAGTTTATGTGTCTTTATAATCCACACAGATGTTAAAGTACAGCAATAACCAACCTAGATTGCTGCAATTCCTCTTAAAGATAATATAGGTTTGTAAAAAGGACATACTTGAATTATTGAAACATTTCCCCAACTGTGGAATAAAGATTTCTTTTTTACCAACAGGTATTCAGTCGTCTGTGGTACCCCATAGTGCGGCAGGGGGCGCTAACTGTGCTCTCTCACATGCTGCTGAGTTTCCAGCACTCTCCTGAGGCCTTCCATTTGGTAAGGGGTCCCCTGTCTCCTCGCAGCCCATTTCCCACTCATGGCCACTTTATTGGTTTTCTCATTTTCTTCTCCTCTGGCTTAAATTACTTCAAAGCATAGACTTCTTCTCCCAGAACCCCAAGCCCGGCAACGTGCTCCCACTAATGATGTGTGAAGTGCTTAAATGCCGAGCAATGGCCCTTGAGTCGGCCAATTTCATTAGTATCTAGAAACATGAATAGTCTCAAAAATACTCAGCAAATGAGTCCGAACCCTCTGTGGGATTCCTTATGTGCAGCTACCCTCGGGCTGACCACACTGCAGATTTGTATGATTAATATTAGTTGTACCTTCCAGTGTTTTCAGCACCACAGCGTCTTCATCATTTTTCCTCTTCTCTTCATCCCTCACTGTCTCAGGTCGTTCCACATGTGGTGCATCTAGTCCAATCCTTAAGGACGGATGGCCTCTCTAACAGTAAAGCGTTCTTGCTGCAGTTCACCGAGCTCATACACTGCATGATGTACCAGTACTCCGGCTTCCCTGACCTCTATGACCATATACTAGAAGCCATCAAGGTAAAGTGCAGGAGACCTCAAAATGTTTTTATTTATAGTATCAAGGTATTTGGAAAGTATTTGTGTGTTTTGCCTGCCAGATGTGCAAGAGTAAAAAAAACCAAACCTACTCATGCTTGATGTTAATTTTCCATGTTAAACATTTAGCCAAGGGGCCGAAGTTGTTCTGTGTCTGATTAAATTATTTGCATACCTTCTGTTAGGATCTCCCAAAACCTGGAGAGGAAAAGATAAAATTGGTGTTGAATCAAAGTGCCTGGACATCTCAGTCCAATTCATTTGTGTCTGGTCTACTGAGGCAAGCCGGGAAGTCTGAGACAGGCAAAACAGGCCTGATCAACCTGGGGAACACCTGCTACATGAACAGCATCATCCAGACCCTCTTCATGGCCACAGAGTGAGTTATCCAAACAAACGCAGAACGACACACATGTATAAAGTTGTTGCATTGTTATGTTTTTGTGAAACATGAGGGTTAAACGTGATTATTTTTTCAGTTTCAGGAGGCATGTTTTATCATTACATCTAAATGGTTCGAACACACTAATGAAAAAGCTTCAGCTGCTCTTTGCTTTCCTCGCACACACTCAGGTGAGTGTTGTCCTTTGTAGCTGATTCCACAAAATATCTGATCACATTGAGGCTGTGTGTGTTTATGTCACGCACGTATGTATGTCTGTGTCCTACAGAGGGCAGCATATGCTCCCAGAAACTTCCTGGATG
This sequence comes from Decapterus maruadsi, assembly GCA_030347415.2. Taxonomy (NCBI): domain Eukaryota; kingdom Metazoa; phylum Chordata; class Actinopteri; order Carangiformes; family Carangidae; genus Decapterus; species Decapterus maruadsi. Next base: position 12,941,817 of record CM064901.1, read on the forward strand.
CATCTCGGCCTCCCTGGTTCAATGTGGGCTCTCAGCAGGACTGTTCTGAGTACCTCAGGTTTCTCCTAGACAGGTACTGTGGCGCTCCATGCAGACTGGATGAATCATAATGAGACAAGTTTGTTGGTGCATCATTTGTGCATCACTGAATGCAGAATGTGTGATTAAAGCCATAGTTGTGAAGAACTCAAGGCACATAAAGCATTGCGAGTGTTGAATGTGGATGACTGGAGCTTACAATTTGACTGGCCATGTGTAAAGAAAGAGCAGATGTGGTACACTACTAAATTATAATCAAAGTACAAAGTAGTATTTTTCCCCAAAAGATTGATTGTCCCTGTGTTATGTCAAGGTTACATGAAGAGGAGAGAACACTTCAGGTCCTGGAATCAGCTAAGCCAAAGGTTGCCTCCCCTGTTGATCCAAGCAGCAAAGACCCAACAGGCCAGGCTTCTCCAGAGCAGGGTGAAGAGTCATCTTTGGCTCCTGCAGAAACCAAACCAGAGAACGATGGAAAGACTTTGACAGAAAGGATGTTTGGTGGGAAGTTGATCACAGGAATCCGCTGTATGCAATGCAACTGCATCTCTGAGAAAGAGGAGCCTTTTACAGACCTGTCTTTGGCCTTCTGTCCGTCAGCCACCGCTCAGAACGGCCCTCAACCCGAGGGGCCCTCGGAGGAGCCCAAGGTTCTCTGTCAGGGATCTGTCAATGGTGGCAGCGAAATTCCCGACGCAAACTCAGCCAAAGCCCCGGCTAGCAATGTCCAATTTGTGCCAGTGACAAATGAGCCTCCTCTCTCTGTGCCTGACCTGGTGAACTATTTTCTGGCTCCAGAGATCCTGGATGAAGACAACGCCTATTTCTGTGAGAAGTGTAGCTCCCTCCAGCGGGCAGAGAAGACCATGAAAGTGGTGTCGGCACCCGAGTACTTGATCCTCACCCTGCTGCGATTCTCATACGATGCCAAATGCCACGTCCGGAGGAAGATTCTGGACAATGTGACCATCCCACCACTCATGAGACTTCCAGTACACGCTCCTTTGATGCCCGTGCAATGTTCCTCCTCTACCTCTTCTCCTCTTCAAGTGGATTCTCCTGAGAGCAGCGAGAATCTGGCCAAGAAGCTCAAACCATCCCAAAACGACGAGGAGGAAGAGAAGGAGAGGATAGATGGAACAGAGCAGATAATCGGAGGAGGAGAAATGCCAGTCCTGTCAGTGCCCTACGTTCTCAGCTCAGTGGTCATGCACTCTGGCATATCATCCGAGAGCGGCCACTACTACTCGTACGGTCGTAACATCAACGGAGCAGACGGGACGCAGCATCCAGCCAATCACTTTGCCCTCAAGGAGGATTTGGGGAACGGCCAGGCCGAGTGTAGCCTCTCCACTTGCTCAGCTCTTTCAGTTCCACCCCAACAAGGAGACGTGGTCCCTAGCAGTGTCCAGGAGGCTAAGGATTGGCTGCTGTTCAATGACAGCAGAGTGACATTCACATCCTTCCAATCGGTGCAAAACATTACTAATCGCTTCCCCAAGGACACAGCTTATGTGCTTATGTACAGAAAACAGGAGCTACTAGGGCAGGACGTAAATGGGGGAGTGATGGCAAATGGAATGAGATTGAATGCTGAACCTCCCTTGCAGAAAGAATTGCTGGATGCTATTATCAAGGACAACAAGCTGTATTTACAGGTAAGCGAAGGTGGACAAAAGAAAACACGTAGGCATTGTGGCACACATTTAAACTACAACTGCAACCAGTAAATGCTTTAAGTTTTATTGGATATTTTGTCTGAATATCTGCTTTTTCTCTGAGCTTAACATGCATTTGACGTATAATGTAATTACCACTCACCCCCCTAAGTGTGAGGTTATTATGAATGTTGAGGACCGTGCAAGATTCCCTCATTTAGAAAATGGCTGAGTGAAAACAGACCGAACCTTTACAGATAACTAAAAGCCTTCAGGGCATGGGACTTTTTTTTTTTTGACTGCACTTGAAGTCTAATCTGAACTGTCCTGTTATAAGACATGAGGTGTAATTTCACGAGTCATTGAACTGTGCTATGTTAGGTTGACATTCCACCACACTTGTACGAGTAACTAAAGGAAATGGCCTCTAGAGGGTGCTGGAACAGTGTGAAATGACACCACTGACTTACTGTCAATCACACAGACCTACACCATTGCTTAATTAACTCTTTGGTATGGCATTGTTTTTGTTTATTTATTTATTTATTTAGCCTTTATCCAGGAAGAGATCCCTTGAGATTAACAATCTCTTTTTTGTTTGTTGTGCACACTTTTTAAAATTTAGAAATGTGAATAAAATGTCACCTTTCTTCACCATGTCAATAGGAACAGGAGCTGAATGCTCGGACCCAGGCTCTCCAGGCCCCTTCATCTTCCTGCTCATTCAGGCCCAACGGTTCAGATGACAATAACCCACCAGGGAGCTGTGGCCCATCTGGTGGTGGAGGAGGAGGAGGCGGGGGCTTCAATACCATTAGCAGACTGGTGTTCTGAAAGACGGGAAAATGCTGCAGGAAACCTGTATGAACTGGCACTACAGGAGTTCTGGACTGCTTCGTTCAAGAGCTTGAACTGTCATATCATAGATGTGCATATAACTTCATAAAAAAAGAGCACTGAAATGATCTAAGAGTACACACACGCACACACAAACATGCACATACACACATAGAGTATCTGTACTGATCTCAGATTTGATTATGACTAAAATGGTTTTTATACCACTGTTTCAGTCATCATTTAATATTTTTATTTTAATTTATTCAGGTTGTTTTCCAATGCAATCCGAGTATTGTAATCTTTCATTAATCTGTCAAATTTTAAAGCTTGAGTTGGAAAACACTCACTGGTGCAGGTGTATTCTCTCCCTTAAATCAAATAAATATGATATAAAATATAATTTGATTACATTGAAGTAACTTTAGTAACCATAAGCCTCATAATAATCTTTACGTTACTTATGATAAAGATGTGAAATCAGTTCAGTCTAGAACAGGTTCATGTCGTCTGGCTTGTCTTGAGTGTTTTCTGATATTACCTCACACAGAGACAAACACACAAACATATGCAAACACATGCATGTGCAGTGCACAGTACAGAAGAAAGTATTCAACTGTAAGATAAACTGATTTTGATTTGTCATAGTTCTGACAAACTTTGTTTACTTTTCTGATTTGCATGCAGCAGTTTTTCTTCACGAGCTGTCGAGTTTAATTTTCAAGATATTTAAATCTTTTGATGTGTGCTTTGGTGTTTTATAGGTTTCATATTCCATGCAATAAATGTACATATGTGACTGAAACATGATTTCTGCATAATCATGGAATACAAAGTATATATGGAGAGTGAAATCTATATATGGGAAATTTTCAAGATAAAGGCATTTTCAATAAGAATATTTGAGGCTGTTTTCACACTGTTAGCTCGTGTGATTTACAGAGGACTAAATTACAAACTACTTGTTTAAACAGATTTGACAACAGGTAACTGTTTGGCAGCATATTTTGATGTATTCCTCTGATTTGATCATTCAGGGAGACTTTTGTGTTCATGCTGATTTTATGTGCCTTTTGATATTTAATGCAGACTTTTTGAAGAGGAAATTCTCTGAATTTACACCTCAGCTGTACTGTGTTAATGTTCACATTGGCTTCACCTTTCCCTCCAGTAAAAACAAATCAGTATTTGTTATATTGTCTTACTTAACCAGGAAAGTCAAGTATTTTAAAGTGGGTTGTGGACAAAGCAGTGCGCAGATGTTAGGGACTAAACTATAAAATGTAATATATGACAGGACCATAACTGTAATTATAATTGGAAATTAAAAATATGGAAGAAAAAGTAGATTAGAGCTAGATTCGACCATGGAAACGCGAGCAGCAGACGGTGTCTGGAAACCTTTCGTTAATTTCTGTCGAAATGAACTCAACACCACAGTTATGCTGAAGTGTATCTAAATGTCCATGTTACAGTCACACAAATACAAATTTCTTTATAATCCCCTAAGGGAAATTCATTAATTGTGTCATATTACCATAGATTTCAGCATTTCCACTGCAGGAACTATTCTGACTATTTGGAGTCGTCTGTAGTATGTTAACTACTGTACATGATTTCTTGTCTTTGCAGTTCATACAGACCTTTCTGTTTCTTTCGGGAGCTACATTTGAATGTGGTGAGATGGATTTGAAATTGCAAATAATCCGTTTTTAATTGAAATTCTTCAAAATGAAATGTTAAAATGTTATATTTAGCACATTACTGGGATTGCAGACCTCAAAAAAATACATGAAAGGATGACAGTTTTAGTATGTAAGTGACTATGCTGATTAAAAAAAACAGAACTCTATGTGGTTTCATAATTCATCAAAACACACATGTGTATCCTCTCATTTGTTGCTTTGATTGCAAAATATTTCTGTACAAATGGAAGTGCAAATAGACAAAGCAGTGACTGAAAAGGGAACACAATCACATGCACTTACTATTCCCACACAGGCACAAGACAATTGACAGTTATATTGTAGCAGTTGCAATTATTTGTGAAGGTGCCATTTTTGGAAAAACACTGCAGTAGGTTCAAAGCTTTTAAAGGGCATTTGGAAAAAATCAATGACTCTCAATTATTTATCAACCAAACCATTATATTTCTCTTGAAATGTTAACTCCGGGGACTGTGATATTATGGTCTCTTCACATTTAAGGCCACATTAGCATTTTGTAATAATGACAAAGGTTTCCATGTAGTGTTGGTGCGAGCACAGCAAAGACAGAAATCCTCAGTTGACCTCTTGGATTCTGTAATGTCCATAAAGTAAAGATGTATGCACCTGTGAAGCACACAAAGACATGGCTTCGGAGATTTATGCAATCTCTTGAGTCATACAGTCAGAATAATCTCAGGAAATCTGATACATAAGAGCTAAACATAATTGAAGAAAATTCACTAACAGGAACATGTGTATTGTGTCTACAGCCTTTAATTGCTCACTATTTCTTCATCAATACCCAGGCTGTTGAAAGAGGTAATGTGCCTGTATCAGAGGAGGCTGGTCCATTGAGGCAGAGGAGGTTGGTCCTCCTCTATTTTTGAGAGGCAAGAGGGAAATTGATTTTTTATTTAAGAAAGATTAACTGGTTGAAATAAATCATTACCAAATCTCAATATAATTTATAAAATATTATTTATGTATTTTATCACAAAAAAAGTTTGTTTTTTGGAAGAAAATCCACTTAAAACGGTTCAAAGGCGCCGCCAGCAGCTCAGGAGACAGAGCAGTCTTTGAGGAGCAGGGAGCAGGAAGGTAGGGGCACGGATAAGATTTTTATTCCTAACTGGCATCGGGGCGGGATCTCCTTCCATTGACTCAATGCATTTAGGATCATCCTGACCTGTGATTGGCTAAAGTAAAATTTCATGACGGAGGAGGGATCAGAACACAAGATTGACAGCAGGTTGGTCCAATGACAGTCCAATCTTGGTTACTGTTGCTATGTGCAACTTTCACTCCCAGATGCGTGCTGCTCCCAGCACAAGAAATACGAGTTTTCAGGGATATTGGCATTGATTTGAAAGTAAATATCAGCAGATTTTTGATAAACTGTTGGGAGATAACAGTGAAAAGCAGTCAGGAGATACCAGTAAGGAGAAATGACCGCGTGTGGTGTTTAGTGGTAGGCTGGCATACCGAATCACCCATAAAACACCTGCTAATCATTAATTGGTATGCAAATCGGCTGTTGGTGTAGTGGTTAGCACTGTCGCCCTTGGAGCGGGAGACATGGGTTCGAGGCCCGGGTGCGACAAGTAATTTTTTTTTATGTTTTTTTTGATATCATTAGACCTGTGTTGATCTGAAAACAATACGATTTAATAAAATTATGTTGTTTTTACAAAATCTTGTAAGACATTGCTTTACTGTTTTCATTATAAGAAAGTAGGGATAAGTAGCCTAATAGTCAAAATAACATGATGCTGTGGGCTGGTGTTCCTGTCCTCCCCAATTTTTTTAGTCACCAGCCGCCACTGGCCTGTATAATGGCAAAGTCATTCATCATAGACTTGCAGGGAATCCTTTGGGGGGGAGTGTTTACCATTACAATAGCATTCCAATAAGATTCTTCGGATACCGATCTAAGTCCTTGGGAAGCACGTGTTTCTTAGTGGAACAGATCAGCTATGGATGCTGTGTTCGACCAAGGAAATTGATCAGGTTTTGGGAGCGGCAGATCAATATTAAGCTTATAACCCCTTTCTAACCATGTAAGTGGTGTGGTGAATAATTAAGCCAGGACTGGTGTAAATCTTAGCTTTGTAAAACATTGGAATGTAGTTCAAAGAAAAGCAAACAATGGTAGAGAATATGTTGGATCATGAATAAATAATTATATCAGAAAACTATATAGGCCTAATTAAAAACATATAGCCTAATTTATATTTTATAATTATAGGCTAAAGACAGCAAATAAATGCACTAACTTGGGTTATGAAAACATGTCATGATATATGGCGCGAGTTTTCCTGGGGGAACACATCAGACATAATGGATGTAGTAAAGACATCCAATGATTTGTTGGGACCTCTCGGTTCACACTGAGGTGGGTCCTTTCTTTGTCCTTTCTCCAACTGTCTGAGCCCACTTTTTTGTTTTCATCCAAAGGTGCATTTGGCTCTATTACATCATTGTTCATCTACCAACCCGCCCTACACTCTTTTGTTGTTTTTTTGGGACGGAACGCAAACGATTTTGAACTACATGTCCCATGGTAGAAGCTCTACAGTTTTCCCTGCACGCCGCCGCCTCCCCCTGTTCGTCCTCCAAACTAGTGGTCAAACTACCCGAATTATATCGTCACAACTTCCGGCTTTTACTTTCAAAACAAAATTGTCGGTGACTAAAAAGAGCTAAAGGGAGCACGTAGAGGGAATGTGGTGGTGAACTAAATACGAATACTACTTATGGGTTGCTCAGTTATGATTATGAATAGACTGGAATAGCTAAATTCATACACGAAATGCCAACAATGCAGGTCACTTCAAATCCAGTTTTTGGCCGTTGCTGTCGCCTAGTCGTCGAACCAGGCGTTTTATTTTGAAAGCAGTGCCCCCTCACTTCCGGTATTTCAACGGTTGGATTCGTTAGCTTGACGACGCCATGTTCCAGAGAGAGGAGGGTGAGTTTAGGGAAAGACGGAGCCACCCTGTCAATCACAATTAAGGAACCATGGGAGTAAACTGGTAGGGAAGCTCGGCGGAACCACTGTGTTTACGGGTGAAGCTTGGTTTTAATTTACGAAGAAACGACAACTATGCACCGGTTACACTGTGGGACGGACATCTACATTTAAAAAACCTCGCCAACTGGGAATCACGCTCCACTTTTGACGGGGAATTAGCATGAGGCGTTACATATAACAACAAAAACTTAGCGACTTTCACTTGGCTGTGTCTGTTTCTTTTTGCCCACACAGCGTTGCAGTTTGAACAAAAATACACAAGTCAGCGTTGATATTTGTACAAAAGGCGGTGCCGCAGAGGTTTATATTCACTCCAAGATCAGGATATATCCGTGTGTTTGACTACAACTGGTGGAAAATCTGCTCTGTGCATTTCAGACAACTGCCCTGCTGTCGGTGAGTCGACTTTGGAAGAAGGAGTGTTTCAAAATACACCCTACTACTACTACATTTTAACTTTTCTTTTTCTTTGTGTCCGCGTCTTTTCTTTTTTTTCTTCTTTCAGGTACGAGAAGACACTCCCAAAAACAAACGAAGCCAAGCAAGCCAGCAGCAATCTCCGCTCAAACTCCAGGGAGAGCAAGAAAAAAGAGCAGCAGATATGAGTGGGGGAGATGTGGTGTGCTCAGGGTGGCTGAGAAAGTCTCCTCCTGAAAAAAAGTTGAGACGTTACGTAAGTGCACTTTATATCCTATTTGTTACGTTGTAATAATAAAGTAACCTGTATACACGAAGCACACCAAGCTTTTTTCTCTCTCTGCTGGGTGCCTTCATGTTCATATGCACGGCTCCGCACAGTGACAGGCATGTGTAGGCCTCATCTTCTCTACAACAACTTGTGCTGTATGTGTGCGTGTTTTTCTTTTTTTTTTCTTTTTAACTTTCTGAACCTGACCCGGTGTTTGCGTTTTGTCTGAGTTACAGTTTGCCAAGTAGTCGCCGCTCACAATAACAGTGACCTTAGCATTACATAGCAAATTAGAAGGTCCCTGTTTTGCTGAGGCACACTTTACAGGGAGGGGGGGCACATGGCTGTTGTTTTGGCACTTTTTTCATCAGAGGACAACTAATCTAAGTCATTTAAAAAACAACAACTACATTCCCCAATGAGCTTTTGATTTTTCTGTAACTGGTAAAACACAATGCAGTGATTGCTTTGGGGAGTAAATGCTTGTGCAGACACAGTCAGCACTCCCTGTGTCAAAGGTGGTAGGCTACATGGTCACGCCAAGGGTTAAATGGCTTACAAAACAACTGGGGAATACATCAAAGGATGGCCACTTCCTGCAGCTCTCAAACAGTGTGGTTGTAGAGAGTCGTCAGATGTGTGCAATGAAATATCATTTGGCCACAGTTAGTGTAATGATTAGTGTTTACTGCCCTATACTGACTGACTAATCACTCATACACATGCACACATGCTATTCACACAGTGTTACATGCCTCGAAACTATAGTGAAGACGTAACATATTGTTCATCATACTATCAGTGAATTGTCATTGTGATTTGTTGCTTTTTTGTCACCCACTTGGACAACCTTTTCAATGTCCTGGTGCAAAGGCAAATAACTTCAGTAGCACATTAGTCTACATGCTTTCCCTGGTGGATCAGTGAATATCTCCAATATTGATATTTGGATTATGTAGACCGCAACTTGAGAATATGTTTTCACAAAAAACAAAGCTCCAATGAAATGTTTTCACTGAAAGCGATAAAACCAAAGTCTTGTTAATACTACATAGAATCACTCATTCGTGGCAGATTGATTTCTGCGTAAACGAAGAGGAAGTCTGATTGTGAGAATTTTTGTTGTAATTGTTGTTTTTTTTATTATGGGGTAGTAATCATCACTCACGGCTTTATAACAGTAATCAGACACATCTTATTTACCCTGTGATGGAAGAACAAACCATTATTACCATCAGTGGGCAGCCTTATTTACAGTGTGGAGTGGATGAAAACTTTTAGTTCCCACTTCACCATGTTCTCACTTCTGCATCACTTGATATAACCACCCCCCCCCCCCAAACAAAGCATTTGCTATAATGACCCAAAATAGTTCTTTCTCAATAGAGTAAACAACCGGCTGGAGGAGGACTTAGCCATTCTCAAGAGGATATGGCAACTGGCGGCTCCAGTATTATAACTGTTCTGGGCACAGTTACGGTCAAAGAATAGCCAGGAGGCCCTCTGTTGTGTATGTATGAGGACCCCAGGAAGTCCTCTGATACTGGTTTGGTACAGAGGAATGTTAGTTTTTTACAGCTGATTCGCTGACATTATTTTTTGTTTTCATATTTTGTGGTAATGACTGTTCAGGGTTTTGCCTGTGGCTTTTTTATTGTTGAGGAATTTTGCATTTTGAAGCAAGGGGCAGCCATTACAAGTCCGTAAGATAAACTAACGCAACAGGGGAGACCTCTTATGTACTTTTTATGTGGGGTTTACAGACCAATACTACTGCCTACCCCTCATAATTTTTTGGACCAGATTTGTCAGACAGGAGTGTGTTCTCCGAAATGTATAGAATGCATAAAAGCTAAAATTATAGGCCAATTGTCAATTGACAAAATACTGATTAACAGAATAGACAGTGATTGGTACATGGTTCCCCTCCCCGAAGGAGGTCATAGTGCTTGATCACATGAGACTGTGTAATCTGTAGAAGTGCTGACTGTCCTGTTTTTGGCAGATGACAAATTGTTCAAATGTTACCTATCTGTCAACTCACCACCAGCTGTTTGAGCCGATGCTCAATAAATAGAGAAGTTGATTCTCTTCAAAAATAGAAATCATGTAGCGGGAAATGAGTTATTCTGGTATAAGGCTGGAAATGATCAGTAGGACAGTTTGAGGGCTAAATCTAGGAATTAATTTAGTGTTTGAGTAATCTGGGGACATTTTTTTATTGGAAGATGATTCCCTGTTCTTTGTTTGATTAGAAAATAATGTTGTCAAGAGGAAGCACTTGCTAAAATTACTTTTTAGTTTACTTAATTGGATGACAAAGCATTTAGTGTAACTGGCTCAACGTTATGTGCCTTGTTACGCAAGGTCCTTATTTTGGTGGTTTATGGTGATGTTAACGTAAGGACAAGGGTTTTTCAGAAAAACTGTAGTCACATCTAACTGTCTGGGATTGTAATGCATACAAGGTGTTGTGTAAATGCTAGTGTGTTTGGTGGCTATAATCTCTGTCATTGCTGTTTGTGATAACCACGTGAAATCTTGATGTTCTCGCCACATTTTCGTAAGCTTTTTCTCCACTGTTGCTTCCTGTTTAAACCATATGTGATACCACTTTCATGATTGCTGCTTCAGTCGTTTGCTCTTTTTGGTTAGTCTCATTCAGTATTTGCGTTAAGTGAAAGCCATGGTTTCAGACCCCCCCTCGAGTCAATTTAACCGCTATATTCACGTGTTTACCAACAGCTGGTCTAAAAAAAAGCCACAAATAATGCTCAAAACTGCACCAAAGTTCATCAATAGTACATTACAGGGTCCCAATCAAACATCCGCTAGCTTTACCTGTTTTCTTTAGCTCCGCTGCACTCGGTGATGAAGGGCTTCTGCAAGCGGCTCCAGGAGGAAATAGGTGAGTTGTGTCTGCTGAAGAAAACAGGTAAACTAGCGGATGTTTGAATTGGGACCCTGTAATGACTATTTCTTTGGTGCAGTTTTGAGCATTATTTTAGCTAAAATAAGAGTGTGTGTTGTGTGGTCTTTTCTGAAGTTGGTGGAACTCGTGAATATAGCGGTCGGGGAAATTGATCTCTCGAGGGGGGGTCTGACTCGGTGTTACGGTGTGTTTGACCATGGCTTTCACTTACGCCGGAATATCGCTTTAACGTGTTTACCAACAGCTGGTCTGAAAAGGGACTTGTTTAGGAATTCACAAAGCACTTGAATGATAAACACTAATCAAACTGAAAATAATACGAACTATTTGAATTGTCTGAAGACATTCTTGGTTTTTCGTATATAAATATTAGAGAATAAGAGAAGTTGATGTCTTCTCACAAAAGAAACTGACATTGGCCAAAGTCATGCTGTTGGTCGTTGAAAGTTAAGCCAATCTTCTTCCTTGTTTTTTGACAATTCAGGTTAAGTACTTTGACCCATTTCGAGACACATGTGGCACACAGTGTAAGTGACAAATATTTCCCACAAATCTGCAGATGACATGAAATTCATTATGATTTTTCCCATCTTTGACACGTCAGACCTCATGGTTTACATCTGTTAACTGAATGATCTCCTTTTCTTTTCCTTTTTTTTTATTTATATTTTTATCATGATAATACAACAGAACCCTCTCAAGAAATGGAAACAGATGTGTTACTGTGAATTTCTGGAGGAAAGTTTAATGACTGGATAAAACTGGATAAAATGACCAGACTTACTTAACACTGTGAACATGGCATCAGCGTCAGCTCTCTAAGCCTCATTTCCAGACAGACTGAGCAGCAGTTCACTGGAAGCCGGGCCCCCCTGCTTACCTGATTTACCACTCAGGGCAAAGTTTGCCCTGAAGGCTCTGCTGCTTATTGGTGGAGCTCAAATGTGAAGGTAGTTCAGCTGATGTGTCTGTGTCTGAACAGCTCCAGTCATCATGGGCTTGACACTCTGCAATGTTGCATTGTTGGCCTCTTTCTATAGTATCAATGAAACAAGTGTGAACAGACAATACTCAAACAAACGCCCAGATTTTGGTCACCATCACCTGATGTTAGCCAGTCACAGATTAGCCATACATAGGTCATGGATTCCTAAAGTTGATACAATCAGAATAAGACGATTTAATCTTTTTTTAAAATGTCTGTTGAGATACGGACACAAAATGGGTTCGGTGTTTTTATTTTTCTCTCTCTCTCTCTCAGAGGGATTAGTCTGTCCTTTGTCTCTTCAACGTCTCAGTCAGCATTTGATATACACATTATAGGCAATATTGTTGTCTCAATAGTGGAATAATTCATTGCTGCAATCAGAAATCTGTGAGAAAGAGTCCAGACTCTCTTCCTTTAATGTCTTGTTTTACAGCAAGTGCGAAGATATCTAACCACAATTGCTTTTGTAGGCCTTTCCCTAGCCAGAGTTTGTCATAACTCTGGCTGGTTTTCCGTTTCATTGACACTGCATTTTCCATCTGGTTCTCCTTTTTGTCTTTCATTTCTCTTACCTCTCAATCTGTGAATTTCTGTCGAGGTCCACTTGTAAAACCCCCTTCAAAGGAACGGTTTGAAGACCGGTATCTTCGGGACATCTGCAGTGTGTTATCACAGGGACTTGAGGAAATGCGGGGATGAAGACACAAGGTCATGTTTCAGCAGCACTCTCAGAAGAGATGGTGTGCGTGTGACAATATTGCTACATCATACCATGATAGCAAAAGGAGGTGATGCTTTGTTGAACTGGAACAGGAACAATAGGTAGAGGGATTGTTGATGCATCAGCTGCGTATGTAGAACAAAATGTACAAGTTGTCAAAATGTTATACATTGAGACATCTTGTCTCTGCTGTTTGCTGAAGGAAACTGGAACCACAGACTTGTGATACTGACATCAGGAGTGGCCCACCAACCCAGTTCTGTGTGTTTACAAGAAGTGTTCCTCAGCTGCTTTCAAGAGTTGTTCCCTAAACACTGCAATACCAAATTTTTCATTGTCACATGCTCCCATTTCATCATCCCACATTTAGTCTCCATCTTAATTCATTACAAAGGCAGCATGTACCCACAGCAAAACAGATTAGGATTTTGTTGCACACTTTGTCCAGCCCTTAATAGGGCCTCAGTGCTGGAGTACAAGGCTACAGGGTAGACCGGATGAAGGAAAATATTGAACCCTGAAGGTCCTCCTCTGATGGCTGTAAAGGGAGAGTGAGGACGTACTACTACATGCTGCTGGTCTTGATTCCTCTCAGCTGGGAGAAAATGGATTTACAGTATTACAGCACATGACCGTTAGCCATTGCTTTGTCTGTGGCTAACTGGGAACAATTGTCATTTTGCAAACTGCTGAAGAGAAATATGTATGTGACGGCGCGGTCAGACGAAAACAAAGGCATAGCTTTTTGATTAAGTAGAGGATTCATTAAATCTGCTTAGCAAGTGGAACAGAGAACAAACACTCACTTTCTGTTAACCCCCCCCTCCCCTCCCCTCCCCACATGCTTGAAGAAACAAACAAACAAGCAACCCGAATGGGATGCAACAGAGGGGTTCTTGTGCAGCATTAGCCTCTTAGGCTAACAAAGAAAAAAAAAATCACTGGACCATGTCCTGACCAACACAGCTACACTGCGCTCCATTTGGACCGAGCAGACCGTTGCTGTGTGATCTGCCACAGCTTGAAAATGGATTGCGTGTGCCATTAATTATTTAATGTCCATTACAAACAAATAACCATTAAATATTAATATCTGTGCTACTACAATAGTTATCCTTGCCAGTCCACTTTTGTTCCAGACACAGAATATCATTACCTAGTTATACATAGGCGTATCAGTTTCAACGTACCTAAACTGACGCCAAAGTTGGACTGCAATGATGCAACAAATACAAATCATCAGATTCTGGGCTGTTTAACTCTGCCGTGGCATTTTTATCAGTAGAGTTGGTTGTGTGAGACTGAACACTATTTTCTTTTCCCAGGAATATTCTGTGAACTAAGTGGTTGTTTTAGTCTTTGTTTCAAAAACAGAAGAGAGGTGAACATGATTGTGATTGGTCTCCTTTTTCTTCTGGATATTTATAGTGTGTAGTAAGCCTGAAATCATGCCATTGCATCACAAAGAAAAACACACAACCACTGAAACAAAACAGCCAGCGACTGACAAACCCATCTGAGAGTTGGCAGCACCACTATGAGCACATTTCTTTGCAGCCATAAATCATTTTTCATGTGAATTGCAGGTTAACACTGCATCAGAGTTAAAGACATATTGCAAGAGCTGTTGATATTGACTTTAGCATCTCTGCTAACTGTTTCCTCCGCAGGGAAAATATAACAACAATTGTTCCTCCCGCGCATGATCATGTTTTGATTCAGAGTGCACAGAGAGGAGGGGCTGTTCATAGATGGTCTGTAGCCAATGTGGTTGTGTGTGTGTGTGAGTGAGAGAGAGAGGGGTTGAGCAAATCAATGCGCTGTATACAGCTCTACTGTGAAATAATATCTTACCCATTTGAAAAAGTAAAAGAAAATAGAAAATCAATATGTAGTTGTGAATGTTGATATTGTCGTGGGCCACCACAGAGCATAAGAGGCACTGAGATGATTGTTTAGGCGTCTTGTTAGGTCTTTTATTCCGAGGTTTACTGGAGCACAAATGTAGGTCTGTTCGGTTCAAAGCAGTGAAATTGACCTGAAGGACACTTTAAAATGGCAAAGTGTGTGATATATGGGATACATATATTCATTCAGATGTGATTGTAGTTTTAATTTAAATATAGATTTACTGGATACTAGTACATTATAAGGATGCCATGAAAGTTTCTACGATTTACAAACAAGGTTCAGTACAGCACACTAGCATTTATAAGTGCACTATCATTGTGACCCAGTGTAGATCAGTTCAGGGTTTACCACATATGTAGCGCTTTGTGCTGATTGTGCACAATCCCCCTCCGAATGTTGATATTACGCCATCGCATCCTTCTATCAACTTAATTTGTTGCTTTAATGGAACAATAAGATTGTTGAATTGAATCGGTGGGTCAAGGCTAAATGAAGCATTTTGTAAACAGATGTGTCTCTTTTTGCTTGGTGCAGCTGTTTACTGTCCTCTGTGCCAAGTCACCACAAAGCAGCTCAGGGAGCGACTGCAGAGAACTGGTGCTAATGCAGACTCGGTTTTCCTGCTTAAAACACGTCGGGAAACGGATTCAGAGTTGTGTTTTCTATTGGAATATAATCCTGTGTCCAGCCATAAAATCATCCCTTTGTGCCATTTGTCACTGTGCCAATTCGAACAGTTCCAAGTGCTGCTATTATTAAACACAGATGACAGAAAGTGTTTGGCAAAGCTAATAATACACGTCATCATTTCTGTTTTTCATGTCTTACAGTTTAGCCTGACCATTCTCCCATGCACAGATTCAATTAAAAGCTTGTGAAGTTGTAGAGATAAAAAAAAAAATTAAACTCTCACATACTTGCTTTGCATCGTTTCAACTAATGACACCAGGCAGTAAAAATAGTGTGTGTCACTCACTGTCATAAGTCTGCTTTCTATTTCCAGAGTGTAGTTGTAGTGTGTTGTGGACGTAGAACAGGGTTGGTTTGAGAACACAGATGGCCGGAGATGGTCGACACTAACCAGACAAAAAGGCTGCAGAGGTCTCGGTTCCCATCAGTTTGATGTGTGTGTGTTGTCAGAGGGTTTGGGGGGTGGGGGGGTAAACAGAAGTTGGGCCAAATTTATGATAATGTGCATTCCCTGAATGCTTGCAAAGCAGGGGGAACTTCCTCAAGGCTAATGGTGTGGTGTAAATATGTATGCAGCGAAGTGCAGATCAGGGATATACTGTACCACAATAGCAATCAATAACTTTGTCATCATTGTTGAGGGGAGTGAAGAAAAAGCGAACGGGGATGAGAAAGAGTGGAGTGCTTCTCAGAGCAACACCATTAGGCAGCCTCCAGTGAGAGCAGCTCTCTGTTCTCTCCTTCTTTCTTTCCGTTCCCAGTGCTTCTTGGCAGCCACAGACAGCAGGAATGTGAGGTTGCTCTGTGCTCCTCTTTGCTGGTCTGCTGGGGTGTGAGCGCCTGGTCCCGGACTGCTGCTGCTGCTGCTGACCCTTCAGCTCAGGCTAGGATGGGCTGGACTGCACTGCACTGCACTGCACTGCACTGTGCAGAACAGCACAGCAATGCAATGCACTGGCCGATTGTTGTTTCTGCAGCACTGGGAGGGAAGAGGAGCCGCTCCCTGGCGCCCCAGCAAGGCACGGCCGCCCCTTCCTGTGTGAGATGCTGATGGCTACCAGATGGTGGGTGAAGAGAGAGGAGGAGGGGTCCTGTACTCTCTCTCCCTCTTCTGTCTTCATCCTCTCTCTGCCTTTTCATATTTCTATTTTTCCTGCTTGTATCCTCTACTCTTTTCTTGCAAAAATCTTCTAATTTCCTCTTTATGTCATGGTTATCTTTTCTGTACCTTTTCTGCTCCCATTGTCAATGCATAGGAGAGTGATGATGAACATGGACTTGCAGGCATCCAGGCTATGTAACATGCAGCGTTCCTCTAGGTGTTACATACCCTCTGACACAAAAGATGTCACGATGACTCACTTGTGATCAATGACTCACTGAAGAATTCTATACTTGAAGCCTATTCACGATTAATACTTGAAAAAATTCTGCAAGTAACATTTTAATAGTAAGTCTTGCACTGTAAGTGCAATAACCAGAGAAGTCTGTGTGCTCACTGTGTTCAGCAGAAGCTGAGGAGTACACATGAAGCCTGGGGGACAGAATGAAGGAGCCGTGAGAACAGAGCTGGGCAACCACTTGATTCACTTTGAAAACCTGCTCCTCACCAACAGGAGGCCCTCTAAACTCATAGCAAGACCACTATTACCATTTCAGCTGAGTCTCCAGGGTACATACACGGTCACAAGCGACTTAACACACTTCTTGGTGAAATAAGCTTTCATAGCCCTGTTTCCAGATTGACCTGTTTGTGCTTTGCTGCAGTCTCTCAAAAAAAACAAACATCTGTACAATGCAACAACTTCCTGATAATTGGTTGTTTAAGGCTGCTGCAATTAGTTGCCATAGAGCCTTGTCACCATTAACCTCCATATATTGATTTTCTATTAATCATCTATGGTTGCACTGCCTCTCTGTCTTCTCTCTGTGAGGCGTGGCTGCACTCACTACACCCAAGTACACATGCGCACACACATGGAGTGAACAGGAGTGCAGCGAGGCACAGAACCAGGTGAGCTAGAGATAACTGAGGATTACTTAACTGTAAATACAATAAAAAGAAAAAGATCAATAAGACCTTTAATAAACCACCTGCTCAACAAACAGAAAAGAGATGTTTGTTCTTATGGAGCTCTAATGTATCTGTTTGTCTTATACACAACAACATTGTGCTGGTTAAGCTTATAATACTGGGGATTAATTGTAATTTTCTTCCTTTCTTTCTTCTAACTTCTTGTTTATTGACCAGCATTGATTAATTGATTGGTTGTTTAAACTATAAAATGATTCATATTGTGCATTTTCCACCTCTACATCCAAAGACCTTCCAGTCAATTTGAAAGCAGTAGTTTTTTTCTGTGTAATTTTGCCTGTGGTGTTGGTTGTCTGCTCTTCTTGTGAATCACAGGCTGTGTCTGTAAAACCTCATTAGATTGTTAAGAATTTGAAATTTGACATCACAAATTTAATTTTGACTTGATGTTATCACAGTATAATGTTGCCTGAGGGCGACAACTCATGGACTGGAAAAATATTGGCTAATGTGGTATTTATGATCAAACCAGTCCAACAAAGAGGAGCTATTGCTGCCAAACATCTTGTGACCAGGACATTTTAAAACCTTCTCTTTGTTGATTAGCCCAGTCTTCAGATGGGATTTTTTTTTAAATGTCAGAGATGCCAACAGCTAATTTTCCATTGTGTTAAAAACCGTCTAGTTTTGTTATTTTGAAATGGTGGAGAAGTGCTTGAAAGTGTTGTTATGATTGGAGTGCTCAGCTTTTGAAATGCGTGTGACTGTATCTGTTCACATTTAACTCCAAAGGTTCACCTGTCATTTCCCACACACACACACACCCACCCACACATACGCAGATGCAGCTGGCACTCAAGTTATGTGGTGCTGTGTGATCTGACCCTAGTCGCTGTGTCTGCAGCCTCTTAATATAGCCCACTGCTGTCATGGTAGTTTTTGCCCCTAGTTCCTCGCTGTGTGTTTTGTGAGAACCAATATGCGTGTGCATGTTTGTGTCCCATCCTTATACAGGGGGGTCGGGGGGGAGTGTAGGGGTGCTGTGGCTGTCAGCCTAGAGACTAGATGCGAAATATTGCTAGTGACCTGTGTAATTTCCCAAGTTACTGTGAGGCAGACAGGCCCTCAATAAACTGGATTCAGCGCGTATCTAATCTCCATTAATTTGTCTTTTTAATTGGTTTTCTAATCAGTTTGTTTTGTGTGTTTTAGAGGAAGACTCCTCAGAACAAACTCAAGTGGACGGGGAAAGATGGATGGCTCTTTGCTATTCACCAGTGGTCCTATTGTGGCCACTGTCCCTGATTGCATTAGAGTTACTATGGAGCTGCCTAATATCTTTGGCCTGGCCTCAAGCCAGAGGACGTGGTTAAACTTGCACACATGTACACACACTCACACACGCACACACACACACTGAGAGAGACACAGAGATGCAGCAGAGACCCCTGCTCTCAGAGAGTATTCCTTTCCAGCCTGACTGGAGGCTAACAGTCTGTAGGACCTTCTCCCCTTGTACATCTACTTTTCTTGGCGTTTCTCTAAACTTTCTCTGGCACGCCTCCTCTTTTCACACTTGTTACTGGTGTGTCTTAGAAATCTGTGGAATACCCTCAGCCTTAAACCCATGTCTTTTGGATAACCAACTAGTGTTCAGGCAGAAGCAGAGCTCAAGGTTGGTAATTTTGTTACTTTACAGCAAATAACAATTTGCTAATATAACAATATGTTGTATAGGGGCATAGGCAACGAGTCATGTTATGAAATGCAAGAGAAAATATCAATGGCTAATAATGTTAGACAAGTATTCCTTTTTTAACACGTAAGCATTGTAATGTCTTGTTGCAGTTCCACCTAACACTTTGGGAAGTTGAAAAGGGAATTTCCAATTCAATCTTTTTATGATTTGCAGCTTCAGTTGCAGGTGTTTAGTGTGGCAGGACACTTTCCAGCTTGGTTTTAAGGTGAAAGTTTGCCTCATGAATGAAGTGTGTATGTTGCATGTGATATCTTACTAATTAGTACAAGTTGCACAAACTTGTTCCTTAGCTAAAATAGAAAAATCTGCTTCTCTGTCAAATATTTTAAGTCTGAGAGCCAGGACTTGTGGTTCTTGGCCAGTTCCTCAAACTTCTCTTAAAATGTGTTCTGGAGTGTGTTTTGAATGCAATACATATGTCACAGTCGATGTTCCACTGTGACTATTTTTTGACTTAACTGTTGTGTACACATTTGGCTCATCTGCACTGTTTGACTGCGCACAGGCCAATAGAAGCTGAATTGTTTAAGCCTCTCTCGTCAGCGGTCAAGGAACAGCGTGATCATGTGAACCAAGTCTGCCAAGCCAAAGGAATGTGTTGAATTCTAACGATGCAGCTTTGACAAGTGCATGTGACTCTGAGCAAGAGCTCAGATTGGCGAGGGCAGGAGAGGCAAAGGCAGATGGGATGAAAACAGGGGAAGATAGGTAATCAAAGGAAAAAAATGCAATGGAGTGTCAAGGTTGTGGCAGAGCAAAGTGTGCACTGTGCAACATTTTAAATTTCCTGCTTATCTGGGGGTGAAAAGGGTATTAAAAGTATCAGACTAAACAACAAGGAGCTATAGTGTGGGAATGTGATAGACTGCATGTTTTGTGAAGTAACATATCCTGAAGTCAGATGAGCTGGTCTTTATCTCTAGTACAGCTTTGGTTCTCATGGCTGAGAGAGGGCTGCCATCTGCGCTCACAAACCGTCCTCAGAGTATGCAGATTGAATAGGGCACTGTATGAACAAGGGTAATTAAGTACATTGAGTCTGGGAATCATTTTCAGCAAAGATTCCCATTGGTTTTTTATAAAGGAGCCAAAGTAATTGTGGTGATAGTTTATTAGTCAGGGAGCAACAGTGACTTGCTGTCAGCGTGTTTCTTTTAGATGAGTATAACATAAAGACAGTCCAATACTTGTTCCTTCCATAAGCAGCTGATATCATTTGACCAAGAAATCAATTAGATCATCAAAGGTTATTTTGTTGCAGTTGCTCATCCTGTGGAGGAGGCAGGAAATGGTTAAAATGGAAACAGAAATGTTCCCTTTACTGTATGTTACAACATTTACAAAGAAATTGAACGAGTGTGTTTAAACACAGTGGATGCATAACCTCAATTTCTCCATGTTACAAGCTAAATGCTGTTTCCCTACTCAGCAGGGTAAAAGGTATTGATTGGTGACCTGGATTTTGCTCTTGCCACCACAAGCCAACATGAGTGCATTTTAACCATGCTGGAGGAGCAATAACTATGAATCACAAGAAATTGAGAGAGATACTTAAGTAATAGAGCAAATGTTGGCTGGCTGTGATTTGTGCTCTGGTTGTTTAAAGTCCTGTCATGAAGCTGATTTCATGTTTGAACCTGGTTGCAAGTTCTGGTATGCATTTGCCTAACCATTGGCTGGACAGGTAGTCTTTTATTCCTCTAATAACCAGGTGTTTTGTTTAGATAGTCTTCTTTGCATCGCTGAATTCTTGAGTTATGTTGAACACAGAGACGCAAAGACCTTTCTGTCTTCTGTAGTTGGGCAAGTGAAACTCCTTTCCACCACCAGTGGTCATTCCTAAGTGTGTTTCCCACAGTGATCATTTATATATTTGACTGATGTGTACTATTTCCTAGTTGCATTAATAATGGTGCTAATGTTTCGCCCCACACGCCATATTTTGATATCACTGTTGCTTCAGCAGAAGACATAGCAATAGAACCAAATGTTTATTGGATGGACTGTCAGAAAGAAAATACGTGGGAAATGGCCCGTGACATAAATTTTAAACATTAAAATATTAGTGTTTTAAAGGTCCAGTGTGTAAAATGGAGGGAAAACCGTGATACCTAGCATTCAGATTCTAGATTGCAGCGCTCACCCACTCGCTCACACTCAAAGTGACGGTGGCCTCTGAGGCCAAAACAACTTGTTTACCATGACTGGGAGTATTTCAGGAGCATCGAGCGATGAAGATGTAAACCATAAACATGGCGGCAAGACCCTTGCTATATGTACAGTATATAAGAATAATTATAAGGCTACAAAAAACAATTTTATTTTGTAGCGATTATACACTTAGACACATATTCACGGGTTCACATTTTGCCAGTAAACCTTGCCAGTTATTACACACTGGACCTTTAAATATGAATTTTCACTTTCAGTTTCTTCACTATTCATATACATCACATGCTTTTTGTTTGGCTTTGAGTTTCTTTTAAAGAATCAGAGAGATGTAATGTTTATTTTTAACGCAGATGGATCCAAACAACAGCTAATGGATACATATGGCATCATAACCTGCCATTTGGCCTCTCTGTAGGCATCAGTGCATGCATCAGACGAGTGTAAAATTGGGAGAGAAGCTGTGTTGTACGAAAAGATGGTAAGTGCAGGTGAGATGAGCACAAATGAGTGCAAGCTGTTAGAACAAATCTACAGTCATGCAAGCAAGCACACACCCACAGAAGCCAGCCCACGTCTAAAGAGAGAGGAAAGTTAAAAAAAAAAAATTGCTGACATTGTTGGTGCATTTGCATAATAGTTGAGCTGGAAAAATATATTGCATTGTTATCTTTGCTGCCTGTGTTATGGTCTTAAAATGAATGTGTCAGAGGGACGTCATGCATTCTATACTAAATGTGAATCACTGAATCACAGGAACAGCAAGGCTGCACACAGCCTCTGAGGTATGTGCTAGCACCACACACATTCCCTTTCAACTGAAAGTGAAGCAGTATCATGTGAATGTGACAATAGAGAATGGAGGTGTGTACCGGTTTCAGGGGACTGGCTGAAAAAGGAGGTGTGTCTTCAAGTTGGCTGAGTTACAAGCCCCGGCATGCTCTACAGCTCAGCTAGTAAAACAGGACACCAAACATGGTTAATGCAAGCACCAAGAATCAGCATGTTGTGCTTCTTATCTGTGAAAGGCGGCATTTCAGATATCATTTGCAGTCGAATTCGAGCATTCATAAATGCTCATTTGTTATTAGGTTATTTCATATTTTCATTAAGTTGATTATCTAGAAAACCAAACTTTTATTTTGAATCTTTTCTCATCCCTCCTCTCTGCTGAGTAACCTGGCACCACTTTTTTCTTTTTCTTTTCCTGAAAGCAACACCACTGGCGACACATAAGTGCGTACCAGAGTCCATTTCCTTATCTGTGTATGCGGCATCTCAAGCCATTTCCTAGTGGACGGACTCTAGCCAGAGAGGGGCTAATTAGATCATGTCTAAGGCAACCTCTCACTGGCCGCTAAATGTGATTTGGAATAATTTTCATTGGATTGATTGGATTAGACTGCTGCTGCTCACTGCATGGATAAGGATTAGGTTAGACACACACTCAGAGTGGACTAAAAGTATTAACACACTACCTATTATCCAGCCTTTTGTAAATCTTATTGGATTGTAATCAATAAAGCCTTGATTGTAGAATCCAGAAGCTTCATCAGTGTAATCTGCTTTTAAAGAAAATTTAATATGAACATGGCCTCCTCCTTTAACAAGTGAGCCAAACACTCACTCATAATTCACCCAGAGACGCTTTCTGAAGCCAAACTGTAGACAAGTCATCCATCTCACCATGCAGTGGTCCCCCTGCAGGAAGCAGTGGGACCATCATGAGTCTGCCACTCAACCCACAACCTGCTGTAGTGTGAAACCCTTTTGCTCCACTGAGAGCTCCAAGGCTGTGCCACTGCAGGCTCTTATCAGAACATCAGAACATTAAATGTAAAAATATCTCAATGTCGAGTCTGCGTTATGGCAGACTGACCTCTTTGCACTGACTTGTGCATGTGCAGGAGTGAATCAAAGTCTACGCCGGGGAATTCAAAGTGGGATAGTGCACTTTTTTTTTTGGCATGTGGGCACAGCATGTTGAGCAGTGGCTGATATTTTTGGTTTCTACCCACCTATCTTAAGCCGGCGTATTGTAGGTGTATTGTAGTGTCGAAAGCGGTGTGCAATGGGGGTTGGGGTGGGCAGTTGTTGCCAGGGGAGGTGGTATGTTATTTTCAGTCCATTGTGTCTACTTCCTGTGGGTCAGGGGTTATTGGAGCAGGGTGTTGCAGACTTTACGGAGTAAGAGGAGGGGAGGGAAGTCAGCAGGGTAGGCCGGAAAGTGGCCATACTCACTCGACAACAGTGGCTGGTCAGCAGCTTGCTTACCTCGCTTTTCTATTAGCGTTCTTATCCGTGCAAAGCTTGGACTCTTCAGAACCAGGTAAAGAGACGCAGATACTGAATGCTGTTGAGTAATACTGTTGCTGTCGGTGCTTTACAAATAAGGTTAGCGTTGTAACTTTCAACAGAAGGTCAGACATGGCGTTAACTATCAAATTATTATTTCTCCAACAGCAGTGTGGAGGTTTTTGGCACAAAAAAGCTGCAAGACTCTTACATAACCACATAAGTGCCACCTTAATGGTGGTGTTGTCTGGGCAATTGGGTTGTCAGGAGCAGCAGTAGCTGCACCATGAAGCTTTGTTAAAGTATTAATCTTTTAGTGAATCTTACAGCAACAACAGGATATAAACCTTTACTTCATGCTTCAGGATCTCCACCAAAACAACATGTGCGCTCAATGGTGGTCAGGCATTGTGCGTACAAGGAGAACACAACGTGGTGAGATGTGATTGTTTTTCTGTAGCAAATCCTACAAAAATAAGAGAGCATTGCTCATGCCAGGAAATGGCCATCGTGAGCATGGTGACTTCCAGCGAGAGCAGTGACAGCTTTTGTGTGGGGGAGAAACTTTGTCTTTGTGGGCAGTATTGTATTTCAACAAGAAATCTTTGATCACTTTCAGTTGACTCTAGTTTCAAAGTTCATCCTCTCAGCAGAGTTACTTTTGTTTTCTCACCAAACCATTGTTCTGCAATCAGGGGTTGCTTTGTTATAATGATTAGTGGCAGTTGTTGTTCCAATGCATTTTAAAGTTACTGCACCTGATTGCGTGGAGATTTGTTGTATTGTTTTTTCAACACATCCAGAGTCCCAGGCTAGCTTGTCTGCAGCTTGTATACTGCCATGTGAGTGCTACATAAGTGGTTGTTATCAGTTAAGTTATAGCCAACAGTAAATCCTACATTTATAGGGTAAGCCTACTGTGTTACCAGGAATTACGACAATGCAGGTATCACAAAGGATGCAGTTCCGTTTGGATAGGGGCTTTTTATCATATCCTGACAAGTAAGGTATGGGCAAAACAGTCATCATCGTTACAGTAAACAGATTTTCATGCACCATTCGTTCCTTTTAACTGTGTGCACATGTTTATTTTAGTAACATGTCTTTGTATTTCAGTGCATATTTCCCTACTCTATATACTCCATATAAACTCGAGTGTTTATTGGATTTCAGGTGATGGGAGGTTGGTCTTTACTGATTTACAGTGAGGAAAGACTATGCATTGTATTTGTTCAACAATGCAGGTGAATCCCAAAGAATACAGTTTGTCTATGCAGGATGTAAGGGTTAATAGATGTAAATATTTGGTAGTTGTTTAAGTGGAATGACGATAATACTGACTGTATGTATGGAGTAGGTTGCTTACTATTGCAGACACAAAAGGGATTCCTTACTATTGCCTAGCTGCAGAAACAGGTTGTGGATAATGTGCAAAATCATCAACTTTGGTTATTAACTTTTCATAGTGCAGATGTGATGATACCTTCTCTGCTTTGTCCTCTCAGATATTTACAGTTTTCTATCAGTATTACAAGCGTGTCGTTACCTTTCAAAGGACAGACTGGCTGTCACTGTCTAGTTACATTGTTTGGGCGTCTTAATCCAATTTCCCAGTTTGCTGGAGCTATGAAACATTAGCTGTTGCAGCACAAGGTAAACGTTCTAAAGTTAGCACCCGACAGACCCCCAAACATAACCACAGTGACAAAAGGAGGCAAAACAGGAAATCTTTTTGCCCAGAGTGTGTGTTGGGAACAGATGACCAGGAAGATAAAAAGCGCTAACAAAGTGGAAACTTCCACTAAGGGATGTTATTTTGCCTTGTGTGTGTTTTTTCTCTCCTTTTCTCTGTTTCACAAAGCCCCGTGTTTCCTGGAAAACACAGTCAGAGGTAGCTGGTTTAGTTTGGATGAAAAGGCTAATACTGTGAGTGCTTAACAGTTTCCTATATTATATGTAACCACTGACACTTCTGTGCTCCCTCAGTCATACATGAAGTGAAGCCGCGTTAATGTTTAAACCTGCTGCCTCGGAGTTAACGCTTTACCCCGTTAGCATGGTTTAAGTCTGAGGCTGACCTATCAGAAAGAGGTGACAGAAGGCCACTGAAGGGGTTAGCTGGTTTTCTTAATTCATAGGTAGCACACATGTGAATTATAGAAAATGAATTGAACCATCCTTGTCTTATGTAAATAAACACCACCACCACCACCACCACCACCACACTGAGGCACAGTGGAGGACTACTGAACAGCTCTTGACTTCCTCATGCTGTCTTCTGTTACATCTTCCCCACCTCTTCCTCTCTCTCCCTCTCCCTCACACTAAACTCTCACTCACTCTCAGTCTTTCCCTCCCTCTGTCTGTGGATACTCTAATGAATGATATGGAATGATTACTTGACGGAGAGTTCCTGTCTCCGCCCCACGACGAAGAGTCGGTGCAGCAACGACAGCAGTCGCACACAGTCGCGTGTTTCCAAGCCAATGGAGTAACAGCAAGGACCATGGTCCTGGGCTGGATGGAATAAGCACCAGGTATCATGTTCAAAACTTTCGGTAAGCCCTGTGATTCCTGCACATATTTCTTGTCAAAGTTTTGCGGAGCTGAAGAAGCTGAAAGTTTGATAATAGTTTGAGTCGTTCCAGAACTTGCTTCTGTGTATTTGACCTGATGATGAGATTGTCATGGGTTCTGGGTTGTTTTTTTTTAGCCAGAATATGAAGTTTTTGATGTAAAACAGTCTGATGGATTGTGACATTGTCTTGTTATTAGGTCACCTGTGAAATGAAGAACACCTGTTTGCCCTTCAGATGGTCTTTCATGAGAATGTTGGTCTTTGCGCGTGCTGTTTGCAAAGATAGCAGTATGACTACCAGGGTCTGTGTTCCTTGGACAGTTACCGTAGATTGTTAGGGCTGGGGTCAGATGGCGCCTGGCTGGGTGAGAATTTCACAGCTGCAACATGAAAGCAGAGCGACTGTGGGATGGTAAATTGAAGGCGCGAGCGAGAGATTGTGTATGATGAATGGAGGGAACTAGCTTGTTTTGATCCGACAGTAGGCGCTCCTTATGGATCAATACACTGTTGATGAGCGTACATACAGTATAGGATGGCTGTCTAACTGATGTATCATATTCTCTCAGGAAGAGCTCCTTATGTAGACACAGCTGCTGAAACTTGGTGTCTAGATGAGTTTCTTTCTCTTTCTGTCTTCAAACCCTTTATTAATATCAGATGGTATAAACAGCTTTGTCTTTTTTCTTTTTTAACCTCACACGCACATGCACGCTGTTTTAACATTACACAGCAGATGTCGTTCGCCAGTTTATTCCTGGAAATGTAGGAATGCACAAATGTTACCTACATAGCACATGTCCAGCTGCATAAAACAACTGCTCTGTTTTTGGTGTGGAGCCAACTTATTTGGCCTTACAGCCTGTGCAGAGTTTATTCACAGAGCCTCATTAAGTTGCTGTGTGGTTGTGTAATATTTCAATATATTTTATTTATAATCACTCCACATAATTGTATCTTGACAAATTTTCTTTATTATCTACAGCTGTGTTTTGTTAAAATTAATGTAAATAAGTTGACTGTATCCATAATCTGTTACATCGTTTTATTAAGGAAAAAAACATGGGATAATGGTCTTAAACCATGTGACTACATAGTAAATGGTGTTTCACTGTTGACTTGTGATTTCAAATGTTGTAACATACAACATGTATCAGACATAAACCCATTCTTATTTGTATTTTTCAGCAATTGAATTATGCAACTATACACACCATGGACTAGTTACTCATCATTCAGTTCTCATGTGATAGTTTGTGATCATTTATACAAAACATAAATCAGATGATGGCCCATTAATATATGAGTACATACAGATTTAGTTGTGTTATTGCAAAGGTTAGTCACTTGCAACCTAATAAAACATGGATGTGTAGTTCCTGAGGAATTCTAGATTTGAGCTTTGGTTCTTGTGGAAGAATTGAGATTTGAGATCCTCACTGTTGTGTCTCTGACCTGTGTGGGAAGATGGGGCGCATGCACACAAAGCAAGGATGTGATGTTTCAGTTTAACAAAGATTTGCTCTTGTTTTCTCTGGGAGAGGAGAGAAATGAAGAGGTTGACTCTCACATGGGGCCAGCGCTGTTTCTGCGGACATGAATGATAATTGATAAGTTCAGAGACGGTTGGGAGTTAAACATTTTTGTTGTGGGTGTTTCCAAGATGGACGTGTGAGGGTTCAATAGGACACACACAGGCACACATAAGCTAATGTTGTTCTTACTTCAGTCCTTTTGCCTGGGTGGTCCTATCTTTAGCCTTGTTCTCACTATTTCTCTTTGTTAATGTCCTCTGCTGTCTTTGGCCGCCACACTCCTGTTAAGGGTGCTCAGAAAAGGGCCTTTTACTCCAACGATGCATGTGGCCAGTGATGATCAGCTTTTTTAAAGTTTACGCTTTACTGTTGGTAAATAATTACCGGAGAATTTGGCGAACAGGATGATAAAATTGTCACTGAGTTGCCTGGTTAGTTTTTATTTATTTAGCTCCCATCCGCAGCTGAGCGCTGTTAAGACTCTGTGGTGAGGGTTAAAGTGTAGTTAAAAGTATGTCTCTGTATGTATTAAGTGTAGCCTGCAAAGCTTTCATGCATGACTTGGCTTCCTTAAGGCTGCCCGGCAACATCGCTCGTCTTTGTGCTGACGAGTGGGCACTGGGCAGTTTGTAAGTACAGCACAGCATGATGAAAAAACACATTATTATTTTCCTCCAACATACAGTTGGAAGCCCATAAAGTAGATGACACACGTAGGACTGACTTAAAAGACCTCCAGTCACCTCCAAGGTGCCTTTGCAGCAGTAGGAAGTTGTGGGGTTTTGTGAGGTCTTGTCAAGCGGGCATGTAGAGGAAGCTGTCCACGCTGTGGCATCTCTGACCTCTTTTCATTGAGAGTGCAGATGGGAAACAGAATCATAAAGTCTCCACAGGAAGCAGAGGAAGGCTCACATCCAGGGGAGAGGATGGGAGCCTTCAAATGCAACACTGCTGCAAGGAAAGTGATTTGCCTATAATTATGAGCTTCACACAGACCATTTGATTAGGAATGATAATGAAGAATTGCTGTCATCTTGGAAAGGGGCTGACATAACAAGGGCAGAGTCCGACTTGTGAGATGATGAGTGAGTGAGTGGTGATCCTGTTGAAACAGCATAGTGGTTACAGCAACACAGTGAAAGGTGGTTCTGAATTAGTGGAAAGAGAAAGTTTCACCTTTCATAATGACATGATGCTCACTTCCATTTTTACTTCTGAGTAACTGTTTCATAGTGAAATTGTTAGAAACACGTGTGATCTCTCGTGTTGCCTTTCTGAAAGCTGTGTCACAGAGCCTGTGTGTATTTGTAGATAATGATTGTGAGTAATTACAGCCACATTAGCGTTGGTTTATATATTTTGGGGTGCACTCCTACTCCATTTTTTATAAACCCCGACACACACCCTCTAGTCTCTCCTTGTCCCACCCCCTCTGATTTAGCAATGGCAGTTAAGAGGGTCTGGGGCAACCTGATTACATAGAACAGGAAGTTAGAGGAGGGAGAGGTCACAAACTGTAGACCCTCACACACTGCTGCACATGATAACGTCAGAAGGCGCAAAAGAGTGTAACAGCAGCAGCAGCAGCAATAACAACAACAACAACACGCTGGCTTACTCACTATCAGTAACAGGAACTGTGCAAGACAGAATTAAAGCAGCTCTGGATATACAGCCTGTGAGGTAGGCTTATAACCTTTTCCCTCTAAACCTCAGTAATTGTAACATTTGTTTAAGGCGGGGAATCAGTTTTGTTGCACAAATAAAAACGATTCTCCTGATTTACAGAGGCAGGTGCAAATCAGAAAAAAGGATCTTATTTGTGCCGAATACTTTCAGCACAAACTATTGGTGCAATAGCTGATTTTCTGTTCATAAATCCAGATGCTGAGCTCGGTATTATGATACCTGCCAGCTGTTGGTGATTGGAAATTGTCTCAGCCTCATTTCATACCTGTACATCATGGGTTACACAATTTCTGAACCTTAGAGAAAGCAGAAAACAGGACCTGCCACCGTTAGAAGGATGTGAAACTAAACGTCTAGATTTATACGACCAAGGATTTGTTTACTTTGACTATAAATGAGAAGTAACAGGATTATTGTAATGCATCAAGACAGATACTGTGCATTCTGTCAAAAATGGACTGAGTGGAGATAAGTGGAAATACTGGTGTTTCAATGAGGATAACAGATTTTTGAATTAAAATCTCATATTGTAATAAAATGTGCTGTATTTCTAAATCGTCCGTCAGGGATATTGGTATAATAGGGAACTTATAGACTTATGTGTGTGCCCACAGTCAAACCTAGTCCTGGATAAAACACCCAGAATCTTTTTTAAAGGTGAAACTCTCTGAATAGTGTCTTTCTTTACTCTGTCCATTGTGAATACAAAATAATGCTTTCCCCCCAACTGTGTCAGCTGCAGTTCACATCAGGTTGAGCATGAACTGGATTATCTAACAAGACTCCATCATGCATGACTGTGATCTCAACAGAACAAACCGAGTGTTTACCTTGGATCCAGAGAATATTAACCACTGTCCAGGATGCTGGACCTCAGGAATGCACATGCTTCATGGAAGTCCCCTGTCCTTCCAGCAGGCGGAGGGGTTGATGACGTTCGCTGAACCGCCTCACTTAGCCAAAGGCCATGCACTCTTACTTGTACGTTAACTGCCCTCTCTGGTGCTCAAGGATGTAAAAATAGCTGTTTAGCAAGAATCCCAGTCATGTCTCGCTAACAAAGACTGATTTATACAAGTTGCGGCACTAAGCATAGAGGAGCTTTTGTCCCTCCTCTCCTTCTCCTTCTGCAGACCTCGTCACCAAGGCCAAGAGCGCCAAAACCTCTGACGCTCTCGACACTCCTTTCTTAGAAAAGTCTTTGTTCGGCACCGTCTTAAGGTCCCGATAGTGAGGCTTAGGGAAGCACTGTGGTCAACAAGATTGCATATTTGTTTACTGCGTTTGTGTCAGACTGCAGTGTCATGGAAATATTTAGCAGTTTTGTTGCATCTCTGCGTCAGCGCTTGCATTTAATATTCAAGTTTTTCGCCTAAATAACTGAAAATGTCACATGGAGCCTACTCTGAAATTCACTCCTTGGTTTTTGTTGTCCCAAATCCTCTATATGCCCAAACAGGACACATGACTCCTGGCATTTGACAGCACAAAGGGAGAGATGTGTCTCTGGGCCTTGGATGGTGTGTGGATGCTGATTTCACACTATGGCTCTGACTTACGTAGGATAACCTTTCATAGCTTCATCCTTAATCATGAGATATTTCCAGGTCCTTTCTACATATTCACTCCTGAAGAAGTCTGACAAACATCCTCAAATGTTAACACCAGAAGCAATTTAGTATTGTTGACTGAACATATTAACAGCAAATCAAATGATGAAAGTGTTCTCCAATATTGCAATAGATAATGAATTCAGTGTATGATTTTCTGCATCAGTGCTGCGTAAGATTACACACTAGTCTGAGTCTCCTTTTTTTCCTTTTAATGAGACTGCTCTGAATAGTACACAGACTAATACTGACAATCTGGATTCTATTGTATGTTTAATTTCCTGCCTGGGAGAGATACACTGTGTGAGTGTAGAGCTAATAGAAGAAAGGTTTTTCTTCCTGTCATATCCACTGACCATAAAAGGAGGCCTGTTTTCTGCATGGCCATAAAATGTCGTCTGGTGGTGATTTCTGGCAGATTAAAGCGATAGCACATACTAATTTGTTCTGTTATCACCCAAAAATCTTGACCTTTTCTCTCCCTCATCCTCATCCTGTGCTCATCCTGCGCCCAGGCTCTCCCTCACTCTATCCCTTGTGTTTTTCTGAGGAACAAACAGAGAAGCTGTCCTAGTCAGGATGAGTCAGTGCAGCTGGGGTGCAGGTCATTTACCCACAGCCCACTCAGACGGGACAGATGGCCCAGCCACTCGCATGCTGCTAAGTGCTAACTATCCAGAGTCTGTGAGCTATAAGCTAAATGCTAACACCTATTGGTTGAACTGGAGGGAGAGCTCAGCTAACATTATGTAAACACGTATTTAATGTTTGCAGATGAAATGATTAAAAACAAAAAAAATCACTTGGATAAATGAGAAGAATCTTGTTTTTGTAACACTGTGAGTAAAGCATTGTCACTTAACTGATTCAGATAACTTTTAAATCAGAGCTCATTGATACTTTTTGTTTGATTGGTTGTTACTCAACTCAGAAGA
The DNA here is from genome assembly GCA_030347415.2 of Decapterus maruadsi. Taxonomy (NCBI): domain Eukaryota; kingdom Metazoa; phylum Chordata; class Actinopteri; order Carangiformes; family Carangidae; genus Decapterus; species Decapterus maruadsi. The sequence goes on from CM064901.1 coordinate 12,973,626, forward strand.
ATGAGTTTTAACACACATATCTAAGTCAAATGTCCAAAGTATAAGCCCTAGCACTGATACTGTATCACAGGACTCTGTAAAGTGCCATGTCACCTATAGTTGTGCATTCAGGAGCAGCTGAGTCCTTGCTCAGGCAAACACTTCCTTTTGTGTTGTGTTTAAAATGCAGACCAAAATATTGTGGATACTCCGGTTTTGCCAAATAGAGGTGTTGTATTGATTGTGTACAAAGATGTCTGTTGTGTGTCTCTCTCTTGTTTGTGTTCATCATTGTTCTTTTTTTTTCCCCTTTCGGTCTTCTTTCTCTAATTAGCTGTGCTCAGTGACATTCAGTGAGGAAATCAATAATGCTAAATTCTGACAGCATACTAAGACAGCCACACAGAGTCAGAGGCAAAGAGAGAGAGTCTAAGTTTTAGATTTGTACCACTGTATTGTTACACATGTGCATGGACATCTGGGAAAATACACACTGCTAGCGGTAGATCTATTGGCTTGTGTCCCATACTACGGCAAAAAGCTGGTGTTGTATCTGTGTTTTGATAAAACACAAACATGCAATAGATATCAGCCTTTTAAAAGAAGCATTGAACCATTCATATCAACGTGTATGGGGTTTATGAGGCGGCATATTTGCTGTGCACTTCACGTATCCATGTTTATCTGGCTGTCTGTTTGTTTTCGAGGACTAAAATTGATGAGACACTCCAAACCGTTGTACCCTTACTGTTTCAACTTAAGTCACAACCTATGAAATCATGTGTTACCAAAGGTTGGGTTGTAAACTTATGCAGTAGATTTGAAATATTAAACCTTTGTTGTCTCAGAGTGAGAGTGAGTCTGGGAGTCCAACCCTCAAGATAAAGTGTTTGCAATATATATAGTGTCCTTCTAACTGCCCTACAATCGTCTCTGGTCCGTTGCACTTAATGTGCAAAGCAAGCACATGTTGTGCATTCATTAACACATACTGGCAGACCTGCACCAGTTGAAACACAAATAACTTTGGGCACACTTTTTATTCTCCAACACAGGTGTCATAGAAACAGCACACTGGTCCTTGTCCTGAAGAGACAGCCTTGTTTTAATAGACCAACTGCTGCTGCTGCTGCTGCTGCTGCTGTTGCAGAAACACAGGAACTCCAGCCCGTCACAGTATCATTAGCTATTAGAGATACAGAGAATGAGTTTAAGTATGCAATTTAACAGCCTGTGATGACAGTACATTCGCATTAGCAATTAGAGCACTTAAAGGCTTTTTAGGCTGCATTAAGCTATCTAAAATATGAAGCACAATTAACCTTTTAAGTGCAGTGAAAATGCCTTGGTGGGGCTAGAGTTGTGTTGGTGGGATGTTACACTAGCAACTAGTTTATATATTTACAGTAATGATTTATAACAATTCCTGTTTAAGGAGACCGGTATGACCACACTGTCTCCTTTTCAACAGCTGCAGGCGAAAACATAGGTTTATTCCACTGTATGTTTGCTCAATTCCTTGCCAAGTGTTTAATCCACACACAGTGGTGCCATATTGTCTCATTCAGTTCTTTACTTCCCCTATTATGAATTTTAACATGGCATAGTACCAATCAGGGATTTTCCAAGAGTTTGATATGGGAATGGTGTAGCTTAGTTAGACACTGAAATGTTACACAAACAAAAGCAAATGAGCCGTAATAGCTGAGTTGAATATAGTTACTCGCTAAGTCAGTACACGAATTCTGTCTTGCTAAGGGTTGGATAAAAAGATTGCTATACCAACAATTGGGCATTTAACAGGGGCTTATTTGAAGGGTGAAGAAGTTGTTGCCTATTTCAAAACATACTGAATGTCCATGAAGCTGCAGCTAATCGCTTATCTCAATCTTCCTCATTCTCCATCATTCTCTTGTATGCTTATTGTCCCTCTTTACCCACTTTACCTACTTTTCTCCCCCACCTTTGCCTTTGTTGTTCTCCAGTGATGTTGGGTCAGGAGGCCTCTGACGGCAGCGTGACTCCACTCAGTTGGCATCTCCCCTCGCTGACCCTCCCACCCTCCTCTTCCCCCTATCAACATCCCAGTCAGACCCTCAATGCGGTCTCTGTCTGGCCCCCATAGGCTGTAGGACCTGAGTGGGCGAATGGTGGGTGTCTTCCTGTGGTTTCACCCTATCAGAAGACACCAGAATGCTTGGAGAAAAGGGGGGAGGGGGTTGAAAAAGGGCTGGTGGGGACAGCTGCCATGCCAGGGGAGCCCTCCCCATCTCAGTCCACTATCGTCCCATGCCGTCCCATTCCCAACCCTGGTGCAGTGAACACTAGACTCCTACAAGCTGAAGTGGTCTCTGATTGTTGAGTGAGCTGAGTGGTTCAGAATCTGTTGGTGTATTAAGGAAACCTGGAATGGATATACATGTATCCTATAATTAATTAAGTGCTGCAATCTTTACCTTGACTATTTGGGATTCAGCCCTTAATTCAACACTGGCTATAATGGAATATACGATAGCAGAAGCAGGACTACAAGTTTCAATGTGTTCCTCATGAGCCTTGACAGGAGGTATGTAATGGTGGACTGCTGCACAGTGTTTGTATTATTTCAATGTGTGTTAGTGGTGTTTGGTTAAGAGCATGTGTGCGGTTATGGTTCTGTCAGTGTAATATTATGTGTTTACATGCACTTAAACCAACAATGTGTGGAACTGCTGTGTGATTATATTACATGTCAAATGATTCTGGTGGACATTTTTTTTTCCATTTGAGGCAGTTGTGGGGGACACTTAAGCAGTTTCTTTCAGCCCATTGGTTGTCAGTGATGTTGGTTCTAACTTAGTTTCCTTAAACTATTTAAGAGGAAAGGTAGAAGGTAAAGCAAGGTCAGATGTAGGTTGTTGGTGGAATTCAGAGCCCAACTGCATGTGAAACAAAAGTCAATTTAAAGTCTACAAAGGCAGTTTACTCAGCAGAACTAGTATATTTTTAATTTCAGACACTTAAGCACATATTCACACTTCAGGGGGGAAAAAATCTACTGTGTTGTCTTACTACAAGGGCTGTTCTCCCACTGCGCTGCCAGTTATAAAAAAAGAAAAGAAGAAAGAACACTTCAGGATGGAGTGCATATCAGTATTACATTTTTAAAATGCCAGTGCTGGTTTATGGAAATATGGAAAGAGTTAGGAAGGAGAAATGTGATTTCTGCCCACAGATGAGTTTTACTGTTAACAGGGTAAATTTCTTGCCTGTAGCTGATGTCTCCTAGTTACCTCGTGTCTTTTGTTTATAAAAAAAAAAAAGAGGGCTGTTCCTATGTCTTCTTTTCCTGTTCATTAATTGTATATTGATAATTAGTATAATTGATGAGTATCTGGAGCAGATGGCGTCGGGATGGGAATGTTGACATGTTTTGCCATATGATTTTATACATTCATACATTGTTTTCATTTGTTCATTATAAAGTGCTGCAAAGATGACATACCGTACTTTTGTTGGCCAACCAGGAAGTTGGCATCAGTCTGGTTCCCTCAACAAAAAGCCAGTTGAATTTTTCTATTGGCTTTTGAAGAACATAAACCCTAGCACAAACCAATGTTTACAGTACAAGACTTACATGTTATATTACACATTAGTGAAATGCCAATGTTTAGCTGTAACCTCTGCTGCACCACTGTTGCATGGTTTCAGTGTCACCACAACCTAATAAATAAAATGTGAAAATGTCTATTCAAGGTGCCGAACCGAAAACCCATTGACTTCAGGTCAAGGAAACCGGAAGCACAAAAATGCCAAGTTGAATTTTAAGGGCTCATTCTTGCAACACTATAATGAAGTACTTATTTTATGCATGTGTCTCTTACTGAATGGATAGTACAAATCACAGTTATAAAACAGAGCAAATGTGTACAATTGTGCACGAGGAAATCTGTGTGAAAGCCCACAGATGGTGGATAGATGCTCCAGCTACCACACAGCTTGTCATCCTAGAACTAGTGGTGTAACCATGCTAATGTAGCACTTAGCGCAGTTTCTCTTCAGAGCTGCAGCCCTATGACTCTCAAACTACATCTTAAAACTAAGAATGACACCATATTACACTAGAATTTCACATTAACATTGGATTTTAAACATTTTATGATAAATAGGCTAAATGACCATAAAACATTCTAATCAAATATCCCAGTTTAAAGACTCCCAGATCCTTTGGCAGACTATGAACCTGCTCGAGTCATAATTAAAAGCCAAAGGTCATCCCAGAATTATTTGTTCTTCCCTTTGAAACAACTCAAAGATTTGTATCGGAGTGGTCGTCCTGGTTCATAAGGAGGCGTGTGTGAAGTAACGAGGCGCCTTAAGCCTGCAATAACTGATTTTATCCACTTCAGTCCCCCCCCCCCCAAAAAAATAAAAAATAAAAAATAAAAAATTGCTTTACTGCATATCCTTACAGGGTCATGGGGTGCTTGAGTCAATCCCAACTAGGGTGGAGGTTGCCCTTCCTAGAGGGGTCACCGTGGTCCGACTGACATAGAGATAAACAACCAGCCACTCACATTCATACCTTTGAGCACTTCACAATCACCGATTAACCTAATGTGCCTGCCTTTGGACTATGGGACGACACTGGAATACCCAGTGAGGACATGTAGGAGTGAACAAGTACTGACTGTTTTCCTTTATCTTTGAATAGTTCCTCACTATGAATTTGACCCATTTCATTTTTCTGCACAAACTTTTCTGTAACCTATTCATGTTTTGGTCCTTCTTTGTTTCTTTGTTGCTCCCATTGATGATTGCTTCCCTTTTTGATACTTGATGTGATCCATATCCATGATTCTATATAGTGTGACTTTGCAGCCCCTGTTTGTGTTGTCAAGTGCAGTTTGATTTTTAATTGTACTGAGTCTGCACAAAGCCGCCTTTGCGATTACTGTGTATACTGCCTGCTCTTCACTCATGTTTACTTGACTAAGCTTCACAAATATCTCAGTGAGATCACAGCATTGTTGTCTTAAAAACTATTGGCAAGTCCTGGCACAGTTCTTTTGCCGACTTTCTGTCTTCACTTTGACTTTTTGATCCAGTTGTTATGTGGTGTCTTTGAAAGTGTACAGTGTCCACTTCCTTTTAACTGTAAATGCCCTGTTGTTTCCTCATGAATTTCTAAAGGAACGTCTACTCCTTGACTATTAAGCAGTTAAGCAGAGAACAGGTCTCGTTTGCCTCTCTCTGTCTTGAGCATATACAACTCGCCCATTTGTCAACACACTCACCCTGGGCGGGCCTGGCCTTGCAGTAACTTAAGCTCTCGGTCCTTCTGTTCCCCACAGGGTAACTTGACCCACGATTGCTTTGTCATGTGCCAGAGAGAGAGAGAGAGAGAGGTTGCCTCTCCACACCCACTGTCTTTATTCAACCAACATAACACAGACACATCACTGTTGTCTTTGCACTTGAGCTTTTATGGTTAAATTTGGTATTTAAGTAGGCCCGGCTCAAAGGATGTCGGTTTAATAGGTTTAGGCCTCATTTTGGACTATGCGGGTGTGTTTGTGATTATATAATACAGACCTTTTGAACTACAGTGTGTGTGAAACATGTGCTGTGTGTGTGTGAGTGCAGCGCGTTAGTGTGGGATGTGTAGTATTGAATGTTTAAGTGTTTTGTGCATGAGGTTTCTGTATGTCTTGTGCGCCTGCAGTTTAAAATCCACGGGGCTTTGCAGCTCTGCTCGTTTCTTCATCCTGTTTTCGGAGGGAAAGGTCTGATGCTCTTCATGCTGTCTCAGTCCGGGGCTTGGCCCACTAACAAAGGACACCCTGTGGATGGAAAAACAGTTTAGGGATGAAAAAACCCAAGCCCACAGCATTGTTAATACCGTCAAACTCTTATGCCAAAACAACAACAACAAAGCTTTAGTTTGCATTCCTCACACTCTGTTGGTATGCTTCCTGATCTATCTGATCTCTGTATGGGTCTCGTTTGTCATTTTAAACTTACATTTCAAACAGCACTGGGAAAGTTCCTGGTATTTGGTTGATCATCTCTTTTTCGAGTACATGTTTTTTTTTTAGTACTGCACTATTTGGCTGGTGAAACTTGCTTAAGCAATAGATGGAAGGGAGACATTTTCAGATGAATCCCGTATCTTACGACAGAATCCAGTCATGTCCCAGACAGGTTTAGCTTCTATTTTGAGGAGAGCTTATTTTGAGCCCAAAACAAAATGTTGAGCGAGCCTCACTGCCATGACTCAGCTAAATCAAGAGTTTGTGACCTCCTTGAGTCTGCATGTAAATAAATCACTCTTGAATATGTTCTCTGGGTAAAACTACAAATCATGATGTGGCAAATAAAATGCAAGTTCACAGTATCAGTTCAGAGGCAAAGTTAATTAGCTCTGAATTCATATTAAAAGCCTACAGACAGGTCTTTTCACTCTCATTGACCATTATCTTTCAAACAAGCTGTGATATGCATGATACATTTTGAAGCTGCATTTTAAATAACAGAGGCATGTGTGATATTTTTTTTCATGTTTTCTTTGATTTATTTAATTCCCCCAGGAAGAAATTGGTCTCTTTCATTGTGCTCTCTTTAATGTAATTAATTGTCAGATAAGGTTTTTACTAAACTTTAATTTAGTCATAAATTCTGTCTGTTCTTCTGTGTCTGCTCTCTCTGAATTTAAACTCTTGTGTCTGCTTTGTGGTGACATATTCTCACAGACAACAAATCCCATTTGAAAGAAAAGACCTAATTGCCTGTTTCTCCTTATAGATTTTGGTTATTCACCCCAATCAGGGTGCTAGACCAAACTATGTGGCTTTTGTTCTGGTTATCCCAGACACATATTTCTGGTTGCGGGCCTCTTCCCTCTGGCTCTCAGTATTTTTCAGTGAGGGCAGTGCAGCTGGTGGAGAATGCACACAGAGACACAAGCTATGCTAGGACACATTGGCTAAACTGGAAAAATAAAGCATTTGGCCAGCCTGTGGTCAGTTGGGAATGGAGCAGTCATTGTGAGAACACAAAAATAACCTTTGGCCTCATTTCTGTGCTCACCCTGCAGGCATGGAAGAAGCGGTGGTTTGTTCTTCGCAGTGGCCGTCTGACAGGCGACCCAGACGTGTTGGAGTACTACAAGAATGACCATGCCAAGAAGCCCATCCGCGTGATTGATCTCAACTTGTGTGAGCAGGTACAGTTACTACCAGCCTGCAAATTGAAGAGCCACAGTTCCGCATTGATTGATTATTAAACCCAAGCCACAGATTCAAGCCACTGTTGTCCTCACAGATACATTAAAGAGGAACTATGCAGGATTTCTAGCTCAACTCTCGTAACTCTCAGCTTTGGAGTATTTATGATGGTTAAATAAATGACACACCTAGCGCAGCCGCCCTGGTGTCCCAGATCTCATCTCTGCAGCACCACGACAGAAACGCACCCTGTAATTTGTAATCTCTTGTTTATGACAGATAAGACTACATATACACGTTGTAACATCATATATGATATGTAACGTTATATATCGCTCTATTGTTTTATTTCTCGCCAGCTTAGTTGAAAACAAATGCACATGGCCAGGAGGAGGATTAGCAAAACAGAGGAAAAGCGACCAGACTTGCATAGATCCCCTTTAAGTCACATGTCATTGTTTTAAAGAAATTAAACATTTATTCATCTCTTCTGTCTTGACCAGTGGCATGTTAAACTAAGGGCTGTGGTTTGCTCCCTCAGGTGGACGCTGGGCTGACATTCAATAAGAAGGACTTGGAGCACAGCTTCATTTTCGACATCAAGACCATTGACCGTGTCTTCTACCTGGTGGCTGACACTGAAGAAGAAATGAATAAGTGGGTTCGCTGCATCTGTGACATCTGTGGTTTTAACCCCACTGATGACGGTAAGGATTGGCCACACATCACTGCTGAAATTGTTTTTACTTTTCAGCCACTGTGATCGGCACTGTGTTGCCAGTGTGACGAAATTCATGCTTGATTCACAGACCATTAAAAACAAATAGCATTTGGCCACATGTCATAAACACCTTCTGTAATGTGCATGCATTAATCCGGGGGAAATCTGGATTCCTATGTGGCAGCTGTATGTAAATCAGGGTGCGTTTTGTCGCCAGCAGTGAGCGAATGCATTTGTGGAATTCAGCAACACAACGTTAGCGCGTACGGGCTAACTGCTGTAGATTTGATTGGTCTCTCTTTTGACTGTTGTGCCTCTCAAATATCTGCCTCTTTCTCTCAGAAGGAGTTAGGTGAACCAGCTGAATGTGCCAGAAGGCCTGTATTCAGCATAGTTCTCAGCCAAGGTCTAATGATCCATGTGTTGATCCATGTGTTATGTTGAGGCTCACATTACTCTTGTTCCCAGTACTGGATAATCAAAGCATTGTGTGTGCCTGCTGGTCTCACTGTCTCCCTTTCGTTCTGTCCCTCTTATCTGGTTCTCATTCTCTCTCGTTTACGTACTCTTGTTTCCCTGTCTTTCTCACTGTCTTTGAGGCTAATTACAAGTTGGGCTATTAGCATCAGTCCACTATGCCCCCCCTCTCCCCCCACCTCTCCCTATCTAAGCTTTTTAATGGCATTAACTAGCATTTAAGTTGCATTGAATTCACTGTCTGGCATATCAAGCCACTAAGACGAGAAGGATATATTTTAAAAACTGGCAACTGAGTCACTAATTATGCTGCTCCAAGGTCATCCTACCCACAGTATTGTGACTGTGCCTCCACCTCAGATACATAGCTAGTGTTGCAGGGCAGCCCTGTTAACGGCATTCACGGCACTTCTGCGACAGGATTATTGAAACTAGCACATGAAAACAAACAGTGAGACTATTCAAGGAGAAACTAGGTCTAAAGACAAGTATCTTTGCAGATAGTCTTCCTCACTGTTCTCACAAAAGAATGTCCTTGGCTCTCTCTTTTGCGGCCGCTTACTCTTCTCTCTCTGCATGCGAGACCCAACTCCTACTCTTCTGTTGTGTGTGGCCACGCTAGAGTGCTTCATGGTCGGGCAGATATTAGAGGAGAGAACATTACGAGGGCAGGGGAATGAATGGTGTAGGAGGTATAGATGAGTGTGAGCAGAGGGGATTTTCCCTCTTCCTGTATGAATCAGCACTTAAACCTTCAACCAACAAATAGGAAATAGGGAAGAAGATAGCAGGGGAAAGGGAGGAGCAAATGATGCCTGTAAAGAGAGAAAGAGAGGACTTTAAAAAGGAGAGAAAGAGGGGACCTTGCATGAGATATAACCATGGCAGTTATAGAGAGTGGGAGGACCGTGAAAAGAAGAAAGTAGAAAGATGTGGAATGAAAGCATAGATATATCTCACCCAGCATATGCATCAGGCGTCTTAGCTTCTCTGTGTGGTACAACAATCGGCTGCAGAGCAGAGGGGGTTTGAAAAGGACTCTGATATTTGAAAACTCAATGTGACAAAGCAGAGACCTTCAGGAAACGCTGCTGTGTGAGAAACGAGTGTGTGGGATTCTGAAGGCAAACACTGAATTCAAACGGTGACTAGTGAGGCTTTTTAAGTGGATTTTATGTGTTTATGTGCTGGACGACGTGGGGAAAAAGTGTTGTACATACTTGATCAGTACGGTGTTTGTTGTCTAAATTCACATCAGTGACTACTGACTACGGTGAGATTAAACTTGATATCAGCAGCCAGTGTTGGTGTTATTTAGGGAATCTTGTCACGTATACATCCCACATCCCTCCGCCTTAAGCTGGACTGTGTACTGTTATTTCTCCCAGGAAATCTGACCAAGTGAGGTTATTGATTGTTGTGGTTTTCCTGGATCAGTTGAATAGGGGTACGCTGTGCTTTAGTTCCAGGCGGCTAAGAGCTGTTGAGTTTAGGTTGAGTTTGTAAACGCGAGAATTGGGAGCTGTTGCAAAAAAATTATCTGAGCTCTGTCCTTGTCTGCCAGCTCCTCAAGTTCAGATGTTACAGAGATGTAACGTTGAGGTGGTGTCAGTCAAAATGCTGCAGGTGACTATAGACTCTTACATTGGAATTGGGTTGCTAGGAAACAGCTTGGGGCCAGGTTTACTCTGCCGGGGTTGACTTTAGCAAACACAGCTTACTGTTTACTTTCTTCCTAATATCATTGGTCACCAATATCACCTTTACCGTCTCGATGGGCTTTGCGAGTCCACAAAAGCAGCAAGCAAATCCTGACTTCTTTAAACAGTGGGTTCAGTAGGGGTCATAGTTTACCAAGAAGTAAGTTGACAGTTGAAAACACAACAATATGGTTATAATCCAACATCAGGATTATAATTGGATCAATCCGATAGCAGTAAGAAATAGGTCAGTAAGGTTAGTCCTCTGGATTTAATGGAATACATTCTGTGAGTTAGTCTGAAAAGAATAAAGGGACTGTTCATGCGTCTCCAGCTGGTGAATATCTAACTTCTACTTCACATGGTGTAAATATGTTGCTTTTAATAGCCTAATCAAATTTGAGCCTTGTGTTGCCCTGAGTAATTGCTACAAGCCGCTGTACAGTGTGTAAAGCCTGATCAGTCATTCACTGACATCTGCTGAGCTGAGTCTGACAGATCATGACGCCATCTAATTTAATTGTGATCAAATTAGTCACTGGATTACAGTCTAAACAATAACGTCATTCATTCATACGGTGCTTCTTGTGCAAAGGGGCACAACTGCTGCCGCTTTCCCCTCAAGATTATGTTATGTGTACTCATTTCTTTGGTTGGCAGTGAAGGTGATGATAAATTTAGTGGTGATTACAAACTTCCTCCACAGTCTGCTGTGGAAAACCCTGTATTGTGTTTGGCCTTTGGTGTTCAGAGGCACACATGGCCTGATATACAAACCAAGACAACACATAAACAGGAACAGAGTCTTGAGAGGAGTTAATCCCTTGCATCTCGGTTCTTTTCCACAGAGGCAGCAAAAGCTGCTCACCAGTCAGCCATCGGAGGCCTGGTGGTGGACACGCCACCACATCCAGCACTGGGTAATATCGTTGGTCCAGCGGCAGGAGTGCTGTCCAGCGTGCCTCCGCCATACCAGCCGGTCAGTGTGCGTCACTTGGACTCTCAGTCCAGCTCAGAGGAGCCTCAGGATTACCTGTGGCTGGCCAACTGTGAGAGCAAAAAGCCCGAACCCAACAGGTGAGTTAGTTTGTGTACATAGGCTGCTATTGTATGTATGAGTCTCTGTGTTGGAGTGCTATACTGTGACGTAAGCTTCTCTAGTCTGTACACCTTTTTTCCCCCGCCCTATTCTTTTTGTACATTTCATCTGTACTGCCACTCTTGTCCTTGTCTCTGCTGTGTGGTGTGTGTAGCTCAGTGCAGCTTCACTCTCCATTGGAGGGAGACCAGGAGTATTTGCTTCTGGAGGAGTGTGAGAGCAAGACTCTTCCTCCACAGACTAGTCTGTGAGTGGCCAGCCGTCCAGCTGGAACTGCCTGCTTGTGTGGAGTGCTACACATGTAGATAAAAAAAGAAAATAAGTCAGACCAACAGAGACACACATACATCGTACACTTGCGTGTTTTTTTTTCTTTTTCTTTTTTTTACCTAATTAGTGCTGGATTAGAGGTGTTTGATACTTAAGTGACTGTTTGTAGATCAAAACTGACTGAGTTGTAACACTATAACTAAACACTGCATGTTTAGATATTACAGAACAGCCACTTAGTACTGCAGTCATCTGCTTAAAAAAACATGCCTGTATAAAAACAGATGCCAATGATGAGGCATCTTGATTTACCGTAACTTGAGAATACTAACCATGACTTGCAAACTGTGAGGTGCTGTGAAGTGTCACCATGACTGCGATTTTTTTTCAACTCCTTTAAATCAGAATATTTTTGTGAATCTTTAATTTCCTGGTGTATGTATCTGCTCTCTTCTCAGAGCCCATGCTGAGTGCTCCAAGTCTACCTCCTCAGAGACAGACCTGAATGACAACCTCCCCTCTCACCGCACACCTACGTCCTCCACCTCATCAGCTAAACACACCTCGCACAACGGCTTCTTCCCACAGCACCCGGCCCCGGCCTCCGCCTCTTCCATCTACGACTCGCCCCCATCACGTGGCGCCTCGCTCTCAGCCGACGGCGGCCTTTACCACCTCCCTCGCAGCTACTCGCAGGACACTGTGCTGCTCCCCAAGTCAGCCTCCTCCCCCTCGGCCCACCCGGACAGCGGGGACGCCTCGGAGCTTTACGTCTTCAACACGCCGTCGCGGAAACCCTCGATGGAGACGCAGTTGCGCAACCTTTCTATCAGTTATGATATCCCGCCTACACCTGGTGCAAACTGTACCTACCAGGTGCCCCGCACGTTGTCGTCGTCAACGGGGGTTGGAGGCTCAGAGGGCGGGGGAGATGTAGTCCCCCCTCCTAGACCACCAAAGCCTTCGCTAAGTTCCACCTCAGGACCCCCACCGCCCCCCGCTGAGCGCTCACCTACGGACACCTATTGCGTGCCCCGGTCGGCATCAGAGACGGATGGGAACTACTGTGTGCCTACCAGTGCTGGGAATAAGGCATTACGCAGCAACACTATTGGCACTGTGGACTGTTCACGCCTCCGTAAAGGTTTGTGTTGGGAGAGTTGTTTTTTTTTTTTCTTCTCTTTTTTTGATGTTGGAGTATAGCGCTGGAAAATTACTATGAAATAAGAGAATATCTTTTATGATCCAGAAATATAAAAATCTAAATATAGTGTTTAACAGGACACACAGTCACAAAGCCTCTTTCCTCAATAAAAGTGTGACCTTTTTATGAGGAGTGATATTTTACTTCAACTAGACACATTACAAAGGCTCTATGAGGCTTTTGCACAGCTTTTATGTCTGCATTCGGTACCCTTTTCACTTTCTTTTGATGGATGATAAGAGACGTCGCCAGAGCTCTTAGCATGTTGTCTTGCAGCTGCATACCCCATTTTTACCTTTAGTCTTCTGTTTTGTTAACAGTCCATTCAAATTGTCAAAAGCTTATCAGACCAAAACAGAGCAGAGTTTTCAGCAAATGCCTTCAGGGTCTTGAAGGAACTTGGCAAAGGTCTGTGCTGTAATTCCGCATTTATTGGTAACAGTACTCTCTGTTGTAACATTTAAAAGTAAGATTGACACATAAAGAATCATCTTCATGTGTCCTCGTTTGACACGGAAATTGTTGGCCAGTCAACACGCGCTACCTTTCTTGTTGTGCATATTATACCATAACCAACATTGGTGTCTTCTGCCCATATCACTAAGTCTGACAACAAATTCATGTGATGTTTGAAATATTATAGTATCTATTAAATTAAGAGTTAGGAACAGCAATTTCTTTGTGCCATTGTCACCTTCATGTGGTAAATCAGATCCTGATAAGATCCTCTGAATAGGTTAGTGTTGCATTTTATCACAACAGTCAAGGAGAAATTGGAGTGCAGTAGTCCTAATGATAAAGGTTTACTGCAGTAGTGCAGGTCTTAGATCACTGCACAACACTGTATAATGACTTAAAATAAACAGGGGACAACTTTCTAGTTGGAAGAGAGGGACTTGTGATGAAAAGATGGACACAAAGTGGTATATTCTTCCTCTTACTTCTCCCTCTTGTGGTGACAGATGTCATTACACAGGTATTAGTGGCAAGATAATTGTTTACCAAAGCCAAAAGTCAGTCTTTATTCTTGCCTGTGGTTAACATTTATAAGAACTGTCAAACTAGTATTGCATGGTTAGTGAGTTCTCCAGGTACATCTGTTGTTTAAATTCACACTGAACAGCACTGAGGATGCGGTGAATACTTCGCTGACCATGAAACTAGGCTGAAAGATTGGTCCCCTACTTTGCATTTTGATGATGTAAGGGGAGCAAAATGAAGAGTATAAGGAACCACTGAGCAAAAATAACCCAGTGCATGTAAACTATTTGCACTGCAATAAGCATGGGATTTCATCTCACCCATTTGGAACATATTTTTATTGATTTGTCTGGATGCAGTTACAGTATTTCACAAAAATGACATGTCTCATTGTAGTTATTTCTCGTTATGGTCTTACCCCACTTAGTCTTCCTCAGTTGACACTCTCATTTGCTGCACAAGCCCTTCCTAGCATTTGCTGCGGTTCTTGTGGCCGTAAGTGAAATGCATTAGTGACTGCATCAGTGCATAATGAGAATGCAAAAAAACAATAATAATGTACCTCACAGCAGAGCCTGTAGACACAATCGCAGACCTCTGTCAGCGAATGTATCTTTGCAGAGTCATCAAATCACATATTTTATCTGGGCATTTGTTATGTAGTATTATGGTTTAGCATAGAATAGCTTGAAATGAAGGCATTTCTCTATGGCAGATGCTGTTAAATATTTCCACATTGTGCTATGAAATAATGAAATGCTCAGCAACCATCACTGCTACTATGAATCCATTTTACCATCTGGTATATAGTGCAATTATGTGTATATATGTGATAATGTGATGTGTTTTTTTTTTTCTTCAGATTTTGGATCCCAGGACTGCTACGACATTCCTAGATCATTCCCCTCCGACAAAAGCTGCTCGTTTGACTTCAATGAAAGCTTCAACAGCTACTTTGTAAGTCATAAAATCACAAAACTGTTGAACCCTGTTGTGCAAGGCTTTTCTTTCATTCCCTGTGCTCCCTACTAAGGCAATGAAAGAGGAGCAAAGAAAGGAAAAAGCCTAATATATAAGCAGTATTGTGTACTCAATTTTCCTCATCTTCTGGGGAATTAGAAAGCTTCGGGTCAACTGCACAAGCACAGTACTGCGCACTTTCTCAAAATGCACAATTTAATAAATAGCTACAGTGTTGTGTCTGACTAAATTAATTAAACCATGTCATGGCCACATTGTTCTCCAGGCGGTAACAGCAACATCAGTTCACTTTGGGATAAGAGAGATAGACAGGGTGATGGGCACACAAGGCACAGCAGGGTTTTATTTTTTTCTTTACGCTGTTTGAAATAGATCACGAATAAAGAAGAGTTTACTTTCAGCTCATTTCATCATCATTTCAGTACACTGGATTCTGTTAAGCTT
Source organism: Decapterus maruadsi (assembly GCA_030347415.2). NCBI lineage: Eukaryota > Metazoa > Chordata > Actinopteri > Carangiformes > Carangidae > Decapterus > Decapterus maruadsi. The sequence goes on from CM064901.1 coordinate 12,988,687, forward strand.
GAAAACTCAGCAGAATGTGAAAAATTCAGCAAAGTCTTGTTTTAACTAATCGGTTTTGCTTCCAGTTGGACCATCATGCTTAAATATTAAAGCTAGCTGTGGAGCTGAGTTAGTTGTAGGGTGTGTAAGCAACTGCTCCTGAACATCTACCTAAAATTTCTCAGTGCTTGAATAGTGGCTACTATCATAAACCACCTATCAGAATTATTATATATTCCTTTATTGTTTTCAACCTCCCCTGGCTTGTGTTCCTGAACATGTGCGTGTTTGCCTTGTCACCCTCAGAAAAACAAAGGAATGATGCCCGTGGGCAGCCAGTCCACGGAGGAAGTAGACCAGAACTACGTACCCATGAGCGCCAATTCCCCGTCCCACCATCACTCAGGCAGTTTGACAGAGCCAATACATGAACCCAACTATGTGCCCATGACTCCCAGCACCATGGAGTTCTCCTCTCTGGGAAAGCAGGTGCCCCCTCCCGCCCACATGGGATTCCGCTCAAGTCCCAAGACCCCTCCTCGTAGGCCAATGCTCAGCGACTGCCAGCCCCCGCCTGTGGACCGAAATCTAAAACCTGATCGTAAAGGTGAGTTGGATGTTAGGTGTGCATGCATGCGTCGCTATGACTTATATATTATCATTATTATAGATATTCGAATTAGATTTATCATATTGGTGTTGCGGGTTTTGATGTGTGTTTGAAGTCTGTTCTTGCACTTAACTTGCTTCAGTATGCTCAGTATTGACTAATGCAACGACTCTGCAAGCTTTGTCTTAACACTCAGTCGCTACTCTCGGTGCTGGCTCATGGTCATTAATCCATCATCTCCACCCATTTTCAAAAGCTGTGTCTTTGTTTAGCCATTATTAACGTAAAAAAAAGACTCTCCCTAATTATGTCTCCTTTGCTTTGTCTGGTGTATTGAAAACCAACTTCAATCTTTCGCTGCGTCCTTGACCAGCTGATTTTACCTGTTGATGAATTAGTGTAGTGCCTGCTACATCTTCTTACATCGAACACAGTTAGCTCCTTGTCAAAAGCACTTTTGTCCCCGGCTCAAGAGGCCCTGTAGCCCATTTTGGAGGGGGCCGGTCTCTGTGCCATGGAGTGACCGAGGCCCGGAGTGGTCACCTCCATCCCCTTTGTTCCCATCATCTGAATGGAGCTCTTTGATGAAAGACCTAATAGCAAAGGGAATTGCAATCTGGGCAGATTGAAAGGCTGAGTAATGGGCAACGAGAGAATGGGAGTTGAAGAATGACAGGGAGACAGGGAGTCATCACAAAGCTAAACTAAAAGCCAGGGCTGTTATTGTCACTGAGGAAAATAGGACATGTTATGGAGTTTTACATTACCCTGTGGGGAATCCTCTCATGCGTGACGTGTGCGCTCTTTTTTCTCTGACCTTTCGAGTCAGTCATGTCCAAATTTGGCAGCATCATCTCTGAACTATCATGACTTTAAGTTATAAAAAGATTTTTATTATTCCAAATCATCTGGCTGCTCCATTACAGAGCAACCAATTTGAGGGCATTGCTCATGTTTCACAAAAAGAGCCATAACTCAGAATCTTGAATACTCATAAACAACCGTCTTTCATCTTTAAAAATTCAGTCTCTGTATTTCAAATTTAGGACTATAGCACTTGATACTCTGGATGCAGAACATACGTTTGTAATCCATCATTTCCACAAAGGTATAAGAGTGGAAGATTTTGCCCATTTGTAGTTTGGGTCCTGCCATTTATAGTTTTTCTTGCTATGTATCACTGGTTCTAAATCAGAGTTTCCAGATTTTTCTCTTTTCTCTGTGAACTTTAAGGTCACATCTAGAACCACCACAGCATCTTATTTAATGTCTTAATGAAATGTGTTTTGGTTGTTTTGGAAGACCAAGAGACAGTGGTGTCATTGCATCCATTGTAGCCATTTTTGGAAAGTGTTGAAAATATGCAAAGTGCAAACACTGCTGTTCAGCTTTCTCTTCTGATGGCAGCACACTGATGTCTTTTTATGTTACGTAACACCCTTTCTAACTGATTTGAAAGGTGCTGTTTGATATTATTACAGCATAGACTCAGTCCTCACTTCCCACTGCACCTGTCATTAGAAATAGCACACAGACATACAGCACAAAGCACCGTGAATTCTAAAATGAAGAGAAATCTTTGCCAGACCCTCTCAACTGTGAGCATGATAATCAGAGTAAAACTGGAGATAAGTAAGCATTAATGAGTCGCATCACTATTCAAAAGTTTGTATTTGTATGTAATGTCTGATGCAATGAATATGCATGAACCTACTAACAAGAATATCACATGATCCTTTGAGTTTTTTTGTGCATATTATTAATTACTCTATTTATTTTACCATGAGCCATGCAAACTTCGTCTCTATTCTGGACTAATTCTACTCACTACCAACTCGACTTGTCTTTTGTGCACTGTATGTGGTGAAGGCTTTGACATCTGTGGTCTGAGCTCGTCAGTGGGTTTCATTTCATTAACACTATTTGTGATTCCACTTGAATTCATTTTCCTCATTTTGAGATTGTGGTACATTACGCCTGTTGTCGGCACTGCAGGAAAATGTTGTGATCAGTGTTGTAGTGTAAAATGAGCTGTGTGCCTCATCAGTAAGTTGCTCTGTTCTGCAGATTCATTTGTGCTCTTCTTCTCAACATGACATGATTCCTCTCGGTGCTTATACACTGCTCATCGTGCATGCACAGCTGTGATGTCAGTCTTTGTGTGGGAAGCCATGGTGCATGGAGTGAGATGCATGTTGGGCAGTATGGGTCTGCTGTTGTCATGACAATCACCCTCTTGATAACTGTGCTGCACAAAAAGGTGACTGGGTGTACACGAGGGTGTAGTTTTGTTGTCTAGCAAAGTCACGTCTTTTTGCTTTGCATGGCAGAGCAGTTGTTACAGTAGGGCTTAAGTGTTGTGATCACCCCAAAATTTTTTGTAATAAGCAAAGTCTTCTTTCACCAATCAGGTCAGAGTCCTAAAATAATAAGAGCAAAAGGTGTCGGTTTAGAGCGAACCGACTCTCAAACCGTAGGTGAATTCCCAAGGGGACGACGCAAGGGTAGGTACTCCACACTGAACTGAAAACTTTCCATTCTTTGACCTGTCCAAACTCTACTTCATCTCGACTCTTTGCATGTTGTAAACAGTGTTCTGTGGGATTGCTCTTGTTTCTCAGGCCTCTTGGTTCTGGAGGAGATTTAAGTGTGAGCAACAGAATCAGTTAAAATGTACTTTAATGTTTACTATTTGTGAAGAGCACCATCCATCCAGAGGTACCCAAATAGGTCCATAAAATATTAAAGGGAGCCTAAAAGTTCTAAATCCCTGGATGGCTGTGCACTTCATGCATGATGGACCGCAGCTGTTAGTTTTGGAGTTCATGAAGAGTCCCAACGTACCTTCACTTCTGTTCTGAACTGTTATTGCCACACATCCTCTCACTCTGATGTGACTTTCTTATAAGCAGTCAACCAAATACCATAAGTTACTAACATTTCTTTTTCCCCAAACATTTCTTTTAATGCTTTTTTGTTGAACACATTGTGCTTCTATAACACACACTCAGATGTAGAAGCAACAACAGGATTATTGTCATAAAAACTCTCACATGGGCTCTGGAAAGAAGCAGATAGCTTGTCAGGAGGAAATTGAACAGTGATATCATCTAATGAAAGAGAGACTCACATAAATGACCATGTCCACTCTCCTGTTTGTGTACACATGCTGTGTGCTGGAAGCAGCTACCTTCTTCAGAAAGTATGTAGTTTACAGTGTTTCAGTCCAACTCTAAAGAGCATTTATGGCTCATATTATGGCAAACGTATTGTAATATCCTCACATATGTAAAATTAGATTTCATGCAGACGGACGGTTTCACCATAGGTTCTTCAGCCACTTGCAATTGTGAAACTGATAAAATGAAGGTGCATGGAGTCATGTGTGTGGTATTTACTTGTCAGTTCATTATACAGTCATTTGTTGTAGTTCTGATTTACGCCAGAAGTTTTTTCTCTTATGACACAGCACTTTTTGATGCACACACAGGGTGATAAACTCCACATCATATACAGCGTTTCTGCTGTTCAGAACATCCACCTTTGCATACATGTACCTTAAGTCTTAAGCAGTGACTGACTGGTATGTGTGCTTTTCTTCAGGAAAACCTGCTCCACTGGAGATCAAACCACTGCCTGAATGGGAGGAGCCCTGCACACCTGTCCGCTCACCTGTCACACGCTCATTCGCCCGGGAGTAAGTATTTAAAATGCTCTGCAGGACTTTTCATTATTCTGCATTAAGCTAACACCTGAGGGGCATGTTCACACTACTCTGCTTTCCCTTGAGCCTTGTTTTTATTTTTAGTTGAAAGTCATCTGGGCAGGCTGTCACAGAAAAAGCACTGTGCCTGTGGAGTGCTTTTCAAAGATGAGAAAAATTAAAACCCTACAGAGAAACATAGTTTCACAGGACAATGAAAATGAATCGATGCACTTCATTTCCTGGTGATTAAAGCCAGTGATTGTTGTTATGGAAACTGTGCATGTTGTCCTAACTACTCTTTGTATTGCCAACACAAAATGCAGTTGAGGTTTTCTTCTTCTCTTCTTTTGTACATAAATGTTCTTTGGTGTGAACATGCCTTTATGTAGTAGATACCAGTAACTAAAGAAGTAGGCACTAACACTTCATGCATTACTAGAGAGTCACTATGTGACCAGAGCAACACTGCTCATACAAACAGGTCTGGGATCTGCCTCAGAGCTACATCATACTGAACATAGTTTGTTGGCTTATCTGGGATGAGGTCTATTTCTGTGCTTCGTGCTGCAGGGACTCTTCTGGCTGCAGTGGTTTATTGCTGCGGCTGTTATGTCTGTATTATATTTTGTGCTCACCAGAGAGTGTATTTGCCTTGAAGTCGGTGTGTAAACATTGTGAATGCTGCTCAGTCTCTCTAGGTTTCCAATGCCAACGAGACCCCCGTCAGTGCATAGCATGGCCTCCAGCACTGACTCCGAGGAGTGTGAAGAGAATTATGTAGCCATGGTCTCTAATATGTCCACAGATGATCCAGTATGTAACACATAACTATCCTCTGACATAAGAAGTTGCATGATTACTTTTTTTTCTTTGCTTGTCAAATTACAGATAATCAAAATTACAAAATAATATGATAAATGTCAACTTTGAATCTGTTGTTGTTGTTGTTATAATTGGATTCATCAATTTATGTTGCACTTATTCATATGACATCTACAGACAGATTTCACCAGAGATGCACCATGTATAGAGTAGAAGATTTTGTATGAGGTAGATAAACAGTTTCCTGGTTGAACTCCTCACAACCTTGAATTTTAAGCTGTAGTTGTTGTTCAGAAAGTGTTAGAAATCTCATTTCCAGGCCTCGCTCCTCTCCCTAAGCCATACATTAGTCTTGACAAATTACTGGTTGCTGCAGACGGACTCCTCGCCACTTAAACTCTTTTCTTTGCAGCTTTCTCTTTATCCTCTATATCCTGTGTTTTTGGTCTTTTGCTTTTCAGGTACTGTGTTTTTTTCAAGAATGCTTTTTGTCAGATCAGTACCCTTACTGTAACTGAAAAGATCCATCTCTGTCATTTGGGCAGTGGGTAAAATTGAATCAAGCTGCAGTGTCCTGTAGTCTTTCAGTAATTCTGCTGAAAGAGGCACAATTGCTTTATTGGTTCCCTGAAGACTAAGTACATTTGCTATTCACTGATGGGATGACATTTCCGTCAACAGGGTTCCTTTCACTTACAGTTTGGGTATTAGATTAACCATTTCCTACATTTCTTGCTTTAACAGTCTGTTTGGATTTTTCCGACATTTGCTTTAATATTGTCTGCTGACTTCCTGTTCCTTCTTCACACGTGTTAATTTCTTTCTCCCTAGTTCCTCATTTCTCTGACTTCACCAGACACTGGCTTCATCCATTTTCTTTTTCCTGCATTTTGTTCTTGACCATCTGCTGTTCTCTTTTTTTCCCCCCTCCTTCCTTTGCAACTACTTCCTTCTTACTGTGTAAAGAGAGGAGTCCTTCTACTGCACAGTCCCCATCACCCCTGTAAAGAGGGAGGTGGAGGAACTTGACACCATAGAGGAGGTGAGCAGGGTTGCCAGGTTAGACGTGCATGGCCTGCCCTGTCAGAACACCAGAGGTCACCAGTCTCAGGTGTTATTAGATGAGAGCTTTAGCAAATACATGTACATAGAACAGATGTTGCTGTGCTTATTTCAGCCCCCGACACCAGCTACAAACTGTGGCCTGGACACAGTTTGCAGTGATATTCAGATATTATACATACCATCACTCTCGTCATTATTAGTGTATTCTAGTTTTGTCACCATCTTAGATCTAATAACTCCACCCCACTTGTAGTTAGAAAGTAACACTGTCTGTAGATTCAGCATGTTCTCAGTGTTGTCACAATAGCATAATTTAATGTTTACATTTTATGCCAAAAGGACAGGAAATCGCATGTCACTGAACATTTTCTTCAGAGAATCCAAATTCAAATTTGTAAGAAGAAAACAAAAACAAAAAACATTATTTTTTAATGAGGTTATTTGTTTTTCATTGGACAGCTTTGAGGCAACTGCATTGTTGACATGCAGTTTGCCTGTCAGACATAGATCCGATGAAAAGATGCTCATGAATTAAACAAATGTATTTTTATGATCAAATAATGATAAATGTCATTTAGATATTTTCACAATTCACCACTTGACAACCACTTTGCTTGGATAGTGGTTCTATTGAGTGCTACACCTTTAACACTCGATTGCAACCCTCTCTTTTGCATCCTTTAAATGTTCCAATCCACAAACCATTAGTAATTGTTTGATCAAGTATGTATGTTACTCTCCAAAGACAGCAATACCAATCATACAAAAACATCTTGGTTATTGTGACAACACAGGAGTGTTTTTGAATGTGGGCTCTGTTTGACTCTGACGTGACTTCAGTGTTCCTCTTCTCTCAATAATAAATTATTTCCTGGGTTTATGTAGAACGTGAAGCTTGGTCCACCCATGACTGCAGATGGTGGCAGCAGCCCCATGGTGAAGCCAAAGGGAGACAAACAGGTGGAGTACCTGGATTTGGATCTTGACCCTGGCAAATCCACCCCACCAAGGAAGGTAAGAAGGAGTGTACCTTGATTATCCCAACAACACACGATATTTCAACAAGTCTGAAGGATTGTCAGTACTGATCTGTTTTCCTTTTCTAGATGAAAAGCAATGGAACTGGCATGGCAGCATCAGATGAGCGTGTTGACTATGTGGTTGTGGACCAGCAACGGACACAGGCCCTTAAGAGCACCCGGGAGGCCTGGAACGATGGTCGCCAATCCACAGAGACGGACACCCCTTCCAAAGGACCCAAGTGATCCTGATGTCCCAGCTACCAAACCACCCTCCAAACCATTGGGCCAATTACAGTAGTATTGGTTCTGGTTTCTACTTTGGGGCGGTCCAGCTGTCAAGTTCCACCACAAATAGATCCTTAGAGTGTAGGGGCCAGTGGAGCTTTATAGCCACTCAACTGTCTATAGTTTACACTGCTGTCAGGCCGAGAACAGCACTGTGTGTACAGTTGTAGGAAGAATTGCGGGCCAGGAATAAGCTGTATGCAGTATGAAAGCGGGTGGAATGATTGGACTTGTCCTCGGGGTTTGACTCAAGCAGACTCATGAACTTTGAACATTCACTGCCTCCTATATTGGATTTTTTTTTTCCACCTTTCAACGGCCGATGGGCTGATCCAGAGTTAACATTTCCTTAAATTATAATGCTGTTTGATGTTGTTTTGAAGTGAGTGCAAGTGAAATCACTTGATAACATGATCGCATTACTTTGTCGATGCAACACTCTACTAGTTAGCGTAGCTAACAGTTAACAGTGTTGATTTTTCAGTTTCTCCTTTTTGAACAGGGTGAGGTGTCCATAGGCGCCATTCACAGGTCAGATTTACCAGTTCTTCACTCGGTCTGAGTGGATGGCTAGGACTGAAACTGTGTTTGTGTCTGAGGCCACTTCAAACCACATCCCTGAGATAACCAAGTACGACAGAATTTTATAGAGTTTTATTACTTTTTACTTTCAGTGCAAAGGCAGTTGAACCTGTTCATTTGACATGTAACCAAGTGCTCAATTTTAAGCTTTGGATTCACTCAAGGTTTAATCCACTGAACATGATTTGATTTCCATTTACTTTGTAAGTGGAGACGCTTCAATCTGTTATAATGGAAGTGCAAAGACTGTACAAAAGTGTTATGTATATAAACAGGAAAAGTGTCCTTTATTTGTATGGAATATTCAGTGTGTTTGGCTCAAAGGTATGTGGATTCTGCAGGGTAGAATCCTGTGCCTGTCTTAGGTGGTATCAGGACTTGTGAATAAAGAATGAATTACTGTGAGTTTTTAGAACGTGACAGGTTTTCTATAAGTTATGCAAAGGTATCAAACTTAGGCTACAGAGAGAAAATCAGGTACTCTTAAAAATGCTAACTAATACAACTATCCACTTCTAATTTATTTCTCAAGTTATTTCATCAGGTGGATGTCGTGTCCACTCTCAGCTCAGTATTCTTGATTCATATGGAGGAACATTTGCTAAAGTCTGTTGAAATGCTTAGTTTGACATGCGCTGGTCAATTAGTTTCACAAGTTCGTTGATATTCCTCATTTCTCTCTCCTCTTTAGTTTAATTTATTTCAAATTGAACTGGCATACAGTTTTGGGAAATTGACTGCCTCGTGTAGTCAACTAGATACGTCTTTGATAAGCAGTGAAAAATCTTTGTCTGCATTGATCTGTGCTTTACTAACCTGTGAACTCTCTGTCAGAAGTCCCAAGCATGTGCTGCCACAAGATAAAAATCATTGCTGTACATATTTTTGCCATCAGTTAGATTAATATGTATCATCTGAAAAAATGTGCCTACTAAGTCATCTACATTCTACTTCACTCTTTCCTTGTTGCAGTCTCTTTGTGATATGGACTGCAAAGCTGATGATGCTTTATCTTTTTTAATGACAGAAAATGTAAATTTTAAAAGTGGACTAAATAAAATCAAACCTCTTATGCATGTGTTGTCTTTCTTCCATATAATATTCAGTATGTTTTTTTTTATGAAGTTCTCTTTCTCTATCTTCTCAGGCACATATATTTGTGCAAAAAAAGAAAAAAAAGATTAAACCATTAACACACACAGGCTTGCACATATTCTTAGCTCTGTTAATCCGAGAGCTTCAATTAATTATCACCTTTTCCAAGAGGCTTTTCTAAGCATCCCTATCAATAATAGCCTTCAGGTATGATCTTACAATCTTAATACCTGAGAATGAAATAATCATGACATAGCCAAATTTTACTCAACCAAACATGCACAGGTTGTGCATTTTCTAGTGATTTTCTTTCCAGATGACAGTCCTATATCAAGGTGCTAAGAACAGTTTGATTATGTGTGATGATTAGCCTACTGCACAGGTGAACCTCAGGCTGATCCATAAAAGAAAAAAGGGCTGATCACCACAGATTCCCTTTGACATGGGCTACAGATGAGCATTTTTGGAGGGAGGATTAGGAAATAAATCTCTGATATAACATATGTAGTATATTGTTCGACACACCTCTAAAGTTGATCAAAGTTGCAGTTTTGTTAGAAGTAACCCCAGAAGTTGCTGGATAATTACGGGAATTAGGTCAATGGATGAAGGACAGGACAGTGAGTCTGCATCCCTGTGCATTCAAATTGCTTTCAATAAACTGCTCGTGTGTCATGTTTACCTACATTACCTATACCTAACTCGACTCGTCATGGGGCATTTGGGTCGCTCACCTAAGCCCAACTCACGTGTTGAATGACCTTTTACTCGGACCAGCAAACCGCCAATAAACCAACGAAGAAGACCGGCCGAAGGTAGCGCTACTGTTGGATAGTAGCCATAGATAGCTAATCAATCTCAATTCAGCACACCTGTGGATGGACGGACGACCATGAAACCCCCTGGCAAAGAGGAAAATACCACCGTTTTTCAACACTGTTTTTCTTCTTTTTTTAGAAAAAAAAATCGAGGAAAACCCGATGCATATTTTTTTTAAATTTACCATTAGGCCTATAAATTCGCGTTATTGTGCAGTTTTCGTCCGGTTTAAGTTGAGTGATACGACAACCGAGGACTTCGTCTTGTTTTTCACAAGTTTGGAATAATTGTCGAAGAATCTGGAAATGTCCTGGGAACAGAGGTGAGGTTTGGAGAAGTTGTTGGTAGAAGTTGTTTTTTTACCGCCATGTTTTTGCTAACGCTAACGCTGCTAATGCTAATTTGAAGGTTTTTTTTAAATTACCATTGTTTGACTTGCCAGACGGGAGTTAGTTGACTAAACTTAGTAAGCTAAAATTCTATCTATCTATCTATCTATCTATCTATCTATCTATCTATCTATCTATCTATCTATCTATCTATCTATCTATCTATCTATCTAAGCTATAAATTTATCAACCCTTAACTCAATGTCCTTTCAAAAATGAGAAAATAAAGAATTGCAGCTCTACTTTTACAACACTCTAAGGTTCATTAACCCCCTGATGCTTTAATTGACTCAAGATGTGTAAGGCAGGTTACAAACTGTCATTAGGACTTGTTGGCTGATGAAAACCCCACAGAGTTGATAAATTGTGTTTTAAACCGGCCAGCTGGACAGAAATATGAAGCGAAATCCCCATGTGACTGCAAACGAGGTGCTGCAGGGTTTAGCTGACATGGGAGAGTTGATGCACAGATGAAGTGAGCAGTATGCACGGACATCAGAAGGCAGTGTTGCCTGTGTGAAGTCTTCAAAGTTAAACTCCAGCAACCATTGACATAGGAAATTCTGCATTCCTTGAAATGTCAACATCTGGCAGTCCTATTGGTCAAGAAACAATAAAGAGCAGCCTGTGCAACATCACAATGATGAGGTACTTCAAAACACAAGATGAAGATTTTGGGTTGACCCTCAGATTGCATCGGTTCCTGCACGAATTAGTACTTGCATGACTGCTGAGCAACATCACGAATTTGCATCTTTTGTTGAGTTTTTGTTTTCTGTCAAATGCCTGTAGAGTAATGTCTCTAGTAAACTTGATCTTATATAGATGTAGAAAAGGCAAAAATATTTGTATCTTTTCAGTGTAATTCTGGTAAAGGCTGCCTCAGCTTTTCTCATCCAGGCTTTAACCTATTAATTCTGCTTGAAGAGATAATTCACTGTATTTGCACCCATTGACTGACTATTCCTAGTTATTTTTGTTTGTTTCCATCATAGGAAGATGGCTCCAAACCAAAGTCTAGTTTAGAATCGGTACACAAAGCCAATGCTTCACTTACCCTAGTCCTGAATTTTACCTGTATTGACCACTAGATGGAGGTGTTGTTTGAAGAACTACCCCGCTCCCTCAGCCCACACCCCATCAGTGCAGTCACTTCTCCTGACGTCCTCCTGTCTTAGGTTCTGCAGTGCTGTGGCAGCCTTTACATGCATTTACAATTTCTTGACCATGAACCTCTCATGGTAAGTTGCTGTTTAGACATACTCGGGGCTAATAAGGACCCTGAAATCCATGTGTCTTTTCATATAGATGTGTTTTTTAACTCGGGGGGGCCCATATGTGTCTGAATTCTCTGCACAGTATACAGTATCATAAAGCAGATTTACTTGTGTTTGCCCAACATGCAATATGCGATGGAGTATGCCTATACATATAGCCTACATATACAGCTTAGTGTTTCTAATTGTCCTAAAGCATTATATTTCAACACTGTGCTCAAGTACTTAAATATGGATAAGTTTGAGATGATCTTAGTGCAGGTTATGCCTTTAAGTGAAGCCTCTTACAGTGCAGTCCAGAGACCTACAGTGATTACCGAGTGGATCTCAAAAATGATTCTCTTTGTCGGGGGATGAGGGGTTAGCAACAGCAGTTCTATTATTGATCACAAAAAAAACAATCTGATTCAGCACCTGAAGCCCTTTGCATTTCTTCAAGGTTGAGAGTTCACGTCTGTATAGTTTTCAGTGTCACCTGTTACCAGCCACTTGCCATAGATTTATGTATTCAGTTCAGGCTTCCAGTTTACTCAAATGTAACATATGGGCTGACTGGGCTCACAGTCGCATCTAATCCCATAAATCTGTACTACTCCACACCATGAGATATACTTCATCCTACATAAGCCTGTCTTTCGTATCAGTGGCTGTATGTAACCTTTTAATGGCTTTGCTGATAACCTCATTAAAGCAAATGCCATTGTCATATAGCATAGTAGGGTTATAATTGTGTCTATGACATGCAGCAGATTGTAAAATGTTGCTTCATGCTTGGATCAAATGGAATTGTTAAAATTTTTATGTCACTCAAATGTGGCTGTCAGGTTAGCATATGGTAGTTGACAGATTTTGACTCATTTTCTTTTTAAATTGCTCCCTTTTCAGCGTTTATATGAGTGGCTGGTTTTTATATGTTTGATGTTTGAGAACTAGATTACTGGTAATGTCATCATCTAGCCCCATGCCAGGGTTATTTTCATATTATACTTGATCATGGGGACCTGAACAACATCTCCCCATCTATCAGCGTGTTTTCAACACTGCTACAAACATGTAACATTACTTTATGTAAATATATGCAACATCTTACCATTTCCATTATGAAAAACTGGTCATGAACCATGCATCCCCACCCACGCTGAGTTTGCTTAACTGGTAATAGCTGTATTCCCACGAACCAACATACTACTAAATAAGAGCCATTGTATCTTTTGTCTTTTCAAGCAAATGTAGCACTCTGTTTCCTTTATTCAGTTCAAAGCTTGAAGCTGTTTTGTTGTGCGAAAAACATCTTAATCATCTGTGTGTCACAACCAGGGATTGTTTGACACTGCAGTAGTGCTCTAGAGCCTGCTCTGTTTTGTTTACACATGTGCATCTACCTACAGAGGCATAGTTGTGTGATGGCGCAGCTTGGGGAGCCTCTATGCAGTATCTTTGGCAGTGTGTGAGTAATGGGGCAGGCAGAGAGTCTCTGGCTTCTTAACAGGGCCAACAGAATAATTATGAGGCGAGCTGAGCGGCTGTTCCTGGGCAGCAGGGAGCCTCTGAGCTTTATTGGTACTATAGCCTGTCTTTTTGGACCTCTGCCTGGACTGATGGGAGCAGCCTGCAAGGTGGCCTGGGGTGCTGCCTGGTGGGGCCAGTTACAGAAGTAGTGGCAATTGTGCTGTGTTTTTGTGTAAGTGTATGACAGAGGGAGCTGCAGACCAACCTGTGTCTCTCTGGTGTAGCAGGGGTGAAGATTTCAAAGAGAAAATGCAGCGGTTCTCATGTCAACAAAATCCTAACAACATGCCTTGGTAATTAATACCATTAGTACAAGTGAAAAGTCAGCACTATAGGCTTCAGTAAATTATGCAGATGCATGTCATATTAATGGGGAACTCAGTACAAGTCTTGAAAATGAGCATACCTCAAGAGATATGGTTGCCCCAGTAGGCTGGCAGGGCAATTAATTGATGGGGTAGCAGCAGCTTTATGTGTCCTCTGCTGTTTTTACATGCAACTAGAGCTTAACCAATGTCCAATATTGCTATTTGAAAGTTTTAAAGTTAAACAGTTCTTGAAAACACTTATTTTATGAAATGAATAATAAGGTGCCTACTGCCTACATACCTCTGCATGTCTGCTTGTCAGCAGGATCTTGCAAAAAATAAAATAAAAATTCAATCGCTTTGCATCGCCAATCTGGCTACAGGGGATTGAGGATTGTTTTTGCCTCTATAAAATAAGACATTAATGTTGTTGAGATTTTAATTTGTACGATTTAGTGCAGATACAGACTTCAATCTGTTGGATTGTTTGGCCTTGGTAAATATGACATTAAAGATGTACTGAGTGGCTTATTTTGCAGGTAGGAAAAATAAATTCAAGAGTTGTCTGATGGAGAGACTTTAAAAAAAGACCTCAAACGTCAACATCAATTGACTAAAACAATTATAGCCTATACTTTAATGAGTTGTCTTCTGCCCTATAACCATGTGTTGAATTGAGAGTATGGTGTAGATAGTGAGGTAAACAATTTAAAAACACAGAAGATGGGAATCCAGTGTAGGCATTATTCAACCAAATTATATATGCCTATCAAAATAATCCACATGTAACTGAGTAAATGTACAGATTGTGCTAGATAATGTCAAAAGAAAGAGGGTGGATGTAAACATAATTTACACCTCTCCGCTGCGGTGTCTCAAAATGTCTGCTCTGCTAAATCCCCAGTGGTTTAACTACCTCCACGACAAGGTGTCACTGCACACAACTAATCTAATTAGGTACTGCGGGTCCAGAATAAGTTGTTTGGTCTATAACGTGAAACATTTAAAAAAGTGACCATTTTATGGATTTATTTTGCCATTACTAAATTAGTTTACTAAAACTAATGCACTCCAATAGTTAGGCTTGGGCGATAGGTTAAAAATTTCCAATCGGCCACCGTTAAACCCAGTATTAACTTATTTGGCTTTTGATTAGATATATAAAATCAAGCTATGACACGTGGGCGGAGTTGCAGTGACATCACGTCAAGTGAAAGCCGCCATATTTGTGTCCGATTTGACAGTTCTCCCCATATGAGAGACTGTAGGTAACCACAGTAAACCGCAGGATGGAAATAACAGTTTCTTGACAAAATGGCATGGTTTCATACATCCTGTCTGGGTTTATTTCTCCATAACAACAGACTAACTCTACATTATCCCACGTATTACACGGTTTATGAGTTAATTAATTAATTTGATACGTAATGTTGATCAAAGTCCGAGGTCCGGTCACTCGGCGCTGTTTGCTCCTCAGCCTCCTCCCGGTCGACTCGTGTGCAGTTGTTTTCAACATGTTCTTGATAATAAATAAGTAGATCGATGAATTATCATGTAAATGTCACGATGTGCGCATTTAGGCTATGTAGTCCTGTCTGTAATAAGAGACTACGGCTACGGACACGTTTGTGTCGCGGACTCGCGGTGGCACAGACACAGCTGATATCACAGCTGATCACAGCTGTGACGCCGCGCTGCTCCGTCCGCTCTGATCGCAGGTTTGGTTTCCAGCAGCGGTGTGGGAGGCAGAGAGCCTCCACTCTCCCTCTGACAAGCTTATAAAGTCGTTTTAACATCACAATTAGTCTGAAGCTGTTTAATGACGGTAAAAATGAAACAGGTGGGAGAACGGGATAACACAGGCTACCTGTCCTTGTAACTGCACTTAAGTTTTTGTCTAGTTCTCTTAATATGATTTATGAACTGACGTTGCTTTCATCTCTGCCATCACTGCCATATTTGGTGAGAGACTCGTCGGAAATCTGTGTGAATAACATAGGCCTATTACATAACTATAAATGCGAGATCCAATTTACGCACGCTTTGAATTGTGCTCCATTTAAATTAGAGTTGAATTCTGTGGCGGCAGACCATTAATTTGACAAAACAAAATGCAAAAAAAAATCGCCCAGACAATCGCCAAAAATTAAATCAACCGTGACGGACTCAGCCGGTGGTCGATTGGCGATACATTCGTCCTATCGCCCAAGCCTACCAATAGTGAAAATTAAACAAATTCAACCCTATGAACTTTAATGTTCAGTTTTCCTTAAAGTCTCAGTATGTAACTTATTTGGCTTTTTATTAGCAAAAATCAAATATTGCTTTCATAAATACGTATTTCAATGAAGTCGAATCACACCCGCATACAAATGAAAGCTTTCTCGTACCTTAGAATGAGTTGTTACAAATACAAAAGGGGGGGCGCACCGAACCGAGGCTGCCATGTTGCATCGTCATTTTTTTTACGTTCAGTGGCGTGACTGTAGGTAACCACAGAAACTCACTGGAGCTGTCGGCTCGGAGAGAAAGTTTTCGAGGTAGCGTCTGTTAAAACTGTCACCACTGTGTAGTGTGAGGAAGGATGGAGGCACTGAGACACTGTATCTGCGGAGGTAGTCACCTCTTCATACAACAAAAAGATTCAGCAGCTGCAAGGCTAAAACCGTTACGACAAAACCATTTATGAAGGTCAGATTGATTGCAGGGCTCTTATATCATGTTGCACTATGGGCGTACCTAATAATCTAGACACATCAGCAAACAATGGCCGCGTTTCCTAGATTCGTTCAGAAGCTCTTAACACTAAGAGCTTCTTAGAAACGCTCTTAAGAACACTGTGAAGGAAGGACATGTTTCCCAGAGTCGCTATTAGCTTAAGATTTTTCACTATAGGAAATGTAAGATCGAGCTGACCCACTCTTAAGAGTCGTCTCAGCGAGCGACCAACACTCAGACGTGAAAGGCAAATCAATAAGCGAGCTATTAAAGGGAAACTTCACTTTTTTTCAACCTGGGCCCTGTTTTCATATTATTTTCTGTATACGTGAGTGATGGATACTTTTATTGAGGTCGCTCCAGTATTGGGCCGGGCAGGCAACCTGCAGCCCAGCTAACGCTCTTCAACCGGGCAAGTGGCTCCCGTCAAAGTTCGCCCTATAAACATGCTTTTTTCCCACACTGACAGGCTCAGATAGTTAAAATGACTGTCCGAAAGCATACTAGAAAGGAGATCTTAAGGTTTTCCTAAGAAGAACGCGTCTGGGAAACATCCGTATCTTAGCGCTCCTTCTTAGCCGAACCCTTTTGGGAACGGCAGCCAATATCAGTCTGGCTAAATTATATACAGACATAATAGATGGCTTTTGAAGAACAGATACAAGAGGGAAGGTGTTTCTTTCAATTGTTTGTGCTCTAGACATGAAATGTGCAGCACGCTTTATGCGGCTCATCGTGTTAACGCCAATGTGTATTGTCGGCATCAAAATGAAATCATGTCATGCAGCACAGACCTACAGGCAATGTTGCTGTTATAACCAGGTACACACAATACTTTCTCTAGAGTTAAATCTTTCACTTTTATTGGCATGCTCTTTGTGTGTGGGTGTTATTTCATTTGGCCAACTTGACTGCTGGTTGAACCCCAGTCCACCTCACCTGTCTCTGTGGATGAACATCCTGAATCTTGGATGTACCTCTGATCAACTGCATCTCATTACAGTTCTTCCTGGCAGCCCTGTACTGAGTCATGTTTACCGCATCTGTCGCACTCTGGCAGCCAGTCTGTCATTCTCGTAACCCTCAACCCACCCAGTCAACCTCTCATCTCACCAGAATGCCATCTATCTGTCCACTTTTCTTCCTCTGAATGCCTCTCCAGATTTTTTTTTCCTCAGTCCTCTCCATTTCAGAACCTCTAATCACATTACAGCTGAACCAATGCTAGACTGAATCTGAAAAATCTCACAACATAGCGGTAGTGCTCAGTGAGTCCAAATACACAATGCTTTTTTTTTTGTCCAGACAAAATCAATTTCTCCTCCTTGTTCAGCTCTTAAGTCAGCCATAAAGCAATGTCCTCCTGACACTCTTTCCAAGCATCGATGTAGCATTGATGGAAGCGCATAAGCACTATAAAGGGGGGAAAAACCCCTGTGGTTTAAAAAAAAAAAATCAAGAAGAGAGCACCATGAGGATTGTTTATCATAGTGTACAAGACTCTGTGCAAAACCGATGTTATAGGGGGCCGTTTTGGGTAGATCTGCTTAAATATTCAATCTTCAGTCTTCCATCCTTGTCGATATGGATAAAGATGCTACTGTACATCAAGAAAGAAGCATGTTTGTTTATCATCTTATGTATATTTGTAGATCAAAGCAACCCTCCTCTCCCCTGTCAAATCCCTATCACTCAGCAACAGCCTGGCCTCACCTCCCTGCGTGTGCCCTGTCTTTGACATTATACCGTGGATCCCACTTCCTGGCCGTAGGCCAGGGGAGAAAAAAGTGAATGATTTCAAACCCTCTCTCTTCCCCTTGCTCCCTCGCTCTCAACAAAGCTGGCTCTAATCAGATTTAGTAAGGGCTTGAGGATTGCTTTTTCTTTTCTCTTTTTTTTCTCTTCTTTTTTTTCTTTGCATGTGACTGCAATGTCATCAGCAGAGGTTTGGAGTAGTAAAACCATTACTGTATTGCGAAGAGTGGTAATTGTATTTAGAAAGCAGAATTCGATGGGTAATCGAAATTCAGCTCATGATTTGCGTCTTTTTCCACTCCACTTTCACTGCATTTATTGCGCATTGGCATGGGTCCATTAACTGCACTGATGATTATTATATTACCAGAGATATAACTGCACAATTCTATTGCTACAGATACTAACTTTACACTTCATAATGAGGCACTATTAATTTTTAATAGCTTGAGGAATTTGCCTGAAGATAAGACTAAATTTATCCCTCCTGATGCACTGATATCCTTGGGCTAACGTCAGTCTCTCCATGCACAATAGAAGTAAATGTTGCCCAACAGTTCAGTGATTTATTAATGGGATTCTGCTAATGGACAGCATTGTAGATTATCTGCGTCTTGGAGATGACTTGGAGATCTCCCCCTAGATGAGAAGTTAATGTTGGTGCAGTATTAATTGCTGGGGAGAAGGGGACCTCAGTTGTGCATACTGAGATAACAATGTTTGATCGTGCAGCTGCCTACAAGATGGCATGGTATTTTCTGCCTCCAGAGCGCACACTGTAGGAGTCCCTTGACTCAAATATAGATTGGCTTCTTGAGTCTGGTCTTGGATATATCTGGAAATGTTTCTGCCTCTGTCTTCACTTTTTGTTTTGTGGCGTGTCAGCTGTTCATCTGTGGAGCTGGTTGTCTTACACTGCATCTTGGAGCTCGCCAGTGTGACAGACTGTCAGCAGCGCTTGTGTCACATTATTGTCGGGAAAAATCCAAGTCAGGGAATATATCACGTTATTGAAAAGCCATGTAACGGTTGTTGACTTTAAACACCTCAGAAACTTGTTTTTGAAGGAAAAACGGCCCCCTTGGTGAGATTTATCATCACTGCACAGCCTTGTGGAAAATTCATCATATTGATAATTTAGATGCTATTTATGCAGATTAACAAGAATATCAATTACTGTGACTAAGCTGTGAGGGTGTTAAGCCCAGCTCCTTCATCTCTACTTCCTCTTCCAGGATTTGGTGTCTATAATGAGCTGGAAACATACTGCACTGCACCGCAACATCCTACTACTTATAGTTATGCATTACAGATCATTAGTGCCATGATTAGGTAACGGCACTTTGAAACATGGCAGTTCCTGTTGAAAAAGCAGACACCTCATCAGATCAGAGTTGCCTGGAGTGTTTTTAACAGGGGCTTGCAGGAGAAGGACACTTTAGAGGAAACACAGCTCAGTTCAGCTGGTCTGTTTTCTCCCAGTGAAAACATCTATCCATCTGTGTAATAGGCCTTGTCAAAAGTTTACTGAGAATCAGCTATTCACTTTGAGACTAGGCTGCGTGTGCCACTGAAAGTGACTCTGATAAAGTATAAGAGCCCATTGAGGCAGTGAGCAGGCTTTGATGCATAGTGATATCTTGACAGTTGCTGTCCTCTTCTTGTTTCTTGGTTTCCATTGTCAAGACTATAAACTTTCTGTTGTATCGTGTCTGTGCTTATTCTTCCATCTCAGTGCCTTGTTAGATGTTTACAAATAAGAGAAATGCAGTAATAACTTAATTACTATCTTTCCTCTCCTCAAAATCTGATACAAGTAACTTTCTGCCTCATTGAATAGCTTCATGTATTAACAGTCTCTACGCATTATTGTACTTCCCATAGGAGTTTTAGATCATTATCTGCCTTTTTGAATTCAGATATTGATCTTGTTCACGGCTCAGTTGCCAGTATATTCACAGAATTTCAGCATTCTTCTGAATTATAGCTGTTCATCTACACCAGTGATACCTACAAGTGTATGCAGTCTGAGATCTATGTGGCATAAAAGTTTTGTGTGTCTTTTCAACAGCTTACTTTGTCCCTATCAGATGATGGCTGTAGTCAATACTGCTGTACAATTTTACTTACTGTTTCCATCTATGGGTCCTAATGTTTTGAATGTGAAACAAATATTCACATATCTACTCCATAAAACGTAAGTTCTTCTGGGGCTAATGTTTTTTAAAGAGCTTCAGTGTGCTTTAGAAAGACTACTTTCTCAGAAAAATACAGTTCTTTATCATCTTAAAAAGTTAAAAGGAAGATGATTGTGTTTGCTGCTTTCATTTTGAGGGTGAAATCTCAGACAGTTTAGTGTGACTGACCAGTGAATTGCTTCAAATATATGTAGTCCATTTTAAAATGAAAAAACCTAGTTTTTCAAAGACAGGCTGCAGTCTATGGACACATGTGAATTGGAGACAAAGATATTGCAGTATTGACTTTTCAAGCTTAGAAGAAAAGTAACAAAAATTAGTTCCATTCCAACAGACAAGACAGCTGGTGCAGTGAATAGCTTATGTATTTTTCAGATTACTTTCACCCACCTCTGAAGCACATTGAAGAAGAAGAAAACAGGCCTCAGTTTACTAACTCTTTACACCTCTTGTTGTGCAATTTGTTAAATTTTGTGTAGAGGTTGAAATTAAGAGAGAATGCACTGGCACTAGATGTGGTGGTGGCTTGGTCTGAACAATAATTGTACAGGCCAAACAAAAGTTGACAATGAAAAATTTCACATATCCTAGAAAATAGGCTATATCTCTAGAAATCAGCTTTTAAATACTGCTGAAACTTTTGAGCTTTTTTTTTTTGGGATTAAAGTAAGGTGTTTTTGGGGCATTTATGCCTTTTTAGATATATAGTTCAGTAGAGACAGACAGGAAACAGGGAGGCACTCCAACTACTTAGTGAACGACATGCAGTAAAAACAGCGCCTTTAAATTGACTCAGCGGGACTCGAACCAGGGCCGACTGCAGCAAGGACTGCATTTGCCTCTGTCAAAACAGATAGAACAGAAACACTTTAAATTGACTCAGAGAGGAAGAGGAGGAGGCGATGACCTTTTTTTGTTGTTACATTGCTCCTGTCCTTGGGACAATGAAAAATTTCACACATCCTAGAAAATAGGCTATATCTCTAGAAATCAGCTTTTAAATACTGCTTAATATTGATAGGCCTCTCAGAGTTGATCTGCATAACACAGAGGCATTTTGTGCTTGCTTTGTGCTGTACAGTGTTTGATACATTTAATTATTTTCAGGTTATTGTCATTTCTGAAATCCTGCATCAGTACCCATTTCAAACATGTGAACAATATGGGTACAGTATGTATGCAGGAAACTCCACTTTACAGTCTGTGAATGTCTTGCATCCAAGCTGCCTTTTACGTGAGCATTTCATCTAGGCTTCGATCCAGCGCCGAGCCATTTTAAGGTTATCAGAATAAGAGAGGGGGGCGGGGGGGCCAGAAAGAAAGGGCTACATTAGTTTATATTGTGCAAATAAATCACATCATACAGTGCTGGGTGCATTCTAAAGTTATAGGCTCCCTCAACAAAGGCAGTTTAACACTTGGCCAGTATGAATAGCAGTGAAACATCAAGACAGGAATATGTTTAGGGATACATTTTATGTGTCCCTGGCTTGGCATGGAGAAATGCCTTTTAAAATTGGAGTCTGTCCAGTTGTCAGTGACAATGATGCTGATTTATAGGAGCAGAGGAAAGAGAAACAGGACAGAGGCTGTGTTTCCCTCTAAAGCTTTCCATTTGGTAAATGATGCTTAGGTGGTCACTTTTCTTTGTTGACATAGGCCTGAAGCACAGCTGCATCTGCACTAATGTAGAGTGGATAACGTGACACCTTAGTGCACACGTTCTACTTGTAATGTAACACACACTGTAGTTTTTAATGAGTTATCATGCAGTTCTTCGCAGCTAATCTAGTGACATTTGGTTTTAATAGTCTGGCAAGATAGATAGTGTTGTATTTATTGATTTTGATATTGACTCATCGTAGTTATGTTGGTCAAATGGAGTTTTATGGTGTTTCAGGTGTAGAATAATAGGCTGCAATTAGCATTTAAATGCGTTACTCATTCAAATGATGTTGCAGTAAAAGTTCTTTCCTTAATTGTGTTTTATGAATTCATTTACTGTTATATTTATCTGTAGGAGGAAGTCGGACTCTGTTGTATTTCAACACCCTGTTGTAATAGCACAAAAGACAAACATTAAAAAGTCTAATTGCTTTTCTCTCTGCACATAATGCATGGTAAATACCACTGCTTATTATGAGCACATGAGTGTCTTGCTAAAGCTTTTGTTTGGCAAAGGTTATACTATAAAGGGTAAAGTATAAAGTCATTCCATAAATTCTGGAAAAGGTTGTCAAGGGAGAATTAGGCCCATACATGAAATACTGAAGTTTAAAATCCTGATATTCCCATTACCCAAAATAATAAGACACAAAATACACAAAAAGGTTGGTAGACTTGAACAAATGTAGTAAAATTGTGAAAAGATATGAACTGTGGTGTGGCACACAATACTCCAAAGTGCCATGTTGGTTTTTAGAGAAGCAATTGCATCTCAATAAAGTACTTCTAAACAACTAAAAGTTGACAAAAAATATGACTGGACTGTAAAATCATTCCATGTATGTCAACAGTACAAAGTCATAAAATTCACTATTAAAAGGAAATTTGAGTGAAATCTGTTTAAAAGACTTTTGAGTATTGTGAAGTGTGTAGTATGAACTACATATTGTCATATGCATCAAAGGCATCTTTATGAATAACTATCACTCTATCCATACGTAGGAGTCTAGGTTACATGCTCAGGCCAAGTTTCAAGATAAAAGTATATTATTAAATGCAAAGTAAAGATTTTCCCTCAAGAATTTGTTAACTAAGGGTAATAAGACTGTAAAGAGTAGCCACAGTCACGGACAGGGTTGATCATTTGGTCACACTGAATTTCTAGTATGGTAGATAATTGAAAGTAGCTTCAGAAATAAAGCCAAATGAACCGATTTTTATATTTCCCAAATATTTTAATGAAATGACCAAGGTTACTCAACAAAGGAAAATAAAACTTGCACAATAGTGAAATCTTACAAGCACAAAGTGTGGCAACAAAAGTTTATTGACTCCCTTCTATGCATCTAAATTGGATCCTCAGCCAAAAATGTATAAATTAATTTCAGTGTTGATAAACTGAATAATCCATTAATGATGATGTTTTGTTTGCATAAAACTGCACTGATGTTTCAAGTTTCTCTTTCACAATGGTGTGTCTGAGAGCATCAGAAATTTCATTATCAATACATACAACAATTCCAAAGGCAACACAGCAAAAGTTAGTTAACACTCAAGTTTCACATCTACAGTATACTGTATATGCATTAGTCATAAAACTGTTAAAACGCTTCCAGCCTAAATTGAAAAGAGGAGGTGAATGAGAAGTTCAGTGCAGATTGAAGGGAAAAAAACAGCTTGCAAGATATCTAAACAGCTTCAAGCTCCTCCTGGATCATATGCTGCACACTAAACCAGCAAGGGCATCATGAGTGAAGGCCAAGGAGAACACTACTATTGACAGGCACAAAAAAATCAAGACTAATGTTTGCAAAACTTTCATAGAAATGCTAGTCTTTGGATAGTGCTCCCGAAGAGAGCTCTGCCATGCATTAGTTTGTTTATGAATGATGAAATGAAATCCAAAAGGAAAAGAACACACCAGCTCAGTAAAACATAATGGAGGTCCTATCATCCTTTGGGGCTGCTTTGCTGCCTCTGGTGCTGGAGACATTGAACATATCAAAGGAATGATGGAATCAGAAGATTACCAAGGAAGGACATTGGCCCAAAGCACACATACAGCATTACAAAAGAATGGTTGAAGAGCAAAAGATGGATCGTTTTAAACTGACCTGCAGTGAGGCCTGACCTAAATCCCATTGAAAACCTTTGGAGAGAGCTGAAATCTGCCATTGCAAAAAAAGGAGATGGGTCCAGCTATAGACCTGTGAGGGAGTTGTGAGCCCTTAAACCCCAAAACCTACAATGGGCCAATGGAGGACTGTAGTGTTATTATTGGATGTAGGTCAGAGATTTTTTATCTTAAAGAGCTTCTGTGTAATTGTGACGGTTGAATGACGTGTTGATGAATGACGTGCATCTCCTGGCTGAAAACCAACCTGCTAAGATCAGCACCTCCAATCAGGTGTGCAGATAAACATGGATTGCTTTACGGCACTATGACACAAATACTTAGTAATCTCTTGTTAACGCCGAGTTTTTACAACATTGAAAATATGCACTTGGACAGCTTTGTGGTGGGAATAAGCAACCAAAATGGTGAAAAAGCAACAAGACTTGCATACTTGCATAGTTCCCCTTTAATGTTTAAAATGCCCCAAGGATGAAAATGAAATGTTGTAGGTGCACATTGTGGAAAAACTGTCCAAAATTTGTACAAACAATCCAGTCATTAGTACCCGTTTGCTAAGAGGTGATGTACCTAAGGGTCTTTTTAAACAAATATAATTAAAGTACTTGTATGATTATAATAAAAGTTGATAAATACAATCCAATAAATGCAGAGTGGTCAACAGCAGAGTCAGAGCTGGGATATGTCTGGGCAAAATGTCACTATCAGACAGTTCTTCTGTTGGACAAATACTGGTGTTCAGACATACCTACCAACCACTTATGAAGATAGCAGTTTCAGTGTCAGTTGTCCTTCATGGCAGCATGATTTGTATTAAAGGGGAGAAAGGGGGCCTTCGTACTGTGTTTGTTCCCTACAATACCAATCAACATTTCTAATTAAATTAAACACATTGCATTCTGTCTCATGTATAAACATCTGTTTATCTTGAAATTAATTTTTTAGATTACAGTAATTGTGAATCACTGTTTAAGTGTTTGTGGGGTCATCACGTTGAACGGTTGAAGGTCAGACAGTCTGCAGATGTATTATTTTAATGACAAAGAGGCTTAATGTTGTTGGCAAAGGTCCTGCTGCCAAATATCGGCGAAAGGTGTAATACAGTAATTGAGTCCAGGGAATATTATATGTTGTATTATTTCCCAGTTATTCACGTTCAAGCTATCTTGTTCAATAACCTTGGACCTTTGAGCTAATGCAGAATTGGTTCATCTGCACTTTTGTCTGAAGATATTTTGAATGGTCCACCTTGAAATTCAGGGGTATTTATGTGTTAACACGGCAGTGGCCTGTTTCGACTGCTGTCTGGCCCCTACACTGCCCTCTGGGAGCTTCCCAGGCGTTTTAACAGCCTGTCTTACCTTCCATGGCCAAGGGTACCCACTGCTCACACCATTTAAACATTGTCTTCTTTAACTGCCTCTTGCTGTCCAACCTTGTACCATACCTTCACTCCACTCCACACTGATCTTTTTCCGGGGGTGGTTTTCTTCAAGTTGTCAGTGGAGGAGGGTGTTTCAGGCTGCCGTGTTGCGACTGCTGCCGTTGTTCTCAGAATCTCTTGATAAAGCTCCTGTAAACAAAACAGAGAGGATGAATCTTCTCCAGAGCTGTTATTGGCTGTGCTGTGACGCTGCTGTCTCTTCACATCTGTCCCCTTTTCCCTCCCTATGTGCAGAGACAAATATGGAGGAGGATGGACGGGGATGCTGACAGAAGTGACTGAGGCTTCATATCTGGTCTGCTTGTTAACTGGTAAGACAACACACTGAGAATTATGAGTGAAATAGTGTTATTTAATCTTTTATTTATCTATATCGTAATTATCATTGGTAAAGATACATATGCAAATGGGTGCAAATCAATTAAGACAAAGTGTTCTTCTCAATCATTTAGAGTTGAAAGTCATAATGCAATCAAGTAAATACAAATGCACATGAAAATGTTTTCTAAAAAATAAGCGTCATAAATTTCACACTGCAAGAAGTGTTACAAAACCACATGTCTGTACTCTTGTTATTGGTAAGTTAATTGCGTACATTACTGTAAATGTATCAGAAGTTCTGCATTGGTTTGCTTTTCTGCAACATAGGAAAAAATACTACGAACCCCCAAAGTTGAAAAATTTGAAAATTTCTGTGTGCCTCGTTAGTATATCTGTGCATTTGCTGATACTCTTATGTAAATTAGTTTGTGTTTGCATACTTGTAGTGGGTATTTGTGTGCATGCACGTGTCCATCTGTGCATGCTTAGGTGTGTAATCCTTGTGTGTACTTAACAGATAAAAGGTAAGTTTTGGCTTTCTTGTCTAATCACAAACTTTAGTACACAAGCCAAGAATGTGAATTTCAGCATATTTGCTGCAGTCTGCTGTTGTTTCAAAGCCTCTCTGCTGCAAACAGATGAGTGGAATTTGTTTTGTCATTCTGGCCAATATGTTCTGAATGCCACACGGCTTTCCCTGGATATCCAAAAACACTCAAGAAGAAAATAGTTGTAGCTATTATTTTAATCACATTTACATCAACAAACATGTTGTCTTGCACAGACACCAGCAAATGTCTGCTCACCCAGTCTCACAAAAACACAGTTAGACCCACAAATGATTTAAAATAGTCTGTTGAAGTTAATGGGGTTTGTGTGACTTTGTATCTAAAGCCATCATGCACCATGTCATGTAGTCAGGAGCGACATACATGTTCTAATTGCAGAGGAGGCAATCTGGGGGGAGGGCAGCTAACTCCAGCAGCTTTACAGTTGCACAATTCCTATCCAATTTAGAGTCCCTACTTTTTAAGTGTAGTGCATCCAAGAGGCTGTCTTACTGAGATGAACTGCTCCTTCTAGATGAGATAAAGCACGCTCAGTGTTCCTCAGTAAGATGGATGGGCACATTTGCATGCCGGGCTGTCAGTTTCACCACTGCCAGGTCTCCTTCTTCCTTATTTTCGTCTTAGGCTGTCTTTCTTTCTGCATTTCCCAATGTCTGGCTATCAAAAGGGAGTACTACTCTAAATTACTAGTTAGGGGATGCCACGATGGATGATGTATTATTCACAGTTGAGTGACAGCGGTCCTTAATTCTTCCGCTTTCGATGTGGCTGTTGTGTGTCAAGGGGAAAAGTAGCCCATGCAAATAAAAAATTGGATTGTGGCTAATGAATAGGCCATGATTGGCCAGGTTTTCCAGGCAGTTAAGCGGGAGGTTCATCCTGACAGAAATTACATACAGTATGCTGGATTTCAATGTTGGCATCTTCATCATGTTCAGGCCTAATTACTGAAATGAGATTTGTGATTAGTGGGCTAACAAGTTATATTAATAATGTCTCAGTGTAATGTATTGTCTGACCATGTTGAGATGCTCTTCATGGAATTGTGCCTTTTTACAAAATGTCAGGTTACAGCTGAAAAACACCGTGCCTACATGAACTTTAGACATTAAAAGTAATAAATGATAGGAATTTTAACACTGGCAATTTCACAGAGTAAGGATTTGACAATGATGACTAGGGGTGCAACGATACACAAAAGTCACGGTTCGGTACGTACCTCGGTTTTGAGGTCTCGGTTTCGGTTCATTTTCGGTACAGTAAGAGAACCAAAAAACCAAAACATAAATTTGCTTGTTGTTTATGAGGATTTTTTCTAAATCAAATGTGCATGTTTTAGTCAAATGTAATTATTTTACTCACCTACTAAACTGTAGGTACACAGTCCCTGATACAAATAAACTTATTAACTTATCTTAAAATATGAAAAAAATCTACCTATTTTTTTTTTTTATATATATATATAAGCACTAACAGTTCAAGCCAGTGACAGACTGACCATAGTTCAGTGTGGGCATTTGCCATAACAGCTGCCTGACGGCAACTGTTCAGCCGCAAATGAATGAATGAATGAATAAATAACGCGGATCATGACGGCACATGTCTACAGCTGGTGCATCTGCAGCTGATCCACAGGTGCTACAGGTGCTGCAGCTTTGCGCAACACAGCCAGAAGACAGACAGACAGATCAGAGAAATTGTCTCCACCTTTTACAAACAGGAAGGGAAAAGATTAGCGGACAATCTTGAGACACCAGCGCTCCTCACATTTGCATGCAGAGCGCTGATTGGCTCCTAGGGAATTCAGGGACGTTCTGATTGGCTCTGAAGCAGCAAGGTGAAAACAATGTTTTTAGAAATATTTTCAGTTTTGTGGCATTGAACCGAACAGGGCGTATTGAAGGTTCAATTACCGAATATTGTTGCATTTATTTAGTGGATCAGAAATTGTTTTGGGGAAAAGATTAAGACAATCTTGAGCATTGATCTCCATTCAACAACTCTTAAGGCCAAGGTGAAAAGCTTTAGAAATATTTTCAGTTGTGGCCAGGTTACTTTTCTTTATTTATCTTTATTTTATCTGTAAGATGTGTGTAGAACAACAGTGGAGTCACTGCTGTGGCAAACTGAAGTGAATGGAAATAGTTTCGAAAATCATTCACTTGTTTTTAATAAGGTTCGACAATTCAAACTGAATGTCAGGACAGAAACCAAGCCTTGAAATACAGGCAATGCTCTGTGGACCTCCACAATAAAGTTTTGGCATGGCATAGAGCAGAGCAAGGCCATAAAACTATTTCTAAAGCCTTGAGTGTTCCCAGGAGTACAGTGGACTCAATAATTGCAAAATTGAATAAGTTTTGAACCACCAGTACCTTTCCCAGAGTCAGCTGTCCGATCAGCCACTCAGACAGCAGCCGAAACTCTAAACTTTATACAGTCTGCTACTGGTCGTGTACTAATCAAAAGATTATGATGTTTAAACAACATTTTTAAGACCTTTTGTGAAATCGGTTGTTATCCCTTAGGTCAGTGTTGACAAACTGTCCACTTTCCCGTCTACTTCTGATCACTGCAATGTTACTGCTATATCAACTTGACTTTTTAGATTATGCTTCAGCAGCACAGGCTGTGAATTCATTTTCCTTATTCTTTGCAAAGAGCTAATTTTTGCTTTGACTTCACTGCTGCTCCTTGGTATTCTGCTTAACATGACCTACAGTACTGAACTTTTGAAGTTGACATTTTAATTGTGCTCTTTGTAGTACGTACTGCCTGAACTCAACAAACTAGTAATTACTGCAGGGACATTAATTGAGCTCATATTGTGTTAATGAACTTTTCCCATTCTGTGTAGTTGCAGCTGAGGACATAATGTGGAGACCGCATATATTTTCTGATGTCGTCTTACAGACACCTATGAGCAATACTAGGACATATTATGCGAGAACTGTCTTCTGCAAGTCTGCTGACTATACAGATAAAGTCTATTTATCTTGATTTGTTGTGCTGTATTAATGTAACAATCTGACTATCAAAACAAGATAAGAGAGGCAAATAATTATCAGCTATTGTTGTTGACTATAAATGGTGAAAAGCCAGTGTATACAAACTATTGAAATTGTAACTCTACTTGAAGATGTTTTATTTTTTCCTCTAATGTTTCTTGCAGTCACTGTCAGCAGTAAATGGAGCACCCTGTGTCACTGATGAGTTTGGGAGCCAGAGGGAAATATTTATGATGGAATTAGATTCTTTTTTTTTTCCCTAACTGGAAAACTGAAGTTGCTGCATGAATTTGTTAGAGATGAAATGACAATT
Organism: Decapterus maruadsi; assembly: GCA_030347415.2. Classification (NCBI taxonomy): domain Eukaryota; kingdom Metazoa; phylum Chordata; class Actinopteri; order Carangiformes; family Carangidae; genus Decapterus; species Decapterus maruadsi. The sequence continues at coordinate 13,018,280 of CM064901.1, forward strand.
GACTTTCAACATCTGTGGCAGCCATCTGTGGCATTACAAAGGTAGCCTTCTCTGTTTGTTCTCCATATGCTCTGGCTCTTATGAGATGAGTCGTTGGAGTCTGAATACAAGACTCGTGTCGTAATGGAAACCTAACAATGTCCCCTGAGCTCTCGGCTCGCACTGACAATGACTGACAGGCAGTTTCTGTTGATCACAGACTTAAGTCCCATTTGAGAGCACTGCCTACTCCTGCTCATGAATACTCATAAGCTTTAATGCAGAAAAGTGGATCTGTGGTTCATAAACCTCCAGGTGTATCTTGGAGGAATGATTAAAAATAGCTTAGGTAGGAGGATGAAATGTGCTTTAGGGTCTATTTAAATACCCTGTGTCAAATAGTGTGTATTATTATAGTTGCAACATATTCTTTAGAGGCAGCATATTGTGGTCGCCGTGTTCAGCTGTGAAATGACATTATCAGACAACTGTTGGCTTCTCAGCAAGTCAGACAATGAATGGATCCATGCATATTGTTGCACTATGTCAAAGGAATGTGAAGCATGAAGTACTGATGGAGGTAACGGTGATTTGAGTTTGCGGTGGCATGCAGGTACCGCTAACCTTCCTGGGAGAGATGGGGCATGGAAAAATGTTGAGAGATTAGCCCAACGCCGAAACAACCGCAAAACCTCTTATTTTTCATTCCTCCTCCTGTCAATGTGAAGTATTACTGTCTCTTCCGATCTTGACACGCTCTTACCAAACCCACACGGGGCCTTTCGTTTAACTGCTGTTCCCTTAGAGCTGTTAAATGGCTCATTAGTAAGGCTAAGGTGTCATCTACTGAAGGACAAATGTATTGGCTCTGCAGCTTTACCTGTGCTGTCATATTCGTTAAGAATGGAGATTAGTGCCGTCTGTGTTGCTCCACAGGAGAAAGTTATGCAGTAGGATATTTTAATTAACTGTTGACATTAATTAAATAATTATATTTGATTATGATTTCAAGGGTATCTCATTGGGTGTTATGAACTTCGCTGCTTTTGTTCCTGTGAAAACATGCAGTATTCAACTCTACTGATGCTTTTTAGACCTCTTACTGTAAATGTCAAGGCAGCTTAAGGGAAACATGTACACTCAATCGCGTTGTGTGTGACCTTGGTTATTCTACGTATACCCAACTTGATGATGCATGTGTACACCTTTTTATATTGAATTATGGCTACAGGGATATGGGGCTTTAAAGAACCTGAAATTGCAGACTCCTCAGAATACAGAGCGGAGCTATGATAACTTCGGAGGTTCATAAATTTTCCTCTATCCTGGCAGATCAGCGAGACATGGGATGATTACCAGGGTCAGAGCAATAGAAAAATGAGATGATGGGACTCAAATCAACTGATTAAAATAGCAGAGGATAAAATGGAACATGTTATAGGTGTTTTTATGTTCAGAAACATGATTTAGTGTAAGTCAGCATTGGAGGAGACTGCATGGTTTGTTGTAAACAGGGATAACAGAAGCTCTTTCTTTTGTTCAGGTCTGGTAAAAGGGTTTAGAAATACTAAATAATGCTCAAATCATAATGACTTGTATGTTTCATCTTGCTTGTATAGAGGCCGTGATCTTAAGTTGCACAGCTGGTTATTGAGGTTTGTAGATTCAAACATTGTGCATTTTGGAGGAAAACTGATTGTGATTGTGAATGTGAGCTCTGTGAATAAAAGACATGGAAGTGAGTCACATTTTTCTTTTGTAGTGTATATAAAGTGTCCTTAAGTGTGTCAGTTTTTCATGAAATCGCACAACACAATGAAATATTCTGTGAAAAGTTTTATTTATTTTTTCGTATGATGTTTAAATTTTGTAACTCTGTCAAAGTGTTAAAGAAGAAGTAAGTGGTCCGGTCGTTTTCGCTAATGCTGCGTTCCAGGCAGGCTTTTGAAATCGTAAATTACAGCTTCAAGTCACAACTTACGACTTTGTAGTATGATGTTCCAGGTAAACTCGTGTTTTTAACCTGTTTTCAGTCACAATTCCACATCGTACCAGATCGAACTGGTACCAACGGTCGGAAAAATATTCTGTGAAAAAGTTTTTTTCGCCACATTCGTTTTTTGCACACACAGCCCTGCAGTTCTCTCTCCTCATTGGATAAAAACTGTAGGATACGATAAATGTTTTCTCCTCGGCTCAGAGCAGAGCAGGGTGACTGACAGACCCGTGTTTTGGTCCAAACACTCTATGTAAGTGATTGCTGTCGGAAGATATAACTATTTAAGACTTATATTAACACAAATATATCACTTACTTCTGCTTTAAGTATTTATTCACATTACTTACCTTAGATACAAATTTTTGATGTCTCTTAAGTCAGTACAAAGTGGGCATGGGATGTGCATGAAGGAAGAATAGAACTTTTCATTTTTTATTAAATATGAGTTTCTTTTTCCCCCCACTCTTATGAAAAGTAACTTTGTGTCACTTCACCAGTAGTAAGAGAAGCAGAAGAAGGAGAATAAGTAAAGACTTTTCACTAAACCTTAAAAAATATGACTTTGTGTTTTACCTGCCGTTCCATAAAAGTGTGGGAATGTATTTCTGATTGAAATTCTATCAGATAAAGCGCTATCACTGAGTGGATCTGCTTTGCAAAACATTTAATGTTTGTCCCTTTGGCATGTTTGTCTTTGAGAATGGGGAGTTCTTGCAAAACATTGCACATTGTCTTATATCTTATTTCCTTCTCCGGTATATCTCTCTATCCCCCTCTTACTCTTCAGTTCATTTCAGCTTAATTTAGTCTGTTTTATGACATTAATTTATGTTTGCTGAAAGATATTGCTGAAGCATCAAAGATAATTCAATAATGAGATAAGAAAAATAAGATGTTGTTCATTAAATAAGATCAATTTGTATAAAAAGGAACAAGGCAAAGGCACAGACATGTTCTCTGTGTTTAATTGACTGTGTAAAGATAATTATTTGTCACATAACAGTGATGTCGTTTTAAAAAGATTCTGCCAGTTTGTATGAATGATTCAGGGACTGATGACGGTTTACAAATAATTTAGTTTTGGTTATTGTCCAGATGGGAAATATTCGTTAATTTGATGTTGATGTGATTTGTAGTTGGAAAACAGTGCTGGGATTGAAAAAGAAAGTCAGTCTTACATGAGCAGTAAATCTCCCACAGCATAGGTTCTAGTTGTAGCATTAGTTGGGGGGTTATAATATTCATTAAATTATTAAAATATACAAGATGCAAGAGGGCAAATTTAAGTACATTGTTACAAACAAGTTGTGATCAGCCACTGAGCCCAGTCTAGGTAAAAGGAAGAGTGGAACAGTAAAAACTTTATGGATTTTTGACAGTCCACCAGTTCACCAATGCGGTGGAGCCTCGATTGCCAGTCGACTGTGACAGATCGTACCTTGTGTTTGTATTTGGGAAAAGAGGAGCCGAGTGAATCAATGCCCTGCACAGAGCTCTGCAGGAAAATGAGATTTTACCCATTTGAAATTGAGGGGAAAAACACTGAAAAACAACTTGTGGTGGTTAGTGTTTATATTATGGAGGGCTGCAAATACATCAAAGTATGAGGAAACACTGATGTCTCTGGACGAACAGACAGAAGGAACTGATAAGTGTGTGTGGTGATTTGGTAAAAAGTCAATTTGCCCTTTACTCAGGGTGTTGTGCTCCATATGGAAGGCTATAGCATCCAGGCACTGATAAAACCATCCGCAGATTACTGCTCACACAAATGCCTCGGTAATTGTTTGAGTCTAATTTATCTCCACTCTTATGTATGGTTAGAAATAAGCCCCCGGCTCAAGCTCACAGGGACGCAACCTAACTAAATAGATTTGAATAACTGAAATGTTTTGCTGAATTTTATACATTTTTTCATACCTTTTTTTTTTTTTTTTTTTTTTTACCAAATCTTTCATTTTAAATGAGGAACCAAGATGGTCCTGATTTTCTGTTATTTATTCCAAAATGATCACTGAGATTATGAGTCAAAATTTTCTAAATGATTTCGCTATATTGTACGGCCAAGTGGTGTTTTTGTTTAAGCTGTTCCATCCGTCCCAGAGCTTTTGATGCATTGACTTTTAAATTTTGCTGAGTTTCTGATGATGATGATGTAGTTGGTAGTGGTTTTATAAAAACAAAGTTTGCAAAGAGTTTGCATTCCTTGTTGCACCACTCCGGCCAGCCCTATAATTGTAAATTTCCCTCACTGACTGATCATACTTCCACCATTGGTCACCCAAGTGCCATGTGACTTGATTTCTAGTTTGGTGATTACTCTTTAAACATTAATTAACACTAATTAGCATTAATTAGGGAGGTGTTTACAATACAGCCTAAGTTTTGATTGAGGCTTGTTGCATCTCGTAGCTGCTATAAAAAACATACCTCTGCAAGGATGTCATGTTCACACTGTCTGTTTTCTGGTCTGTCAGCAGAATTATGCAGAAAATGAGCCAATTTGCACCAAACTTGGCAGAGGGAGCAGGTGCAGGGAAAGGAGTGGTTGTCGGTTAAGTTTTTGATCAGCCAGCAATTTTCACTGTTCGGCATGCCAGAACAGTGAAAACCATGCTGCTTATAATATTTAACATTGATTTCCCTTGTTCAGTGGAGGAAGATGGATTGGCAGCAGGGGAAAGTTGTAGGTTATGGCACCTTCAAATCTGCTTCCAGGATACAGTGCTGTTGTGAGAGTGTGGTGAAGCAACTGTAATGTGATCCATAGTCAGATCTGGACTTGGCACCGCTGCTAAATTTAATCCGTAGTCCCCAAACAATAAAACAATTGACATAAAAAGTCCATAAAGACAGAGGACCGATAGATAACAAAATAAATAGAATTATATGAATGCAGGAGGATTCTTGTGATTGACTGCACCAGCTATGTCGGGTCCATATATTGCCGTTTACCACTGTTGGTATTTTGTTGAGAGAACTGAAGTACGGGACACAGAAGTAAGCCTTACACAGGAGAATGACACCTATCCTCAATGCAGAAATACATAACATCAAGGTGGTTTACAGTAATGCTGAAAGTTTTATGTGCTTATAATGTGTTTTGGCTGTGGTGAGGAGAGTTCTTTCTTTACCCCGCAAAGGTTCAAGTGGCCCATTCCGTTTTTTTTCCTCTCACGTGGCACAGATCGGATGTGTGACATGAACGTGTAAACGTGACAAATACAGTCAGATCGGATTCAGGCCTCCGTTATATGTGGAAATAAATCAGATACAAATTGGATCTGCCAATACATCGGCAGCCTAAACAGACAAATTGGATCTTTCCTGGCAATGCGTGTCATACATCATCAATATTAATTTCCGTGCCCACACATTTCGCTGAACCTCTGTAACCTGTGATTGACACGTGGGGCTGACCTGGACTACCGTGGCCAGCTGTGGCCAGCTGTGGTCACATTATTACATACGTGTTATATTTTCGTGATGTCCGCATGTCTGTTTTTTATTTTTCATCACTACAGTAGCTCTTGCTTTCATAAAACATTCATTTATATGTGAGGGTAAGAGGGAGTGTGAAAGAAGAGCGCAAGTGCACGATTTCACGTTTTCCTACTGGCAAAAACTGAAACAAGACGATTAGAAACCAAGAGAGGAAAAACAATGTACTCATCTGTGTCGGAGTGGCTTTTTCTGCACAATTGTCACTGTCACTACACATCTCACAGCACGTCCGCTCCACACAGCAACTTTACAAACTTTATTTTATTTACTTTGTAAACAGTGACGTGTTGGATATAAACTCTGAGCACCAGACTCACCTTGTTTTATAATTATTATAATGTGACAATCTCCCATCTTTAAAAAAAAATTGTAAAACTATTCAGCGTATTGTTTCACGCGAGCAAAGCATGGTGTAAGTGCAGATATCAGATCAGGGTCACTTCTGATAGGCTGTCTTTACACATTCATACACACATTCTAAGTCTGAGTCTGACCTGAGAAAAAGTCTCCTCTACTGGCAAAACACTGGAGGGTGAGGTGAGAGATGACGCACTGAGACGGACTAAATAAAATGGTGAGAGGACAAAAGAGACACAACAGAGGGTGAAGCACATGTCAGTCACGAAACAAACGAACAACAACAACAAAAAAACAGACAGTAACACCAGTTTAAAAAGCAGCGAGGAGAAGGACAGAGCAGCAGTGGTGAAGACCTGCTGGTGAAGGTTTCAAAGTCCCTGCTCTCAAAAGAAAGCAAATTAATGACACAAGAGGCTTCCAGCCTAATAAATGAGAGGAAGCAGGAGCAGCAGCCAGAGCACGAGTGTAGCATGATAGAGGTGGACCATGCTGAAGATAGGCAGTCTGACACTGTCTCACAATTATCTGCTAAATCACAGCAGGAGCAGATTGAATAGATCCTGCAAATAAAAAAAATATGAAAAAAAAGTTCTACCTTCACAGAAATTACGTTTCTTGTCAGATCACAGACAAAGATAAGGAAGTTCCACTGACCAGGAAGTCTAGATACTCCAGATCGAAACAAGGATGTAATGATGAATGTCTCCTATCATGTGTTGGTCCTCACTTCATAGATCATGTGTGATTTCAGAGTGTGCTTGAACTTGTTAAATTCGGGACAATTACAGTATATGATGATGGTTCAAGAAATGTACAGTGACACTAAACTGTGTAGAGGTGGTAACGGGGTGTGGGTTTTGTTCTGAGTCATCTGCGTACAGTAGGAAGAATCATGCAAGAGGAAGTTGTGCTGCTCTTCTTCTTTAATAACGTTCTGCCAAAGTCTGCAGTGAAGGAAATAATGAAGGGGACACATACTGTACAGGATTACTACTGTTGGTAGTTTTGTTTTGTTTTAATGAACCCAAGTGTGGTTTTGAATCAATGTGGTCAGGAAGTTGTTTTTTTTGGGCGGGGGTTTGAACTGCACAGAACAATCAGCTGGAGCGAAATCATATTGAACCTCATGCTGCTTTTAAAATGTGCAGTGAAGCAGCTGGTGCAGGTTCACAGGTTAACTGGCATATGGAGATTAATGCATGACAAATACAGATGGAGATTTTTCTGCTTTTATGAACTGATTAGATATTTGGAGCTACTGTATTTAAAGGGTGAAGAATATCATGTATGGCGGTTTTTTTTCTTTTTTAGATCGTTCTATGATGTCTTGGTGTTTTCAGCACTGAGGAAAACAGTTTTTGCCCCGTGACAGTAAAGTGTACAATGTTATTTAGTTTGTTTACGTCAGTTGATATTTGTGCAGTAGCAGACACAGCCTGAAATAGTTGGCTTTAACTTTTCTCACAGGGCTTGAGAACATGTTTACACATACAGTTTTTCTCCCACTATATTTAGGAGCAGAGGTGTGACATCTAAGTGTTATATTGCAGCCTGTTGGTTTGGGATGCTTATGACTGTGTGTGTTTTTTTTAAATATTTTCTTGTGGAGAGAGATTGTTTTCTAAAAGAATTAACTAAGAATGAGACGTTGTTATAAGATTATTTTACTTCCTTTTGCTGATCTGGGCCTTAAAAATAGACCAGACTGGACTGACGAGACTATTGCTGGGCTATAATACTCCTGCATCTGCAGACTTGTTCATGATGAATGGGAATGCTGTGTGTTCAAGCTCTGAACAAGAGAAGGGACACCGTGTGAAGAGAGGGACTAAACGTGCAGGGTGACTCTAAACCAGTGTGGGGGCTGTTCTGTGAAACAAGAGATCCACACTAGACAATCCTTGGGAGCACTGCCTGTCAACAGCTTTGTTTCTAGGATCAATCCCATTAAATGACTTTTCCTCCAGGAACTAGAAAAAAAGTTCTACTGTTTCCTCGACTGTAAAGGACTCTTTCGATTTTAGACAGTAAAATTGTTCTTGAATGGGCTCTATGCACACAGCTTCACTACTTCCTGAATTTAAGGCAGTTCTTTATTTCCTGTCTTACTGTACATTATTGGACAAACTGATTAATCCAGATGTGTCTGAGTAGTCAGTGGTCAGGCACACCTGGATTAATCAGTTTGTCCAATAATGTAAGACAGGAAATAAAGAACTGCCTTAAATTCAGGAAGTAGTGAAGCTGTGTGCATAGAGTCCATTAGGAAAAGTTGGTGTGAAAGTTTTACTTTGGGTGTTGGCTCAAAAAGGAGGAAGCAAAGAAGTTGAGAGGCCAAACTGCCGTGTTTTCATAAAAGCTAGGAAAAGGCTCAAGGTTATTAACCCTGAGCCAGATGGAGGTTTCAGGAGAGGAGCTGCTGTCGGGGCTGAAGTTGTTGGTGACAGCCGAAGAAGGTAGATTTCAGATTCTACTCATGAACGTTGTTAATGAATTTCTGTCTAAGTGGTGCTTCACTAAGCTGTCTGTGCTGTTGGTGAGGGGCTCCTGAGCTTTAAATCTGTGTTTTTATGAGATTCTTAAATCTTTTTTTTTATCTGTGCTTAATCTGATAATTATGTTGAGGTTGTTCTTCCTTATCCCTTTTCTACTGCTCTCCTCCGACTCTTCTCACCTTTTTTGGGGGTTTTTCATCAGGCAAAACTTGTGGTACCTGGTTTTCTTTTGGCATCAGCACCCCTGTGGTTCAGACAGTGATGTAAAACACTGCAGACTACTGATCAGCATCCCTGCGTCATCATTGTGGAAGATGGGGAATTTACAACCGTGACATTTTTTTAAACAGTGATGTGACTTTAGTCTGTTGATTATCTTTCTGCCCCTCCAAAACAACGGTCAACAGAAGAGGAGAACAGACATCTCCTCTCTCTTTAGTATATCGCATATGCTCAGTATCCTCCATTATCGTTGCCATGATAGCTTCTTGTATTGTTGCTATGGTTGCAATGCTGTATTGAGGGGGGAAAAGAGACCTCTACTTCACGGTGCCATGCAATGGAAAAATGCTGTTATTCAAAAAAAAAAAAAAAAATCTCTATCTCCCTGTCTGTATACATCCCACCTTTCTCATCCTGTCATCCTTTGCTATCAGTTTGGAGGAAGAAATAGATTGTCTCCTTGCTCTTGCAATCAATTTGTGTCAGCTCACAGGTTTCTCTCTGGGGCACTTGGTATTCACAAAATGAAATAATGGACCACCATAAATTTTGTAGAGAGGCGCTGTCTGTTCCACTTATGTTTAGGGAGATCACTGCAAGATAACTCTTGACAGCATCTACGATACAGGGCTCAACAGTGCGAGCATTTCACTTGCAGTAACGACTAAAACCAGATGTGTGTGAACTGTAAAATGCATTGAGGAGCACACTTGTGAATAAAAAAGTATTTTAGTCTTTTATTAGAATCACGTCTTAACAGCTTTTTTTTTTTTTGTTCAACATAAAGGTTAATAACAACAATGATGGTGATGTTATTAACCTTTGAAGCCTGCGCTGCAGTAACGTAGTGGAGGACTAGACGCTCCTCTGTTCACAGCCAAATTGCTGGAGTCTGCCAGTTGGAAGCTATGGAAAATAACCTGGGTAACACTTTGAGCCTCTAATCTCTGTGACTCTCTGCATGCATGTCGGTCACATGTGGCACAACCCACCACCATCAAAAGTAAATTAGTCTAAGGGGGGAAACTGTCATTTTGAGTATAAATGGACAGAGTAGACTTTTTCTTTTTGGCATTTAGACCTAAGAAGAGCTACTTAATTATAGAGGTGTTCATGCCTCTTATACACTCTAAGCAGCTTAAAATATGAATAATTGCATTATTATCAAATGAGTTGTCTCAAGCAGAAATAATTTAAAAACCCAGTGTGTACTTTTTGTACATGTGTTTTTACATATCGGCCTTGTGTCTTTCATGAGGCTATTAAGAAAACATTGTGATGATTAATGTATCACACCCTCACTACTTGTTCTCTGATATATACTGATCATTTTACCTGGAGATCAATGAGCATTTCCTGCTCATCAGTTAACTGCCATCACAACTGTCTCAGCATCCCATGATAGTTCCTCTTGTTCTTAACAAACTACCTCATGCTGTGGTATTTCAGAGTCAGAGTACCCTAAATATAGCAGTTTTTCATCTTTTACCCCAAGGCAGAAATACAGCATCCAGGTAGACGCATAGCCGTATATTCACTTAGTCATTGAAATTCATGAGCAGAGGGATAAAAAACAAGGCTAATTTTTCAAGAGCAGGTTCACAAGCACCAGACCATTTGTAAAACCTGTTCAGATGAATACACATGAAATAAATGTTAACTCTGCTGACAGGCTATTAATAAAAGGCCTCAGTGTTTGATTTAGAGGCGAGGCGAGGCTGTGTGCAGGAGAGGTGGGGATTCTATAAGTGGGCACGGGGAGAAGAAGAAGGAGCCTTATCTCAGGTTAACTGATATCTTTTGGACTTTTTGACTCCCTCAGGTTGATTTGGACTTCTCTTTATCGCGATCCGTGCATGGTAAAAGGATTAGCCAGCCAATCCTGGATCAGTGAAACAATGCTATACTGGTGACAACTGGATCGATTATAGCCTCAAATGACTTATTAAGATGTACCAGATCTGTCTGGCTGGGAACTAAATTAGATTACCTGTGAGAGTAAAATGGTTTCTAGATGAGGTGAGGTGGTGGGACCTGTACATCTTGTCATACACACACAATCCATTCATTTGGATGATTTTATAGTGTTGTGTTTTTTTTACTGTGTAGACATTGACAGCAGACCTTTTCAAACACCATACTTACTATAGTTGGAAAAAACAGGTGTTACTCATGGCAATAATGATGGCTATGCTTTGCTCCAGTGTCACTATAAGTCAGGACAGTGTAAGAGCGCCAGGACCCTGAGGAGCTAATTAAAATTCAGCTCTCGCTGTGTTTCATGTACACCTGTGTTCTCCTAGTTTGACCTGTCAGTAAAAAGGCCTAATTGAGGAAACTGAGCTGGTTGATCACATAGTTGACATTCATATCGGTTTGAATAGTGCGCATGCGTAGTTATGTAGTTCAATTCTCATCTTGTTCATTGGGACCTGTGCATGAGGCAGTAACAAAGACGGTTTAGAAACGAGACGCCACATGACGAGTCAGTTTCCTGTATCTGTGTCAGGTTGGTTTGGCAACACCCTGCCCCTTTAGGAAACCAGCGGCAGCTTCTTAATCTATTGCCTCCGATGGGAGAAGTGAATGTGAGCACAGATGATGGTCGATTCTTTCTCCCAATAGTCACCTTAGTAAATATTGGACTAATTTTTCACAAGCCACAACTCTGAACATCAAATCAGGAGAAAATGAACTTTTTTCAAGACCTGTGTTTGTCTCAACAACACACTGTCGCAAAATTTGGCACAGATCTCCTAGGTAACGTCAACTAACGTTCGCGAACGTCCACACGTACTAATTTTCATGATGCTAAATATGACTGTGACAGATATTTACATGCACAGCTAACCCTAACTAATGTTGATGTAAGAAAATATGCCTGTTTAGGAGACAGGAAGTGTAGTGCACCATTGCATATATCATTGGCACATGAGCCATCTTGTCATAGAGCATCTTTACTAATAAGTCCTCTTGGTATTACTGTGCTCCTGCAGTTTATTTATATGTATAACAAGAAGTTCTGACACAGAAACTAGCAGGACATTCTTCCAGTGCAGGAATTAGTAAAGATGTGAAAGTAATAACTGGATTTATTAAATTCACATCTACTTTGGGTAAACATTGACTCCTAGGATGTTTAACCATGACTATGCTCTTTCTAATGCTCAGAAGAAATGATTACTTGATTTCATATTTAGTCACGATATTATACTTTAATTCATTTTTAGGGTGGATTTTTGACTGTGGGTCTTAATTTATAATGTGCGCTGTAAAAACTTCAGAGAGAGCTGAAGCAAAACTAATCAAGAGGAGGAAATACTATCCATTGAAAAGAGCCCATGGTGGTGCCAGCAATCAGCAGGTCTCAAACACAGGCTATTGAGGCAGTGTTGATGCTTGGAGCTATTGGTTTAGCAAGCAGGGAAAAAGGCTGATGTTTACCTCTTGCTGCCCCCAAACACTGCTCCGTGTAACCTGCTGTGTCTACTGTTTCCCCACCGACCTGAAAAAGCCAGTGTGCAGAATTACCCATCTGCTGGTCTTCAGGCGTGTAGTACAGCCCAGTATGTGAGATTAGGAGATCAAGGGAGTGCATGTCTTTCCTCACCCCGCCTGCGAGCTTGGTGTGCGTGTGTGTGTGTGTGTGTGTGTGTGTGTGTGTGTGTGTAGGCTGAGTGTGAGCCAGGTCAATGTGAAAATATCTGGTAATTTGCCATGAGGTCCATGAGAGTAAATGTGCAACATAATGAGAGAAACACAACTGAGGAATGAATCAAAATGGAGCACATTCATTTAAGAGTTATGCTACAATTTGTATTGTAATGATCCCCCGTTTCCCCCTGTTATTTAAGGGTAAACGTCATGTAAATAGCAGACCATGAAATTAATCTCCTAACATTACTGTACATACCCTGAAGGAGTAAGCAATGGGGGTGAAGTAATATGATGTACCACATTTCCATACAGGAGAGGTAGGAGGCAACTAGGAATTTAGTTGGAGGGAAGAATGAAGATATGTTCAAAGCCACGTGGAATATGCATAGCAATGCATTACACTGTCATGGTGGAGGGAGAGATTGCAGGCCCATTTTCACCAGGGAAATGTGCCAATTATTAGATAATGTTCAGAACAAGCCGTCATGGATTAAAGCTTTGCAAGACTCAGGATGCTCTTCAAATGAAGATAGTCTGATTAGCATGTAGTCAGCTTTTCCCCACTGCCACATGAAGTTTGAGGCTAAACGGATGATTTCAGTCCTATGTACGTACTGTAAGCTCTGTTTGCAGGTCCTGTACAAGGAATCCATCGCCAAAACTGAAGTATGTTGAAGTTCATGCATTTGGAGAAAATCATGCAAAATATACAGCAGAGGAAAAAGCACTTTGTAGTTGACTACTGACATGATTATTTATTTATATTTTTAATTTGTTCTATTGTGTTGCTCTATAATCCATTGATCTAGGGGTTTTAGACAAAAATGATTCAGTTTGATCTGTGGGTCATTTTACTACAAATACCAATATTTATCAGCTACGGTAAATTATTCTTGTGCACTTTCCCAGTGTCTTAAGTTATGTCCTCAGGCTTATACTGTAATGTCTGACCAACAATCCAAAACCCAAATGTATTCAGTTTAGTTTACTGATGAATGAATACTTGAACTTAATACCACAGAGTAAATGAAAGAGTCTGTTGCTACTGTATCAATAACATCATTCAAATTTCACTTGATAAACTTACGAATCAACAAATTGTTGCAAGTCCGGTAATTGATGAGGTATGGTGGCAGTATTTAGTTTATTGTGTGTAGGGTTTTACAGCATGGAGGGATATCTGTGATGTCGTCAGAAAAGCCTCACACTCGTAATAATAATTGAACAATAAATTGGATTTTTAGGTTTCAGTACTGTTATTACCCATCGACGATGAACCACATGTAGCATCAGTGAGGAGTGACCTATCACTGCTGGTTCGTCTGTGTGCTACAGTATGTTTGTCATATTATTTTCAAAGAGAAATATACCCAAGGGCTGTTTAATATCTCTGGTTTTATTATTTAGTTTTCTATGATAGTTTTCCTAACTGGCACAGAATAAATTGGACTTAGATTTTACTGCAGGTAAAACCTTATTTTAATTTAAACTTCATGTGATCATTTCACCATCATACTTTTTTCCTCCAATAAAGTGTATTTTTAATCACATTGCAGCCACAGGGTTGCAGCTACATGTATATACAGTAGCATAGATGTGTCATGAAGACAGTAAGTAATGTAATAAGAGCAAGACTATAAATCTTACACATAGTACTTGCCCATGTAAATAAACTGCAGTCGTTAACTGTACCCATTAGCTCTTAGTGATTTTTTTCAAGAAAAACAACATATTATTGATTTGTGCAACAGTTTTGTAATATCTATTATTCATTGATTTGTTGTTTAGTCCATAGAATACCTTAATGTGGTTAAACATTAATAAGATTTATATCAATCACCTTTTATTTTATTTTTTGTTGACCAATAAAACTCAATCAATGTTGAGAGGCAACCTTGTGATTGGCAGCGATATAGAGGGCTTCTGTCTCGTTTCAGCTTTCAGTGGAAGGAGCATAAAAAGAAAGGAGAAGAAGAGCAGCCAACATATGTGCTTTAAATCTCTTTTCCTCTGAAGTTAAAGGCCTTCTCTGTTTTTCATCATCACCTCCAAAAAGCAGGCCGATCATCTGACACCTGCGTCATCCCTGTCGTCACCTCAAATTCACACAGTTTTTTAAAATCTTTTTTTTTGTTTTGCTTTATGGTAGAGATTATGACAAACTCTAAATAAAATGATGTTCTTAGTGAATTCTGATTTAAGAAAACTGAGGTAAACAAGGACCCCAAGCTATTGTGAACTCCTGAGCTGCTGCAGTTTATCCGTCTTCTGATCCGCTGGTCCACCCACAGCGATTGTTGATCCTATTGCTACAGGGCCTGTCCTTTCACCATAATATTGTCAGGCGCCCATAAAAATGCCATTCTGCTAAATGAGATGCATTAGCCTTGTGGGGAACATACTCCTCATCAGCTCCCTTTTAAACGAGAGTGATTAACACATCTTCTTTAATAGTGCTTAAAGGAGAGGCTGCTTTCATTTTGGCCTGCAGTCAATTAGTCTCTCGGGAGATAATTCATCATTATCTTTAAGCAGTAAACTGTGGCTGTAATGACAATGATATTTCACAATTCTTAAAAAGAAAACGCTTTAGACTTTTGATGAGGTCTTTGTGTTAATGCATCAAATAGAGTGTTACATTGCACGCTTTCTAAAACGCTGTCACCACATCCCAGAATCATTGCCCTCTCACCATCACAAGAAAGTCATTATTCATCCTCTAAGCACCATGAACATCTGCATTAAGAGCCATGTGACTTATGTCAATAATTTTCAAGCAGTTTTGCTAAAGAAATGTCGACCTCAAGGCTGTAAAAACAAAGTAAGGGAACCGAGTTTCTGAGTCGCATCACGTTTTGTGTTTGAGGGGGGAATGGTAAAGTTTTACTTCAGTGCTTATTTTGTTTAAAAAAAAACAAAACAAAAAACAACAACATTTGGGTCACTGGATCGTTTATAGTAGTATAAGCAGTTGTAGAATCTGGCAGAAGAAGCTGTTCTTGAGGATGCCTTCCAAATAAATAAGGAAAGCATGAAATACATTTTGTGGAAAAAACCTTCAAACAATGAGAAGTCATCTCTGCTCGAGTCCCAAATAAGCATCAAACCAGATACAGTACTGTAGGAAATCCCCTGACAATGGAGTAAACCACAGGCCGGTGGTGTACATGCACAGGCTTATGCGAGGACATAAACATGTTCTTGTGTCTGAATTGTTCTCTCAGCCAGCATGGCACATTTTTAAATGAACATTTTAACATCTTTGTACATTCACTGCGACAGCATAATGCCTGGGTATACTGGTACAGAGACACTGAAGCAAAAAAAAAGTGTAGCAATACTCACGAAGGTATGAAAGAGTCCCAACTAATCTGACTTGATGTCTAAAGGCACCAGATGGATGTGAACAGCTGGAAATACAATATGAGAGCTTATGACAATGAAAGATTCACTGGACAAATGCCACCAGCACATTTAACGGAAATCTACCTCTGTCATGGCAGTAAGTTTTTAAAAATATTTTAAATGATCCTCTGCAGTGTAACTCTCATGAAGGTCCAAATACCAGCATCAGAAAACTACAATCAACTCCACACGTATTGTCTGCAATGTCACATCATTTGTGTTGTATAAATAATTTTGAATTTTGACACCTCTAATCAGTTTCATGCCATGGTTGAAGAGTGCTGCTCCTCAACTGTACATAAAAATGTTAGCACCTTGTCTTTGTTTTTATAGAATAATGTTCTTGTAATGCAATTATGAATGACAGTGATGATTGGTGCTGCACAGAACAAGACTTGAAGACACCAGTGATGGGCTTAAATTAAAACGCCAAGTTTTTAAAATCTCATTTAGCTCTTACTAAATCAAATATTTTTCGTAGAAGAATGGAACAAAAAGAGACATTGTCTGTCGTCATATTCAAAGCGTTTTACCAATAATGAGCATTTGTGTAAAATAATACTTTTGTGTGGAAAAAAGCTAGTGGTAATGCTTCAGAAGAGAAGTAATTTGCTGTCAAACTGTTGGCATTTTGGTAGATGCATGATGTGAAACGCATAGCCACGACACATTACATGTGACTGGACTTGTGCAATCACATTTATTTGCTTTGTCTCATTCAGTTGTCGTCATCATCAAGATAATCAGTAAACAAAAAAGATATTGCAGACTATATTTGTGATTTGCCATCAGTACTCAAATTGACTTGTGCCGATAAATTCGAATGATGTTTACAAAACATAAATAAAAAGTGAATAAAGAGCCTTGCCATTGCAAACCACATTAGAGAAAGTGGTGTGAGGTTATTTTTCTATTTAGCTATTAGTAGTGGGACTAAATGTGAAACTTTCTGAGGATGATGGACATAGTCAGTGCAAAACAACAGACTTCATATTGTTACAGATTCATAGCTTGGCTTACGAAAAGTAGAGAGAGAAAGCAAGACAGAAGGAAAAACAAACAAAACAAAATAATACAAGTGGGTGCTGCTGGATAGAGATGGTTTTAAGGGGCTTGACAGAGAGCAGGCAGCATCCACAGGTGGAAGAGGTGTGCACTGTGCAGTAACAAGGAGAGGGAAGTTGTTTGGTTTATTTCTTTAGTTGTAGTCCAGTGATACAAGGGTGTTTTTGTTTGTTGGGTTTTGTATTGTTATCAGTGACACAGGGCTGCCCCTTACAGTGGTCATGCCCCACACACCCCTGGGAGGAGGATGAACACCAGGTGGCATTTTCCCTTCTTGCTCTTTATCTCTCTCTGTGTCTCATTTTCAGGTATTTCTTTCTTATCCAGGCTTTGATATTTTGTCTCTGCCAGTGGTGCCAGTGCCAGTTATTGTTTTATTGCTGTCGGTAGTTATTAGGGCAACAACAACGGTGGAAATCCAGCAAGTTTGAGAAATCTTCTGATATGATAGTTTGACCTGATGACCATTAATTGGAAGGACATTGGGGTCAATAACATAAGTAGCTTACCTCAAATACCATTCAAAGTATGTTTAAGAGCAATGTGGTCA
Source organism: Decapterus maruadsi (assembly GCA_030347415.2). Classification (NCBI taxonomy): domain Eukaryota; kingdom Metazoa; phylum Chordata; class Actinopteri; order Carangiformes; family Carangidae; genus Decapterus; species Decapterus maruadsi. Next base: position 13,035,516 of record CM064901.1, read on the forward strand.
TTAGTTGTTAAAGAAGAAGTAAGTGGTCCGGTCGTTTTCGCTAATGCTGCGTTCCAGGCAGGCTTTTGAAATCGTAAATTACAGCTTCAAGTCACAACTTACGACTTTGTAGCGTTCCAGGTAACCCACTCGTGTTTTTCCGACCTGTTTTACCGGTGAAAGTCACTATAACAGCCACTCGTAACTTCCGACCGGTGAACTCGTACCAGATCGAACTGGTACCACTTTCGGAAAATACGAGTTTCCTTGAACGCACCATAACAGTCCTCGTTCGCCACATTCACGGCGTTCCTTGGCTGCACACACAGCCCTGCATGCCGTTCTCTCTCCTCATTGGATAAAAACTGTAGGATACGATAAATGTTTTCTCCTCGGCTCAGAGCAGAGCAGAGTGACTGACAGACCCGTGTTTTGGTCCAAACACTCTATGTAAGTGATTGCTGTCGGAAGATATAACTATTTAAGACTTATATTAACACAAATATATCACTTACTTCTGCTTTAAATTCAATTTGAGAACAGATGAAAAAAATTGAACAATATGTCCTTAGAGTAAAATAAGTATTTTATTGTATTCAGGTTGGTCCATGAGAAGATTAGACTGCGGCTGTGGCAGTCCGCGTGTCGACGTGTCCTTGGGCAAGACACTGAACCCACACTTGCCCTCCGATGTAGCATCGGCTGTATGAATGTGTGTGAAAGGGTGAATGCGACCATTACATTGTAAAGCGCTTTGAGTAGTCTAAGTGACTAGAAAAGTGCTATATAGGCTAAGTGAAAGTCCATTTACTTTCACGTCTTCTGAATTTCAGTCGTACTGCTGGTGGAAGAAGCCTAATTGGTACTAATCACATAAAGCTCTGGAGTTACTGATATTGTGCAACAAACTGAACAAAATTATGAAATTATCTATTAAATGTGTAATGTGTGTTTTCATTTCTTTATTGTGATTCAAAGTGAGCGCTCAGATGCACTTTTAACCTTTTTTTTGTACCACTCAAAAAATCCTGAAGTACTGCACAGTGTAGTAACACAAGGAGATAATGAAAGCATCTCATGCTGCAGAGAAGAGAGCAAGAGGGAAAGAGAAGGAGCAGTGCATAGTCTCTGATATGGAAGACAGCTCATAGAGAAAAGCTGACATGTTGCTGTCTTCTCTCAAGACTTAAAACTCAGCGAGGCAGCGGGGGTCTGCTACTGGCTACTCTTCATCCAAACCATGTCAGTACAATACAGACAATATTCTCAGTTTTTGCAAGACGCTTTTGTGATTTGACTTATATTGCAAGAATTTATACAGGAGCTCCGAGATCGAGTCATCTCAACTTCTTACATGAGAATGATGTTTCTCTAAATCTAGTGATATTATAAAGCCAGGAGAGATGTCTTTACTCATTAGTCATGTGAATTTTATTATTCAATGCTCTTTTCTCTGACAGAGCAAAACTCACTTTTTGCTGTTATTGAAATAATAAAGTGTTACATCTCAACAGTCAGCAGGACTAAAGGGTAATGCAGTACCCTTTGGTCCTGTTAACATTTTTCTACATCTCCTGCTCTTTACGGATGCCAAAGTGAGTCTGTGATGTTTGTTTGAAATAATGAATAATACTCTATCAATACAAAGCAGTAGCTTCTGTTAAAGAGGCCGCATTTTGTGTTTTAATTTTTAATAGGTACATGTACTGTATTGATCTGTAGGTAAAATGCTGGTGCGTGTTCTGATGTTTCCATAGTCATCATCATCAATCATTTGAGCCACACATGTTGATCATAAGAGCTATTTTCAGTAGGTTGTTGTTGCTACACATTTGACAGCCAAATGTTATATTTTAGACACGGTTTGTGTAAATGGCTTAATTTAAATTGCCATTAAAATCCTTAGTTCTAAAATCTAAATGTTCTGGGAAAATGTAATATATTGACATTACTGTTTTTAACTACATTGCTACCTTGAACCCTGAAGCTCTGACTTTTATCTACATTGTGCTGGGAAATAGCCGTGGGTTGGATGTGCACAGACCAGTTTTAATGGGGTTTGTCTTTGTTGTGTAACTCCACAGAAGATCTTCTTTTGACCTGTCAGTTGCTTTTGTATTATTTTCTATAGCAGCCATATTCGAGTGTGTGCTCACACGAAATGAAGTCCACTCCACACTTATCTCTTTGTATTTGATGTTTCAGGGTATTTGTGAAACATGACTGTTTTCATCACCAACTCACATTATTTTCTGTTGTCGCCACTGCCTCGCTTCTTTGGTTCTACAGCTTCCTGATACATTTTTGTAATGCTTGTGCCCCGAAGCCGGATATAAGCCTCTGCAGAGAATGACTGGAGCTTTGAGGGCTTATCATGGAAGAGTAAGACATCTGATGTCTGTGTTTTGGTGGCACCACATGTGTGAAGTTACTGTTTTATCAAATGATTCTATTAAGTACTTCTTCACTTGTCCCTTGTGATTTGTAGGGATTTTACCGATAAGCTTGACACATACAGATGTTTTGTTTCATATTGCACAACACATGGCATCTAGCATAAAATATGAGGTTTTTGTAATTCAAGCCTTGGTATTGTATTAAAAGGTTTTGGTTAAAAGGTTAAATTGCATTTTATTGAATGTTTTCAAAGCAGAAAATGTTTATAATCTGAGAATTACAAAGCAAATACAAATAAACCAAGAGTCCACAGCCAGAATAATATGATTTTGTGTGTGTGTTTTAAGAGGTTGTGATTTAATAGGTTGGAGAGCAAAAATAAACGAGAGCAGAATAAAATGTTGAACTCTACAGCACCAAGTCAAAACCCAGTGTATATAGCTGGACTGTGTTGGAGGCTATATTTGCATTATGTCAAGTGTCAACCGGTTTTCAGCCTTTCCTCTTTTTCCTATGCTACTCTCTGCTCACAGACAATAATTTCATACAGATGAATTCACAATAAAAAATGATCTCATTTCCATGTTCTTTGTTTTGTTTGAACAAGGAAGAAATGGTGACCGAAATGCAGCCCATTAAGATGATATGTATTGTTAACCAGTTGACAATTACAAGCAACCATGCCATTGTCGAACGGGCTATACAAATACATTGCTTTGTTTGGCAAAAAAAAGAAAGATACATATGAGTAAAAGGCAGTGGTTGTTTTGTGATATGGACTAAATTATGTAAAGGTTGAAGCTCATTCACGTCAGTCACTACGTGGTACAGTATGCATAGAGAGGAGGGAGGGAAAGCCAGATGTTTTGCAGGGTACTGGCAACTGTCATCTTCGAAAGTAGCTTAGTTTAACAACAACAACAAAATTAGGCGCCTGAATATACTGTAAATATAGAAATAAAGATGCTCCAATGGGGAAACTCCAACACCCAGCTGGCTAAAAAAAACCCTGGCCTTATTTCTCAGTCAAATGACCTTACAGCAGTGACTAACGATGTAATTTGATCAGTCAGTCAGCGACAGTGTTAAGGTTGTGCTAGTTTTTGGACCCAAATGCAGAATAGACTGGGTCAAGGCAAAGAGATTTATCGTAACAAGTAACTGGGTAAAGCTGGCGACTGAAGAATGGTGGTAGCTGACTGAGGGTGGTGTGAAACAAGGATGAAGCAGTGAGCGCTGTGGAGACTGGCTGCAGGCTGCTGCTGCTGTGATCGTGGACATGGAGGGAGAGATCTTAGCAATAACTCAGACACAAGTTGTTAGAAAGAGGAGAGATGTTAATCTTTAGGGAAGACCACAGAGGTGACTGAGCAGCCTGGCGGTGAATGGAGACTCGGCTTTGCTATTTGGACCGGGGTCTTGATGAGGTGATGAGCAGCAGGTGTGGAGAGGACCCTGGAGCGGAGAAACACAAGGAAATAGACTAAAGTTTCGGCAGAGCTGTAATGTTTATAGTGCTGGTCCCTCCATTGTGTTCCAGCAAAAAAAAAAAGAGTTATGGAATTTGAAAACATATTTGCTTATTCAGAAAACCAGTTTTTAACTTGCGCTGAAGCCCGCTGCCTCTGCTCACAGCCCTATACTTGCATGATAGTACCCCAAGGGAGGCCTGGCTTGATATGGGCGGTTGAAGTGAGAAGGAAAACTACAGTACAGGCCATTAGCTCTGGTACAAAGAAGTTGCCACCCACACATCATCACTTTAGGGCTGACAGTAGATTTTCTGGGAGAAAAAATACTCCAGAGATTTTTAGCATCAGTGTCTTAAGCTCCATAATGTCAGATGTAGCCGTGTATTGTATTTGCACTAGGTCTGTGTTGAGGCATTAAATTTGGCAGTGTAGCAGATTTAAAATGAGCCGCATGTGGGTGAAATGCTTTGACTGTCTCTCCAGTCTTGCTGAGACAGTGGCTTTGGATAAAAACTGTGTTTTTTTTAATTAATCACAACTTTTATTTAAACGATTCATATTTTTATACCAATATCACACCATTTATTTTTTGAATATAAACCGGCATCTCCAGTACACACTTTTTGTACAGTGGTTACTTGTTGTAGAGTAAGTGGTTCAGCAAAGGCCACATGACGTGTAAAATTTGGTCTTTCTGGAAATTGAGTTATTACAGCATGCTCAAAGAGCTGACTCAGGACTTTAAGATGACTGTTACCTTTTCAGTGCATCTTAAGATCGCAGAAATAAACTGATCTAAGCTCTGGTGTTTGCTGGAGATATCTCATTATCTCTGCTGCTATGAGATGTGAAGCTGTGGATGTTGACTGAACCGTTTGTGTCCCTGCTGGGGAGCTAATGGTAGCTAGCAGCTGTCTGCAGATATCAGGCTCATGTCTTGTGAGCACAAATGGTGCAGATGAATCAGGGAGCAGATCAGTTTCTGTCCTGTCTGTGCTCAAAGTGATCATTAAAGTGGAAGTTTGATTGTATTCATCTTTTTTTAAAATAAAGTGGTGCCGGTTTTTCATTTGGCACGTAGACCTAAAAATATATTGATGTAATTGTCTAGTTAAGCATCTGTTATTGATCAGAAGTTCTAAATTGGAAATGTGTTAACAATTAAGTCCATAATGTGCACTTTACACAGTTTTATATTCTAGGAAGTTGGCGAATATAGAATCGATTTAAGTTGTCAGAAAAGTAATTTGGTGTGAGAAACGTTTTCCAAACAACAGTTGAAAAGCACAAAGCTGAGCTAAATTCCCTGTAAAATCAGAACAAAGAGGCAGGATCACACATCAAGCTGGGCTCTTTCTTCTTTTGCATTGGTTTGTTTTTTATTTCTTTACCCTTTCCATTCCCTCTCTTATTCTCAGGAGCTGACGTGTGAGTTAGGCAGCAGCAATGTGAGTCACCCAGTGTCATGTCCTCAGCTCTCTGGTTCTCTCTTTTCCTTCATGTCACTCTCAGCAGCTCACTCTTTTCTTCCTGTGATGTCTGGGGCACGTAACTCCTACACAGACCTTCCTACCTGTCATCACCGGCAGACATTTGAAACATGTGGTTTTTACAGAGTAGCTCCGATGTTTGACTTTCCCAGCAACACTTAATTAATTTCAGCACTTGATATCACTTCAGGCCTCCTCCCCTGTCTCCCTGTGGCCACAGCGGACCGTTCATGGAGCCTTTTGTCATCCTAGTGTTGAGTCTCTATGTACCACAGCAGCCTCAGGCACATACGTCGCAGACCTGTTTCCAGGGGAATGTGTAAGAGTTTGTCGCAGTTGATTACCGCATCACCAACCCTGTCCTCACCTCAATGCAAAGCACCCAATGGGCTTTCACCCTCCTTTTTCAACTCACTGGGTGGTCTGCAGCACTGAAATGTCTAACTTGGTGGAAATGACTCTTCAAGGGCTGAGAAAGCCCTTAGAGATGATGCCTTTTTTCTTTCATGAGAATTCCTCCTGTCAGTGTCACAGTTAGTCAGAGAGCAGAGAATAGCTATAAGGTCTGAAACACACAGAGCTGTCACCTTCAAAGGCAAAGTGTTTCTGAGCATCCATCCAAACCTATACCGACCACCCTGCCTTGAGAGGGAGGACCATGATGAGCCGATTTGAGATTATGTCCTGCTTCAGCATTTACATGTAAATCTATTCAAGTACAAAATCACAGAATTTGTTTTGTTACATTTGTTTTCATCACCAATTTTGATCTTTGTAGATGTTACGGAATTAAAAAGACAAAGAAACCTCTATTCTCAATTCTTGTTATTTTTAAATATTTGAGTTGAAAAAAAGACTCCAGTCTTTTTGTATAGTTATTTCTGCCTTAACATATATTCTCTCTGTGTCTTTTTTACTTTTTCATCTTCATCTATAATAAAAAAAAAAATCTAGTGCAGCTTGAGAGTACTGGGGGAAATTGTACTTTTTTGAGAATTAGCTCGATACATTTCAGGCGGGGCCACTATGTTTCGGTTTTAATCCTTAGACAATTAATTTTATGTTTACAACATGTGATGAGGGCTACAGTAATGTATTGTTAAAACCTTCTCTCAAATTAAGTTACGTATATTGCAATAACTTCGAAAGGGCTCGCCATAGTGTCAACAGGTTACCTATGATGATGTTTTATTCTTGTTTCATTGAGTTCATTTTAACATCCAACACCAAAAGCTTCATGATCGCCTGCAGGCGTTCTGATAGCTGGCGTTGCTCTGCCTGCCAGCTCTAGCAGGCACATGCAGAAGGCGGCCAAAGGGGCAGGGCTTTCAAGCTGTCTTTTTTCTTGATGTCTCGATAAATAAACACAGACACATGATATCGCTCTGGGATACCGAAGACCCCAATAATTTGTTTTTCTTCCATCTTCGTCTTCTCCATGAGACTCCCGGTCTGCAACTGGCTGTTGCTTTGGTGGCATCGCCGCTCATTTGCAAAAAGTTGAGCTTCTCTCAACTTCAAACTGACGCTCTGGCTGCTGGCATGACGCCGCTCACTTCTGCAGACGCGCCAGACATCCTTCGTCGCAAGCATTCACTGAAAATGGACGGCTGCCAGTTGCTGATGATGGTCATGAAGCATTTGGTGTGAGTGCATATAGTAACTCTTGCAATGATTTCTTCATTTGGCAACCTCAGTGTTGAAAAAGTTGGCTGGGAGGCATTGTTAATGTTTGCCAAAAAATCATTGGCATCAACTTTAATAATCTAAACTATGTCTATCAATTTAGAGCCACTCAGAAGGCAAAGGTCATTTTAGTAGACCCTGACCACCCGCTCCACCTGCAGGAAAGAGATACAGTACATTTCCTGTTTTCTGTTAAGTTTCTCCAGCTATTCAAAACAGGTTTAGGATTGTTGTTGTTGCTGTTCTACGTTTTATAACACAATGTCCACTCTGATGATGATATTGTATGGGTTGTATTCTACTGCTATTGCAAACCAAGTGCCCCTTTTGGACAAGAAAACTTTCCAAACTTAATATACAGGTATGACAAATTTTATATTCAATTTTTTTCCATCACATCAAACTCTGTTGCTCCCCAACCATCCATTAATTCAAAAAATTCGATTTAATTTCTCGTTATCCAGCTGATAAGCATTAAGCGATCCTTATCCAAACAAGTGTCCCATCTTCATGTTCACACCATCGGCCAGGAAGCCACTAACTAATATGTTTATTAAACCACATGCAAAATGAATGCAGCAGTACTAAATGAAAAAGAAAACTATGAAATATAAATGGCACATTAAATTAAGCTTTCCTGCACACAATTAAAGGCCTTCAATGAAATCCTAGGTTCATACTGTAGGTACAGTCGTTAAATGCTTCTAACCATATTAAACATCTGTCATTGAGTTGTGCCTGCAGTCCAGTTAGCCAGGTTAACCACCTGTAATACTGTAATAATCAGTGTTTCCCATACATTCATTTATTCATGGCGGCCCGCCACAAATAAATTACGTCTGCCACAAATACATTTTTCTGCTTTTGGTTCGACCAATGCAATATCGTTTTGTTCATTCATCAACGCATAATGCTCTTTCTCCGTTATTGTCGTTCACACACAGAGAAGCAAGTATGGGGTAAAAGTGTTACGATCGCAACCCCCCCAACTCCCACCCCCACCCCCCGTCAGACGGTCCGATCCCCCACCACAGCCTCCTTACAAACCTGTGGGGAACACTGATAATATTGGGTTAAGGTGTGGTAAATACAGTAGGTGAGCCCCAACATAAAATAGAGCAGTTTTAGCCTTAGTAACAGGAATCGGTCTTGACAGTAAGTAGTTTTTGTGTACTTTTTCTGTTTGGTGGGTGTAAATTATCACAAACAAAGGATGTTGGCTCAATCAGCTCTTCTAGTTTGCATGTTTTTATTGTTAATATTTAGCTATACTTTAGCCTCATTGTTTTTGTACGTTGGTCCACATATTTTCAAGTGTTCCCAAACAGACATAAATAGAAACACACAAGGCAAATGTATACACTACAGTACATTCCCTGCACAAGAGCCAGTATATTGACGCAGATTGCTATAGCGAATAATGTGGAAAAACTAAAGACGGCCGTATATATTTCTTTGTTTCAGCATTGAACTTAGAAGAAAGGGGTCTCCGGTGGGATGCTAATGTTCCTCTGTCTGCTGCATTTGAAAGGGAGGAAGTTGTTTACCAACACATTAGCCATACACATTGGATAAACAGATACTATAGGGGCTCTGTTAGTGTAAATTTGTCTTTCTATTCCCTGGTGGCTTAAAAGAAACCAATGACTTCAAAGCTTCAGCGGAGGGCTTTGCAATGGTGATGTTGATACATTTATTTGCTGAGAGGGTAATGTAGAACAGCCTCTCAACCTTTGTCGTACACAATGTTTGACAAATGATAGATGGGCTGAAATGCATTTACACAAATTAGGACTTCAGTCGTGCCTAAGTACTGAACACCATGAGGACTCACAGTAAATTTAGTCTTCCTCTGTAACTTGATTTTTAAACTTTTCTTTCATTTTTGAAAGAAAAGTCTCATAACCACAACTGTGACATTCAAAACCCTAGAAGTGTTGATGATTATGTTCCCTCTGCTGTAATCGCACCCTTCGGACCTTTATAGAAAATGTTCTTCTTACATTCATTGTTGAATCTCCTATAATAGCCTCCTCTATTAAAGGCCATTGTTTTTATGCCTCTGCGTCAACAACAGCTGGGACCACAGGGATTATGTTTTCATGTTGTCGTGCTGTCTGTCCCATTCCTGTTGACACGATATCTCAGGAAACCCTTGAGGAAATTTCTTCAAATTTGGCACAAACGTTCACAAAAGGTCACTGTAACCTTACAAACAGGTTTCTTTCCCCAAAGTGCAAGGATCTATAGACTAATTATGACAAAATACATGTAATAGCATTTATCTAAGTCCTCAAAGTCTTCATTATACATATCAGGACTCTGGACAGATGTGGAAGTTAATTGTAACTTAACAATAACTGAAGTGGTAAAACATATTTTTTATAGTGAATAAATATCTAATTACAATTAATTATCATGTAGGCATTTTTCAGAAGCAAGCAGCTGGTTTAACAGTGGGTACTCCCTTTGAAAAATCTGCCTTTTCAAAGTTTTATCAACATTGAACCTCAGTATGTACAGTGGAAAATGTTTGGCATAAATCCTGATAATATTCTGTCACTTGAATTTCCACTTGAAGTGCCACCACTGCAGTCTGCCAGCCCCATTTAAGTGAAGCAGCTGGTGCCTTGCAAACAATCAATGAAAAGATGTGGCCAGCAGACTGCCACAAGGAACTAGCTAGCCATTTCATTAAGTTAAAAATCAGTGAACCTGGAAACTCTATCATCCACTGTGTGAAAAGCCAATTATTCTTAGTACACAGTACAATAATTCTTTATTACCATGCAACAGTCATATCTTCCTCAAGTGCTCTCACAATAATAGTTTTGCAAATGTTGCCAATCTGTTTTCCATCTGCTATCGATTGAAGTGCCATTTAGGCAGATAGAGTGTATTTTGCACAACGCATAAATATTGGTATAGTATTTAGCATGCTGTGCCCATTTTATATACTAGTGTTGAAAGATTGTGTGGGGCAATTCCTGCTCATGTGTGGTGTCTTTGTAATTATCAATTAGACTTTATTTCCCAGTAGAACAATAACCAACTCCCACATTGTGTGGTGAAAGACCCTGAAAGGCTACTGTAGAATAAAGCAGAATCTGAATAGTGTTGCTGCTGTGACACTCACACTGTGAGGGACAAATGACCAGCTCATGTATTATATGATTTTATAAGTTCATGCATTATATGTATGGGAGTTGATTTGAGGGTTACCAGTATTTTTTTCTGTTATACATGACCAAAGTTCCTTTCTTTAAAAACCCTGTATCTGTGTACGGTACATTCTGCTTGTACAACTACAATCAGACAGCTAAGGTTAATTAGATGACACTTGATATATGGTCTGGTCTCAGACCTCACTATGGTTCCTCATCTTTTTGCCCCATCATTCATGCTTTGCACAGACCTTAGCACCATTAAGCTGACCGAGACTCTCTTCTCTACTTTGAGGGGGTCCCTGAGGCGCTCTGAACGAAGCACAAACTCATCACTTTCTTTTCAATAAAAAGAGACCTGATATATAATGTCTGTCAACTATCAGTGCTGATTTTTTCTTTTTATGAGTGCACTGGATGGTTAGTTTTTGAAAATAATCAATGCTAAAATAATTGAAATGCAAAGATGCTCATACACCAGGGGAACTAGTTTGATTTAATCTATTTTGAGTGTTTCTCTTGTGATCAAATTTGTTAGTTTTCAGGCCAACATGACAAATAACAAAATAAAAATGCAGAACAGTAGGCTAATGGTACAGCTTTTATGTCAGTTGCCCCAGATACAGCGTAGAAAATAAGTACTAAACAAGATTTTTCTTAATTCTAATTGGGCAATTGACATCACCATTTCACCAGATGTCGGTAACAACCTAGTGATCCACACATAAACTAATTAAAACATATGTCCATGAATTAAGTTATGCGTAATAAAGTGAAATAACATTTAGTATTGAACACATGTGTTTGGAATGTAATCAGTGCAAATTAATGAGCTGGTTTAGTCCTGATGGTGTATAATAAGAATGTTTCCCATTATCAAGGTGTCACACAAGAAGCATCTCATTATGGAACCTTATGTTGAAAAACATACTGACAGCATAGGTTACAGTCGTTTTCTAAACTTCTGAAAGTACTGTTTGGTCCGTTATCCGAAAGGGAAGAGAACATCATTTCACCATAAACTGGCCATGACCAGGTGCACCTGCAAGATTTCTGACAGCGTCAAAAGAATATTCAGAAGAGTTGTCCAAGAGCCAGGGACAAGTTGGCCAAGTACAGTTGTTTTTGGATGGATCCTATGCATGCTTACTAGGCCTGCACAATATCAGCGCAATGTGCACTGTTCACAATGACGATATGACTTGCGATAAATAAGCAAATCTTCAGGTGTGCTTATGCAGTTCCTGTGTCTTTCTGAAAACGACTCAGTACGCTGCTGTAGCACACACACCAGGCCTGTAGTGGCACTGTAACACAGAGTGGTAGAGTATTAAAGCAAACAGACCTCTGGTATCGGAATAGTGTCGGTATATATCCAAATGTGGCTTGGTGCATGATCCCTAATTTTAATCAGTTAACAGTTAATAATCGGTTAATGAGTGTCAGTTAACGGTCAGGGAAAAAAAATTAAAATTTGTGTCCCTAAAATGTATCGCATTTCAGGTGACCTTTTGCGATGTGTGTCTTGTGCACCTTCACCTCACAATTACAGTGAAAATACAATTAATCGTGCAGTCCTAATGAGTGCCATGCAAGACTGTTGACGAATTCAATACTTAACTTCTCTGTTGCAGTCTATAAAAAAAAAAACATGTCGGTAAATGAGGAGAAGATTAATTTTCATCTGGGCTTAGTTTGGGGGGCAAAGAAGCTCTGCATAGTCTGCAGATTTTATGCTATAGACCACTTCAAATGAAAACATCCTAAATGTACATTGACAGAATGGTACTCAGCAAATTTGTCTCATACAGTCTGCCATAAATCTGTATTTTTAATCAATGAATATGTTTCCAAATGCCAATTTAGGCAATATAGTTGTGTAAATTTTTCCAGTTTATCATTTTAAGAGGATGACAGGAACACTGACAGGAAAGTTTTGCTCCTAATTATGCAGTGTTTACTCTAGTGGCTGTCTACTTAAATGGGCCTAAATAAAGATGTGTTTCCCAGCTTGACGAAATATACACACAAAGCTGTCCATACCAATACAAATCATAGATGGCCCCTTTTATTGGCTGTAACACTTTTAATTATATCAAAAGTCAATATGGGAATATTTTTGGTTTTATTTTTTATTACAGTAGAGCCTTTGGTTATTTATGTGTTCATCATTGTTTGCTGATTGTTTTATTCAGTTTATCTCTGAATACCATTTCATAACTGCGTCCCTCAGGAGATGTTTGTTGTGTTGAGAATCTAACGTAACACAAAAGCCCTTCTGGACAGACAACAGTTTCTGTTGTCTACTACTGTTACTGCTAACCTTCAGTGGCTCAATACTCGGCTGTCTCAGCTGGCAGTGGCTGTGGTCCAGTGCAAGCAGCATCAGGCTCAGCTGCTGCCTCATTTTGTTTCTTTTCTGTGGTGGTTTACAGCACACTTTGACTTGACGATGTCATTCTCCAATGACACACTGAGAAGTCATTTTGTGGTTGATTAAAATGCAGTTCTGTACACCAAGAGCCATATATGTCATTGGTTTCCCTGAGGTGATGAGGGGGAAATTAACCCCACCGTATTTCAGTTGAGCTCCTGTAGGAGTTCTCCCACTGTTTACTGATGTCGGAGGAAAGGCAGAGGTATCTCAAACTGCTCAAAAATATTACATTTTACAGAGAGACTAGCTTTCTGGCCTAATACATAAAAAGTGAGTTAACATTTAAGAAGTTTTCCTCTAACAAAGAAGAACAGGTACTTCTGTAAGACAAAATTGGACCACTCTAGTTTTGCACTAATAATCTTCAGTTGTGAATGAAGCCGTTCTGCTTCAGCTGTGTGTTACTCACTGAAGTCAATAAATCAAAGTTTGCTGACAGGAGCCAGGCAGAGGGGGACGCAGGACACCTCACCCTGATCAGAGGCAGCGTATCTGCAGACTTCTGCAGGGCAGGAGGTCCAACTTGTGTTATACCTACTGTACAGTAATAGTGTGTGTCTCTATGTTTGATACCATTTGTTAAATGAAGTGCCAACAAATTTATTGTTATACAATGGGGCTGAAACATGAGCCCTTTCAGTCACAATAAAATGTTACAAAGTTGGGCCAAATGAGACACAATGGTGTAACATCATTATTGCCTAGACATACAGTATTTTAAGGGTCCCCTATAGACAACCAAGCAGAGGAATATGAGCCTGGAGAGACTTATGGCAGCTGGGAGGATCAGGAGTGTTGCCATATGTAAACTCCTCTTTGCTAATGTTTACAATTACAGTGGTAGCAAATTGGAGAATGGTGGCCAGTTTGCATATCAAACAATGCTGAGGAGGAACTCTGGCTTTGGTGCACTGGGATGTGTTTACTAAGCAAACAACAGTTTAATTGGGAAAATAATTTTCCAGCTGCTGTGAATTTGAGGCTGAGAGTGGGTGTGTGTGTATGTATGTGTGCCTTTACAGTAATCAGTACCAAACTCCTGAATAATTAAAACCAGCCAAGGGGAAATTAATGGACCTAGCTTGTTACTGGGCTCCATCACGATAAGACCAGCGACCACACAGCCTCTTAAACAGATGTATCTGGATTCACTGTTTGTGACAGTTGCCATTCTGTGTTCTGATGCCTAATTGATCCTCGTGGAGACTGCCTGCAGAGAGAGCTCCTCACAAAGTGCAGGAACTGTAGAACTATTGACAAAATGTTGGGGAGATTCAGATGGAAGTACACATACTATTGAGCAGGAAAGGCTTCCTTCGGGCAATGTTGATCCTCGATCAATGCCATGGTATGGGTTGGAATGAATAGGATGCAGCCTCACACTTCCCAAATGCCTGTGTTCATTAGAAAATGTAGCTTTGACATGTCTGCCCGAAATGTAGATCGACACTGAGGGGAAGACTGTGTAGGTAAAAGCACTAATGAATGTATGCTATTGAATAGTGCTGTTGCATTCTTTTATTGTGTGTATGTGGGAGAGTTGCTAACTAAAAAAGGAAAGACATCCAGTACAAGAAAGCTTGGAAGGGCAGAAAAAGCTACAGTATCCTCCGATTCAATATGTAGATGCCCCCAAAGGACCTGCACCATTTCCTTTTTAAATACTTAGCTAGCCCACTCATGCTTACTAAGATAGAAAAAAAAACTGTTTATTCTTTCCCAAATCTGTCCTAACAGGTGCTTCCTCTCTACTTCCTCTTCCCCTCTGATCTTTTCTCTCCTGAGTTTCCCTTTGGCGGAGGAGCCATTAGAAAGTGGGCAGATGCACTTTGTCAAGGTGGCCATGCACTCCGCTACCCTTCGGGCTGAGTCTGGCTGAGCTGGACCTGCACAGTGTTGCTCTAACAGGAAAGCAAGGGCAGATGGAGAAGTGGAGGGAGATGAATAGATATCAGAGGAAGGAGACATTTGGTAATGAGAAAAAAATGAAAAGGACATAGATGGATAGGTGTGCTCAGCCCAAACTATTACTCTTGCGTGGCACATCAGTAGTTTTCCTCGTATATAAATTGAGAGCAGCTTGTGTTTGCATCAATTATAAAACGTAGTTACAGATAACCTTTGCCTTTATTTAAAAACAATTATCCTTCTGTTATCTCAGATGTTGTTATCCTTTAGGGAAATTAAATTAAAACAAATGTCCTTTACATTTCTGCTAAATTCTCAGAGATTAATTATACCCCTCTGTCAGTTGACCTATTTTGTTTATATAGCACAGAAACATTTTATCACTATGTGTCACATTTGTATATTTAACCGGAGTTGTAACAAATTCATCAAAATCAAAGGTGCTTTGTCTATAACATGCAAGATGCTGGTGCTGTATATTTTTCCAATAATTGTCTTGTGAACATCTCCCTTTTGTAGTACTTTGGAAGAAGCTATAAATGTGTGATAGAAACTGCATGAGGCAGTGCTGAAACATGGTGTCCAGCCCCAAAGGAAAAGTTTCAATGACATATACAGCAGAATGACTAGCCGCCTCTCTGTCAGTGCCAGTTGTCAGAGCAATCAGGCACCCAGCTGGACTATCATTTGGTGCCACTGAGGTGGTTTCAAAAGTAATAGGATTTCTTGCCCCGCAGAAACACACCAGTCCTTCTGTGTGTGTTTGACCAAGAGGTATGAGAGGCATGAGGAAAGGAAGTCCAGGACAATGTGGGACTTTCACAGTTTTACTTCGAAATCATGTTTTATGGCTTTTTTCCTCTTTTCTTTCAATCACATTTTCCCCCACTGACATTCTTTTCGTTGTATGGATTACAAATGGAGACTCAAGAGCGTAACAGGTGCTGGTGTGACTGTGTCTCACTTGTCGTTCTCTTAATCTATTTCATTTGTGCATGAGCACACAGCTGAAGGACTTAACATTGTTAAGGTCCCCATAATAAAACAAGAATGCACAAACACACGCGGATACACATGCTCTTGGCATACAAAGCACAAATAAATTGCACAGTCATCCTTAAGGGAAATGCAATTTATTAACACTATATTACATAATAAAAGCCAGCCCGACTGACATCTATTAAAAAATTGCAGCTTGAAGGCATGCTCTGCCACACAGCATCAGTTGGGCAAATAATAGAAACAAGTTTGGACACACAGTGGGTGATATAGTGGTGAATGTGACCTGCATGCCAAGAGCAAAATTATACCTTCTTTTTTTTTAAAGCACAATCTTTGCCACTACGGCTGAGTCCTACAGGCAGAAACCCCGTGCAGTGTAGTAACCTTCTGCAAATTTATTGCTGAAAGAACTGTACCATGACAGAGAGGACGTGAATGGCAGCAAAAGGGTTTGTTAAAACAGCAATAAACAATCAAATACAGTACATTAGTGTTGAATAGACTGCATTGCTGTTTTGTGTTTAGTGAAGGCATCTTTAAAGTAAGTTCAGTCTTTTGATAATGGGAGATATTAATATACGATTTGGAAGTGTTTAATTACTGGATTTTTTTTTCTTTTGATCATAACATTGTCTTTGTTACCTTGTAGTGTATAATTTGCTAAATGATGCAATTTTTAAAAGATACTGTGACAGCAAAATAGCTGCAGGTAATTGTTAGGTGGATATGGTAAGCTCCTCATACACGGCCTGCTCTGGATAATTACTGAGATGCAATCAATCATTGTTACCCTTTTGAGCTGAATTAGACAGATCTTGATGTGCCTCATCACACAATCAATATGGTTACCAATTTATTTGAGGCAGTGGTGTCAACAATTGCCTGATGAATTAAATACATGACCTATTTTGATGTTAGGGTATCTGCACTTTTCTGAGACTAATGCCAGATAACAGGAAAGTGTTCAAACGTTCTCTGATATAAACGGAGGGCGACCTCAAACATGTGAGGTGTATCTGCTTTAATGCTGTGGGAATCCCTGGGTGATGTTGTGCCACTTGGAAAATGAAGACTTGGTGAACTAAGCGTTGCCTCCAGGAAGGGTCATGGATTGGTCATGTGTGTCGCTGTTTCTTTGAAGAGAGGTGATTGACTGCTGGTATGTGTAGCGGTATGTGTAAGCATCGCATCACAGTGTCCCCAGGGTGGTGGAGCTCGCTCACTGTGAAGCATCTCCATTGATGCTAAACTTAGATCTAAAACTCTGCCGATCTGCTTTATCGACTGGAGCCAGTTGAGGAGGGAAGGTGCCAAGTGGGGACACCCATTGGGAGGTGTACTGGGTGGTATACTGGTGACCCGCCTGAGGGGTCTTTCTTTATTGAGCTGGCATAAGGAGCCTCTGGGATTGTATTGTAGCTATGGGGAGAAACAAGAGGAAGCAGAGCATACCGCATATGGTATGTCTCTTGCTGCATGGATTGGAAACTTGTCTATCAAAAGCAAAAATGCTAGGGGGGCGCTGTTGAGCGATGAAGGAGTAAGACGTGTTAGCGCGAGCTCTGATAACTTTATCTTTATTAAAACACTAAACCTTCGAAAATCCGCTCTCGAGATCCTGGGAACGACGTAAGAAGATACATAAAAGTGCATGGTAAAGACCAACGTAAAGAAACCATGTCAAAAAAGGGAAGAAGTAGAAGAAACGACCAACAAGAAGCAGGCCCCGACCAACCCTGGGACCCGAGTGACACACCCCTACCTGAGGAGATGAGTGACGAGGCGGACCCACCTAACCGTGCAATACTAGCTGCCATCGCTAATCTCCGAAATGAAGTCACTCAGATCAAGAACGATATTTGTGCCTCCATAGACGTACGCATACAAACTGTTTGCACCGAGCTAAGAGAGGAGCTGACTACAACTAAAGAGGAAATTCAGACATCCATTACAACGCTTGAAGAAACCGCGGCCTCACACGAGAAGACTATTGAGGAGCTGGAGAAGTCAGCCTCACTCCAAGCCGACGATGTTACTGCTCTCCAACGTCAGGTAACGCGACTGAACTCCGAAGTGGAGAAACTGACTGAAAAATGTGAGGATTTAGAAGGCAGGTCTAGGAGGCACAACATTAGGATCATCGGAATTCCCGAGGGCGCAGAAGGACCCAAGCCGCGCGACTTCATAGCTAACCTGCTAAAAGATGTGCTATCCCTGGACGAGAAGCCACTCATTGACCGAGCGCACCGGACCCTCCGGAGAAGCCCTGATCCCCGAGAGCCACCCAGGCCCTTCATCCTGAGGCTACACTATTATCATGTGCTTGAGGACATTCTACGGAAAGCCAGCGCGGCGAAGCAACTCAACTTCAGAGGCAAGAGGATTCAAATATTCCCTGACTACCCTCCGGCCGTGGCTAAGCGAAGGGCTCTATTCAACCGTGCCAGGGAGCTATTGCGCAACAAGCCCGGCGTCAGGTATGGCCTACTATACCCTGCAAGGCTCCTTGTCACACACAATGGCACACAGACATCTTTCACAGATCCTAAAAAAGCCGAAGAATACGCGGAGCGACTCTCTGATCCAGGATCATCTTCAGCTGCAGCGGACTGATAAATCACGGGAATATTCTCCCTTTTCTGCCTATGGCTGGCTAGTTAGCCTCAGCGGCTAACTTTAGCACAACAACTGTCACCTGCCAAGGAAAAAAAAAAAAAAACTGCCGAGATACACACACTTGTACGCACAGAACTGGTGCTCTACTGCATGACGGTAAGAACAAAACATGCAGTGTGAAAGTCGTGGGTCACTACACTTGAGACTGTTGTTATTATCCAGGTGTTTTTCATTTATAAATCCATTTCATTTAGCTCTATGATTCGATTCTGCTTCATGGTGTAAACACCTCCCAGTGTGACCTACTATTATTTTTTGTTTCTAAACTACAGCTATGTTTAAGCAGCATATGTTTATCTCTAGATTATAAAGCTGACTCTTGGATGTTTACCCTGTCAGATTATAGTTAAAGGTGATTTCAACTCTAGATGGCGGAGGGGGGGAAAAAAAAAAAAAAAAATTGATTCAAATAATCTCCCTAAAAATTCTGTGTAAATGCATTGCATAAGATATGTTGGTTTAGGGAAGAAGAAAAAAAAAAAAAAGTTCTTGGATTGTATATTTGACGCTCAGGTTTAGAGAGTGCATTTGTGTCTTACTCTGATCCTCCCAGGTAGGACTACATGATGATGGATGCGCTTGTATAAATGGAGATGTGTGTGCGCATGTATACCCCTGTATGGTTGCTCGTTCCCATTTTCATACTTATTTCAATTTCTTTACTATTAAGTTTCAGAGCTATTGGACCAATTTTTGGAGTTAACAACAGGCCACCAATAGGTGTGGAAGTAACCTTAGTTATCTTTTTTTTTCTCAACTTCCCTAAGAAGGCTCGCGCCATTCACTTTGAATTGGCTAGAGTAGTTTATTTTCTCTTTTTTGTTAATATGTTGTTCAGGTTGACTTGGGGAGGGAGATTTGTGTTGGGGAAAGAAGACTTTGTTAATGCTGATTACCAATACACGGGAAACCATGAGTGTTAGCACCAAAGGAAAAAAGAATCTCACCTTTTCCAGTTGGAATGTGCGTGGAGTAAATGACCCAGTCAAAAGAGGGAAAGTCTTGTCTCATCTTAAAACTCTGACCTCGGATATTATGTTCTTACAAGAAACCCATCTGAATAATAAATCACATGGCAGGCTCAGAACAAAGTGGATAGGGGAGATTTACCACTCAGCTTTCTCTTCTAAAGCAAGAGGCACAGCAATCTTAATCAGGAAAGGTGTACCTTTTTTACAGAAAAAAACTATAACCGACAAAGAGGGCCGCTATGTTATAGTGATTGGAGAGATCCAGAACATCTCCCTCACCCTAGTAAATATATACGCACCTAATACAGATAATCCAATATTTTTTCAGAAGGTTTTTGCACTAATACCAGATATGTCACAGACTAATTTGATACTTGGAGGAGATTTTAACACCGTTTTGGATGCATATCTAGATAGATCCTCCACAAAGAAACCTCCCAGAAATGCCTCAAGTGAATTCCTTAATACATATATGAATAACACAAATATTCTTGACATATGGAGGACAATGAATCCCTCAGGGCGGGACTATTCATTTTATTCACCTGTGCATAATTCTTATAGCAGGATAGACTACTTCCTAGTTGATGCTAAACTGGCACCTTTCGTAATGGATGCTCAGTATCATAGTATTGTGATTTCAGATCACAGCCCACTCTCCTTTTCAGTATGTTTAGACCACTTAGACAAACCACACACCTCTTGGAGACTAAACCCTCACCTGCTTACAGACAAAAGATTTCGTGATTATTTAAAGGGACAAATTTCTCTATATTTTGATATGAATGATATTCCAGAGACATCTCCCTCCACCCTCTGGGAGGCGTTTAAAGCTTATATTAGAGGTAGCATAATCTCATTTGAAGCATCAAGGAGAAAAGAAAATGTGTCCAAATTAAAAGACCTGGAAGAGCAGATTAAAGCACTAGATCAGGAAAATGCTCGATCCCCATCTACGACTCTACACAGGAAAATAACAGCATTGAAGTATGAATACAATCAAATTATGTCTGTGAAAATAAGTAAAGCATTCCTATATACCAGACAAAGGTTCTTTGAATTTGGGGATAAACCACATAAATTATTAGCTCGTCAGCTCCGAAAAATGGAGAATGATAGGACAATACATAAAATAAAAGCCTGTGATAACACAGTACTAACAAAACCCAAAGATATTAATAACAGGTTCCTTGAATTTTACACGGATTTATATACCTCTAAATCCACCTCAGAGTCTGAAATTATTAATACGTTTTTAGATAAATGTAACCTACCCAAGTTAGGTGCTGAAGATTCTAAATTGTTAAATGCGGAACTCACAATCATGGAGGTTCAGTCTGCTATTGCTTCGTTAAAAGGTAATAAATCACCAGGTCCTGACGGACTCCCTGGAGAATTATACAAAACGTATGGTGTAAAGTTATCTCCTTATTTATTGAAAGTATTCAAACATGCTCAGGAAAGCGGTGCTTTACCACCAACCTTAACGGAAGCTGTGATCACGGTCATTCATAAGAAAGGGAAAGATCCACAGGAAGTAGGTGCCTATCGCCCTATTTCACTTTTGAATGTTGACGGGAAGTTATTTGCTAAAATACTTGCTAATAGGCTGAGCCCGCTATTGGAGAGGTTAGTTCACCCAGACCAGACGGGTTTTGTGCCTAATAGAAACTCTACTTTCAATCTGAGACGCCTCTTTAATATCATGTATACAAGAAGAGAACCACACTCTGATCTCGTTATACTTGCCCTTGATGCCGAAAAGGCATTTGATCAGATTGAGTGGCGATATTTATTTGAAGTTCTCAGTAGATTCAATCTCGGTGATGTTTTTTTGTCACTAATTAAACTTATTTACAAAAACCCTACTGCCCAAATCTTAACCAACCGAACACTGTCCTCCCCGTTTAAGTTATGTAGAGGGACGAGACAGGGCTGCCCCCTTTCTCCTTTAATTTTTGCTCTTGCTATCGAGCCACTGGCTCAAAGTATTAGACTTGATCCTCAGATACATGGATACATCACTAAAGATACAATTAGTAAAATATCATTGTATGCAGATGATATTCTTCTTTATTTAACACGTCCACAAATGTCTATTCCAGCACTATTGGATAAAATCAACTTATTTGGTACTTTCGCAGGATACCGGATCAATTGGACAAAAAGTGTCTTAATGCCAGTTCACATGGATGATCATACTTTCCTAACTAATCTCCCATTTAAAATCTCCTTGGAAAAACTTACCTATTTAGGAATAGAAGTCACAAGACAGTATACTTCTCTCTTTCAACATAACTTTCCTCCCTTAATAGAAAAATTACGTGCTAGATTATTGTTCTGGGATACACTCCCAATCTCGATGATTGGTAGAATAAATGCGGTGAAGATGATCTTACTCCCACAGTTATTATATCTGTTTCAAAATATCCCAATATTCCTTAAAAAGGCATTTTTTAAACAATTAGACTCCTTAATCACTCCTTTTCTGTGGGGACACAAAGCTCCCAGAATAGGTAAGAAATACCTCTGCAGACCTAAATCAGCAGGAGGTCTTGCGCTTCCAAATTTTCTGTTTTATTATTGGGCTTCAGCAATCAAGACACTCACTTTTTGGCTAAACACCACGCTGTCTCCACCCAATTGGCTACTGATGGAGCAGGAAGATTGTCATCCACACTCACTAGCTGCAATTGTACTGTCGCCAATTAAAATCCATAGGTCATTGTATAATAATAATCCCATTATTCACAGCTTGATTTCCATCTGGAAACAGATCAAATCTAGCTATAATTTTAAACCAATATCCCCCGCTCTACCTATTGACAGAAACCCTACTTTTGCCCCGTCTGGTCTTGGTGGAGCCTTCTCTAGGTGGAATCAAAAAGGCATTAAATGTGTTGGAGATCTGTACATAAAAGGTGTATTTGCCTCGTTTTCTCAATTACAACAGAAATTTGGATTAGAAAACAATAATTTCTTTCAATATCTGCAAATTAGAGATTACATACGCAAACACTTGGTGGATTTTCAGACCAAATCAAAAACGTTAATAGACGATTGTCTGAAACTGCCAATTAGTGAACCTAAATTGATAACCCGTATATATAATAATTTCCTATCTCTGAGTGCCCCCCCTGCCCAGATACATAAATGTAAATGGGAGAAAGAATTTGACGAACCGATTACAGATGATTTATGGGACAGAGCTCTAGAGCTGGTCAGCACCTGTTCGCATAGTGCAAGACACTGTCTCATTCAATTTAAAATTATTCACATGCTCCACTTTTCAAAAGAAAAATTACATAATATATATCCAGAAGTATCACCTATGTGTGATAAATGCAAAGCTTCCACTGCAACCCATCTCCATAGTTATGTAATATGCCCCAAAATCTACTCTTTCTGGGCTGATGTTTTTGATATAATGTCCAAGGTTATGAAGCTTGTAATAAAGCCAGAACCCTTATTTATTATTCTTGGTGTGTCCGAGACCTTTAAAAAATTAAACAAAGCACAGCAATGTTTTGTTTCCTATGGTGTTATAATAGCGAAAAGAAATATTCTGATGTTATGGAAGAGTGAAAATGCACCAACGTCTAAGATGTGGTTAGAGGAATTAACCAATACACTCCATCTGGAAAGAATAAGATATGTCCTGAAAGACAGACTTCAACACTTTGATGCAACTTGGCAACCCCTAATCCAGTACCTGGCGAACACCAACCCATCTTAATATTCTATCTCCTATTCTAGCAGGGTTCTCGTGACATTCTCCAAGCGGTCTTCTGGGGTGGGGGGAGGGGGGGGGGGGGGGATTTGTCATTTGTCAACCTGTAATGTTCTGTTTCTGTTATCTCTGTTTACATGTTCTGTATTTACTTTGTTTGTATGTTTGTAATATAAAAGCTCAATAAATATACATTGGAAAAAAAAAAAAAAAAGCAAAAATGCTGTGAGCGAGCTTATTGGGGAGCCTCCACTTTACACGTCTCAGTTACCATGAAAGGCTCTGTCTATTCTCAGGCTCTGTTCCCCCTCGTTGAACTGTGAATTCCTCAGACTCCCATCTGTCCTTCAGTTCAAAGCACTAGAACCAAAAGATTCAAACCTGCTTTTGTATCTGCAGTGTTCACCATCTTCAGTAACAGCCTGACATGCACTTCACCTTAGCTGACCTTACTGCAGCGTTGTTGAAATGTGTATTGTGTTTTCAGGACTTCTGCACAGGCGACAACTGTTGCAGGAGATGTTATGTTTTCAGGTTGTGATTAGATTTTGGTGGTCAACAAACCAAACAAAACAGCAGGCCAAGATCACTGTGACCTCATGTCTGTTTCATCAATGTGAACATGACATAGTAATAATGCCTGAAGGGTCTTTCAGTGCTTTTGGCACAAACATGTATTGTACTTGGGATGAAGTGAGTACAATTTTGTGGTCAAAGTTAAGGTCTCTGTGTCCTCACAAAAACATCTAAATCATGAGAGACTAATAAGAGAAATGAGATTATGAGATATTTATGGATAACTTAATTTATTGTGGACAGAAGGAATAGACTCTGGCACATAGACCCCGACAGGAAGTGGATCACCATGGAAACAATTCACAGGTTTAAGGTCCTTCCAATTAGAGGAATCTTCCCCTGGAGCCTAGACACTAGTGGTGGTGAGGAGGAATGGAGCATCTTTACGCCAGGGAAACTTTTGATAGCATGGGTTAATTGGAGATGGTCTGGCTTACATAGGTTTACTTTATGGTGCTGAAATGGAAGCAGAGAGTGAATAATTTTAACATTTGACAGCTCAAAGTTAATTGGCTGAAGGCCACGAGGTAGGGTTGTGATTGGATGAAGACATCAACAACTTGGATAGCGGGGAAATCTTTAGTAAAGCTTAATTTGTGACCTTAACTTAAGAATTTATTCTGTAATCATGATGAAAACACACTTAATACTTTCTCATTAAGTTCATTCAAAGTCTTCACATATTTTGAGTCACACATGGATGGAAGGTGCAATGTGATTGGTTGGCAGAGGCGCATAATGGCAGGGCACTAAGTTAATTTTGAAAGAAAAAGTATACTAATGCAATAGTCAATCAACCAAAAACTAATCTGTAAATGGCAATACAAATTTTTTAAATATTTTTTGTTACAAATTATTAATTCATGAACTGAAAAAAATACCTGACAGATTGATTGATAATGAAAAAAATCATTAGTTGTAGCCCTGGAGTTTTTACTGTCGGGTATAATAAATTTTACCTTGTCCTCTGTCCAATTCTGTACTGACAAAAGATTAATGGATAGATGGATGGTACAATAGTGGAAAAGTCTTGCACCTAATTATAGACTTGCCATTATCTGCAGCAGTAGGAATAGTGAACCAAACACTGCTGACCATTGCTGAACAGAGTTCTTCTTCATTTTCTGCTTGGATGCACAACACGTATAACAGAGGAGGCTTGAGGAGATGAGGGGGTGAAAGAGGACAAGATGCTGACAAACCATTGCTGCTTTTTCTTCACGTTCACATTTCAATTCATTCATTTAATTTCGCAGTGCTCTGGTCTAATTAGTGAATTCACCCAAGTGTTGGTCTAGGTGACACTCTGCTCCTTGAAATCCCTTGATATCAGGATGGAGGGGCAAAAATTGTCTCTTGACCCTTTTACCATGACATGTGAAATTCTGCAAAATGCAGTATGTGATCATACTCTGTCAGGATCCCCAAGGCTACGCACCAATGCTGAATGGTCTCCATGGTGCTGCCATCACATTAACTCCTACAAACTCACTCATGCCTCAGCAGATTTATGCTTTTTTAGTCGAGCCGGACCTGCAGGAAACACAAGCACCCTTGTGCTCCAGCCTTATTTTCCTGAGTGTTCTCTGACTCTGACTTGGATTCATAACCCACCTGCTCTTTTGAAAAACAGTAATGAATAAGTGGATTGTGACTCTGGCACATGTAATCCCACATGTCCTATTCTGAAATAAGCCTTTTTTCCTACGCCGTATTTCCACTGGTGTGTCAATTTACATTCAATATTGATAGTACAATTCCTCGCTTAACGTTTCATTGTCATCATTTTAAGTAGGGGCAGCAATAGAGAGAAAATGAGCATTGCTGTTTTGTATGTTGCCAGCTGACAGCACTGAGCTTTTTCATTAGATATTGGTGTGTACCAATTATCAATATGGTCTGGCCTGAACAAAGCTAAGAAGTATACTGTATGTTTCACTGAATTTGACAAGTGCATCTTGCTTGTTTATAATCCCAACAACTGAAGCCCACACAACAATGTGAAAATGAGCATTGCGTTTTGCTGTAGTACAAGGTGACAGTAATTTCTCAGTCATTTGCAGTTACTGGATCCTGCTCTGCTATTGGACACGTCAATGCATTGGCACACATTATGATCACTGCTACATTAGGTCAGCCAGACTAAGGCTCAGCTGAGGAACCCTGGTTGGATTTTAAGCCCTACACCCAATGTAAAACACTGAATTTAGCAGATCTTTTCATGCTTCTAGTCATAGCTACACCAAGAGAATGCAAAACCTTTATGCTTGATAAAGCCAGTGAGAAACCTTCTTCAGCTTTTTCTGTATTGGCTCTGTTTCTTAAAAAGATGAGCTCTGTTAACTCAGTTTAACTGCAATCAATTAAGCCGCTCTTCCAGGATCTGCTCCAGCAGGAGGTGGAGCTCTATTCTCACAATTCCTTATTCAGTACTTTAGTAAGACTGCGAATGACCAGAGACCGAGAGACCCTGTGATATATGATGTTGTCATCTGTCTCGACACAATGTTATTGCGATATTTTTCAACTGCAAATGATATCGCCAAATGAAAACTTTTTCTAATAAGATAAACTTCTTAGTCTCTTCAGATCAATATTTGGTGTTCGTATAGGGATACAATATTGCCAAGCAAAATATTGCGATACTTTGTTGTATCGATTGTATCGAGAAGCCAGGAGAGCTTGGCTTTGAAAGCTGCAGCAGGTGTCAGGGGTTCGGAAAACCTCCTTCGTCTTTTTAAAAAAATCTTCTTTGATAGTGGCAGCAAAGGAGCCATCCGACTCTCAAACTTTTCTTTCCTGCTTCCATTCATGCAACCTGCTGCTTGTTTGCTGTGTGGAACCAGGAAGTGAACTTCACCCACCAGCTCTGTCACGGGTGGTGCCATCCACCTCGGCCAGATGCCCGTGGGCCAGTCATCCCCATTTGTCACAGCTGGTACCTGACAACCTGTTCCACTCGGCTATATCAGCTCCATTGATTTCTTCGCCACGACCACCTGTGCCTCCCTCCAACACAAACATCAACTTAGGTGGTCAGTCACTCTGCTCAGCTGGATTCAACTGGTCTATTAATGCTGACGCTTTCCATGTTCAGTGGAAACTCTGAGACGGAACAAACTTACATTTTAATTGTTGGAGACTATCTGATGATTTTTATCACCACACTGTTGAATCGTTCCTGATTATTATACCTCATTGAGTCATGCCTCAGAGTTTTTCATTTCCACTAGCCAAGATGTGGAACTCATTAACCTTTTTCTTGTCGTCCACTTGGTTTTTCCACCTTTTTAATAGTCTTGATTTTATAAAAGATATATATTTAAATGTTACTTTAGATTTTCAAGTGTTTGTCATCATCAGTGATCTGGCGAATCTGAAGTTGCTTGTCCCTTCAGTCAAACTAATTCCTCTCTGGGGGGAATTACAACAATTAGCATGTTTATTCCTGATATTTGTTATACATGCCGGTATTGTGTATACAGTATGTATTCATGCAATCTGTGTGCCATCTCAAATAAGACGAACAAATTAATAAATAAAGCATAAATAGCGGTAACATTGTTGTCCACTAGGTAGTAATAGGTTGTAATAATGCCATAAAAGAGGCCTGAAATATATGAGATATATTTATTTGTCTTTAGTTGTACTGTGAAACTTACACAATCCTGCTTTAAGATTTACCGTGGTTTAGGCCATGGTTTGTCTGTTCCACACTGAACAGTTGATATTGCTGGGTGAAATAAGGACTATGTTTTAAGAGAAGTGACCAAAACAAAACTTATGATTGACTTACTATATGACTTTTAATGCCTCAATGACCATGCTCCTGACTGTGTCTGTATGTGATCTGCTATTTCTTGGATAGCCTTCAGAATCTCTAAAAAGATCCCACAAATGTGTTCAAAATCATGTGTATGTATTATATGGTGTATTTTCAAGACCTTCTGAGGGTCACTTTTCTGAAAACCAGAAGGGGCATTATTTCATGCTCCACAGCATGATATGTTGTAGTCTCTGTAGCGAAAGGAAACAATAAGCTATAAATATAACTGTGGTTCCCTAAAAGGAGGTGAGGTGAACAACAATAGCTGGCCCAGTTCATATCTCTTAAGAGGTTTTGGTAAAATACAGAGCAGAAATAAGGGGAATACTGTGTAGTTGACATAAATATGTCCACAGGGGAAGGCAAGGCCTCCCATAACATACAAAGCACTTACTGATCCAGCAGGCACGAGTGGAGAAGCAGGGTCCTGTGTTTCATGTCCCACAGGTGCATACGGTGTGCCGACCCCTCTTCATCATGTGCCCGGCTTACATTCACAACCTATTGATCACTCAAATCCTGGAGATATTTGGTCTTGAAATTTTCATTTGTTTGTGAAAAGAGAGGGGGAAAACAGGATCTGCCTGTGACTCACAGTGAAAACAGACACAGGTAAATAAACAAACAGACAATGCAACTCATGCTGGGGCTTTTTAAGTGCGTTGTGTATCCCTGAAGTGGTGTTTCTCTTCCTCAAATGAAAAGACAGAATGACAGTGCAGGAGGCATGACTTGGAAAATTTCACAGTTTAAGTATTCATGAATGTAAAAACAGGACTGGTATTAAAGATAAGTCACTATCTTCACAGCAACATTTAGATTAACAGTAGAAATATGAAGCTCATCGCATTAACCGACATGATTTTAATATTGATTCATTTCATTAACATAATTTATTTAAGCTTACACATGTAATCATGATGTAAAAGATATTGAAGAGTGCAGTGTTTTAACAAGAATCTCCTAATTGCTTCTAAAATTTGATTTGAAAGTAAAAACATTTTTCTTGCTATGAAATTCAGTTGGGTTCTTGCTCAGTGTTGATAAAAAAAGACATATAAAGTAAAATCTGTGTGTTATACACAAACAGCCATTATAAACTGTCAGCTATTTCATTGCAAATCAATCTACCCACACAAAAAAACTCTGCATTTGTGGAGGGATTTTTCCACTTCTGAATTTCCATCTTCTCTCCCGCCTGTAATGCTTTTTTAAAAATGCAGACATTGCTTCTGACAATCTCTGACAAGCTACATCTTTTGTAGCTTTAAGAAATGCACACGTGAACATATTCTACTTAAAATTTCATCACTTTTGTGAATGCTTTTTAGTCAAGTCAGTTTCATATAAATACTTCAAACAGGAAAAATAACTTGCTGTATTTTTTATTGTAGCTATGCACACATGTGATGGTGGTGGTTGAGTATGAGTTATTACCAGCCGACATCGACCCATCAGCATGCGCTGCAGTGTGCAGAGAAAAAGCTGTGGAGGCAAGCCACATCTTTTATAGATGTCAGGGACTGGCTGCCAAATTGTCCCAGCGGTCCACTGTTCTGGCTGCGTTAGGCTCTTCACCTAATATCACACTGAACCATTTCTTACATGACAATAGATCCCAGGACTGTATAGTAACGTTGTAACTGTAGGTGTTCTGTCCCAAGCTAATTTAATTTAAGGTGCCATATATTCACTTGTGGTGATACCTCACCTCTGGCAAAAGGACATTAGTGCCCTCAGGGGAGAGGCTTTTGTGGTGGATCAGCGCTGGACTTTCCTCATATCACAGACTTGTTACAGTACAACGTCCTGCTTTGAAAGGTGAGGATAGTAAATGGTTTGACTGCTTCAAAAAAAAATAAAAATAAATAAATAAAAGGACACTGTAGAGTTGTTAATCTCACTATGTTCATTTGGCAGGAAACTTACCAATGCTCACTTCACTAATGCATAAAAGATACGGAGAGACCCAACATACATACTGCCTTTTTATTCTGTTAAGTCTAATTATTGTTTTATATAGCCTACATGCAATTGTCTTCTCCATATTGTACCTTATGATACAGGTCAAGCATGTCTCAGAAAGTCATTGTTGCAGATTTGTTTTTGTTACAATCCCGCTGTTTTTCTTGTTTGAATATGACAAAGATTGTGACAGTGTGTTGCCCCTGGGGTATTTCACGTGGGTGGAGAGCACACATGTCAACAAACAACTGTAGGCTTAAGTTTTTCTTTTTTTTAATGTCATTGAAACTCAGCTGCTTCCTATGGGGTTGCTGCTACTGTTTTACTGTAGTGCTTAATTAAAGCGGCCTCACTGCTTGGCCGGCGTGGCAGCAGCAGAACAGATAAGGTGCAGCTTGGGTACAGCAGCCACACTGTAATGGTCTCAGATTCCCCTTCACCTGGGCACATGAGTCATAACAAAACAGGCTTACATCTCTCTGCTGATTCTAGGTCACGTCCGTCTCTGAGAAAATATGGGCTGCTGGTCTGATACAGTATGTAGCCCAAAATGAGCCAAGTTGTTCCTCAGATGAAACCTGTAGTTCTCTTGTTTGCTCTATCCAACTGTCCAAGTAACGCTGATTAATAACAGCCTGTGTCCGATAAGTTTCTCCTCTGAGAGGTCAAATCATTGTACTCTGAACAAAATTTGCAAAGGTGGTCAACAAAAGGGCTGTGTGTGCAGCCAAGGGATGTGCGTGACGAGGACCAATAGATGCCTGACGAGGGCGGGGGCTGCTAACTCGTGGTGCGTTCAAGGAAACTCGTAACTTGTGTTTTTCCGACCTGTGAAGTCGTACCAGTTCGATCTGGTACGAGTTCACGGGTCGGAAGTTATGAGTGGCCGTTATAGTGCACTTTCACAGGCAACTGGACGGTAAAAACACGAGTTACGGGTTCCCTGGAATGCTAAAAAGTCGTAGTCTTGACTTGAAGCCGGAACTTAGGATTTCAAAAGCCTGCCTTGAACGCAGCATTAGCCAAAACGACCGGATCGCTGATATCTGCTTTAAGCAACCACTTGCTTCACAATGAAAGTCTTTCCTATCAATGGCAGAACTGATTTTTTTGATACAAGAAGTGGAGTTGCCAAATTTAGAAATGTTCAAATTGTGCATACAGTATATTGGCCGTAGAGTAGAGAACCATACCCCGCATTCACAGATAACACACGCACATATTTATATACTATATTCACACACGCGTGCACACACTGTCCCTGCGGTCACACTCTCCATCAGTCAGAGTTATGGTGGCTACATTGTGCCTTCCAGAGCAGCCACAGACTCATCCCCATAGACCTGTCGTACATGGTTCAGTGCCACATTTTCAATTGTTCTTTAGACCCTCATAAATCACCCCTGAGTGAGTGTGTGCGCATGTGTGTGTCTGTGTGTGTCTGCATGTTATGATCTCTGCCAGCTTGTTCACACATTAGCAGTGTGGACTTGGATAACTTGACCTCCAACCATGCACCTGCCATGTTCCTCTTCATTAACACCTTTTAGCTGACTGTTAAAGGCTGACTTATGTGAACCTGTTAAGTGATAGTTTTCTTTTTTTTTCCTCTTTCACATTTTCCCTTCATGGGGAATGTCTGCTATTTCTACACAGTGTGATCATCATTGGTACATTTTTCAGCCTCGGCCCGTTCAGCTTTCTCATGCTGTCTACACTCCTCATTTCATGTCACCAATTTCTTATTTTATTCCCCTCAAAATCTCCTAAATCTATTAAATGTTAATTTTATCCTCAGCAGCACTACTGTAGATCACTTATTTCGAATAGGTGTTGCCTGCAACCGCAGTTGCTATGCAGTAATTTACAAACTTGTCTCTCAAACACTAGACCGCTGGTCAGCCTGATTCTGCTCCCATTCTCTGTGCCAAAATCCCACTGCTTCGTGCCTCAGGGGGAGGTTTTGCATATAGCTGCTAGTGGATTTTTTCTTTTCTCTAGACTACTTTTTTTGTGCTGTTCAACGGGATGAAATACAGTATCTCCTCTGGCCTGAGTGGGACCTTTAATCCCCATTGGAGGGTAAACTCTGTCTCCTTTGGCCTTGAAATACGAGTCAGGTTACATCCATGTCCTTCTGAAATGTACTGTAGGTCTACATCTGCCCTCTTCTAGCGGAGGAATGATAATATCTCCTCATACATGCACAGTAACTACATGTCAAGGTCCACCAGAACTCTGAATGTTTGCTTTGGGGACTTTTTTTTCTACATGTTTTCAGCATTTATTGTGTTGAATTTGCTTCCCCCCACAGATCTATCAAGCGCAGCATCAGACTTAATGATGGAGTAGCAAAAACGTCCACTAGGGGTCACTTTGTCCTTTTAATTTGACCATAACTTTCACTATATTGCAGCAAATGGCATGATTTTTGCTGACAAACCTTATTTTTACATACAATTTGAAAAAATAATTTCGAAATTTTCAAAAGGTCAGTATTACACTGTCGGCAAATTTACTACCCTTTAGCGGTATTTGTGGCTGTTTTTGGCCACTAACTTTGACTGCTAAAAATATATCAGATAAATATATATATATTTTTTTTGAATCAAAATTTTAACCCTTTGAATGCCAATTTAAAAAATGAAGTCACTGATATGGGAAAAAATACACACAAAATGACCTGTTTTCAGGGTATAAAATTAAATTTTTGACCTACCTGCCAATGGCAGGTAGGTCAAAAATTTTACCAGCCAAAATATATTTTTACCGGCCACTGATCTGCTCACAACACAAAGTCATTAAAATCAGCAGTGTTTTTCCCATTGCGCAGCTGCCTTAACAACACACACCTCCCTCCTAAAATAAATTGGTAAAAAATAGGTTTTGATTAGCTGATGGAATGACATCAGACATTACATAAATAGGCTTTCAATGTGAGCTTTGAAACTTCCATTTAATTCAGACTGAGTAAGTGGTGTGACTGTGAACAGTTTTTTTTAATATAGATTGCCTACTTTTCATCCCACAGTAACCTATATGCAACTTTCCAGATCAAAAATAGTGTTTCACCGGTTTCACCTGATCACGGGCAGAGTCTGCACCTCTTCACGGAAGGATTGCGTGGAGGATTGCGAGTGGGGTGATGCTGCATTCAAGTGAACTCGGAAAAACGAGACATACCCGGTCCCGTATTGATGCAAAACAGGACGCGATTATTTAATTTGAAATACGGGATGACTCCATATTGACATGTGGTAACCCTACCCAGCCCTCACCATCGCAATGTGTCGCCTCATAAACACGTTACCACACGCTAATGCCGCTCGCTTCTGACTGCCTCTTCTGAATGTCCGACTGAATGCAAACGTTACAGCAGAAAACTTGATACATTTTCTTGAATGTTGAATCACGGAGGACAACGGGACAACTCCGACATTCGAAACACAGTCAGTAGCCTATTCCCCTGTAGCTGTAAGATGTGTTCGTTTCACTGTTCAGCATTTACAATGACAATTATATAGTGAAGTTGGCATATTCCAGCTGCCGGCCAATGGCGAGTGGCCTAATAATTTTACTCGCCAAATCTTATTTTTACCCGCATTTGGCGAGTGGCGGGTGCTAATTTTAAACCCTGCCTGTTTTCAATATAAAAAGCGATCGGACAAGGATTTTTTTTTTTCATGTTATCACAGTCTTGGACATGTCTTAGATTGGTAACATCAATGACTTTTATGCATATTTAGTTTTCGTGCAGCAACAGATTTTCTTAAAAAAAAGAAATCCTTAGTGGCTGCTTTTGCCCCATTGACTCCCATTATAACCGCATGTTTTGAATGCAGAACATAAACGTATTGTTTAAATAAATATAAATTTATTGTTCATAACAACATGCAACAACAACAACCTCAAATAAAAAACAACATAAATGATTGATTGCTCAGATTTCAATCATTTTATTGTTTCACCCTTACTGTAAAAAATATATTTATATAGTGCCATGTCTCTGCATTCAAAACATGTGGTTTTAATGGGAGTCAATGGGCAAAAACAGCCAGAAAAGGAAGTTTTTTTGAAAATCTGTTGCTGCACGAAAACTAAATATGCAAAAAAGTCATTGATGTTACTAATCTAAGACATGTCCAAGACTGTGATAACATGAAAAAAAAATCTTTGTCCAATCACTTTTTATATTGAAAACAGGTATTTATTCCCATATCAGTGACTTCATTTTTTAAATTGGCATTCAAAGGGTTAAAATTTTGATCTTTTTAAAAAATATTTAGTAGTTTTGATCAAGACTGAAGTTGATCAACAGATTTATGCAAAAATATTTATCTGATATATTTTTACAGCAGTCAAAGTTAGTGGCCAAAAAAAAAAACGCTAAAGGAAGTTTTTTTTAAACGCTGTATGAGGGTTAAGTAAAAAGGTTCACACAATCCACAAATCTTAAGCCCCCCTGTGATGATATTAAAGGAGGGGTAAGCACAGCTTTGTCACTTTCCTACTCAGACTTTATCCTGGCAACCCTGCCAGTCATCACGCGGCCTCTGCCCCAACATTGTTGGAACATTTAAAAAAAAATCTTTTCCAACAGTGACTCTCCGGGTCTTCATCAAAGATTAATGTCTTTGTCTTACTTTGTTGATGTGATGTTACACAAGAAGTTTATCTGAGAAAAGCTCTTACAGTAATGTTATTTAAAGAGCTGGCACCATTAATGTGACCCTTGGGGGATTTGTTTAATTACAAATGCATTGTTAACTTTAAAAGTGGAGCAACGATAGCTGAAATATCTCATAGGATGAACATAAATATTTGAAGAGTTTCCTGGAAAAAGCGTGACATCACGTTGCTGTGACTGTTCGACATGTTTGTGTTGCCTCCAACAAAGGAAAAGTATTCTCTTCATTGTTCTTCACTTTGTGGAATATGTTGAAGCACAGAATTATCATTGAATAGAAAAGGAAAGGCCGTTTATAGTTTAAGCATTTAGGACTTGAAATCTTCACCTGATGGTTATTGTCATGATGCAAATGGAGTTGCCTCCTGCACGGCAACTCCATGACAACGTACATTTTAAATCTTGACATGCATGAAGGGTAAAGACACACATAAAAAAAAATGAGGTGTATGAGATTATCCTATGGGTGGGTTTAAATTTTTGTTCCTGTTGTTCATCCTTGTCACTTTAAATGTCATATCCTTTGATCTTAAAGCTGCTTAAATGTGATGTTAAATCAAGGCCAATTCACAGTTGTCATTTGATTAAGTCATCACATTTTTGCTTTGACACACCATAAAGGTTTGACTGTCTAAATGCGTCTTAATGAAAGATAATTAAAAAAAGCTCAAGGGATACAATAAAACATGACAAATTTACATAATCAAAGCCACAAATCATTCTCTATGTGAGTATGCGATGTCAAACTGCAGGAAATATTTGCTGTTTTTATTGATGGACTTGCTCTAATTAGGAAATATCTCTTCCACCAGCTACACAAGTAAAAGTGATTTATTATTTCAGGCCTCCTCTGTGCGTTGGTGGGTCTTCATCTATAAATTACTCTAATCTGATTACAATGTTCAGAGCCCTATTGTCATTTGAGCAAACAAATTTAGGATTTTCAGCCTCATGAGGGAAAATGTGTCATCTAACTTGGTTTGAAAAGAGAATAGGGAGGGTGGCAGACTACAGAGGTATACAGACTATATGAGGATAATCCTGTGCCTGCCTTAATGTGGAGATGCTTTGCGTATGGTCCTGGACCGCACAATTCCTTTCAGAGGAGGAAGAAAGGCTGTGAAAATGATGCATGGTCAGGTGACTTGGTTGCAGCTGGTCCTGTCTATCTTCAGGTTGTAGAGGGATAATAACAACTGAGAACGCTGCCAGCAGGCAAAGTTCCTCGCAGAGAATCTGCTCACTTTGTGGGAGTGATGATATACTGTCAGACTCTATGTTGTCTTCCTGCTGTGGCATGATGAGGAATAATGCAAATGCCTTTGGCAACTGTTGTTGCAGGATTCTGTGTCTTCAGTAATCCTAATTCAAGTCACTAAGGATTCTCCCACCCATAGAGTGTGTATAGGTTTTCATGTGGAGCACAGAAGAGCATGGTGGGGCAGCATCAAACTGGTTGTATTGACCAAATTTGCAGGGGAGGTCTCCGACGGTTTGCTTAGTCAGTAGTGCGCCTATAGACCCAGCTTTCCCATGCCTTTGGCAGGAAGCCCTAAATATGGTGGCATTGTGTGGTTTGAGACTATGAGCTACGTGATTGATTGTCAGGTTGAAATCACATTTTTTAACAGTCAAAGTTAGCCATCAATCACTGTCTGTCCTGCAGGGACGGCATGAAGACAATCTTTTCCTCACACTCTCTCAAACTGGCATGGGGATACACATAATTTCTGCCTCTTACTCTTTCCCGTGGACCGGTGTAATGTCCACTGTTAAATGTTTACTACATACAGTATCATCTACAGTACAAATCCACCCTCAAATGTGCATTTGTGTATGTGGAAGAAATGCAAGATTTGCGAAACATCGAAATTGATTATGGCCACATTAAAGCAGATATCAGCGGTTCGGCCGTTTTCGCTAATGCTGCGTTCAAGGCACGCTTTTGAAACCGTAAGTTACAGCTTCAAGTCACAACTACAACTTTGTAGCGTTCCAGGCAACCTGTAACTCGTGTTTTTACCGTCCTGTTGCCTGTGAAAGTGCACTATAACGACCACTCGTAACTTCCGATCCGTGAACTCGTACCAGATCGAACTGGTATGACTTCACAGGAAGGAAAAACACAAGTTACGAGTTTCCTTGAACGCACCATGAGTTAGCAGCCCCCGCCCTCGTCAGGCAGCTATTGGTCCTCGTGCTACGTGACCACATTCACGCGCATCCCTTGGCTGCACACACAGCCCTTCATGCCGTTCTCTCTCCTCATTGGATAACACTTGTATCCCACAAGAAAAATTTTCTCCTCGAGTTGCAGCGGAGCAGAGTGACGGAGAGACTCGTGTTTCGGCTGAAACACTCCATGTAAGTGATTGCTGACGGAAAATAGGACTATTTAGGACTTATATTAACAAAAACATTCCGCTGATATCTGCTTTAAGTAAAATTATTAACTTGTCCACTGTGAGTGGACAACTTCTTTCAGTTGTGAGTGTATAAAAAATAAAATATATCGTCTAATGAGCTCCTGACGGCAACGGCCCGATCAAAAGTACCACAGATATCATGGCACAGATCAGAGTTTTGGTCTTGTTGCGAATAAAGTTAATAAAGTCAAACTCTCAGAATTGATCCCCTAGTTATTGAGTTTCTGAGCTACCTCATACCTCATTAGTTTCAAATGTAAGAGATGCAGCTTCAAAACCTGAAGTTTAAACCACCATGTAATACATACAGTATCAGAGACACTGTGGACAAATAATACAGTGTTGATAAACAGTTTCTGGGAACAACAACGTCACATGCTTAAAATTCTGCATTTCCACTGGCTGAAAGCACTGAACACAGCAAACAGAAAAAATGATATAGGGCCCTGTATATGTGTGGACCCCGAGATTTTTATTATGGCACTATACTTTCCTATTGATTAAATAACATTTATTTGAGCTACAGTGTAACTTGCACTAAATCCTTGAGTGAAATTACTCAGAGCAATGTGTCCACTGTGATATAAAATCAATGCTCAAAGGGGAGAAAAGAACTGCTGGAGTTAATGGTACCGTTTTTTAATTTAAATGATAAACGCAGCAAAGACATTGTCTTCATTAAATTCATTTACAGCTTCTCGTGACATTGACCTTTTTTGAGTTATGCCTTTGATTCCTATTTGATGCAACTGACAACCTACAGTACCTAGTTAGGGCACAAAGATACCAGGCGTATTTCCATTCTAAATTGCTTTGCACTGGAAGCAACAGACATCTGTGTAAGGGGAATAAAAATGTCTGCCCCACATTGGAATCAATCTTCTTCAAAGGCAAGGAAGGATATTTCAGGAGCCCCCTGGCTGTCTGTGATAACCCATAAACAGACGATAGTACAGTTGTGTGTGACCATGCATTTTCGTGCTCCTGCAAGTGTGTATTTACAATATTTAACAAGGCTTTTAAATAATTAAAACCAGCAAATGGGAATCTAATGGTCCCTAGTTTTCTGGATTCCACCATGACAAGACAACAAACCCTGACAATAGTCATTCTGCTTTGTTTTTGTTTTTATAGCTGTTTGTGTTTGCGATCAGAGGTGCAGAAGCCTGGGACACATGACATTTATTCAGAGGATTACGTTTGTACATCTGTGCTGATATTGTCCAAATCAAAAGTGCCCTTTTGTATTTTTGATGAAAGCAGTTTTCTCATTAAACCTCTTGTGTCTGTAGTGCTGGTTGTCAGACTTTGAGATGCCCAGCTCAGATTTTTGTTGTGCTCTTCAATAACCTGAAATGCCAGCCGTATTCTAGCCTCCCCTTCTCCAGTGGGTTACTCTCCATGCACTGTTCAAGCTGGGTCTCTTGGACCTCTGGCTATCCATTTATGGTCCCTATCAGCCTCACACATGTGCAAGTGCAATATTGACTTGCCCTGAGCACCGATAACATCTCCATTTAATCCACAACCACCTTGTCTGAGAGACGGGTTTAGTAAATGAGGGAGAGAGAGACAGTAGATGCTGACAAATCTTTACCAAACATTTTATCTCCAGTTTCAGTTCTGTGCTACATTAATACTCTCTAAATGCGGTTAGTTTGGCTGAATCAGAATCAGATGAAGGAACCGGGAGCCCAGAAAAACAGTGCAGGAGCAGATGTGAAACACTGGATGTGGGACAGGTGCAGGTCTGTGGAGCCTTGCAAAGATGGAAACCCATTTGGCTGATTTTGAAGAAAAGGGCATCGTGATGTTCACTTTAATTTTTTATTTCAATAATTGTTTTTGATTAAGTCTGTTATTGTAGCACAGAATAATAACCTCTCTGCTGTAATTTGCAACCAACGTTTGCCCTCTACATAATACATAATACACCATAATAAATGAGCAAGTGGGAAAGATGAATGTTATTTTCTGAGTCCCCATACTGTGGTTTTGGTTTGTTTGATATACTGGCTTTGATCTTGAGACTCACCTGCCAGCAGATGCATGTGATGTGCTCTCTTGTGCTGCCGCTTCGACCGTGGTGGCAGATTTAGGCAAAAAAGCATTTTAACTGATGCTGTAAACTCACATATTTGAGTTAATTAGGGCCAGCCATCATCCCCTCCAAAAGATGAAAGTAGCCAGTGTAAATATAGATGTTTTTCAGTTTCAACATTTTGGGGGAAAACTGTGTAATACTAAAACCCAGCTGGCATCACTTGCTACTAATGAGAAATCAACGCGTATGATTTTTTTTTTCTCACTGTAATCAGATGAAATACAACATATAATGAAGATTTTTTGCCAAATTATTTTAATTGCATGTTGAGGGTTTTTGCAATATGTAAAAGTGTCTTCATAATGCCTTGAACTTATTCCTTGATGTACTGCAGTGTCACTGCACGGGTTTAAAAGTGAGAAACTCCCTGCTGTGAAGGCAGCTTGCTTGCTTTCGCCTTCATACCAGTTTTGTGTAGACTAACTTGTTAGGAATTCAGTGCTACTTGTTATCAGTGGAAAGCACCAAACTGAATCATAGTTATGGCACAGTGAACTGACACCACCAACTTCTCTGTGAAAACAAACTCCGTAATGAGTGCTGATGATTGCCACATTTATAAGTTTTAATGTATGCAGATTGTGGTCAGGCTGTTTTGTGATATTTGTTACGACCTTGTGCCTCTACGCCATTTGAATGTAAATCCAAACAACTGGCATTTTTGCAATACAAGGATGAAAACCTCTGCTGCTGTTGGCTGCACAGCACAACAGGAAAAGCTGAAGACCTCTTTCCCATGCAGTCGTCTATGGAAGTTGTATGAATAATGCAGTAAGCATGAGGATTGGGAGGTGGAGAGAGGATGCCAGTTTGAGCTTTAAACATAGAGTATTTGACATCTGAGTGAACATGGACTGACTGTAGATCTCTGCTTTGACAAACACATCCCTCACTCGACTGTGCTTGTCGGATTGGCTGGGAGCCAGCCATCTTAATTTCATTTTGCCAGAGTGGATTGAAAAATTGTGTGAATGTATATACAGGTGCTAAACCAGTGCATAGTTTCCAGTATTTACAGATTTATTAATTTGAGTTTAAACACATTAGTGCTCACATGAGCCCCAGTGTCAGGTCACCTCTACTTTGTCCCTAACTTTTTTGTTTTCCAAGTTTGAGAATAACAATATTTACTCTCACTTCGATTACTTGTCACACCCAACACCTGCAGACCTACTTCACATGTATACTGTATGTACACTCTTAAGACAAATTTAAGCAAGTCATACTGTATATCTGGACTGCTGTGCAGTTGGAAGCCCTGCAGCCTCACAGATTAAGAATTCGTCTCACTTGCCTGATAATTACATGCTGATTTTAACGATTGTTTTTGAAGAGCCAGCCATTCTTAATGAAGCCTAAGCCAATGCCTTAAAGCTTTCAATTGGAGTTCAATCCCTCCACACTTAAAACATTTGCCTCCCCACTTTAAATTCAGACCACTGATGCAGTGTATTGAACGTCTTAAATGTAGCCACAACATGTACAACTTAAAACTAAACATACAGCATGTCAGGTATAGGCTCTAGTTTCATCTCAGGAGAGAATATTAGATTAGATGGAGGATTTAATCAAACGTACTGTATTAATTATAGAATTATATTGTATTTATTGATCAAATTTGCATAAGATATGTTGATAATCTGATACTTGTCTTTTTAAACTCCACATTTACATATTTTGCTGACTATTTTGACAGTATAGTCTGATAATACTAGTAATTTATAAAGTGCACAAAATAAATTGGGTGAACTTACATGTATATTGTTTTCCATCACACATTGTTGCAAAGCTGTCTTTTTTAATTATTTGTTCACATCT
Organism: Decapterus maruadsi; assembly: GCA_030347415.2. Taxonomy (NCBI): domain Eukaryota; kingdom Metazoa; phylum Chordata; class Actinopteri; order Carangiformes; family Carangidae; genus Decapterus; species Decapterus maruadsi. The sequence continues at coordinate 13,075,830 of CM064901.1, forward strand.
TCAGTGATTTAAGAATTTGTCTTTTGACTATTTTCTTAAAGCAAGTAGAGAACATTTTTATCTTAAATTAAGTAGTAGGCTATATGTTACCAAAGACATCAGGCAAGTACCGTCTTCCCTACAATCACCATATCTGGAAGATTATGTGCGACACACAACCTTTATTGTAGAGCTATCACCTGACAAGACGGAAATCCAAACAGGCAACAGGCAAACACTGAATGACACAAACAGCTGTCTGGGAAATTTGTAAAGGAAACTGAAAAATACTGAATATATCAGAGGACCGACTGTGTCAAACCAAACCTTGGTAGAGAGAGTGATTGGTGCTGCAGGTAGTGATGGAATGGACAGCAGTCAATACTAAATGTCAGTGAGACGTAATTGGGTGGATTAATCAACTTGTTTGTGCTTCATTAAATTAGCCTACAGTGTTAGACATACCTGCGTGTTTTGGTAATGAATGTTGTAACAAAGAAATGAAGTCGGGTTTCTCTGATTATGGTTTGTGTTGTCATCATAACATGCTAATATGACAACTGTAATCCACTGATGGGGTGTGAAAGTGAGAATAGATGCCACTCATTATATTGCAGCCAGCATTAGGTCTTTACTTTACAGATTTTTATGTTAGACTGATAGAGATGCATCACATGCTGCTTGCATCTAATAAAGATACATTTTGGTTTTATTGCCGTTTCTAAAAATAATCTACAAAGTGTTTTATAGCCAGTAAGTACTTAACAGCAAAACAAAGAAACTGTAAAACTGCAGAAACAACGTAACTTGCCAAATCTGAAAACCATCTAAGAACTGTTTCAAAAAGAGAGCAATTAAAGAGCTGCAAAAGTTTGGAGGTGGCAACATAAAGCTTGAGCAAGAACAGTTACATAGTATAAGACTAAATTAGTTAATAAGTCAAATGTAGCTTATAATAAAAGGAAAAAAAGGCTCTTGACATTTAATGGTTGTTTTACAGCTGGGCTCAGACCACAATTGCCTTCTTTCCCTCTGATGTTAGTCTGGATATTGAAGGGGTGACGGAGCCGATGTGGTGGAGTGAAAATCTGATATAGCCTTTGATCTAAACAATTAACAGCTCTATAGGTAATCTTAAGATCATTAATACATAAAGTTGGCGAGTATTTATAATTTTTGGTAAATTAGTGCTTAGTCTGTATACAGCTTTAAAGCTTCTAAGTGTCGTACACTTTGATCTAATACAATCAAGAAATATTTGTGGACATACCAGTTTTTTTAAAGCATGTAAATTATCATTAACAACATAATTTGGTTAGATTTTTTGATTTTTTTTCTGTCTTTGCTTGAGTCCTTGGGGAAAACATTCTGGGGCTATTGTACAAGTGTAATTATTTACATTATCAAAAACCAACTCACACATAGTACTCTGGGCTCGTGGAGCCCCTGGGAGGGCATTCAACTTCTTCTCCCAGTCAGATCAATCATGAGTCTAAATGTTTTTAATGATGGGAGAATTGGGGGTAAAAAGCAAAGAGTACAAGTAGGAATTCTTTGATCAAAAATTTAAGGCAGACATTTTTATGGTGCAATATGTTGGAGGCAAAGAAAGCTTCTGTTTTCGTTGTAATTCATAATCTAATAAATCAGTCTAAATTTAAAAACATAAGGCTAACATTGTTTTGTATCTTCCACAGTGAGTATTATGACATGTTCATTGTAATGAAGGATCCAGTCAAATGGCTCATCAATGTGCCTTCAGCAGTTTCTAGACGACAACGGAGTTCTGTGACTCAGAGGAATAAACTGTATTACATCAGGCTGCACAGTCAGTAGTTGTTAGTAGGATCAATTTGTTGTTGTTTTTTGGACTTGTTATGGGATTTGTTGACATTAAGGCTAAGCATAGAATATACCACCAGCTTTATACTTTCCATATGTTGGTGTCAGAGATTGAGATTGTGGCATTACAAGTGTGAAATGGTCTGCGGTTACATTAGATGAATGGATAAGTGTATGCATTGGCAGATTATCTGCAGATTTTTCTTTCTTTCTTTTATTTCTCCAAGACTAAATAATCTGTGGGTAGAAATTGCCCTCAACAGTAAGATAGACAGCTGAGTTGTGAACGTTGCTTTGAAAGGTGCAGTCTGGGGGAAATGAGGTAGAACAGCAACTCTTTTGCTGTAACTTACAAGATCCTCATCATGTACTGTGGTGCCAGTGGTTGGTATTACAGTACAGTGGTTTCTTAGAAAACCTGTGTTGGACCCTTAGTTGTTGCACTTCATCCCACAGCTGTGAATTACCCTTACCATTAACAGCGCTCTGAAGCCCAGTGTTTAAAGTATTTTGACGCACTAAGACATGTCTTCCACGTGTCCCAGTAGTTATGATTGTTATGTCTTCCCCACTTGGACCTGAGGCTCCTTTTTCCATACGATTTGATGCCTTTTGGCAGCTATTCCCTCCCCCATCCTCTTTCATCTTCTCTTCTGCTAGGTTGGCAAGTAGAAATAATAGGACAGCTCCAAACCCACTGCTGCTCACAGCATGCATTGTGTAGGCTCAGTAGTCATGCAGATATCATCTATGTGAATTTGCAAACAGACACACTATCATTGCCTCCAGATACTAAATCAGATGCAGAGTCAATTACAGGATGGGTTGGTTGGAACACCAAGGAGGAAGCCAAGGCTGTTGAGACTTCACATTAAAGCCTACGTGCACCTTTGCAACACAAGAGAAATGTCAACAGCCCTCTTGAGTAAATGTTATATCGGTTGGCCCGTATTAACATTCATGTTCATGTGGAGAAGGATCTTGGCTCACGCAGTCGTTACTCTTGATGTTAATCCCAAAAGAACCTCATTGAAACAGTTGTTTGTGCTTTCAGACCAGGAAACACTGCTGCCACTGATCATCTGTGTATCGACTGTGATGTCGGAAGAAATGCCATTTGAAATAAAACTTTGAAATGAACTTTAAAATATCTTTGAGAGCCATGTGCTTCATCAATTATGGAGGTAGCTGGTGCAGTTTAGGCTACAGCATGCAGCGAAGCAGCAAGAGCTGCAGGAGACAGTTTTTCCACTGTCCTACAACCCACTGCACCCATTATACAAAGCCATGAAGGTTAACAACACCAAAACAACAAGCACAAGCCATTATTGTTCGATAAGTGCGCTCTACTGTGACACCACACCACTGTTGGCTCTAGTGTTTGTTTAATGTTGTTAAAGGATATCGCAGAGAATCAATTACGTTTGTTGTTGAGAGCAGCAAGTGGGAAAGCAGGTGTCAATTTTCTTCCCCGCCCATCATTGTCTGAATCTGTGTCTTATTTCATTCAAGAACATAATAGTGATACTACAAACGTGATTGTGCTTTCTCACTGTTGATCTCCATGTGTCATGACTCATAAGCTAATCAAGGCAATGGGATGTGTGCATGGGTTGTAAACTTGTCAGATATCAAATTTAAATTCATAGAGTTGTAATAGTTGTAAGTAACTGGGTGGGTGTATAAATCTTCATTAAACATGTAATAACCACAGCTTTTTTGGGCAAAGCAGAAAGGAGCAGTGAGCCAAACCTTGACATATCGTTACCCATTAACATTGCATGGAGCAAAATTACAGATAGTTTGAAATTATGTTTCCCTTTTTTCTCTGTTTCTGACATCCAATAATACTTGCCAAATGGTCTCCTGTGTTTGCCAGCTAGTCGCCAACTTCGTGTCTGATTAATGGGGCTGGGCAGGTAGAGCTTTTTGACTTCTTTTGCACAAAACAGTTCCCTGCTGATGGTTGGAAACGGAGCTGTGGGGGCGTTGAAAGTGAACCAAAACAGAGAAGTTGCAGCAAAAAAAAGAAGAAGAAATGAGCTGAAAGATTGTAAAAGTGTGCAGCCAAGAGAATATGCAACATTTTTTGTGATTATTCTCTTTGGCTCCATCAGTACAAGACGCCCCGCTCACATAAGAATAGTCGTGTGATTCAGATAATGTAATAATAATAAAAAAATCCACATGAGCTCCATATAGAACTCCTGTGTAAACTGTTAATAATAGTAATAAGTCAGACTTCCTCTGTCAAAAATATCTTAAAATGTCGCGGCACAAATATTCATGGGGAGTGAAAACACACGAGGCAGTTCTGTTCTTCTTAAGTTGCAGAGATTTTTCGCCATGGAAAGTCCCTGCATCAACCCCCACCCTCTGTGCGAGCACTGCAGCACTTCCCCTGTTAGGTGGTATAGCCTGTCGCCTGTGTGAACCTCCTGATCAAAGCTTCAGCAGGATAAAGCTCAACACAGCAGGGCCAGATACTCTCTCCACAGCTATAACAAGACTGAGAATGTGGGGAAATAACTTTGCAGCCACAGTTACTCTCCAATAAGTAAACAGACTGTTAAATAAACCTGAAATAAATACCTTTAGAAACGGCAGCATACTGTATAGGTTTGGTATTTATTGTGCTAGTAATACTCTATGCGCTCGATATGTATCATTTTAACTGGACAGATCCAACATCTAAGAGCTGTGTTTGTGTACATGCATTTTTTGTAAGCTCATGTATATTTAACAAGGTCTTACAGGACATCAGTGGCCTCTTAAGGTAGCATAAAAACATATTGGTAAATATCATTGAGTCAGTTGAACTCCGTCTTTCGCCTGATTCCATTGCAAATCTTTGATGATGGATCCTTTTGTTAGAGACTAATTATGTCTTGTGCATGTTGGCCGTGTAAAGGGGGTCCCAGAGCTCTATATTGAATTCACTTTGCGGCAACAGATTCAATTTAACACAAATAAAGACAATAGGAAGGGAAAACTCATTAAAAAAGGCTCTAAATAGGGCTGATAAATGAGAGCTCTGTTGTATATCACAGAAGTACGTCTGTTGTGGTGGAGTCTGACAGCTTCATTAATCAATGTAGCTAATTAAATCAGGGTTATACGAGGTATGTCATTAGATTGAAATGAGACAAATCCTTTGAGAAAGTGCCATTATTTGAACTGTCTGAGTGTGTGTATTTGGAGGGGAATGCTACTGTCTAGTTACTGAGATGTTATGGAAGGCAGAAATGATTGCAGCGAGCATGCGTTTTTCATTTTCATCACCTCTTCTAGCAAATATAATTTCAACATTACCGCCAGATTGGAATTGTTACTATTAAGCGGCACATCACCAGATATTTCTCTCCACAGTTTTGGACCATGAGAAAAAATATAATCCACATCACAGTGTTCTGAAGAAGTCATAAAAGTGATTGGCCTGTCTCAGCCTTGTCTTTTCAGAAAGCTTTTAACCCCAGTGATTAGCCTCTGTCAGCTCCCTCAAGTCTTTCTGTGACACCTCTTTGGGCTTTTTTATCGCCCATTTGTTGCTTTTCATTCTGGATGCTGGGAGAAAAATCATCATTAGTTCCCGCCTTATCTACTCTTTATTTTACCCCTGTGATGAGCCTTGTCGCTGGGATTTGGCTGATAATGATTGGTGCAGCAGTGTAAGCTTAATGGCTTCTCTTTATCTTCAAAGGCTTTGATTCCTCATTGTTGTTGCTTAGCAGACAATTAAGGGGTAAAGGCCTTATTGGTGATGGGTTTATGTAAGTGTTTTTTTTAAGTAAACTGCTGAGCTGTAGCCCTGATTAAAAATACAGTGCAGTACAAAGCATAAGTGGAGGAACCGTCATGGTGCGTGTTTATTTGTTCATTGTTTTACCCACATTTGTTCCTAGTAGACACTGAATGGACACAATGGACCAAAAGTAAGATAATTCTTCTTTACCAAGGGTGTAACTCAGAATTATAACTAAATCCAATCTTGGCTATCACATTAAGGATGATTGTAAAAGCTTGATGAGAGAGCCTGGGACATGACCCCCATCTTGAAAGTTCAGCAACTTGTAATTGTTAATTACCCAACAGAGAAATGCCACAAACGTTATTAACTTGTGAGTGTGTGTGTGTCTGTCCCCGGCATCAAAAATAGCTTTTGTACAATAAAGTTGCTTAAAGGCAGGGTTGGAGATCCTATTCTGGAGCATTTTTTACATGATTGTTTGAAATCCTCTTCACACTTTTGATTGCAACCAATTAATTAAATGCTTTTTCACACACACAGAAAAAAAAAAGTGTCCGTTCCTCCCTCCTTTATGCGTACCACAGTCTTCAGTGAGTTACGCTGGTGATACAATGAACCACAATGAAGTCTGCACCTCTGATGTTGGATGGTTTATTATGATGTTCGGTGTTTTCTTTCACGTAAAGGAGCCATGAGAAAAAGCTAGAGGAAAGTTAGGGATGCTGCACAGTGACACGCGAGCACTTGCATTGGAATTACATTGGTAGTACCTTTGTAGGCTACCATGTTGTTGATTGTTTACATGCTCACACTATACTATGCGTTCTGTAACCGTTGGCAACCGTTGGTCCTGCAGTAAAACGTCTGAGAAGTAGCAACATGTGCTAGCAGCCGATTTCCTTCAGTTAACACCACACCTGCATTCATGTACAGTATGTGTGTGTGACCCCGGCCTTTGCTGCCAGACACGACTGGAAGCACTGGTATCATGGTTCCTGTGATTACGTAGAATTCTTTTAGGGGGCGAGAGAATGTCATAATATTCTGGACGATAGACAGTTGAAACAGTTGAGACAGTTGTGACAAAAACATTACAATATGTACAGTAGGCCCAAACATTAGCACTGGGGTATCGTAATAGAGCAATAGCAGCAAACAGTATAAAAATGAAAAGACTGAAACTACTGTCTGTAGGATATTCAGTCCTAGTGTGTGTATGACAGGTCTGACAGTCTTTGTGTGTGTGTGTGTTGTGAGAGAGCGCCACAGAAGACCGACTGTAGCCTTTTACTCAAGCACAGGCATGGCAGGCTGAAAATTTTCACTTCTAGAAAAAAATAAGTTATTTACAGTACTAAGCAGGTTCATGCGGGTACGAACAGTTTTCATTTGAGACACTTTGCACCTTCATCTTTGGTACACTTTGATATTTTTGTGTTGTTGCTACTGATGCTTTAGACTCCTTTTCCTTTTTTACTTAATATTTGCTGGAAAATATTTAGTGAAGTAATAACATGTGATTCAATAAGGCGCTGACCTGAAGCAACTTTTGCATCTTGGAGTGCTGCATTTCATAAGAAGTCTTCAAATAAGGCTGTTGTTGATGTTTGAGAACGCTTCATGGAAGGAGTCTCGGTCTTGGTCTGTGGTTAGCTGGGGAAACCCTGTGGCTGTCCCTCATCTCAACAACCAGTCAACACATTGGACAGCTAGAAAAAGACTGTCAATAAAAACTGCCACTGTTGTTCATCAGCAAAGGAAAAAAAAAAACTCTTCGTCCTCTATACTTGTGTGTATATTAAATTAATATTTCAATGTTGAAAAATGATAAAGGTCCAAAATACTAAAATTTGAGTGATGAGGAGCACAGTGCACTAGAGGAAGATGTGTGCATACATGTGTTGTGACGGATCTTTACATGAGCTTTGTGTTGTATGGGGAACATGGTTTTAAAGGGCTGTCCTTTGATTCCTCTTAAAGGCCAGGTTGGCTTGTACTCTGGTGGCTTACTATTACAGTGTGAAACAGTGTTTCACATAGAATTAGCTTCTATTTGTGACGACGCGGTGACCGGCCAGTGAGCCCAGCGCCGGCACACGAAGGCAGCATGCCCTGTGCAGCCCGAGGGGCTGAGCAGATAAACGCGGTGCACACACAGCTCTACAATGAAGCAATGGCACAAAATGAACAAAAATGCTTTTATGTAATATTATGAGAAGTGTAAATACATTTTCAGTTCATTATGAATCGGTGGCAGAACAAATTTAGTTGTCCATGTAATGAATGGTAAACACAGTGGCTGCGGTGTTGAGACAGAAAGCTCCTCTGCAGAGACATCCATGATGCATGGCAGTGTTATGCAACGACACAACATTGCCACAAAGACTGCTCTGACCTTCTGAGGGCTTTATTATAATATTCCACTTGACTTATCTAAACATCTGAAGCACATTTTTCAGCACACTTTCTTTGCGTGGGACAGTCGTAACTTTGCCTCTTTTATCTCTGTTGTCTTGGATTGCTTTGTTCTGTTTTGAGGTCATGGTAAAATTGTGAAAATGTGACAAAACTTGTTTTGTTTTTTTAAAGTACCCTGGGTCTTGTAGATGTCTGAGGTATTTTAGATGTAATTCTTCTGGGACTGATGAAAGCGGTACTGGATAATAACCTTATAAGTGTCCTATAAAACTTGAGGAGAAGAAAGCAGGCGCAGTAAACCTTAATAACACATGAAATTGCTGCAGATAGAGGTGTAGCAACAGGTCCAAAAAAAGGCAACCCCTGGGGATGGAGTTATATTTGTGTGATGATGTCCATCATTGGGGAGCAGTGATGAGGATAATGGTGTTATACTTTCTTCAGTAACGAGTAATCAAAAAAGCCGTTACTGTTACTGACAATAAAATGCGCCGTTACTTGACTCAAGAAGTCCCATCAGAAAATAATACACCCGTCTAAGTTATATACACATTATTTTCAGTTCATTAACTGGTTGGAAAAAGGTTTTTATCTGGAACTAACCAGCTCACTCAGTATTCCTCCACACAGACAGGATCCACGACGCGCTGTATCACTCCGCCTCTTTCACACGTTGTTGATTGACATTGTTGATTAGTGGTGCACTGTCCCTATGAAATAAACTAATAAATAAATAAATCAGCTGAGTGATACAGCATATCGTGGAGCTCATCTATGTGGAGGAGTACTGAGTGAGTTGGTTAGGAGGGAAGTCCAAGTAATTTGACATATTTGAGCATTTTATTTAAAAAAGTAACGCAATAGTTTTATCATGTAGTAACTCAGTTACTTTTTGGGGGAAATAACTATAACTAATTAGTTTTTGAAGGTTACTTGCCCAACACTGTTGGGGAGTAGAAGTACAGTACCAAAATCTCAGTATTGTCTTAAGGAAATTTCTAATTAGATTTGGTGACCAGCTTTGGGTTCAAGCACATGTGAAAAGTTGGCAGCGCACCTGGGATATTTAGTCTCTGGGAATCAATACAATTTTATAGATATTATATTATCAGTCTGATTCTTTATCTCCGATCCATTTTATGTCTAGGAAGAAAGTAGGTCAGTGCAGGTTTTATTATGTGGCATGTGAGTTGGTTGTACTGTAGCAAACTCCCTTACCATCTAAAATGGGATGAAATGAGAGAATATTTTAACAGCAGCCATTTTCATCTAAGTGTTTAAGTCAAAGGAGAAAAAAAAAGCTAAGCTTTGGCTGTGTGTTGGTTATGTTATTATAAGACTGGATATTGCCTCTGTAACTGACGTGCTGCTCAGACTGGAAGCAGTGGTAAAGCAGAGTGTCAGGTACATGGCAGTGTTGGCATTTTGATAATTTAAGCTGGCGTTCTGTTGAAAAATGTTTGAACATATTGATGTTGTTTCCATCTTTACTCAAAATTAGCATTTTTCAGACATTACAGTGCTACCCACAGGTGGAGAATGTACTCATGGTGGTGTGGTGGGTGGTGCAGAGTGTGACCGATGTGCATTCAGAGTTGTGCAGTTTTGAGGGGGAGAGTAGTAGCCCAGGTTTGTTTTTTTTGTGTTGCTGCCCTGGAGGCCTCCTGAAGACATTGGCAGCATGTCAGAAAAATATGCTGTCATCAATATGGAGGATTGATCTGATGGTTTGGACAATTTGGAATCGATTTTCAGTTGGAACCGGTTCCCATCCATAGTCATCTGTAATAACACTCGGTACACAGAGGTGTCATTGTTGAAAACACTCAGCTCAACCTGCGTAATTATCTCCACTCACCACAGAGTCTAATGTGTTCCTGCACGCTATCAGCTACATTAAAAGAAAATGTATTGGCTTCTATGGAAATGATGAGCCCTGCAGGTGAGCAGAGTGCTGGAGGATGCTTACAGTCACAATTTTCTGCAGCGCTATGTGTGTGTGCGGAAGCAACGTGGTCTGTGTTCTACATTAATGTTATGATTGCGATGACGGTGAGGCTGACAATGACATAAATTATTCCCACACACTCACACTTTACTGAGTTTGTTGAAGCGTGTTTGTGTGTGTCGTGCACTTTTTTTTTTTCCTTTAGCTCCCTTCTTGCCTGACTGTCTTCCTTTTGCACTAAGCTCTGCTGTGTTAAGCTGCATTGTACTGTTGGTGCATCCTGAGTGCTTGTGTCAAGGAGGCTTGCACGCATTGCTTCACTCCTCTGAGCCATGCAAATAATTGTGTTCCTGACTGATGTCCCATGCATTTTTCATACCGGAGCTTGACTGAGTGAGCAATGAGTAAAATGTTTTTTTCTTTGCCCACCATCTCCCTCCTCTTCACCGTCATGCTGTATCTTTCACCTCCTCACACCCTCTACCTTTACCTCATGCTCAACCTTCCACACGCACATTTCCAGCCTCTATCATTGAAATCAATGGAATCGATTCTCCTGGGGTTAATGGATTTTGCTGCCAAGGTGAGGAGGATGCACTTTAATCATGGCAGATCTTAAATATTTTATCATGGAGAGCCAAAGGTTCAGAGCTAGAGCTGACAATGTAGAGGAAAGGAGGATAGGGGAGAGAGGTACACAGCGCATCCCAGCACACTGGTCCTACAAGGGGGCCAAATGTTGCTCACCTAAAATAAAAACAAGAAAGTGATAACAGAAAGAGGATGACGTAATGCGCTCCTGTGTTTTGTAGACAAACCGGGTGATTCCATCACTTTGTAAGAACAAAGTACAAATACTCAGGTGTAAGGACAATGGCTCAATGCACTGATCACAATTCCTATGGGAGATTATTTTAGTGTGGATAAATAAGAGCTCCAATATTTTTAAAAAAGTCAGAGCAGTTTAGAGATTTCAGACCTTAGATATGCAAGGTTTATTTATTTATTCATTTATTTGTTTATTTGCTGTTTTAATCATAGAGCAAAGTGTGCACTGTTTCAGACAGCACCTCTGTGAGGTTCCCCAAGCAATCAAAGTTGTGTCTTTACTGGATTTGAAATATGCACAACATATTTTATTCAACATGTCTTAGTGTTGTAGTTGTTTAAGTGACACATTACCTTCTGTCTTTGTTGGTATTACTGAAAAAGTTGCACAAACAGACAGACGGACCTACATGCACGAATGCACGCACACACACTTTTCCATAATGACAAATTCAAAGAACTCTAAATTAAAGGTTATTATTGTTCTTATTTTCCTGCCTATTTTTCCCTATGTGCACTGTAGTAACCTGTGGTGTCACTAGCCATTTATCACATGCCAGCAGTCGTGCCAGTCTTCTGAGTGCAACTTCCCTATGCATTATGCTAATGCCCTCAGGTTCCACACATTACTGTGTGTGCATCCCTGCAGTCAGACGAGGTCGCTGGTGCATTTACAAGAGACCGTCGCCGAGCTTCACACACGGGGAGGCTGATTTGGACTTACTTTCAGCTCGGGGATTTTACATTGTAGAATTATGTAGGCCCACCAATTTACAATGGTGTTTGGGATTGCTATTGGTGGATTAGGGCATAATCGTCTTTTGCATGCACATCCTCTATTATATTGTAGGTGTTTTGTTTGTTTTTTTCCTCTGGAAACAATCTGGAGCTCGTGTAGTACACTGCACAGCCGCACTTTCCAAAAGTTCACTAGTACTACTACTACAACTTCTACTACTACTACCACTACTACTACTACTGTACTACTACTACTATTATTCCTCTATGGTCTTTGCTAGTGGTTTTATGTAACTGCTTGTGCCGCAATTAAAGATGAACAAGAGATTAATTTTCTGAACCATAAAATAATAAATCAACAATTGGAGGCTTGGTAGTTCATGAGCCGCCACAACCACAACAAAACAAAGCAAACAAAAAAAAAAGAAAACCAAAGTGGGATATTAATAATGAGAACAATAACGTTATATGGCACCTTTAAAAACAAAGTGCATAGAAAATAAATCAAAAACAATCAGGCAGGAAGCTCATTGCCATAATAGAGTCTTGCAACAATACCATTGTGGGATCTACGGCCAGTTTGAATATATACTAAATACAGAAGTAGATCAACTCAAGTTTTTCAGCATCGGTACTCCATTGTCATGACACGTGTGCATTTTGAATAGCAGCTCTTCTGATGAAGTCTCAATGAATGCCACTCCCACAGTAGTAGTCCTGGTGATGGATGGGGTTGGATTGGTCACAGCATCAACGTGCAGACATTTTTTAAGTAGTTAAAAGCGTTAATTGCCCATTTTGCTGGACAAACTGCCATGTAATAGGAAATCATTACTACAGTGAGATGTTGATCCCCTCGCTACCTACAGTCTTATGTGTTTGCTCTACGCCTTTTATTCTGTTTGCGTTGAAAATCTGTGTGTAATTAGCATCTGATATACCACGGCTGCAGCTAATTATGCTACAAGTGACTATGACAGCCTCATGGGAATCATCTAAAATTAAAAAGATCAGAAAAGATTTTTAAATCAAACACAATTATGCAGAAAGCCATTATTAAATTAGATAAGACAATTTCCTAACATTTGTCGAACAGTAACTCAGACAATAATTTATCAATGTCCTCTAATGAATTTAAAATGACTTTTAATGTATTTTTCTAAAATTGATTAAAAAGGAAACCCTTCAAAACATTTCTAAACAAATACACAATACACAAAAAGATGCACAGTAACATGCCTCTGAAAAAAACAGGCAGCCACAATGTAAATATGAGAAAATACAGCACACACTGGAAAAATATGACAACTCGTCTAGTTTTTCTGGTCTGTTCGTAAGTACACAGAACTTCCTTGTTCTTCCTGAGACAAACTGTTAATGCAGAGAAACTCTGATAGAAGTGTCACACAGCCTCAGCTGATCGACCGTCACACAACCAGACAATCACTGATTATTTTATTACAAGTATTATATAAACAACATATCAGACACCTGGACAGGTTTGCCGGAGCGCTGGTGAGAAATTAAGATTCTGGCATGTAGCGTCCTGGACTCCTGGCAACGGACATAATGGTTAATCAATAAGACTAAAACAACCATAATAATTTGATAATAACCAGCATCACTGAAAGGACAGTCATAATCGCCACAGTCAACAACTAAACTTTCAAAGTTCATCCTTAGCTGATGTGCTGAGACTCAGTTGATTACTGATTTGCTTGATAGTCAGAATCATGTTGAATAGGAACTGAATCACCAGCTTTATCTTAGATTTTATACATAACAAAAAAAATCCACCTTTTTTGGATCCTGAATAAGATCGAAGCCACAAGACTCCAAACCGGTGTTGTGTGTGTGCGCGAGTGTGAATTTGGCAAGACCTTCAACCACTTACCCTGCAATCTAACAAAATGCAGTGGTCCTCTTCTGCCTTAATGCAAAATCTGTCTCTCCCATCATGCATGGTTGTCCTACTTTTCAAGCCGCAAGGAGAGATGAAAAGATTACAAGTGGTCTGATCTGCTGTGTCTCTATTGGAGACCTGTGATGAGGCTCAAGTATTCAAGCTAGTACTCAGCCATTACTACTCACACTGAGGTGTCAAAGTAAGTGAAAACTTTGAAAACTAATATAAATCACTGCTTTAAAGAGGGTGCCCCACCGCCTTGCACGGGCCAGTTCTCCTCCACCTGGCTCAGCTGTCTAATTGGAAGAAGAAGAAGAAAAAACAAGTCTTCTTCCTGAGTCAGCGTTTTGTGGCTCAGCAGAGAATGAAATGTAAGAGGGAATTTTCTTTACATAAGATTCGAAAGGCTGAGCAGGAAATTGGTTTGGTTGCCACCCTATGATTTGCAGAATACCATGAGCTTTAATGACCATTAAGCTTGCCATGCCATTTACCTCAGGCTAATGCAGACTCACAGTAGTTAATCACCATCTCTTAACATCAACCTAGTAGGCAACATGTGCAACACAAACTTCGTAATTCCTCTCTCTCCACACTGAAGGTTCATGTGAACCCTTGTTCTCAGCTTAATCTTTGTGGGGGCAACATGTGCACAACACAACATCCATCTTTCTACATTGCAAAAGCATCAGTTCGGCTTCTCATTACTATTAATCAAGTCTGAGGGTAGCACAGGGCTTCTGATGCTTGTGCCTACTGCCTAGTAAATGAGCCACTGAGGGTTTACAGTGTGTCCATGATGGGACAGTCATTCTTTTCTCTGCGTTTAACCCAGGCACCAGCAGCGTTGTTTATTTGTCACCACAGGGGAGACCAAGCTCAATTCTACTGGGCAAAAAAACCTAATAAATCATATGTTATAAGAGTGTAGTCTTCGTTGACTGTTAGTAATGAACAAAGGATGCTGCTACTTTAAGAATAAGCTGTGTGCAGTTCATTTTTTAAAATATAGGCTATTATAATGACTGAGGCCTCTCTTAGACTTATTGCATGCATTAACCAATAAGAACGCTTTTTTGTGCCTTCAATCGTTGCAGATAAACTGCTTCCTGGCTGGGTTTAGAAATTATATAATTGAACTGGTTGTTGTTGTTTTTTAAATATTGTAATAAGAAGTTGTATTCATAAGTTTTTCCTAGATTATATTTATTTATTTTATTTACATTCTAAATTGTACATTTACATTTAGTGATGCCTTTTTAAATAATAAAAATGGTATCCTTCATACCATATTATTCAGGTGTTTGTTGAAAAAAATAGTGTTTATGTATTAATGAGGAATATTAATCAGTTATGGCAATATTTTTGCTCCCAAATATTTGGGTTCGGCATCAGCCGCCAGAAATCCCATATTGGTCGGGTCCAACTTCCAATTAACAACGGTTCAAGTACAGTTTGGGGTCCTTTCCAATACTGAGGGACTTTATAGTGCAGTCATGCAGTCTTCATTCAGCAGGTTTGGATTTTAACTTTGGTCAAAAATTTGCTTATAAATATTGCTCAGAATACAACAGTGTAAAGTTTTTTATTTGCTAAATTTATTAGATCTGTATGAACTGTTTATAGACTTGGAAAAAGGTCATTTTTGCGACTACAGGGTATGAGTGTATAATGTGCAAGTGAAGTTCTTGAAAAGTACCCCAAAAAATCCCACCTCACTTTTTCCCCACACTGCATGCCATGATGTGTGAATTTGACACACCATAATGAAAGCAGTTTCATGTTCTGGCTTAATTGACAGTGGTAAAGTAGCTTAGTCATAATTACTACACTTCCTCCTCAGCAGACGGATTGAAGAATGAGACATCTGCACCCTGATACAACACTCACACAGCCACATCAGAACAGAAATGGTAAATTAAATATAGTCTTTTTCAGCAAGGGGATGTTGCACCACAGGACATGTTCATAATTAATTATTATTCTCCTTTTCTCTTACTCAGATTTATTCATTACTGCTTGAAATCTTTTTTGCAATTTGAAAAATAGAGACTTGTTATATCAAGTTTGAAGACTAGACAAGACAGAAAAAATCCACTTAATTTTACTTTCTAAAAAAGTGTATTGGAACTGTTCTTATAGTGACCTTTTAAAAGCAAACTTTGTATGTTGAGTATTCTTTGTTATTGTTGTAATAAACCTATTTTCTCAAAGTTTTGACTTACTTTGACCCCTGGGTGTGAGTAGTAATGGCTTAGAAAGCTTGTATGTTACAGCAGTAGCACAGCAGACCAGACCTCTTGTAATCTTTCCACCCACTCTGCAACCCCCCCAGCCCACCTGCTGGAAACACGAGACAGTTGCACTTCCTGGGAGCAACACATTTCATTGGAAAAGGCAGCAGAAGATCGTATTTTGTTGGGTTACAGGGTAACTGGTGAAATGTGTCAGGAGCGAGTGTAGGTGTAGATTTAAAATGAGTACATCTACAGGCACCCTTGTATTTGATGTGGAGTCTTATTGTGGCTTTGATTTTTATTCAGGATAAAATGTCCATTTGGATATGAATATAGATATCTCATAAACCTGGGGAGTAATTTTCCTTTCTACATAATTCTGACTATCCAGCAAATCTGTATTTTATCCACCTACTGACTCGCCTCAGCAGCTGAGGATGAAGTCAATTTGGTTTTTTACTGTAGCAATAAAAAAAAAAGTCCTGTGCATTACAGTACATGCGTCACTTGTCTACACTGTCCTCTCAGTATGTCGGGCAACTTTAAACAACAACAAACACCATTATCATTGTTGTTTTCGGCTTACTAATTAAACTTGTCTGTCTGAAGACACAAATTTAAATTATATAGCATCCTAATGTCAGCTTACTTATTAAGGTCTCTATAACCAGTGTATGATGTTTGCATGGGCAACTGATAAAAAGTGATTAACATACTGTAAGTCTCATAAAGCCCCAGTTGTCCGACTGTCACACACACAGACAAGATCTCTCCCCTCTGATAACACAAGCCCTGAGGCAATCAAGTGATTCATAAATAAGCAAATATCAAGAATCACTCAGAAACAAAGTGGCAAGTGTTAAGAATCTCTAACAAATTCAACACTTGTGGTTTTTCACAGGTCACCGCCAGTCCATAGTCTGACATTGAGGAAAGCTGTGCTTAAATAATGGAAGACATTGCATGTGGTGTTAATTGTGCGTGACAGTCAGTTTGTATGGCAAATTTGCACAGGTAATAAACTGTTTTAAAAAAGGTTCGATTAGGTTTCTTCATTAAACTGTGCTTTGTAAACATTAGACGGCAGGTAAAAACTATTGAAAACTGAGACAAGCTGATTTGAACTGTTTCAACAAACAAAAACAGTCACTGTGACAAAGAAAACACAATGAAACCTCAGTGAACTAATAGTTACAGATTTCTACAGAATTTATTTTCTGAGTTACAGTAAATTTAGAGCCTCAGCAAATACTCTATACCTCAGTTCAGTGATAGGGTTATGTCTTATATATCTTTCTGCATAACCATGTTCTTACTGTAGTTTCTTTTTTCTGATCTGGTTCATTTGAGATGATCCTCACAAGGCTGTCAGAGCGACTGGTAGAATAATTAGCTGCAAATCTGATGCTAATTACAGGAAGATCATGAGCGGCAAATGAAAGGCACAAACACATATCTGGCCAGTGGTAGCAAGGAGCACAAGTTGGAGGCCAAGTAAATATTGCACTTTTATTTTGCGTCCCAGCTTGTTGAGCAAAATGGGCTACATGAGTGAATAAAGTGTGTGTTTACAGGAACACTGGTTATGGACAGAGAAATCATCTCTGTGTTGATCGCACTGAGATACTTCTGGGTTTGTTTGTCGTTTAGTTTGTGTTCTTTTACCAGCATGGTCTAAAAGGGGGGAGAAAAAAAGCAGCTAGCCTCGGTAACCCTTCTGCCACCAGCTCTATTAGCAGCATTCGCAATTCAGTTTGTTTGTACAGTACGGTATGAAGGACTGCAGTTTCATCCTCGTGTAGCCTAGCAGGGACAAACCTGTTGCCAGTCTTTTAATTACCCATCAGCGGTCTGTCTGTGTTATGCCTCTATGAGCTATCTGCAGTGAGAGACATGCCCCTACTCTAAGAATGGGCCAGGCAAACAACAGGAACACATGGAGCTGTGTGTGCCTGCTGTCAGAGAACGACAGCAGGCACACACAGCTGACAGGGTGCAGGATCAGGAGGCTACTCCTCTCAGCTGTGTCTCCTGCCCTCCCCCCCCCAGCACCAGCCAGGCATGAGCTCAGAGTTGGCTGATCCCGCCTGAATTGCTGCCATACATTTTAAATATAAATCATAATTTAAAAAGAAAACTCTAAAGGAATGTAGTGAAAAAAGACTGTATGCTTGCATGCTTTTTATCGCGTGTGTGTGTGTGTGTATTTATATTTGAGCAGGTTTGGAAGCTGTCTCGGTGGCTTGGCATGAGACTCTCACATTGCAGCATCACGCTGTGCCTCAGATGCTGAATGACGGCTGTGAATTGGGGGTGGGAAAAAAAAAAGTTGTACCTATGGTATCTTTACTCCTCTGTATCCACTCCCTCCTCCCTGCTGCAGGAATCCTGACCTTTCCAAATAAAACTCTTTGCACTTTTCATCCCTTATCACAAAGCTCTTTCATGTAGCAGTGCTGTGTTGCTTTGAAACACGATGATATATTTTTTTTAATTAGTCATATATTACATGTAGGAATTAGTCTGCATCAAAATGTTTTGTTGATGGCTTAATCTGCTAATCAGCTTCAGCCCTGAACTGTTATTGAGGCATACTTCAAGAGTCTGTTTGAAAGACGCCTAAACTGAGGTTTGTCTATTGAAGCATGCAGGCAGCAGCGTCTCTGAGCCTGTTGGCACACGAGCCGGTGCGTAGAGTGAGAGGAGGGAGCAGGTGTGAGATTTATGGCGTGTGGCTGACTTAACTGAGCACATCAGCAGGTGACAGTATATATGTTGTATAACATATAATTTATCTTGCAGCGGTCTGGGGGAAGATCTCATATTCTTCAGATTTAATCCTCTTGTTTCATAATCCTGAATCCTTTCCTTATCCACTTGAACTGAGTGCGAACAGAAACCTATTTAAGAGTTTCTTATTTGATTCATTTATAACACAGATGGCGTGTCTAAGTGGCTTTTTGTGAACTTGGTCTTTGTATCAGAACAGCTTTGCTGTCATGATGAAATATTAGTAAAACTGATGAGGGAATTGGCGTTACTTAGGCTACTACTGTATGTTACTTTTTAATTTGATACTTTTTGATTTGATATCTTTATTGACAACAGACATAAAACATACAGTACGTCGGCACAACTGCTGCCAAAGGGATAAAAACACAAAAAAGTCAGTGGCTTATTTCCATTGTGGTCCCTTTGTGAGTGAGCGTGTGTGTCTGTGCGTGTCGGTGGGTGTTAATTGCATGTCCATGAGGGGAATGTGTGGGTGTGCCTCCACACCGACTACTGTACTGTTACTGTAATGTTATGTTATGTTCTTATTTTTCTGTGCTGAAGTTGCCCTAACTAGTGAGCCCTGACCTGTTTACTCCTGTCTTGTAAAAGTAAATTTGCCAAACATGTGGGAAATACTGTCGTTTATTAATGGGAATAAACGCTGGATGCGCTGGCTGATAAGTTTCGTTTTCCCCCCCGAGACGATAGCACTTCTCAACCAGATGATGGAAGCACTGAGCTGAAATTCCGCAATGTTGCTTTAATGCTAATGCTGATTATGTTTACAGCAAAATGTACAAATGGGTCCTTGCAGTAACTGGTAAAGGTTGCAGGGTCACATGTTAGCACGTCCTGCAGTATCCGGCTGACAGCACAGCTCAGTACATCTGATCTGGACAAAGCACAGTTTAGGCGGATGAAAGCCGAGCCACGTCTGATAAGAGCAGATCTTGACATGCTATGATGTTCAGAAATTGCCACTGTACACAAGATAACTCTGTTTGGATAAAAGGGGATGTTGTCAGTAAGGTTTTTTCTTTCTCTCTTATATCTATTCATCAATTTTTATGATGGCGAGTATGAGAGCATCATTGGTCTGCTAGCAAGATGCTGTTTGGTTTTTAAGTGCCGAGTTTTGCAAGAGTTAGATTTAAAAGCATAAGTTATGTAGAGCAACCTCCTCAATTATGAGCTGCATGTTGTGGAACGCAGATTTTAGTTTTGGGACTGTGTGAATGTGATCTGTACACTGGTGGTCTACTGTTGATTCCTCTGGTTGGTTAAGACTTGAAAAAGGTCAACTAAATTGAGTGTGGTGCTTGTTATTCTCAACCTGTCCATAGGTATCAAGTAATAGGCTTGCCTGCCTCATCAATAAGCTAGGTATTAAAGTGCAAAGCAAATTACTGAGAACACTTAACACTTATGAAATTCGTTCTAATTTATGTGTCTGCAGCCGTGAGAGTAAAGGTTAACACTGCTTGCCAACTGTCCTCAGTTATAACAAGTTTTGTATCTGACTACGGTTATATTTAGGAATTTAGCGCTAGCCAGCACTCATTAGCCAACAGGATAAACTTAAACTGTTCTCTGTGAACTCAGTTCATAAGGATGGGTCTGTTTTTACATGTGCATAAGAACGACAGAGGGAGGCTTGAGACCTACCCAAAAGACAAACCACATTTTGTCGGCCAGTATACGGCATAGTACCTCTCCTGTGTTGGGAAATATTAACTCATTTAATTAAGGTAATGGCAAACAGTAGAGCCAGACTTTACAGTGAATGAATAAATGAACAAAATGAAAACAGGAACTTGCAATCACAATGTTCATACCTCAAAATACAAACAGACCTGTTGAATCCTCAGCTTATTGGACAGCTTGTCTACTGGTGTTCATTCAGAAATAGCAACATGTTCACATGTTAGTCTGGTGCACAGTCTGTTAACTGTGAGACCCTCGGTGGAGAACACCCCCATGATGATACTGATGTCCCAGAAATGTTGCAGTGGCGAGCCTCAGGAAGTGTCTGATTAGCCCACCACCTGTCAAGAGGATTAGTATCAAGAAAAGGGAGATTGTATTGTATTGACTCTTCAGTATGAGCATTATGTTACTTTTTAAAGGAACAATCCTGATAAAGAAATATTCAGAGAATCGACATCATGAAATGAAAATTTCCCCGGCTTCTTCCGAGCAAATGTTACATAGATGTTGGCTCGGTGGTGTGTGTGAATCTCTGGCAGCCAAGTAATTCAGAAACATGATAGAAACGGCAAATCCATATCTATCCTGTACTTTCACCATTGCTGGTCCTCATGGTGAGATTGAGTGCCCAAATCTATTTTGTTTCCACTGTGTCACTATTGCTATTGCTGTGAAAGAAAAGACATTACTTTGTAGCCTCGCCTAAAACACCTTTGCTACAAAGGCTAATTTAGGGAAGTTTGTTTACTAACAAATCACAACTGTCCAATTAGTAATTAACCAAACTGCCAGGCTGAAAGCCTGCGTAAGCAGGTGCTCCAGTAATGGTTTGGACTCCAGAGCGTGAGAGTTTGGTACACACATCACAGATCTTAATGGGCAATAGTGAATAAATCATAAAACCATTTTTATGAGGGTGTTGAATACATTTTCCGTCTTCTCTGAAACAGAAAAAAAAAAATTCAAAGAGGAACAATTATTATTGAAAAGGCATTGAAAAGATATACAGCACTAACAAAAAGGCATGTTTTACAACCCAGTGGTTTCGGAAAAAAATTGAAGCCGGTGCAGGATGGATAGTTATGTAGTTTTTTCTTTCCTGTACAAAATAGCTATGGTAGAAATGTGGCTTCACTGAAGGTAAAACATTAATTTAATGTCAGTCATTTTGTGACAAGGTAAATAAAGTGAGCATTAATCATCTCTTTAAACCTAATACCTGCCTCTTTTCTATGTTGCTGCTGGAGATGTGCTATACAGTATGAAACGTTCTGAATTGTGCCAAACATAAGCCTCTGTAACTTTTACATACCTGCATCTGCAGGGCCCTGATATTGAGTGAGTGGTTGGTTGCTACTATCAATCTCCCTGTCAATATTGACCTTGAAGTGATCTTTTCATAGTGCAAATTCAATACAAAGGATGGATGACAAGAGACTCCTTGTTCTAAGGAAACACAAAGAGGGAACTTTAAACCCCATGTTAGTTTGAGCTGAAATTCAGTAAGCATCGCAGAGCAACGACTCTGGATTTTGACCGTGGAGTTGTGCTACGGAGCTGTTTTAATGGATATGTTGTTCTTTTGAGTATTAGATTAAGACCAGCCTGGAAAAAGTATGAACAGCTGTGTTTGATCATGGTCACTGAGCTGGTGATGCTGAGAGTGCCATGTCCACCTCCTTCAAATAAAAAGAGCGTGCGCAAGCAGCCATGTGGATTTCCTTCAAAGAATACACTGGCAGTCAACAACTGGGACGTCAGTAGTGGTGCAGTAAAAGAGGATGTTGTAACCTGACGTGACAACACATGATGAGAAATCAATAGCTTCATCTTTCCACATTCTCTGAGAAGAGGAGCAGTGAAAAAGAAAGGGTGGGGGATGTGTGTCAGTTCATTTTTAATGTGAAGAGGATTCATGTGGACCTTGACAGACATTGATTGTTGGTCCCATTAGAGCAGATGATGCAGCTGAATACAGATAATGTACTGACAGAAACAGTGTGTTACTCATGTGTATACTGTACAGTACAGTATTTGTATTCATCTTATGTACCAGGTTTGACACGCCCAACTTACCACTGTATAAAAGTTCTACTCAGTTTACACTTCACTTACTAGTTGTGTTTGTTTGTAGTTTTACTACAATCACAAGCTCCATAGGTAGCAGGTTCACTGGCCACAAAGGTAATTTCACTGTACAGTATGTTACAAGCGAGGAAGCCTTAGGTCCTTGCTTTGTGCAAAAACTAATTCTCAAGTTAAGTTAAAGCTGTATGGGTCATAGGCAGCCTGTGTAATCAAGTTGAAGGGGAGTTACAGTATGAAAGTCTGGTCTCTTTTCCGCTGTATTTTCTCTACAGAACTCCCCCTACAGTTTGCATACAGAGTGCATATTTTCACATCATAAAAACTCACTGCTACAGTAAATCTCTTCCATTCCCAGCCATGTGCATTTGTTTTCAACAAAGCCAGCAAGAAGGCAATTTTGTCCTACATCACTTCAATTAAGTCATTTTGTGTCAGTCTTTAACCAGGGCAAAATGTGCTAAGTTACCAAATATCCACTTGATGTTACTATCTCGCCTATAAACCTGTTTAATGAACATATGAGCACGTAAATTCTGTTTAAAGATAGACTTGGAAAGATATGTGTACGTATTGTTTTCTTTTTTTCCTCCCCTTTTTAATTGATCCATCTGAAATGTTGACATTATCAAAGGGTTGCTTAGTTTTTCATTAGTGGTAATTGTTGCAGTGTGATAACGATTCATGTTCACTTTGATAGTGAGTAAACTGTTTACCAAGCAGACTGTAAGACACTGAATGAATGTGTGTGAGTGATCCGCTGCCTGCAAGAGGATTATTTCATTATTCAACAAACATTAACCACTCAAAACAACTCTAACCGACAGTGTCAGTTTTAGCCATTGATTTAAACCCAAAATCTACTAAATGCAGTCATATTTTTTTATCTCTCAGTCAGCACTGTTTGCTCATCAAATTCTCAGTGTGTTTGCTTGTGCTGTCACCCTACGCTCTGAATGACTTCTTTTCTTTGCTCTTACAGAAATGTATGGTGCAAACATGTGTAAAAAAAAAAAAAAAAGAACAAGGCGGCACCCAGCAGGGGTTCTGTAGCTGTCTGAAAGACGGTGACTTTGATGTTGTTGTTTTTATTCTGGCTTTCGCCACATGCAACACATGACTGTCAAACATTAATGCCTAAAAAGATGTTAAAATACAAAAGATATCGACATGATAGTGCACATGTAGATCAACAGATGTGTCATTTCCCATGCAGGATTTAAAGGGATACTTTACCCAAAATCGACAATTCACCTTTTTTTTTTTTTTTTTTAAACTATTTTTAGCCTTGTTTTTGTAGTGGCTCGCAGTGGCTCTGTTGATGTTTGAGTGCATGTGCGAGATTTGCTGCAATATGTTCTTCCATGTTCATACATCCAATGGTTTACAACGACTAACAAACATCTCACAGCAAATCTCGCACATGCGCTCAGACTTCAACAGAGCCACTGGGAGCTACTGGAACAATTAGGCTAAAAACAGAGATCAAATATTTTTCTGAACAACTTTTTCAGGACATTTGGGTCAGTACGGACAAGCAGTATGGCGGTATTTGGAGGCTTCATATTGTGTGTTTTCGACGATTCAAAAATGAGCACTATCTGCTGCCATTACTGTATATGAAAATCTGTTACCAGCCGGACACCCCCTGGAACTTTTTTTTGTCATTTTTTTTTCTCCAAAGTTCTCCAAACCCTTCCTTGGCATGACGATGAGTAGAAAATTGGTGAATTATCAACTTTGGGTGAAGTCTCCCTTTAAGACATTGGGCTCAGGCCATGTCTACACAGCAGTAATCTACCCTGCTAATTTTCGGCGTCAGTGAGTATTTTCACCATGAGACTGCAATGTCTCCTGCTGTGGCCTTTTCTGAGCTACAGCTGTGAAACCTCAGTGGAGCCAATATGCACCTCAGACACTCCTCTGAATCAAGCTATTGGTTTTCCTCGGGTTAATACTGTGAAGGAGTGTATCACAAATTCTAATGGGCCTCAAGTGCTATTGGAATGGGTAAATGTGAGGATCTGTTATCCTGGCTTTGGGGCCGAATAGCTAAAAAGGGCATGTTTATTTTCTTCTCCCCTTCTCAGTGTACTTGTACTATTCTCCATCTCTAGTGCATTGTCTATTGATTTTCTCCAGCCCCCTCTATCAGTCAGGCTTTAATAAGACAACACACGTCGCCTTTAAAAGAAACGTATTAGAATGTTAATGGATCACACCACAGACCTGTTTGCCTCTCCGCAGCTTTGTGTGTGAGTGTTTTTGTGCGCACACATCCACTCACAATTGTGTTTATGTGTATAGTGTGTTTGTGTGTCCCACCACAATTTCATTAAAACAGAACAAGACAACATTCATCTTGATGGTTGTAAGGGAGTAAAAGGGGGGGTGGGGGGGGGTGGAAAACAAGGAGAATATGGCAATAGAAGACTGAAGGGATAAGGATGGAGGGAGTAGTAGAAAGTGAAGAAGAAACCTCCTCGTGCAGAGTGGCTTCATCTTCTGTCTTATTGCTCCTGCAGGGACCAATTTATCTTCATTTAGGTTTTTGGCACCAACCCCAACCCAGACCAGTCGCCTCAAGAAAGCACATGAACTCAACATGGCTCCTTAGCCCATGGGGCCTGTATCTAGGGATTGACCAGTATTTTCTTTTTCTTTTTCTTTTTTTTTAGGGTTGACAAGATAGTTTGGGTTGAGAATCGGATAACAGAGACAGAAATGCTTGCCCTGCATTAAAACCTGATCAAATAATGCCCTCTTATTTAATTTACACTGCTAAAAGACACACTTAATTGATTTATTGACATTAATCGTGCTTCTTGCAAACCACGTGGGGTTAAAGAGCGCTGGATACAACGCATAGGAGCGGAGCGGATGTTTGCTGTCATGTTAACCAGAATACAACCCATAGGTAGCAGCAGGCGTAATGGTAATAATTGGTTTGTTTAGGTTTTGGCACAGAAATTACTCAGGTTAAGGTTTAACAACAGGACCCTTGTGATGGTGGTCATGGTTAATGCACGTTGTGTTTCATTGATCCACCCAACCACCCCAACCCTCCTCTCAATATGGACTTAATCGCTCCCAGGCTCAGGGAGAACATGCAAACCACCCAGAAAGGCCTGGGCCATGAAATCAAACCCAGAACCTTCCTACGAGACAAGAGTGCTAATCTGGACCACTCTGTCGCCCATCTGCAATAATATATAGACATACAGTATATACGATACACACAATATAAATCCCTTAAAGTCTATTTCCTGCATTTTCTCTACTTTACAGTTACCCTGCCTAGGTTGTCACTGATATATAGTGTGTTGTAGTGTCATATCAGATAAAAAGCAAAGTGTTTTCCTCTCACTCTTTTAAATATCTAAATGTATTTCATATAAGGATGTAATGTATTCTTAAAAGATCCTTGGTGGTTCTTGATAGTAATTGATAATAATGACCCTTCAACATTGTGCAAGGTTGTGTTTATAGCTCATATAGCGTCGGGTTTCTTAGAAAAATAGTAAACCGCATGAAGAATACTTGTTTTATACCTTATTATTAACAAATAAAAACCTCTATCATCTTTATTCATATGTTCATCATCTCATATATCAGTCAGTGTGATGCATCTTTGTAATCCATAATTTATTTTGTAGGTGTCAGTCTCCTTTAGGAGTTTAAGGCTTCTTCTTCCTCTGTGTCTTTATTGAGTGTTAGATCAGACCACAACTCCCTCTCCATTCAGCAGAGTATAAATTAACATTGATTTTAGATATGGTGTTACCGTACAGTAGAATCGTGGCCTTGGTGGCCAAATAACTAACAATAACCTTCACAGCATGAGTGGGTGGAGAGGCGGTGAGGGTAACGAATAAAGACACCAGGGAAGGGAGTAGAAGAGAGCTGCATTATTCTGCCACTGCACCTCTTCATTACATGTAATTGCTGATTAAAACAAAATCTTTTGCTGCTTCTGTGTATTTGGAGGAGCCCAGTTCCAATGGAAATCTATTTTGACTATTATCAAAAACTATTTCCGCTGTCACTTTCCCTGTTTAACCTGTTGATTTAAAACTGTTAGTTTACACTGCACTAAAAACTGCAACTGTACTGTGTCTTATCTGTTGCTCTCTGTCTCTCCCTCTGCCCGCCCCACCTCCCTTTTTTCCCCCATATGTAACTTCCAAAATCACATGCTGCATGATGCTGGCTTCGCCGTACGGAGCACAGCAGTCAGATGCTTGTTAATTGTTTTGCTGCTGGAAAAGGAAATGGGAAGTGGTGAGGGGAGACTGGAGAAATCAGAGGGACCCCTGCTGCCATGTCTGGATGCAGCAGTGGCTGCGCAGTGAGAAGAGAAAAGGAGGGAGAGGTGGAGAGTGGGCAGAGTTGTGTCTTTTCTGGCTGTATTGCGCTGTGCAGTCTGGTCTAGGTGCCCCACTGACAGGCAAAGATTGATGGATAGAGCCGTGTATCGCACATAACATCAATTCTGTGCTGCTTTCTCTTTCATTCTGAGTCTCACTCCCTCATCAGTCCTCCCTTCCCCTCTTTCTGCTGCTCTCCCTCTCCCTCCCTCCCTCCTTCCTTCCCCTCCCTCCCTCCCCGCCACTGCTCCAGGTCCCTCGTGGTCCCTCTCCTTCCGTATTAGTTTCCAAAAGGCATCTTTAATGCTGCCAGAGAGCGCGCTGTGAGGCAGCAAGAAAAGCGAGGCAAGCGGATTGCTATCTTAGTGACAGCTTTTCCGCTTGGCAGACTGTGTGTGTGAGCCGGGGAACTGGACTGGACTGTGGTGTTTCGTGGAGGAGGTGGGAGAGGAGGTGGAGGAGCAAGGAGGAGAGCTGAGGGGCAAGCCGGACAGATGGAGGACGGCACCCAACACCTGGGACACTGCATGGTTGACATGAAGGAGCTGAGTGCTAACCCTGAAGGACTCACTGCTGCCGGTGAGCTGACTGCACTGTGTTGTCTGTCTGTTAATCTGTCCCCCCCCCTCCGTCCTTCCTCCTCTACAGTTTAACTCTGAGACACCTGCTTTTGCTGCTACAATTGATACTGCCTCTATAAATGTTTGTCCCAGCAATGTCTATAGTTTCTTGCATATTTTCCTCCCTCAATTTGTGTTTGCAGTGGTTCTGTCTGAAGAGAATGTGTGTTGAAGAGGGAGAGAGGGAGAGAGGGAGAGGGAGGGAAGGGGGGCACTAGGGGGGGGTGGTAGGGTTGGTAGCAGCATGAGTGAGAGAGGGAAACAATTTAACGCACGATGATCAATAAGCAAGTGAATGAGTTCTGTGTAGTCTTTCTTTCTATCTGGATAATGCTGTGATTTGTCCTGAACTCACATTGTGTACAGGGGAACATTTTAGTAAAAAAGTAAAAATGAACAGACTGTCTTACAGCCAGTTGCTAATGTTTTTGGCCAATTTTTGGAGCACCATCATGCTGCTACCGTAATAGCACACAAATTATGCTTGAGAAATCATTTCTAAACTTACTTGCTACCTTTGCTACAGGTTTCTAATTATGTATTTGGTTCTTGTAGCGAGAAAATTGTTTGTCTCAGAATGTGGGAAACCATGTCAGAAAAATCTGCCTTTCCTGGTCTGCAGGATTTGATTCAGCAGCTCAGCAGAGGGCTGTTTGAAAAACATGTGCAATGTCTACAGATTCTCAGGTCTGTTTGTGCCTGTGTGTGCTTTGCCTTTTTTTTTGTGTGCTATGCAGTCATATTCCATATAGCCTGAAAGTATTGTCACTAATGAGCACTGGCAGAGGCAAACTAGATGTCTCAATGCCCATCACAACAGGAGAATGCTAAAGAGATTAGCCATATCAGTGATGCCACAAATCCTGCTCTCCAAGTTTAATACCTTTGCTTACCAAAAGGACACACACTGCATGCAGCGCCACTAAGCATTGGCATTGGCATGCAAGCTCAACACCATCTTCCCCATGGGGATAAGTAAATGGAGCTGTACAAGAAGGAATGAAAGCGCAATTCATGATGCCTTGTCTCTTTTGCCTCAAACCACACAGACACACACTGAACCAGTTTACATGCACAATTAAACACACACACTTGCACACACCCACATGCACACAAGGAAATAATAGAACAGCTACACACCAGTGCGTCCACACATACATACATACACACATGCACAGATCGAAGCGTGCATGTGCGCACACAAACAGCTCAGACTATAACGGTTAGTGACCTGATCACGAACTCTAGATACGCTCTACTATAAAATCACACTGTAACACTTTAGCAAAGACATCTGACAGGTGTGGGAGTTATAACAGTAATGACAAAGACCTCACTCTATCTCTGCTTTGTTTTCCCTAAGCATCCTGGGAGACAAAAGGGAAGAGCAAAGCACATAATTACCATGTTTGGCACGGAAGACAGGTTGACAACCCTACATTATCAGTCGCAAGGTGAAATAGTTTATCTCCTCCTTCATGACAGGAGAGGAACGTGGGACCAAACTGGGTGCTGTTCAGCGCTTGTTAAGGTGGGACTGAAATGGCATTTAACAAACACAAGGGGTAAAATTATCTTATTCTGACGATTAACTATTCTAATCACGATTTGCATACAGCCAAGCGACTTTTCCGATGAAGCCTGCGACACAAATGACTTTCACTGCACACTGCTCGACATCACAACTATTATGAGGCAAAACGTCTCACTCCGTGCCCTTGTTAGCCCTCCACCTCCTTCCTACATTGACGCCACAGTCAAGACCTCTTCAGCACACCCAACTGATTCACAACACTTCATTAAACGCTGGCAACAAAACCATCTGTCCCCCCTCAATCTCCCAGGGCAGTAATGTGACGATAACTCACTCTCCCATTCAGCACCACTCGTCCTAATGGGATGCCTGTTTTTGCAAACATCAATTGAATTAGAGGCATGTTGGCCAGGATGATGACTGAATCTTCAGAAAGGATGTGCAGGTGTTGTTCAGGCAGTTTAAAGTACAGAAAAAAGAGGAAGCGAGGAGAACGAGATTGGACAAAATGAGGCAGAGGAAAGAAAGACTGCAATTAGTGTGCATATGTCCATGTGTACAAGTAGTTGCTGCTGGTATTTGCACTCTGGCAGGAACGGTTTTATCGAGAGACAGCCATTTGAATCCCTGAAATATCAAATCCCACGGTGAGCCAGCCATGTAAGTGTATTATTAATATCATCTCGGTAAATAGTATTCCAAAATACAAACATGATTTGTTTTTTAGGCGCAGGCTCTTACATGTAATATCTATTCATGAAGAGGATAAGCAGGAGTGATTAGGAGCTTGTGCTGCATGCCCTGCGCAACGCTCCTTTTCATTTTCTTAGTTGATCTCATAGCATACGAAGGGGACCAGAGCAGTGACAGGCTATATTTTGGAGCTTTTCCACATTTGTTTTTTTGTTTTTTCAGAGTCAGAAATAAGCAGCAATCCCATGTGAAATCTGTGCACTCACTCCCCCACATTTTTTCTTCTTTTTTTTTGTTACACTCATTCTTTCTCTCACAGTATCTGCCATACGCTAGTGAGCTTGTACAGTGGGTGAGGGAGCAGGGCAATGAGAAGGGAAGAGGGTTAAATGATCATCTACGAGACGGACAATTTAAGTCCCTGTACATTAATTAACTTTGTCATTCCAGAGAAATCACCCAGTCTGCACACATCCTAATAAATTACCCTCTCCTCTCCCTTCAGCGTGGCTTTTTCCCCACTGATACCACCCGCAGACAGGGGGGTGATAGATTGGAGGTACAGTGGGGCTGTGCTGTTATTTCTAGAGCCAGATGAAACTGCAGTATAGCGGGCGGGCACACCTCATTTGCTTTGGGCCCCTCTGGGAGTTACATCTGCATGTGCCGCCCGCCTGCCTGCTTGCTGCCTGCCGCCTTGCTGAGCTTATTACCATATTCATAATGCCAGCGGATATCGATTATAAATACCACACCTGTGCCACTTTTCTCCACATACTTAGCCATTGCACTGAAGACGGATCACTGGTGAGGTTCATATGCGAAAGGTGATGTGGTTTCAGACGGACAGTACAGGTGGCTGACCTCTCGTCATGTAATTGGATAATTATTGTAATTAGACTTTCCGTGTTTGTCTTGGTCAGCCTGCTTCTCACCAAGGGGTTAATGACATGCATGTGTTCGGTGCTCAAAGACAAGAATGGTGTCACAGTGTACATAACAGGTGTTGTGTCCTCAGGTTACGTATGCATAATTTGTCCATGATTTTAATAACTCTGGATCCTGACTCACTGCGAACAAGTGAATAACCGTCTCCAAGCCTGTAGTTGAACGCAGTTGAAACGTCATGCAGTCAGTATTCGTTCTCAAAGACGCAACATAACCTGTGTTGCCTGTCTTATAATCAAAGCATCTGGTATGATCCTTCTATAAATACTTGACACTCCACATAGAAGCTGTGCTCTGAAATTCACACATCTTTTAACTAGAATCCTCCTCCTCCTCCTCCCTCGCTATCAGGCGCATCCCGTTGCCATGTGTGTACGTCTCATGATCTGTATCCCTAACTCATATCAGATGTAGACTAAGCTTTACTTGTTATCTTTATTCAATTATTCCTGCAATGACAGACATTTTCCACCGCTTCCCCTCCACTTTAGATAAGTTGCAGTGTGTTGCACAGATGGAGTCCTCCAAAGTAACTGGACTGTTCAAGTGACAGTCCCTCATGATCATGTGGCACCAGAGACGGGACCCAACAGCTGGCACTGTCTCAGCCCACCTACCTAAAGGGCTCTCTGTTGCCACCACACAACATGTCATCCAGGCTTATTAAAGTTTCATCAGCACTCACAAGGAAGCCTTGGTGGTGACAACATTAGGAGACACGACCCCTGAGGAATGGGATGATGATGAGAGTAATGTGAAAACCAGATACACTGTAGTGACACAAAGTTTATTTGCATACATAATTGGCCTATTTGTGCAACCGTGTGTGTGTGTGTGTGTTTGGCCCATCTACTTCAGCTATTTGTGCACCTGATTAATTAGACATTTACTGTACTTGTATGCATAACACATATTGCACTAAGTTTGCATAAGCCTGTTTATTCAAATGTAGCCCATCCTGACATGTACAGCGGCTGACAGAGCCCAGTTCCCACAGACTTGAGAAGACACAGCAAATTGAGATTTTATTCACAAGTTTTCAAGTTATTTGCTGAAATTTGAAATCCTCTCAAATTTGCTGCTGTTTTTATGCTTTAAAAAAAAAAAAAAAAAAAAAAACTAACAAGCAACAACACAAGACAATGTTAATCATTTTTTTCTATAAATAACATTTCTGTTAATCAGTGTAATATCATTCCTTCTGCATGAATTAAGATGAACATTTTAGCCAATGCATTGAAAATACTAGATGAAAAATGCCATAATTAAATGGCTAATCCACTCTAAACATAATTCTTAACATGCATATGACATTGTACGCTTCTGTGGTTCCATATCTAGATCCAGAAAGATCCAGAAAAGCTAGAAAAGAATAAATCTGGGACTATAAAGACACAGCTTTCACTGAACTTTCAGTGTCAGTCGACACTCAAACACACAATAAGGGATATTTTCTGCATCTTGATGATCAGTGTACCGATTCTGGGAAGCTACTATGGAGTAAAATCTTTGTTCCATAGAGTTCCAACATCCTCCTATTTTCTTAAAGGGATAGTTCACCCAAAATTCAAATTACACTCATTACCTACTCACCCTCATATCGAGTAAGAGCTGTGAGAAGTTTCAAAGTCCTCCGTGTCTTCTCGGAGTTACAGGGGGCTCGGCGCAGCAGTGCATGTCCATATGATGGAGATGTGTGCTCACTTTTCTTCGTCCAAAAAGACTCCAAAAAACATCAAAATACCTCCATAGTGCTCGTCTGTAATGTTCCTCTTGTATTGAAGACCCAACATGAGAAATTGTTCTGAAAAAAATTAAATAAGTCTATATTTTAAGCCTGTTTGTAGCGGAAGCTCCCAGCACTGCTCTTCCTGGTCGGCCCAAATCTTGTACGATTTGCACCGGCAACAGTGCAAATCGCACGAGCAGCATGGAGGTATTTGAATATTTTTTGGTGTGTCTTTTTGGACAAAGAAAAGTGAGAACTGTTCGCAACCGTCATATGCATATGCAGTGCTGCACGGAGCCCCACTGTAACTCAGAGAAGCCACGGAGGACACGGAGGACAAACTTCTTACAGCTCTTATTCGACATGAGGGTGAGTAGATAATGAGTGTAATTTGAATTTTGGGTGAACTATC
Organism: Decapterus maruadsi; assembly: GCA_030347415.2. Taxonomy (NCBI): domain Eukaryota; kingdom Metazoa; phylum Chordata; class Actinopteri; order Carangiformes; family Carangidae; genus Decapterus; species Decapterus maruadsi. Next base: position 13,108,344 of record CM064901.1, read on the forward strand.
CCTTTAATGGAACATGTTGGTGTATCACTGTTATCTGTTGCTGTAATTACACAGTTAAATAGAGTGGTGAATTTCTCCCATCTACAGTCGTCCTCTCTGTTTTCTTGTCTTCACAGAGGGTGGGGTTCAAGGACAGGCAGGATATGTTGGTTTAACGTCTTTCCAACGCGCGGTTGTGTAATGCCACGCTTTGTGATGAAAGAATTTACAAGTAAACTAACCAGCTTCCAAGAAACAAGACTGAAGTAATTATAAATCACAAGTAAATCATTTTAGTCTCTGTGAAGTATCCTCAATATGTAAGATGGCTGTTACCTAAAGCCATGTACTGCCCATACATCAGTAAGCATCGAGTACCCATGGCCCATTAGTGAAGTTGATGAGCCTTATAGAGGCCAATTGTGTCCAAGCACCCCAGCAAGAGGAAAATGTCATTTAATGGTTTAGGGCCCCACGTGTTGGACCATCATGCAGGTGTTTCATCCTTTTTGGTGTTTAAATAGTTGTGTGTTGGGGCTGGGAGAGTGATGAATGAGAGTCAGTGTTGGTGACAGATGATACAAGCAGTCAGTCCTCTACTCATCATTATGGCGTAACCCCTCAAGGGCAATGGATGCCCAGAAACTCGTGTTCACAAAGATTGCACTCACAAGGTTTGCAGTGTGTTTGCATAATATAAAATGAACAGTTACATTAATCGCTGTGGCATTTTTGGGAGCCTGCCATGTTCGCGGCTTGTTAAAATTCTCTCGACATACTTCTTCAACATGCTAGGAGCATAACTCTGATTTAAATAGTCTCTGTCCCCACACTGTTGCTGCTTTAGTGATAATCAATCAGATTTCAACCCCTTATCTACTTATTATGTGTCTATGGGCTGAGATGGCCCCTTTTCATTTTAAACAGATGAACGCATCCAAAGGGCTGGGATTAATCAGGCAATTGTATGGAGTTTAGAGCTTTGATTTAAATGATTATTTAAGAGCAATGTCATACTTGTAAAATGAGGATTTCTGCTTATTTCATTTAATCTAACTCTAAATTGAATGTTATTGGATTCTGACTGGTTGCACTACAACCATAAAAAAAGAAACGTGTCGATGTCAAACGGAGCTCTGGGATATTGTGGTAGAGTGCTACAGTTTAGGTTTTGGATCATGGTTAATGTGTGTTATTTTCTCTGTCTCTTCCGTTGTTCTAATGTTTTCCTCTTCTTTCCCTTTATCTCCCTCCCTGTCTGCCTTTATCTCAACTCCCCTCTATTTTTCTTTCTCTGTCTCTCAGGTGTTATTCTAACACCCAAGCTGCCTCAGGTGGAGTTCAGCCTTGGTAAGTCCTGTGTTTACTCTGTGATTCAAGAGTAATTTTAGCTTATAGGGAGGTAGTAGAAGTGAAGCTATCCCACGCTTCGTTGATATCTTTGCAGGCACATTAGATAGAAGACATATGGACTCTGTTGCACGGGTGCACACTTGCAGTAATGTCAAATCTCTCTTCCCTTGGCCGAGAAACACAACCAAAGTTTATGGCCTAACATTAATTCAGAAACAGACATCAACAAATAGTCACACATGCTGACAGCTTCACAAATGCAGAAGTCAGTCAGAATTAGAAAAATATCTGCAGAGACTATTAATCTTTTTCTTTTTTTTTCTCAATTCTGACACATACTCGCATCCCAAACATTGTTAGCAGGGACAACAGACACAAAGCACAGAGAAAACATTATACAGAATGGTGAGAGGGCCTATTTGAACTTCAGTCGAAATGGCCTCATTCATTTTTTATGCAACAAAGATGTTGGAATTCTATTTCTAGACAATTCATTGTAGCTCGGGTCAAGTTTCCCCAAAGCTGAAATATTGTTCTTGTGGTCTTTGACAGCCAAGGCTGACAACATCAAAAACCGGCATCATGGCTCACTTGTTTCTGAACTGCGACAAAGGCTTCCCACTGCTCCTCTCACAGTAAATTGGAGACTGAATATACATGCAGATGTTTCAGGGCTGTGGCTACAGTTTCATTCAGAAATGTCAATGTTATGAGAGGGGGCAATCATTCCATAAACATGACTTCCCTTGTGTCACTTGATGACTTACATCACCTGACCAGTAAAACAGTTGGTCCCCAATGCTATAACATAAAGATCAAGATTATAGTTAGTTAAAAAGACACATGATCACATAATTCGGATTGATTTGGACTCATTAGGAGGGTAATTTATGTGAAAACATTTACATACTCCCAAGTGCACACAACTGTGTGTACTGTAAATGTGCACAGACACACCAGCAAAACCTTGAATGAAGCTATTGTATTGCCTGCTTTTGTTGCTAAATGTCCATCCTATCTGAATATACTACAATATATCAACTGACACTGTTCAGTAGGCTGAAGGTTTGCACTTGGTTTGAAAAACTATCTGAATGTAAATTCTCTCTCACGGTAGAAAGTACAGCTGACAGCCAGCATGTTCCTGTATTTACTGTAATTGCTCAGTTTGAAATGTCTTCTCAATGTACAGCACATCTATCCAACTGTTCCGTCAAACTCACAATGCCAATGCTTAAATTATGTGTTTTTTTTTTTTTTTCCAGAAATAGGCTCATATTTTATTACACTTATTGGTATTGGTTTAGTTTATTTGTTTCATCCAATGAAAATAAAGAATATAAAAACAGTTCAATACAAAAAATAATAATAATGCAACTTCTGAATGAAAGGGGGCAGAAAGAAACAGACCTACGGTATGTTGTCTGCTCCTCTTTTCAAGAAATTCTTTCACAAATTAGATGAAATGTTCAAAAAAGAAGAAAATTCAATAGTAGCCAAGCATTTACCCAACATCCAGTCACATGCTCCCAAACTCTTTAGGGCTGAGCTGTTGTTGCAACCCTTTTAGCTCCTGAGAGCAGTAGATCTAGACAGTTGCACTCAAATCAAGCAGCATATTTCATACACAATGGGAAATGGTTTCAAAGGAAATTAATTTTACGGAAAAAGAAAGCAAGAACCATTCATAAGCTACTGTGGCACAACAAATGCACAAGAAAGACTCTGAACTGAACTTGAGTCATAAAGCCCACACAAACTATTCAGAGGCAAAGATACAATACTTATTATTAAAAGACAACAGAAAAAAATACATGTTTTGATGCTGCTTTTGAAAGAACTGACAACTACTGTAGCAGCACAAACATTATAGGCAGCTCAACTGGAAAAGTTGACCCTCAGAGCTGGATCACGAGGGGCTTGTAGCTTTTCTGCATAATGCTCTCGGTAAAAGCCATTCACTGCTTTTTGACAAGCACGAGAGCCTTCTAGTAAATTCTAGTGCACACTGGAAGTGATTTGTGGAGAAGTGTAATTTATTTCTTCTTTCATTCTCTGTGGAAAAACCTGGGATAGCATTTTTGTGAATTAGCTGCATCTGGACCACTTTCCACAGAGGTGAAAAATGTATATTGACTATAATGAGCAAATTGTATATTTGTAGTTGTGTGCACATGTCCATGTTTGTATTTGTATGTGTACGTACAGTATCTGTGTGGTTTGTGTATGGGAGGGGTGCCCAACCTTTGCAATTAAAGTTGCAGCTAATTAGCATTTAATTATATCACTGTAGACAAACATGGTATTTAGTGGATTAGGGCTGCCCTCAGATGGTGATGATTAAAGGGGCACCCTTTTTTTTAAAAAGGAGGTTCAGTTTACTCATCACGGGGAGTACCACTGTGAATACTACTGTTTGCACAGACGATGTTGTGAGGGTTATGCTTCAGATTTAGACTTAAAATATTCAAGAAAAAGCCTCGAGGTGGAGAGTTTGAGAGAGGAGATCATTAGGAAAAAAGAGGGTGTGATTAAAGATGCTCTGCAGTTGCATTATGATATGTGTAGGCTCAGACACTTTGGAGCTTGAAAGAAATTAGAGACTAAAAGTTAGGATCACTTAAGATACTCTCTCTGCTCTAGTGGCCTGCCACACATTGTGCACAAACTGTGCACAAACCTCTCAAACTTACTGCAGTTCTTACTCAGAGATGATAAATCACAGCATAATTTACTCATTTACTTGCTGCTGCTGCTGCTTCCCTTAATGCTGAGGATGAAAAGACAGTGGAAGTAGTTTTCTAATGTGAAAGTTTAGTTTCCACACACATCTCTGCATACATATGCTATGTGCCATAGCATAACTGTTCTCAGAGTGGTGGAAACTGCATCAAGGACAGCTTATGTCAACCTTTCTGCTTGATAAGCTCCAGCCTTAGTCAATGGGGCATGGTGATGCCCAAAAATGACAGAAACTTAAGATAAAAAATGGACAATGCCCTGCTGCCTCTGCAAATGGACAATAAAATATATGAAGAATGAACAGAACGGGTATCAAATTGTTTCTGGACAGAAAGCTGATCAAAACTTCACTGAGTATTTGGCAACAACACTGCTTCTGTGATGTCACTGCACATTGTTCAGGGAGTGACCTTGGAGCAACTTCTGACATGCTGTTGCAAATCGTCCACTGGTTGTTGATGATGCCACACTTTGAGACATTGATGTGGAATCAGGTCTGTCAGCCGTAGGGCCGCCCTAACAACCTGTGGGGCTCAGACAGTTGCCTGCCTTTCCAGTTCACAAGCTGCCTCTGTGGGCAGGATTTCGCTGTTTGCCTCTGTGAATTTGAAAAAAAAAAAGTCTCTCATGTTTCCTGTTATAATGCTATAGGTACAATGGTTACTGGCTGAAACACTTGTCAGTTTTTAACTTGCTGCAGTTGTCATTTAAAGTTTGACCAGGGTTAGATAGCAAACTATATAAAGCCTCTCAAGTAAGGAGCGTAAACACAGAGTGAGAGGACATTTTACTGCAGAGTGCAGTGCTCAACTGTTATTAAGGCTCATCATCATCATGAATTTGACTACTGCAGATTTGGATTTATCTTTCAAACCAATAATAATGAGGATATTCATTTGTGTTAGTGTTTGCTTCTTGTTTTGACACTGTCATAAAATCTGATCTGATTCTCTACTCAAAATGTTGGGAATAATCAGGTTCACTGGAGAAATGTAAATGATCAGCAGCACATAAAAACCTATTTTTAACTGTAACTCTTCCCGTGCCTTTGTGGAGCAATGTGGCAGATGGGAGATATACAGTACGTATCAACCACTGGATGAGATCAGATTGATAATAAATCATTAATTAGGAATCTTGTTGTGGCCACCAACAATCGTCCCCCACAGCAATAAAAAGCTTTGACAGCTAACAGGGGGGCACAGGTTTGTTTTGGAGTAAAATAAGTTCCCTTAGTCCCCCGCACAATTTGAACACTGAATTAGATGCAACTGTTCTTTGAAGCTAAGGGAATATTTCAGCTATGTCGTCCATTGTCTCTGACATTAACAATAACAGAATAAGTAAATAACATTATATTGTATACACTACTACAGAGGCTTGTACTACGATGCAGGATTTGATCTACTACGACGGTGGTTCACTTACCGGGATATACTGTACATCTCCATGGTAACTTATGCTGAACGGCTAACCTGGTCCGGAGCAGGTTATGTTCCAGATTGAGATCACCAGGTAGAAAAGCTCCGCCTCCTGACCAATCAGTTCTCTTGGAAAATGCCATCACCGTTGATAGCGGTAAAGTGAAGCTGGGTAACTGAAAGATACCTCGAGTATGTTGAACCTGCTTCTAGTATTGGCCCTCAGATCTGTATGAGGGTATGTTGATGGATAAATAAGAAAACTGAATGTTAATGCACTAATGACTGCAAAGACGAGAACTTTCAAACAGCCTATTATAATTTTGAGATGCTTGTCTCTGCTTTATAATTTTTTTTTCTCTAATCATGTGTAATTAATGGCTGTGCCATGCTGAATATGAGGTCAACTGCATGCCATAATTAACTGCAGTAAAATCAAAAGCTGACATTTTATTTCTACGAAGACTTGCTGACGTCTTTTGTACTTCTCCAAGCAATGCTCTTTGTGCTTTCCATGTAATCACAGTAGAGCTGCTTTAGTTTTTTCAAAGTTAATTTATAATGGCATTCAACTGTGTTGAGCTTGTCATGTTACAAGACAGGTGATTTTAAAATACATTGTTACAAGTCATTGTGCAAACAAAACAAAAAAAAGCTCTGTAAAATTAAATTAGTTTGTATACATATCCAGACAAATTTGCTGTGAATGGCAGGTTGACAAATGTTCTTTGAATTACACACAGGGCTTGAAATATCCTCGCCAGACAAATTTGCTGGCGAGACAGAATGGCAGGAACTAGAAAAAATGAGACTCCCAACCTGTTTCAGGGTTTCCCCCAGTGTATAAACTTACAGTCACCTGACAATGTCACAACATAACGGGACACGTCACAGACATCATGCTCATCAGACCGTTGCTTCACCAGCTGACCGAGAGAAGACTCGCAGTTATGAAATGCTCAAAGGCTCGGTCAACACAGCTGTTAGCTGGTAGCTGGTAGCTCGCCAGAGTCGGTGGTCGGACTATCCAACAGACGGACCGGCGGGGGGATTGAACCAGAACGTCTCTGATTGAACACTGTACAATCAGCGCGATATAGCGCATTTAATGTTTACGAGCGGCAAAGCGCAAACTGTCTCCATGCACCCATGTCTGTCTGTATGTGCGCGCGTGTGTGTGTACGTGCGGTGCGACCGCACGCGAGAGAGACGGCAGGTGGAATGACTGGCAGAGATGAGAGGGGGTGAAACGCAGTTTTAAAATTATTATTATACTATTCGCCTTTGAGTGGGGTGGGATAAAAAACGGAAGAATGGAAGTCTTCTCTGTCACATTGTACTGTCATGTTGCTACCTCATAAAAAAAAATACAGGCCTATTTTTATTTATGTATTTTTCTGTGAGAGCCTGTGGCAGGCTACAGTCAACTGAATTAATGAGAAACACTTGATAATTGTAATATAATCTGTCTTCTTATTGCTGCATAGGGATTTCTGTTATTCCAGAAAAGTTGAAAGGCCATCATCTACACAGCACAATTGATTGAGAAGAACAGGATGACTGTTATGGTACTACTACGACTGCTATATGCCGAAATACAATAATGAAGCAACTTGTTGGTTTTGGCTAGTAAAAAATCTGTCTGGCGAGTAACTTTTTTGACCTACTAGCCACTTGGCTAGTAGGTCAAAAAGTTAATTTCAAGCCCTGATTACACATAATTCATATCAAACTAGAGACTCCATATGAAATGTCAAATAACAAGCAATATACAGTATTGAAGTGTTTGTCAATAGCTTTTGAATTTACATGAGTGATAAGCAGCCCTGTGCAATGGGTTGCACATATTTATTTCAACAAAATAGACATTTTCTCTCCGTTTCCCCCAGACCCACTGGCAAACAGGTGTGCAAAATGGCACCACATGCAAATAATGTTGTCAAATTAATTGAAGCGTTGAAATAATTATCATGATGAATAAGCGACTTCTGGAGATGAGCATATATTTGTCTCCTGTGGCAACTCCCAGGGCTCTCCTCTCGATTAAATGGAATTTAGATTCATTGTGGGGGTCACAGAGGCCCAGTGCATTAAAACTCATTTCCAGCAAATTCATCTTGAAAGAGCTCCGCTTATTCTAATCACACAAAATAAATACAGCATAGTAATTGAAGCATCCGATGATGGCCATTTTTACTCCATTTGCTCAATTGTTAAAGGACAATTCCTGGCAAATTCAACCTGGGCCTATGGAGCAGAAAAGGAGCGGACCGATTTTACGGTGTTTAGGCTATTTACATCCCACAAAACCACTTTCTTTCCACAGACAATGTCAGATGACTATTCAAACATACACCGAGGGGTTTGCTAACTTCAAGTAAGCCGACGTGTTTGTACACGGAGATGTAATACAAAGTCTTGTGTAAGTTGACAACGCTCAGTATGTTTACAGGTAAAATAAACAATATCCAGACTTACTCTTACAGCTACGAAGACGTTGTGGCTCTGAGTTGATATTCCTTTGTTGATTAAACAAACGGGAGAGCTTCAGACGACCTGTAAACATAGTTACCCGCCAACTTGACTCTCACACAAGACTTGTTGTTGTTAGACTTATTATTAGGCGAGACGTATTACAGCTCCGTTTACAAACATGTCTGCTTGCTTGAAGTCAGCAAACCCCTTGGTGTAGGTTTGAAAAGCCATCTGACGCTGTCCGTGGGGTAAAAAGTGGTTTTATGGGATGTAAATAGCCTAAACAGCGTAAGATCAGTCCATTCCCATTCATCATTGGCGTGGCGACAGACACAACTACTGGAAAACAGGAGCACTTGAAAAGGAAATCTTCAGAATGCTTCTTTTAGAACTAAATTATTAGGAAACTATAGCCCTAGTTGGATTTCCCCAGAACCCCAACCTACTGTAAGCTGGAAATCTGCCCAACTAGTGGTGGCCCGTCAGACGTTACAGTCAAATTCACTGAACTTCTGCCTCCAAATAACCACATTATGTTTCTTTCAGGTACCTTGCTTGTATGGTGACTGCTCTGGCAGTCTCTGAAGTTGTCATTTACTGTTACCTCTGTGCCTCTCCAAACACTATTTCATTAGCTTCACTATATGCAATCTGAAACAGCCCTGTGTCCCACCTCCCTTAGTTTATATGGCCCCACTGCAACCATGATGCCAGTCTCTCCTCTACGCTATCAGCCAAACCACCCTCACCCATGGCTGACTGCTGTCATCTGACTAGATGGATACTAATCTCAGAGCTGCTGAGAGAAAATATTGTAAGCTCAGTGATGCCTGCAGATCTCAAGAGTTGTTATTCACTCCTATTTTCCTTCTCATCCAGCATCCAGTGCTGCCAAAACTGCTTTTTATAATCAGTCTCTTCCAGTGACAAGAGAGACCACTTCCCTCATTCAGCCCTCTTTATGAGGAAAGGGCACCAAAAAATCCTTAAATATATCTGCCCCACTACATGTCCATCTCTGTCTCCCCAGGTCAATGGCACGACAGTTACAGTTCTTTCATTCACTCCTTGAATTGTGTGTGACACATCAAAACAACTGACTTATAGCCTTCTGAATGTCAGCTAAATTGTCAATAATCATCTCCCAACCAGCCTACGTAACAAACCTGGTCAAAAAGCCTTCACTTAACACACTGAACTGTTGCCCACTGTTACAGTATCTATGGCTTTCCACCAGGTCATAGAGTTTTTCTAATGGGATGACCTACAGTATTTGATCCAAATCAGTCTGTCTTAAACCCCACTTAAAGCGTTCTGTTGGTTATTACAGAAGCCCTAAGGGCAGCCAGACCTGCAGCCCAGTCTTTGGTTCTTATCTTCCTGAACCTATATGGGCAACTTTTGACACAGTGATCCACAGCTTCCTGCTACTGGTACCATATGATATGGGCATCTCTCTGGGTTTGAATCCAACTTAATGAGCATTCTTTCAGTGTGGCATGGCAAGGACACACGTCCATATCTCAAAGCTCAAGGCTCATTGCCAAGGTCGTTCCTTGCAATAAACACCACTTCCTTGGATACAATTATCTTGCATGGCATCTCATATCAATGCTATACTGTACAGACACTACCCAACTACAACCATCATTTCCATCAGATAACAGTCTTGGGGCAGATCTCAGCTCATTGCTCACATATCCACATGGATGAAGGAATACCACCTCATCTTAACCTCTGTAAAACTGAACTCTTGATCATCCTGGCAATGATCTATCAATGATTTCCTCTTCATCTCTCACTTCAGCCAAGCTAGAACTTGGGTGTTAGATTTGACGACATCCTCTCATTCCCTGTCCTGTCTCCCAGTTTCGCAGCTTTACACTGTGAAACATGACCTCAATATGCCACCCAGCTCGTTACAGGTCATGTCTATTCATTTGTCAACTCGGGACACGTGCAGTGAAATTCTTACGGGTTGTCCAGAATGCATGGGCTCGTCTGATTTTCGATCAACTTAAAAGGCCACATGTCACTCTACTGCTCATTGGCCTCCCATAACATACCCATGGCCACTCAAATCAAAGTTTAAGTCACTAATGCTTGCCCACAGAGTAACTTCTGTGTATGCATCCATCAAATGAACTCAATCATACAGACTTGTGCTCCTTTTCAGTCACTGTGTTCCTGCTACTCTTCCTTGATCTAGAATTTCCACCCTTACACAAGGCAATCACAGTCTATAGCCTGTTCTCATTTGTTGTTTCCCAACGGTGGAGGAAGTTACCAAATGCTATTAGAGCATGGGTGTCTGTCGCTGGCTTAAAGAGTCTCTTGAAGACGTGTCCCTTTAGAGAGATTCTCCTCTCTAAAGCGAAACCCCAAAGTGCCTAACTGGGACTAACTGTCCACTTCTTTACTTCATCTTTTTGCACTTTGTCTTATTGAACAGTGCTCAGTTACTCCAAGATCTCCTACTGCACTGAGGAACAGTGTACTGAGGTATATCACCTAATCTAATACAAATTATTTACTAATAAATGACCAAAAACAATACAAATTTGATTTTCTGCAAGCACTCAACATTGGTTTTGTTTTTCTGCTCTTAAATCCATTATTTGTTCAATGCATCTCTTTACACTTCAATAGGTCATGATTCCCGTTCCCTTCTTCCATGTTACTCCCTCATTATCTCTCCTCTCACTCAGGCTTCCTTCCTAAAACTCTCAATGTCTCTCTAAGGGACTCCGTTGTCCTTTCCCTCTGACCCGTTCTCTTTCCCTTTCCTGCCACCCCCTCCCAGCATCATAATAGCTCTGACCTTAAAGGGTCACTCAAAGTGTCATATTCCTGTAAGAGAGCCAGTGTGGTGATGCATGGTTGAGCACCCAGTCCCATTTCAATCACCAGAATGACTGTGGTTAACTGTGCGGTGGGGTAGGGAAGATCCCTCCGGCCAGTCAAATATATGTCCCCTGAGGTGAATGATGGGGGCAGTCAGCAACTTATCTGCACTGTTCCATCACAGGGCTTTTGTGAATGTAAGTGCTGCAGAGCAAAAAATGAAAAGTGTTTGAATCATGTCAAGACCAGACAGCCAGTGTAGTTTAGACAAAGGGAGAGCAACAAATTGCTAAGTTTGATGAAGACGATATGATGAAATCGACCGAAAGTAAAAAGAATCTGTGGCAACCATTATGGCCTTTAGCAGTTTTGTGTGTGTTTAGTTGCATGCAGTAGAAACTTGCGATTGGATGTGCTCGGTAAGTCCAGGCATTTGTTGACAGTACAGTATAAGTGTTTAAACTCAATTTTCCAATAGTTTACTAATAACAGCAACATATCAACACACCCACACACGTGCGGAGATGAAGAAATCAGATCATGTTGAGCTGGTCCATGTCCCATTTATTCTCTTTCATTGCTACCTTTTTGTTTTGTGAGAAAACATCAGTGGCTCTTAATCCCAGTTCTGAGGACCCAGAGTGGTTTCATTTCTTACAAGCTGCAGACTGTACTGCATGGTGCCTGGGTAATCAATGTAAGTAACATGCAGATTAGATTGCTATTATTATTGATTAAATGATCCAAGGGTTTTCTGTCCAAAACCGTAGTGTAAATCACATAATTTGAAAACATCTGCAGTACATGTTTCAAGGTTTGCTTTGTAGTGGTGACATACAGTACACTGAAGTCCATTAAGACCAAGTTATTCCCTCCATGATTCACTTAACGCTCCCCTGCTGTGGGACTGCCCTACTCCCAGACTCTCACCAATCCTCAGACCTACAGTAACTCAGTGCCTCAGCTCAAGAATTCAGAGACAGTTGTTAATGTCTTCAATGAAGCACTTTTCATTTTAATGAGACGTTGTACTTTAGAAATTCTTAAATTAAGTCTCCCAGTGACCAGACATGCTCTGGATAAATGGAGGAATACAGTAAGTCATTGTGATTTAGTCTAATGCAATCACAGGTGTGTCATATTGGATAGTGATGTTTGAATGTAATAGATTTAAGATGTTATCACATTATCCACCAATCAGTGATTCAGACTCCATATAGACACCAAGTTCACATCTTGACTTGTTTGCATCCGGGTGTTTGGAAAAAGAGATCAAATGAACTATGGTCGCCCTCTAAAATTCAAGTCGATGCGAGTGTGATCTCATTTGATGCTCATTGCAAATTTATAGATGGTTGTTTATAAGCTTAAGGGTGGACATGTAGGCTCACATTCAGATGTAAGTCATAGATGGATATTCATACAGTAACCATTTAAAGAAACAAATTTGTTAAAGATAACTCAACCCAACCATTTTTTTTAACAATACAATCGTTCTTTCCTGTGCAGCATGGCAAAAATTCACTCTGCTATACAGACAGATTGAATTCCTCTGAATATTTTACTTTTTCAGTCAACCATCAACAAAAAGTCTGCTGGTGTATAGTATTTAATGGATTGACAAGTGTGTGTGCGTGGCAAAAGCTAATTGAATCCCAGCTTTATTTGTGTCACTATTACTCTTTATTTGTGTTACTTGTGTTAAAAAACAAGGGCAGTCGTCACCCTAACAGTTCTAGTGTTGTGGAAATGTCTCTTTCATATTGGTTTTCTTTGAGTGAAAGTTGCTGTTGCTGTGAACATTTCTGTATCAATAACACTGTCTACCATATCGTTTGTTATAAATTAAACATTTCTATAGTTACTGATTGGAAAAGAAAGACTTTACAGTGAAACTTATCTCTTTACCGAACACATTAGTGTGTGTGTAAACCTGAGAAAAGAAAAGTCCACATACTGTATAGTGTTTGATGCCCTGCTGCTGAACTCATTAATTTTTTTCCAACGTCATTCTGGCTCTTCACTCTTTAAAAACCCGCCTGCAGCAACGCCTTTCATCTCCACTTGCTGTTCAGTTCCTTAAAAACATTCAAATCAAACCAATAAAGTTAGACCAACACACAAAGAAACAATCCTCAGCCCTTTCTGTTTTTTTCAATGGAATTTTACCTGCTGTTTGATGTTATACAGACAGTTTTTTAGAAGCAATGTGTGAAACTGACCAGGCTTTGCGAGCAGATCAATTGCTGTTTTCATGCCAGAATTGTGCTTGATAGATAAAATACTGATCTTGGACAGGATCCAAGGAGGCTGCTGAACACAGCTTTATTGAGTGTATACAAATTTTAATTAATACATAAAATCAAGGACATATGGTGGTGTCATTTAGTGGTTATCGGGCAATATGTTTTTATAGGCCTTTCATGTGAAGCAGATGTGAGCTGAACTTTGTTTCAAATTCAGAGTAATTCACATGATTTTCCTGCCAAAAGTTGTACAATACATGTTTTAAAAGGAAAAAAAAACACCTGTCTGTTTTGTTGTTGGCTTGTCTGGTCAAATGTGCAACTTCACTGCTGTATGTCTGACATCCACAAAGAGATAACAAGGAGGATGTCTCGCACTACGGTTGTGTTTGTTCAGGATAGTTGCTTCAGCTGAGGTGTGATGGGATCAGTGAGTATTACTATACCTTGTTAGGCTATGTTTCTTTGTCACCAAGACGCAGCAGGTTTCTTTGACAGGAATTGTGGGATCCATGCTCCTGTCTTTGGAAGCCAGCGAGACTGAGTGACAAGCTGCTTTTGTTGTTGGAAATGAAAGCCCTAATAAAACTGGTATCTCGCTGCCAGAGGGAGTTCTCCTTCTACTTGCCTTGCTGCCGGTTTAATCAACTCCTGAGTCAACAATTTTATATCTCAATGTATATATATATATAATATATTATTTAATTCCTTTCTTCTCTTCTCCTCAGATTTTTATTGTGTAGGCCTTCGAGAGTGAGTCGATTTAGCTCTTTAGTGCTTGAGCATGTAACTTCAAATCTGTCTGGACATATTTAATGACTCCTTTTGCTCATTTTTCAGTATTTATTTACAGTGCTTCTTCCATCACATTCTTCACTTCTGACAGTGCGGTGTCACTCATGACTATTGTAAAATGTTATCCCCCTTGTAATCTTGATTTTGTTCTCTTCTTTTCCCTGCTTTCCTCTCATCCCGTTTCCAATCCATCCTCTCTTACTTCCATCGGCTCTCATTCCCTCCCTGTCTCTCCCACTTTCTAAAAGCTTGTAATGATCTGGCCTCAGGAAGAGACAGGAAGCCCAATGCTTTGGTCCAGGTGGCCGTCATAGATCCCCACAAGCAGCACCTCGTCACTCAGGCCTGCACGGAGATAGTGGAGGTAAGGCAACACACACAAACATGCACACACACACGCTCACCACTCTCTGGCCGGCTCCCTCTGACCTTTGGTGTTTGTTGTTTTGCTGTGTCTCTGGGTCACTGGGTCTTGGCGTTCCCTCCATCTCTTTCTGCTCCTCTTTTCCCCTCAACCTTTTTTTCCTCACTCAACTGGAACAGACAATGAGCGTTGACTCTCCATTTCCTGTGACAGTCGAGTCGAGACATCTATGATGAGTTTGTGTGTGGCTCTCAGCCAGTATCTTCTCTTGTGTGTCTGTTGTGGGTTATAGTTGTATATGGGTTCTTTAAAGTGAGAGCAGAGACGTTTGGTGAGAGTACTTCTGTTCCTTTGTTGCCCTCAGTGAGATAGTGCTGTTGTTAAGGCAACAGGCACACAAGTGTTTTTTTGGGCGGCAACAACTGCTCCCTGTCCCACAGTGGAACACCCACTCATGTGCATGCACACACCCTCTTGCACCTCCCACACACTGGATGAGGGCAAGATTTCTTGCACATAAAGAAGAGACACTTTTATTTTCCTTCGAATCCAGTAAAGCTGAATTAGCATAACCGTTCCTTTCAAAGACTGCATTTCAACTTCTTTTCCCTTTAGTCCTGTCAGGGGAACAGCACTGAGTGTGTGTGTGTGTGTGGAAACACAGGATGTGGTAGGATACTGTATGCTGGCTCAGCCAGCTCTGTAGACACTGAGTGCCGCTGGAGTTTTGATTTCATGCCTGTAATGTTCAGGATATGAAGCAGGATCTGAGGATATGGACTGCTTTCGACTTCACAAAAACAGGGTATGTGCACATTCTGTGTGATTTTACTAGTGTTTTAAAAGAGAGGTTTGCAACCTTATGAGATGTGCTTAAGACAGTCTGGAGTTTTTTCTGCCATATATTCATTTTATTAGTCTGCGTAGTGTTGTAACAGTGAACATCACTTCTCTTGTGTGTCCCAGTCTGTTCAGCAGTGAACACCGACTTACATACTAATGGTCATTAATATTTATCATTTTGACTCAAAAACAGCACAGCTTTGTAAAAACCCAATGTCATTTTGAAATCCTGTTTGAATGAAGCGTTTGTGTGCTGTAAAGAGGTCATGGTCAGGACAGTGGCAACCAGCTGGGTTTCCCCCTCTAATACACAGTCATTCAACATGAACAGCAGAGGTTCATTAACCTTTATGGCTCGGGGAGGACCTGTGTACTGTATGTGTGCTGGTGCATTATTGTGTGCTGCTGGGTAGTCCCACAGTGAGTCTAATATGAATTTGAAGAAAGCCCAACTGCCACTTGTGTTTCTCTTGTTTGTCACATTCCCGGGATGCCTGCTCATAACAGCTGCCGCCAGATTTACTGGACCCTGATTGGAGTGTTGGCTGCATGAACACTGGAGTATTAGTCCTACTCATGTGATAGGTGTCTTATCAGGAATCCGTGGTGTATGATATGAAGGTTTAATTTAGAAGATAAATGATGGAACATGTCAGCTGCTACATAGCCTTCACTAGTCTGACCCATGAATCATCAGACATGAGGAAGGTAGAAAGAAGTGGACGGCATTTAATCATGTCAGATCCGGATGTTACAGTTCTGAAGCTGAAACCGATTACCTATACCGGCCAATGTTTTCAGTGTTTCTCATACACAAATTGCCCAAATACATTACAACATGTTTCATACTCAGTGGTGTTAATACTCTGTGTAGCGTGGAACTGGGACACAGTGCCATATTTCCAGATTAGGCAAAACCCTTTTATCTCCAGACAGAAAGTATGTGTCTCAATGAAGGTATTGTGTCTTCGTTTACGGTGGGTAAAACAGAAAGAACCAGTGACAACTTAAGTAGAAAATCTGAAGCGCGATATGAAACAACTTTGACAAATTATATTTTAATCTCCTGACTAAAAAAATGTGAAGGAGGTGCTTTGTTTTGCACATGTACGCTTTCTCAGCGTGTGTAGCAAGACACACAAGAGACAAGAAACTGGGAAGGAAAGAGTGGCTTTTTTTTTTTCTTCCCCCAAACCCTAATACATCTGTGTGGGGAAAAATCCCATTCCTAAAACATGGTCAGTGATTCCAGGAGTGGTGGTACTCGAGGGGATTTGACGTCACACAAAGCCAGGGGATAAAACGGCCTTTGATGTCATGCTAGTCGAGCGTAGAACCCCCTGCCTGGAGCAAGTCCAAAACGTCTAGTCTAGTGCATGTGTGTGTGTGTGTTTAATTATGAGTGGTCAAGGGAGGGAGAAAAACCTCCAGTGCAGGGAAGCTGAAGCCATAACACCACCCTCTAACCCCCCTCACCCCTCCAAACCGAATCACACTCAAACACACACGCACACCCTCAAATGGCCTAAATTGGCCGGTCCATGGAGGTTTGCAACCCAAACAGACAAAAAGGCGAGAGAGGGGAGGGCCAGCTGTCTCCCCTAGCATACGCTGACCACTTGTATGACAGGCTGGCTTACTTCTCTGTGTAAATGGAGACAGGCTTACCACTTCAGCTCATCTCAGCCCATCAGTAGCACTAAGAAGATTCAGCCACAGCTGAGGCTGCCAAGCATGCTGGTAAGTCTGAATGAGGCCTATTCAGTGTGCCAGTGAGGGAGGCGTAAGGGGGGTTGTGTGAGTGTGCGTGTGTGTGTGTGTACCTGCACATTCTTGAGTATAATGGCTCTGCCTGTCTTTTTTGTCAGTGTACACCACTGATGTACTGTATACCCAGATTTCACTGAGCTCAAAGCAGAGCATTGGTCCCACTGTGTGTGAATAGGTCTGTGTGTTTAATATATTAGTGTACACAGACCACAAAGCTTCATGGCTGGGTGGAAGAATGGCTCTGGGCATCAAGAGACGGGGTATTAGCATGTCTTGGAGGGCTGAAACAAGAAGCAATAGACTTGTTTTATTTCCCCTCTGTCAGCGCATGGAAGATTTCTGTGGTGCGGTGAGGAGGTGGGTCTGTGTGTGTCTGTGTGCAGTTGAACACATATTTCTGTCTTTTTTTTTATGTATAAGTGCACTGCTGTTTAGCTTCATGCTTGGTCTCTCAATGCAGCAACATCCCCTATTGTAGCCAATTGCTTTGATTTGTTTATTTCTCCATCTTACCTGAGCTGCAGGTAAGCTGATTAGGCATTTGTTTGGCACTTGTGTCCTGTAGATGTAACACAGGGTTCAGACTTTTGAGGCAATTATCAAACATTGTGCGGGCTGCCTAGCTTGAGGGTTTGTAATCAAAATTGGAACCATGCATTTATTTAAAGGAATAACGGGTGCCATTCATTTTTAAACAGTTTTACCTCAAAGATCTCACCGGAGGTAAAAATGTCTCTTCAAATATTGTATTGTTGGAGCCTTACAGTAACTCTTTTCATCAGCACTACGGTAATTTCATGTGGCCTGGCAGCCAGTGCATATACTCTATTTAATGTGTAAGGCCTGAGCATTCATTTAGACCTTTTTGAATGTTTAGAGAGTTCATATCCTGATGGTATTACCCTGTGATTATAAAAAAATTGTATCTTTATTGTCCAATAAAAAAATTACAAGAAAATTATACTAACAAACGAATGATTGATGTAAGGATTTGAATTAAAACACAGTACTTTACTCAGCATGTTGAGTGTTTTACTTGCGATTTCACCTGCATTTGGCATATATATGAACAGAAAAAAAAACTTAGCATGATAGTGATTTGATTATCAAACACACCGTAACAAAAAATCGAGAGATGCTACGAGTTCCACCAACTTCAGAAAAGACCGCACTATCGCCACACACACGGCGCTCTGCGGATCCACTGTAAAAAACCGCCACTTTTAGCCACAAATAATGCTCGAAACTGCACCAAAGTTCATCAATAGTACATTACAGGGTCCCAGCACGTAGGACGAGCCGTCAAACATCCGCTAGCTTTACCTGTTTTCTTTAGCTCCGCTGCACTCGGTGATCCACTCATGCAGGGCTGCTCCACCAGCAAGCGGCTCCAGGAGGAGAAGTAGGTGAGTTGTGTCTGCTGAAGAAAACAGGTAAAGCTAGCGGATGTTTACTCAGCATGCTGGGACCCTGTAATGTACTATTGATGAACTTTGGTGCAGTTTTGAGCATTATTTTGGCTAAAAGTGGCGTTTTGCGGTTTTTTACAGTGGATCCGAACAGAAGTTGGTGGAACTCGTGAAAAAAACTTAGTCATGATAGTTTGATTTAAGCCCGGAATATCACTTTAAGTCCATACTCGCCAGCCTTAGCTTAATTATTTAAAACTCAAGGGTGTGGCCATACATTCATACATGTCTGCCAGCCTGTCTGTGCCAGTCTCATTACCACTCCCCAGTCTGTACCCTGCACAGTCCCAGAGGGGCTGTGTTCGAGAGACGCCCATCAGAGTGGTGCAGAGGAACAGGAAGCCCCCAGTGTAAACACAAAGCGCTTTGAATTGGTTTGAAATAGACAAACAACAAATGGCTAAACAATTCTCAAGTGTTCCCAGGAAAACCCTCTCAGCTGCTATAACGATAAGTCATATTTCTTCACATTACAGTTTTATTAAAAGAGTGGTGAGTGTTTTAATTGTTGTTCGACAAGTCTAATCGCAAATCTTGACAAAACTCCAGGTGATGAGATAGATATACGACAAGAAATGAGCCAACAATTGAAGCAAAGGGAATTAGATACTGTAGATACTGAATTTGAACCTGCCTCACTTCACTCTGCTCTCTCTCTCACTTTTCCTCTTTTGAAGGCAGTTCATCCAACCATGTAAAACTGAACAAATGACAAAAAGTTCCTCATTTTGCAGGCACTGCAGAGGTCTTAGAAAGGGATTTAAATATACCATTGTTAGGATGAACATTTTACAGTGTTATGACACAGAAGTCTCTGCAGCTCCCCACGGCAAGTCTAACCCGCAAGCTCCAAAGGCATCTAAGTTAAAGGTGGTGACTGGGTATTGTGATTACACAGAGCTTGAGTGAATATTAGTTAATGTTATGCAGCCCTTTGGTGTGTTTGAAAACCCACCACTTGCTACTATATAGCTGGTTTAATCCCATTGCCACATTGCTGCTGTGCCAGTTTACCTGTCAACATTTGTTGCTCCTGGCCTGCAGTCTCAGCTGGGAGACTGTAGTTATGCCAGAGCTGCAGGTAGACCCACCAGGGAGAGCTCTATCTTCTCCCTCTCTGTGCCCAGGAGAGGCGAGAGGAGTGGGGAGAAATGCCGGGAGGAGGAGAAAGACAGACTGAGCCCAGCTGTTGGCTCCTTTACCCACCTAAGCCCCCTCCCTTCCCTTTCTCCCTTTGGCTTCCTGTTTTTTTTTTTTTTCATGAACATGTGTGTCGCAGTATCAGTGTGTATGCGCAAAAAGTACTGTGCACACACTCACACACAAACACGCATGCAGTATCTTAACCTTTTTCTGTGTTCTCCCCTTTTCTGACAGGCGAATAAAGACCCGCTATTTCTGACGGGGGTGACCTTCCCTCCGGAGCATCCTGCTAGCCCAGAGACACTAGTCAAGCTGACTGTGTACGATGCAAAGGACAAAAGCCAGGAATCAGTGAGTAAATAGTTACTGTGTGTGCTTGCATGTTTAAAAATCCAGCAAGTGAGACAACGGTAATGATGAGAATGTGTTCAAAGTCAGTTGGGGGAAACAGTCATCTTTCAAGTGTTGGTTGTGCAGCACTGCGCTTTAAACTTTACGGGGGAATGAACATGAAAAGCTGTGAGAAATCTGCTACTGAATCTCATTATATTTAAATTTATCCTACAGATTCGGAAGTGCAAAGAGTTGTGTGCTGAATTATAGCAGGCGGTGAATTATGGCACTGTGGCAGTAATTATTCATTTGAGTCGGTCTCAGACCAAGACCTTTGCCTTGAGTTTTGAAGGAAAAGGGTGTGTAGCCTTCGATGAGCATCTGAGCATGGCAGCCCGTCCTTTGGCATTGATCCCCTGGGAAAACCAGCCGGTACATCAGTAAGAATGAGAAAAGAGAGTCAGACATTGAATCCTGAATGTGGCCAGGCCTTCTCTGATTCAGACTTTTAAGAAGACTTGGTAGGAAACTCTTCTATGTGGATCTATATGTGATCCCAATCAAGCACCCCAATCAACCCCGGGTGCCAAGATGTTAATTTGTCATAACTTATATGAAGCATTCATGAGTTTTAAGATGAGCCAGGACTCCATCACACGGCTCTACAGTGATAGCATTTTGCTCCCACATTGTGAGTGAAAATCAGAGCCACTGTCTTGTCAGGAAGGAACAAGATGTGACAGTAAGAATAGTTTTTTCCCTCTGGATATTTGAATTTCTGTCTTTAATTCCAGCATAAAGCTGCAACATAACAAAATGTGTGAAAGTGTGTGTTTATATATAACAAGCTAAAACTAAAGCTGACTGTGTCTAGGCTGTTTAGCATATCTTAAAATTCTCATGCACTTTGTGTCTGTGAGAGAAGCAGCCAGATTCACATTCACAATATGTACATAATATGTCATAATATTCACAATATTATGACAGCACAGTCTCTCGTTTAATCACCACTTATTGTCATTCGTGCAGTACTGGTTAAAATGAAAATCACAGGTCATTTCAGTTGTTGAAAATGTTAATTCCACGACGAACCTGATTCTGGATGCAGATTAGATAAAATGCTCAAAACCCTCAAACCCATTTCCAAAATCCATGAATTACTAGACTCAATGCGGTTAGAAAAGGGAAACATCCATGAAGAACAATGTGTTGTTTTCCTTTGTTAGGTGCATCAAGTGCATCTTAATGTTTTACATTTATCTCTCCCATTTAAGTCAGTTTTCATCTGCAATAAACTCATGCATATTAAGTATTTAAAGAGATGGGTTTATGTTATTTCTGTAAAAAATATCCGTAGCCTAAAAAAAATGTGAGTGCGGAGGCCTATATTTAGCCATTTCCCGATGTATAACATTTCTAATTTTGTGCTTGTATAAAGCCAATAGTTGTGTGGATGCAGTTTCATCTAACTTTTGGCATATGTTTTTTTCTTTTTCTTTTTCTTGCATTTTTATTATGACTTTTAAGTAGTTTTGTAGCTTGAATCTACAGTAACAAACAAGTCTTGTCGCAGGGGTTGGGTTGTGCAATTTGTTACTAATTTTAGCCTAAACTCTGGTATTTTTCAACCTGCAGAGACATTTTCTCATCACTAACACAACAGCCATACAGCACCATGCTCTCCAAAAGCTCTTAAACCTTTTCATGCAATTTCGGTTCAGTGCACTTGATATCCATTTTTCATTTTATACATATTTAAATGTGTGCACATCAAAGTGCAAATTTAATGTGGTTTTAAGGATGTTATTTTAATTACTCAGTGGTGATTATATTGCACAGGTCAAATCCGGTGGCGATCTGTGTTCATTACCGTAATCTTTACATCTCTCACAAGTTTTTACTGGAGCAGACGGATGCGGTTCTGTGTTGTTTTTAAACACCACACTGGTCTGCCACTCTGCACATATTCCTTGTTTATATAGAGAAATCAGTTGGACTAGAGGAAGCATCCCCACAGTGTGTCTTCTGGCTCTGTCAAACATCTTGGGGCATTTTTTCTTGAAGCAGCTCCAAATACTTGTTCCTCTGGATAATTTCAATAATATTTTCATTTGTGTCAGTTGGATTATTATGAGGAGCTAACGATTACTTTTCCTACAGGATGTGAAATATGAGCTATACAGTAGGATTTATTCAATACAGGCTTTTATTTGATTTAAAAAAGGAACTAAGCAGGAGTTTTCCCCTGGCTATGCTACAATTTTACCTTAATTAAAAAGCTCTGGAGTAATTGTGATCATTAACTACATGACATGCGACTTGTTACGAGTGAGAATGGAGGCTCTCTGCCTTCCACCTGGCGTCTCATGGCTGAAAACCAACCTTGCAACATCAGCGTAGTACTTGTAGTGTAGCTCCCGTCTCTGCGGCACAAATGCACTCTGTAACCCGTAATCTTTTGTAGTTAAGACTACACAGATGCACATATCGTAACACGTTATCCACCGCTCGCTCCATGGATCGATTTTTCGCCGACCTTGTTAAAAACAAATGCACATGGCCGAGAGGATGGTTACAAAAACAGCGGCCAGAGTTGCATAATTGCAAGTAATACATGTATTGTCCTACAGGGGATGGTGTAACGTACCTGTGCAGATTCTGTCCTTCAGAATAACCTTGCATACATTGCGTGCACAGGACTTCATCTGGCCTTATACAGTACTGTATGTATAGTTGATCTGTCGTATTTTAAAAAGTGGGACTGTGTCTATTCATGCCATGGTGGTTCTCGCTCAGGAAACGATTATTTCCTTGAAGAAGTTGGTCTCCTGTTTCCTGGTTTGAAAAAAAAGAGAGAGAAAGAAAAGAGGGTGAGCTGATTTGGAGCTAATACAAACTCCACCTGCTGATAATTCGTCCAGCTAGTAATGTATTCATCCTGCTCCAGCTTCCTCACAGATTGTGTGATGTTGTGCCAGGATACCTTTGTTCTCTAAATCTGCAAAATTGGTTCTGAGTATGTTCCCCAAGTTTGTTGTTGTGCCTGTGCCCAGTTTCATCAAATGAAAAACTCAGATGTTAAGATTGATTATTAATTCTTTGAAATTGGTGAGATACTTATGAAAATGAGCACTGTAAAAATACATATAGTAACTATTACACTACAAAAGCATAACAGCTCTTTCCATTAACTTTTAGATTGATCTCACCAGGTAGAACACCATTAATTAGTATTTTTATCTATTGCATTAACATTAGCACCGTCACCTTAGTTAGAAGGTTTTGGGTTTAAACCCATTGACATAATTATCCAAATCTTTGCTTTGATACATGGAAATGTAGCTTGGTTCATCTGAGTGAACATGATTTTTATTGACACACGCCCATCTATATAATGTAAGGTCTCACTGCTGACAATGCATATCAGAGCAAAGACTAAGGCATGAGGAGGAAGGAACTGCCTGCAGAGCTCAGAGACAGGATTTTGTCAAGGTACAGATCTGGGGGAGAAAAAAAAATGCTGCATTGAAGGTTGAGCAGGAACATCGTGTGAGACCTTAGGATCCCACTGTTTATATATCTTCCTCTTAGAATTTAACCTTTGCTTGTTGAAATTTGCTTGGAGTTGAATTAAATTTTTCCAAGGTGTTGACCGCAGCTTATATTGTACTGTAATTACTCCTGTTCAGTTCCCATGCACCTTCTTTCCTGGGACTATTTCTCGTGTACTGCTCTGTGCCATCAAAGGTTTTTTACAAAAGTTAACACTAGATGCCTGGTTGTCGTACATGCTTGTCCCTCACACTGTCCCTCTCTGTCAGTCTGTTTAGAAGATTGCTGATAAACAACGCAATATTTCTCTCAAGCTTGGCTTTTTAGAGCTTAAGGCCAAACCAACAGCCTTGCAGGACAGGTCCATTCAAAGTCTTCATTCATCTTAAATCACTGCATTTCCTTCAAAAGAAAAAAGAAGTTGTTTGACCAGTGAGATGCATCACAACTTTGACCATTTTATCAGGATATTTTTTTCTTTTTGTTGTAGTTGTGTCTTAGATTTGTACAAACCCGCTCTCCCTTTATCATAGCAGACCTCATGTAGTGGGCAGGCAATTCTTGAAGATTGTTGTTTCCTCTCTTTTTTTTCAGCTGGAACCAGCGCTCTCATGCTGTGGTTGGCTTTAAGATTCTCCGGCTCCGCTCCGCTAGGCACAGTGTGCCTGTCTGGGTCTCATTAGAGACTTTTTAAGTGACACAGGCATGACCCTGAACATGAGCTGGCACAAAGCGTCAGCCCCCAGCCGCTTAAGTGGCAGATCGGAAATCACTCAGCCAAGGCTCAGTCATTTAATTTTACTTTTTTTGTGAGAGAGGGCAAGCATGAACGGTTTGATGTGTTTGTGTGTCTGCATGCATTTTACAAATCAGCTGTCAAAAGTTTTACAGATCCCTTTCAGGGGTATGTGGCAGATGCTCTCCTACCGGCCTACCAGCTGATTCTCTGCACTGGAAAGCAGACAGCATGCATGATAACCAACCACTAAACATCAATATATATAAAAAACTTTGCAAATTTGCCATTTTATCTGATATGCCATGCTGTATATTGCCCTAAGAGTTTTGGAGTGGAAATAAGAGGGGATGAAATTGAAACACGGAGGGGGAGGAAGCTGATGGAGCGAGGTTTATAGACGACTGCTTTAACATTTGTAGAGGACCGGGGAATTTCATGGTAGGATGATTTCCCTCTGCCTTGGGCTTCCCATTTAGATATTCTAAGATGACACTGGCTGCATGGTCATGAATATTTGAGTACATGCACAGGGCACAGGGAACGATAAGTGAGGCAGTGAAGGTGTGAGAAGGGGTACGACCGGGTAAGATATCTCTCAGGTGTTAGTGACCCCCCCCTTCCTCCCTCAAGCTCTAGTTGTCAAAGGATGACAGGCTAGCCTTTTTTTTTTGTCACTGATGTCTTACCTTCAGCTGCACTTTGAATGGCTCCCAGGGGCAATAAATTTCCTTTCAGCTCACATTCTGATCACTGAATCAAGAAATATTCACTGTAGCTGAAAGGCACAATACCTCACTTTTAAAGCAATTTTATCATAAGCCCAGACAACTCTTTGAATATGATGATGTCAACAAAGGGGGTTCAAAACATAATTGATGCATCTTGTCCCTGAACATGGTTTTAATAGGCGGTGAGAGAAAAGCTGACTGTCATGATGAGGAGGAAAATATGATATGGTGTTCAGAGCCATATTTCAGTACTTAGTGCAGAAGGCCCTTTGGCAGTGCAGGTGCATCTCAATTAATTAGAATATCATAGAAAAGTTTATTTATGTCAGTAATTCAATTCAAAAAGTGAAACCAATGCATTATATACATGTAGCTCCATTACAAACAGAATGAAACATTTAATGACTTTATTTTATTTTTTTGTATTGATTATGGCTTACCTTTAATGAAGACCTAAAATCCAGTATCTCAAACTTTGAATATTATAAAAAAAAGCATAGATAGATAGATAGATAGATATTCTAATGTATTGAGATGCACCAAGTTGCAGCTTCAAGACTCAACAAGCTTTTTCTTGTATTGGAGACTGGAATATGTGGTCAGATGAAACATTTGAGGCTCTTAGATTAAATCTCCGTGGCCAGTCTTCAAAGTTGATCAGAAATCAGAGCTAGGCTCATCAGAGAGAGGTAAGATAAATAGAAAGGGTTGAGTTAAAAGCGTCTGGAAGTGGCAACTAAGATTATTTGTGTGTGTTGAGTGCATCACATTTGCGTTCACTTCCCTCTGTGAAGAGGCTCGAAGACACACGGCTAATGACAGACCTGTGGTTTGTTGTCGGTGCAAACCTGTCACTGAGTGTTCTCATGGTGTAAAGGAATAGGACAGCTGCCTCTGTAAGAGCTCTTCTCTCTAATCACCGCCTCATTTATCCTGCCTTTGCTCTCTGCAGTCTGGAATGAACATGTAATGCAGTTTTCCGTTTGCATTCCCATTACTGACCATGGTGAGGAATTTTGATTGGTTTCTGTGATGTGCATTGTAGTGTGACAAACAGAAGACCCCATCTGAGTAAAACAGGAAAATGGAGCATGTCCGGCCATTTCCATAAAGCCGCCATAAAATATATTCAATCAAATAAAACACAAGTAAAAGGGTTTTTTACTGGGCGACTATATTGGCTATTTCTTCCTCTGGCCGACACAAGCAGCTTGATGAACACATGCACGCACAGACACCATCTGCACAGAGGGGATAGAGCAAGATATCTTTGATTCGGAGGACGATGGAGAACGACCTGATCTAAGTTCCATCTCAGACTGCTTGCCTGTTCGCCATACACACCCACACACCAAGAAAATGAGATTGAATGTATGAGAGGAGTCCCAAAGCATGGGAAGGATGAGCTATTGTAGGATTTTTTTTTTTCCCCATGAATCTCCTGCTTGACTTTTCATACCAGTTCAAATGTATTATTCACAATTTCCCAGGAGGGAACTGCGCTGTTCACAATGTTAAAACTACAGGCTGTTTTGTTTTAATAAAATTAGACCTGTTCCAGTTCACATTTTGTCGATATTAGGGATAAAATTGGGCAGGAATCTAACAGCTTTTCTTTGAAATGGACCATTTTACATAAATGAAGCCTGCGTAAATTCATGCAGGACACGGAAGTGCCAGCCCCAGCTGTAGTCAGCTGACAGCCAGCCCATTAGTCTCTGTCCAATCACATTCATGCTCCTACCATAGGCGGTCTATTTAAATGTAGGCTGTCACACTGATTTCCCCCTCGACACGGCTCTGATCGCTGCGCATTGCTGCGCTGGAAAAGCTTGGACACGTTTTAGTTCCTATAGCATTAAGTATCATGGTTAGTGTACACGGCTCTTGCTGCTGCTTCCGTCGGTTTTGGAATGAAGGAAGGATTACTGCTCAGTTTCGTGCTCGCCCTGCTGCTGCATTCCATGCGGACCGGCGGCGGCTGACGTGTCATGGGGCCGCTGGTCGAACGGAGGACGCCATCTGCGAATTTTCCAGCGGGGCACACCTTGCGGCGGCGTCTCAGCTGTTCCATTGATTGACAAACAGAAGACCCGGTCTGAGTTCTGGGCTGTGGAGGTTCTGTTGCCAGCATGCTGCCACGCGGTCGGAGCGTCACACAAGGAACGGTTTGCTTTATTCTTATTCAATCTGGGTTTCAACCTCCATAGCAATAATGCAGAATCATGTTTGGCATTGAATTATCACAGTTGCAGCTTTCGTTCGTGGGTTTGGGGGGTTCTTTGTCTATTTTCTTATGAGCAATGAGCAAATTAATTAGAGTCTGCAAACTCTAACATGCTGCTTATAAAATAACGCTGTTCTGAGGAGATGGCTGGGATAGTTGCATTTGTTAAAGTCATGACCTCGTTTGTTGCGCATTCAGAGGTCTGCTTCTGCAGCAGGCGCTGCATCTCACAGGCTCACTAAGGTAGTATGACCTCTTCTGAATAGCATGCTGCTCTCATTTAGCAATTCAGAGGTGAGAGGGTCAGAGGTCAGCAGCCAGCGGCTGATATAGGCACACCCAGATAGAATGACCTTTTTGCGGGATGCATGCTTGCGCCCAATTAAAACATAATTCATGGTCTGCAGAGAGCCTCTGCAACACATATTTAGGCACACTCAGGTAGGATGACCTTTCGCGGGATGCACACCCCAATGAAAACATATAATTTAAGGTCTGCAGAGAGCCTCTGTGACACATATGTAGGCACATAAGGTAGTATGACCTCCTCTGGGTTGCATGCTGCACCCGTTTAAAACATAATTTCTGAGGTCTGCGGAAGCCGATGAGTGGCTGATTGCATGGGCTTATCATGGATTTTTGGGCTCCATTGTTTTTGGGGGAATTGTCTCCCTGGAGCGACATAGCATGCGCTTGTCCATCAGGGAGCTCCCAGAGTGGAGCTTCAAACTGTATTCCATTTGTGGCTATAAATGGTTTTAATCATGACGAGAGTGTTCCTGAATGAAATGAAGCCTGCGTAAATTCATGCAGGACACTGCCAGCCCCAGCTGTAGTCAGCTGACAGCCAGCCCATTAGTCTCTGTCCAATCACATTCATGCTCCTACCATAGGCGGTCTATTTAAATGTAGGCTGTCACACTGATTTAAAATTACGGCTCTGATCCCATTTGCGCTGGAAAAGCTTGCCTCCTCCACCCCAGCCTCCACCTTCTCAGTGTCTCAGTGCTTTCTTCCAGGGGGGTTTAAATTGTCTCCCTGGAGCGACATAGCATGCGCTTGTCCATCCAGGGAGCTCCCAGAGTGGAGCTTCAGCGCCAAGCCGAACTGTATTCCATTTGTGGCTATAAATGGTTTTAATCATGACGAGAGTGTTCCTGAATGAATTATATTAAGTTTTTTTTTTTTTTTTTTTAAGTTTTAAAGCCCTGCTTATAAAATTTGGATCGTATCATGTCATCAGCCATTTGGTCTGATGTTATTCATCTACACACTCAATATAGAAAGTTTTTAGCCCACTTCACTTCTTGGATTGTAGTTTTAAGTGTAAATTATTATTTCCTCAACAATCTCACGCCAAAGTAACAAAGTGAAAATTAGATGTTAGTGGAATTTTAATTTTAGTTTTCATCATTGATTAAAATATTCAGACCCTTAATACAGTAGTTTGTAGAAACCCCTCTGCAGCAACTACAAACACAGTCCTGTTCAGTGAGTCTTTGTATGTCTGGATTGAGGCAGTTTTATTCCATTCTCACAGGTAGATCTTCTCAAGCTCCATCAAACAGGATGTGTAGTGCTTGCACTGCCATCTTAAAGTTTCTCCGTCAGATGTTTTATAGGGTTTAAATTTGACCTTTTGACTGGGTTGCAGTGTTGTCTTTTCTGTTTGCTTTGTGTCATTGTTGTGCTGAAGTGCCCAGCCTCCTTTTCCCTGCTGCTGAGAAGCCCCACCCACAACATGATGCTGCCACCACTCTGATTCACTGCAAGCTCGGTATTTGCCCAGTCACCATTGCGACACAGACTTTCTTTTAGTCACAGGTCATGAAAATCCCAACGTACCTATAGATGACTGGCTGATCTGTGAACCATGCAGCCCAATAGACAGCTCTCAACTCTGTCTCAACTCACAGAGAAACCGTCACAACCATTACCAGTTGCTGTGCAGCGATCATTTTGGACTTTCCACAGTCCCTACCAGATGAGGGCTGCTCTCCCTCTACACTGAGGATGCATAACATTTGTATTTCATGTTGACATGCTTGAGTCAACAATAACAGAGTGGGTTTGTGTTAAATGTGTACCCCAACTGCCCCCACAATCTCCAGTACGGGACCTGCCTGTAGTTGGATTCTCCTTGCTCCTTTTCTGTTAAACCCCTTGGCACAGGTGGAGCTGAGATGGGCATCCATTAAGGCGGCGTTCACCCTTGACATTACATCAGCCAAGTGCAAGTGTATACTGCGTCCTCTGTCACTGTGACTCATGTCTGCAGTGGAATCCAGATGACTTGGGTGTCACTTTGGGGCCAAATCCAATGTTTCTCCCTAAGGTGTTGTCACGCTTACACCTCAACCCGTCTGTTCAGTTGGCATGGTTTAATCCCCCACCAGGAAAAGGGGAGAAGTCAAGGTTGCTATGCTCAGTAAGACCCTACAGTGACGCTGCTGTGAGCGTCCAGCAATCCGAACAGCTCTTTGTTTGTTATGATGGCCGCAAGCGAGGTCGTGCCCTTTCCAAGCAGTGACTGTCCCACTGGATCGTGGATGTTATTGCTCATGCGTATGACATTGTACAAGGTTCTACAAGGTTCTTCAACGTGAATCAATACCACCTGACGTGGTACATCTGCATAAGGTCCTCTGCATGTGCTCGGGATTCCCTCTGATGTTTTTAGTACGAGTCATCCAGAGCTCGAAGCACTGCTTCTGGCAGTCAGGAAGGAAGTGTTCGTTCACTCACAATCCTCGACAGGAAAGTTTCTTAAAAAGAACAGATTCCCTGAAGACACAGGGAGATGATACCCTCTCTTGGGGAATTGCATTGTTTGTCTAAAATACTCTCTCTGTACAAAAGTATGCTTCATTCATATTCATAGAACCATGGTTACATCTGTAACTTTCAATTAATTGCTGTCCTTCACTTTTATATTTATTACATTTTAAGCTGAGAAAGTCTGTTTGATAAACTGACTTTCATTGAGGTGTAATGAATTACCATTACAATCATTTATCGCATCGTACACTGTACATGTTTTCCATTGTGTGGAAGCTAATTGCTACATTTTTCAGGACTGTAAGGCCTTGGCGAAGACAGAGTTCAGATATGATTAGACAGAACTTCAAATGTTCAGAATCAAAAAAACTTTTGTACAGAAATCAATGACATATCTTTTCTCGTTTATTTATTCAGGGAAGGTCAATTGAGAGCAAACTCTCTTTTTCAATGACACCCTGATTACAAAAACACAATGATTCAATATACAATTTCATCAGGTCATGATCCATAGTTACATACAGGTTGTAGAACATTTGATAATAAGTTTTTAAAACAATCTATGATCCAGTTTCAGACAGCTTTGTAGGTTATTCCACTTGGAAAGGCAGTTTTCCCCAATTCTGTCCTGATACTGGGAATTTGTAAAACCAAGGTGTCCTGTGAACGAGTATGCAAGTTACAAATTCTATGTGTGATTAAACTGGTAAGATAACTAGGTAAGTTTTCAAGTAAAGCTTGGTAAATAAAAACCATGTAAGGATGGCCATCCAACCTTACCAATATCTTGGTAGTAGCTTTACGTCACTCAATACTGTACGTAATGATGCGTTGTTGTGATTGTCGCAGATTCTCCTATTCTGCCGTCTACCTGCTTTGAGGACTGTTTGACTGGCAGATATTAGCCACATCTCAGGAGGCAGTTAGAGCAGCCCCTATTCCATGATGAATTGTTGCTCCAATTATGAACTGCTGAAGTATGGAGAATCCCGGCCTCAGTTAATCCTCCCCTGTCAATAATCATGATGTGTAAAAAGAGGTGACTTGACATATTTTTGGCATAGCCAGTTGCTTTTAGCTGGATGAGTGTCAGTGTGGTGGGAATTTTCTGTAAGTGCGCAGAAATAGAGAGGGGGAGAGAAATGGAAGCAGACAGGGAGACAGAGCAGACAGGGAGAAAGAGCTAGAGGGGACGGACACACACACACACACACACACACACACACACACACACGCACACACACACACAAACACACTTTTACAAGAACCAATCTCAGAGATATCCAAGAAAGGTCTTGGTAGTGATTGGGTGGACAGCTGAGCAGTGATAACCTATGAGAGTAACAGTCCTCAGATAAGGACTGTCTCTTGTCTGATGGCCACTTTGCTTCCCTCACCATCATTGTGCCAATGTCAGCCAATGTCACAAGTGCTGAAAAGTACTGCTGTTCAAGTCAGCAATACTAAAATTACTCAAACTAGTGGACCCCCCTCCCTCACTTTCTCCCTTCCTTTTGCCGGCAGTCTTGCCAAGCAGAAAATTGAAGATACTTTAATAGTAGTGATACTTTGGCCATGGGCAGTATAAAGCCATTTTGCTCTATTTAAGTGTTAGGTCTGCTGCTTTAATGAATATGCTATGCTGCCAATGGATGCATACTTTCTTGTCCAATTAGTGTTGTGTCAACACAACACATTAAAATGTCAAAAAGATAACAGCATGTCCTTCCTTATTAAATTAAGTCTGGCCTTGTTATTTCCCCCTCTCTCATAGTGTATCTAAAGCTTCCTCCAGGATTAGCTCCCTGTTTATGTCCTATTTCTATTCATACTTGACACATCTCTTTCATCATAATGTTGGCTCATAAAAGGCCTAATAAAACATGCATTGTTTGGTTTAACTGTGACTCTTTCATTTTGGTCAATGAAAGTAGTTATTTTTTCATTAATGTCCTATTCATAGTCAAAACAGTTGCACACCTCCTCACAGATAAGCTGCCCAGTAAAACCATTATAAATGGTAATGGGCTGCACTTATTGAAACCAAACAATTACACTGTCTCAGCCAAGGCAGGACTCAGAGAGTCAGCCGTAGCAACATCTTAGAGCAGCTTACAGCAGTTTGAAGCCTCAGTGCAAAGAGATGTAGAGGACCAGGAACATGTTCACATATTGACTGACAACTGTGAGCTGCCTGCCACCCTTGACTTCTGCCCTCTCCGACTGGTTTGAAGGTCAAGGCTCTTTGACACTTTACAGAGCCGCAACGCTGATCAATAAGTCTGAGTCACACACAGCGCTGGCAGAATTTGGCAAAACCTTTCTTGTTTCACTTTTTAATATGTTACAAACCTATTAGAAAAAAAGTTACACGTTCTAACTTTGATAGAGAAGTCACTCTCAATTCGCCTCACATTCACCCAACACAGTGACAGTCAGGACCAACTTTCTGTGTTTACTGTTCTGATGAAGGGGATTGAGCTGCCAGCCCTGCAATTAATGGATGACCCGCTCTACCTCCTGGGCCACGGCTGCTCACACAGTCTGGGCTTCATTGGTGTAACTGAGGGACAAGGGTCTCGCCCCGGGTTAGCACAGTGGTGAGACTGGGAGAGGAGGAGAAGCACTGCTCTTTTAATTCTACCAGCTTCAACCTGCCAGTGACTCATGATATCAGAAAAAACTGCATGTCAGGCTGAGAGGTGTAGCTGCCACACAGTTATTAAGACATAAAGTGAATCAATTTCTATATAAGGAGTTCATCACAGTGAACATAATAGTCGATTCTACCTGAGCTTTCTGTAGCGACATGGTAGAGATCCCTGTCCTGAAAGTCAATTAGAAACATGTGAAAGCAGCTCTGAAAGGTTAGCAGCTATGTGACTTGTGCCCGTCACAACACAGCTGTCAATCATAGCAAGTGAGCCACACAACTGGGAACTTAAGGGGTGGCTACTACATTACTTATGAGTGTATGAGAAATTCTTGGCTTTCAGCGCACAGCTATGATGTGTACTAATGTCGTTCGCTTTCGCCAGGGAAAAGTGCTGTAGTTTCACTAATTATAATATGATATACAGTACACAGAAGTTCCCACTTTCGCCACTCTCACATTCTGCCCATTCCAACTGGCCGTAAATTATGGTCATTTATGTGAATTTAATTTCACATCCCACCCAGGCAGGCAACAAAAAAATACATTTGATGGATTGCACAATTACGCCTCTGTGAACTTCCACTCGCCAAACCCAGGAAGTGCCTCTCTTTTATCGCCCAAGTACCCATCAGGCATCACAGAGTGTCTTCAGAATTCCTCTTTAGTAAATTCTCCATAAATTTACCTTTTTTTCCCCCCCACAAGTTCAAATTCCAGTGCTCTGGCAGCCTTGCTAATTATTCACTTGATTATTGGGCCTCTGATGTAGTTTTTAACTCTGCTCCCGTTACTGTTGCCAGTGGCCTCAGCGTTTATGTGCCCCATTACAAGCAAAGTGAGAGAATGAAACATCACACAAGAAAAGAGAGGGCATCTCTGTTTCGCCCTATTATAATTGATGCAACTTTAATTTTTGGCAGAAATAAAATACCTCTGTGTGAGAATTTTGCTTTCAGTTCAAGTGCTTATTAGCGGAGGGAAAATGTATCGGGGTAAAGCCTATCTTCTTTGTGGACACAGACTGCAAATCAAGCTCATCATTAAAGAATCTGTGGCAGCTTTTAATATTATGGATGCAGAATATACGTATATGGCAACCCTCCAGAACCTGAATGGGATTTGCCTTTCATGAGGCAGATACATTTGACGTAGTAATGAATTAAAGTGCTTCTTCGCCATGTACTGTACAGATAGTATGAGATTGTCCTCAAAGCTTTGAAAGCACTGCTCTGTCTGCCTTTTCCTATTAAAAAGAAAATCCTGTTAACTTTGGCACACTTGTAAAAGTGCTGGAGCCAGACGGATGACAGTTGAGGGGGGAATAAATGGTCCCTGACCCCAGAGAATAGAAAGTTTAAACACTTTAAAACATTTTTATTGACAACTGAGCACTCGCTCTGCCATGTCAGGTTAACACTACATATGTCTCGCATGACATGTAAAAAGCCCCACGGACAGGCTGTTAGCAGTGCAACTTGTCACACCAGAGTGATGTCTTCCCAGAGCCCGGTCCTCTGAAGTGCTCGCTCCCGCTAATAATATCATTTGCATTGGCTGACAATACTTCAAACTCCTGTTTGCTGTTCTAAAAAGGTAGTAGATAATTGCTTAGTTTGCCACATTGTTCACTCTAGTGTGTTGACATGTGCCTCAGTAATGTGACTTGTGGTGCCAGACAGTGAATATTTACAATTGTTGGAAATTAAGTGCACTCTTGGTTTTGTTGCGAGGGTGTATGCACTCAGTCGTGAAAATAGTTGTTGGAATAGTGCATGCTCATTAAAAGCAACCATCCAAGTCTAAGCAGAGAAGCTAATTACTTATAAAACCTCCTGAGCAGATGTCTGGTGCTGCTGCCATGAGGAGACGCCCTTTCTTCCCAGGGAAAAACCGCAAGTTAACACAAGTGATGGTCTATTTATACACAAGTATTACAAGGAAGCCTTACTGGAGAGAGAGAGCCAGTTCAGTGCCAATGAATTATATTCTGAAGTACAGTATTATTCTCATTAATATTCAGACTGGTGCATTTTGTAACACTGGAGAGAAGACACCACATTTACAGATGGTTAGTTAGTTAATTGCAGGATAATAGTAGCTAGGCATGCATCTGCAAACTTAACACGCACTGTGTGATGAGAAAAAGTTGGGAAATGCCATAAATGTTTGTAACAAGAAAAAACAACAGGTGTATAAAGGACAGTGACCAATGTTCCTATAACTCACATATGTGCCTGTGAAAATCTGTAGGAAAAAAAACAAACACATATCCTCGCATGTATATATATTAAAAGTGTGCTAAGTGAGGGGACATCTTAGCCTTTTGGAAATAAACAGTTTGACCTTTGAAAAATATGCTTGGTCACTTTCCTGTCAAAAGTGATATGAGTTGATCGATAGCACACAAAAAGACACGAAAAATCTAGCAGCAGCTCTGAAGAACATAAACATGTTTAACCAGTTTTCTTTCTTTTATATTGGGTCTTTCCTTAACTATTACTGTCTGCTGCCTTCAGCTTCGTTTGTATATTTTACAGACATGTGAGGGGAACATTTAGCAAATGCCATTGATCAAAATTGTCAGGTGCAACAAGATGGAGCAAACAACGGCGGCTGTGGCTCAAGATGTAGAGAGATGCGGTGGTTTGACTGGCTCCTCCGGTCCGCATGTCACAGTGTTCTTGGGCAAGACACTGAACCCACACTTGCCCCTCATGCTGTGTGCATTGGGTGTGTGAATGTGTGTGAATGATTAGCTTTCAAGTGCTGTCACTAGAAATTAAAAAAAGCACGAATGTGTGTGTGAAAGGGTGGATGTGACAAACAGTGTGGTCATATAGAAAAGCTCTACACAAGTGCAAGTCCGTTTGCCATTTAAAGATGGGATCCGTTACAGTGATGGATTGTTTCGGGGGTTTTGAACATCTGTCCAGGTTCTGTGTTCTCATTAGAGCAGCAGATATCTTCACAATTAATTTACTAGTTTAATTTACTACTAATTTACTACTAAATTTACTGTGAGAACCAAACTCGAAATGATGGGGTGAATATTTTGGGGTTGCATCACACTTCTGCTGTGTTTGTGTTGTGCTCTGCTCAGAGACATGGGAGCAGTTTCCATCTTCCATCTTCTCTTGTTACCAGCAAATACTTTCTTTTTGCGTGTGTGTGTGTACGGTAATTTCATTGGGAGTAAAACTTACATTTCCTTTTTGAAGTACTTTAAACATCTTAACATACAGTATAGTTAACAGAACAGACTGCTTGTACTCTGCTTTTCCAAGGTCATCAATCAGAAAAGGTTGTGGGCATATGAAACATACCATCTGGGCTGACTCTCACTTAGTCTGTTCCTGCACATGTAACTCCCAACATGTTCTATCAGCATGCACCTGACATACATCTAAACGTGAGTGTGACAAATTGCCTTATCGGGCACGAGGTGACCACTTGATGCTGATGTGAACCTTTTCCAGAAAACCTCCTCCTTGTCGTAACCTCTCCCAAACCTTTCCTTGTATCATCCTACTCCAATCTCCTCAAGGTGGGATTTGTCTGGATCAATTTCATAATGCATTATTCATTTGAGAATTTAATCAAATATCTCCTCCACCAATCAGCCCAACCCACACCCTCCCCTAACCCTCCCGTACCTCTCCTACCCATCATATTGGTGATTGTTAGTGTCACCTGCAATAGCAGATTATCAGACAAATGAATTACTGGGTCACAGGTGAATTAGACGCTTGGCTGACTCTAATCTTTTATTCTCTGGGAAAAGTAGCTTAGTGTAAGTTTTTTTTTTCTGCTTCTTTTTTTTTTTTGAGTGCGTGAGGAGAGGGCGAGAGGGGAAGAGAGAAAAAGTGCTTGAGAAAATCCCCTTTCTGCCTGGCTTCCCGGGGGTTTCTGCAGTGTAATGGTTTCCTTTGAGAGAGACACTGGTGGAAAGTGCTGATGCTTGTTGGCTCCGTGAGTATATGTGTGTGTGTGTGTGTGTAAGTGCGTGTAGACAGCTATTTTCCATGGCTAACTGAGCCACTGATGAGCTTGCCAGCCAGACCAGGGTCTTGTACAGTGAGTGACTTTTTTTCATACGTCTGCACGTGCACATTGAAGCCTTCTAGGCAAGCAGGTTTTGTAATCATGTGTGTTTGTGTTGTCAGCATACTGTACGGTCACGCCGAGTGGATGCAATTAAAAACCCCTGCAGTTGGTCAATAGAGCTACTGTAGATGTAATACAGCTTTTTTTTTATGACAGTAATTCATAGCTTCGCTGTCCGAGCGTCACCGTGTGCAAACATTAAAGGATACTTGCTACATGCGCAGCAGCAATCTGCCTTCAAAGTTGTTTAGAGACACGTTGCTTTTCTTCCCTCCCCTCACGCCGGAGGACTGAAAGGCAAATGAGTGAGGGGCAGAGGGGTTCTTGTTGCTGCTTTGTTGTTCTCTTCTGTTTGCGCAGATGGAATTATATGATAATCAGAAATCAGCCAACATTGTTTCCCCTCTGCACACCCAAAGAGGGTGGGAAGCCATTAACCATCTCAAAGAGGCATTTCTTTTCCCTCCCCAGGAAATACAAATTTATTTGTTTTGATCTTATCTTCCTTTTTTTTTTTCCTTAAGAATCTTATGTGCTATTCATGAGTGTACACGCACACACACAAAAAAACACAGCCTCAAAATCTATTCATCTGCTATCTCGTTCACCAAGGACAAATTCTGTGCAGTATATTTAGTTCAAAAGGCTCTTTAGCTGGTGTTGTTCCACATCATCTGGCAAATATGTCATTTAGGCACCTAATATGACTGTGATGGTGATGCTAAGGAACAAAAATAGCTGGCAGCTGTTGCTCTTCTTCCCACTCTTTCCTGCGTATTGTTTAATAAGTCAAGGTGGCGCAAAGTGTTTGAACCTGCAGTTTCTATACGGACTGAGCTTTATGTTGTGGGAGCAGCAGAGCTTGTTCTCAGACTCCTACGTGGGTAGACGGAGTGCACTGCCGTTCTTAAACTATAGTTTGCAACTCACCTCTTGCAACATGAGTGACACACACACACTAAAAATAAGATGGAGCTTTTTACACATTTTAAAACGAATCAAAATGTTCACATACAAATCAGATTTTCTTCTTGTTCTTCAGACTCATTCTGTATAATAACATTAATGTGGAGTGAAGATGGAAAATATTATGAAAGCACTCAGAGTCTATTTGACAGATATTGCCAGAAGAACTGTCCACCCACACGAAGCTTTGACCCCCATCTGCCTCCAACTCGAAATGCACTGCGGTGAAATCTACACAATAATCTGTGAATCTGGCACGCTGACAAATGCTCCCAGGTACAGCGTGTGCATCGTCTTGGCCTCGGGGGCAGCGCTTGTTGTGTTCCTGCATGTATGTACAGTATGTTCGGCGAGGATGCACTACACTACGCCGTGGATACAGTGAAGTCGTTGAGGAGCAGCAGCCTCTCTACATCTTACGGGGCATCAATCCCTGTCTGTCTGCCTGTCTAGGCTGTTAACCACCTCTGGGCTGCACCATTGATCTCCGTAATTGTCTCCAACTCTTCAAAGGGAGCTGAGAGTTGGTTTGATCCGAGCTGTTTACTTTCACAGCCCCTATAGCCCTGCTCTCTGAAGAAGAGAGCTATCAACCACTTCAGGCATGAGCTAGCATATTATAGCACTATTACTGTGCGTGTGCGTTTGTGTGTATGTGTGTGTGTACGTAAAAGAAAAGGAAGTAGAGAGAGCACCCCAGCGTAGCCTGTAGCCTTACAGGCCTGGGGGTGAGCTGGCAGCTTCTTGCTGTGACATAAAGGCGGGGAATTGTAACCTGCACATTGCCTGATATCTATCCACGATTCTGTGAGGAAATTACTGCACAACAGCTCCTGCGCGGCGACTCCGTGCACAAAATTGCAGGCTACATTCAGCTCATTGTTTGTCTGCAAAATATTTTTTTTCTTAATGTCAGACACCCAAGAAATTTCATAGTAATGCCTCAGCCAAGATAAAAGAGATGATATGACAAACAGGATGTAGAGCTAAGCAACGTGTTTTGTGGCTGATAAAATGATAAAAGCACATCCTTCTCTGTGTGCAACTTTATTCAA
The DNA here is from genome assembly GCA_030347415.2 of Decapterus maruadsi. Classification (NCBI taxonomy): domain Eukaryota; kingdom Metazoa; phylum Chordata; class Actinopteri; order Carangiformes; family Carangidae; genus Decapterus; species Decapterus maruadsi. The sequence continues at coordinate 13,146,926 of CM064901.1, forward strand.
CTGCTGCATCTGTGGACCTCCACCACAGAGGCAGAGAAGGGGAAGCTGGTAACCACAACTTCTGTCCGGATGATCTGATAACACGTCTTAGTAAGTAGCTGATAGCAAACACTTTCATACTCTCAGTGTATAGCTCGGCCTCGTGTGCTCACAACAGAGACAGAAGAGAAGGGTCCATTGCTGCTCTATCAAAACAGCCTCAAGTTTGCCATGCCGTAATTTAAATATAGTTCTTTAGCCAGTGGAGGGGATTTGAATGGGGTCTTTGGACCTGCTACCAAGTCATGTTTACAGACTGTGAGTGAAGGGAGCCTTGATTTTTATCACCTCGTCTGCAGTGGGGTTAGCTATTAAAGTTTATGGAGCAAAGCTGAGTGTGTGGGGGAAAAGACGCCGGTAGTGTGCGCTTTCCATTGTACCAAGGGCAAGATGCATTTGTCATAACTTGAGTTTCTTTTTCTCCTGCTTGAAGACATCCTTCCTCTGAGATGGATGGGCATGGGCACGGAAAATCTGATTTTCTATTTAATAATATTCAAGTACATCCTCGTGATTCTCAGAGCCCCGTGGAGGCTTCTGTCAGAAAACCAAGGTTGTCTGATAGTTGGCCGGGCACCAAAAACACATAGCCAGCGTGATTAAGTAAGCATGAGCGCAAACAGAGGGAGGTAGATGTGAAATACAGTGGTAGGTCGGGCTTGTTGTTTGAGGGCAAGCATTGACAAGCTGAAGAATGTGTTTGAGTAGGTATGCGCACTTGTTTTTTTTTTTTCTTGCCTTGTCTGTGACAGAGAATCACAGATCCTCAGGAGCCTTAAACTGTGAGAACGAGGGATATTAACTTGTCTGGTGCGCCGCAGCGTTTATCATACACCGCTCTATAGATTCCTCTGTACTTACAGTAACCGCAGGAGAAGAAATCATAAAAAGGAGTTTCCCCTTGGAGAAAACCACAGTCGACTTGCAGTGAGTATCCACCTCTCAGGCTGATAAAGTCCAGCCTACTGTGAGTGCTCATGAGGTCTGAGTCAGATGCAAAAATATCCTCTCGGATCCTTTTGGTTTTAGCACAGGAAAGTACTTTAAATGTTTGCAAGTAGCAGGAGATATTGCATCACAGAGCTACAGAAACTATTTTCAGCATAGTAAACACATTGAAGTAGTACATTTCTTCACAGAGTTTGAGTGAACTATGTTCTTTTGCTGACTTGTCTACAGTATGTTAGCACACATGAATTGTTGCATTATCTGATTTGAAAGGCAAATTTCACGCCCCCCCTCCAAAAAAAAAAGAAAAAAAAAAAACGCCGGCTGTGTTACTGCAGATAGGCAGCTGTGAAAACAGCACAGTTGAGAAACTGGTGAATTTATTAAATGGAAAAATCTCCAGCCCACACCCCCCAAAAAATATGGAGACTTGACATTCAGTGCAACGCTATCAAAGATGGCATAATAGGATGGAATAATGATTTTGAGTCTGAGTTTGTTTGTCATTGTAGCCACTATTTCTGCACAGAGAGCTGTACTCCTCCAACAGCTGGCTAATTAAACTACCAAATGCCTTTAGTATCGACAAAATTGCATGGCTGTAGCGCTGGTGTTCACATCACTCAAATCTTTCAATAATTTATCATAATACACATTGCACTTTATAATAATATACAGAAAAGTATCTCTTGTTGTTGCTAATGGTCCGCTGCATAATTTAGTTTAGATATGGATTATTATTAAACCCGCCATGTGTCCTCCTAATTTGCACTTGTTTAACTCTGCTGTGAGATAAGAATTATCACTGAATTATGTGAGCACAGAAGTTAACTCATGGAAAGCTATGCCAATTACGTACACACTTCCATGATTTTACAGTCAGTAATCCAACTCGAGTTAAAAAGATAAAAGTTTTGCTTTCTTTTTATCAAAACCAAACCCAGAAGGCATTCGTCTCTCCTGCTTCTGTTTCATGTTTGCACAAGATGGAGATTTTGTTTTACAGTAGGTGCATTTGGTGTCTTTGATACATTTCAAAAGTTATTCATAAAGTAGACAGAAATAGTACAAACGATTAATAAGGCATGTAATGGCAAAGAAAACACTGGAAGAAGACATCAAAGTATTTTGTATCTAAATACAAATCGGTATTATTGCGCTGCCTAACGCTGCTTGGAGCACTCGCAGCCTGCGGACCAGCGCGAGTGATATAACAAGAAGTGCACAGCATCTCAAGCATGCTACGTTTTCCCTACACAGGTTAGACAGAGCAAATTAAAAATCCCTGAACAACCAGCTTATATCCAGCAGAACCTGCTGTATTGGTCCAAATATGAGGGCATATTAATTTCGCTGTACAGGCTGATTCTGATTCCTTATGAAACACTTTTAGAGTGGCCCAGCTCTAGTAGACTCTACAAGTCCAATGAAGGAAAACCTTTACTTCTAATATAATATAATATAATATTCTTCATCTTTGCAAAAGTACCAAAAAGACAATATTGATGTGGTTTCGTTGTCTCTCTTATGTGCGCTATTGGTAGTGCAATGCAAAGAAATAGATGGGAAAGAGTAAAGGAGAGGGAGCTGCAGGTCTGGCTGCATCTCTGTCTGTCTGTCGACGTTTCCTTTTTTCTTTTTTAACAGATCAAAAGCAGGGGAATGAGGTCAAGGTAGAGAACCATGAAAAGAATAAGTCAGGGAGAATGTGAGGACAATGTCGAGGGTAGACAGCTAAGAATGAGAACATCAGCTCACCCGGGGAAAACACAACCTCCTGCTTTTGTCTGTGCTTGTCTGGGTTTGAGGGTGACTGCTTGTCTGAGATCCCCCCCGTTTTCATCGGTGGGAAAACTTTGTCAGCCAGGGGCGTTCGCTCTGTGATCTTTACATGAACTAACACACTGCCTATACGCATTCATGTAAGGCCCTTGAATAATGTGTACGCACGTGCACAGCTGTGATAGTGTCGAGCCAGCTGTGAGTGCTGGTTAAAAAATGCTAAAATGTAGGAATTAAGGAGGACTTAGGCTTTTCCCTTTTACAGCCAGGAGCCTCACAGATTTCCATTGCGGTAGGTGGCTTGTGCTCTCCATGCTGAATGCAAGACCAATCCCTGCCAGTCTCAGTGTGCTTCTCAAGAACTCACAGTGTGAATGCTCTAAAATATGTCAAACATTTTCAACTTCAAAGTAGGGCATTAAAAAATGCCTGTTTTCTATGTGCTTGATTCATTTTTTTTTTTTTTTTTTGAACAAGCTTTGATGTAGGATTCTCAATGCAAGTCGTTATTCAACATACATTTCTGCTCCTGTAGAGTGGGAGTGCAGACAAAAAAAGGCCACAAAACACATCAGTAATCACTGACAAAAAAAAAAAAAGGGGCAGTAGAAAAACAACAACCTAAAAATGTATTTGGGTTTGGCAGCAGCACAGATGGACATAAATACTGTTGCATACTCAGAGGAAGCAGTTTGTTAGCATACTGGGAAGCATCTTGGGTAATTTGTTGGCAGGTATGAGTTCATGCAGTCTGAGTCTCCGGCTTCCACTTGGCACCCAGGTCAGTAATCCACATGGTAATGAAGGCAGAAAGAGCACTTTAAAATCCAATGTTCCTGCCTACGCCCCCTAATCCCACACCCCACTTCCCATATTAAGAAAGGTTGACTCTTCATCACCATGACCTCCAGTGCTCAGTCAGTGTGTTTGCACCAAATTGTTTGTATGTGCTTACAAATGTTAGGTGTTTGGGTGGGTGGGTGGGTGGGTGTGCGCGCATTTGTGCTTAAGTGTTTGTGTGCGCGCCGCATTGTGCTTGTTTGTGTACCTGCTCGGGGTGATAAGGGCCAGCGTGGAGCGTGTCCTTTGTTCTGCCAGAATTACTCATTCCCCTGTGTCAGCATGGGTAAATTAAACCCCGCTTAATCCAAGGCTCGAGCCCAGATAGTTAAAACCTAAGCTTAGTGTCACCGGTGATGATGCGCCGCCGTTTTGTTCCTCATTGTCTCGGTGACTCGAAGTGGATTGACGTGTTCCTCTCTCTGAGTCGGCTGCACGAGTTTATAAATATCACAGTTGGTTATGAATGTATGAAGAGTGTGTATTTCAGCAAGCCTCTTATACGATCGTCAAGTACGCCCGTGTGTGTGTTTTGTGTTCACCTAAGTGCATGAAAACGCACTCTCCTGCACATATAGTACGTCGTCGTTGGGATTTGTGTTAATTCAAGTAGCCATAACAAGTGTTTCTTTTCCTGTCGGCCATCTGAGTCACAGGCTACAACGGAGGTGTGACACACACAACTCCGTCTCTCTCTGTCTCCGCGCTTTCTTCCTCTATATTCTTCCATAGCTCTCTCCCCTCCATCTCCTTCGTGTTTCTATCTTGGTTCGCTACACATTAATTGTCTGTCTTCCTTCCTTTCTGTCCCTTCCTCTTCTGTGTTGTTCTGCCCTCCTCCTCCTCCTCCTCCTTCTTCCCCCTCTCTGGCTCGACTGCTTGTATTTGTCGACACCCTCCCTCCTCTCTTGTGGCTCCCACCTCTCTGTCTCTCTCTCTCTTCCTCTCCCTCTCTCTCTCTCTCGTGCTGGTCTCGCTCACTGTCAAGCCAGCCACAGCAGCAACAGCGGTAGCGCCAGTAGCTCACTGTAGCCAGTTCTCAGTCACGGCGTAGGCTGCAGTGAGTGTATGTGTGTGTCTGTGTGTGTGTGTGCATGTGTGTTTCATGTGGCTGCGTGTTTACAATGTGTGTCTCAGCCAGTGTTGCCTGCAGCACTCCAAACAGCGAATATACATGGACTTACTCTAACTGAGGACTGGAGGAAGATATGTAGGAAGACCGTCCTGGATCTAATTAAGAGGAAGAAGGAAGACATTACATCTCTTTTCTCCCTCCCTCTCTCTACTTTAGTCCTCAGTTTGTCTCTCCGTGTCTCTATAGCGCTTTTCTCTACTGGCTTTCTCATTTGCTGCCACTTGGACTGTATGCAACATAACTGTAAGTGGACTTCCGTGTGTGTGTGTCTGTGTGTGTGTTGTTATAAACTGAATGTGGTTTTGCGTAGGATCTCACTTTGTCAGTTTTAACTTAGTGTGGCCACGATTTGTGTGCTCAAGTGCACACATTTGCATGTTTGTGTAAATGGCATGTCATGGCATCTCTAATGACTTAATTAGGCCAGTTAGTAGAGCCCTGTTTGTAGTGGAGCAGCAGCATATTCTTCTAGACACTACACCGACCTGACCTCCTTGGTATCAGTCTGTTCATATTCATAAACGTGTGCCAGATGTGTACTATTCAAAGAGTGCCAAAACTGTCACCGCTGCCATTTACAGTACAGTATATGAAATGTCATCTGTTGGCGTAGCATCTGAATGAATGTCCTCTCCTCCAGGTATTCTCTGCAGTCCGTGTGTGTATGTGAGAGAGTGAAAGACAGATGGGGAGAGAGGGAATGATTGAGAGAGAGTTGGTGTGCGTCTGTGTGTGTGTGTGTGTCACTCTGTCACCCAGGGCATGGAGAAAATCAATAGATCTACAGCTTGAGTTGGACCGTTTACCTCTGCCAAGTGATGGGCAGACACTGTGGCCTTCAAAGGTCCACAGACAAGATGCCTGCAGATGTACAGTGTGTCAGCGCTGCGTGCTGCTGCACAAGTGTCTCTCATTTTTTTGGGCCCATGATTGATTGGTTGTGCATTTCTACGCGCAATTGTGTGAGTGCATGTGTTTGGATTAGGTTATGTCTATTTGTCTGAGTTTATGTAAAAAGGTCTCGCCAGCAAGGAACTGTCATCCTTTTTTTTTTTTGGAAAACTAGTGAAGGAGATCATAGATCAAAAGTTTCTCTTGTAGCTCGCGACGGGCATGGCCAATAGAACCAGTCAAGGGAATGAGGAAGAGCAGGCGGAAAGATAGATAGAAAAAAGAGAGAGCCTGAGCATGTGAGAAGGGAACAGAGCAAGACCATCATAATCAATCCTCCATGATCCTGGAAGAGCATCATTTATCTTCTTTTCTCACTCCACTCCTCCTCTTGGCCCCATCCTTCTCTCATTTTCTGTGGTATAGCCACTTTGATCTTGCGCAAGAAGACGGTCTCCAGAGCTTCATTACTTTTAAAGCCTTCATCGTGAGGGGCCATAAAAAGATGCTAAGGAATGGATTTTTAAGACCATTTACTAGACGTTCTGTACCGGCTTGCGAGTAATGGCTACATAGGGATATAATGTTCCTCCACGGTGTGTAATGGCCTTCTGTGCCTGGTGTGCCTTGTGCTCTGGGTTATCAGGGCAAACTGGGATTGGCCATGATACGTCAGCGCCCAAGAATATGACGTTGCGCATATTAAGTGGTGCCTACTGGGGATCCTGGCTCTGTTTAATTCATAAGGACATGCTTGTGTGCTGCATAAACCCTCTAACTGAATATGACTCTTGCCGGTGTGAGTGTCTTTCCCAGTAAATTTGAACAGTGTTTAAACCTTTCACCATGTTTCAATATAAGATATTGTTGCACTGACCTTGCATTTTTGGTCTCTTCCCCTTTCTTTCTTTCTTTTTTTTTCTTTTTTCCTGTGTGTTTACGCATGCGTGCGTGTCTCAGTGTTTGCTTTCTTGGGAGTGGGCTGGGTTCAAGGGAATGTGTTTTGGGTAGTGTTTTTGGCCGTAAGCATGTGGGGATTTGTATGGGGCAGCAGGAAAATGCTTAGGGAAAAAATGATTGAGAGAAAAGGTCAGTAGACAGGATGCCCTTTTTTTTTATCTACAAGAGACTGCAGAGACCAGAAACAGGAGAAAAAAAGCAGTGCAGTGGTAGGAAGAGGGAGAAAGCTTGATTACAGGCAAAGGTGAAACCACATAGCCAAACATTTAAAGAACGGAGAGAAGAGAGGTGAAGTAAGAGCATGTTAGTCTACCCAACTGAAAACAGAAATATAAATAATATTTTTAGCCAGAGACTCAAACTAATCTCATGCAGCTTAAAATCCAAGTTCCGTCTCTGATGACTTTATAATAGGCAATGCAGTCACCCAGTCATGGCACCTGCGGTAGAGGCGGCTTGCTCTCGTCAGTCATGGTCTCTTACCCACAGCAGCCATGTGACCCCAGCTTTATCACACTCTTCCATGTTCTCATGCTCCTTACACTATCTCACAGCAGGGATGCAACAACTTTTTCTCCCCTGATCCTCATTTTCCCACTTTTCCCATGTAGACTCTGAATGTCTCACTGTGTGGGACTCATTATAACATGCGGTCAACGGCAGCGGTTACACAAAAGAATTACTGTAGCTGGCGGCTCTGTGAGCTGGTGAATTCGATAATGACACAGAGAAGAAACGTGTATGTGGGTTTCTCATGTCATTGAATTTGTTATGATTCATAAATGATAAAATATTCAATATGCATTTGTAAAGCAAATGTGCCAAAAGATCAAGCTGATTATATTTTGTATTAGCCTTTTTTTTTTTCTTTATTTTAATAGATTCATTACTGATTAATTGAAGTTATGGATAATTCTTGGCTGCAGCTATAGTTTTGGTCGTATTCTCAATCTGATACTATACTGATCTGATGTACAGGCTGGCTTTACGCTCTCCTCTCTGTACGGTGGAGAGTTTCAATCTACGTAGTATGTGGAGCCTTGTTTGCTTACAATACCTGAAACTAATTTGCATTGCTTAAAACAGACAATCCTGTTTTTATCTCTAAAGGCAACGCCTTATGCTTTCACAGCTGTCCACAGGAACAGTGTGGGGCAAGACCACAATTTTCCTTTGTGTTGTCACTTCAACAGCACTGTTGTCAGCAAGAAAAAATACAACAAAAACTGCTTACATTTGGTAGATGAAAAGAACAGGAAATAAAACTTAAACAAATCAGAATCTGAAAGTAGATTGTGGAAACATGCGGCAGATACTTTAATTAAGATCTTCAAGGTTACAGGTATAACTTTTTCATCAAAACAAATAATTTTTCAAAAATAATACATCCACAGAACGTCTAGAGGGGTGCAGATCGTGACAGCTCTGTGGACAAAATGGCATTGTGCTAATGCTAATGCTAACTAACGGTCAGGTACTGTACGTTTCTGGTGCAGGCGTGATGCTGCGGGTTCGTCTGCAGGTGAGTTGGTGTGAAATGATTCAGATGTGTTTACAGTCCGCTGTCAACACTGGAGCTGCTGCTCGTTAAATACTGTACGGTTAGCGTAAGCTTACATGTAGCTTTAGCTACTAGCCGCTCCCTATAGGCGTACCCCATAGATATATACACGTGTATATATCTATGGGCGTACCCAACACGCAGGTGTAGCTCACAGTCGGCTATAATGGAACGGACAACTTGCTCTGACTCTGGCTGCAGTTACAGTGCAGTAGATAGGTGATCCAGTCATCTTCACTAAAAAAAACTATTCATAACTCTGTGAAAAATAAATCAGTAGGCCTATGTAGCTATTACTTTAACTATTTGCATAATGTACATGATGAAAAAAGTACATCATTAAAATTATCCGTGACCTTAAGTATGATGCATCATAACTGTGTAGACGTTCATAAAAAATCAAACCTGAGACAAAAACTGAGCAGGTTCTGGTCGTTATAGCAGAATATGCACCATAGGCTTAATGCTCTGAGGGAGAGAGTTGCCCGTCCCACGATGGCCGCCATACTGGCTACGGCGTGTCATTGGGCAGCAGCGACGGGTGAGTCATCTAGTCTTCTTAAATATATCTATGGGCGTACCTGGCAACCAGTACAATTCAAGGTTGAAACGAGAGCGGGCGAGTGCGAGTGCAGCACCTGCTGGCAGTGGCAGGGAGGAATTAAACTTGTAGCTGACACCTTTAATTCTCCAGTAAGATGACAGATGTGCAATCACCTCTGTGCTTGTTAATTACCAACATTTTGTTTTAGCTTTGTTTGGTGCAGCCTCTGTCCTTGGCTCGGTCTCAGCCCTTCCCTCCCACAGCACAAGCCCACAAGCACGTTGATGCTGTTACTCCCAGGTGCAGGACATATATATGTGTGTGTGTGTGTGTGTTTTCTATGAACGTGGATCATCTCTCTTCTTTACTGATGGGCCTGTCCCCTACCTCTCTCTCCATGACCCACTTCTGGTGTGCTGACACCCCCTGTTCACATCATGCCTGCAGCAAACACATGTTGTCAGAGCAGTGAGACAGGGCAGGGAGAAGGTGAAAAGGAGACAGAAAGGGGGAGTGGATGCACGTCCCCATGCCTTGTGTCAACAAAATCACACACATATTTGCTTAGATTACAGCGCTTAAAGTGATTTCTGACACATTGTCTCACCTGCACCTCTTTCTAACACCTCCATGTTACAGTATGATGAAAAGAGGACAACACTTGCTCAGTAGTCTATTCATGTATTTCTTTTTTAACTTGATGGTGAAATACTTTGTCTTTGTGTTAACCTGCTTTTGTCCTCTCTGTCTTGCTCTACAGAGCAGTTTCCTGGGTAGCGCCACATTTTCAGTCGGTGATCTGCTGAGGGCTAAAGATGAACGACTGACCTTGAGTCTCAGGTAAGTGTGTAGTTTCTGTCATACTCTATTCATTGCTCAGTGCGTCGCTCCAGGCTAAATAAAATTCCGGCTTCAGAGTCTAAAGATAACATCTCTTCACACAAGAACTGACAGACAAACTTAAACATCAAACTGAGATGAGTTGGGAAGAGAAACCAATCCACAGATGTTGCAACAGCAGCTTCGGGATCGGCGCAGTGGCTGCCAGCGTTGTTTGTATCAGGGATGTTGTGTTAGCATGTGAGAATACAGTTCTCTGATGGGCTTTTTGTTTTGTTATGCTAGATAGGGCTGGGAATACATGTCTTTTTCTGAGAGTTGATTAGATGAAAGGAATAAAAAAGAACACCTGTGTCTGTGTATAAAGAAGGGGGCGTGTCATTCTCTTATTTTCAAGGACCATTTTAATACACTCGGGGACACTTGGAACCAAAATTGGGCCATTGTGGTGCAATACAGAGAAAAGAGAAACATTTTTAAAGGTTTGGGCTGTGTAGAGCAGAATGTGCTCCCTGCTTTTAGTAATTGCTTAATGAAAACGAATCAGCTAACACAGAAAAGGGAAAAGTTTGACCCCCAGATGTGCAACTTGTTTCACAGACTTGCTTAAAGACAGGACTCTAAGGATAAACTCCGAGACCAGTGGCTTGTCTTTTGTGTCAAGTTAATAAGTTCCTGAACATTAATAATGGTGTGTACTTTATATTAGGTGCTTGACATGGTTGCTAAGATGTAAGATACAGGTCTAGACAAACGGCAACAAATTTGACAGGCATGAAATAGTATTTAACAGGTAGGTTTAGTAATTTAACACACAGCAGTAATGAGGTGTTTAAACACTCACCAGAACTTCAGCTAATAGCGTAGATGTTGGCAGAAATGTGAAGTTATTAGTGACATCCACCTCAGGCGATCACCTCCTACGCACTGGAGGTACACAAAGCGTTCACATACTGTAAGAGTCTCTCATTTAAACCTCAATGACACAATGACAATGACCACGACTGGAGGCTGTCTGTCGACCTCAGAAATTTCAATAATGACCATTATGGCCATTATTAAATGCTGTAACAGAAAAAAACAAAACAGCGACAAACAGTCCATCCATCCGTCCATTTTCTGTGAATGCAATATCTCATCAATGCCTTGAGGGAATGTTTTCAAATTTGGCACAGTTATGCATTTGGACTCAAGGATAAGATGTTGGTGGTCAAAGGTCAAGGTCATAGTGACCTCATGAAGAGAAGGAGACAACCATACAGTACTTCCTAAAAGATTGGCTAGTTGACAAACAACCACAAGATTTGTAATTCTAGTTTTGTTAGTTGTTGTTGGTGAAGCCAAAGACAAATTTCCACATTGTGGACAATAAAGATATTGAACTGAGTTGAATTTATATGACCCTGTGACATCACTGGTGGACGTGATTGCAGGTGCACCTATCATTGATGTCAGGTCTGCTAAGAGGTGAGACTGTCGATCAGTAAGACAAAGCTATTTGCATTGCTGTTACAAATCACTGTTACTACTGCTAAACTACATCAGTGCCATGATATGGCTCCGTTTACTGTCGTAGCGCTGGAGTCCTTTTCTCTGCTGTGCCCAGTACGAGACGACTTCTGTTTGGACACTAAAACCTGCCCTGAACAAAAGACATTATACTCAGGTCAGTTGTATTAGTCATTATAGTGATGAGAATGTTTCTGACTGAATCAGTGAGTATCATGCAGCGATTCAGGACAGAGGGCGAAATATTCCTCTGTACTTGTAGCCCAAAGGGATAGTTTGGTCACAGTAATCCCACATGGCGGTCTCGACTGAAGAGGCGTGTTGCCGAGGCTACATAAAGAGGGGTGAAGGTTTTCCATGGAGACCAATGATATTTGCAGGATCATAGGCTATCCTGTAAATGTGGATAGTAGTCAGCATTTGCGTGTGCGTGTGTGTGTTTGATCTTGCTTTGGTCCACAGCTCCAAACCTTTTCCTCATGTGCATGTGGTTAAAGCTTTTGAATTTGCCTTTGTCAGTCAGAATAACATTAAATATGCAAAATGCCCTATGGCTTTTTAAGCAAGTGCTCGGATTCAGTGGTCAGGATATTCTTCCTCCACCTGTAAACTGTTAAGATGAAATTGTCTCTGCCTCTCCCGTTTGTACGTCAGACCAAATTTCCTTTTTCCTTCGCACTCATAGTTGTGTGTGAAAATATGCCCCTTTGGCAGTCCTCTCTCTTTTCTCCTTTGTTTTTGCTCTCTTCTGTGATGCTTTTCATTTCCTGTAGGTGATCCCAGGTCATTGGGTATAATTGTATCTTGCATGAATGAATATATGAGCTGCCGTGACAATAGAGGTCACAGCCCCTGTGTTGCGTGTTTGTACATATGTGTATGTGCGTGTAAACAATTTCCACAGGTGTTGTTGTGCACACAGTTGTCATTTTACTCCCCTGTTGTCACACTGCACTGTTGTGTTACTGGTTAACTTTTTATTTTCATTTTCTGTATTTGTTATTCCTGAGGATAACATGAAGTCCTCCCATTATACTTAAAGTGCTGCCGCAATCCTTCTTAATAATATACTGTAAGAAAGAAATTCAAGTTAACTTAATATCTGGATGTTGCTTGTGCTGTACTATTTTGATCACTAATACTTTATTCTACCCGCATAGACACGGTAAAAGATGACTTACAGTATAGAATAGGGAAGCGTAAAAAGAAACAGATAAAAATAGGTATCCAGACTTTGTATTTGCATTAATTTGAGACAATCTTGTTTTCAAACACATTCCTCTTTTTATTCCTTTTATAAAGGTTAATTGTGGTTTAAATTTCACAGTAATATGTTTGGAAGAGATTGAGAAGATATACGCTTTATTCATCAAGAATAAATCACATTGTCCCAGTAAAAAATATATACATATATTCCAACTTTATTGGCAACAGTGTAGTTGCTTTTTCATACGGCTTAATCAAACTTCTTCCGGCCCACAAAAATAAAATATAAAATATTACAACGGATGGCTAGAAGTTGCAAGGAGATAGATAATGCTTTGGTTCAAGGGGTCAAAAGGCTGTAATTACCTGCTTTGGTGGTTTTTATTGTTTTTAAAAAATGAAGGTAATAGAAAAGCTAACTGTGTAAAAACACAGTGGGATTCAATAGAAGCAATCACATTACTTATTATACAATAATATGGAGTTGTTTTACAATGAAAGATTATCCACGCTAAGCGTACTGTAGTATACTGTATTTTAAAGGATCAGAGGGAACCACCTGCACTGTGCTCCATAATGACCGGTAACGCATTTAAAGTCTTTATATAAACTCACACTCTGTTATTATAGCCCGAGGAGCTGTTTCAAGTGCCGTGTTGGAGCTTGAACGTGTTGCGCTGCCAGTCAGCGAAGCATGCGTAACACATACAGACACACAGAGGAGACTGTCTTGATTCGATTTGTTGTCTGCTTGTTGGTTCATCCAGTGAGAAAACATTTCAAAGATGAGCAGCTATTTTTTCATGAGCATGTATGATTCATTCTGCGCTGTTTGACCTGTGCCTGAGCCCATGATTCACGGTACATGTTAGTTCTGCTGGCCAAGCAGCTCCGATGCAGCAGCACTGACATGGACAGGGGTGCAACTCATTCTGCCCTCCAAGGAACAGATGCTTCATTTTAATACAATGTTCTAATCCCCGCTCTTTCACTTAATTTGAGTTGACTTCGCTCAGCAGAGGGAAAGTGGGACTACTTTATCTCCACGAGGCAATGATTGATTCCCTTCAGTGAATCTCAAAACCAATATGACTTTGACCAACTTCTCTTCATAAGCTCTAGATTTACATTGGTGCTGAGCATATGTAGAGAGGAAATTGGTATTTGACCAGCACCGGCGTGTGTATGTGATTTTTTTTTGCTTTCACTTTGGCCCCTCAGTAAAGTTCAGTCTGCTACAGGGCTGAACACCTCAAAGCTCATTTCTTATTCCCTGAATTCACTCTGCATTTCAGCTCCTCTCTCAGGTCTCACACCCACTTTCATGTGCGGCTGGTTTGGATGTTTGTCACGGATTGTTTTTGTTTCCTGTAAGGCACGACTGGTTTGATTTGGGTCACTTTTTTTGAAGGTTCCTGACAATGTCGTGTTGAATGAGTGGGAGTGGTGGATACATGGACTCGGTTCTTGTGAAGATCTGTTTCTTTTATGGGCACCAGAAGCCATTGAAGTGATGATGAGAAACTCTTGCCTTCCTGCAGCTCTCACACAACCAAGAAGCACACTGAGGTGCACCAGACGCTCACCAGCATATAAACAGACACAGCACAGACACCAGGGCCTTTATAAAACACAGACTCAAACTTACAACAGCAAAAAAAAAAGGGTAGAAAGGAGGACCGGGTTGCCTCTTTGAAGTCTGAACCTTTTTTAATCAAAGAGCAAACATTTGATTTAAAGGGAATTATTGATATGTTTGGTCAGCGCACAAATCCAGTTTGCCTGATAGTAAACCACCTGCGAAATATGTCCAAAGAAATCACAAAAACTACTTGTTGAGTGTCTTTTTAAAGGCTGCCGTCTCTGCATTTGTTAGCAAAGATCAAGATTGAAAGGTGGGAGCTGAATAAGAGGAATTTTTATGAGAAAGGATCTGATCTGTGCTCTGAGCAGAAGATAACCAAGGTCACGGTGTTACGTGATGGCATGGTTGAGATAGCTGCCATGATGATAGTGAGGACATGTACGTCTTTGTACAGGTGTGTGTGCACATGCCTGAATGGCTACATACTGTATGTGTGCACTGATGTATTGAAGATACAGTATATTTATGTCAGAGCAGTATATTCAGTCGTCTCTTGCCCTATACACCTGTAAACTCATACAACAAATATTGCAGCCTTTATGAAAAGATTATACAATGCATGCTTGTCTTTTCTATAGGTCACTTCATACAGTAAACATGGGTTTGCACAATATTTTCACATCACCATATCATGTAACTTCCCTCTTGCACAGTTAAAAGATATGATATGGAGTAACATTAGCATTCAGTTTGAATTGGCCTCTGTCCACCTGATTTGAATAGAAGACCAATGTTTACACCTTTTAGCTCTGCTTTGGTCTCCACCTGCAGGACATCTGACTCACTGGATGTAGTCTCTGTGTATAAGGCGCTTGGCACCTATTACAGGTGGCAAACTCTCTTTTCCCCTTCCCCAGCTTGTCAGACGTTGCCCCCTACATGCTAAAAATGTTAAGATGCCTTTTTTTTTTTAACTGCAGATCATGCTATCACACAGTTGAGATATTCAACGCTGTCTTCTGAGGTAATTTCTTACCTGGTGATCTTTACAAGTGCAACCACCAAAACAAATTATCTTCCAACAACAATTGCAGGGGTTGAATCCTTGTGCTGAGTATTACCCAAGATGTTTGCGGTTTATAGAAATGCAGGCAAGCCAGAGCATTTTGCCTCAGTAGCAGAATGGTAATGGTTGCAGCCAGACCTGTTTGGTGATGGGAGTGGGTAGTGTGCACATGGTTTGTGAGAGCCTTCTTTCCAAAAAAAGGCTGCTTTCTATTGCTGGAAACAAGATTGTTGAGAGCAGTGAGATTGAACCGACACAATAAAGTATTAAAACCAGAAAAGCAGCCGAAAAATTCTTAAGTGCTTGATAGAGCTGAGAGGAGCTGATATAATCTGTGACACTGCATTACATGTCATGGCTTTACTCATATTTAGTTTCAGGAAATATTAGTGCACCTTCCACCGTCAATTATTGTTTGATAATGAAACATACTGTTTTAATATGTACAGTTTTTAGTACCCTCCCCCCACACTAAGTATGCTGTCACAATATTGGCCTGTAAACAGACTGACCTCCATGCTGCTTTGCCAAGGTACCTGCACAGAGTCTGTAGTAAATCTCTCTCTGGTTGTGTGTTATATGGAGTTGGACTCCTTGCCTGATTCCCCTGTGGCCATCAGTCACACAGAATGAAGGAGCTACAGCACCTCAGAAACACTGCCCTATCTCAGCGGAGTAATGCGTCACATAGCCACACTGAACCTCAAGATTTTGTTTACGATGCAAGAACTGATCACTATCATAACTGAGCTCCGAATCGTCTGCCGATTGCAAATATAATGCAGACACAGTGTATGACCTGCGTTATTCACCAAGGACTCATGCTGACTAATGGTCCTTAGGTTTATATTTAAGTATTATAGTCACTGAAAGCAGTGTTACAAGTGATTTAAACGGTGAACTGTCTACCTTTGGTTTATTCATGAAATGTCATTTGTTCTGGATTTTGTTGCATTTTATTTCAAACTCATGTGAGAAATCCATTTGCATACATTTGCAAGTTTTTATCCTGCCTCTCCATGTGCTCTGTGGCCTTTTTTTTTTTTTTTAACTGAATAACTTGCAAGTACCTGTTTGTCCCTCCAGCGTAGGGCTTGGCTCGCTTTGCAGACATGCACATTCTAAATCTAGCATGGTTTAAATGGAGACCTGAGAATAGGAACATAACCCGTGTGCTACAGGAGCTGCAAAGATGTCAGTGCTACAGAGGTCTCTCAATAATGCATGTTATGTATACACATGGGAGGAAAGATTATTATCTCCAAAAAGGGAAAGTCAGCCTCCCTCACCCCACCTCAGCAGCAGCGAATAGTGTTGTATAAATGGCACATAAATGGGTGATGTGAAAATGTGCACACACCATATAAAGAAGAGTGCACGGATGCCAATAAAGAGTATACGATATAAGTTTGTGTTGTGTCAAATTAATGGCACACTCTCCACTCTTTGTATTGCTATTCCAGCCCCGCTGCTCCCTCTGCACTCATTCCTCTGCCCTCTCACTCTCTCGCACTGTAGTTCCCTTTTTCACCTCTTGTTATCTCTAAAACTTTGTACACTCAGTAGGAGAGGCAGTCTATGACCCAGTTCTACCGCACAGTCTGAGATTTGATTTTGATACAAATTTGTATGCTTGTACTTGTGTGTGTGACTGCGTGCACACGTGTCAAGAGATTTACCATGGCAAGGCTACATTATCACAGACCAGTGCCTCCGCTCCAGATAGAACTTCTTGTTACTGTCCTACCAGTAAAAGTGTAGCCTGCTATCAAAATAATACCACTTTACCGCCCTAGAGGCTGCACTATTGCCCTGTCCCAAATCTCACAGTTGTCCACAGACAGTTACACTCCCTTACACTGGGTCCCCTCAGAGGGATTTAATTTGAGTCTGACCTAAAAGTCTAAAGATCATCTATCTGATCCAGTTATGCTGAAGAAAAGTGTCTCTGTGTGTTTGTGTGTGTTTGCTATTTTTGGGCACACATTTCAGACGGTTAATTGAGGACAAAAGCGATGTCCGCCATCTTCAGGAAGTGAATTTGAGTGTGTGGAATGTCTCCAAAAGTGATCGGTGGCAACATGTGTGTGTCTCTGTTGTACCGTTATCATATTACTTTTATGACAGTTCATCCCAAACCGGCTCTCGTTGGTGAAGTTTGGTTACAGGGTTAGACTGAGGTGATTGTGTGGCTTGTGGTCAGTTGTGTGTGTAATCAACAGAACAGTGTTCCCTCTAAGTCACAAAAACAGTGATCACGTGTGTATTTCATTATTCTTCGTCTCTGTGGGGAATTCCAAATTAATGATCCCTTTATTGCAAACGACATGACACAAAAATGCCCAACACTATTTAAAGACAAACTCTGGATTGTTTTTGTCTGCATGGCACCAAAACGTAAAGCTGTATCGCTAATTACACCACTCAGAGGAACGATTCCTCTTCCGTCCCTTGTGGCAGTCACACGCTCTCACATATGTCGACATTTTTCACTGTGTAGTCATTAGCCGCTCAATTTGAACCAGAGGATCATTTGAAATGAAATGAAATAAGGAGGTTAATTATTAAAAATTTGAATGTCTTTATTTATGGTGCCTTCATGTTATCAGTGCTGCAGTGAATAGAGGAACATATGTACAAAGGCACTTAGGGGAGACTAAGGGACACTTAAGGCCACCGCATTTGAGTGTTTGGCTGGTGGAAAACATTTTATCTGCAGTTTGCACATGGCGGGGAATATTGGAAACGAGTTTGTGTGTGTTGAAAGAGAGAGAGAGAGAGAGAGAACGAGAGAGAAATCATCAAATAAATTGCATGTAATGTCGGTGGAATGAGTTTAAACTCACATTACCTTGTATGCATGAAACCGTGCACATGAGCTTAACTGTGCACATATGTACACATTACATACAAGTATGTGCACATGCAGATTTGCGGCACATGTATACATTATTCTGAACACACAAAACCACACACACACACTACATATGTATGTAAAAGACGGAGAAAATGCACTCAGTTGGGCAGAAATAAATGCACATATGGCCTCCTCATTTCCCCCCCTTCAATACTAAAAATGCCTCTTTTCCGCACAGTTCCTCTGCATAATCTGTGAGATCCCCCAGGCATTAGGGCTCATGGGCAGAATATGAAAATAACAAATTTGGCCTGTGCTGCACCATGACATCAAAATGCAACTTGGAGAGAAAAATGTGGAAAAAAGGAACATATTCCATTGACAAGCTGCCTTAATTACCTGCCATGAGTAATTACTATTCCAATAAACTGAGCAGCAACATCAGGGATAACCCCAAGATGAGTATAGAGCAGTTAAGTCAACATCCATATTAAACAATAATACTCCCGTAAGATCTGGTCCAGGCCAATCGTTCATTGGGCTCTTCCTATAGCTCATCCCTTTGCAACAAAACACATATAGGTCGAACTAAGAGATGAGAAAATGAGATGTGGTGTGAGGAGCCAAAGATGGAGGAGAGAGATTTAATAAATCTGGCCCAACATGGTGCTGAGGCATGCTAGGGGCACAGCTCATGCCAAGTCCTTGTCTAAGTGATGAGAGGATGATAATGAGGACAAAATGGAGAGAGGAAGAGGGAGGGGGGGAGAGTAGGTGTATAAAATCAGGTCCCAAAGGTTTGTGTTGTTTTGTTTTGGTATGCCATACTCCATTTTTGCAGTGAGATTAAATTCTGGTTTTCCATCATTCAAACTCTGCTAGAGCAATGTAACAGAGAGCTATGCAATCTTTCCCTTTGCTCCTACTCCAATATGTGCACCAGAGAAGGTGAGGGTCATGCATAATATCCTGTCTGACTCCCTGTTTAATATCAATCCCAATAAATACAGTGTAGTGTCCATTTGTAGGCATATAATAGCTAAAATATTCAAATATTTGTATTTGTTGTGTGTTGCTACTTTATTCCCTTAACATTTTTAATTGGGAAATATAGATATTGTATTTGTTACAGAAAATCTAATATATCAACATAAAATTCACAAACCCTGAGCTTGATTGAATCAATAATATGGAAAGTTGCATTCAGAAAGTCTTCAGACCCCTTAACTTTTGCTCCTCACTCAGTAGCCACTACTCAGTGGTGAAGCCTGGTGGTTGCAGGATGCAGTGGGGTGTTTTTCAGCAGGAAGTAGCCAGGATTTAGTTAAAGCTGAACAGATTAAATGCATTTTTTTTATTTGCCCAGATTAAAGTGAAAAATATCCTTAATCAAAACCTGTGTACTCAGGACTTCAGACTGGACCGAAGGTTCACCTTCCAATAGAGCAGTGACCCTGAGCACACAGTCAAGACAATACAAGAGTGGCTTAGTAAGAATCATGCCAATGTCCTTGAGGTCCAGAGCCCTGACTTGAACCTCACCAGACATCTCTGGAAAGGCCTAAAGATGTCTGTCCTCCGACTGTCCCATCCAGCCTTGACAGCCTGAGAGAGTCTGCAGTGAAGAATGGCAGAAAATCCCCAAATCCAGGTGTATAGAGCTTCTTGCGTCACACTTAAGAAGACTGGAGGCTGTAATCGCTGCCAAAGGTGCTTCAACTAAGCACTGAGAAAAGGGTCTGAATATATATGTCAGTGGGATATTTCAGTTTTCCTTGCAAGAAAAGAAAAACTTTCTTTTTTACATAGTCATGTGTTTTTTATGTTAAATTATGATAAACATGTACTAGTAACCTTTCTAAGTCAGCTTTGTAGCCATTGTGACTTCAGGGTTCAGATATTTTTTGAGTGTGTTTTTGGGACAGACGAGGTTTGTTGTAAAAACTCCGACCCAGGTGTTTTCACTTATTCTGGCTGATTACACTGCTGCTAAAGCTGAGGGTGGCCAGAGATATGCTGTTAATTAATGACGCCACCAGACTCCATGTAGTAATAATAGTTTCATTTTCTTCTGCTTAACAACAGGTGCAATAAGGGCAGGAGAAATGTTGGGTAAGTGTCTTCTGTAGACCTCCATACAACCCTGTGGAGAGGTTTAATTAGCCAAAATTACAGGTGATTATAAAACCACTGGGGGTCTACATTTAGTCCGAAAGGATCACAAACTTTCATGCTTTCTAGATACTGTTATTTGCATCTCACAAATAGTTGTTTTTATGTTTGATTTTTCCTTTATTGGACCTGATTTTTTAAATCCTCTAAACACTTTAAGTTCACCCTCATGGGTGACTAACCTCCTCATACTGTGTGGGCATGCACAAACATAGCTTGACTGACAGTCTTTATTAGTGCAGTAACAGTGCATTAATAATTAACTCAATCAAAGTTAGAATAGTTTGAGGGTCTGGTGGAGCCGCTGAGAAAAGCTACATTTCCTGTATGTGTTTTCTCACCAGCTCATTGCCGATTAGAGCACCTCAATAAACAAGCAGAACTCTATTCCACTTGTGTTTGTCCAATCATGCATGTGGCATATCCACTGTGACATGTATCTTCCATTAGCGTAACAAGAAGCTCATGTTGACTCATGATGTTGACACTGTTTGGAGTAAACTGTGAGTTTGGCTGCATTGCAGGGATGTGCTGCACGGGCACATTCCCATTATTTTGTTCACCCACATTTACATAAACGGTCAACCGGGTCTGTTCACACCGTTTATCTGAGCAAAAGAAGTTGGGTTGTCTGAATACATTTGTTGCCTGGGTATGTTTGGACATGCACACCCACACATACAGAGGCACACACCACAGGGGCTTGTGCAAGTCTGGTCAAACCCTCCATTAGATAGCCCATTTTTCTAATGAGGGCTGACTGTGTCTGTGCAAAGTCCACACTGAGACTACGTTAATTTTAGGTCAAGGTCAAATATTTATCTTGTTGCCTTAGGCCGCTGTTAGTATACTGCACCATAAGGACATGAGCTATTCTTTCTACATAAGAAAGCACGGGTGAGAGGGAGAGATACGACTACTCTCAACTAAAGTTTTGGCTTCTTCTTACACTAGTGTTTCTGTCTCCCAGAAAAGAAGAATCACAGCAGTTATTTTATTGTTACAGCGTATATACACTCTTCTGTTGCTTAAAGGTCACAGTCCCATACTGGTCCATGATACATTTTTCAGGGAGACGTAACTTTGCAGAGCCCGATCGCTGTGTCTCTTTAACACCCTGAGACGTAGACTATGCAGAATGAATGCAGAACACCTACCTTGTCTATAGGAATGGCCTGCATCAGCACAGCTCTTAAATCCCTTTCACCCATTGGGAAGGAGACGAGAGCTCTGAGCTGCCTGCCATAACCTGATTTCAAAGGCAAGTTTTGATAGAAGAGTTACTACTGACCTTTCTTATTGGTTATTTGAAAGCGAGTCCTTTGGGGAGACTTAACCTGAGACTCACCTGTTGTTATAATATCAATCAGCTTACTACACACATTTAGCTTCAAACATTTCCACTTCATGATCCTTTAACCGGAAAATATTCCTTAAAAAACGAAGAGAAAACCTTACTTATTACTTGACCATTTAGCCATTTATCTAAATTAAAACAGAAAAATATACTGTAACACTAACAGGGACCACCAACAGTAGCATGTTTGCCTTAGAATAGTAATGTAAGTAAGTTGATTAATAGAGGCCAGAGCAAGCTGAGACAAGCTGAGTGTGCACACATGGCCCTTTTTCAGGATTATGCATTTTTCTTTGTTATTTACCATCTGTTCATGCTCAGTGTTGTAAACTGTTAAACTGTTAAGAGATGGTGGTATTTTTGACCGTTTGACCACCAAAGATTTAATCTTGGTGTGAGCCTTTCAGCAAAACTTTACACCTGATTATACTCATTCAGCTCCACACACTATTTTTTATTTTCAAGTAGCAGCACCTGTCCTTGGAGCATCAACTGATGTCCCTGCTGAAGGCTGCAGTATAGCTTTGAAACATGAAACGAAACTTTAGACAATGTTGAACCTTTTTACCCAATTTAAAACTCTTTTCTTTTAGATTAGGAAGTAGTTGCTGATGAGAATCACTGCAAGTATGTTATTGAAGGTGGGAACAGGTCTTAAAGCCACTGAGAGAGGAAAATATGAAACAAGCCTACAGTATATCTGGACTCATTCCTACCATATAGTTTCTATCATTGACAGTCAGATAGTAGAAAAAACAAAACAGCTGAGTAACCATAATCCACAATACACTGAATAGGTGCCGCTAAGCAACTCTCCGAATCCCATAGGAATATGAATTAACACATGGCCTTCTACCAAAACAGAAAGGGACATCCATTTATAGCAGCTATGTTGTTCTTAGCACTGCAGATTGCATAGGAGAGAAAAATAAAATTACATGGTCGTACACAAACAAAAACTGTAAACTCTGCAGAAAGGTAAATGAATGATGGAGAACAGGGACAGCATTAGCCGAGGCTTTTCTATGTACTGAAACCTGGATACATTTTATTATCCTAGTCATACTGTAGCGCACCGGAGTTGGTCCACCTCTGTCTGACCAAACAAATCCAAATCAATCAACTAAAATTGGTCCATTGTGTGACTGGCCCTAATGTAAACTTTACTCCTTCAGTCCATAAAATAATCTAAAAGGAAAAGAAAATATGAAAAGTCTGATCTTGGTCTTGGGAAATTCTATTTAATAGTTTATGATGCATTGTCTTTGCTCATTTTTCATGGAGATAATCCCATTTACAGCAAGCTCAATAGCCGTTTTTACACCTTTCCCTGCTGACCGTGAAAGTTCAATCTTTATCCCAGTTTCACAAAACAATCTCAACTCAAGGTCGACTCACTGCCTTTTCTAGGCTACCTTTATTGATCAAGCAGGAATGATGAAATCAGCTTTAAGTCCTAAAAAATCCAATAAATAAATTAATGATTTTTTTCCCCCTTTAAAGTAAGTGCACCATACTTTGTGATTGTGATTATCATTTCTTTTTAATTTCAGGAAATTGCCAAAGTTAATTAATCAACTTGACCATACTTGGTTAATATTGTATTGCATTCTCTGAGATTTTGTTAAAAAGCTTTTACCAAAGATGTCAAACCAAGACTTTAATTGCACGTAGTCATGGACCCGTATACAGCTCTATGCCATCATCATGTTCCAGGCTTGAGGCACCATTACATTCAGAAGTGGGGACCTTATTGTGCAATGTCTTGTTAGTCAAAAATAACATTTTTAAATCAATCCTAAGGGTAAATGGGAGGCAATGAAGAGAGCATAAAATCTGCAGCGTGTTGGCGTTGATCATTATATTAGTGCTACCGTATGGCAGCAAAGATGCAGCATCGCTAAGGATTGGAGAAGAGGCGAATGCCAAGACAAGGCTTCCTACTCATTAGCATTCTTCAGAAACACAGTCTCTACCCCTCTGCTGTCTCCATTCTGTCTTTGTTTCTTTACCTTCATCCCTTGAGAGTCCCTATGGATTATGGGCCCTGCTGAGTGTGTTAACCTACATCCCTGACTGCGTCTCTGCAGACATTCACTCACCCATTCCCATCTGTCTTACTCTGTGTGCATGCATGTGTGTTTCTGTGAAGGAAAGTGTGGGTGTGCACGGGGTATTTGTATTGTATTGCCACCTAAAACTCCCCGCAGATCCATGGCCTTTCTACCACGTCCCCATTCAATTCCTTCGCCAGTAAGAGTCAATGAAGCAAAGAACACCTATCATTTACTGCCTACCTATGTCAACGAGCCAATACAATCACCACTAGCGACTGATGCTCTTACACTCCATCTGCTTTTGCGCAGCCGTCACACACGCTCACTCATTCTTCTTTCTTCACCTAACACACACACACATGCTTTCACATAGTGTTGTTTGCATGCAGCATCCCCTTCGGTCCCTAATCACAGTTATAGAGGGACACAGATAAAGGTCTGTTAGTGCTTCCTCCCCTGAGGTTGTTAATGAAACCTGCTATTCCTTACGGCTTAGTCCCATTAGGTCCCCAGGACCCTGACATAGATCACCCTGTCACACACCCGTTGCAGCTCTCCAGGTAACAGTTTAGTAATGATGTAGCAAGAAACAATCACATGCCACATAGAGCAGGGAATTGCTCCCCTGCCTTTTCCTCCTCCTTCCCTATCCCATCTTTTTTGTCTTCGATCTTGTTTTGCGTGTGTGCCATTTGTATGTATATGTTGCAGTTGTATCACTGTCTGATGTAGATGTCCCTGAATGTGTCATCTAGGTCACAAGTGGTGGACATATTGATCAAACGCCCTACATAAGCTATTTATCAACCCACAAAGTGCTGTTTTGCAAGTGCTGTTTGGCTCTTTAAGGTCATATGTCTTAGCAGCCGGTTGACTAATCAGCTAGAGGTGGACGGCAACAACCTAAAGACAAGGGAGATTAGATTTTAGACAAGAGATAAGATGCATGATGTCAGGATGTACTCTAAATTTCATTGTAGGAAAATTCAATTAGAGAAGACAGTGAAGCACTGTACACTGTTCATTAGTATTAAGGAGCAGGTAAACAGTGAAAAATCAAGGAGTAGGCTTTATTGAGTGAGTGAGCAGATGAGTGAATGGGAGTATGCTCAAGTTTCTTGATTTCAATAGACTTCAAAGGAGAAGTACACATTTTACTGTATACATTATAGTCTAAGGGCACTTTCTGCAACAAAAAGGCAAGCTGACTAAGTGTGTTAGGAAATATAGCACTGAAATAATGTAAGTTTTAGTCAGCATGAACAGTTGTTTGTTCCTTCTTCCACCTGATGTTACTTTTTCTTGTATTAACACAATACTTGTGACCAGCAAATGACCACCACAACCTTTCCATAATAGATACAGAGACACTCGATAAACCAGGCCATTGTGTGGTCCAAACTATATGATGTTCAAAAACGGATGGGTATTTTGGGAAATCCACACATTTCCATCGGTTAATTAGATGAGAAGATAAATACCTGTCGTCTGTCTGTCATCTTCCAATAAACATGAAACTGTAGCCAATAAGCTCAGCCTCGAGACCTGACACTTATGCTGTGGCTCCAACAAGTCTGTGTGCAGAAATAGCCCACCACTGCACATACAGTAACCTGTTGTAAAACCACAATCTGTTTGTTTTTGTGTGTGTTTATTTTTTTAACGTTTTCTGTTTTTTTTACATTAGTTTATGACCTTTAGAGATGCTGTTATACATATTTGATTCACATCAAACTCTCAGTAAGAGTGCAAATGAGAATATTTTCCACAACCATTCCTGTAAGAACTAACATTTAATTTCTGCATCATTGCTTCATCATGCCAGTTGCTTACTACCTTTTAAGTGAAAAAAGGAAAAGAAAAAAAAAAGAAACCGTCCTCCAGCAAGTGTATGCTTGTCAGAATCATTGGCAGTCTAGATACTGTTGGTTGGCTTCTTTTTCAAGAGCAATTACAGGACAAAAACCATCTGCTTGACACAGATGAAAGGAGACTCTGTTTTGTCAGCTTTTATACAGTTTGTTGAGAAATAATTATGAAGCCTTGGTGGCTCTCTGTGGGGGCATACTCTCTCCCTTCTGAGTCATTACACTTGAAAAGCCTCTGCGTTTGTCTCCGCACTATTTCAGAATCCGATGCGTGCGTGAGAATGATTTTTGAGGGGATTTTATGTTTTGCAGCGCAGCGTGCTATAGCAAGCAAGGTTTGACCCCCTACCATCTAAGTGTTGATAATGTAGTATTCATAGAGTAAGTGGTGACGAAGGTCGGCGTCTGGGCGCAGACTACGCTTTGCGTCCCTGCGCCACCTGCCCTCTCGCACTCAACCGTCGCCTCCACCCACCCTCATTCAATTGTCATTGATCTGCATTTTTTCAAGGGCCTCACACTGAATGTATGCCAGCATTCTTTGTCGTCGGAAATGTATGTACTATACACACAAGTCAATGCACACAATTGAGAGTAGGAGTCACTCACGTCTCTACTGTGACACTATATGTATTTATATTACTTTATTGCAAGGATTCTCACTCCTCCCAGTGTATATCAGCATGATATATGTATGTATGTATATATGTATTTATATAGATGCTGTATCCACAGTATGTGCATGTATGTACGCATATCTGTGTACCGTGATGGAAGCAGATGAAGGATGAAGAAAATGTGTGTGAATGTACGACTCTAAGTGTTAGTTTCTACGGTACCTTTTGTGTTAATAATAATTTGGCACATAAAGCACGGATTGGTTCACATATTTGCCAGTCTTTCTCAGAACAGTACTGACTCGACCTCCAGAGATTCAGTCCCAAAGCAACTTAAGTGAAGCAGGACAATATCCACAAAAGAAAGCTCAAATAAAGCTATGAGACTTCAGCAGTCTAAGTTCAATAAAACAAATTTTATCTAAAGATTTTTTAGTGCAAAACTCAGTGTCCAAAGAAGCTCCAAGAGGCAATTTCATATTTAAAAAGAACTGTAACTTTGCTGTCCTTGAATGTTATACTGGTAACCTGGGTAATAGAAAAAAAAATATCTACTGTAGAAAGTCTGTGTTGAGGAGCTACAATAGTATGGTTTTCAAATAAACTATAAGTGGATAAAACTGCAATTATAAGCCAACAGAGAAATGTTAAATATTACTATACAACTGGAGATGACAGGTATCACTTTGGTTGAATGTGGGTGCATGATTTTATTAAAGGAAATGGATATGAGTGGTGAACATGAAATTTTATAGATGAAGTTCTGCTAAACCTTGAGATTCAAGATATAGTATATTTGTAGCTGAAAGCAGGCTGACAGATGGGAAATTATATTTGAATTCAAACCAGCTTTCCAGTCTGAGTACTACTGGCTTTACACACACTAGTCTCACAGTCAGCCCACACGAGCACCGTGACCCGTTGCTATGTTGTGTGGCCCTTTCCCCTCAGTGTGAAATAAAGTTAATCCTCTCACGGTCTTATATCGGTTTCTATAGGTCTGTGGTTTAGTCAGCAGACACTAAGAGTGAGAACAGAGTCTCACCTAAACCACATCTTGTGTTCTGCAGACGGAAGTCTATTGCAACTGACTTTTTAGACCTCTTTCCCATGCCAGGTTACATTATACCACAGTAAACAATGCACCCTTAACGCAGATATCAGCGGTTCGGCCGTTTTGGCTAATGCTGCGTTCAAGGCAGGCTTTTGAAACCGTAAGTTACAGCTTCAAGTCACAACTACGACTTTGTAACGTTCCAGGCAACCTGTAACTCGTGTTTTTACCGTCCTGTTGCCTGTGAAAGTTCACTATAACGGCCACTCGTAACTTCCGACCCGTGAACTCGTACCAGATCGAACTGGAATGACTTCACAGGAAGGAAAAACACAAGTTACGAGTTTCCTTGAATGCACCATGAGTTAGCAGCCCCCGCCCTCGTCATGCATCCATTGGTCCTCGTGCTACGTCACCACATTCACGCGCACCCCTTGGCTGCACACACAGCCCTTCATGCCGTTCTCTCTCCTCATTGGATAACACTTGTATCCCACAAGGAAAATTTTCTCCTCGGGTTACAGCAGAGCAGAGTGACGGAGAGACTCGTGTTTCGGCTGAAACACTCCATGTAAGTGATTGCTGACGGAAAATAGGACTATTTAGGACTTATAATAACAAAAACATTCCGCTGATATCTGCTTTAATACTGTATATACTATTATATTTCAAAACATTGAGATTTTTTTGAAATAAACCAAACATTTAACTTACATTGGCATGTCTATATGCTTTCCACTCCACAGCTTGACACGCACTAGCTGCTGCACACAGTTTGCAAAGTTCCTGACTCTTTCCCATACAGTAGCAGCTTGTACATCAATGTAGAACAAGAACATTTTCCAGTTGAGTTCTCTGAGTGATTTTGTCGAGTCTGCTGCTTCCCGATCCCGTCATATCTCTCTATTTGGACTATGTTGAAATTCTGTGAAATGCACATAACAATCAGCTGCCAATATTCTTGAGTCCCATGCAGTCGTGATGTCACTGGGTAAAGGAATCACATCCCTTCTGGATATTTCTTTCCACCTTGCCTCCTCTGCTTATATCAGACTGTTTCTGGCACTGGTTAAGCACTGGCATAAAGGTAAATGTGGTGTGATGACAGTTCTCCTCATGCAAGAACACAGCAGTGTGTGTGATGGAGCTGGAACAAATAGGATGTGTCGAAACTCACAAATCTTGTGCAAGTATGCATCTTGCCCTGACATAGCTCCTATTCTGCGTATTACAGATGTATTGCAGCAGACAAACAGATTTTTTTTACACTGCATAAATTTGCATGTTGTACAGACTGATCACACTGGTTTATTCTGGATAAATCAGCTTGTTTTGATTAAAAATCTGATGCTTGTTCGGCCTTTCAAGCGTAAAAAAGTTCTGAACATGCCACTGCCACGAAGAAAAATATTTCATTAAGCTCCAGCCAGATATTTTTCTCATATAGAACTTGAATACAAGATACACAGGGTGTTTTGCATTAATTTTAGATTGAGACTGAATATATATTTTTTCCGTTGAAGTCTCTTTCATCAAGAGGAAACCAGGGCATCTTTTTCTTTGGGAATATACTTCAAGCGGTCCAGACAAGTGTGTGCTCAGTACAGATTCCCCTGGTGATTGCCAGCTCTATGAACAATGCCTGCAGTGTAGTCTTATTGATTGAGTCAGTCCTTCAGTTGCAAAATGCACAATTACTGCTGAGTCACATGATAATGTCATTCATCTGCAATGAAAAGCCAGACTAGCAGTGTCAATTTGAGAGCTGGCATTCCACATTATTACAGTCCCATGTCCTAACATCTGTCCTCGGTGAAAACTAGCCAGCACTATATTTAGCGCACCCGTCCAGCTTTTATATAGGTCAAGAATCCCATCTACACTTTCACTGCTACCCTTCACGGCTGTAGCATTGTCTGTGCCTGTGTTGGATCCTGGCAATTAGTTTTCACCGACCACTCCCATTCCACAGGTAATGTCCTGGAGGGCTCCTGAGCCAATTCTTCTGTGGGCAAAATCCGGAGCAATGAACCTAAACAGTTTTTCCAGGTCCTGCTGTGTGTTTATAGTTTCCTACAGCTTAAGCTAAAGTCATTGTGAGGGGAAAAGCCAGTGCTGTTTTGCTTCTTTTCTCTGTCTGTCAGGTGTTTTTCGTCTGAAGCTTCCCACAGAGAGAAGCGCCTGACGACCACAGGAGTAAAGCTGCTTTGAAGTTTTTTTTGATGAACTTTCCTCACCCACAGGCTGTTATATTCACACCTTTTGAAAAGGTCTAAATTGTCCTTTGCTTGGCATCACTGTAAATCTTTTCCTTTTTCTTTTAGCAGACAATAGTGCAACAGAAAGAGGGCATTTGCTTTGCCACTTTTAAGTCCACTGGTTGTCCATCCTTGTCCATTTTACAATATTTTCTTCACAGTATCATTTTAATCTACACACCCACCTCTATGACTTCCACTCAACAGAGTTTATCGTATTGTTGATCGTGTTGTATTGTACATTATTAAAAAATGTAGTCATGGCAATGCAAGGGCACAGAGCAACATACATATACAACTTTTCTTTAATGCCTTTTAAAGTGGAATCAGAGTGGAATTTAAACATGTAGACTGAATTAAAAGCTGAGAGAAGAACTTACACTCAATGCTCCAAGATATGGCCCCTACTGTATATGTCCTTGACATCATTTACATTATTATTACTGTGTGGGCCGAATAAGTTAACTCAAACTTTTCAAACTGAGAGAATTTCATTTGTCTCAAAGGTGCTAAACCTGTAATAATCTCTAGTGACTCTCTTTCCCACTTTTAAGACAAATTATTAAAACATTTTTGTGAAGGAGTGGCCCAAGTTGATAAGGTTCCCATTTTGCAGAACAAACCGCAATGTGACAGACTGTTAAATTCACTGCAGTCAAACTCTCATAAGGTGCAGAGTGTCACTGCCGTTTTGTGTTTTGAACAGCTACATTATTGTGGTCAATGTTTATTGGGCAGATTAATCTTCTCAGGTGTGTGTTTATGTCTCCAGAACAGAATTGGGTACACGTAGCTTCAGGACTTAAGTAAGCATACAGCCGTTTGTGCAGTGAAGACTACACGACTTCACTGAACCTTGGTAGGAAGTTGGACACCTTCCAACTTAATTACCCTTAATGTTGTTTTGTGGATCATTAATTTACACACCTGTACAGTTTCCATAGACACAAGTTATTCTTATAGTCGGTGGAAGTGTGTCGGATGTAACAAACCAGGAGACTTTTATTTATTGTACAAATAATTTACAATAGGGATTTGAGCACTTGCTGTATAGTGTTGTGTATACATACTGGCTTGTACGTCGAAAGCCTCTTACACCAGCAGGATACAGATTGGATATTTGGAACTAATTGCGCTGTATGTTTCCATGCTGTAAGATGTGTTTGCAAATAGCAAGAGAGGCTTTAAAAAAAAAACAACGAAAAAAACTGTTAAGTCACTTTCCTAATAAATAATATTTTTTGAATTGTGCCAAATTCAATGCAGACATTTTAAGCACATTATTTTTGTCACTTTAACAAAGCCGTCTGATTAAGTGTTGTCATAAAAGAGATCCTGGGCCAATTAGATTTAAAAAAAAGATTGGCTCGCAGGCAGAGAACAGTCTGCGGATTTGTTTCCATGCCAGCTCTAACAGACGGAAAGCGAGAGATGGAGGAGGACGGGATCTGGGAGGGGAGAGGAAGACAGGCTTCTTTTTTATCTACTGCGCTCACCAAACCTTCAAAGTTAATTCGAGGTCAATTTGTGTGCATGCTTAAAGACTGTAGTTTGCCAACAAAAAAAAAAAGGTGTGTCACTGCAGAGCAGATCTTCTGTCAGGACACAGACTTTGTACAGCAAAGCAGCAGCGTGGTGACAGCTTTATTGAATCGTCTCCACTTGTCTTTTCCTAACAGACGACACAATATATAAAGATTGTGTTTGAAGAGCTCCTGAGTTTATTATTGGCCACAAATTAAAAACGATAATAATATATTATCTCTCAAAGGCATAAATCAATTATCCTAGTGCAATTTTTAGAAAGAGTTTCCTCTGTCTTTACATGGAGTGTTTCATTAGTGGATTGAGGCAGAGCAATCTGAGAAGTAGTGGGCCACTCTAACCCCTGAGCCTTGTCTTGAAAGGACCAACACTGAATGTGATGCATGTTAATCTCCATATCCTCCATTATTTGTGGGCCACTGTCAGTACACACTGTTTCTTCAAAGTCAGGGTGACTTTCTTCCACCGTGCTTCAGTACTCTGTTGCAACGAGAAACAGAGGATCGTGGTGAGGAATGGGGGAAGTGTGGGGGTGTGTGGGGGGGTAGGGCGGAAGATGAGCAGAGGAGTAAACATGGAGACAGGTGTCTGGCAAGGGACAGTGATTAGATTTATAAACCAACCAATGTTATTCTCTCTGCTCGGGGGCTGCTGTAAGACATTAAGCGTTAACTGAAGCTCCCGGTGTCCCACCACAGAGACGCTTCTCCCCTCCCATCTTCCTCTTTCTGCTCCCAGTCCTCTTCTCCTCTATCCCCCTCACATCCCTCTCTACCTCTGCTTAGCGTCGTCTTCTTCCCCCTTCCTCTGTTCCCCTGGGTGCGATTAGATTTTCTTCCTCGTATCCGACCAAGATGGATTGGCCTTGAAAGCATCCTTTCTGTTTCCATCACCATGCTTGCATTTTCTCCTCCCCAGGCAGGGGTGTGTCATCCTCTTCTCCCCCTCCTCTGTCTCTATAGACCACTGGCTGGCACACAGCAGCCAATATTTTCTCCAGCTGGAGTGGAACTGAGCACATTAGGGATGGGTCTGTTAAGGTGATCAGACTTGCTCGCACAATGCCCAGGGACCATTATTCTTCATTTGACAGCATCTGTCTTGCTGCCAATACTATAGATTTTCTATCATCTCCTTAATCATGGCTTCATGATTGGGAAAGTGATTGGTCGGGGTCCCTCCTATGAAAACTCTAGTATCAATTTCATGTCTGTGAGAGCACACAGCCTGGCTTATTAGACCGCAGTTTGAACAGTTATACGAAATGTTCCTTCCTTCACCTTCATCAACTTCCCACCGGAGCAGCCTTTTCTTTTATCTTTACATGCAAGCTTTTCTGCAAAAACCTGTCAGGAAAAGAAAATGTCTTGATTTTACTTTTCAGCCAATCAAGCTTTATAATTTCACAACCTGTTCCAAGTCTGGAAATAAGCTTATGAGGCTTGGATAGTTAGGCGGAGGGGAGGGGGGGGGGGCAACGTGGATGTTTCCGCGGCCCAGAGAGGAGAAGCAGCCGCAGGAAAGGATCATTTAAGCCAACAGACTTTTTATTCAACAGATTAAATGAAGAGGCTAATACTAAATGTTCCCCTCTCTGTCTCTTTCCCTGTCTCCCTTCAGGTCATCTGATGGTGTGTGCACAGCAGGAACAGTGGTGGTGAGTCGTCTGAAGATGGGGGAGATGGAGGAAGTTGATGTTGACCACATCACCACTGACATATCATCCCAGAAGGTAAAAAACAACAGGAAGACCGGACGAAGCAGGAGACGCCATGCTCCACTTGCCGTGTGCTAATGCTAGGATTAGACTGGCACTGCTGAAGTCCTCCAATGAGATTAAATAAACTTCAGTAAACCCTAATAGGGATTTACAGGATGTGTGCGCATGTAACGTCTGTGTCTGTGAGTACACTTGTGTAGTAATGTGGAGGAACCATCAAAGTGAGCGCTGACCATATGATCGTTCTGAGACACCTCACTTTGTTGTCAGTCCTGACGACCTTTATTCGTGTGACCAGTGCGGTTCCCGTACGTGGCTTTCCCCGAGCCGCCGCTGTCACGCCCCCCTTCCTCCGCTCTAATCTGCCACAATACATACCGCTTAACTTGGCTCCGAAGTGGCTCATGTGATCAGGGAATACAGAAGAGAGAGAGTGTTCTCCTTTAGAGTTTGACCGTAAACTGAAGATTGTGTCATCCCCATGGGATGCCACCACGCCAGAATTGCAGTTGTATGTACTTTGATTCCACTTCATTTTCTGTACATTCCTAATGGAGAAAGATTTTCTTGAACATTTGTCGAGCTAACGTGTTATTCAGAGCCAGGGGTTCAGCATTACAAAGTAAAGAAGGAGCTTTAATGATTTTTTTTGATCTGTAAAGGGGGGGGATCAGATTTTCTCTCACTACGGCAGAGCTCTGCAAGGTAGCAGAGACTTGCAGCCCTGGTCTACTGTTAATACGCTGTGTGTGTGTGTGCGTGTGTGTGTGTGTGTGTATTTGTGTGCATTTTCCGTGTCTGTGTGTATGAATCACTGTCTTATATAATTGACCAAGGGCTTCTACATGGCTGACTGGCTTTCGGTTCTGCCCACCCCTGTTGCTGGTGCGCGGAGGTTCCCTGCTAGGCTCCAGAGTGTCACTGACAATCTGCCCATGTCGACTTGATGAATGTGTTGCCCTGTGTGTGAGTGTGTGTGTGTGTGTGTGAGTGCGTTGTCACAGCATATTTCCCCTTGTGCATGTTGTTTCTGTTGTAGAAGATGAGGGGAGGAAAGGTTGAAGAAATATGACAAATATTAGGGAGGGCTCGCTTGAGAGACGAGACTCAAGAGTTTACCTCTGTTGTGAGCGTGAATATCCCACTGACCCTGCACAAACCCGTCTGTCGCAACAAGAAAGAGACTCCAATCACCTTTGATCTGATCTCTTTACATATTTTAGTCATCAAAGAGCTATCAAACACATGCTGCCCGCTACAATTAAAATAGGACTCCTTTCACAGCTGTGGCCCTCGGCTCATTTGTAAGACTCTTCATTATCAGAACCCTTCCTGACTGCGCACTGAATTTTCCCAGATGCTGGCTCCTCACTTGAATGGACAACATTTTACTTTGGGTTGTGGCGTGCGAGCATGGCTGCAGCTTGGGAGTCTGTTTTATTCGGGATCAGTTTCAGAGATGGAGGAGGTGATGGATTGTTCCTAGCAGCCATTTAAAGCCTTTTTTCTGGGGACAGATTTGACTGTCTGGCTCTGTTAAATGGTTCGTCAGACATGGCAGAGCTGACATACAGTGAGCAAGAAAGATTGTTAGTTGTCAGTATTGCTTTGATGAGGAGTGCCAGATTTAATGCATCAAGAAGCAATGAAGGTTTTCACCATCACAGACAGTTTAGCAGTTTAGACAAATGTGACGTATTTTCATCCAGGACTTACAGAGTGTACAGGACAGCACAGAAGAGTCAAGTTTTCTACAAAGTTAATGAAACAGGATACTAGGAGCGCTGCTGGTATCCCTCAAACCACCGGTGCTCTTGCAAAGGGTAACAGATCCAAAGCAGAAAAAATGCAGGCACTCAGGTTGGTTTGAAAAAATTAAAAACCCTTTATTTTAGGGGGTACAGTTTAAAAACACCAACGCGTGTCGGCTTGCGCCTTCCTCAGGGTGTCTGTCTGAAGACAAGAGACAACTCCCAGCAATTATAGACAAACAGGTTCAGCTGTGACACCTCAGGTCTGTGCAGTGCTTCTCCAGGCCTGCAGGGGGACCCAACTGGATCCAGAAGAACTGCTGAAATAATTAAAGCCAATGCTGCAATCAGACCATTTGACCCTCAGAAAGATAGAAAATTCACACTCTAGAATAGACCTTAGTTGAAAAATATAAACCAAATAATCAAACTCAGTGTTCCAACAAAAAAGAAGGATAATCCAACTGAACTGAGACATAGAATAGATATCTAATCACAAGAACAAAAATATATACATCACAAAAAGGATAAGAGGTCAAAGTCTTCATTAAGGCCAGGAAAGCTGGTGGCCTTCAGGGTGTGAATCCAATAGGCCTCTCTCTGTTTGAGGCGTCTGACTTTGTCCCCTCCCCTAGCATCAACACTAATGACTTCAATCCCTGACACTCGTAGAGATGTGTCATCTGTGTGTTGTGCTTCTATGTAGTGTTTGGCCATTGGATAATTAAAATTTCTTGTTCGAATGGCGTATCTATGTTCTGCCACTCGATCCCTCAGTCTTCTTTTAGTAAGACCTACATAGAAGCAACCACAGATACATTCAAGTCGATACACAACATGGGTAGTATTACAATTTATGAAACTGGAAATAGAATACATTTTGTTGCTAAACACATCTCTAAAGGTGTCTGTTTTGACCATGTTTTCACAACATTTACAGTTACCACAGCGAAAGTTGCCCTTTGGTCGACTCAGCCAGGTGTCTGGTTTGTGAGCAGGTAGATAACTTCTTACCAATTTATCTTTAATGGTTTCTACAAAGTTATTTGATGTTATCTGGTGTCAATGTAGCACCAGTAACGTGCTACTTTTGAAAACTGGTGGGATCAGAATAGCATCCAAAATCCCAAACAAAACAAAGATTCACACTAACTTACAGTTTCAGCCTTTACAAAATGAGATCAAAAGTGTTAAAATGTTGCACTTGTCTGCCTCAATGTAGTTGCAATAGTTAGCGTGCCCCACTGTACAGTATTGCCACAGTCAAGCGGCACATCATTATCACAGGTTTATGGAGTGCTCAGATAAGTGAGAAAAACAACCCAGTTCACGACAAGCTTACATGTACTGGCTCTGCATACTGCGCAGTGCTTATACAAAGTGTGAAAGTCAGCTCTGGTTGCTGTCACAGTTTGGTGTGATCGCAGCTCTGTCTTTGTCTTGCTTATTGGTTAACTTAACCCTCAACCTAAACAACTCGTCTTTGCTCTTCAAATATTAAGTTAAAACATGCTGTTCTCACTTGGCTAGCTGTGCACATGTGTTGTTTCTTTATCATGTATTGACCGTCAGCCATCTAGATTATGTAAAAGTAATTAGTTTCTAATAGTTTGCTTTGTCACTTTCTAAAAGGACTAAAAGTTTGGATCAGTTCATTTTCCACCGTTACTGTAGGGGAGAGTGGGCTAAGCGTTTCATATTCAGGAAGATTACATCAAGACAATTACAGTTTTGTTGCTGCTACGTTGTTAGATTGTTCTACGTGCATTTCAGGATGTTGTGCATCCCTGCAAACAAACAAACAGAACCACCCTCCTCCTTCCCTCCCACCTCACCCTTCACTCAATATCCAACCTGTCGACCAGGTTGCAGGGGAACACGAACTACTTGTACCTGCTCGCTGAGCTGCCAACTCTGTGCTATTTGGGGAGTTTTGTGATTATGTTGCGTGTTGGGAAGAATCCCTCGTCTTCCTCTTTGAAAGTAAAGCTTGGCGCACCATAAACAGCCTTTCCTGTTCCCTGGAACTTACTTACTGTAATCACAAACATCCA
The DNA here is from genome assembly GCA_030347415.2 of Decapterus maruadsi. NCBI lineage: Eukaryota > Metazoa > Chordata > Actinopteri > Carangiformes > Carangidae > Decapterus > Decapterus maruadsi. Next base: position 13,183,142 of record CM064901.1, read on the forward strand.
GAATCATGATTTAATAACTAGGACATGCATATACAGCCAAAATACACTCATTTTAAGTATATGGGGCAGGTAACTCAACGTATAAAACAAATTTATAATTATCTCCTTTGGTCCAAACACGATTCTCATGACACTTGCAATGAACTGAATTTACCCTCGAGAGTTAAAAATGTTTTTTTGGACACAAATGTCAAACCACTTTACCCATGGTCCTTACTTTCACAGACTCCATGAAATGATGCCATCCTCTTTAATATTTCTTATGGTTTTACTCACAACATCTACAGTACGGGAAGTTGATGAAGACCGACGCAGCAGTTTATTGTGTGTAATAGATTACCAATCCATCAGCCAATCAGTGAAGTCACAGCGGTTGTTTTTCCTCCAGCCGTAACCTGCTGTGACATTACTGATTGCAGTGCAACATGCTTGAACATTTGAACTAAGAACAACTTTGCACGAGCAGATGTTTGCCCTGTGTCGGCGCCTTGTGGGTTGTGTATTTACAGTAGCATCTGCAAAGTGCACACAGCACATACAGCTACATTTATCTGGATAACAGCTTGTGTTGTTTCAGTGGATTTACATTACAGTAGAAATGCAAACCCAAATAAAACCAAGCCAACAAAAATATTGATTCATGTATTAAACCATTTGTGCAGAATATCTGGAGGGATTTTCAAAAAAAAGCACTGGTATTGCAGTAATGGCTGCACATTTTATTATTCCATGTTCCATTTCAATAAAAAAAGAAGAAGAAGAAAAAAATCAGATCGTTCATAATGTGAATCACTGTATTTTAGAGCCGTCTTGGATCAACTCAGCTGAATTTAACAGAACACTTCCAGGAGTTGCTGACTTCAGCTCTGACACTGATATTATATTATTTCTGACTGACGAAGCTAACATGGTATTTTCAAACGCAGCCAAACTGTAGTGTCTGTCAAATGAAATTCAGTCTCAGGCTGCACTTGGACGGTCATTCCATTGTACCTCATACATAATAGTCATCATCAAAGCCTGGCAGCTCCTTAGAAAAAACACTCCACCATCACTACTGTTGTTTCAAAAAGAAAATTCTTGTGTCAAGTAATATTCACTCTCTCTGTTCTTTTTCTTTTCCAGTGTCCCTTGGTTTGTGAGTCTGCCTCCCATGTTTGCGTCGACAGAGAAAACAACCCATTGACAGGGCCAGGTATGATTCACATCCTGTAATGTTGCCATTCACTCCTGAACAGCCCAGCAATCAAAGAAAAACACACACAAAAACATTCCTTCTCCAATTTACCCACCTTCTTTCTCCTTTTCTGTTTTGTTTCTTTGTCTCTGTGCAATATACAAAGTATTTTTGTAGGAGAAAATGGCAAGAGCTCACCTTGTGATGGCTGCAACGGCTAGACACTCTCTCTATATATAACATCTTTTATCCAGAAGTCTGAACACCAAAACATTGAACTACTCTTGAATGACCCTTCCATTAAGAAGATTTGGGATATCGCTGAGGAACTTCATTTGATTAAAGTATTTATGGATCTCCTGATTTGATTAAAAAAAGAGTCTCAGCCCCATTTTTAAGCCGTGAGAAAGAATAGTAGGATATTAGGTAAACCTACACAGTCTTTGTGGACTCACTGAAGGCAAGCATAAGATGCTGCATCACGCTAATTTTGTGGCAGCACAGAAATCTCGCCCTCTCCCTCTTGCCTGGAAGAGAACGAGAGAATCGTCAAGAGAAAATGAAAGACATGTAGACGGAAAAGGGATCGACTTTAAAAGGTCACAATTCCTGCTGTGCTGAAACTTCACAGCCCTTGTATAGAGGAGATTTACTTGGGAAACTAGTTTCCTATTTTCCATCCCGTGAATTCATTTGTTCCACATATCTATTTTCTCTTTTATCCAGGTTCCCACCACCTCCCTAAGCCCCGCCCCCCACCCCCCTCCTGCAGCCCCACGCCTGTTGTCATGGTGTCATTGTCGCTTACCGTTTCTGCTGTGATTAGCTAGTGAACTGCAGCCATGTTTGCAGGTGCACATCTGCAGCCCGTCAAAACAATACCCTCCCTGCAGACCCCGCCAGATTGAGTAATGCAATTTAGACTTCCACTTTTATTACCTTTCAAAATGAGCATACAGAGAACAGGGAGATGGAGGGTGGGTGGGGGGTGCCCACGCACAGCACGTCTCGGGAAGTCATTTTCTTAAGAGGTGTCGGGAAGGGAAACAGAAGCGTCTGATTGGTGGTCAAATTAGCGTAGTGGTGGGGGGGGGGTTCAGGGGTTAATCCGCTTCTCTGACGGAGGTGGAAGGCAGCAACTGTCGCTCTTCCGATTAAGGTTGCGCTTCCCTTCCCGTCTCTCCATGTGTCACTTGCTCCCCATTTATTTTTGTCTTCCATTTCACTTCACTCCAGTCTAATCCCCATGCCAGGGATGTCTAAATATCTCATTTCATTTAGATGCAATTTAAATCTTATTTGTGGTCATTCTACGGGCAGCTTTAACCTTAATCGCCATTAATTTTTGCATCAGCATCGTTAGGATAATAAGCCTGGCTACAGCTTATTTAGCTAAGAGCTATTGTCCTTCAAAGGATCTCTATTGTCTGTATTAATGGGAGCTTTTATCCACAGAAATTATGACATTAAATTAGTACGACAAAATATCTATTTGTTGCTGTTTTGATGCTGTTTTGAGTAAATAAAATTGTGATTAACGGTGGTAAAAGAAAACACAGTCGCCATAGAACATTTAGTTTAATTTCTGAAGTGCTCATTGTGGTAACTCTGTCACTATCAGTTTGTCCATTTTAATCTTTCCAAGTGCACAGTTTTCACCTCTACACTGTATTTTTGGCGTTCCACAAAAAACCCATAAAAAGTCCCAACAACCATCAGTCCATTCATCCATTTCTGAACATGTCCCCATTTCCTGTCTATGGCACTTTGCTATAAACCCATTTGTTCTTACTGAGAATGGAAATCCCTCATATGGATCACAGTTTAATTTTTTAAAATGCCTAAGTAGTTCCCAAAACAGCTGAGCTCTGTGCTTTTTAGCAAACATCACTCAAACAGGAGTAAACAGCGTATTTGTTAGAGACCATTTTCAGCTTACGGATGAATATGCATACTCTACTGCACCAGCACAGTTGACTCAAAATAAATTGTGCAAGATGTAATATTCTTGCTTATAAAGGATGTTTGCCTCGCTCTAACCCATGTCAATGATGTGCTACATGTAATTGTCGGACAACAAAGAAGGTCCATGTAACCTTGTTGTATAGATTCAGCCCCCTTTTCCTACAGTATGTGTGATAATGTATGTGCTGTGTTGAAGGGCTGGGTGAATGTTTTCAATATCTGGTGGTGTTTGTACAGTACATTGTGTGTTGTATTTTGACAGACTGTGAGAAAGAAAGAAGAAAGACTGTGTATCTATGGCATTTAGGAATAAGCTCTATTAGACCTGATATACACAGATAACTCTTGTTACTAGAATCAGTTCATTGCTCAAATGGCTCTTTTACCCAGATTTGTTGTTGAAAATAACAAAAAAATATACAACACTGCCAGGAAAATGTGCAGTAGTTTTAGCAGATGTTAGAATGATGACTTGCACATTGCAAATCAATATAAGACACTTCACATTGTCATTGATATGGTCTTGGACTGTATTTTTACTTTCCAATTTATAGTTTAGAAGTCAAGTGTCTGCCCAGAATTTATTTTTAAACAAACTTTTATTGAAACATATTTGGAACACTTGTGCCCTGTGTTGTGCCAGCGCCCTTCATGATATCACATCTTAGATTAATATCCTCTCACTACATAAGAACCTCCATCGTCGTGCTCCTTCTTGAACCCATCTGCTCTGAAGGACATTACTGAACTTTAACACTCAAGGACAAGTGACGTCGCACCGCCAGGATTAATGACTTGGACACTTAGACGGATGACTTTGAAAAAAGGACAATCTGGGGCCAGACCAGCATGTGGTACAGGAGGAGGAAGAGTTTGGTAGTGGCAGCATTCACTGTACCGTCAGCCAGCAGGAGCAGAAGCGTAACTCCCACCTTTTGAAATAAAGGAGAAATTTTTTTTTTACTGTTGACATATGTGTTTGACTGTCTACAGCAAGATTGTCAGCGTTTCACCTGGGGTACTTCAGCTCCTACTTATTGAGTGACTTCCTTTCTGACTGCAGCCCTGGAAACGAAAAGGAGTAATAAACACTGTTGAAGGCACACAGCTTTCTTGCCCACTGCTGCCAGCATGCAGATAAGAGCATTAGAGCTGTTTTTCATTTCCAGCCTTCGATTGCCGCTATTAGCCACTCTCTGCAAAAATGAAGAAGATGGGGCTGAATTTGAATCGCTTCTAATGGAAGAGTTTGGTGGTGGGGTTTCGCAAACAAAGTTTCAGAATGATTCAACTGTCTGTGCCCCACTGTTGCACAATAAACAAGCAATTAAAATGCAAATAGTGGAAATAATAAGGCAACGATTAACAGGTCTAGGTTTCTGTATTTCAGTCCGTCTTCTAGTGTCGCTACACTGAAGTTCAAAGAGAGGGCCTTCAAAGATGAGAAGCACCTTATCTGTGGTAGACACAGTTATTGATTATAGAATTGAATTTGTGCCTCATACCTCATGTGACTTTTTTGAAGAGTTTCTGTCTGTGGTGTCCTTGAGGTTGCCAACTGTCAAAGCTGCTTTAGATCCTTAGTTTTCCCTTTGTGGGGGAAAATAACTTAGAGATACATGATGCGTTTTCTGCTGCGTCAGGTTGTTCACTTTACCTTTCTTCCCCGCCTTTGTCTCCCTCCCTCAGTGTTCAAGAATCCAGTATGCAAGGTGTACAGATTTCAGACGGTGGACAGCAAGTGGATGCTTGTGCGGGAACAAATGGAGGAGTGTACGTTGTCCTTCAGCATTCCCAAACAGCTGCTCTCACTATACATTCAAGAGGACATGAGTCGGTAAGTCTGAAGCTAACGTGTTTTTGCCGGTCACCATCACATTGATTATTTTATGTCTGTGCAGTCGGACATCAATTGATCAACCAATGGCGACCATTCAGCAGTTAAAAGTAAAACTCCAACTTGGTGTTATCTCATTATGGGCTGGATCTACTAAAGGTTTGCATGTGCACACTTGATTGCACACGCAAACACATGCTGAAGCTGATCTACTAACCCTAACCGGGCACAACAAGGATTACGTCTCTCAAACGGGCAAAATTGCATGTGCAATCCATTTAGGGCGCCTGCCTTAATGAATATGCAAATATGGGCGTTTCTGAGAGAAGGCGCAAAATATTGGGAGGAGGAAATGCAAATAGATTTATGAAGTGCGGTAATGTGATTTACCAAACCTGAAACAGATTCTTTATTTAGCACGTTTGAAAGGCACAGCTTTGCGCAATAGCTGCATTTTTTGGAATTAATTATATTACCTGCCTGGGCAAAAGCTTTCTTCTGCTGCAGCTCGACATTATGTTAATTTGTCCCTCTCTATTAACCCATTGGATCTGCGTTTGCGACCATCCAGCTCTCTGTCCACACTGTCCATGACGTACAGTAAATGATAACCACATGCAAAACACTCATTTAAATACTGCAGTTTGCGCGTGTTGTCACTTAGCAGGTTACTCTTAGTAGATCACCTATTCCGCGTGCACTAACCAAACACGCAAAATTTCTTAGTAGATCCATCCCTATGTGTACAGTAACTTCTAGACTGCCTGTACCAACCCAGTTCACCGATGTAAAGGATTATTTAAGAGTTCTGCCCGTATTTGAGGGGAGTTAATTATTCACATCTGCTTAACACTTCAAAAGACGCCTCTATGCCCATGCATCCAGAAAACGACAAACACTGTCTCTTCTAAACACACATGATGCACACCATCTCCCAGTCCTCTCATGAACCGTTGAACATCATGCTGCCAGTATAAACCAGTAATAAATATAAAGTGTGGGTTAATACTGCAGGTCTCTAAATTCAGGGGGGCAGCTAATGCTCTGCCAGTCTGGAAGGAGCTGTTTTCATCAGAACTGCAGCTCTGTGCTCTGCTTACGGTGCATCCTCACAAATTCACTTTGTCTATAACGAAGTTGCTCTTGTTCCTTCATATCATGAGCGACCACTGTCTGACTTGATGCTGTGCATAGAGCGAGCAAATTTTCCACCGAAGTGCAGGTCATAGTGAAGCTAGTTACCTTACTGGGGAGTTGGGGGGGTGTTCGGCCTGTCGCCTGCAGCTCCTCATTTAACAGCTCGCTGTGGCATCTCCTGGTTTCATTTCTCCCTCTGCTGCTCCACTGTCAAGAAAACGTGATACTTTTCCTGTTTTTATAACTCAAAAGAAATTCGGGTTTTTGAGTGAATGTGAAACTTTATGGAAATCAGGAATTTAACTGCAATTAAAGTCCAGTCCAGTGTGAGAATGAGGACACGTTAAGACAAGGACAGAGGGTGGTGGTGTTTCACCAGTCTCTGAGTGTGCACCCGTAAGTAGATCAAAGAGTCCTTTCCCTCAGGCTCGACTAATGTTTGTCAAGACAGATCATTTCTCAACTGGCCTGTTGTCCCTGGCAACCCCCTCTCATGCATCACACACTAATGCATCCACTCACACACACACACATAGAGCCTCTGTTGATTTCTTTATTCTCACTTTAATACAAGGAAAGAACAGGCACAAAAAAAAATAAAGGTGCAATCAGAGTTTTTGATGAGCTTGGTTAGTGGGAGGAGACTCTGATTTGTAATCACCGTGTGCTCCTAAAAGATCACACAGAGTTCAAGGACACGTTCACACAAGGCTACCACATACCACGCACTCACACTCTTCCTCACATAGAAATAAAATCACAGTGCCAGTATTGACCGATTGACTAGACGAGCTCTGTTATCAGTTTACCAGTCGAACAGATGTACTGGAATCTGTTCACATGCTCGGTCACATGTCCCCTCTCAGTTTCTCACCCTTTCGTTCTGTTTAAATAGATGATCAGCTCTGCAAACCGATGATTTAAATCACAGCTAAATTTGGAAGACAATTATAGAATATTTATTAAATGTCTTATCTGTATAATGCAGCTCATGAGCTCTCAGCAGGCTCCAACCCATGACTACCTTATACAATGTTTGTTTATTAACAGGCATGTGTACCGTATCTCCAGCTTGGTCGCTTAAGCACCTCTCCTATAATCCTCTTTAAATGTTGTCTTTCTCCACGGTGCCTCTCCATTTAGCCGATTCTGTCAGCCAGATTCACACTGGTGCTAGCTCTGTGTTTTTTAATGATTCAGTTAGTGCTGCAAAGTTGCGAGTGCAGCGGCAGATCGTGGGTGGCTTAGTTTGCTGTACCACTCGATGATAATCTTGCATGTTTCTTCCTTCGTTTTGTTCGCTTTGATGTCTGCAGCCACGTTCTTAATCTGACTCCACGGACACAGAGGTGGCTGGTTCGGGGTTTTTTTTTTTCCTTCCTATCTTTCCTCCAGTCAGGTTGATATAGCTCATGTGTGTGAACGTGTGTGTGTGTGTGTGTGCACGTCTCTATAAAGCTAATGAATGCATGTGTAGTAAAGTCTCAGTGTGTGGGTGTCGATTAAACCCCATTCATTAACAGCTGTCTGGTTTCTCATTAATGGAGAGAAAAAAACCATGGCCCCTTTTTTCTTCCTCTTAATAAATAACTGCTGCGATTGTGTATCCAGATCCTTTAGGTGACGTATGAACATCAGGCTTCATTCGTTCTAATTGCTGTGTACATTCAGGATCATATTAATCACTCCACTTGTTGGAGGGAGCTGCGTGTGTTGTGAAAGAAAGATTTGCTTTCCAGTCCTCTCACGCAGCTTTTATTGACCCCACACACAAAGCCCTCTGTGATGAAAGTGAAGAGGGACTACAGTATAACACACCATGAAATAAAGTCTCTTACATGACAGGTCTTTGCTCTTTGGAAAACATATTATATTATCTCAGTGGTCTGCTCAAGTAAGTTTTAGCACACTATTCTACTTAAACATACCATTCTGGTTCATTTGCATCAGGTTTTAGAAAAATGGCCTTCTTCCTCTACTTGGACACAAAGGTACAATTTTCTGTCCATCCATTCTTTTGTTTCCCTTTCTGTTGCTTAAAATGTTCATTCCCTAACTAATTTGTCATATTCAAATATTTTGTTATATGCAGATTGCACTGCTTTTTATTCCAGATGCTTCATTACTTTTGGATGAACTGTTTTTTAGCCCGAAGAATATATGACAAAACTCCCACAGTGTTGACACTATGGGTTCTATTTTTGTAGACCAGACCAGACGCAGGCGCCAGCGGGGTGTGTCCAGCCGCACTTTGTAATTTTCGTGCGCGGTGCAAGCACTCCCCTTTCCCACCTCCGTCCCTCCGTGGGTTTAACACAGCCGAGCCAAATCTTCACCAATCAAATGAGCTCCTCTCCTCACCTTTAAATGTGTCGCGGACGAGGCGCACTGCTATTTTGTTTATTTTATATTCTGACATGGACAAAGGAGACACCTTATGATACCTTATGTCCAGTAGTCAAACTTGAAAATGAACCATACTTACAGATTCAATTTTTTTTTTTTAGTTTATTTTAGTTATTCCAAAAATGTTAACTGGGTAAATAAACACATTTATATTCATTTTTCTCGAAACATGCCTGAAGGGGGATATTTCAGAATATGAAATTATGAAAAACCATGTATATTCTCCACTGCAGTTGATTTATAGCAATTCGCAGCATCCTCACAAATGAAACAGATTAGGTCATTTTGGTCTTATACAAATATAATGATCCAGCTTTATTATATTTCATTCCCAGTGCCTTTCCCACTTCAAACACATTTAAACCTCTGTGATACCTTTCATGCATAAACTGTTTATTGAAGCACTTTTTTTTATTTTTCCAAATGCCTGCTGTTAGATGCAATACCAAAAGACCTGATTGACATTGTGGCCCCTCTTTACATGCGTATACTTAATCAGCCTATCCTTATTCTTATCACACTTTTCTTTACACCTTCAGTCTTTTCAGACAATAGCGCTCTGATTATGGAGGTGATACTATATATCTCTATCCACCATCCCACTGCCTTATCATCCTCATTTAGCAAGAAGACATGTTTATCTATTCTTTTATCTACTGTCTATTATTTACAGCAGGATCACCAACCCTGACCTCCACTCCAGCCTTCCAATCACACAATAACCGATCACAGACACAGGCTGCAGTTCAACGACGGGATGAGCAAATGGCAGCGGCTGAGAGGCATAGATTGTTGTGAATGGCTGCAATCTGTTAAAGAGCATTGTGCCGATCTAGTGCCATGTAACATTTGCTATATGAACCTGAAAATCAGAGAACATTACCTCTCTGATTGGTTAAAATGGCCCATTGATGGTATTAGGGTCCACTTCAACCCAAGTGGATATGCTGGAAACAATATATTTGATTGAAACCAGGGAGAAATGTGGAGTGGCCCTACTCAGACCTCACGAGCTGAGAAATCTACCTTAATGTTGTCGCCTTGACAGCACAAGGATCTCAATATCATTATCTGGTTCAGCCCCAGGTTTCTATTAGCATGTGTTGGTGGAAGAGTGTTTTTTTATTATTAATATAATATAACTTCCTTTAACAAACTAAGATTTCCAAAAAACAAGTGTTTTGAGATCTTGTCAAACAACACAAAAATGTTTATTTCATCTTTGCACACAACACCCTCTGAGTAAACATGTATATTCATTACTGGTCTCTGTTTAAATCCCTTTATAATTAAGAATGGTTTCAAGCACTAATTATGTGCCAGAAATAAAAGTAATGACAATCGAAGACGCACATGCACGCCAGTGCTGCTGCTCACGGTGCTGCAAGCCTCCTTTGCTCATGGTAAACTGGAATTTACTTTGTGTGCAAGGCTTTCGTCTGTCTTCTTATGCCATAAGCATAACTTACTTACAACCACCTGCAGAGCGTGTTGGCAGAGTTGCTCAGCATGTGGCACCTCTATGCCTGGAGGTTCTTTCCAAATGCAGGTTTGTTCAGAAATAGAAAGAGACAAGAAAGGAGTAAATATTTCTCATGTGTGATTAACCATTTATTCTGCAGCCACTTCAGTTGTTTTAGCCAGGCTAGATAACACTGTCTTATTTGGTGAGCAAATGGCTCTAGGTTTGACATTATATAGTCATTTTACCTGTATTTTAAAAAATAATTCACTCAATCAATCCATGTAGACTGGATTAACAGTGTTTTGAAATATCCCCTCTATTTTTATTGCTATTTATTTCTGTAAAACACTTTGGTCAAGGTTGTTTCTAAAGGTGCTATATAAATAAACTTAACCTTGTCCTCTTGAGATTTCTACTGCAATCAGTTGAGCTGTATAAAAAGACTGTAGACTGACCAACCTTGGGTATTTAATTTGTGAGACTGATAGACAATAACAACAAAATACTGGAAGATTGTTTTTGTATGTTTCATAATAACACATAACCTTTTGAGTTAGATCCTTTAGTGTTTCCTACCAAACATATTTTAAGTGATAAAAAAATCTATATCAATCACAGTATCTCAGCTGTTCCTAAATTACCTTAAACCTACTTTGGCCTTTCTATGCTGCAATTCTTGCTTGTTATTCGCCCACATAGCCTGCACGTATTCATCTGCAATAAGGTAGTAACAGTCAACATGTCTGTTTTGCTCTGGTGCTCAAAGTGTAAGGTGTTTTTCTAGAAAAAAGGTCCCTGTTACTCAAGATTTGTCACCTCACTAACATTTTATAACAAATGAATATTTCCCATTAGAACTGTTGTGGCTCTATGCCAGTAGAAATGAATGAGTCATTGTTAGTTTTATGCTTTGTCTTTTTGTAATGTATGGGTTCGTACATGTAGGTTTCTCTCTCTCTCTTTGGCATCATTTTTATCGCCTTCTGCTGTGCATTGAAATACTTCAAAGTAATCTAAAAATAACTTTCTTACCTGGAGGAAGCCAGGAAATAGTCTGGAGAGGCCATCAGCGCCTAATGCGTTGTTGTAGTTGTTGAACTACAACAAAGAAATAACTGCTACATTATGCATTCATGCAATTATGCCTGGTCTTAACAATAAGTCAAACCAACGAGCATTTATACATGCAGCCTCTCATTTAAAGACATACCGTATACAAAATGCATGAGGTGTAATTATTGAAAATTGGTCTTGTTATCATGAAAAGTAGTGCATGTAATCATGTATTATCCTGAATTCTATATTGGACCCTCTTCAACCTTAAATGTCTATAATACCACCGCAATTTACTTCTCAATGGCTGCTGGAGGGCTGGTTTCTGAATGATATCTGTCTATCTGATGTCACCTTTCAGATGCAAATGATGAGCCAATGAATACGGCTCTAGACTTTCTATTAGCAAACACAGACACGCACTCATTTACTCATGCTAGGACACTATATCCTAGAGAACTGATGTGTTTTGGCCTGAGGTGTCAGGCACAGCTAGGACAGGCAACCGATCACTCAGTGACACCAGTGAAGACCAGATGGAGCTGTTGTTTAAGTAATGTAAAAGAATGGTAGAAGATGAGGAGGAATTTGATAGGGCAGAGTGCATAAGTGGGCAGCAGCTACTAGCCCGAGGTTCAAAAATGTGTTTATCTGGCTCAGCACAGGTTGCTTCGGGTTGTTACTGTGTCTGTGTGCGTGGCTGGTGCAGTTTTTTGCGAGCATGTTTTTCCATTTTGCCAGGATTGTTAATCATTATTGAAATATTTTTAACATTTTGAAAGGACTTTGGGAAGCAGCAGAGATGTTAATAACAGTATAACGCATGCTTTTTTCCCCTCTCTTCTTTAAATTACGATATATAAAGTCTTACTGTATATATAACATTAGTTTCTCTGCAAACCACAGAGGTCCTTATGAGTCTGTGTTTATCTGTAGGGTGCAGGATCTGATGGAGCTGGGGGAGCTTTCACCTCACTGGGACAACTTAAGGAAGGAAGTGATGACACGATACGGAGGAATCATCGGTTCCTACCAGGAGACCTTGGCTGAGCTGGACAAGATTACAGGTACGACCGCACCAAGTACATTTTGTATTCATACTTTTGTCCACACATGCATTCATACATACACACACACAGTGGTACCTCAAAACACTTCACTCTCTTCAATGTCTTTTGTTCGGTGATGTCATGTCATGAGCTACAGTATGTGACTGTACTATGTATGTTAATCATTTTTCTCTCCTCTTATCACATTGTCCTTGAATATACAGAAAGACCTTTTTTCTCCTATTGATGTAAATGCAACATTGTGCATACAGCTGCACTTCGAAAACAGCAGAAGGAGCACGTTTGGCCATGATTTACAGATGGCACTGCATATATTATCAAGCGATCAATTATTCTCTTTGCAAAAGTAAATTAAATAGTTTTGCTCAGAAAAACATTGTTGTAGCAGCGCGTCAGAGTAGTAGAGCAATGTGGTTGCTGAGCGAGTGACTTGTATGCTGTCTGTAATGTTGCCTGACATGTGCCATGTTGACACTGTCATAACCCAGTCACAGCTGAAAACACAGCAGCAGACCCAAACCTGTCAGGTAAAGTCCAGACAGAGCGGACAATTTTGACTTGAGGGATGGATTTTGGGCGATTTGTGTCGATGGAGAGCTTAGTGAGCTGTTGTTTGTGTTTCCGCTTGCTGTCAAAGAGTTTCCATAGCAACGCAGTTTTCATCAGGGGCAAGTAGTGAAATGTATGTGCCCATGTTTCCTCTGTGTTTGTTTTAAAGTTACTGTTTGCCGTGCACATAGAAAAATAATCTCTACCATGTGCACACAAAAACACGAGTCTTGCATCTCATTTACAAATACTCGGTGTTCCACTTAGTATGCAAATATTTTTGCACACTTTCTGCAAATGTTTTACATAATAAAATTAATCCACATTAGCTTAAATGTGTACAGAGAGAAGTAATTAGGCTGTTTCTCGTTTGACACTCAACAAAGAAACACCAAACATGTGATAATGCCATAGAAAGCCAGTGATGATGAGTTGCCTTAATACATTTGAAAAGTACTTTGGTGGTCCACTTGTGTTGTGTTGTTTAAATACCTAAAAGCAAGATGAAAAGGCAAGCACTAGGTGTTGACGTAGACTCAATTTGTTGTACAAAGCAGCAACTGTTTGGTGTTTAGAAAACATTATGTCAGCTCATTAAATGATTTCCAATGAAAAATGGGATGTTAAAAGCAGAAAGACTTTAAAAAGTTCACAGACTGATCAATCTCTCTGGGGTTGTCCCTCTTAATTTCTTTCCCTTTTCTTCATAATCTCTTCCTCTGCACAGCCTCACTAGCTGTAGACATAGAAACATTATGACCGGTGATTTACTCTCATCACCATAATGAGATATTTGTCTCTGTTGCTTTTTTGCTCTGCCCAGCTGATAAGAGATGAGGGTTGTTAAGCCTGTGCACTGTCTGTCTGGGCTCCGAGGGAGGGGGTTGAGGGCAAGGGGAATGGATAATGTGGCATTGGTTATTATGGTTTCTGACAAGTCCCTTGTGTGGCCCAGATGTTGCAATACACCGAGGAGCCCTCGCCCAAATCACCGCTCTAATCCAGGCCTGCATTAACTTAACAGGATGACAGAAATGAATACACAAGCAGGGTGGGCAAACTGCCACAGATTAATTATTGATAACGAATGTGATTCAGAAAAGGTGGCGAAAGAGACGGTGTGGCAGAGGCCAAGCATGAAGACCAGTGGAGGAGCAGAGATAATTACTAAAACTAAATAAATGGTGGCAAATGTGAAGTTTGGCCTCACTGTTCAATTAATTGTGTGTACATGCAAATTAAGAAATGTAAGGGGGTGCTACAGTTTGATGTTGCTTTCAATGTGCCATCTTTGTAAGAGCTGAATATCAAGTGTCTTGTGAGATGATTGAACCCTTGTTGCATCTTATGGTAATGTCTGTATTTTAACAACAAAACAAAACGAATGGGAAGATTCAGAGTATAAAACAGAGTTAGTACTTTCTACATTTTTAATGATGTTTTAAAAATAGTTGGGTCCTGCAGGTTTTTCCATGACTCTGAGGGTTCTTCCCTTATTATTTGTACATTTATATTAATTAGAGGCTGACTCTAATGCACATTTAAATTAAGGTCAGTCCTGAGTCAGGAGGATTTGAAAGCACAAACAAGAATAGGTGATCCGTACACATTGCATTTCATTCAGTTGTTACCTGCAAGAAAGAAAATAGCAGGTGGTAGAAGAAGAAGCACTCCTGGGAGGTTGAAGCAGAGTCCCCATGTTCAGGTTCAGCATATCCATTTTTAATGATGAGCTGACCTCAGCGAATACAGTTCTTCAGATGCTCTAATAACTGAACTCCATTCATAAATTAGTCATCCCTACATCCATTGTTTACAAGCCAGCAAATTAAAGGCATATACATAATTCTATCAGCAGGGCGACTGTTGGACCTCCAGAACTGCAAGCACTTCTCTGCACAAATCTGCCAGTTACTCTTACGCTCGCTCATGGGATAATACAGCCTGAGGCCCAGAGCTACGTCTTGTAGATTAAGGTGGTGTCATATATCCGTAGGCCTGGCGGTAAAGCTGGTTATTGCACAGATAGCAAGACAGATGGACACGATCGCTCATATCTTACTTTTTCTCTGTAATATCTGTATTAGAACAATAGTCTCTGTAGTTGTGTGCCTCTAGGTGAAGACGTTTTACTCTGAAGTGCAGACATTTGCTATTTTAGAAAAAAAATAGTGATGGAAAAAAAAGAGGAGCCCTAAAAAATAGAAGACCAAACTATTAAAAAGGCATCAATTTTCACACTTCTCTGACTGACTCCACCATTCACGCAGCACGTGCCCACTGCGATACAGTACCTGACACTTCAGCTTGGCTTTTCCAGTTGCGGTATTAGTATTGGTATGATATCAGTTAAAGTGGCTTAGAGCTAAGAAATGGCAGAAAAGATTAAGAGAAGAGATACTGACCAGATGTTGGTCAGAACTGCTGGCATGAAGCCCTTCTGTCACAAAGCCAGCCCACCTGGGCAGACAGATGGGGATCTGATATGGCTAATTCATCTAACCTACAACGGTCACTAGCTCGATTAGCCAGGTCCCCAGAGCTCTGCAGCCGACTGTGGGAACCCATCGAGCAGGGATGACAGCTGAGGCGCTGACTGGAATATTTCGACCAGTTTACTTCTTAGTCTGTGACGGAAATTTGCACAAACAGTGAAGAGGCCCATAGTTTGTTTGTTTTTGTTTTTTCTCCCTTGCCTCCTTTGCTAAACATCAGTATGTTGGCACTGTCACTGATGGTATTAGCATTTTACTCTCATAGTCTTTATATCTTGGCCTTAGCAGTTAACAATGCTGCAATACTTGAGTCTAAGTACTTGATCTTCAAGACACCTTAGTATTCAGAAGTACTTTTTCCCTTTCAACATATTAATAGTACAAAGAACTGAATCACACTGAATGGATTGACTGACTGTAATAAAGATAAATGTAGGTACAGGAATCTCACTCTCTACAATATAGGGCCTTTGAAGACGAAGGATTTAGATATGCTGCTGTGCAATACTACATTATTTGTTGGTCTTTACATTTCACATTTTGATCAGTTGCAGTAAATCTGTTACCACAATAGTAGTAGACATGATTGATTTTCAGTGTTGGAAAATAATGAGACATATCACTGTCAGCTCCAGCTGAGTCATAAGTGTTTTCCAGTTCTGTGGTAACACATTGCAGCTGGTGAGGGTCAGAAATCTTCTGCATTTTCTCCAGCAATACTGTAGAATAACGGTGGATTTGTTGTCATGTTTGGCCAACCTCATGAAATGGTGTTGTTACCTCTGGCAGGGAACAGGTTTTTAACTTAGACCTTTTGTGAAACTGGGGCTCTAATTGGTCTGTACTGGGTTGCTTCAGGGGCAAACAGTGTGCAGAGTTCAGTTAAGTTCAGCACATGTGAGACAGACAAGCGAGAAAGCGTGAAAGGGTTTACTTTGTGTTTTTGTTTGTTACGCAGCAATGAACTGATGGTAGGAGCTTTAAGAAACACACTTTGATCCTTTCACTGTACCTTTCGCTACCACACAGACACACAAATCAAATATTAGAACCAGTAACTGTCAATGATCTGTGACAAATGAGCCGTTGATAAAAATATTGCCAGTCATAATATTCAGAAACCGTAGCAGCTTAAGACGGGACTACAGTGTTAATGTTCATATATTATTTTTTAGCCAAAGTGATGAAAACAAGCTATTTCTTAATTACTGAATTGCTGAATAAATGCTAAGATAAGGTCAGTCGAAAAAAGTAAGAAATAAATGCTCTATTCCTGATTGTTATAAATCTGACTCTCATCATAAAAAGCTTTTGGTCTTGATAAGCCACAGCCCTTGAAGGCAAAGAGATGTACAGAGGACAGGTAGGAAAAAGAAAACTGTATCAATAGACAGTTTAAGGGTAAGATGTCAAGTCAGTAAATGCAGAGGTGTGTGTCAGATAAAAATCTGTGATCCCACCACTGCAAAATTGTACATACTGGTTTTAATGTGACAGTTGGGATTAATGAATTAATGAGATTCCTCTACACCCACATACAGTAATATACATAATACAAGCTGCAAAGCATGAAACTAGTGTTTTTCTCACTGTTTTTTAAAGAACTTGTTTGTCACTTGTTGTGAGTAGTGAAGAGAGGAAATTCAAAGTAATTTCTCTTATAACAGGATTTAATTAAAAGTTTCAGTGCCAAACCAGTAGACACCCTTTTGTAATATGACATTTTGCTTTTGGTCTTCTTCACCTGCTCCGAAGGCTCTCTGAAGATTTTAAGTGAATAACGTCTCGCGCACTATTTAAAATTTTCATTACTGCTCGATTGTTCTTAGAAGTCTCAACCCTATTTACATATTTGAGATTTGAGCAGTCAACACGGAGAGTCAGATTGTGATTTTGAGCTCATCATAAGCCACAAACAAAGACTCATCATTTGGCAGAAAATTTTAATTGGACATTCTGAGTAAAGCAGTGGCTGCAAAGGGCATAAAATCCTGTGCTTAAAGGATTACACTGCACATTAGTGGATGTCATAAGCAGCTGATTGAAAATGAGCTACTTTTGAGATGCTTGTTCATCTCTAATTGATACATTTTTCTGTCTGATATATATATATGTAGACGTGCGTTAAATGATCCTTCCTGGGTCATTAAAAGTGGAATGACTTGGATGTTTAATAGGTTTAATAGGTTTAATTGCAACCTAATGCAATACTGTTTTAAAATAGTGTCATTTGTATCATTTTTACTTTCTTTGGGGAAATGTCTGAGTAGATTCGGTTTCACGACTCTGAATCTGTGATTGTCTGATTGTTATACAGTTCTCTGAGAGCATCTGCTCATTAAGCAACCACTCTCTGAAGACAAATGAAAATCATCGTTGGATTTTACACATTCTTTACAAGCACTTTACTTTGAATATTGTGCCATTATGTTCTGAAAATCTCCACACCCCAAACACGATGTAATTGAATCTGCACTACAGCTACTCCTACAACCTTTAACTTCAATGGATCTTAATTTGGTGCAATGTATTCCCTTTGTCATTCAGTTCTTCATTGAACAGATCTGCAGTCATTCAGTTACACACAACTTTTCTTTTAATGAGAATCAAAGGGAACATTTGAACATCAATCCAATTTTTTTATGTGTTTGTTAATCTTTTTCTGTGCCTTTGTTCTTCTCTTCAAAAGCACATTAACAAGACAATACAGAGGAAAATATATACAAAAAGCGGTCATGTTGGAAAGATCATAGTATAACTATAGCAGATGGTAAGGGCTTTCTGCGAAACAGCAGGCTATATTTGGGATGTTTTTACTGCTTTGCCAACACAATTATGTTTCATGACAAAATGACATACTCGTGTCTCTGCTTTTTCAGGTCGGTCATTCAAGCCAAGCTGCTGCAAAGCCCAGAAATCTCTGGAGTTCATCCCAATAAACCTGCACACCCAGAGGATGAGGGTGACGTGCCCCAGAAAAACAGGTATCACATGACTGCCTTAGCCTTATCCCAGACTTAATGTGACACATACCCACTTCATGCCTTTCTAGACCCGCTCGAAAAGCACCTAAGTTCAATAGACTTGGAGCTTTTGGGCTGAATCCAGTTGTGACCTAAAATACTGCTTCCACAGCATATGACACACAATTTTTTAAACTGAAGTTGCTGTGGCTGTCACTTATTGTAGTCTTTCTACGCCTGACATCTCCATCTGTCAGAGACGCCCCGTGGGCTGCGACAGGGTGTTTCTAGGTCCTCACCCAGGCTGAAAGGTGAGGATTAACTTGGCTCGGGAAAGATAGGCAAAACACTAATTAAGCCCTTTGTGCTTTTCCAGAGAGAAAGACCAGGCTGTCTTGCTCCAGCTCTGCTCTCTGGCTGGCAGAGTGTGTGACTGCCCTGGAACTGTCTCAGCATAGTTACTGTGTATAACCACAACTACAGAGCTGCTGCCTCACTATCTGTGTGTGAACTCCATTTCAACTATGCACTTGGTGGTCGATGAAAAGTTATAGATGGACAAATCTGGACATAAACTGTGGCTCTTTCAGTAAAAACATCATTAATGGCAAATAGAATAAGTAAAATAAAGGCATCATACAATCCTGCCACTGTCTTGTACTGTCAAGGCAGAAAAAAGGGGCGGAAAAGTTGAGATGAAGAAGCTTCAGGAGAATTTGTCACCGGTTGTGATTGACACACTGACACTAGCCCCCTGTTGGGCCGATGCACGTCTTGTCTCAATGCACGGCAGCAGTGTTTAAACTGATGTGATCTGTGATTACACTCCACCATATTACAGCAATACCTGGAGTAACACTCCTGACAGATAGACACAGCTCCCATGCTCCCAGGCTTCATGATATTAATTAAGAAATCTGGGTGATATTAAAAAGAACCAAACCCACAGGGCATAGAAATAGCTGAGTCACAATCTTTCATACAAATGGAGAATATATTTTTTAAAATTGTCCAACTCAGTTAATGTTTTACTGAATGCACTTTTTGTGCACAAGCTTTCTGTTTCCCCCTAGTCTAACCAACACTTAGACTGTGCGTATTCTTATCAAACATGTCAATCAAATGTCTGTGGGATCATGAAAAGAGACATTGCTAGACACGTGCAGCATGCAGACATTCATGCAGCAGTGAGCTCTAACATGTACAGCGCCCTTTGAACTGTCATTCTTCATACTGGGATATTCAGTGACAAGATAACTACATCCATGAAATCTGTACCCACATTGGTATAACATCTTTTTGTAGAGATGTAGAATTTATTTTTGATGCACAATTTTTCAGATTTAAGAGATTTTCTACAGAATACCTTTAATTCACTTGGATTCAGTATATTACAGTATCTTTCTCCACTCTGTACCATCTTTTAAAACACACTTCGCCTGGTCTTTTAAAAGCAGAGATCTAACAGAGAGATGTAAAGAACTGACTGTTCTTATTCTTATAGATAATCCTAAACCTTTTGCAATATTAACTGCAAGAACACACAATGTGACCTGGTGCTGTAGCACGATAATCGACTGATGCAAAACATGTGAGTGAAACATCCACATTTGAATCTGCAGGGAACCTTAGCCCTCTTTTTTCCATATAGAATTATGCTCTATACTGTGTAATAAACAAAAATAAATACAGGCACATAAATGAAACACATTTTAAAAGCAACCCAAACAATATTGCAACCCACTAAACAAAGTTAGACATTAACTGCCAGTTGTTTTTGTCATATGACATCTTGATGAAATGGTGCAACACAAAGTGAAGCTCAGACCATTTCCTGAGATCCCATCTCCTCCTTGCAGAAACCATAACCAACCAGGATGCAGTCCCACACCAGCCTCCCACTTGCAAACACTGCCAAATGTGTTCTTCTGGAGTCCCTGACAAATGTTTTGCCGCTGCACCAGCTGCACACTCCATTATTATTGCTTATTTAGTGGTAAAATTATGTTTTCATAAACAACATGCACTCAGCAGTTTATTAAGAACACCTAGCTAATACTAATGCAGTGAAATACAGTACAGGCCTGAATTAAACCTGACCTTTATTCAGCTGAAGCCTTCACTTTTTGGTGTTGTTCAGCTGTATTACATTATACTGCAAGGTGCTTCTGTTATTTTTGTCTACCTTATTATTATCATGGAGTTTAGGCCAAAGAACAGGAATGCCGATGTGAAACGGCTCCGAAAAAAATTGTGTCTAAATGGCCATTCAGTCTGAATACCTACCTTGTAGTTTTAATTCACAGTAATAACCTTGTCTGATAGCCAATTGCTATCAAATTGCACATTTAGTTCGATTTAAAAAGGAGCAACACGTGGAATGAATGATTGCAATCAGTCAGTCACAGGAAACATGAACCCACTCCTTAACGGAGCAGAGTCTCAGTTTCCAGCCGTAGTCAATCGCTCTATTGTTCCATTTGATTTTCTGAAGTGATGCATTTCCTTGAGTTTGGCTGTGCAAATTCACTCAACAACACTGAACCATTCCTTTTAATTTTTCCCATTGATCATCCAGCAAAAAAAGGAAATCAGAGAGGAAAAAATACTTTGTGCTCAGAACAATATTCATTTGTTTTTTCTGGGAATGGCGGTCTTCTGTCTCTATAATGACAAATGCAAAAATATTTCCAGCATAAAAAGCTCAGCTTGGCAAAGCTGAACTGAAAGCATTGCTCAGCCCTCATTTAGGTCAAGTAAAAGGATGTTTTGTCACTGCTAAACAGGATTGTGGAATGGGTTAAGTATGAATAATAACCACTCATTCTGACTGCCACAATCAATTTCCTCTTTTGGAAGGAGATTGTCCTCGCCGCACTTAAACAGCTTGTTCCGTTGCTGATGTATTGAGAAAAGGATGGTGTGAGTGGAAGAGCAGGCAAATCAGGCACAAATTGGTCATTGTGCTTGATGTTCTGAAACCCGCCATTGTATTCGAAGTGTACTTCTGCTGTGGGAGAACCAATTAAAGGGAACTTGGACATCTGAAAACTCGAGGGGCCAAACATGTGGCAGACAGGGAGCCTCGTGGCAAAGCACAGGGATAATTAATGGAAGAAGCAGTGGGTAGTAGCAAAGCCCCGACATCAAACCACTATTGGTCTATTGTGGTGTTGTTAAGGGATGGGGGGGCTGTTGGTCATATCATTCACATCTCTGTGGCAACACTTGGGGCTGTGTCGTGTCATTAATTTCTATTTTCAACAATTTTTCAAGCAGTGTTTTCCTACGGTCAGAGCTGTGCGCTCTTCCCGAGGGTGTTCATTAACTGACCTGGCGCTGCAACCACTCCAAAATATTCACCCCCCATAAGCCCCTGTCCACCGCTCTTTACCCCCTCCCCTGTTTTTCGGATTTAATTGTCAGCCCCATCCATTACTCATTCAAAACAAGGCCTGTTGTAAGCACCTCTGTGCCCGCCTAGCCGTCTGTGAAGTGTTTATTTACTTCTGACGGCGGTGTGCAAATTGGAATGAAGCGCTGTGACATTGGCCGTCCTTCTGGTTCAGCATGGGACCGGCGCTACATTAGGACCAAAAAGGTGGCTGGTGAGAGAGGAGGACACAGCAATAAAGGCACAATATAGATCAACAACAAGTATGTTTGGCTAAGGGGGGAGAATAATGTTATAGCCACTTTTTTTTCTTCCTTCAGATGGAAGATTTATATGTGAACGGAGACATTTTGTGTGTGTTTACTGTATGTTTTATGGAAAGGAGGAGCACAACCTCATATTTTGATGTGAATCAAAGCACACTTGAAACAAATTCATGGTATATTCATAAAAACTGGATCATTGCTCGTGACAGGTTTAGCACATCACACACTCCATGTTGGGAAAAAAACATATTAAAGCAACAGGAGAAAAAGGCTCGCACACTGATCAAAAAATGGCAATGTCCACCAGAGATAAACGGATGCAACAAAGATTTAATGGAACAAAAAAGTGCAACCATGGTGATAAAATAAAACTATTAAAAAACACACACACACACCACAAAATAGATCAAAAAATAGAATAGAATAATAACTAGTGAAATATGAAACCAACACAAAGAAGTCATAAGAATTATTATAAAAGTTGTGAGCTCTAGTAGGGGAGAAAAAATCTCCATACATAAAGGATCACTCATTCTTGCATAACACTGTATGGTACACTTTTATAACACTGCCATACTATAGTCATATATTATCATACTAAGAGCTGTGAGAATTTGGTGTCCATAGACAACCATTATATGGACAAATACGGTAACTCAGAGAAGGAACAAGCCTGTCATCTAAGAATCTTTTCATCTAAGAATCTTTTCACATGCAAGACACGTTGACATTTCATCAGCTGTTGATATAACACATATCAGAGCAAATTATTAGAGCAACGCATAGTTAAATCTATTTTTAAAATTGAAACAGGGATATTGTATTTGCTTGAAAGATATTTTTCTCATCCCAAGGTCCTCCAGTGTGCCCAGTGATCCAGAGCTTCTTTTTTTTATTATTATTCATCTCAGTAATTCATACGCCATTACCTCTGCTTTCTCTTTTTGCAGATGCATTCTATGACATTGTCACTGTTGGTGCTCCTGCAGCCCACTTCCAGGGCTTTAAGTGTGGTGGTCTGCAGCGTCTCCTAAGCAGATATGAAGCAGAGAAAAAGAGGTAAGCAAGAAAAAACATTAACAGCACACAGGCACAGTGCTGTGTAAGAAAAAAAAAGGCTTTTGCGTAATTAATAGTGACGGACAAATTTGTCCCTGGCCTATGAACTTGATTTCCGAAGCCCCTTACAGTCACTTACAGCCGAGCCATGTTGAACTTTGAGTGAAACTCCACTGCCTCTGACAGCTCAATTTGACTGGAGGCAACCGGCATGATGGAAAAGGTTTGTTGAGTTCCTCTGCATTGGTTCGTTCTCCTGACAGGCTTTTTCTTCTCGCTCTTGACGTTGAATGTTAACTTCTCACGGGACAGCCACCCATTTTTTTGCAACTTCCCACCTGCCAGCTGGAGCTCTCATTTTTAAAATGCTACTGGTATCAAAACAAAACAAAATGGACAGGCAAAGGTTTAAAGAGAGAGAAATTGTTACCAATATAATTATAAAATGTGTGGAGTGCACCTGGATAACAATCCATACCAAGTGACAGACAAATGAATCTACAATACAGACAGCAGTAATCAGTCTTGGTTACTCCTAAATAATTCAGGAGGAGTCTTTAACCTTTGCAGATAACCTGGATACAGTGCAAGAGGTCTGAGCTTTGGTACTGGCGTTCGTTCAGACCCGGAAACTTGAGATTCTTATCTACATGACGTGTCACAACTGACCGTCACATCTTCAAAATTTGACATCAACAATTTCCTGTCAAATTCTGCTGTCTTTCCGCTTTGTTTCTGGGATGGAGGTACATATACAGTATGTCTCTGGGGTTCAGTATGTGGTCACTTGAGTGATGCCAGAAGAAATGAAGGGTGATTTTTTTCCCAAAGCTCCCCATAGAGTGCAAAGTCATTACAGACCGTGCAAGATCCAATTAGTTACAGAGTTTGCAGCTCAAGAAAGAGGGGAAGAGAGGCAAGATGGAGAGGGCTGAGGTATGGGTATAAAATGGATAAGTTGATGGGAAAATAGTTGGGGGCATGTGCTGATAATAAAGGAAAAAGAAGGGGAAAAAAAGAAAGGACTTCTTTACGCTAAAGTGCACAAGTAAATTTGCTGAAGATGGTCAGTTTTATCTGCTAGAATGAACTATGATAAGGTTAGCATATTTTTGAGAATCCACTGAAGTGAAATCATTTTCTTTGAATGAGAGATTAGACTTCAGAAAGAATTCACCGGGGAGACAGAGCTTTTTGTTTCATATTTGACTTAGCTAATGACTCACTGTAGCTTAAATTTTCCAATTTTCCGCCTGGCTAACTGACTGCGGACTGCGCTGAGCCTTATCCATGTTTGACCTGGAATGCAGTCGTTTGTCAGTCACAGTCAGGAATAGGAATAAACTCAGTTCCTCTGTGAATTCATGGAGGCCATTGTAATGAAGGTGTGTGTTTACTTTAAATTACACACACTCTCACTCATTTCAAGGTTTAATTCTCTTTTATTACACATGCACTAAATGTCTGACCAAATATTTAGCCTTGAAGAACAAGGCAAGGTATTTTGATTGTGTGTGTGAGGTACTGTAGTCATATGTGCAGGCCCAGTTGAGTCACTTAATTGCACTGCAAGTCAGCTTGTTTCAGCAGGGCTAAGATTCATGTGCTTGCACGTCGGCGCGCACACTCATACTTCTCCCACTTTACCTCCTTCCCTTTCAGAAGCAGCCTTTTGTAATCACATTTGATTAAAAGGGAAACAATCGGCAGGATGTGAGACTTGGCTATTCAATGTGATATTAATTCATCAAAGAGAAGATGGAAAAGGATCGAGGAAGGGGGGGGGGAAAGAAAACCTGAGCACAGAGGTGTTACCAGGAGGGCAATAAAAGAGCTATCCGTCTTTGTTCCCTGGACACTAGAAGAGAAGGAGGGGTGTTCTTTCCACATCCATTAAAAACCTGCATTGGCCAAACTTGGCAATGACCAGAGTATGCAATGTAGTTTGTCTCTCAGGATGGGCCAGGAAAGAGTTTAATCAATAGCCACACTTAGTATTCCTCCAGATACCCTGCACATGTACACACAGGGCAAGAGCATTTATCTTTCATTAATGCGTACAGTCCCACTTAAATGGCTGTTTTAAAAGTCACTGGATTTTTATCCGTTTTTAATTGAACCCTATAGACATAGCTGTGGATTTGCTGATGTGGTCTAATCTTTCATTAACAGCCTCTGTTGAATTATTCAGCTAATCTGCATAACGATGCAACACACTTTTTTGGAGACAGATTTTATGGAACTTTTTTTTTAACCGCACTGACGGCGTGTACGTGTCTGGGAGTAGAAGATATAGGACATGTTTTTGACTTGTGCACAGACAGCCGAATAGTGGGGGAAAGACATCGCTTTGTAAGGTCAACCGTGTGTAGCTGGTGTAGCCGCTGTGCAGTCGAGTCCCCCGTCTCGCTGCATGTGTCCCTGAATTCTGTAGGAGGAGGAAGGAGGCCCTGTCATTCTGCCAGACGTCGTGGTCAAGCAGAGCTGTCGAATGACACGTTTCTGGGACACACAGAGCGGTTGAAACATTGCACACGTTTAATAGAGTCTCTTGGGGCCGATGTTCAGATTTAATGTGACTAGCAGCATGTTGTCCAGCAAAATAACTTCCTCCCAGTTCCTCTGTGTGAGCGACAGGACGTTGGCAGTGGCTGGGACTCCATGCTGATGGACAGCAGCTTGCTCGTGTTTTCTTTTTTCTTTTTTTTTGCCTGAACTGGAATCGGCCTGCTTCAGGTTCTGTGGGGACGTTGGCACTATCCTTGAGACTTATCTGGTCTCAGATCAGGGTTTCTAGCAGCTCCTGTCTGACTCACTGAGGAAAGCTTTGGCTGCTATTCTGAGAACTGATGCAAGATCTGTGCCCAGTGGAGGATTCAATAACAGATGGGAATTTGCAGTTAAAAGAAACTGGTTGGAAAACAGTTCTTCCAAAATATAAGAAATTGCAAACTTAATTTTTTTTTTTTTTTGACTGTGGCCATGTGGCAGTGGCTTGGTGTGAAATCTCTGATTAGAGTGTGCTGTCTAAATGACAAAGGAGGCTTTGGCAGTCACCTGGAGCGCTACAGGGCACACTGCTGACGTAGCTGCATTTTACTCCTGCTGGCTGTCAGCAGCAGGCCACAAGCTCTTCATTAATTTTCTCTCCACTATTAATTAGCCATGCACTGGAGATGTTGGCTTAATTAGGCCGCTGGGCCCAACGGTTTTCTCTATCTCATTACTGCTATAACCAATTTCTATTGATCATTTAGGAAAACCAAGGAGCAAGCTCTTCCCGGCCACACTGCTAGTTTAGTCAGTAATGCTTTTGCAAACTTAAGTCACATCCTAGACTCAAGTTAACCTATGAAGCACTGGCCCAATACTGTAATATCTCAGCATCCAGTACGCCTCGTCCGTGTGAAATTTCAACGATGAGAAGATTGAAGGGTGATCGCTTAATGAATCAAAGTGCAGGTGCAAAGCGCAGCCAGGTTCACCATGCATATTGGGAAGAGGGAGTGGCAGGACACCTTCAGTGTTTTCATGGCTGGAGGCGCGTGGTGCACTCAGGGCGAGCATAAATGAGGTGGGATTAAGACGAATCCATTATCATACATTATCAGTGAGTGTGTCGGCGTCTGGCAGCATTTCTTTTTAAAAGCATTGCTCTCACAGAAACGATGTACTGATGTCATGTAATGGAGTCAGGAGGAGCCTCACCTAGGAGGGAACTAATATTGTCTCACAGGAAGTGGAGGGTTGCAAGTGGAAATACAGGGCTAGCCCAAATATCCCTCTGAGGCCAGATGAACTGAATTATTGTGAGGGAACATATGGACTATCCGATAGTCTCCATTGTTTTCTGTAATGCTCTATTTTATTTGAAATCCCAGTGGCAGCATTCAATTAGCTTACATGCACCAATAATGTTACAGCTGCAAAACAAGGAATAAATCATTTTCCATTGTTGGCTTTTACATGGCTGTGTAAACTGACAATTATAGTAATGAAACTCTATGTGAGCCACAAATATAGCAGCTATGGGCCTTTTTATAGGAGCCTCTTTTCTCCAATCAAACCACTTTGAAATTTAACCAGCACAGTTACATGACCAGACATGATTCTGCTGTATCACGCAGTTCTTCACAGCCACAAGTCAATCTTTTCTGCATGTGTCTTGAAGATGGCACAGTCTCCACGCTGTGCGCTGCGCTGCCTATACTGGGACGCCGCGTAGGTCTGGCCCATGCAGCTGAAGTTTGACAAAGTGTTTCACACACATTAATGACTCCAGATGGAAAACAAACCTGACAACTTTAGATGGCTTTATAGGGAGTTAATCAGCTAAAAGCGGAGGCCTTTGAACATGCAAGCTGTTATGGTTGAGAGATGCTGATAAAAATCAAATATTAAATTTTACTTTGCATCCTGGAATTAGTGCTATAATTGGAGTGTAACTGTGCAATTAGATGTTTCTCAAGGTACATTTTTTCTTTTTAATGACACAAAAGCAGACAAGCAAAACATGAAATAAATGGCTTGTGTGGATTTAAAAGGGGACCATAAGGGTCCGTAGCTGGTCACTAGGAGCGATAATGAGTCCTAATATATAATTTATTTTGTACTGTATAATGGAGTCTGTACAAATAACTCCCTCTCATCTACTGTAACTCCAATTAGGGAGAGTCAACCGAAATACAATTTGCAAGCACATTAGGAAGCTCTGTTCAAGAGGTGGTACAGTAAATCTGCATACATGTAGAGATTTTCAGTAGAGGATAGAGGATTTCTTTTCAAGAAATCAGATGATCATTGATCTTTATCTGACTGTGGCTCAGGGAGATTGAGCCTCTGCATCACTTTTATATACCTTTTAGTCTGGGTTATTCCTTTAGGGGGAAAAATACTGTAATTCATTTGAAATGCCGTTTACTATATGTGCAGAAAAGTAAAATAATGAGTCTCTTAGGTCTTATGCGGATTCATAAATAACATGCAAGACTTAAAGGTTTACATAGCCGCCGGACATTGCTTCATAATATGAGTGCTTCACATTCATTTTATGAATATCAAACATTAGAATCAATGAAAAATCCATGTAAATATATAATTCCCGGCAGCAATACAAGTACAAAGAGCAATTTTACTTTTATTTTCAAAGGATTTTTCCGCTTTTTTTGTGCCTGTTGTAGATAATCTAGCAGCACAATGCGAACTGAAACGATCGATCACACATTCAAAATGGTCAAAACAAACAGCTGAATAAGAACAAAGTAATATTTCCAGATTGCAATATTCAAGCAATTCAAGTAACAAGTTCTTCAGGGAGCTCATTTAAATAAAAGTAAAATGTTTAAGCAGGCTTTTACAGGTTCAGGTGAGCTGTGAGTCAGCTTGAGGCCAAGTCCTGCCAACCTTAGACGTAGACAGATGAAAGGATGTTTCTCCTCTTGTTCTTATTTATAATATATTGAGCAATTCAGATGCAGACTTCAATCACCTCCTATCTGCCACATCCACAGCAAAAGATAAATATTCTTAGCTCCACAAAGGTAAGTATTTATTCCAGCACTGTTCGTATTGGATTATACGATGCATTTTTGTGTCCGCCCCCCTGATTTATTGGCATCGTAATTTAAAAACTTGGCACACAGCACTGCCAAATTACATCAGGGATGGGAAACATACCCAAGGTTTGAAATGACAAGCAGACCCCTGTGTGCAGCATCCCCTTTGGTTTTTTTCATCAGCTTTGTATTCACAGATTTATGCTGTTTTACCTTTACATGGTCCGCCGTGTTGCTTGACCCTGTCTGGACTGACAGCAATGCTGATGAGGCAATTAAAGTTCCTTGCCTTAGCCAGCCTTAGAGGGGATCAATTCTGTCCTCTAGCATCAGGTGGCAGGTCCCTACATTCATTATTGCCTGCATAGTCTCCCTAATGGGATTGGATTTGTACTTATGAGTCAACAGGGCTGTTATTGAATCTCAGTTGCTGAAGTCATTGTCCTCTTCCAACAACTTTCTCCTCTGCCTCTTTTCCAGAGCATCTCCATTGTTGCAGTCCTGTAGGATTTTTTTCTCTTTAGTTCTGCATAATGTAGTTTGACGAATGTTAAGCTCACACGGGATGAAAGGCTTTTACAGTCTTTACTTTGTCGCAGTAGATTATTTAATTTTGGACTTCTGTGCGGCTGAAATTTTAGCATTTGAAGGTACGCTCGCGATATCGAGGATAACAGAAGTTTGCGAGTCGAAATGGTGACGCTCTGTGCGGCTGAGTATTTCACACTGTTTGCCCTGTGTCTCCCTCTCACTTAGTGATTCCTTTGATTAGCTTTGAGCTTGTGGGTGGTAGTCCTCCAGGGGGCTCATTAGCTGTAATGACAAGGCCAAGATTTTAAAGTTAGCCAGTCAAAGACGTAGTTAGTGGCTAGTACCTACTATGCCTAATTTCTTAAGGCCTTGAGATTGTCACAGTCATTGATACATCAGGTAGCGCTGTTCTACACAGGGCGACTTCTAAGACGCACGTTCACGTTCTTTCCCTTCATGCTAAATTTTTCCAACACGCTGCAGAGAGTGCTGTTTTATGTCAGCCTTTTGTGTGTGTGCCCCTCCTAGCCCCTCTCTCTCTTTTGCTCCATCTCTCTCCATCTCTCTCTCTTATGTCAATTATGCCTTAGGATCTGGCTCTGGGGTCTGGCCTACATAGCGGCTTGCAGAGCTGACTCTAAACTAGCTGAGAGGGTTGCAAATGACTGCCTCTCTCCCCACTACATCTGATGGCAGGAAGTCAGCGGAAACTCATTGAAAGTCACTGGAACTTTACCCGAGGAGAATGTTTGATTGGAGTGATTTGCCCTGAATCTCGAAACTGACAAAAGGTGTTTTTGTCTGAGATTAAATAGCTCCCTAGAAATGAAGAAGGGATTAATTATTCATAAAGGGAAAATGGGTTGACATTGGACTGCAGGTCCAATTTAACAGTTCAGACTGAGTACCTGGAAAGCGCCGCTGCTCAACATTTTCATGGCAGCTGAAGAATGAAATGAGCATAGACGATTAGTGCTCTATAATGTAATGTTTACAATCAATAGATTCCCATGATTCATATATTTGTCTATATAAATACAATGAATATCCCTTTAGATACCCCCCTATACAGATCTGAATAGAAAAGAACTGATGGAAAGCTTTTATACTCTTGTTAGATCACATATTCTCTCTGATGCAAGGCCAGAATGTGTCAATTTTTTTTTCCATGTATGCTCTTCATTTGATTCATGCCTATTATATAGGGTAAATACAAAAAGCTGCTATTTCTAGCTGTTAGGAAAAGGTTATGGTTGTCATTTCCAGCAGGGCACTTAAAGTAGATGTTGTACCTGGGGTTTGGAGCAGCTACAGTTAAGCAGCAACTCGGAGTGGTGCAGCACTTTCTCCACGTGTTGTATCTTTATTGGCTTTCTCACAGAATATATTGTTACAAGAATAGGAAAGCAACCGGGCTGAGCTTCTTGTCCAGAATCACCACAAATCTTGTTACAAGAAAGTGTGGCCCACTTTTCAAATCAGATTTGGGCCACTTTCTTTTCTCCTCTTAAAATTGATATGCAGTGTTGAATTCAGCCCATGGCCATGTAACTCTGGTTAAATCTGTCAGATCTGTAATGGATGTGTTTTTCTCTCTCGTTCCGTCTCCCACAGCTTCAGCACTGCCTACCAGTGTATCTACTACTCTCCAGAGCACACAGCCAAAGCTCAGGAGGTACTCAGCACCGTGAGCCTCCTCCAGCCCCTCATCACAAGCTTGGCGGACCAGCTCCTCCAGGCCGCCCAGGAGCACTCTTCAGCCGGGATAAAAGACGCACTCAAGAACCTTTCTGACAAGGTGAGCCAACTTCCAAGCCCTCCGCCCACCTTCTCCTTCCACCCCCACTACGCCCTTATTCCTCTGCCTCAGAAAGTGCCACTTTTCCTCTTGGACACATCACCAAACATTGGCAGGTAATACCTCAACCTGAAAAACCTTTTAACTGTGGCAATAAGTTCATATAAACCCATATTTTTCCAGAACCTACGTACTCAATTATTTGCTCAGGGACTCTGCTTCTGAGCCTTTAAGGAATAGTTTTCCTTGTGGAGCTGAAATCTGAGGACTGTTCACGTGGATATATTGGCTTAAACACCGAATGTTCACCCCCTCAGAGGAGTTACCTCACAAGTACCAACACTCGTAATGTCCCCTTTCCAGTTTCATTGCAGATAAAAGCAGGAAATATAACATATTCTTAATCTCACTGAAAAACTTCAAACCCAGTAGTTGATCCATACAGTATATGTGTATGCAGACGCTAAACAGACAACCTCAGGAAAAATCCATAACTCATCATAAAAACGCCAAACTAACAAAAGTGAATAGCAGCATGGACGTTTATGGAGTTGAGGCGTTTTTATCAGTATAATTAATGAATTACATCTGGTGCTGTCAGATTGCAATCTGTTGTGGGAGAGATTGTTTTTGCCACAGTGGAATAGAGCCCAATCAGCCTGCTTAATTGGTACATTCGCTCTGTCACCGCTTCCTCTCATCCTTGATTAGACATGCACACGTTGGCCAAGTAAACCCCTGGCCTGGTCAGCACAAGCAGGGCTGCTCTCTGATTAAAATCTCAAGCTGTGTTTGCGTGTGTAGGTGTGTGTGTGTGTGTGTGTGTGTGGCTGTGAAAAGTGCAAAACTGTGTGTGTTCAAAAGCTGGTGATCACTCTTTCAAGCCCCAAAGCCTCCAATCACGAAGACAACATCACATGATTTATATCAATATTTCATCCTGCACATCTGGTCATCTTTCTCAAAAACGGTCCTTTTTTTCTTCTTCTTTTTATTTATTTATTTATTTTTACGAAAGTTTCAGACACGTGTACAAGCTGCTGGCTGTCTGCATGCACACTCAGACATGTGGTCACTCATTCATAACACTTGACCTGTGGAATCGATCAAGTTGAGTTATGTTTATATCAGACTTAAATAAATGATTTGACAATATGAGAAAAGAACTATTCAGGTTTTTTTTTCTGAGAATGCATTGAAAGGATTCAATTCATGCATTTATGAATTGAATTGAAAGGATTCAATTCATGCATTAGTCCATTGAATACAGTATGAAGATGCAGCTTGAGCAGCCGATTACTGTGGCTAGTGGCTGTAGTTTAGCACAAAGATTGGAAACGTCCACTCACCAGTAGCACTGAAGCTCATTTGTAAACCTCAGTTTATGGACTAAACAAATAAGCGATAATACATATCAGTAGGAGTTTTAGTGGTTCTAGTATAGGTGGAGGTTTCTGTTCCCTCTTGTGTCCCGTTCTTATACTACGCTAATCTAAGAAATGTGTTTCAGGCCGCTACATGTTGACAGTGAGATCAACATAAGTCTTCTGATCCAACTCTTAGCAGGGAAGCAAATAAATAAGCATACTCACTAGAAATGTTAATATTCTTTGAACAATCTGCACAAGACACAATGTCTCCTATCCTTGCTCGCTCAATTTACATGAAGACCAAAAAAAAAAAAAGTATATTTAAGTGTGAAAAAAGAGGGAAATCCAGTCACCAATGAAAACATAGCACAACCTCACACTTCTGGTCAGACAGCATAATTTATCTATCCTATTTAATATAAATAAAGGCGAATGTACTGTATTTGTAAGTGGGTCTCTGCAGTGAGTGTGAAGTTTCTTCAAGTGGAGACACTGACTCACACCTTCAGAGAAAAGATGAGACACGGATGTAAGAAGCTGCTTTTTCATTTTTTATTTCATCAAGTACTTGCTGTCTCTTGACTTTTTCCTTCTTGGTTCAGACCACCAATCCAGGTCTAACTCAATATTTCACTCCAGAATACTTCTGGCCACACTCTGATTAGCGTTGGGCGCTGCAGATGTGCTGTTGCTTCTCTATATGTGATGATGATGATGATGCTTTTGATGACGATAATGATAATTTCACTCTGAAGATAATCACGGTGAAAAGGCAATTGCCACACATTTCCGCTCCCTCCAGCTGTGTCCTAGGACAAGTTCTATGTCTTCAACGTGGCGGTTACCTGGGAAGTGCTGTGGCTTTGATTGTCTATGCATGATTATGTTGAATTATATGGTGTATAGAGGTCATAGACGCAATAGTGAGTGAGCGTCCTCCCAGCCAAGAGCTGCTGGAACCTGACCAGCTCTATTCATTCGCTCTCTTATGATGTTCCACTGAGTGAAAAAGCTCTATTTTTAACTCAGCCAAAATTTGCTCATCCTTCAGGGTAAAACCATTCAGAACTGTTCAGGTGAATAGATTCCTACAGTTCTTCCTCCTTCTTCTTCTTCGTCTTCAGTTTTTTTCTTTTTCTAACATCAAACGTAACTTATTTTTTTGCAGTCTGAGTCCACAGAGGCGTTTTCTGACTCGCACTTCTGCTCAGTCGAGATCACATCAGCAGAAATATTGAAGAACGACTAGCAACAGAATTTTTCCCAAGGGGTTTTCAGAGTGTTTCAGATATCTAAAACAGGTAGGTGTTGAAGAACTACACTGAGGAGTAGTCTCTGCACGTGGAGGAGCAAAGTTGCTTCGGTTTAGGCTTGATAAGAAAATGAAGCTGCAATGATTTTTTTCCTTTGCCCAGAGGAGCGAACCTCTGATATTGCACTTTGAACAAAATATCTATATGGATCCTGTTGAACAGTATATCATTAAAATGTTTTTTTTTCCTCAAATCCCTGTAGACCCGAATCTTAAAGGATACAAATCTGGCACTGGCTGAATATTTAGTAATGGAGCCGTACCAAGTGGGCCCTGATTCATACACTTGACTTTTTATCCACAACAAAAAAAAAACCTATCATCTATGAGTAGCATTTAGCCAATGATCAGTTCTCCAGCACCGAAAATTATTGTAGAAGAGCTGGCACAGTCAGACACATGAGTTCTGTGACCCTGCAGTTAAGAAGTGCAAATATGACCCAGATTGTTTTAAACACAGTGTGTGCCTTTGTTCGTTCATCTCAGGAAAGATAATGAATAATACATGGTCTCATAGATTGCAAATTAACATTGAGGTCAGATAAGCAGAGTTCAATTTGAATATGAATGCACGTTTTTCCCAGTTCCCATTAAGTGCTCTGTTAAGTCATTTTTTAGTCATTTGGACATTTTCATCTTTGAAACGATGTTTACTTCTTTGTAGGGGTGTAACGGTATATGTATTCGTCCCGTCCCGTCACGGTACGGGGGTCACGGTTCGGTGCACGCAGTCACACGACGAATACGTCTGAGTGAGTGAGAAAAAAAAAAAAAAAGTCGAGTCCTCACTCCAATCCAGGGGGCGGTAATGAGCATAACAGCTGCCAGCAACCGTCATACAGAAGAAGAAACAGTTAGAAACAAAAACAAACAAAAGAAGAGTGATGGTGAGTGTGGAGTTGGAAGAGCCGCCGGCTTCATTTAAGTCAGCCGTGTGGGAACACTTTGGTTTCCCGGTGCAACATAACAGCGACGGCGAAAGAGTGGTTGACCGGACTGTCTGCCGGCGATGTTTTACGGAGGTGCGCTACGTCGCTGGAAACACATCCAACATGCTAACACACATTAGCTCGTGAAACGGCCCGGATGCACTGCCTGTGAAACCGCAGCGCAGCGCTGGAGCAGAGGCAGGTTCTGATGGTGTCTTTACGTGAGCCGCGAGCTCCGTCTGTCAAGCTGACCAGGTTGTACCAGACGGGAAGTCGGGCACAGAAAAGGAGAGAGAATCCGGTCAGTTTTCAAAATAAAGTACCGGTAATGTAGCTGTAGCTAGAGACAGACCTGTGGAGCCGCATTTGACCGGCGTGGAGAGAGCACGAGAAGCTGCTCCCCGTGCGACCGGCAGGCAAACAGCTGTTTCTGCAGCCAGTCCTTGCGCTACACACATTTGTTCATTTTAATTTTTATATTTTATATTCTAAATATTTAAGAAAAACACACAAGCAAACATTTAAAGCAAATTATATTAAAAAATATGGATTCTTTTCCTCTGTATGAACAGAATGCATTTGTTATATGTTCTATTCTATTTATTTTTATTACTTTTATATCAGGAGATGGTTTTACATTTTGCAGTCAATTGGTGTCTGCTCAAAATAAATGAAAAAAGATAGTCTTGTACATGTGTGAGCTTTTGTTAATTTTTTTCTGCTGTACCGAAACCGTACCGAACCGTGACCCCCACACCGAGGTACGTACCGAACCGTGACTTTTGTGTACCGTTACACCCCTACTTCTTTGTATACGGATGTGTGGATCACAGAATGATATTCCAGCAGGACTGCCTGTTCTCAGGCGATTACACATTTCTTCTTATCCATAGATTTTGGCTCTCACATCATTGACTTACAGTAATGAAACTCATTTGGATCCATGCAAGGCAATTAAAATGGGTATGAATTAAATACAATGGTGTTTTAAGTGTAGTCATCGTTTGCTTTCTCTGCCGAAGCATTCATCAAATGGCCCATTCAGTGTGGGTAGCACTGCAGTCTTTATAGCTTTTGAATCAAGGACAGAACAGTTAAACCAGGCTCAGACGGACCAATAATTGTGTTGTTTTTTCATGACTTACTGTAGATCGCATCGCAAGCGGAGCGATGTGGAAGATCTGGAAGAGTCAGCTCTTTCTTCTCAGTAAAAACTATAATGAATCACATGTGTGAAATGTTGTAGAACCTCCAAGGTGAGATCTGTTTCATGCATATAACAACAGACTTCAATGGTGATGATGGTGAGGATTAGGATGATGGGAGGTGAGTCATGAATCCCTCAGAGTGTAGATGAAGTTGAGTGAATTGATTGAGGTTTTCAGAAGATTCTTCTGGCACACAGTCTTCAAAGTGAACCGACGGTACTGACTCATCTTTGTTTGACAGGTTCGGTAGCTTCAAGCGCTGGATCGCTCCACACTGATGACTCCTAGTTACTAAGAGCTTAATGAACGTATGTGAAAGCCTCAGAAATGATCTCGATCCAATAACTTTGTTCGCTGCTGTCAAGCTATTTAGCTTATAAACAGTGCTCGTTCACACCAAGCTGCGTTACTGAATGTGACAGTTTGAATCAGCACTGAACAGTGATTTGATCACTTAGCTGAGAGGGAAGTGAAACAATAACAAATCTTTTTTCTTTTTTTAAGCTCTGTTAATGAGTGTACAAAACCACACAGACGAGCACACTTCTCCCACCCACCCACATAGAAATTACACAGCAATAAGGATGAAATATAATTACAACTGTGAATAAGTACAACATTTTACAATATGAGAAATACTGTAGATAAGCAAAAGAAAAATACTTTTTAGATGGTACCATTATCCTCTGATCATATTTCCACCAGTGGCTGTTGCTGGTCTTTCAAAGAGCGCTCATTTTTGGCCTACATCATAAAATGTGTCCATTTATTTATACACCTCCAGGCCAGCCCACTGCTCCATCCACTCCCAGAGACGCTGAGCGTCTGTGGGAAGGACAAAATCGCAGCATTTATCCAATGACCATCTTCACTGCAGTGAAAAATAAACGATTCGATGCCGCCCCATTGAAGTCCATGGACGCTGAGCTTCTACGGGTTTAATGCACTGTGACGCTACAAGAATGTATGAGAAGAAAATTGTGTCAGTCGACCTGCGATAAGTAGCTGATTCTGAATGAACTTGTCTTAGAGTTCAAACACATTTTTAATCAATGAAATGTTAACACAACAGGAACTACTTGACCTTTTAGAGGAAACAGAGCTTCTCTTGCAGTCTTAGAGCAGTCCCCTTGCCATCAAGGATTCTCATGGGCCTCAAGCTTCTCCATGTTTTGTTTTTTTAATTTGACAGGTGAGCCTCGGAGTGTATGTGTATCATTAATTGTGTATGATTTGGAGTAATTGCATCCTTCCACTTCAGTAGAAGTTAATGACGGGCAAGAAACAGCAACAAAGTGCCGAGAAGTCACCAGTGTCTTGTTCAAAGAAGGTACATCAGAGGGTATTCCACAGAGGGCCATAATAGGACGGGGCTCTATGGAGACTTCCAGAACCTCTGAAAATGTCTTAACACAGTCCAGTGAATTGCACAGTTGGGGCAGCTCCACAAAGTATGAAGCATTGAAGATGATTTCATACAGTAACAACTGCATACTGGATCTATGTCGAGAAATCTCCCTGACATACGGTATGCCTGATGCAGTCATTGTTCAGATGTGTTGATGTATTCACTGTACATGTGATTAGAAGAGATTGAGAAGTTAAGAGCGGTAAGAGGCCTTTAACCTTTTTAGGATCATTTTGAACATAAAGTTTGCAACTCACCGAAGAGCTAAAAGATAAACTGTAAAAAATAAGTTAAATTTGTTAAACTCTTTTATGCTTTTTTCATATGTTACCGAATGGTTTTGGCTCGAAAATAGATCAGAGGGTAGGTGAGAAGTGGAAATTATCCTATTTTTTTAAGTGTAGGCAAGTCATCTAGACATGCAGCCAGTTAAAAGGGATCACAAGTTGACACGGCTTCATTTTATGGGGTCACAAGCCAGAACAGTTAAGAATCAGTTCCTTATGATATCCATACTAAGTGTCTCTGTGGAGCCGGGCCGGACTTGCCTGAGGTTCTTTTCAACTCTTATCTACTTCTTTGCTTCAGACCGTCTCAACAAACTCATTCCCTTTTCTGTCCACATCAGGGAGGAATATTTGTATATAATGACCTTGCAGGTTTCTTCTCATGGGGGAGACTTGGCTCATGTGTTTTGTTAGACTGCATTTTGCTGTTGTAATGGAATTGCTTATTGCAGTGCTAACTCAATTACTCTTGAGAGCCCTTATCATTTTTTTCATACGCAGTGGCGGCGGCAGCGAGCGAGAGGCTCCTTGGTGCTGGGATCATCATCAACTTACAGTAGCTGGTGAATTTGAGATCAAAAGAGGTGTGCTCTTGGAGAGGCAGGCTGGAGGAAGAGTAATTGAATTGTTTGTTGTTTGTTGCTGTTTTTGTTGCTCACTGGCTGTGTGGCGGTAATGGAGAGCAGCTACTTCATGGCGAAGGAGAGTGTTCATTTTCCTTGTTTCTTTTCACTCTCTCTGTAAATAGTTACCCGCTTCCAAGTTCACTTCCACCTGTGTTTTCTCCCACCCACTCTCCACGAATGTGACAGTTTCCTCTCCTACAATGTCTCTTGCTTTTTCACCACTTAATTTTATTTTCAGCTCTCTATCCCGCAGTAACTTTTCGTATTTCTCTTTGCTCGTTTTCTTCTCTGCTACAGACAGAACAATTTGTTCACACGCTTAAAGATGAACTGGTCAAGAGTGCACTACTAGCACTGCATACGGCGCAGCCCGGCTACGTTTCCAAGAACCAGAAGCAGACCCCGGTGCAGACGGGCCAACATCAAGGCCACATCCACCAGCGCAGTGACCAGAATCAGAGTCCAGTCCAGGGACTCCCAGGTCACAGTCCTGCCACGCCGGTCACCGAGAGCACGGTGGTGTGTAACAACGTGGAGGGATCACAAACCACAACTAAAGGTGAAGGAGGGCCTTTGCCTCTGAAGCACCAAGACTCCATACCGCACCATAAAGAGTATGATGAGGAGGAGTGGGTGAGTCGAACCTCTACATCATGAAGAAAACTGTGACTTCTTATGTATTATTATTTGAGTACAACAATAATTTTGCAGCTGGTCCTCAGTCTTGTGTCCACATAAGGCAAAGAGATGTATTGGTGTAAGAAAAGCCTTTTTTGTGTCAAATATTTTTGTAATTTCCTTGCAAAATTAGATTTCATACCAATCATTATTTTTTTCATTTTAATGACGGCCCTTGGACAGAGGAGTTTATACATTTCATCATGACAGACCGACAGCAGAATATTATTGTGTGGTATCTTTTTTATCACTTAATCTGCTTCTTTTCATTAAAGTGTGTCTGACTGTTGGTTTGTTTGCATGAGGACAGTGTCTGACACACTGACAGCAGGAGTTTATCATGATTTCTGCACACCAGTGCCTAATTATCTCCCAGAATATTCCTCACCATGATAACACGACACATTCACACCATATTTTTTGAAGCAACATAGACCAAAATACACACCATGCATGCGCATGCTCGGATTGTCATGTTTGTACTCTGTCTCTCTCACACACACAAGTGAAAGTGCCTTTTCATTAGTGAACAGCAGGAGCACAGGAAAAGAGAGAGAAAGATGCAAACAATGGAAGCACTTGGAGAGAAATCTCAGAATATCCAGACAGCCATTTCCTTTTGACCTTTTGAACACAAAGGCAGCTTAAAGGGAAACACCTCCTTGTTTTGTTTTTGACCATAAGGGAATCAATTTCTTTATAGTTCCAGCACATTTAACAGAATTAAGTCCCTGTTACGTTTTTCAT
Source organism: Decapterus maruadsi (assembly GCA_030347415.2). NCBI lineage: Eukaryota > Metazoa > Chordata > Actinopteri > Carangiformes > Carangidae > Decapterus > Decapterus maruadsi. The sequence continues at coordinate 13,222,427 of CM064901.1, forward strand.
TTCAATCTCACCACCTCAAATGAAGTGTAAGAGTGTGGCCTAACCGGTGAAGCTGATCTGACTGCTGATTGTGTATTTGACTCTCAGGACAGGGTGTGGGCCAACGTCGCCAAATGTCTCAACTGTGTCATCGCCATGGTGGATAAACTCCAGGAGGAAGACGGCAGCAAACAGGAGACGGTCCCTGAGCAGCAGCTAGCTGATGTCATCACCTCACACAACCCTGGTAAATAATCACTTGTGCTAAAACACAATCAGCACATTTCTGTGAGAAATCTCCAGGCCATACATTCTCTACTTTCTAAACCACTTTTCATCTATTGAATTAAGAAATGATTCATACTAGATTGAGGTTAGATTTATTAATTCTTAACTGCTATATAAACAAGATTTCCAGTTCACTTTGCTTCTCTTGATGCTGTCATTGTTTTGGGGTCGGTCACCTATTCTAGAAAAACCCTGCTCCCTTCATACCTGCAGAGAGTAGTCTAAACGTGTGCCTGGAGCTCAGTCTTGAATGTGCACTGTGAGATATCCTTCAGTGACACAAAAGGTTGGAACAAGAAGGTGATTGTTCCCTTTTTTTTATATAATTGGTCCCAAAAATTTGAATTAAATGTCCTCATATGTAAATTAGAGCCTTTGACTGAAACCCTCTGTTAACAGCTGTGTGTACGTTGGGACTGTGTGGTTATTTAGACATCAAATGTTTCACCTCATGTTTCTGTGAAAGTCTTCAAAACTGGAATCACTACAGAACATATGGAGCACATTTGGTTACTGACTGCTGCTCACTGAAAATGTGTCTTTCTGAATGCAGAAGTTGTTTTTTTCCTTCCCAGCAGATTGCGATGCATCATTGGTATACTCTCTATCATCGTCATTATTATTGACGACATATCTGTTCTGATCACAAAACGGCAGCCAAGTTTTAGCTCAAGAAGAGCTCTTGGGCTAACAAGATACATTAATAAACAAAATCAAAATGCCCACTCTCCGTGTTAGAGAAATGAGGCTGCACAGCCAATACCTCTCAGTGGATCTGCAGTCGCAGTTGAAAGGAGTGACACAAGACGCGAGAATCGCTGTTGTTTAAGCATTAGCAAAAACTCAAGTTGTTGCCAGAGAAGTAGATGAAAGTAATATTTGATATGCAGAGCCATTCACTGTTAACCACAAGCTGCCCACTCTCCCCTTACATCCAGTGAAATCCTGCCTCAAGCTTGTGTCCAGACAAGTGGCCAGCCTGTTACAGCTGCCAACTGGCACACACAGCAGCAGCATTAGTCCAACCAGGCGACAAGGAGAGGCTCGGCGTGTGTCTGTGTTTGATTTGCTATACTTATGGGGTCTGTGGTGCTTCGTACTGGACCGTGCAAGTTTAAAGAGCGATTTGGAGGTTAGACTTTAAGGGCTAAAAACTCAGGTGTGGGTTGGGTAAGGGTGGAGTGAGGGCATCGTGTTGTGTGATCTAAAGGTTTGGGTAAGTGCCCTGGAGAACATTTAGTCATCTCTGCAAGTGTTGGTGCATTTGAATCATTTTGTGCCTGTGTGTGCATGTGAGTATGAATGCGTCTATCCGAGCGAACTGGCAGGTAAGAGCAAGGCTATCCGCCCGTGTTCAGTCTGACAGATAAGCTCAACCCCCCCGAGCACCTTTATTAAGACGCTGAACAGGCTCAGAGCAAGTGGTCATCTGCTTGTCTAAATACAAACATGGGTGGAATAATGAGAGATGCTTTATCTCTGAGCGGAAAACGGCGAAGCCCGGGCTTTTGATGACAAGGCGTTGAGGGGGGGGGTTTAGATGTTTGGACAGGTGGGTTGGCAAAGAGATGACAGCTGGAGTTCTGTTTCCTCCCTCTCTGTGCAGAGGCGGTATTTGCAGAATGAGATAAGACGTGATTTCTCTGACAAGACAAGGGCAAGTCTGATGCGCCATACGTTCTTGGTCGTATCCAACTGTTTAGTTGTGTGTGTATGTGTGCGATTGTGTGTCCGTCCGTGTGTGTCCGAGTGTCCACACCGATTCCTCCTTTCCCACCAAGAACTTTTCAACATATTACAGCTGAAGCAACTGAATGTATGGTGGGAAAACGCAACTTGACGATTGTTTATCCAACACTGCCCCCTGTTGGTTAGTGCAGGGATTATAAGAAACTTCTAGGTAGAGCAACTGCATAAAAGCACAAATCAATCAATCAGTCAATGCCTTTATTTGTCCCCAGTGGAACAATTTGTTTCACAACAGTAGGAGCACACAAAAGTACACAAAAAAACTGATACACATAGCATAATAAATAACATTATGCACAAGCCTAACAATAAATACTGTACATAAGAAAATACTTACTCATACTCAGTTAAAAAGGGCCACTCAAGTTAAAAGGATATTCCACCCTAATGGGCAAACTATCTTTTCCTCCTGGCATTTAGCAGAAGGTACAAAGGAGTAGGAGTTTGTATCCGTTTGTTTAAGCAAAAGACCCCATAAACATTATTTGTAAACTAATTTTGTATGAATCATACTCAGTGAGGTCAGTATCTTCACCAAACTCATTAGGTCTTTGAGTGTGTCTCACAGTGGAGATCTTCACAGCTGCAACAGATAATAGATATTAGATAAATATTAAATCAGTATATTATGACAATTAGTATAAAGTAAATAGTGCTTTTGTTTCCCAACCAGGGGCACTTGTGCTCCAGGGGGTACTTCTGCTGCCAGGGGGTTCATGAAACACTTAATTAATCAGCTCAGCAGCTCATAACATTTACTTCTCTACACTACCTAAGCACCTAAAAAAAAATAATCCTTAAATTTGTTTGTTAAATTGGAAAATACACTCACAGGAGTAATTGATGTGATGCAGATTTTTAAATAATTTACAATAACTGGTTAGTGGCTTATCGATCTGAGCTCAATCAGCTGTAACGCATCAACACATGTGTGAAAACAGAACAGGATGCAGTCGACAAGAGACAAACCAGAGGATATTAGTTCAAGTCAGAACAAGATGTAAGTGGTTCTGACTACCTGTTTATCACAGCGGCAACTTAACATTATAATAAAAGTTTAGAGGAGTTACAATAGAGCATTATGTCATTAATCATATTGCCACTTAGAGTTTTTTTCTCAAGTATTTATATTTACTGTATATTTTATTTAAGTATTTCTTTCTTTACTAATAATACCAAGTCACTGTTATAAAAACACATACACACACACACACACACAGATTTTGCCCATGGTTGTAGATGTGTGGTGATGTGGGTGCATGCCATGTCATTTAGCACCATAAGTGTGATTTCCTACAGGAGCATGGAGCTAATAGTTATCATACTGCACTGACTGGCTCACAGCTGTAACACCAGCGGTGTGACTGAGTGAGCACATTTCTTCTAATTATTCATTACCACACCACACCTTCCTATATATATTTGTATTCAAACAAGCTTGTGGTACTTTGCACTGCAGTGTTCCTTGAGTCCCAGGGATTTATGCAAACATGAATTAATACTAAAAATTCAGGAAATTTGTGAAATATGTTGTTATGGATTGAACTAGTTTGCTATTATTATCTGCTAACAAGAAATACTGAGGAGGACTGTGTTTATAATTCACTGACCATACTGTAAAGATTTGTTTTATTTCATGTTCAGTAAATAGCTGGACTGTGCTACTTGTCACACTTTAAGATGTGTGTTTGATTTCCTGGCTTCTTGTAATTCCAACTGTCAGGAAAACATGAGTCGCTGAACTGCTTTTGGTTTCTGGTGGTGGTCAATCCGAGCACAACCACATCATGACATGACTGTCGTTCCATCTCTGTCCACAACCTTCTCTCCTATCCCCGTCCCATCTCTCTCCTCACAGGCGACTGGAGGGAGCAGCTGTGTCCTCTGGTGACCAGGTTAAAGGAGTGTGTGACGGAGGTGGTGGACAGGGCCAAGAAAGCCATGACTTTTGTGCTTCTGCAGGAGGCAGCCTGCAGCATACCACAGGGTTTCCTCCTCCAACAGAGGCGAGACGTGGTCTTCAGTCAGGCAGTAGGTGGAAACTGTGACATAACAGCAGCTCCTCAGAAGTTCTTTAGAGGGATGTCAAGGTCTCTGAAGTCTGAATGCATTTGTCTTCGTTCATCCTTGCTCCTCTGTTCTAAACTCTAATAGTCGTAAAGCAGTTTATTATCTACAGTATTTGTCCTTTTGTGGTCCAAAGTGCACACTCAACACACTCAGCACTACTCTTCTTCTACTGTTACACACGTCCAGACCTGTGCCTAGCGTGTCCAAACAACAACTTTATTAAGATAAGTACAGGTTCCATTTAGATGACACATTCTTTATACCACAATATAATATATATATCCACAGAATAGGGAGTTCTCCACAGTTTATATGGCAACTCAAACCATGTAAGCATGATTACACCTGTGAGGCTGTTTGACCTGCTTATCCTTGTACTGCAGTTAAATCATCTTAGACTGTGTTTGTTTGTTTGTCTGTTTGTGCCAGGAATAACTTGCAGGTCATATGGCTGTGTGTGTGTGTGTTTGTGTGTTTGTGCGCGTGTTTTATCAGCTGGCAGCCTTAGCCTGTGGCTTCGTGATGAGGCTGTATGCAGGAATGCAGGACAAAGGATTCATGAGGCAGCTCCACCTGGTTGGCTTGGTAGCCCAGTTTGAAAGCCTGCTAAGCACCTACAGTGAGTACATTTTTATAAGAGTTAACTGGCAGCTTCAAGAAATACAGCTTTCGCTTTCAATGAAAATAATTACCATCATATAGCACACCACACCTGAAAATGATTATTGCAGGTTTTTATTGCCTCTCCGCCTATTGGCTAAGATCAAATGTAGTTATTTTAAGCTTTCATGGGAATAGTACAGTATCTTGAGGATGAATCAGTTTTATACAGCGACAGGACTAAATCAAATGGTGGCCCTTGGAGGCCCTTGTAAGACATAGTACACAGATTGTTGTTACCTGCACCAGCTTGATCAAAGTCATCCTTCGTGTTGGTTTTGTAAAGCCCATGGTGCAGCTCAGAGAAACGTGAAATGGTCAGTGAACGTAGTAGCTGAAAGCAGAGCTTTCTGGCACTGAAGAGATAAGGGGAGCGAAAAACCTTTACCCTTTTTTTATGATCCATGTCTCCACCAAATAGTAACTCTGCAAGTATCAATTCCAGACAGTTTCTGAGTCACAGCTGAGTCACAGCTTAGAATTAAATCCACACAAATCATATTTTGCCAAACTGTTTTAAGGTGAAGAGATTGGGATGCTGGAGGACATGGAGGTTGGAATCTCAGACCTGCAAAGAGTCCTTTTCAAGATCACAGAGGCCAAGACAGATGACCTCAGCGACCTCCAGCCTTTAGTGTGTGGCCGACGGTGAGTTGTTATGCCCTCTGTTTGCTTATGTGCTCATGCACCAAATCTAACATTAACTTTCTGTGATTATTACACATCCTGAAGGTAAATCTGTTATTAGGAACATAGCAGTAATCGATAACTGTCTGATGTCATCCAGTTGCCAACATGAATCGCTTGATGAGCATTAAAGTTACAAGCTGTAATCTTATAATTTTTAGGTTTGAAACACTTTATTTTAGGGGTCCTATAGTTTGAACGTTTAATGTTTAGCTGACCAGGACCACCAGTAGACTAGCAGAGAGAAAAATTGTGTTTGATAAGGTTAATAAGTACTTTATGTAAGTTGGGGCTTGGCCATTTAATGATTTAAAGTACAGTAGGATAAGTAACAGGCAGCCAGTCTTAGTGTGCAAGTGCTGGAGTAATGCATTAATTTTCTAGGTGACGGTTAACATTTGTGCAGCAGCGCTCTGTACCAAGAGTCGGTGAAAGGGACTTAAACTGATGTCAGCATCAATATCATTCCAGTGCAAGAGACAAGAGAAGAAAAGCATGTGTACTTTGTGTCAGTCAATAAGTGACAGGCGTGGTATGACTTTTTTTTACAACGTGTAGAAGGCCTATGTTCGTGTTAGGACAGCCAACGTTTTCACTTAAGTTAGGCTTCTGGGTTGAATGATAAGGCAGGGCAATTTTATCTGTATACTGTAGCCCATTTTTACAAACAGTTTGTCTCAAAGGGCTTCACATAGCATCATAACAACATCCTCTGCCCTTAGACCCTCACATCAACTGAGGAAAAACTCCCAAGAAAACCTTTTTAACAAGGAAAAAATTGGAGGGTACATACAACTGCATACCTTCTACAGTACAGTGTGAGATTGCCACATGTTTCTGAATGATCAGGCTCAGAGAGCCAAGGGACACAGAAAACATCACAATATAATGGGTTAATAGGTTGGCGCTGTATGAATATAAGTTGACTTACAGTACAGTCTCCTCTTTTAGCTGTTAGACGTAGATCATTTAACCTTACTGAGGGTTTCTCTGAAGGAAAACTATTGATAATATCATTACTATTCCTAAAGGATTATCATTTTGGTTGAGATAATATTTTTATCCAACTTTGATAAAAATGGTAATTTAGAAACTGGTCTGTAATTATCAAGTAACAGGGGATCCAAAGAAGATTTTTCTTTTCCTTTTCAGTTAAGGTTAAGTTATTGCAGGATTAAAGCAAACTTACCACAGGTAGGAGGACAGCTAATGATTAAAAGCATAACATGACCAACACGGGTTGGAGGATGTCATTTTCATTTTCAGTTTGAGAAATTATTTTATCTTGTACTCAGATGTGAGTGTTTTAAAACTGGCAAAATGAAGGTTAGAGGATTCATGTTGGAGTTTGAAAGAATTCAGGGATTCAATCAGCATTCAATTTGGATCTGAATGCTCTTTATCTTCCCAATGAAACGAGCAGCAGACAATTCTGTTTAGTCATTGTCAGGTACAAGGTCTGTACCGGTTTTTCTGTTAAAGACAGAATTAATTATATTAAATATGACTCTGGGGCTTTGATTGTTTTTAGATGTGATGAAATTATTTGTATTTATTGTGTATTAAGTGGTTTGTTTCATGACCAAGGGTTATCATTTTGCCAAAGTGTTTGAAATCAGCCCTAAGTATTTGAGATGTTAATTGTCAGAAGACATTAATAGTTAATTTGGTATCTGAGTAGAGGTTCAAATGGGAAAATTGAAATGGGCAACAATGAATTTGGCTGCAGAGTCAGCAGGAAGAATGTAAGACCATGTGATATAGATGGAGTTTAAAAATAGGATGCGATAGAGGTACTTAAAATATCAAAGATGCCTACTAACTGTAGGTTCTCTCCGAGCAGAAAACCAGAAGAAAGCACCAAGTTAAGGGTCTGACTTTTAGAGTGTGTCGCTCTTTTAACTGACTGAACAAGGCTGACTCATTCCACAAACCCTAAAAACGCATCTCTCAAGGGTTGTGCATGCAGGGCAAGAAACGTGAATGTTGAAGTCATCTAAAATAATTGAATTGACAAGAGATCAGGAATTTCTGTGATGAAAGTAGTAGAGCATAAAAACCTGTAATAAACGAACAGAACCAGAAATGAGAAAACAGGTCAGAGCAGTACAGCTGTAGTTTATGGCGAATCATGAGGAAGTAGCTCTGTCTTTCAAATCCGAGTAAACATGAGGCCGCATGTGAATAAAATAAAGTGTTTAGAGCTTGTCATAGTAACAAAACTTTAGTCATACCACAACACTTTGTCATGGTGCGTAACTGCCGAGTCACATGGATCATGACTGGCACTTCTGTAACACAATAGTTCAGCTGAAAGATATTTGCCACAAGGTCAGGACAAGTTTTATTTGATCTTGTTACTACGTGCTTTATGCTAGGGGTGATAAGATGATCCACTCTTGTTGCCCCACACACTCCCAGTTCCAATCTGTCAGGCAGTCTGTCTCGCACACTTACCTTACGCTCTCCCTCTCATATGCAGGCAAATCACCTTTCTCTCTTTTTACAGCTTGTTCTGGCCTGTCTTTGGTGTCAAATTGTACAACTTCCAAAGCTTATCAAATTCTGCAGCATTTGCAAAGCTGAATGAATTACTGATTAATCTTTCTGTTCCTTTACCTTCCCTTTTTTCCCTCTCTCTCTCTCTCTCTCTTTCTCTGCATTCAGAGACCACTTCACTGTAGAAGTGCCATTACCAAGACTGGTTTTCCAGACCTTGCCAGAAGAGATCAAGGAGGGCAAGCCTCTACGAATATTTCCGGTGCTGTTTAACGTGGGGATCAATGAACAACAAACTATAGCAGAGAGGTACAGCAGACACCTCTGTATTCATGCTGAAGTACTCAGTAATCACTCCATAAAAGCATGTCACCCGGGGCCAGTGTGGTCTTAAACTCATCAACCTCATATAAAGAGATAACGTTGTCTAGAGATTATTCTTTATCCTTTACTCTCAACAGGAATGTATTTCTTTTATCCAGAACTGTAATTACTATAATTTGCAGATATATTTCTAACCATAATATTTAGTGCATGTCCTTCCTTTTGTTTTCTCTAAATGCAGCATTTACTGTTCAACTTTAATTGTCTTTATTTCCTCTGCCATCTTCCCAGGTTTGGAGATATTTCCCTACAAGAAAGAATAAACCAGAAGAACTTTGAGATGTTAGAAGCCTATTACAAATCATTAAGTGAAAAGGTGCCACTAGAATGTGAGTGCAAAGTGACTCTCATACGTAGTAATCACAAATAGATGTGTTGAGGAGAGGAGGATCTGCAAGTTGTTTTGTTTTTTTTCCCGCATGCATTCAGTTTGACATCAGAGCTGCAGGGAGCGTGTCTCAACAGAGTTGTATTTGTAACCAAACAAAACAAACAAAAAAACAAAACAGACCCAGTCACCTGCAATGTCTTTCATGTGTTCTTTGGACAGGTCTACCTTGTTTTCAAACACAGACTGACATAAAGGAATTACTTGAAACCCTGGGCCAGAATGTAGTCACAAAGAAGAGGAAGAATGTGGAGATACTGTGGATTGCTGGAGCGGTGAGCAGCGTTTTATTGTAACTCTCTGTTCCTGTCACGGAAGTGTTGTCTCTGAAACATATGCAAAACTTTCTGTCTTGCACAACCAAGCTGCGGTAACTGTAATCTATCCAAACTTCTGACATATTGACGTATCGGGAGAACTGAGCAGAGGGTGACGCTATTCAGACTCTGACCTTTTAACTTACATTCATTAACTGTTGGTGCATTACTACTGTTCTGACATCTCGTTATCTGATTTGCTTTATTTAGAATAAAAATATTTCATGTAACCAAGAGTTGACAGCTACTGTTGAACTGCAGTGAGGTAAATTGTATAACCAGCATGCAAACAAATGTCAGTATACTAAACAAGAAACAGCTGCACATAATATGGGGTAGGCCCGAGTCCAATCAACACACAAACACTTTTTCAAGTGTCAAGTTATTTTTTCATGTTAGCGTGCTAATGTCTACAGTAACAATAAACACAAAGTCCCACTGAGACTGATGGAAGTTTCCTTCTTTTTTTTTCTTCTTTTTTTCTTTTTTTTTTACATGTATTGGTCTTGAATCAAATAGTTAAACACATTAAATTCTGACCTGTGGGTGGCACTAGAGACATTAGTCTTCATCCTTGACCAAAGTGATGGATATTGTATTTTCTAAATAAACATACGTATCTACATGTGAGCAAACCTAAATGTAATTTTCATGATACATGATTAACAAAATTGTCATTACATAGACCATATACATTAACCATATAACTCTGTACCTGAGATGTGTAATTGCATTTTGTGATAATAAAAAAATATATTTATCCTTAAGTGCACAAGTAAAACAAGGCAAATGTATTTACAAGCTGAATCATTTTTACTTACAAAAAGAATGATCGCCATAAACACTGTGTGCATATTTTTCTTCTCTTTGCTGCAGATCTGCCGAAGATTAAATGGCATCAGGTTCACCAGCTGTAAAAGTGCCAAAGACCGGACATCCATGTCTGTCACATTAGAGCAGTGTGCCCTCCTACGTGATGAACACCAGCTCAGCAAGGATTTCTTCATCCGTGCTCTGGACTGTATGCGGAGGTAAGTTAGCAATGAAAGTAGTTGGCTGCAAAAATGTTATGGGTGCAAGTTATTGTTCGAGCCACTCCCAGTTATTGTGAGTCATTTGATGAGTCAGTTCAAAAAAAAAATAAAAAATAATTAAAAAAAAACATTCTTGGCTAGACTGTGGCAGTAAGACCAGCCCTAAAAATCAGTCATGTCTTTGACAGACTGACTGACTGACTGACCTGCTGATCGCATTTCCACTATTGGTCAGACAAATGCAACAACACTGGGGTGGAGTTTCAATTAGAGTTGTGTTCAATCAGAGTTGTGTTTACACCCTGCAGTGTTGACATTTTAGCACATTGTTGCTAGATTTCGAGACCGTTTTCAAACAGGGTGTAAACCTAGAGTACGAGTGGAATGACGTACTGTATTAATGCCAAACTAAGGCAGTAATTCTTGTTACACGAAGTCTAACAAGCCAGCCTGAACGAGAAAGAGAATTAACTAAATATGCTGAGCAGGAGAGTGGGAGGGAGACAGAGAAGTCACTGGGAACTGCTAAAGAATCAAATTGCATGTAAATAAGAGAAACACCAGCAATTTGAAACGAGACAATGCACATACTGAAGCATAAAAATAAAAGCCTGATTAAAGAGAAACTATGCAGGATTTGTATCTTAAACTGTAAATTAAACAGACTAATTATGATGGTTTAAAGGGATACTGAATCGATAATTCAACAATTCACCAATTTTCTACTCGCTGTCATGCCGAGGAAGGTTTTGGAGAACTTTCGTAGTCATCAAATCCGGCTGGCAACGGATTTTCATATAATGGTGGCGGATATTGCTCACTTTTGAATCGTAGCTCCTATAGTGGCTCTGTTGATGTTTGTGTGCATGCAGGAGATTTGCTGCAAGATGTTCTTCCATGTTTCCATCATACATCCAATGGTTTACAACGATGACCTCATCTTGCATCTCGCAGCAAATGTCACGCTTGCGCACAAACATCAACAGAGCCACTGGGAGCTACTGCTACATCGAGGCTAAAAACAGAGATTCAATTTTTCCAAACAACTTTTTCATGTTGCAGCTTCAGGACACTTGGGTCAGTACAGACAAGCAGTATGGAGGTATTTGGATGTTTCACAGTGCGTGTTTTGGACGATTCAAAAGGGAGCACTATCTGCCGCTATTATATGAAAATCTGTTGCCGGCTGGACCCCCCCCAGGAACTCCAAAAGTGTTTTTATGACTCCTAAAGTTCTCCAAACTCTTCCTTGGCATGACAGTGAGTAGAAAATTGGTGAATTATCGATTTTGGGTGAAGTATCCCTTTAGTAAATGGCTAAACTTGTAACGAGGGAGAATGGAGGCTCTCTGCCTTCCACGTGTGTCATTTTTTGCATCTCTGGGCAGAAAACCAACCTTGTAAGATCAGCGCCGCTGCCCTGGTGTCCCAGACACAAACACCTCCGTAACCCATAATCTCTTGCTTATGACGGATTTAACTCCACAAATATATACGTCATATATGATATTTACCACTTTATTGATTGATTTCTCGCCGGCTTTGTTGTAAACAAATGCACATGGCTGGGAAGAGGGTTAGTAACACAGCGGAAAAGTGACCAGACTTGCATAGTTTCTCTTTAAGAAATCAATGGTTATGAAATAAGTGATTCTTCTAAATCTGCTGAGTAGCTATAGCAGCCAGGATATTATGTTTTTACAGATGGATATCTTGAACAGAAGAAATTCCCACACACTTGCGTAACTTTAATCCTGGACATAGCAACGTTTCGGTCTATATATATAGTATATACCAGATTAAAGACCGAATCCTGGCTCTGTCCAGGATTAAAGACCCTATCCAAGTTAATAGTGTGCGGGAATTTCTTCTGTTCCTGATATGCTCTGTTTTTTTCCTATGCACCCTTTCGTAAGACTTCCCAGAAGTGTGCATGAGCTCACTCATTGAGCACACTCATTTTTACAGATGGATATCTTGAAATAACATGAAACCGAAACTATCTGTATGAGAGCATGTGAAAACTTTTTTGTAATTTCAGTGAACTGTCTCTTAAATTAATGATGCCAAACATTTAGTAGTGGCTTCGTTCTGGACTTCTGTGATCTTTTCAAAGAGACGTCATTAACCTGCACCCACAACCTGCATCTTTGAGCAATAGCTGACTCCGTCCATCACACATGAAAGGCATTTTGATTGCTCCCAGCTTGTAAACATCGTCATGTGTTCCTTCCTCCACCATCACCGCCTTCTTTTGCACCTTCAAAGGCAGCCATGCTTGTTTTCTGTCAGTGCTGCGGGGACACAGCTGCCTTTGTGTTTACCAGCAGAGTAAACATCTGTCTCAATCTGATATGGTCTGACCGGTAAAGTGCACATCTGAAATACCTTTGGTAGTGACCTGTTCACGCCAGCTGATGGCAACCGTGTTAGCAGACAAAGATGCAAATACAGTGCATGAGAACTAATCCCAACTCAACTAGTTGAAATAATCGGCAACAAGCCAGAGTAATCAAGAATTGGTGACAGCTCCACAATAATCAATTTTCATAAGGTGAGGTCATTGCTGTCTATAAGTTACCTGTCACACTTGCTACAAGGATCAGTGTTGGACCCTAAAACAGATACAACTTAAGCTGCCAACAGCCAGGGTTGGATGTGGGTGTGGGGAACCCGGGGTTCCCACAGCTTCTGCAAAGAGTGTGAGTGCATCGCCCACCACCGGCAGACACAGAGGAAAGAGACAGGGAGAACACACAGAGAACGTTAGGGGAGCACAAGAGATAAATGGAGGAGTTACCTTGACTGCATCTCAAAATAATACAGTATTTATATCAAATTGATGAATATGTTATAGATGCCCAACAAGTAGTACTCAATACAACCCTCTATCAATATACTAACTTTGCATTCATGGTATTATCTACACAGCAAAACAATGGTCCTCAAATAGTTTATCACTAAAAGTGGCAGATTCAATATTTACAATACAACTGTGACCATAACCTTATAAGTCACTAGTGAGTGTATATCAGTACGAGTACAAGTGTTTGGGCGCTTGTACAAATGTTAATGAGTTTACTCTATGTGGCAAACAGCAGTGGCACTGGTGCTGCAGTCACATAGTAGTTCATTGTTTGAATGCAGTGTACCTTTACATGACTGTATTTGCATCATGTTTTTGCTTGTAAAATGTGTCCTTACGGTTTTGTTTAATCACAGTTGAGTGCGCTCCAATAATCTTCAGTGATTCCTTCCTGGCAAAATGAAGTTATCCTTTTTGACCATCTGAGTTTCCATCCTCTGTGACGGTACTCTAACTTACATAGATAAGAGCTGTCAAAAAAATGATTAAACATGTGATAGATGTCCGAGAAGTAGCTGTAACATCTTGAAATATTATCTCTTTGCTGAGAAATAGGTGACTGCCTTTTGCCAGAATTTGTTTGGCAATTTAAAAGGCACTATTTTTTTTTTCTATTGACTAAGTGGAAAGTCACAGTTTGCATCTATGTGTAGAACAGCCTCAGCTGTTGTCAAAGAAGGCTCTGCCTATTTATATCAACTTCTTCACTGATTTTTTTTTTTATTTTTTTACCAGAATTGGTTCATTGTTTGTCTTGAACAAAGGAAGGGAAGCTTTCATGTTGGTAAATAAACAGGCTGGACTAGTTTACTCCATTGTTACTCTCCTGTGTACTCGGCTGCACTTGATACACACACTTGTGCACAACTTCAGCAGCATTTTAATACCCTTTATTGTTGAGATTTACTTTAATTAGCCTGCAGTTTTCATTGGCACTGATAATGTGCTGTTTTGAACATAGTTACATAGTGTCTTTTAATCAGGTCTATTCTTCTCGTCAGTCGAACCATCAGGTATTTCATGCATGCTGTTTCTTTGACTCACCTGAAACCTACAGACATTTACTTATCCATCTTGTCAAGAGCCATATATTCCCATGCAATTCTTACATGGACTTCCGACCTTTAAAACTAGATTCTCATTCATACTGTAACTAGTGCGTCTAAAGTTAGAAAATATCTGAATTTGATACTCCCTGTGGATGCTGCCAGTACTACATTGAAGGGAGTGAGTGTATCAAGTGCCGCACTGAACCCCTACACTCGTCAAAGGGAGCTGATTATTTCGAGGAAACCCAGCTCACTCTCTGATAATGATGTTTTTAGTCTTGCCAACAGCGTGTCACTTGGAGAGCTGGAGGGCAAACACATTCCACAACAAACCTGTTCAACCGCACCATAAGCATGCGTCAATGTGGTGAACTGAAATGGCTTGGTTGGTAGTTGGATTAGATGGGATGAAAGTGTTTCAATTTTCATTTACCTTTGCATGCCTCCGTCTTCCATCTTGAATCAGTCAAGTCATTTCATCACATGGCTTACAGTGCAGCTTTCCATGCGCCTGATTCTCACATTTCTCCTCCATCCATCACTGCTTGCTTCTCTGTGGCTCTTTAAGGCAAAGTCTGTACTAATGGCTCTGTCTAAGTGGGCCTTCTGGCACCACCCTGATTGGGCTCTTAAGTGATCAATGTGTGGTAGAAGACCCACTCAGACAGCATCTCGATTGTACTAACAGCACAGTGTTTTGATCTGTATCTGGTCATTCTGTTTCACTCTGATGGGCACCCCTGCAGTCGGCTGACCCAGGGGGACATTGGGCAGTGGGAGGACCCTGAGGCCGGCGCAGTGACAGAGAACAAACCGGCGTCACGACACTTTTACCCCATTGCCCTGCTGCTTGTTAGTTCCCACCTACTGGTTGTGTGGCTCATTTTAAGTCTTGTTTTTCTGCTTGCAAAATATCAATAAATTGCTGACAATGCCATCTCTACTCACTTCCCCTTTCTGTGTTTGCAATTTATTCTTTATTGAGTGGTATTAATGTGATTTAACTGGCTTTCCTGTTATGGGGTAACTAGAGTTGTTGCAGAAAGTCAATCCCTGTGCAGCTGCTGAGGACTTTGTTTTGGAAGTTCAACAAATTTGGAAATTTATTTATTTAAAATGTAGCTGTTATGTAACTGTAGTGAGAAAAAACAAAACAATTGAAACTGGCAGAGAGCTAATAGTATGAAGCCATACATGGATCCCATCTCCTGTATGCGTTGGATATAACATACTGTACATACTTCATAGACACTAGTTTTTGTTGTTTGTTTTTTTTGCTTCAATTTGTTACATTTTCAATAGTCAACCCATGTACAGATACATGCAAAAAAAAAAGTCAACAAGAGATAAGACAAGGAGAGAAGAAAAGGGCAAGGCAAGGCAATTTTATTTGTATAGCCCGTTTTTCACAAACAGTTTGTCTCAAAGGGCTTCACATGACATCGTAACAACATCCTCTGTCCTTAGACCCTCACATCGACTGAGGAAAAACTCCCTTTTAACAGGGAGAGGACGGATCCCTCACCCAGGACGGACAGACGTGCAATAGATGTTGTTACAGACAGACAAGACAGTTTACAGTTTATGACACGGAATGTGCGAAATGTGGAAATGTTAGCAAGAGTTAATGAAGGCAGCCTCTGGTGAGGGGGGGTGGGGGGTGGGCAACTCAATGGGGAGGACCGGGTGGCGGACTGGACCATCTGTTCTTTCAGATGGTGGAGAGAGTTACCTTCCATGTCCTGGAAAATACTAAATAACTGAAACATACAACCTGGTATGTGAGGCATAAGCTTCAGACATTAATCAAGTGGGGAAGCTGAAGGTTTGTGTGGGAATGATGGAAAATATGTGAGATTGTGTATTTCAAGATGCCTGAAGAAGTGGGGCTTTGCTAGGTTATACTATTTCACAAACTGGCCAAAAGAGCCAAACTGTCCATTAATGAATAGGTCCACAATGGAGTCCCTTCCCAAACCAGGTCTGCAAAGCTGCATCCAGCAAAGAGGTTTAAAAGGGGGATTGGCGATAAAAAGGCATTGACACCAAAGCTTGTGTTATGGGAACTGTCCGGAATAAGTATAGACATTTTGGAAGAATAACCATCTTCCTAGCTTGATCTATAAGTGGTCTAAAGTTAAGTTTGAGAAGGTCTTTATAGTGGCGCGTTACCTTGACTCCTAATGTTAATGTTAGGGGGCCTGTTTCGCATGAATCAAAGGACATAGTCAATGCTTTTCTGTTAATGGGGAATAATACACACTATGTTAAATTGATTTTATAGCCTGAGGCCAAACTTTGAATTGAATTTTCAGGGAATAATGAAAGAATATGTAACTCAATGCAATGGTCTGGTTCACTGAGGGCTTCATGGCATACACAATTTGGACAAACTAACAATACAATGGGTCAATACTGGTTTTGGGCTATTCATTTGCTCAGAAGCTTCTTTGTCCTTAAACTAAAAGATCAAGAGTAGCTGCTGTAGGACATGAACATTTGAGGTAACCCACGGCTTTTCAGACAACTGTATTGTTCCAAACAGACATTGCAAATAACAAGACCAAAAGGTTCATATTATCCGTTTCGACTGAGGTTTCCCGTCGAAACATGTCACGGTAGTGACTTTTCTCACGTTACATACTGTATGTCATATACCATAAGAACCTTCTTCCACTATTGCAAATGTGCTCACTTTGCAGATTTCTACAGCTTTATTGTTTCTCAGTCTTTCAGTTGACAGACTATCTTTCCTCATCTCTCTGAAATATTCTGCTGTGGCTCTTGTCTGTTTATTGCTCAGTTACACATTGTTTTCTGTGTAGGTACATGAACATAGTTCACTGTAGAGTCAAACAACAAACAATCAAATTAAATACACTGACCAAACGTTTACAATTTCCTTAAGCCTCTCCTGTGTTTTCCTAGCCTAAATGCAAATCTAACCTAACCTGAGATGCTTTTTTATTATTTTCATTATCCTATCTTTTCTTCTGTCCTGATACCTGATGCAGAAAAACATCTCCACCGCACAATGTTGTCCCCACCACGTGTGATTGTCCAGGATGCTACTGATGAGGTGAAGCTTTGTGCTTGGCTTCCTCAATACAAGTCACTGGAAACTGTGACCAAATATTTGAAACATCCTGTCATCACACCAGAGGATCTTGCTTATAATAATATTATATTATACTCCTTAGTTGTCCTGGTACCTTTTCAGCAGATTCCCTAAAGGGAGGTTGGGAATCTCTTATGGCGTCTAGCTTGATGAACTGCGCTGATGATTGTCCTTTTCATGCTTACATGAGACCTTTAGGTTGTTTGTTATCTTCCTGACTGAGGCTCTAAAAAGAAAAGTTTTCCATTTCTGAATGTTTGAGGCTACAGGGCTCTTTGACACTTCCTATGTTGCAGCCTTATTCCTAGGATTTTGTTCTGACACACATCGTCAGCTATTAGACCTTACAGTAGATCAACGGGTGTGATCTGAAAGCTTGTATTGTGGTCCAGTTTTTCATTTTATGTTATTCCACTTAAAAAACATTCCAAAAAGTTTTTGAATTGTTTTAAGATGAATTTGAAACACTGTAAACTTGAACTAAATGAGGGATCAGATTCCACAAATTGGATGGCTAGAGACATCTGTTAGGTATGACAGCATAGTAGTGGTATGTGTAAGTAGTAGTGTGTCAGAATTTCATTCCTGTATGCTGTGTGGACTTGTATTGTACAGCCTGCATCAAAAACACATCTGTGAAGATTTACATTTATTTGTTGTTGTTGAGTATGAATCACACGAGCTAATTCATACTTTACGTTTTTTTTTTCCTCATCGAGGTTGAGGTTTTTCCACTACTTGTTTTCAATGTTGAGCAACAGAACGGTCTTTATTGACTTGGCTCCAGTGTACTGGATTTTTCAGCACTGTTCATCTAATGTGGATGGCAGCTGTTACTCAAGCAGAAACTAAACTCTCATCACTTTCATACAGTGTGGATGAGCTGCTGCACCTTGCATGCAACTATGCTCCTACGCCCGGAATCCGTTTCAATAGAAGAAGTTCACTTCCTTTTACAAGGGCATATCAGTTGCAATAGAGTTGTCCTGTCATGTGTCTGGAAATCTAACCCTTTGGCTCTTGTCCCAAACCACACTACCCTTTCAAGTAGAGATATAATGTTTGATAAATGACTGGAGCATTAGCAGACATGAGTTAATACTGACCGAGGGTACGGAAACCTAAATATCTGAGCCAGGTCTTGGCTGAAAGGCAACTTGGGGGATTGACAATGAATGCTGGTCATTTGATTGTAATATCAAAGTGCTCTAATTCTAAATTACATTTTTTATGCCTCTGCACCAGTGACAGCCAGAGCCAGGTGCATATTGTTTCTGGGTTGTCCTTCCATCCCCATTTGTCCCACTTTAACTCATGCAGTACCTGAGTCTTGCCTTGACAAGAACCTCTTCAAATTTGGCATACATGTTCAAGAAAGAACAGATTTTAGTGGTCATAGAGCAAAAATCATGGTGACCTCACAAGACATGGTTTTGACTCTTCAGTTTTGGCATCTCACATTTAGGTCATAATATGTCATAATGTTTTATATTTTATTTATTGTTCTTCAAAAACACCTCTGGTCATCATTCATCTCTACAGCTGCAGGAAGGGGAAATTATGATAAGATTTTCTGTAAAATATGTTAAAATGGTGGAGACATACAACCACCAGGCAGTTATTCTAGTTCACAGGTTTGTGTTTTCCATTGCAAACATCATTCAAAAAACCCACTCATGTTTATTTATTTGTTTTTTTTCTTTTCTGTTCCTCCCTCATCCCCTTTCACCCTCTTTATTTGGCCATCAGAGAAGGATGTCGGATTGAGAACGTTCAAAAGAATATTAGATGCAGGAAATATGCCTTCAACATGTTGCAGCTGATGGCCTTTCCCAAGTGCTACCGACCACCAGAGGGGACTTACGGCAAAGCTGACTCTTGAGAACATAACTCACATGCTGCAGGACCAGTCATTCTATCTTAGCCATGTACTGGATACAAAAGTTTGTAAAAGAGTGTAAAAATTGTTTATAACTGGTAACTTAACCAACTTGCTGGATGTTATAATTTGTTGTTTTTGTCACTCTTTTCCCTTCATTTGAGGATTAATACTGTATACTCTTATCCCTGTTTCTCAAACACGTAACTTGCAGAGTTAATGCACTTTCTCTCGCTCTCCCTCTGTTTATTTTCTCTGTTTCTTTTCCATGACCTAAGCAGTGAAAACTGTGCCTCTGTGGGCAAACACACAAAGTACACATTTGTACTAATCTTTGTGTGTCTGCACACATTACATGGGTGATTTGTGTATGTAAATCAACTCAAACAAGGTCAAAAGTGATTTCCCATGATGCTGTATTTTTGTGGTATAAACATTCCTTTCCACAATTGGAAATTAACATTTCATGGCCACATCCTTTGTTTGGACCTACTGAGCTTTACATGATGAGAGTGCACATTTTACAGCTAGAGAGCGACTGCACAGGAGTTCTGCCTTTCTGCAGTTTCTCATTAATGGACCTATACTGTACATGTCTATACAAATCCAAACTCCCAGTGTATTGTGTTTCACTGAAGATGTATTTTGTTTAAGTTGGACCACACTGTCCTGTCCTCGGGGACACATGTAATATACAAGCATTTCAGAGCAAATATTTAATACTCATTACATTCTCTTACTGTTGTGCTTTCATCACAATATTTTTTATATCTCAAGGTACTATCCAAGAAACCACATGAAGTACAGCTAGAGTAGAATACAATGAGAGTAATAAATCATTACTTCTGTATGCCATAAAACAAAGTCCATTATTTATTTTTGTATTTTAAAATGATTTTATATTCTAAGGGTTGATACCTTGGGCTGTAATGCATGTTTAATATGTATTTGTTTTGTTACACAAATCTACAGTTGCCTATTTAACATAAAATAAAAGAATTGTTTGATGTGGATATTTGTGATTGTATCATGATGTATTATAGTTTGTGTGATACTTGGCATACTGTGGGTCAGTTTCACCTGTGTGCAATTAATTGAACAGGTAAAAATGTGATAATTAAAGCCTTATTCAGAGTTCAGAACAAGTGCTCTTGTAAGATAAATTCCAGTGATGATGCTTTTGTCTGAATAAAATGAAAACATGAACTTTTGTTTTGTAAAATGAAATAAAAGCCCATTTTAACCCCTTACATTATATTTAAGTGGATATTCCCAAAACTCGTTAAGTGTAAATACTTCTCAACCAAAGTGTCCAAACATATTAAATCATCCAAACAACAAAGTTGCAATGTCATCTGGATTTGATACTTGTGTCAAAAATGGTCACAGATTTCACCAGAGTAGTTGTATGTTATGTATTTTACACCTGTGTTGCTTGTTTTATTTACATTTTGTACCTTTCAGCTGATTTGGGAAGACGCCTCTTCTGCCAGATAATGGTGCGGTGGTGCGGGCAGCTGACTTGTCATCAACAGCACATGAACAATATGCTGAGAAGCACAAACTCCTCTCTGCAAACTGCAGCAGAGTTCAACAGCAGTAGGCTACAGTACATACCTCTGAAGCATGTTGAGACACCATTTAAGGAAACGTTATCCAAAAATGCAGCCCCTTCATGTGTTTGAATGAAAAAGTGAAAGTTGGCACAACTTTGAAAGTAAACGGCCCTCTGTTAATGTCTGAACAGGAAAGCTGTACTTCTATTTCTGTTTCTATTGTGTTATGAAGCGATTACTCCAACTGGACTTCCTGTATCATGTTGCATGTCTCCCCTCGACCTCTGAAGCATCATTATTATTATTAGTAGTGGTAGTAGTATTATTAACTCAGTGAAGCAGCTTCAGTTCAGAGAATGGGAAATAGTAAGATTTAAAAAAAAACATTAAGAAACAAGATGAAAGTAGATAAAGGTAAATTATTATTTACTGTGTAAGTGAGCAGATAGAAGAGATAGTTTTGATACTGCAGTTCATTTGGACACATACTGTATATTAAGTATTACATTCAGTAGTGCTTAGTAGGGAGCTTCATAACATTATACATTCAGTATACAGTACATGCTGCTACTGTATGCTACTGCCTTATACATTTCTCAGAACTGTACAACTGGAAGGCAAATTGTGGCAGACAGTAGCGAGTAGAGAGACTTCATCAGTACAGTTAAAACCAACAATTGCCTGCGATGTAGTACTGTCCTAATATACATTTAAACTGGCTTTACAAATAGATGCAATACAGAGATACATATTATTTTTCATACTGACACAAGGACGACACAACATGATGTGATATTTACACAATATTACAACATTTACAGTATTTACATTCTAGTTCTCCTGTGAGGTCATTTTTTCCAAAAGAGTATTTAGTCGGTCCAGGAATATTGTAATATTTTTAAGTGAATATGCTTCACATGGCAGACAGCCCTCCTAAAATGAAGAGACACAATTGAGCATAATTAGTCTTAGTACAATAAAAGCCAACAAGATACTGACACTTAGTTTAACATAGCATGTTATACTGATGGTAAAGAAATTAATGTAGCAGTATGCATGTAGCCTATAGACTTGCTGGAGAATTTTGTTTAAAGAAGACATATGCCCTTTTACACAAATTAAAAAAGATCCCAGATGTCTTAAACACATCTGTGACATGCCTCAGTTAAAATACCCCAAGGATCAAACATCACAGCACTTTTTTCATCCGCTCAAAACAGACTTTTTCATAACTGCTGGTTTCAGTGTCTGTCCCTTTAAATGTAAATGAACCACTGCTTGCCCCACAAATTCAAAAACTAATTACATCAGTGTTTCCCACACATTCATTTATTCGTGACGGCCCACCACAAAGAAATTACGGCTTTTGGTTCGACCAACGCAATATTGTTCCGTTCATTCATCTCCGCATAGCACTGTTTGTTATTGGCGTTCACACACATACACACAGAAGCACCACATGACAGCAGTGTGCAGTAAAAGTGGAACTCATACAGTCTCCTTGCAAACCTGTGGGAAACACTGTACGTCATTAGTTATGTTTCTATTACCCCTAGAAATCAAACGCTGCCTTCATATTTGTTAAAAACAATAACAGCAGTGGCTGTAGCGGCAGCTGAGATCACTGTGCCATCACCATGAAAACACAAAACAATTCCGTCCATCTTCCTCAAAGTGAAGTGTCGCAGGCCAAGAATTATGGGAAGTTGCGAGACTAGATTATAACTCATTCGCAAAACACCTGCAAATAGCAATTTTTACCTTTTCGAAAGTTTAGAAATATCGCTTTTATTTTGCAAAAACCTGTAGTGTCGGACAACTGAGGGAACGGCTTGTAAAACCACATGGATTTCAACCGAGGGAGCCTGCACATTACAGATTTTTTTTTGTTAATTTTCACATTTTGGGGGCCAGGATGAAGGCCAAACACCTACTGTACATGTTAAAGAGCCTTCAAAAAGTGATATTTCCGTAATATGTTCCTTTTAACATTTAACATGGTTATGCAAGAATAAATAGGTAGTCATGGTCGCGTCTTTCTTATTATGTACAGACACATCAAGGAGAATTTCATGAACAGAACTTACAAAGCTGAACTCTTGATGTCTTTTGAAATTGTGGATGCATTGCACTTTTTCTGTAACTTCTTCTTCATCGAGGACCATTAACAACTCTTCTATGTAACATCTGAGCGACGCACTCTCACAGTTCGCCTAGAAGAGAGAGAAGTTCACAGTAAAAGACACATTCAGTGACAGATGATTTTGTTGGCATTTGAATGAATCCCCCGGTCTTATTAGCTGTGCCACAGTGTAGCCGACCAAAGGCTGTTTATTTATTTATTTGGATCCCCATTAGCTGTTACACCTGCAACAGCTACTCTTCCTGGGGTCCATGTTAAAACATGCATATAAATCCAAATAACAGTATTTTACATGAATACAATTTCAACACTAATTTCCCCCCAACACACACAAGCACACACAGCACATGCCAACAATCAAATTCATAACAAGTTCCCACATACATTGAGATGAAATTGCATAAAAGAAGATCAGAAAATCAGCAAAAAGTAGTCACATACTGTTCAGGCCTTTACCCAAGAATAACCTCATTAGCTGTTTTTTATTTAAAATGTATTTAGCCTACTTGTTGCTTGGGTTGTAATACAGTAAATGGCAATTTATTCCACTCAGAAATGGCTCTAAACATAACCATTATTTTTATGGCATTAGTTCTTGGTCTAGGAATCATAACATGACCCCTTCACACCTGTCATGGCCATGCCTGTTTTGAAAAAATGTTATTCTTGAGTGAAGGTTAGTCGGTTATTTTAAAACACATTTCCTACAGTAAATAAAGTTAGAAGGCTTTGCTTTAATCTTGTTTTGTCTATGCTTTTCCTCATTGAGCACCGAAGGAAAGACACGCTGCTCTATGTTGCACTGCAGCTTATAAAGTTCTTCATTAGCTGCGCTTGTCTGACCAGATAACCTGCAAGGTGGTGCTTGGAGTAAGGAAGGAGGAGCATCTTCTTATCATGGATATATTTCTCCCCATTTTTCCTACAATTTTATCTATATGTTTCTGTCACGATAAATAATTAACCCTAAGAAGTTTAACCTCATTAACTTGCTACATAAATGCAGTCCATTTGCCATTTTTGCATTAGAATGAATGGAGGTCAAAATGACTTCTTGGCGGTTCTAGGTAAAATCACTCTTTTTTCTGCTCTCTTTTACACTAGAATCATGAAAACGCGTAAGATGATGTAGAACACACTTTTAGGAGAAGTCACCAACTTACGCAAACAGAGTCACATGCATTTTAAAAAGTGAGAGAGGTCAAAATGACCTCTTGGCAGCCCGACCATCCTTCCTGCTTCCTCTGTTGGCAGGTGCTCTTGCTGCCTCAGGCTTTCCACACAAGCACGTGGAAGAGCAGGGGGTCCCAGAACAGTACCATACCACGAAATAAAACTATGCCAGTAAATAAAGTTTTGACAAAAGTGTTCCTGACTGAAGTCAGTCTATGCCAGTTTAAAGTTTCCAAATTACAAATAAACACTTAATGGAGCTATGTTTGCAGATATGTTCACCTGGATGTTTCAGAGTTCTTATCACACAACAAGTGCAAGCTGGAGACGAGGTGGTTGTGTCTAACTAAGTCAAAACTTACATTTGAATGTGTTTTTACAACTTACTTTAATATCATCAATTGATGGAGCATACAGCATGGCATCAGATTTCTGAAAAAGGGCAGGAACAGTAAAAAAAAAAAAAGAATTAGACAACTAGATATTTGAAAAGAACTATCCACTGCATGTGTAAAATGTACACACACAAAACAATGTACAGTGAACACAATATCATGTTGCTTCCTGAAGTGTTAACACATTCTTATGATGCATTCTAACATAACCAAAATTATATTTAATTTGATATTTTCTCTCACCTCAATAGATTTTTTTATCCTATCCAGGCAAATCTGTAACTTTTCTGTATCACCTTTAGAAGCAGCACAGGTGGAAATACTCAGGAAGCTTTAAGAGAACGAGGAGACAGTGATTACAATACACCTTCATGATAACAATGTGAAACATTTTTTCATCATTGAGTGTAACTGCTCAGCTAAAGTAAAATACATTAGCCTATATCAATGTGTTTAAATGTTTTTTTTTTATTTTTATCAACCCTACAAGGTATAACTCACACAGACGGATGATATACTGTATTAGATGTTGCTATTCTGATGCTATGAATGCAACGAATCTGTGGTTTCAATGAAAAACGTAGGAAAACATCATGTTTGATAAGATGATGATGATTATGTTGTTATGTCTTTGTTGACCGTTGGTATGAATACACATGACAAATTCCATTCTCCTTTTCCAGAAACTAAATATTTTGTAGTTAACGTCCCAAGATTTTATAGACACACCTTCTGACCAATATAAAATAAAATAAAATTTAAAAAAACAGTCACACACCGTATGCCTACCTCAGAACTAAGAAACAAAGCCACACCTGAGTTTTGTGGCTCTCTCGGCACAGGTTACAGGTCGGCTGGAACTGGATGCCTTTCTAGAAATAATGAGAGGAACTGTTAGAGTGTCAACCTGAATGAGATTATGAACAGAGTTAATTTTACACAAATGCACAAATTATACATTACATGTATAATGTGGTAGGTCAGATTATTTTAAAACAAATCTCACTTCCACTTCTACTGAACTATACATCTATTAATGTCTTTCTCCCAAAAGTGGGAATTTTCAAAAACTGAGTAGCCTACTCGCAAACAAGATGAGCTTCTTGCTGATTTAGCCACTTGGGCGTTCCTGAACAGCAACAGTCCAGTCACCAGTTGGAAAAAGCACCTTGACTCTGACATAAGAACTTGCTTACACATCACACCACTTCAACACCTGTCAATGTATACAGTACTTCCTGACATCTCTCCCCTACATGGCCTGCGCTGAGTTTAACAAAAACAGCCCCCCGGGTGGGTGTGTGGGGGGGGGGGCGTTGAGTCTCGAAACACGAGACATGCATTCCAGGGTTTTACCCTACAGGCTTACAACCTTGTAACAACCTTACGCAGAATATAGCGCTTTTCCATCTGAAACAATACCCAAAGCGCTTTACCACGACCCATCAGGAGCGAGGTGGGTAAGGTGTCTCGCCCAAGGACACTACAGCAACAACCGGGACAGAGTGGGATTCAAATCGCCAACCCTCTGGTCACAGTCACGACTCCACATGAGACTGTTGACTGTTTATGTCTAGGCTAGAGCAACTATATTCAGGGGTGTAATTGACCAAGTGTGTGTGTGTGTGTGTCATGAACATGACACGCGCATGATCTGATATCACCAAGTAAACAACAGCCCAGGAGCATTGTTATAACCAACTGGTTAGGTTTAGGTTTTGATTTAGGTTTAGTGTTAGTCCTGGGCTGATGTTTACTTGGTGATATGAGATTGTGCCATGACACACATATGAAATCATCTTTCTCAATATTTTTCTATAGCTGGTCTCAAAGGACATGAGGAAAGCAGAGTGGTATGTGGTCAGCTAACAGCCCTTCTGTGTGTTTGGAGTTGGTGACACAGTGACTGAGAGGTTGTCTATTTGCAACATTGCACAGAAAAGCAGTATAGCTTATGGATGGATGGATGGATGGATGGATGGATGGATGGATGGATGGATGGATGGATGGATATACCCATTTGAAATGCTTTGACATTTCAGCAGCTATATCCACTACAACAAAACTACTTCTAACTATAGTCAACGTGGTAAAGGGAAATGAACACCCAATTAAAAAAACATTAAGATTTCAGTATCCACAACAAGAAATTAGACTACACCACTGGGATGGATGGATGGAGGGAGGGAGGGAGGGGCTGTTGTTGTGAAGAGTGAGCCTTTTAAGGAACAAGACATATAATGTTTACACACCATCTTTTAGATATTAATTTGTACGGTCTGATAAAATGTTACAACGCCTGATCCCCACAGTCAGATGACAAACTTTTGGTGACACACACTGCTGTGATTCACGCTCTGATTCACATTCTGTGACTGTGCACCGGCTACTCATCACTTTTCTCTTCGCCATCACCACATCTGTCCCTGTGCATCTGCACCTCTCTACACATCTGAACTCTCGGCAATTTTTTTTCCAGCTCACACAAGAATTTCCTATCACGTTTACCGCCTGGCAACAGAGAGGAGGAGGAGGAGGAGGAGGAGGAGGAGGAGGAGGAGGAAGGGAGAGGGACTCGTCCAAGCCAACAATCTTCCTACTCTGCAAAAGTGAAAGTGAAACTGCGCACAAAACAGGCACAGCACGGTAATGTTTGGATTTCACCAAATTGCCATTCGGCAGCTGAAATCTCTCTCCGGGACCCACGTGGATCACGGAGTTGACACACCTCCACAAATACGCGTCACTATTCCCTGCAGGTGTGAACTTTGACACCTTTTAATAACGAATGGCAAAGCAAAGCGCTACTTGTTGACTCCGCGTCCCAACCGACCCGGGGGTAGGTTCCATAGACTGTCTCCAACTACCAGTTTCCACATACACACGCACACATACATGCACGCAGGCACGCACACGTACCCACTCGCGCGCTGTCAGCTTACCGCTCCCTGGTCTCTGTGGCATGTGAGCTGGACGAAGATCACCGGGAACGCAGTCATGAAGTCTGTCATCTGCGCAGCGGTAGCGGGCGCTCTGCTGTCCGGCGGGGAAACAGTCCCAGGTCACATTTTTGCATTTCCCCAGTGTGTATACAGCTGCTCTGTCGCATTGGCCTGTGTCCACTGTTACTAATACATGAGCCGAGCGTGAGAGTGGTCCAGATTCCCCACACAGATCGACTATCACACACACACGCCCTGCCCACGACTTTGAGCTGAAGTTTACTCCTCCTCTGACTCGTCACAGTTAGACCTGACGCATGCTGGTGTTGGAAGATTTTTTTTTTTTTTTTTTTTTTTTAATTGCATACAATAAGCCCTCAAGTTATAAGAACCGGATGCCTCCAATCACTTCAAAATAGCTACTCAGTGAAAAGATGTTTTATTATCTGCTGGCCTGTTTAACACAAACATGTCTCAACAAATGCAGTTGGTTGCAAAGACCCAGAGGAAACTATGTGGCGTTGTTTCTGCAATCCTTTGTGTTGCACTGATGCAGAATCACACACAGTGCACTGCAGGGAAAAAAAACAAAATAACAGTCGGATGTTACAATTCATGATGATATAATTGTTTTATTTCACAATGTAATTGGGGCCAAATTACCAACCATACAGTGCTGCTAAGGGCCCCAAAAATGACCTGTCATCTTCAAGAGGAAATGTTTAGTTTAGAGGTTTAAACTGTTGGTGTACAGTGATTGTGAAGAACTGTTGTTTTGTTTGGGAAAACGTGCAACTATCACAAAATATGACAGCTCATATAATAATTCTTAGTAGCACATTTCAATGATGGAATTACACTTTACAGTAACAAGTGGTTTAAAGGACAACAATCTGAAATTCAGCACTTACAGTTACTAATCACAGCAACACTGTCACTTTGACATTTTGTCGGTTTGTTTGCCGTCTTATCCGACGTCAGATGGTAAATTTGGTCTGTCACACAGAAATAATTAGAGTTGATGGCTAAAACATGAACTGCAATGTTACAGTTACATTTGATGTTTAATGTTGAACAACTTTTAAGAGATAATTAAAAGGGAGAAAAAAAAGTAAGCAAAAACTTAAAGGACCAGTGTGCAGGATTTTGTGTCACCGACAACTAGCGGTCGAGGAGCAGATTGCAACCAACCGATATTCCTGAAAATTCAACCCACAAAATCCTACACGTCGGTCCGTTAAGAGACCGGTGTGACATGGTTGAAACTGGGGAGGAAAAAAAATCTAATTTTGAGGCAGCCGTGACGGTTTGGTACTAACTGGATGAACCTATAGCATTTAGTATCAAGAACAGTCCCGCACCAACAGTTACCAATAAATCCGTCAATCAATTTCTGTTTTAAGCCTGTTATTTTATTCTTCCACTTCCTGCACAATGAGTTGTGTGGGTTTTATTGAAAAACATTAATGTTCCACAAGGTAAAGTATTGGAATAAGTATAGAAATTTAAATATTGTATCGACATTGATATCAATACGCAGCTAAATTCTCTAATTCTGGAGGACTTGTCATTTAATGTGGATTTCTCTCCACTGAGGACCATGTGGGTCTGTGGGACTGTGCTGCACTAGCAGGCTCTCCAGTCTCTGACTCAGTTCAGGCAGCAGTCCCTTCCAGTTTAAGGCCAGCCAGGGCATCAGCAGCCGCTTTCTCTTCACCCTCGTCCTCGTCCTCGTCCTCCTCTTCATCATCGTCCTCGTCCTCTTCATCCTCCTCGTCCTCGTCCTCTTCATATTCCTCGTCGTCATCCTCTCCATAGTCGTCCTGTTGGTCTCTGCCTCCTCCAGATGCCAGATTCTTCCAGTAAGCGTCGTACCCCGACGCTCCGTCGTAATAATCGTCGTCGTCATCACAGCCAGCCTGGCGGCCGAACTTCAGCGTACGAGCTGCAGGAGACACCACACAACGGTAAATTCATTTACTGGTGTTGTGATACCAAAGTCAAGTCAAGTGTGCATCTGTAACAGATCATTTGTAGTTTCGGTCTATTCCATTTTTAATAAAAATACATTTTAGGATAGTCCCAGTGTGTTTCTGTGTATTACCACAGAACTGAGGTCATCAAGTTCCTGAAAAATAAATCCCCATGACTAATAGAAAAAAGAACAGAACGATATTTATCGGCATTTATTGCTTTTTTAGAATCTTGATTTTTTTTTTTTTTTATGAAAGAAAAATATTGAACCCATTCAGTTCCTCCTCCTCGTCCATCCTCCCATTGCTGATACTGATAGTCTTAACTTTTTAACGTAATGGCAAAACATTGCAAAAAACAAAACAATTAGTACTTTTTTGTGAATACATGGTTGTTAATTATTGAGTGTTATAATGTGTGACTTGAACAGAATAACAGAAAGCAGAAGGCAGCGCACTGTGGAAAATATTTCACCTCTATTAAACTGCTTTAACTCTACTACTGTCTGTAATATATCAGATAATATCAATGTAAATCCATTTGTGAGGAACTAGAGCATCAGATTCATTATGAGATTTTCACCAAAGCTGTTTGAGACAGCCCAGAGCTTTTGTCTGACTACTTTCATCTCCAAACTTCACGATAAAAAAAAGACATGTCTGTCAAGTGGCAGCAGAGCAGATATCTGTGTTATCGTGAGGCCAACGGGGTCTGTGTGATTTGGCACGTTGTTTAGTTGAGTGTCAAATAGATATTTCTGAAGTCAACAATGAAGGTCAATCAATTACGTAACACTTGACTTTGATCGCAAAGCAGTTTTGTTGTAGTCGTTAAATGTTACTTTGTCAGATCACAATAAACTACAAGAAAATATTAAATGAAAAGCAAATTGAGTAACACAAGACTAAACTTATTGTGTTGGATCAAAAAAATGAAATTTTTTTGAGGAAATCCTCTCGGGGGGGGGGGGAATCATTTCTCAACAATGTCCTAGTCTTCATTCTGTTTTGTTTTTGATATGTTTTATGGTTTCATGGGAGGTTAGGAAACTACAACTTCCTGCAAATGCTTTACTGGAACAAAATCTACTTTCATTTTCCCCAAGCATGGTGGGAAACTCACTCGACATGCTGAGGTCTTTGGTCTCCTGCGTCTCGTGGCCACATTTGGGACATGGTGGAGCCTTGCCCTTCTCCTGTTTGAAGACCTTACTCTTGGCATGGTCGTCACAGTAACAAGCCTGTGAGGACAGAGGTAAACTGAGGTTAAAACCATTCAACGGCATAAACACAACTTTTCAACAATTAATGTTGTCACCAGTTATAAAAGGATGACACTGATATTTTGCCAAAAGTTTTTCCCCCAAAACTTGTAAAAAAAACAAAAAACTTAAAGGACAATTCCGGACAAATTCTACTTGAGGCTGTATTTTCCTAACATTTTAGGTCTAAAAGAAGGAATCTGAAGATTTTCAGTTCAATTGCTCCCGTTTTGCGGTAGGGGTGTCTGTCCATGCATCGCCACGGCAGCGATGAATGGAGCAGACTTAAGTTCCGCTGCTTAGGCTGTGTGTTTACATCCCTCAAAGCCACATTTTTTTTCCCGCAGACAGCATCAGACGGCTCTTCAAACATGCACAGAGAAGTTTGTTTACTTCAATCAAGTCAATAGTTGATATTCCTGCATTTATAACACAAACAGGATCTTCCGACTGCAGGTCTCACGCGAGACTTTGAATTAGAACTAGTTTTACAAACATGTTGGCATGCTTATAGTAAACAAACTTCTAGACTCACATGATACGGATCTACGCGGCTCTCGGCTGGTTCTAATTTTGTCGGAACGACTTGTAATGACACCAAAGTTATCCGGGTGAGTAAATGATCGTATTTTATGCTATAAATAAGGTCCAGGTTGTAAAAAAAACAAAAAGAAGTTCAACCATGGATCCATGGAGTCACCCAACTCATCTACCAAACGCCCACACATACAGTACATAAGGTGAACCGACAGGACCCCCCGGTGAGACGATCCGACCACCCTCCACAGTTTCCTTTGAGTATCTGTGGGAAACACTACTCAGGCTTGTTTGGACAAGGCGGATCATTCGACCACATCTAAACAAATATTAAGGTTTTTCTTTCTCTTGCATTATGTGCAGAGCTCCCTAGCTGTCCCAAATGTTCACAAAAGTCATCCCATGTACTTTCCCAAGTATCTTGCATGCTGAGCTGCTGAGTATCAGCAGAAGCACTGGTCATCACTCGCAAGTTGGTTTTTTTTTTAACTTTCACTTTACTTTTTGTAATTTGTGCGTTCTCGGACACACTAGTCTTTATAACTGTTCTTACATTTCCAGGTCAAGCTGCAGTCTGATAACTTTAACACTCAAACTAATAATCTTTAAATGTCAGGCGTAGCAAGTGTCAAGCTAAATACTCCTCTAACCCTGTAAAAGAAAACTATTTTCTGGTGGCAGTCCCAGCCTCATTGGGGGAGTCCAGTTTTGTCAGACCAGAGCATGATCCTGCTGGTCTTTTATCACTGTCTCAACGACTTATTTCCTGTGTACCAGAGATACTTCCCCTTGCAGGGCAAAGTGAAACTGAATGTAAATGAAGAGGAACCCTCTTTGCACAATTGGTTGGCAGAAATGTGCTGAGATGAGCTGATAGACATGAAAAATACTAAATGCGGCTTGAAAATAAAATGAAGATACAAGTAAAAAATTCCTTGGGTTTTCCAAAGTAATCTTTCACACTCAGTGGGCAATTTATGAGCAGCCCTGAAACAAATCCTCCTTTCATGAAGGTTATTTTTTGTTGAAACTGTTTTATTCATGTAATGATTCATTTTTATAGTCTTGTTGAAACCGGTAATTTCCTATTATTTTGTGCAATCCATTTTTATAAATGAGAAGAGGTCAATCACACATCCTTTATAACGCAATACAGATCAAAAGCAATCATATAATCATCACCTGCTTAAAAACTGAACAATGTAACCTTCATGAATGATGATTTAGAGAGGACTTGTTTAATCAGGCTGCAATACGTTCACTTAGGTGTGCTAAATAAACTGTCATTGAGTGGATGATCTCCTCACCTTGCAGCGCAGGCAGGAGTGTTGTCCCAGTCTATTACAGGAAACACCTAATATGGGATGACACAAACGGCAAAACAAATAGTAAACAGTCAAGGTTTCTCTGCTGCACCTATACCCTCAAGGAATTATCCACTGCAATGTATACACTTTACTTATCTCATCAGCTGCCGAAATGGCAATGAATGGTGATATGAAAGGGAAATGCCATGACTCACACTTGAATGTTTCTGCCTGAAGGATTTGGCAGCTTGCCTGGTGTTCAAACTGATCATCCTCACACAAGAAGTTTTGACAGAAGGAGCAACGGAAAATCCTTCCTCCTATTCAGACCAAAAAGAAAACCAATGTAGACAAAAAGAACCAATGTAGACGTTTAGTGCAACACTGATACGAGAGGATGAGGTTTCAGTCGGGACGGAGGTCCTACCATGGTCCCAGACACCACGTTCACACTCGATGCAGTCTGCATCAGTCAGGGGACACGCACAGGCGTGAGTGCTCAGACATTTCCGACCGTGGCACACCCAAGCTTCACAGAAGTCACATACTGCCCCCTTATGAAGAGATTTAAAAAGGTTAAACACTATTTTCTAAATCCTCTAAACATTATTGAAACATTAATTAATTGAGCTTGGTTTGAGGGTAAATTTAAATGTTGCACATCATTCTGAATTAGAAAAGCAAATGCAGAAGAAAGATATACACTGATTATTCAGTATTGATCTGCCATTCATAACTGTGCATCCTGCAGCTGCTTTCTATCAGTGTTCTGCTTCAACTTGGTCAATGTGTGACTTTTACATCACTCACGATGTTTGTGATTACCACTTTTATTGGACCCTTGAACTTGATCAGCGCGTTACTTCCACATCACTCAGCTATTTATATTGCTGCTATTATTAAACCCCTGAACCTACAGTACTCTAACTGCGCAACACTGCAATACCACACAAAGTACATACCAAGCATGACAAAAGGTGATTAGAGGTTATTCCTCTCCATTGATGAACTAATATCGTCTTTATGATAAGCATTGTACATTGTAAAACGTGCTGCTTGAATTACTTGCACAGTCTCATTCATGTAGAGTTTATTCATTCTCCTGTGTTTAACAGTATAGGACAAATAGTCAAGGTCACTTTTATTGAAATTGTGTTTTAGGTTAAATTACTTGCTGCATGAAACACAAACATGAGTCTATGAAAACAAACTTGATGGATAAAATTTTAACAAAAAAAAAACATTATCAATAAAATTGTCTTACATTGCTGCAAAACCCACATGTCCCCATGACGACCGAGAAAGTTGCAAACTCACCACCATGGCCATCCCAGTGCTGTGGACCCCAGGGTGTTTGATGACACAGTCTGATGACTTCATGCACTTGGTCTTGCCTGACAGCAACAAACATTTGAGAATCATAGTTTGGACAACTGACAATTGAAGAGTGGAAAAACATTGAATCTCGATTGAGACATGACAGCATGGATCCATCCTGCCTCGCATCACAAGGGTTCAAGTTAGTGCTGGCAGTGCGGCGGATATTTCCTTGCACATTTAAAGGGATAGCTCAACATTCTGGCAAATTGGTCCATTGCCGTAATCCCTATAGTCATAACAGTAGATTCGTAACCTTCAATTGTCGGTGCAAGCTATTTTTAGAACGGCAGAGCAGAGCCACAAGCTGCTCAGAGCTACGCTACAGAGGCTCATGGGATTTCTTGGTTTCCCTCATCAAACTCATCAAATACACAATCCAACAACTCCAAAACTCTCTTGTGGAGAAGTTGTGACCTGCACATTCACCACGCTATGAGATAGTAACAAAACGTTACGAGACAGAGTTGTCTTCGAGGCAAATGCAGAGACTACTTGCTCCTTGCCGACAGGAACATGCATCAGCTGTTTTGCATGAATTTACCTTGAAAATAACTCTGTAGAGCATGTTGGAGTTATTGGAGTGTGTAGTTGATGAGTTTGATGAGGGAAACCAAGAAATCCCATGAGCCTCTGTAGTGTAGCTCTGAGCAGCTCGCGGCTCTGCTCCGCTGTTCTAAAAATAGCTTACACCGACAAATAAAGGTAACGAACCTACTGCTGTGACTGTAGGGATTATGGCAATGGGCTAATTTGCCAGAATGTTGAGCTATCCCTTTAAATATTCAAGGAAATATCCGCTGCACCGCCTTCAAGAGAATATGGGTGCATTTGGGGCTGAGTGCCGCTGAGGCCAGAAAGGATCAAGACTAGTTATTATTAAATCATTGTTTGCTAAGTACTGACAATAATAGTGATAGAAAACATCTGTTACATAATTAACACACACATTCAGGGGTAGACAATAAGGGATTTTTGCCACTGGCCCAGAGGGCCAGTGGCTTTTGAAGATCACTGGCCCCGCCA
The DNA here is from genome assembly GCA_030347415.2 of Decapterus maruadsi. NCBI lineage: Eukaryota > Metazoa > Chordata > Actinopteri > Carangiformes > Carangidae > Decapterus > Decapterus maruadsi. The sequence continues at coordinate 13,257,085 of CM064901.1, forward strand.
TTTGAACCACTGGCCCAGGACAACACGCATCGATCCCCATATTAACGAAAAACAACATATTCAAGCCAATTCCTGCAGTTTCGCCATCGAGGCTGGAACTTTCTTATATACTGATAACAATACTAGTAAATCATCTTATTCAAACTGGTTTCTAAATTCATCAGGCTACTTTATTTAAAGGGATAGTGTAACTGAACTCAAACTACTCACCCTCATGTCCTAAGAGTGAGAATGGACAAATCTCAGTCCAATAAACAGAGCATCTTGTGTATGTGGTGGGACAAGAGTTTCCCTTAATAAATAAATAACTGTTTCACATTAGACTTACACAGTATTTAGCCTCCACTGTGGTTTAACAATGAGTTAAAATGGTAAATATGCCTCAACACAAACATGAAGTTATGTAGTCATTACTTTTCTCCTCCAAGTTTGTATAAGTTCTCATTCATTCACGTTTAGGCTGTTTCCACAGATTGGTGTAAAACTGCCTCATTATTTCATTTTCAAGTTTAGAATATTGATGCAATTGTAACGTTCGTGTCGGTCCTGAAAGGACTGAGGCCTGACAGGATCAAGAAAAAGGTTTTTTATCGGTTTTGAGACGATCTTTAATTAAATCAAAATTAAATCATTGTTTGTTAAGCTGGATTGACAAAATAATGATCTGTCGGCGATCGGGTCGGCTCTCACTAGTTACCGAGACGATTTGACAGTTACCACGGGGATTTAATGTGAAATTAGTTTTTATTTACTTGTTTTTTTCAAGGCATTTATTTTCACTGCTATATAATTAAAACGGGCCACCGGGCCATTTATATTGTCGACCCCTGCACATAATAGATGCATTGGCCTACTCACCACACTGAGCGCAGACAGGCAGCTTCTGCACCGAGTTACAGAAGTAGCAGAAGGCTCTGTTCTTCTGTTTCCTACCATGAGGCATCACAAAGAAAAACCATCTGTGTCAACCGTGTTACACTGACAATCTAACCTACTTGTAACTGTGTCTAAAAAGGCGTTACAAATTATTATTGATACAGTTACTAACCTCTGGCATTTGTCACACTCCTGCAAAAGAGATACAATGTAGTTAAAATAGGAAGCACTGGGGATATGATACTCCAGCTGCAGCACTGACTGAAAGGTATTGGTGCGTTTGTGTTTTATTTTATCGTCTCACCATGTTGAAGTTGCAGGGGTGTTTGGCCACCTCGACATGTTCCCGGTTGGCTCGGCTCTGTTTCTCTCGCTCCTTACGACTCTCGGCCTTTTTCCGTGCACCGGTTTTCTTCTTTGGCATCTCTGGACAGGTGTTGACCGAGAGGTTTCACGTCACGTCAAATCACGGTACCTGCGTCGACAAAATACAGATCTGATTGATGGTGAAGAGGCAACAAGGTGTGCGAGCTAGTCGTCGGCTAAAGACAGGATGTAACTCCGAGTTGTCCTGTCGGTAAAAAAGAAGTTAACACAGAGGGCAGTAGGTGGCTAAGATGTGTGATGCGTAAGGATTTTTAATGACGAAGTTTGTAACATTTACAGTGATTATTAAACACACAGTCACGTGGCAAATAAATAAAAACCGGAAGTGTCCCTATGTGACGCTCAGGATGTCCAGCTGTTACACTAATGCTGTTGAATTTACACCACAGCTGTCACCACAGAAATGCAATTGTCTTATTAATTAAAGGATTTTTTTTACCGAAAGGATCAGCTCCAGCACAGACAGCAACAGTGTGGCGGTCCGGTCCTGAAATGTGACCGACTGGAAACACAGACGAGTTTTTCCTACGGGCTCAATGGTTCCGCGCCCACCCAGAAAACTCCTAACCTACTTCAACCAGACAATGTAGTTATTGATAAATTGTTTACATAAATAACTATCGAAATAAATACACATTTAAGGTTGCTAATGTCGGCAGTTCGTAAGTTATAAATGACGTAAGTGGAAACTCTCTAATTTCTTCTATTTTAGTTTTTAAGTAAGTGTTTTCTAAACTTTGCAGTGTTTTTATTAGATGAAAACTGTAGTAGGTAGGCTATTCAGTTTGCCAAAGGTAAGTTATTGTTCCTATTCATGTAGCCTATTTATTCAAGCAACCATTTAATTACTTGGCTACAGGACCTATCTACGTACCAAACATGAATGAAACTATTTTAGATAAGGAAATAAAATTAAAATTAAACAGTTCCTTCTTCCCTCTTGAGGCTTATGACTGGGCAATAATCCATTAATGTTTGTATTTCTGTGCCAGCGGTTTTCATATTGACAGTTTTAGTTTGGGCGACAGACAGTGGCACTTAGTCCACGCCTAAGTCACGTGCTATGGAGCGGGGAGCCAATCCTAATGGAGGACAGGAAACAGCTGACTGGGAACAACAACACACGGCGTCGCCTTCTCCTGCAGGTAGGTAATGGTGTGGGTCTCTCGTGCACGTAGCCCAGTTCACGAGCTCTTTTGGGCTCCTCGTCAGGGAGCACTGGTGTTTGGCCCTGGCTTTCCTCAAAATCATTAATGCATTTTAAACGTGTGGCTCCTTTTAAAAGAGGGAGGTGCTGCGAGCTTCTCCAGTGAGGAGGACGCCCGGAGCTCGTCATCTATCCCCAGAACCGCCGCGCAATGGCACCGTCCCTCATCCGAGCTTGCCGCAGTCTGGCTCTCTCGACGTGGCTGCTGTCGTTCTGCTTCGTGCACTTGCTGTGCCTGGACTTTACGGTTGCAGAGAAAGAGGAGTGGTACACCGCCTTTGTCAACATCACCTACCTGGACCCCGTCACTTCGGAGGTCAAGACGGAGAAATCCGAGTGCGGTCGGTACGGGGAGCACTCGCCCAAGAAGGAAGCCAGAGGTCTGGTTCTGGTGCCCACCCTCCTGCAGGACAGACAGGCGTGCGACCCTCACGTCAGGTTCCCCCCTGTCTCCCACAACATCGCCTGGGTGGCGTTGGTGGCTGCGGGAAACTGTTCATACAGAGACAAAATCCGTAACGTGGCAAACCTCAACGCCTCTGCAGCTGTTATATACAACGTGGGCTCCAGCAATGCCAACGACACCATAACAATGCCCCATCCAGGTAAGACGCGACTTGTCAACCTTTATTATTACAGCCAATACAGTATTCTTGTGTTCATTCCCTGCAAACAGATCATTCATCCAACTACAGGTGACCACTCATGTGTCACAAACTTGGCCTGGCAGCACTGATGTTATCAATCAGTGGCTTCTTGGGTGTTAACCACCTCTGGTCCGTGATAAACCGCTGTCACTCGGCTACTGCACCTGTGTAATCAGCTGAAGGGTTTGCTGTCAAAGTAGAAAACAAAGTCTCTCCTCAAGCAGACATAAACTACTGACATGCACAGGATAGAGCTTTGCTGGTCTGGTTGGTTGCAGGTCTGTGTTGAAGTGTGGCTGTAGGTGAACCTATTATACTTTATAGACTATATTAATAGTCCACTATTAAAAGTCAGTGTTGTCAAATGTCTAATGTTGTGCCAACACAAGGAGCCCTAGCCTCCATAAAACATAGTTTGAGTTGGTGAACGCTTGGTTTAGGTAAGGAACTATCAGATATAAAAATGAAAAACAAGATAAAAATCTGCCTCTATAGGCCTACACCATGTACGTATGCATTTTTAAATTGTTGCATCATTCAACAAACATCTTCCCAGTGAAATTAACACTGTGCACCTTAGTTATGAGAAAAAAAACAAGATTAGTTACTGACTTCTTGAAAGAATTTAAAAAACTACAAAGGTAGATTAAAAAAAGACAGTAGTACAGAAGTTATTTGAATGAGTTTTTAACACAAAGCACTCACAAATGCCGGCAGCTATACACAATGTCAGTCTTACCAGTTTTCGGAATACGCCACTTATTCCGTGACTCTCAGTGCCTGTCCTGATTTATTACGAAGCAATAAATTATTTTGAGGTGTTTACAGTCACAGAAGGAGGTGAGGACAGATAACCTTAATGATTAAAGAGCATGAGCATCATAATTTGATAGCATAATGCATAATGGTTATTCAGTACAATGATAGATGTGCTGTCTGTAATCATAACAGGCTGGATAATGTTTGTCACCATGTGCCAAGAATCCCAGACAGCATAGCGCGAGTGAAATTGAAAGTCTGCACACAAGTTTTCTTTCCCGATATGAATTTATGTTTGAAGAGAGGAACCACTGCAATCAACATGTGAACATACAATTTGAAATTTTGCAGAAGAGCACAGGCTGAAGACTCACGGGTAAAGTGGAAAAAGAACAACAACTCCAATTTCAGAGCTGAAATGAGTAGAGTAGTTACTTTGTAAACAACACACCCCACAAACCTTTGGAGATAATCCATGCAAAATGCCCTGAAAACACAGACGCCGGCTTCAGCTTCAGGTTCTTCCAAGGAAACTCACTTGTTTGCTTGTTTAGAGGAGGCGGAGCAAACTGATGCATGGATAATCAGACAAACACTTGTTTAAATAACATCAGGCAGAGTAATTTGCATAGTACCTACCTGTTTGTGACGACTATAAGCCACGGTCATGTTTTGATGTATTATAGTAATTGCACTTAGTATTAAGCAGAGGCAAAGACAGAGATTGCATAAACCACAGTGGAGATTCCTGGCAGTGCCTGTTAAGTTGGAGGGATGTTCAGTGTACACATCTGTGGCTGCGCAGCAAGATGTTAAAGGTTTATGTGATCATGTGATGCCTTATTGATCTTTATGGGGATTTTTCTCTTTTTGCTTGTTGAGCCTGGAGCTCAGATAGGCTGATCTTTTTTCTTTTGTCCCATGCTCTTCATCAGTACAGGTGCCCCCTCACACAGGGGTCTGAATGCCTGTTCTGCTGTGTAAGGTGTTCTGCCTTTTCTTATTACCAACACCTTGCACGGCAGCTCTGCCACCGTCACTCTGTTTGTGTGTGTGTTTGGATGAAAGGGAACTTGTAAAGTGCTTCATCTGTTAAAGTATAAAATTGCTGTATGCATGCAGTGGATTTACCATTTGATATTTTCTTTTTCTCTCATAACACTGATACAGTTCCTTGGTTTGCTGCTGCAGCAGCTCTCAGCTGGGCCCGCTTTTCCACTTGCCTTGATATTTCCATTGGAAATGTGCTCTCAGTCTGTTGCTAGTTTTACATAAAGGTGTGGCTGACCTCACCAACGCACCTGTGCCAGACAACAGCACAATGCACAAAGAGCTTTGACAAAAGGATCCAATGTTCAAACAAATAGTGTGTAACACCTGGAGGCATAATAGTGGAGTCGGTTTTAACCTGAGTCCTTTTGTACAAATGTGTTATGGACACTTTCTTATGGAGACACTCCATAAACTGACACCTCACATCAAACCATAAAGAAATATCTTGGAAATATAGTCTTTTCATATCTCTTATGTTGTAGGTGAATGTAAATAATAACCTGGTAATGTAGAAAAGTTGTTGGACTAAAATCAAGAACAGATTGACTGTAAATGGATAACGTGGACAAGTCACAGTATTGCAACTCTACTTACATTCTTCATTCAGTGAATGCTTAAAGCTGCACTAGTAAATTGTTTTATTTCAACAATTTATCACATCACCGTGTGTAATGTGAGAGGTGCTGATCGTAGTGCCAAACTTATTTATCATCACCAGACTGGTGTTGCTGTTGCCACTTATACCACTCTTGTTTCCAGCAACAGCAGGAGCTGTTTACAGCAAATACTAATCTAAAAAACCCACGGCACAATGAATGATCAGCATCAACAGCAGACGTGACAAATGTGGAGACTATTTAGTCGACCAAGTAAAACATTTAGCAGCATAAGAGATATTTTATCTGCAGTGGGTAGAGATGGAGATACAAACTGATCCTAAATCAGAGTGAATATTGGACTTACATACATCAAGTTGGCTCAAACCTGACTTCAGGCCAAGGCTAATGTTGCTCTGTCAGCTGGATGTTTAAATCAGCAACTAACTTTTGCTAACTTTAGTGCAACTACTGTATGTCAAGTGGTAAGACAGCAAGTCACTGTTGTGATTGCCTGCTGGGCATCTGCCATGTGGCTAAAAAAAACTTAATGCATGAGTTGATGCAAGTGCAGGTGCAGCCTGCTATTAGTACTAGCTCTGTTCTTTTCTTAAACACCAATAATCCTCCCTTTATTCTTCTGCTCTCGAGGTAACAACCAGAGGCCTCGGAGCATGTTTACCTGCAGCTAATGATCAAAGACTCCACACTTTCCTAATTTCATCACATAAATATAAACTAAGACAGGAGAGGTGTGATGACAAAGCTGACAAACAGTGCAGCGGCAAAGGGAACTCATAGGCTGAGTGTGAGGCTGCCAAAGAACAAGAGGAGTCCAGACAGAGCTGGGCTCTAAAACCTAAAGTTGCCAGAGGCAGAAACCTCTCACCGTCTGTCTTAATTTAATCCTCCCATCCCTAGGCTTATATATTCATAAATCTTTTCAGTTCTGAGCGTGTGGGTTTTATCCTGAATCTCCCTGTTGGTCTTAATGAACAGAAAAACTAGTGATGGCCAAATGAAGCTTTTGTGAAGCATTGAACCACTTGAGCCAATTGCTTCGGAAATGGGTTCATTTCTCGAAGCTTCATTTAGAGCGACCTCTCCTGGCGACGTGTGAGAGTTGCAGTCTAAACTAGACATGATTATCACACACGCACTCGCTCCTGTGTTTATAGCAACTTTTTTTTGAAAAATGTTTTGATGCAAATGCACACACACGCACACACACACACACACACACACACACACACACACACACAGTATATCATGTTGTATTTACTAATAAAGATGGATGAATTTGTGTTTTGTGTTACTGAGGAGAGTTCAGGGGAAATACGGCATGGTTGGGTGTGCTTGTGTAACTATGGCAGGGGGGCAGGAGGTGATTGGGAACACTCATAGATTTTTATTCAAGTACATTATTTTTTGAAGAGTTTTTGGACTGAGGCGGTTCCTTTTTTTGCTTACAATTTCTCCACATTTGGAAAAAACCCGCTCACAGGGGACAGATGATGCAGGGGAACACAGAAATTGTTTGGCCATTTTAAACAGCTGTGGATAAACATTCTGGTGGTTGAGCCAGTACGCCATTGGATCTTCTGATCTCTCCAGTGGTGGATCGTTGAGGTACATGGGCAAGCTGCACCTCCACCGTGGCATCGGCTGTTTGCGTTCCTGTGGGCCCTCCTTGCAACAGATGTATCTCGGTCCAACATCTCCCATAGGTTGACATCTGAAAAACAAACATTATTACTGAATGATTTCAACTGCAATCATTTTTAGTTGTACTTATTTTGTTCTGCCTTACCTGTTGATGGATTGGCAGCAGTTGCTGCTGATGTGGAGGGCTGTTCTTCCATTTGTCTGTCAGGTGGTGTTGTGTTTCTTACAAGCTGTGCACATTGCGCTGTCAGGCGTTTTTCAGCTGCCTGTGCCAGCACCTGGTTGTAAAACCCGATCTTTTTGAAACGCGGGTCCAGGAGTGTGGAAAGCGTGAGAGCTGTTTGGCTTTCTGTGGTATCAAATTTAGTTTGCATTAATGAGACTAGGTTCTGTCCAAGTTGTTTCGCCGTGTTGTGTTCTATTCTTCCCAGTGAGTCGTGCAAGTAGAGCATGAGCATTTTCGTCATGGGGATGACTTTGGACCCCGACACTCTCTTCTCCTCTGACAGTTCTGTTGTGGCCTGGTAGAATGGAGCCAGCAATTTCAGACACGCGGCAAGTGTGTCGTAGTCGTCTGAAGACAGAGGTCGCACATCAGTTCTTAGAGTTGTGAGAGCTGCCCCCACTGACTGTCTCTCCTCAAAAAGACGTTGCAGCATGAGAAACGTGCTGTTCCAACGGGTGTCAACTTCCTGAACCAGTTTTTTCACTGGTTTCTGCATCTGCAGCTGAACCTCTCTCAGTTTTTCTCTTGCAGTAGTGCTTGTTTTAAACAAGCTCACAACCTTTCGTGCCCTGGTGCGTAGGTCTTCCATACCAGCAGTTGCGTCAAGCGCTTTCTTCACAACTAGGTTCAATGAATGTGCAAAACAAAGCGCATGTCTCAGGTTTAAATTTCTGACAGAGGCAACCATATTGGCTCCAGCATCCGTCACAATTGAGGTCACTTTCTTCTCAATGCCCCATTCTTCCATGAGAGACCTCGTTGCTTCAGTGATGTTTGCAGCTGTATGAGCTTCTGGGAAAGGCAGCACTCCCAGAAGCACGGTGGTCAGCTTCACAGCATCATCCACATAGTGGCAGGTAACGGCCAGAAATGCATCCATGTTAATGGAGGTCCACATATCAGCCGTCAGACTCACAGCCTCAACCCTCTGCACGGCAGCCTTGGCTTTGGTCTTTTCTTCCTCATATTTCTGGGTGACCATGTTCTTCAGAGCCTGCCTTGAAGGGAGTTTGTAAGTGGGATCAAGCAAACCCACAAACTCCTTGAACCCACTGTCATCAACAATGGAGAAAGGCTGCGAGTCTTTCACCACCATGTTCAGCAGAGCCTGATCTAGCTCCCGCTTTCGGTCCACTAAAACAAATGAATTGAGACATAAAGAAATAAAAAGAAAATTAATAATGGAAAAAACAGCGTTTATAACATATTGCATTTTAACTAAACAATTTCTGTTTTGTATAAGCCTACCTTGCTGGGCATTCCCCTGGTTTGCAGCTGCTCCATGTTTGGCAGTGAAATGCCTAATCATGGAGGAAGTATTCCCATGATACTTCAACTCAGCGTCACACACCAAGCACCGGACCTGCAAATAGGTGCATTTGTAAATAAAAATGCAATGTCAACACTGATCATACATTTACTGCAATGCTTAAAATATAATTGCGACAGACCTTACTAAAGGCTAGTAACTTACTGTACTGGTACAGATATAGACTGTAACTTTACCTTTATTACGTACCTTATCATGAGCGATCAGTTCGAAGTGTTGCCACATATCAGAGCGACCTCTCTTCCTCACAGGCTCCATAATGACTCACTACAACAACGACGCAATACCAACAAATCCACAGCAAAAACACAACTCCTACTACAACCCACAAATGCTACAATGTTTACGGCCGTTATAAAGTGTTTATGGCGCTCAAATTCAAAACTGACTCATCCGGTCACCGGTTTGTCAGTGAAGCAGCTGATTGGACCACTCGAAGCAGTCAGCTGATTCATTCAGGGAGCGAAGCGGATCGAACGGGAGCGAAGCAGTTACTGCTTCGGACGTCATATGTCACGTGATTTTTTCTGTTCCGAAGCAAGCTTTGAAACAGTGGTTCGATGTTACTGGTTTGAAGCACGTCTCGAAGCTTCAGTGTCGGACTGCCATCACTAAGAAAAACCCTGGTCCTGTCAAAACTCCAGTGAACCTGATTAATCTTAAACGTTGGATTAGATTCAATCACCTAGATGAGTTGTATGGAGTTAAAATAGTTCAACGTAAGATATTTATAGATTCCACTCTCATGTCAGTACAGCAGCCCAGTAGCTTATATCAGCATGAAGTAACTGCAACTACAAGTCTATTGACTAAATGGCATCAATCTTCTTATCTGATCAACAAAGCGAATGAACATGCTTCTTGAACTGTCAAACTCTTTAGCCTAAGCACTTGCGAGATTAAACAGTGAAGCCTGTTCTGTGTTACTGTCATGTACGGTTGTAGGTGAAAAGCCTGAGCGTGCAGGTGTGTAGTTAAGAAGTATTTATTCCTCCCTGCTGCCACAATTTGACCTGGTGGGTCTGAGGCCATGGATATCTTCACAAGATCAGCCTCAGTCACAGACACTGCCCTCCTGTTTTAGAAGCAGCTATTTTTGTCCACTCTGACTGCGTCACAGTGAGCAGAAGGAGATAAGGAGTCGAGGCTTAGGGAAATCTTACATACCTCGTAGTGCCTTTCCTTATTTCTGTTGGCTCTGGACATACATGGGCAAGTCTACCGAGCCTGGATGCAGCAGTCTTTTACTCTTGGGTTAGGGTTAGGGTTAGTAACTTGTTTGCCTTTTAGTGGGGTTGCAAAGGCAGTTGTTGCATCACAGCATTGTGCCCTCCACACCATATGGTCTCACTTAAAAAAGCCATAAATTGTGCAGGTCAGGACTGTTACAAACATGGAAAAATAGGTTTGCATTCTTTTCATGATGTGATGCCAGTGAAGCTATAGTTCAGGCAGATGACTCGAGCTGTGCCCGTCCTGATCAGCTGATCAGTCGCATGCCCTCCTCATCCAAATAGGGTGGGTTATTCAACCCCCCCCCATTTATCTGCTCATCCCTGGCTATGCTGCTGCCACCGCTGCTGCTGCTATTGCATACATCTCGCTGCTGCTGCCCATGAGGTTTTTGCAGACCCACCTCCTCCCCAGCATCTACCTGTGGGCTTTGTCTCTGTGATCCCTTGTGGGCGTCTGCTTCATTCCCTGTAATTAGGGATGCACGATATATCGGCATTAATATCGGTATCGGCCGATGCTCGTCATTTTTTAACATATCGGTATTGGTATCGGATGAGTAAAATTGGGCTGATATGCACAACCGATGTATATCCGTCTAGTTGCTGTTTCGGGAGAGGGAGAAGGAGGGGGAGGGGGATTTGGCCATGTGTAACCTGTAACCTTGTTATTTGGAAGTAAAATACATTCTGAAAATAAAGGAAAACATTCAAAAATTCAGTTTGCATGATTTTCAGTCTGTACAAAAATGTATCATCTCAGAAACTTAAAAAAAAAACAACACATATCGATATCGGTAAATATCGATTATCGGCCATAACAGAAAAATTCATATCAGATATTGGTATCGGCCAAATTTTTCATATCGGTGCATCTTCACCTGTAATGTCTGGCAAAGCAGATCATTCAGGGAACGAAAAGCTGAGACTGCAGCCATGCTCAAGGATACCTATGCTGTGCTTCAGCTTGCAGTGCTTATGATTTGTTGTCATTCCAGAGTTGTCCAACTAAAATGTGTTTATGTTGGCAGGAACTACTCGTAATTAACTTCTTTTGCGGAATGAGCAGTTCATATATTTCTGTATCCACATGTCATTTAATGTGGGGTTTTTTTTGCGCATCGGCCAAAACTGGAATGAAGCCATGTGACAGCCCATGGCCTGAGGGTCTAAATAGTTGTGTTCAGCCGTGCACTATCATCGGTTTGCTGTCCAAACACAAGCTTTTGTTTTCTCACTGTTTGTAGCAGCGTCTTAAAGCTTTAACATACTGTACAAACATTCATTTTGAAGGAGCTGTAATACATGAAAAATGATTGTGTGTTCACAGAGGAGATACTGCCAACTGGATTACTGTTTGTGTGTGTTTGAAAAGGAATTTTTGTTGTTTTTGCAGTACACAGACAGTATACTCCTACCAAACCCACAATGCATGTTGCCTCTCTGCTCTTGCCTCAAAAATATTTGCTGTATGTATTGTTTCTACTCTTGTATTCCATTTTAAATGTTAAATTCTTCATCTTTTAGCTCAAAAACCTTGCTGTCAGTGCACATTCATGAAAACATAACCATTGAGGTGATATCGTTTTGGTCTGACTGCTGGACTTTGGTCGCATAAAACATACCAGCTGTGCAGATTTTTACAACAGGCCTGTTACATAAAGGGATTTAGGAGCTTGACAGCAATAATGCACTGAGAGTACACTCTGAAAATGTACCATATATGTTGGATTCGAAGCCCCTTTGGAAAACACCATCTTTTTCAGCAGCACGTCTGACAGCAACACCCCAGTCTACGGTGTTAAAATAGTTCTGTGTGGTGCAAGAGGACTTGTCACAGCGCTGTCTGTCTGACAGGCTGCACAGGAGCTGCTGCTGGTGATGGCAGGCTCAATAAAGCCACCTTTCATCTACAGTACCCTGACTCCAAGCAGCCTCAACCATAAACAGGCAGCAGATGTGATGTAACAGTTGTTGATGCACTCAGCAGCTATCACTTGTATGGATGAAAAAATAGAGCCGGGCAACTTTGAATAAACATCATAAAGTAGAATCAGGCTGATACTGGATTTAAAACACTGATACCAGCGTCAGTATTTGACAGGTTGAAGACCCCAAACCTCAGGGTTTTCTTGTTCATGGTTGACTACCTTAAGCAAACTGGTGAACGTATCTTGTGTTGCTAAGTATTGGGTCACAGTGTCATGCAGAACTGTTTGTATTAAGAGCTGGATGTGTGTTTTACCCTTTATCTCTCATGTTCGGACACTAGCTGAGAGGATGAAAATAAGCATTGTCATCCTGAGCCATGATGTTTTCTAATTGTCCGTCCTTTGGCACTCATGGACATGAAATCTCAGTAACACCCTGATTGTATTTCAGATTTGGCCCAGACATTTACTGGGACTTCGGAATGAACTGATAAGAGTTTCCTGCTCAAGGTCAACGTGACTTCCTAAAACGTGATGTGGCCTTTTGAACGCCATGAGGGTTGGGCAACGTGGGAAAAATATCCTCTCACGATAATGATTTCATATTAGATATCAATATATCATGATATAAATCATATCATCATAAATACACTGTTTCCCATGAAATCTGATTTTTTTTAAAAACTTTTTCTCATTAAATGGTTGTGACAAAGTGATTCATTTGTTATGTGAATTGAACACAGCCGGACGTTGATTCACTAAATATGACACACTATGCATTTTTTTCTCGTCAGTCATCAAAATTCTCATTCTCGTTTCTTTTGAGGGAACACTCATTTTCTTTTTTTTTACCAGTGGTGTCTCACTGTGGTGTCTTGGACTCAAAAACCAATCAGTTAGACTCTGGTTGCCAAAGTTTACAGGTCAAGGTCAAAGGTGGCCTTACAAAAGGAGATTTTGGCTTTATGATTCATTGTAATATCTCTTGAGGGAAATTCTTCAATTTTGGTGAAAAAGTCAATTTCAACTCAAAGATGAATATATTAGATGTTGTTGGCCAAAGGTCACAGTCAGTTTGACCTCACAAAACAGCCATTACACAAGACTTCAGGCCATAAATAGTTATTAGTTTATATGGTTCTTGATTAACGGGAATGCAACCTGAGACTAGTGAGAGTGACGCGCACACACAACTCTAAGGCCATAACTTTATTCCACTATGCAATCATATACTATAAATCACAGATATCTCTCATGCTTGGCCACTGTGGAATGAGCTTATCATGTTCATCAAGCAAAGCAACAGATGGCTGCTGGCACTGACACTGAGAGAGAGAGTGAGGCTTTAGTTGTGTGTCTTATCTAAGCTCCCGGCAACCCGCCCAGGATTCTTCATCCAAGTCTGAACTCACACCTGAGATTTAAGTTACCACCCGCTGTGCTTTAATTGCAGTTATTTATAAAACCAGGATATTTAACCTCATAAAAGTTCCTGAGTTTAAAAACCTAATTTGCATATTCCTGTAAGTATAAAACTACAAATTAAGTAAACTTTATTTGTCCAATAAGGGAAATTTGTAATAATATGATGCATTATAATTGTAATATATCATATTATATAATCTAAAATTATTGTCAGATGGATTAGAGAAACAAAATATTTAAATAGATATTCAGTTCACTAATAATCCTCACAACAACAATATGACTAACACAGTTTATCATCAAAACAGCTGCAGATATGTAGAATGCAATACAACTTGCATTCATTTAAATTTCATTTCATTCATTTTAAATAACAAACTCAGCTGTTACTGCTTTGTGTGTGTGTGCAGGTACAGGTGATGTTGTGGCCATCATGATCCCAGAGCCTAAAGGTCGCGAGATAGTGGCCTTGCTGGAGCAGCACATTCCGGTGATGTTGCACATCACTATAGGAACCCGCAACCTGCAGAAGTATGTGAGCAGAACATCGGTCGTGTTTGTCTCCATCTCCTTCATCGTGCTCATGATCATCTCCCTCGCTTGGCTCGTCTTCTACTACATCCAGAGGTTCCGCTACGCAAATGCACGAGACCGTAACCAGGTACCAGACTGTGTTCTTTGTCAACTCTATGAGGTGGCGTATACCATTCAAAAATGGACGCTCATAGTGCAGCGGTGCTTTGGTCTCACCCTTAACATCACTGGTCAGCATTTTACCATCTGGCGTGGGACCTGTGAGGCTTTAAGGAGAAGCCAGAATTAGCCCGACAGCTGGCCGAAGGCAGACGTGACAAACCAGTGAACCATCAACCAGCTCAGCTCTCTGGCCCTTCGAGTTGACAGCGCAAATACTTGCTTTTACCACCTCTTTATTATGAATGGCCATCTCTGACGTTCTTGTGACGCCTGTAATGACGGTACATCACCGTGGGCTGTTGTGATAGGAGGCGAGGCCATGGAAACCGGTGTTTGCTTTTTCACTTTAAATTATATTGATTTATGTTGTACAAAGAATTCAGCCATACTGAACAAATCTGTTTTCAATTTATTCCCAAAGCGGCCCCCGTAAGGTAAAACAAACTTTGAGCATTTAAGTCATGTCACGATATCTTAACAATTACAAGACTGCACTCCACTCAGTTCTGTGAATCTCTCGCCATCTGCCTGACCGTTCTGCTCCATTAATATTTCCATATTTTCCCTGAGTTTTTGTTGCCTTTATTTAGTTTTATGCAAAGGACCTGGAAAATATGGTGAAATGATCACATCCATGTCAAAGTGCTGAAAATGCTCCTGAAACACATTCCACCTGCACAAATACCCCCTGGATTCCCACAGGAATTCAGCTGGAAGCCGTTTCCTCTGGAAACTTACAGGCAAAGTGTTTGCACCACCTTATATCATCTGTTAGGTTCAAGGAAAATTGTCTGGCAATTGGTACATGGTGTCATTCAGAAAATACAATAATAATGCACATACAGTATATATTATTAACAATACTCTTATTATTCACAACAGGTCACTGTACAGTTGCTGTCCTATTTCTATTTCTATTATTGTGGTTCACTGCTTTTTGTAACTTTGTTCAAGATGGTGTTAGCAGTTCTTTCATTTACTCATACAAATTCAAAATACTCACTTCTAATTCGAATGCAACACATGATGCTTAATCACATATCATCAAACCATGTAGAGCTTTAGATGGTTCTCAGCTGATGTACAGTAGACGTAAATCACCTAACTTCATCTATATCAAGGGAGATATACCTATATATCCCTGAGCCACTATTAAAAACTTGATCTTGTCAGTACTAAAGTGATTTTCATTTCATTTTATGTCTTATAGAGACGTCTGGGAGATGCTGCCAAAAAAGCCATCAGCAAGCTTCAAGTGCGCACCATTAAGAAAGGGGACAAGGTAAATGGTGTTGCTCAGCATGTTTTAAATGTGTGTATCCTCACGGAGAGATATATTTGACGATTTATTGGTCTGTGTTTTAGGAGACCGAGTCTGACTTTGACAACTGTGCAGTTTGTATTGAGGGTTATAAGCCCAATGATGTTGTAAGGATATTACCATGCAGGTAAGGTTTGTTTGATTAAGTTAAAAAT
Source organism: Decapterus maruadsi (assembly GCA_030347415.2). Classification (NCBI taxonomy): domain Eukaryota; kingdom Metazoa; phylum Chordata; class Actinopteri; order Carangiformes; family Carangidae; genus Decapterus; species Decapterus maruadsi. Next base: position 13,272,591 of record CM064901.1, read on the forward strand.
GAGGCATCTCCATCTGTCTTTTAGATGTTTTTAACTTTTGGCCATGAAACAAGATTGTGCACCATAACTGCTGGTATCTCTATATCCCCGAGAAGTGGCTTCACCACTACAGCAGCCCGGCTGTTGCTTCTGTGATAGACAGCTAGTTAGCTGCTCCAGCTAACTAGGCTACCACCGGTGAAGGTGAGTTAGCTGTGGAGCCTAGTTAGCTGCTCCAGCTGACCTCTCACTGTATGAGACACCTATTACTGTGGGCTGCATTTTAATTAATCATTTTGTGCACTGCTGTTTTATTTCGTCAGGCATGTCTTCCATAAACACTGTGTAGACCCATGGCTACAAGACCACCGCACGTGTCCCATGTGTAAAATGAACATCCTCAAAGCCTTAGGAATACAAGTAAGTTCCTTCAAACTTGTTGGGGTCTCTCACTGCTCTCATGTTTGATATTAAAACTAATCTAACTTAAAAGCTCAAAACATGAAAGTGATGAAAACACATTACTATGCATGAGAGCAACGCTAAAGATATCTTTGGTCTGTCCCAGCTCAACCCAGACTGCTCAGATGAGATTCCGCCAGACTATGAGATGTCTGTCAACGGTCCGCCCACCAACGCCATCAGCGGGGCGAGTGAAATCACGGTTAACGAGAGCTCGGTGGTGCTGGATCCGGCAGCGAGACTGGTGGGTCTGCAGCTCCATCCGGATGCAGATATGTTGCAGCAGGCGGGGGACAGTCACATCATAGCCAGCAGTAAGTACAATGGGAGTGAGGTAGTTTTAAGGCACATTACTTGAATATTCATAATTTCTGCAAAATTCAACTCATGGATAATGACTGCTTATAAATAAGTAGTTGGAGCTCCTGGTCATGTTTGAGGTGTCTGAGCTGTTAGCACTTCCCCAAAAAAGAGACGGTTTCAAGGCTCAAAGAGGACAAATTATTGCACATTTTACCAGAAAATACACACATTTCACTGATAATATGTAATCTTCATTGTGGTGTTGGTACTTTTACTTAAGGGAATGATCCGAATACTTCCGCCACTGAGGAGGGATCTTAAATGAGAAGTTGGAAAGTTCAACGTTAATTTACACATAAAACAATCAGGAATAGCATGCCAGTGCTGTTATTTACTGCTTTCTCCTCTGAGGCCTGAACTAGGCCATCAGCCACCTGGTCAGTGTTCCCCATTTCAGATCCTCTTGGGTGATGCAAGAGGAAAAGAACAGCGCTCCCTTTCCAGAAAGGCACAACCTAACCCACATACACTCAAATACTGTGTGCTGTAGTTATACGTTCTAGCACCTTGTGTAAATACCTTGAGGCTATTTCTTAAACTAACGACTGTTAGAACACCTGCAAGCTATCAGCACCCCTTAATAGTGTGTGTTCATGTGGGTTAATAGTGGGTGTGCATGTATGTGTTTGACTGTGTTTCCCCAGGGCGTTGAGTTTCTGTCTTTCTGATTACCTCTACATGATTGTTCAAACGAAACTATATTTGTTCAGTTCAACGTTCGATTGTCATTGAAACTGTGTCAAGACGTGTTGATACCATCAGCATGGATCTGTAGTTTGTTGCTGTTGAAGTGAGTGGACGAAAGAACTAGAGCCACCTGGGAATATTAGAGTTTAGCTATAACATCATGTGAACGCTGCACTCAGTGCTGCTTCCACAGCATAAGCTGGCTTTAGTTAGAGGCAAAATATAAATTCACTTTTATTTAAATAAATACTGAAAATGGAAAAAAAACAAAAAAAACATGTACTTTCCAATTTCCCTTAAATGGACTTGCGCCCAAGGCCCTCAGAAGCTGCTAGAGGAAAGAGCTGTGTTTACATTTATGGGTCTGATGAGCAGGAGATGAGCTCACCACACGTTGGTGTTCTCCTCAAGACTAATTAGAGTGTAAATTAGATGTGATTTGTCGTTTTGTCGTACACTAATGAGCTGACAGAGACAATGCCACTGACGGACAGTTAAGCATGAGCTGATCTGTCAGGCAGCAGTGGAGAGCAGAGCAGACTGAACGACATTCCCCTGAATAATGAGAACTGCTGTTAATGTCTATCTGTCTATCTATCTATCTATCTATCTATCTATCTATCTATCTATCTATCTATCTATCTATCTATCTATCTATCTATCTATCTATCTATCTATCTATCTATCTATCTATCTATCTATCTATCTATCTATCTATCTATCTATCTATCTATCTATCTATCTATCTATCTATCTATCTATCTATAGTAGTAGTTCTACAGCTGAGAAATTGGCACTTAAAGTGATTTTGTATGTTTCTTCTCAGCAATCTATCGCTGTCAATCCACCGACTGCATAGATAAATACTTCATACAATATCAGTGAAAATGAACTTCAAGTCAAAAGTTTGTTCTTTTGGCTTTCCCTGAGCACCAGCAGAGGGATAGTACTGTAACACAGTGTGACAGTGTGTGCTGCAGCATAGACAGGAGGAAGGGTTGCAACAACTCTTTTTACGTACAGTAATGTGCAAGTATTTAATCAAGACAATCACAGTAAATCAAAATGCGAACCTGTCCTTGCAGTGACCATGGCACTATAAGAGTTAACTTTCCTCACTGGACTTCACTGTCCCTGTCTGATGGTATTGCTGTGACTGTATCCCACACTGACCCCTCTCTTTCCCCCCTCCTCAGGTGAGCATCAGCCTCCTCTCAGCAGTGACTCAGACACTTCTATCATCACAGGCGTGGAGGTAGGAATGTCTGAAATAAACATCTCCACAGAGCAGGAAGGCGACGGCGCCAAATCCTGTGCCGATTAGAGCTGAGGAAGAAAGCATGAAACGAAAGAGGAACGAGAGTGTGAGGACGGAGTGATTGGAGATTCCCAGCGATTCACCCCGCCCGCCTTTGTCTCCCGGAGGAAGTGACCTCACAGAAGATGGGCAAATGAGCAATACGGCCCGTAGCAGCACAAAACACCACGTTCTGTCCGTACAATCTGGAAAACAGACTTGTCCTCGTGTCTGTTGACATGTCGCTTGCTCATTTTCTTGCAGTCACTCTTCACCATTTTGTTGGTGAACACTGCTCTCGTATTGCATCACATTATTCAATCACACGTACAGTACCTGAGATGTTGGTGGCCTTCACAGCACTGAGAAGAAGGATGAATAATATCTCTATCTCATTCTGGCCACCTGAACCCGCCGCCGCTGGACACATGAGCACAGGAGCACGGCGGCGTCTTCAACACCTGATTTCAGCTTTAATTGTATAGAAATATGTGCAGATTGTTTGATTTCTTATGTATGAGATCACTGCCAACATACAACAGGAGTGAGTTTTACTGATGTGACGGATGCACAGAAGGTATAGAGCTTATGTCGGCAAATTTCCTCGAAGTTACCCAATAGTTTGTGTGAAATCCCACCAGCAATTTTTCAGCTTCAGGGTTTGGTAACATATTATCATCCCCTGAACACGTGAAGCGTAGGCCGTTAAGTTCATGCAGCCCTGTGGCACTAAAGAGTTGAAGCATGTATGTAACACATTATGCTGTAATGTCTAAATCTACAGTAACTGTTACTATTGTGTGGAGATCTTAATTTAATATTTTAAACAACTATTTTACCAATTGAGGAAATAACCAAACACTAAGTAGAAACTTCTCTCCTCACATCTGACAATCATGGCTTGCCACGAGCAGTTTGAAGTGATGTCACCCACTGCCCCACTGAGACGGCTGCTGATTTACAATCTCTGACACCACACCACACCACATGATGTTGGCCTCCGCTCCGCTGTCTGTCGGGAAGGGAGTGTAGGTGTTCACGCTGCTGTTAAAGTACAGCTGGCTATAGCTTCCATCACTACCAAATCCAGGCAGTGTGTACAGTACAAGCCAATATAAATATGTGAGCAAGTCTCTGTGTGCCAAGTTTATTAGTAACCTAATATTTTAAACATTGTTCACGTATGCTCGTTCTGTTGGCCACTGCCGGTCAACAGATGGCACTAAGTCAGTGCGTGAAACTGAGGAAATTACATGATGAGGACATTTAATTAGATGGTGGGAAAATGGGGGGAAATGTTTTTATTTGATATGGTCAGGGTTTTCATCTGAGGGATTTGGTGCTTCAAAAATGGGATATTTTTTTAATCTCACATAAAGCTCAAAGCATGAGAAGTGTTTATAATTATAGAAAGTTTGACAGTTTTCTATGTCTATATCAAGCTGATGAAGTTTGTAAAAAAAACAAAAAAACAACAACACCCACACACGCATGTGTTTTCAGGGTCTTGACAACGATCTCCATCCACACTGAAACAACAGATGGTCTGGTTCCTCTATTCGGTCTCAGCGGGTAAAACATCTGTTCTCTTCACACCTGCTCTCTCTGTCGTCTGTATTACACTTTTTAATACAAACAAATTCACAGTTTAGAAATTATAATTTAATATGTAGATTTTTGGCTTCAGGCTTTTGGCCTAGTGCACAGACTTCATTTAATTGCAGGTAATAAATGCTACCTGTTAACCAGATTAGAATCAAGGCTAAAGATGACACTTTGTTTGATTGTCTGGAATAACATCTAAAATGCAGAGAAAACCTCTTAAATTGCACAGATTCCCATTAAGTCACAAAAATGCAAAATTTTGTGTGAGAAAACGCCAGCTGAGTGTGGATGGAGAGATCAAGGAGCATTTTTTTTAAAAATGTTATTCATGCTGAAGTTCCAAGCAGCTTTTACTGTAGTGTGTCCTGTGTTCACATTACTGGAACTGATTTGTATGTCAAATTACAGACCAAAAACACTTGGTTCTGGGTGTGGTGATGAACTATGTCATCGAATTGCACAGAAGAACTGAAGGGCCTTCTCACAGTTGGAAAAAAATAAAATGAAACATGAATATTGGTGAAACAAGTCCTGAAAGCTTTTGGGAAACCAAAAAATAAGGACTAGATCCATAGAGAGACATGTTTGCACCTGTTCCTGTTATAAAATTACAAAGTATGTTCATGTAGTCTTTACTCCAAACTGTATATTATATTGATAAGCATGGAGAACATATGGTGTACAGTTAGTGTGTAGTACAGTTAGTGTAGTATCGGGACACAGCTACAGACAGTTATACTGACTGTTACTTACCATTCATCCTGAAGAAATAACTCTTCTGCTCTCGTTGTCGATAGTTTTCCTGTACAGTCAACAGGATCTACCGTAAATACTCATTTCACATTCTTGTAGACTTGCACATTAAGAAGCACAGACCCACTGACTCGGTGTTGATGAAGCCTGCAGGAATGTAACTTGTGGTTTTCTCCTCCAGTCACTGTTTCCGTTGCAGTTTGTCATGAAGCCACCTGGGACTCTGTTGTGTAACACACACACACACACACACACTCTGTTTTGGGTCAATCGTTGAAGGATCATTTGGACTTTAGGGTCTTTTTATGGTTTTTATGGTTTTTCACAAAAGCTTTGGGCACATTGTGATTTTTTAAAAAAAATGTTAGTTCTGTTTTCTGAGACTGTATGTTATATACTGTATATATATACATATATATATATTTTTGTTTTGTTTCTTTTTGTTCTGACAGCAGTGTCATTTGCTCGGGGGGAGGAGGGGGGGCTTTAGATTACCTCACTTGATATTCAGTCACTAAGCACATATTGACCAGTTCAACATGAAACATGTGTGGTAGCATTATGAAAGAATTGATGAATGTACATTTTTGTATACTTATTGCACAATACAGTGGTCCTGTAATCATTTCTTTGTTAAAAAAAAAGCCTGATCTGATTTTTTTTATGGATATGAAGGTTCATCATAGACGAAAAAGTGAGATTCCTACCAGCTCAGTACAGATGAAACCAGCACAATCTGGACCTTTTTAAGCCTCTGCATGTTACATCCGCTCGAATGATAATGAGATAGCACAATACATAAGACAACCTAACAAGCACCCAGTAGCATGAGTACCTATAGCTGTCCTTGTCTCTCTTTTGTTTATTATCTCCCTCTATCTTTACATTTATCCGTCTAAAGCAAAGCACACCAGTGCCAGATTGCTCAGTTCTGGCTGTACTGTAATTAAATCAGTTAGTCTGATGGTGGATTTTTCTTAAAACAATGTACAGTAATTGTGCTAAAGAGCCCTCTCACTCAGATTTGATGGTTTACAGTGTTTCAGTCACAACTCTCTCTTAGGCATGAGCTTTGAGTTTTAAGACACGATATAATGACATTCAATGCACTTATGAAGAAACCAAGATTGTTCTCCTTAATTGTACCTGCAGCATTTTATTTTTAGTTTCCTGTAGTTTTCCTGGAAAGACCTTTATGGGATTTGTTTTACTAATTTGGAAGAATGATGTATTAATTTACATTCATACATCATTCATATATTAAAAGTAATATCAGTTACTCTTTATCTGTAAATGTTATACCCTTTATTTATGCAATGTGTGTAAGATATTATCTTATCAGCCTAAAAGCCTAATTTGCATCACTTGTCCCAAGTGAGATATTAATGTTGGAGTAGCATCACATATACACAGTTTAAAGCATGGTAGTTGTACAATCCACACCACTTAAGTAAGTTACAGAAAGAAGTTAAACCAACAGTTGAATTTTATGCTTGTTTTTTTGTTTTGTTTTGTTTTTTGACCAATTTTACAATTATTGAAATTAATTAGTTAAATTTAGCATTTTTCCTATAATTAGTAATAAATCACAAGTTCCTTCCAGGAAATTTCTGAGAAAATATTAGAAAAATATTCCGACATTACGGACCTGTAATTTGCTCTTGACTGGTCAAGGCAGATAAGAATTTCTTTTTCCTTTTTTTCCCATTTTTGTTCTTGTCACATTTCTGTTCTTCTCCTTGTGTCAGCCTCCATATATTGCACTTTATACCTCCAGTCAATGGGGAGCAGGTTTTTTATGCAGAGCTTTGAGGGAGAGCACTACAGTATTGAACATGGCACATGAGTCCAAGCTGTTGCTTAATGTATAATATTGTGATCTTTTATCTGTACTACTGTGTGTGTCTGCGTGCGTGTGTGTTGGGTGTCGGGTTGCCAATATGCTGTACACTATATACCCAGGACCCAGCAGAAACAACAGCAATGCTATTTTGAAATATGAAAGTATCTCTGTCCTCTTTTACCATGATGCACGTGTAGGAATGTCTGTGATTTTGACTTATAATAAATTTGAATCAGGTTTTTCCAACTTTGGCAACCTGTTTGTTTTATATCAACTCAATGAAAAATAGTTTCAATGTTTTCCCCACATACACTGATAATGAACATTGTTAGCTTATGATGTTCTTTATGCATTTTTACTGAGGGCATCTGTGAAATACCAGAATAAAGTCATCAGTAGCCTCCAAGGTAAAATAAACACTATGCTAGAGCTCTGGTAAATGTACATTATTCACTTAATACACTTTAATTTAAAATAATTACATTTTTTAACAGACATACTGTACAGATAAGAAGTATGTATAAATTGGTATATGGTGGTGAGATTAGCCTACATTAATTTGTCCCCCCTCATCAAGATTAAAACTGCCTAACAAATCAGTGCACATAAATGTATTGTTGGCAAGAAGAAAAGTACAATTACAATTATAGTTACAACAAGTAACCCACTCAAAAGTCACAATAAAGTCACTTCTGTAGTGAATGTTTCTGTTTTCTAAGCCTTTTATGGATGACTGAGATTGTTATGTGCCTTTCTGAGAGAAGTTTTTGTTTTGTCAAACCACAGCAGACGACAAACACAAAATGTGGGCCAGTGTGTCCCTATCCAACCTTTAAAAATGCACTGGGCCATATCTGAGTAGTGTTATGCAGGTGTGTCTGTACTGGTCTCCATCTAATCTCTAAGAAAGCTCTAAACCACCTGGTTTTATCTATGCAAAACATCTTGGATCCTTATCACAGCTGCTGACAGAATCTGTTCAGACTTGTGGCTCTGAAGTGTTTTCACCATGAGAGGTGCTACTACAGGCTTCGTGCTCCCTTCTCTTTGGCACTAAAGAGTTTTTTCAATTGTAAAAATAAATAAATAAATAAATAAATGTGAGATGGACAAATGACACTAAAGACACGTTTCAGAATATGAATGAGTTGACTTAATATTAATTGTAAATACATTTTGGTTTCATTTACTTTAAAAACCTGTGTGGTCTCACATAGGTAAATGTAGATTAATAAGATCAGATCCTGTCTTAGCTATATGCATAGGCTACTATAGGAGCTATGGATATTGATGATAGGCCTAGGTCTATCTGTTTAATTTGAATGTCTGGTTAAGTGGATGAATGTGGCACATTCAGTTTTTGTTTTGCAATATTTCGTTACACCTAACTTTTATCTCGCTGAACTTTGTGGTTCTTATAATTAGTGTTAGGCCTATTATTATTAGGCTACTGCTAAGAACCAACAGCTGATTGTATCCAATGAATTAATATTGTTGTCTTGTAGCTAATATGTTTTTCCTGTGGAGGGCAGTAATATGCCTGGTAGCATTTAAACGGCCAAAAAACCAAGAAGAGAAGAAAAAAATGGGGGAAAGGAGGAGGACAGTTAGCCTAATCAATGCAGTATGCAATCTGCAAACACTGCTGAGAGAATGGGTCGCAGTGAGGAGCTCAGCGACTTTCAGCGGGGCACCGTTGTCGGATGCCACCTGTGTAAAAAGTCCGTGCGTGAGATTTCCGCGCTGCTCAACCTGCCTCGCTCCACCGTGAGCTCCGTGATCCTCAAGTGGAAACGCGGAGGGATAACGACGGCTCTGCCCCGGAGCGGCCGACCGCACAAGCTGAAGGAGCAGGACCGCCAAGTGCTGGAGAGAGTGGCGTTGGAGAAGTGTCTGCCCTCGGTGGAAGCGCTCACCTCCGAGTTTCAAACCGCCTCCGGGGCCACGGTGAGCTCCAGGACGATCCGCCGGGAGCTGCACGAGATGGGCTTCCGCGGCCGAGTGTCCACATACAACAAGCCCAAAGGTGCGTTCAGGGGGTGTGGGAGGGAAGCCAGGTGAGGGTCAGCTGTCGCGTCCGCATACTTTTGGCCATGTACCAACCAAACCTTGTGGGTGTTGAGTGTGTTGTCACTGCTTCCATCTCCTCATGTTAAATCATTTTCTCCTTGTTTTTGGAACCGGGGCTGCAAGAACTGACTCCCATTCAGCCTCAGGAGCCTCAGTTAGGTGTAGAGCTGCAGTTCTTCTGAGCAGCAACTCAAAATTATGCATTAAGAGAGATTATCAAACCAGACTGTCGTTTCAGAGTCAGTTTGTTGATTGATTGATGCATGATCAGGATAATTCCCTGAGGATCTCTGGATCAAAAGAGATAGAAACAGTATTGATCTTTCACCTGCCATGGAGCTCAAAATCCTTGTTGTTTTATTAGTAATAGGTGATAGTAGCCTATGTTTATATGGTGTTTTCTCAATTCTCCCACAATCAGTGAAGATGTTGTCTGCAGCCTTACAGCATTTCTTTGATAGAATAACAGTAGCTGCATGTAGTTCAACCACAAAAGCTGTAGTGACTTTTGGGTGATGAATCCCATCTGGCTCACATACTGTATTCCAGCTCATTGCTAATGTGTAGGATGAGGTCTTGGCTCTCTATAGAGCAGTCAAGCTTTTCCACTTCAGACTAAGATGACTCTTTGTTTATACACTCATACACACACTTTGTACATGGAGGGTCTCTCAGTTCTCAGGCTGAAACAGAAAAATCCTTGAAATGTTAACATGAAGTGGAGAGTGCACTATTAGAAAGTATTGTATTGTGCTGCTGTTGTATAGCTACTGCAGATTATGCTTAATTCATAAATTAGATCCCATTCTGATTTTAAGGGAATATATTGCAAGAGTAAAATTTTTTTGCAATATTTTAATTTCTACTCAGATTAGTGTTTAGATTTTAGCAGCTAATCTGAGCAAATAGCGTAGCATGCTGATCTAGGAGGGTGAGTATGGTCAACAACATGCAAAACGTCAAAATGTTTGCATCATCACTGAGAGCATGTTTGCATGCAGATGTTGGCATTAACGACTACAGCCAGAGGTGCTAGTGAGCCTGAAGACTCATATTGTTTGTTTTTTTACTAGGCAAGGCAATTTTATTTGTATAGCCCATTTTTACAAACAATTTGTCTGAAAGGGCTTTACATGACATCATAACAACATCCTCTGCCCTTAGACCCTCACATCGACTGAGGAAAAACTCCATGTTAACAACAGCTGAAGAAGGAAGCTTTTGGTTGGCAAGGGAGGCAGGGAGAGCAAGCCAGCTTAATGGGAGGAGTGGATGGCAGACTGGTTCATAGGAAGGGAGGGCAGGCCGGTTTAACAGCAGGGGAAAGGGGGGGGGGGGTAGGTGGGGTGATACAGGCGGTGGTTGGTGCAGAGAGATGGCGCTCCGGTGGATCTGTGGAAACACTATTCCCCTGGAAGATGTGAATTGGTTGGAATATTGTTCATTTAACAAGAAACCATTTCCTGCAACACCATGCACATTTTTCAGGAACATGAAACCTGGCAGATTCCTGCTGTCAGCAAAACAGTGTGACTTTCTGTGCTGAGAAAACAACTTGCACATTCTTACATCAGACTCACATTACATGGAGAAAATTAGTTGCAAATAAACACTAAACCACAAAATATGTGATTTTGTTTCAATCCATTATGTTGATTTTTTACAGTTTTTTTTGTCTTATTTATATGCCAGGAGGGGAAAAGGTGGAAAAGAAGCAGGCGCTGTCCAGCCAAGACGATGCTAACGTAGACGTGTCTTGTCTGGACTTTCGTGTTGGACGTATCATCACAGCCATGCTAGCTCCAGAGACTGACGGTCTTTATGTGGAGCAGGTGGATGTGGGTGAAGCGTCTCCCAGGACCGTGGTCAGTGATCTGGCGAAGCACATACCATTGGACCAGGTACATTATAATAACGCTGTGTAGTTTGTGAAGTGGCATCATAAGAATTTCTTTATAAAATATTATAGCTTCCTCTAACTATTATTTTAACTTAAGGACTCCATGTATTTGTTTGACCGGATCTCAGCCTGACACCCAGACCTAGTGTATATGTGAGCTCTGAGCATCGACACCCCTTTCTTCTGTCTGCTCTTACAAAAGGTTTTCCACATTATTTTGGAAGATGGCTGCAGGGATTTGCTCCCATCCCGCCACAAGAGCTTCGGTGAGGTCAGATGCCGATTTTAGGTGATGAGGCCTGGCTCGCAGTCATTGTTCCAGTCCACCCAAAATGTACTGCAGAGGATTGGGGTCAGGGTTGTGTGCAGACAGGCTCTACTTGTCATGTTGAAACAGGAAACGGCCCTCCCTAAACTGTTGTCTCAAAGCTGGAAGCACACTATTGTCCAGTGTCACTGTGTCGTGTAGCAGTAATGTTTCCCCTACTTGGACCGGGGCCCAAACTATGGAAGAAAAACGTGTGCTCATACTTTTGGCCATACAGTGTATCATTTAAATGGAAACATATGTCTGTAGAGGCAAGTATGCAAAACATTACCTGACTTTGCCAAAAAGCTGTAAAACCTAAGACAAATATTCTAATGGAAAACTGTCCACACACACATACTGTAGACAAATATTAGACAGCATTTGCGTTGCTTTTGTTTCTGTGATGGAGTTTTATAGCACAACTTTATTAAGTGCTGCAGCTCATCGGTTTATTAGTCCATTTACCTCTGCCACTTTTGGTCTGTGATTGTCTTACGTGCTTTGGCTGCATAGCTTCTTCTGCATAACAATGGTATTTATAATTGTACACTGTAACCTGATTTTTTTTTCTTGCCTAATTTTTGCACAATAGTGTATTTCCAGCTTCACAGTGACAGTCTTGGATCAGCCCTTTCCTGTTTCCACACGCTTGGAACAAGGTCCTTAAAAAGAGCTTGTCCAGTGCAGAGCTTTGACTTACAGAGCCAATACATGTACATGTAAAGTCTAAATTTGCTTTAACTGCTTTTTGATGACTGATATGATTTATATTTCTGTCACCCAATGCATCATGGGTTTGAAAGAAATTATCTTTGCCCATTATATGAAAAAAATACTAGGCATCTTCAAGAAATATCACAAAAAATAGTGTTACCACTGGTAAGAAAATGATGCCAAAGCAAATGCTGAAATCTCTCGCTAAAATCCTGTCAAAATAGTCAGTTGTAACATGGGTGGTTTTTAGATTTATACAACATAACAGAACTATGTGAAGGATTTTCTTGGATCTGCCTCACATCATCTCTGCAAATGCTGCACATCTCCATCAGACTTTTTGGCAGAAACTGGGGCCCCACACTAATCCTACATTAAGACATTAAAATTTGAGCTAATGTTTATATTGGATGTGTCCTGAAACTAAACAGACCACATCAGCTGAAGGTGTCCTTTTTTGTAATGTCATTTGGGTATCATTTTGATGTACAGACTGTAAAAAATGTATATGATCCTTTGTCCCCCATGCAGCTGCAGAACCGCATGGCAGTCGTGCTGTGTAACCTGAAGCCAGCCAAGGTGAGAGGAGTGGTCTCTCAAGCCACGGTCGTGTGTGCCAGCTCACCAGACAAGCTTGAAATCCTTGATCCTCCAAGTGGAGCTGTGCCAGGAGACAGAGTTACTTTCCAGGGCTTTCCAGGTACCGTGGTTCGAGCACTGCACCATCAATCAACACATTAATCATTATCTTAAATAAAATACTGTACCACTGTGTGACTTGTACTCACTGGTACTGGTTGAGCCTCACAAACAGCTGACTTATGGGAATGAAGAACGTTATGCGTTGACTCCTCCTGAAGAGTTTGACTGGTAGTGTATACATACTGTATTGCACAGTCTGATAAAGAAACTGTTTATACGTAGGTGCCTTTAGTTGAAGTTGAAATGTTAGTGGTACAGCACAGTTTTTGATAATAGTGTTGTTCCAACCAAGTTAAAGCCATGTGGGAAAGATTCGCATAGAAATGCAGATAGAAATTATTTCCCTCATCTCAATGAAACAAATTTGTGATGAGCTTGAATACACACTGTAAGTAGGCCTCATCGCCCAACACCACGGCTTGCCTCACTGATTTCTTGGGGCTGAATGGGAGTAAATCCCTGCAGCCAGTTTTTGTAATCTTGTGGAAGCCTTTCTGGCCGAGAGGAGGCTATTACAGCAGCACTCATGGTCATGTTCCTGCATACAGAGCAAAGGAATTTATTGTAATCGACCAAAAATGTCTTCTCCATTGCAGGTGAACCAGATGGAGAGTTTAACCCCACAACGAAGGTTTGGGAGCAGATACAGCCAGAGCTTCGCACGGACAGCGAGTGTGTCGCGACCTACAAAGGAGCTGCCTTTGAAGTTGTCGGGAAGGGAGTTTGCAAATCCCAAACTTTGAGCAACAGTGAAATCAAATAAACTAACGCCCCTGCTTTGAAATAAATCTCTGCAGTCGAAAGGTTATGGACAGCCTTTTCCCAGAAGCAGTGGAGGCTGTCGGAGCAACATGCCGGTGGTTGTGGAATGAGATTCCCGACAATCACATGGGTGTCCACTGTGATACTGTACTGTTAGTAAAAGCCAAGGACAACCGACGACAGTGAAGAGTATGTCTCCCTCTACTGGACAGATATGAGCATTACTGTTACATTTTTATACATAATGAGAATCTGTAGTTTTGAACAATGCCACCGGGGGGCACTACAGGACCCATGATGATGTACAGTACGTGTGGAAGGAATCTGTTGAAGTGAGACATGTGTAGGCTACATGCAGCTGCACACAGTCATACCAAACATATGAACCAGAGGGAAATTCTTCAGAAGATTCCCATTTAGTTGGGAAGAATCTGCTGAAATGTTAAAGCTGTCCCCTGAGATCATTGTGGTTGTTTCCTCTGAACTATGCAAAACTCCCACTGAAAAGGGGACAGTTTTAGTCCAGAGAGAAACCAACTCAGAGCAACTTGATTCACTCTTTGTATAAGGTCAGTTGTTTGTCCTGCTGGAAATGAGTCAGCGTGTTCTGTATCAGTGGGCTACTTAGCCATGTGGAAAGTTCATTTGATGGATGTGTCCTGTTAAATACAGTGTAACAACATTTGAGATCCAGATTCTTCACTGATCCTGCTTTTGTTTCCCAGGAAACTGACACCTCTAAATCTGAAATTTGGATTTAAACAATTAATATTTATTATTTACTGTGTCTTCAGTTCACCCAGTAACTTTTGGATCCATCCTATGCTGTTTCGTTTTGTTACTCTGATCTTTACTGCTCTGTAGATGTTGTAACAGGTTAGTGAAACGTTAACTTTTATATCCTACTTCAACGAACATGGCTCAGTTTCTTTAGCTTCCAACGTGTTTTCTAGCAACCCTGTTTATCCACTGAGAGAGGCTTTTTTTTTAAGTGCAGAAAATAAACCAGCATATTTTAGTTTTAAAAGAAGCTCTCTGTTTTTCTCCCCTTGGGAGGAGAGAGAAAACCAACTCCATAAAATGCCCAAAGAAAAACAAGAACAACTCAAGCACACAAGGTTTTTCTTCCCTTATTTTAAGGAAGAACTGAGAAATGTACGTTAAGAATGGGGATGTGATTCAGGAACTAGGATTGGAACAGATTGTACAGACATAATGTTACTGGTAATTGTTTGACAGGACTTATAGGGCCTGTTGGAGAGTTGTTTCACCCTTTCATACACAATAAATGCCATTCATTGTCACTAAGGAAGCTATAAATCGACTTTCCCATAAGTCAGAAGAGCCAGAGAGTAATGATGACTGTGTTGCCTTTAATCATTATGTTTTCCACCAATACATTTTCCATTAATTCAAATGTTTTTGTAACACAATAGTAGAAAGCTGACGGAGGCATTTTTCATTTAAATCTGTGGTGTGTGTATTAACTAATACTACATGCATTGCTGACATTAAAAAACAAAATCTATTTTAAATTAAAAGATCAAGTGTTTACATCAATGTCATGTCGCCCACCCACCCATTCACTTTCAATACTCATGTATTGAAACTCATACAAACCTATAGAGGAAGCTATACTGTAAAGGGTAATCACTCATTTCTTCCCCCGTGTCTTCAATAAACAACTGATGTGGAGAAGTCAGTCCTGTACCTGTAAGTGCGTCGACACGGTGCGGTTTCCCTGGAGGGGAAAGTTTGTAAACAACCACCTGAAATTCAGTTTTGGCTCAGCTGAGTCAAACTATGAATTGGGTCCTGCTCCCCACTCGTTCTACATCCTGTTTTTGAAAGATCACAGAGCAGGAAACCCAGCAAAACCTACATGTGAGTGTGTTTTAATGTGATAACAATCATGTGTGATATTCATCACTTGTGTTTATCACCTCCTGATAACTTGTGTTTTTTAACTGATATGATGCTTTTTGATTGGTGTTTGCCAAGGGAGGATTACAAAATCCTAAAATGGCTCCTAAATTTATTTGAGTTGTGGCAGGAAAAGCGTGTTATTTATATCATCATCAACAGTGATTCTGTTCCATTCAAGCGTGCTAATGAGCATTCACACCTTACATACTGGATTTGGTATCTGTGGATTAGGAGTGAGAGAAATTGATAAAATACAATTGAATTAAAGAATCACATAAAGAATGTAACAAAGCAGATGCTCAGTCATGGGCAACACCTCCCATTATAGCCCATCACTACATTATAAGCTCAAGGGTTTCCACTTGAATTGAAAAATAATAATGGACAATAGGCCTACTGGCTACACATTTGTCTTGGATAGCCAAAAGCAGGCGGATAATCTAAATCAAACATCCCTATTGCTGCACAGGAGTGGGTGAAATGGGTTGAGAAAGGTGTATACATGGGGGGTGGTCAGTGGTGGCCCTCAAATTTCTGTCACATGGCTCCTGTAGCAGCTTAATCTGGCTCTGGTTTAATTTGAATTTGCTCATCTATTTCTATGTGAGAGAAAGTCCAGCCATAATTGTGAACAAAAGTAATTTTACTACAAAAGACCAGATTAATGTTAAATAAATAATAATATATATATATTTTAAAAGTTAGTAACTTATTCATTCATTATTTCCTCGCGAGTCTCCGCCTCCTGCCACCGTTGACGTCTCGCGATGGCCAGCCAGTGACGCGCGGCAGCGGAGGAGAAGGAGGAGGAGGAGGAGTAGACGAGCGCAGCAGCGTTAGTTGGCTTCACATCAAAGGTGTCGTGTTTTGCGCTTCACTACGCGGACAGACACCACAGTTGAGAGACGCTACAGACTCCTTAGTGTTTGATTTATTTTTGACGAAAGTAACGCGATTCGCTTGTTCGTGAAGTAAAGGCACGAGCGCGGACGCTGGCTGGTTCGCACCTGCAGCTGAGCATGGACAACAAAGGCTGATCCCAGCACTGCGCTGCGCCGTGCGGCAGCAAAACCCATGAAAACCAGGCTGCTCGCGGACACGGAACCTCAGATAAATTGATTTTTATGCAACAACAGCAACAACAACAAAAAAAAGGACACAAGGAGGCAAGGTGCTGATGCTGCAGGAGGTTCGCGTGCAGGAGATCTCGCTCGTTTGGACCTTTAAACCGATCCACTGTTGCAGGTTTAATTATAGCAACACTTTGTACATGCGCGTCTTACTTCTAGTAGACGATATTTTGTATAGGGTTGGGGAAAAAGCTCAGGAGAATATCGGGCCCTCGTCGGTGTGTTAATAATTTAATAATCCTCTTTGAACACAATCACAGCAGTTTGATGGTCGCCCCCCACAGCCCCGTGTGTTCAATGTGTCCTTAAAAAGAATAAAACAGGAGAATTATGTGGGTCATTCCCGAAGATGTGTTACTAGCGGGCGCATTATGGATCACCGAGAGAGCGAATCCGTATTTCATCCTCCAGAAGCGAAAGGGCCACGGGGATGGAGGCGGAGGACTAGCCGGTGAGTCCTGTCTTTTATACTGTCCATAAATAAATACACATCTGATGGAAAAGTGTTGATCAGCTGCTTTGTGACATTTGATGGATTATTCAATCATCAGCACAAAATGTCAGGTGAAGTGGGCGCTGATAATGTGAAGGAGGGTCACATGGCCAATCAGCTGTCATGGGTGGTCTTTCACCTGCATGCCTGTTTAGTAGAGAGATAGAGGGGTTTATTTTACTAATTGATTGACAGCCTGTTGTTTATAAAAAAGCCCAACCTTCGACCAAGTGTGTTGACATTAAACTAAAACCACTTTGGTAGGCAAAGAGCAGTGCAGTTCTTCCATAAATTAGGTCATACATGATGGGAATAAAAATGGCTGAGGCTATTCCAGCCTGCAAGGCAGGGAAATTAGATTTCAGCCATACAACAACAATACAAACAATAGAAACTGTGCTTTCAGTGGTGGTGCAGCTGTTGTTTAGGCCGTAGAGCCTCAACAACAGTGGATCTGTTTGACCACCAAGCAGAGACATGGTCTGTTTGCTTGTTCATGCTGAATCATTCTCCTTCTTCCTTCTCTCACTCCTCCTCCCTCTTGCTTATTCCATCCAAAATGGGTCAAACAGCAGCAGGAAGAGAAGGAAGAGGAGGAGGAGGAGGAGGAGAGGCAGGTTTAGCCTGGCTTCACAGTTTAACAACATGATGTCCTGGTTTTTTTCTCTCAGAAATGTGGAATTTGGTTTCGTATCATGAGCTGTCAGTTCACAACAAAGTGAGGTTTAACAGATGAGATACTGTTGACCATCTTTTGAACACATAAGTCATGTAAGTTGATGACATTGTTGAATGTAAAAGCCAAATGAGCTGATATAGGACCCCATATACCCTCCATTACTTCCCTATATTGTGCAGTAAACCTATGGTGAAAAATTATATGGCTCCACATTCACCAATGGGTCGTCTGTTACACAAATTCATCCTGAAGATTTCTTCATATCAGATCATCAGTTTAAAAAATAATGGGTTTAATGCTAAAATTAGACACAGGGCCTCGGCATCAAATAATAAAGCAGGATCACTATCAAGGCTCTTGTGTTGGATAAGATTTCATTTTCAAGTTGCAGTAGCAGCACAGTTGCCCTCACAGTTGCCCCACATGGTAATCCAACCTTAATGCTGTACTGTACATTAGGCACAAATTTAGAAATTAATTACAGCAGTGAAAAGTTTCATTTCAGTATCAGCTCAAGGTCACTTTTTGTTTTTCGTTCCAACGTGAAAATAATGTTTCTATCCCTGATCGATCAAAGTTGATTAGCTCAGTTTCTGTTCCCTGCTGACTGGTTGTCACTCTCTTATCAGTCAGTGTCACTGCTCATTTAGTGTGAGCACCAATAACTTTTACGAGAGTAAAATCTCTGACTCAGGGACGTCTTAACAGTTTCATGCCACAATATGACATACATACATCATGATATTGTACCGTGGTTCCCAACCTTTTTCTTCTCTCCACTGTACTGGAGACTTTAGACCCCATAACATCGAATTGTAAACCCTCATAGGCTTCATATGTGTGTCAACTGTTCTCCTGTGTGTGACAAGTGGCCTAATTTTCTGTCTTTCTTTTCATAGTAAGTAATGGAAATTAAGTAAGTAACTGATGAAACAGGGGGAAAAAAAGACAAAAAAAAGGAAAACATTCGACATATTGGCCATTTAATCTTCTTTGATATCAGTGTTTAACAATTAGACCAGTGGACGCCTGTGTCTCAGTCTCTGGTGTGTTCTTACTATGGCAACACAAAGCGCGCTAAGTGGTGCTAGGGGATGATGTCATTGTTATGTAAATGCTGAGCTTGCTGACTTGTACTGTGTGCCAGTTGGCACTCAGCGCCCATTGACACTGGCACTGTCCTCAAGCTTCTTATGTGGAGTCAGGGACGCCATCAGCAGCGCCGGGACGGAGCCTTAAACAGAGATACAGACACATAGCTGGCTGCATGTCCCTCTTAACAAGTCTGGAGCTCCAGTGTTGGAGCCGACTGGCAGAGGGCCAGCGTGGTTCAGTGGGAAATGGCAAGTGTGTGTTTGCTTTGATGATGCATGGCTTCACCAGTAAGCTGCAGCATCTGGTCGAGCTGCTGGTGGCAGCCATCATGAAAACATGCAATACAAAGACTGCATGAGCAGAGACGGACAGAAGAGAATTAAAGGAATGCATCAAATATCTGATGTGCTGCTCTTTGTTTCTCAACACATAAATAAGTGAAGACTGGTTGGACATCCATCCATCCAGTCTTTTGGTTCCTCCTAAAATCTCCGAGCCTGGAGGACGTAATCTTTGGAGTTACATAACTTTATTAGCTCTAAAAACTTTATAAAGGACTTTATACTTTATCTTGCATCTATCTTGGATTATTTATGTGATCTCATTTAGAGTCTCTAAATTGCTTATCTATCTTGGGATCAGCTGATGCAAAAACCTTATTGAAAATAGAGACCTACTGGGTGAATGAATGCTCATGACTGGTGTTTACATCAGTTAAAAAGTGGTTGCATGAAGGATCAGGATCCTCTGAGGAGTTGCAAGGAACCAATAAAAACAATGCAAATAAACAGCAAACAGCAAAGCAAATGCAGTTCTGACAGACAGATGTTTCCGCTCAGCTGTGTGTTTATTTGCATAAAGTGTTTTACCAGATAGGCAACCAGCTTCTAACAGTCACTTATAGTTTCATCCTACAGTACGTCTGAGTGTTGTTTACACTCCAGACACATGACTGGAGGGACATACCTGTGTGTCGTGATGTCACTGTTGGTCAGAAAGGAAGCTAAATACACAGAAAAACCTGTTTCCATCATTCATCAGATATAAATAAACTTGGAATCAGGCCATCGTGTCACGCAGCCTGACACAATGAGGCTTGGAACATAAAATTACACAATGATTTGAGTCAGAAGACAACACGCTATTTCACAATCTATATGGTAATTACTCTTTTTGTTAGTCTGACAGCGCGCCATGTCAGACACTCTGCGACCCAGTTCTTTGTAGGCCAGACGGTTATCTTGAACTTTATGACCACTGATCTGTGTCACCTGGATGTACACCTACAGTAGTGATGGGAGGGAAGAGTAGTTATACTTTTGTGAAACATGTGATGATGATGATGACGTTGATCTAGGCTCGTCTCAGGTTTTCTGTTATCTGAGACAGTATTGATTTAAGTCCGGGGGAGACAGTTTTCCTTTGCGAGCTGAATGCAAACGTCCCACACCAGCAACCCTCCCCCAAAGCTGTTTTTTTTTCCTTATTTTTTTTGGCACAGAGAGGATATAAACAATAGAAAACAAGTAGCTTTTTTTTTTTCTTCAAGCTGTTGGTTTGGCTTCCTATTCTTCCACTGAGTGAAAAACACCAACGTTTCAGAGGAGGTGATTTGTTCTGCTTTAACAAAGGGGAGCTCTGCTTGTGTCCTTGTTTCTAAGCAGAGGCATCACATGATTTTATAGCTCTTGCTCTGGTTAGAAGGGGATTGCTCAGTTTTAGTGGTTTTCCAGCCACCCAGAAATGCTAATAATAATCATGATAAACAAAAACATGTAGAGTTAGAGCAGCGTGTGGTCTCTGTTTTGCAGACTGTGCACCCACACGTTGGGCGTGTGGAAGGAAATAATCGGTGTAAAAGCCGAGGTGTGAGTTGGAAGAAGCAGTCACACGGACTTTGTCTCTTTGGATCGATGAGTTGATGCTGCACAGACATGTGATGTTCGGGGTTGTCTGTTATGAAATATAAAGAGCAAACTTCACCTTCATACGTGTTAAATAAAATGTCATCACAACATGACACAAAACCATGAGCTGAAACTATCTCTGTTATGGATTTAGCTCGTATCGGTCTGATAAGGGGAGGGAGAGTATGGGATGTTAAGTGGTCTTGCACCTTCACTGCTCCCCTTCCTTGTGCATAATCCCCCGGCTTCCTGCGTTAAACCTCAACACACACATTGTAGGCTGAACCATTCATTTCTTGCAGTTCAACTCGGGTCAAAACTTGTTGATTTTCATGAATTTGCTGCATCAGCTATATGCCCTCACCCCCCACCCAGCTCCCCTTTGAGGGTGAAAAGCCAACCTGCTCTGAGGTTAACGTGTTGACACCTTTTGCACTTTTTGGTTAGAGGTGTTTTTTTCAACCTTGGGAGGAAGTCGTCTTCACAGCCACAGTTGTTTGTTTCTTACAAAGGGACTAACCGAACCTTCATGCTGCATTATCTAATTAGTTTCAGTGCAATTGAGCTTCTGGTCTTTCACACCTGATCACCTTTGTTTGATTCCTGCAGCCCAGTTGAAAAGGTTGAAGTGTTTAGTTAATATAGATTTAGTTTTGTTTGCAGAGTAGTCCTCATGATGTTCAGTCAGTAAATCTGGCACAGAAACCAGTGACATCTATCAGGTCTGCCAGTTATTTGAGCCCCCAGCTGCTTTAAAGCACCGAGATACTGATAAGGAGGGAAATAAGAAGTAGATCGAAGATGCATCAGTGTTGGAAGAGAGGTATTGACATGAGGAATCAGAGGAGAAGGCAGCCAAAGACTCTATCTATATCTTAAGTCTAAAGGAAGACTGCAGGTCAGTTAAGCCAAAGTAATACATATGTATTTGTTGTATCATTTCTGTCTCTGCTCAGACTAAGAAATGAGAAAACTTTTTCAATTTCCCTTCAATTGTCTTGACTTCTCTCTTTCCCCTCCTCCCCCACCCACTCATTCTCTCTCTGTGTGACTAATGCCGTGTTTGCCCTGATGAGCTGCTGGAACAAAAATAACCCGTCTCTCGTGGCAGCAGCAGCTTTAACGTACACCTCCTCTGAACTCAGTGGAGAACACACACGGCCACGAACAGTCACACAGTTGTTCAGGAGAATGGCATTGACATTGTTATATTGTAAATGGCAGGTGCATCAATAAAGAGAGACACACGCATGGACACACACACGTAGGTACCGGTAGTTTAAATTGTAAACCTGAATTTGAGCTAGGTCGACAGCTCAACTGAATTTCACTCAGTAACAATTTTAGGGCAGATTGAAACACAGGTGTTTTTAGATAGAGAGACGTAAGGTTACGTAGCATAAACATCAGCTGTTGTCAGTTTGGCAGCATTTCAGTTTTTATTGTAAAAAATTTGGTTGTTTTAAAACGTGTTATAGGAATAAAGTTATTATTGTAATTTTAATTATGTTATACTGGAAAGTCCCACTAGTAAAAAGGTGGCGTGTACAGGATGCACTGCTGCAGCATGAACGGCAGCACTAGTGTAGGAAATGTTGCAGAGTATCATTTTATAATTACAAGTTTAACACTGAAACACGCCTCATGACATTCAGCCATTATATCCTCCACCCGTTCTCAGCTGACACGATCAGATGACGTGAGGGAGGACATCTATACTGTCCAGTACCTGACCTACAGTATGACGAAGTGAAACTTGGAACAGAGCTGCTCCACCACCCTGAGCCTGTGGAAATGTGCATGTATCCTGAAACTCACTCTCCATATGTTGTCAATCAGTCAATTTTGTTAAACTAAGCTTGTGTTGTTTGTTTGGTAGAAAAACATTATTGTTTCTGAGTCCACGCTGAGAATAACGCCAATGGCATCACCTGGATTGTTTTCTCTCGGACTAAACACAACTCCTTCACCTCCATACACAACATTGTATGAGTGTTTTGTCATGCCAAGTGGCACGCTGCCCCCTCTCTTTGAAAGGGACTTCCCCTTTAAAGAGCATTAGAAGTTCAAACGACAAAGCTGGAGGAGGATAAATACCAAACAAAGACATTCTGTCCACAACTTTCCAAAGCAAATAGGTTCATGCTAAAGGGTTGGCACTGGTCTGTGAGGCATTAGTGATTTACACACTGTGAACAAGAATTAGTTACAACTTAAATGCTTCACGGAGGGTGACTTATTGAGAAAGTGTTACAGCTCTGAAGCTAAAGCTGTAATGTATAGCGCGTCAATGCGTGACAATTGAGCGTATGTGGCTGTATTTATTGTAGCTGATGCCAACAACCATAATTTTCTTTGCTTTCTGGGAATATGTGTCTCATAAAAAGCTTTAAATGCACCATTATATATGCCCTGCCCTTTGTCCTTTGTTACCTTCTCAGTTTGTCAATTAGTTTCACACTGGTGGTCATCTGCCTGTGTTTATTATGGGGTCTCAAATGCGTCCACAAATACAACTCTACCACAGGAGTCTAAGCCAGAGTTGCGTGTATGCATGTGTCTAACAGGTCTAACCAATAAAACACATGCACACATGTAGACCACTGCCACTGACATTCACCCCCAGGATGTTTTTGTTTTTGTTTTTTTACAGATACTCAAATCTTAAACCACAAGACCTCATGTGCTTCCCCCTTTGCTCTGGCAAAACAAAATGATCTGAAAGCCACAGTAACAGCTTTCATTTGTCACACATCTCACATGGTCAGAGCTGTCGTCTGACAGCTGAACAGATGTATAAGTTGTATGAAATGTAATATGTTATGTTTGGACTGACAGTTAGATTTCCCTTTGTGTGTTTCCTGCTGTTAGCTTCTCAGTACTGAATAATAGTTTCCTTTGTTCTTCCAGGGTTGTTGGTTGGGACCTTGGATGTCGTCCTGGACTCAAGCGCTCGAATGGCGCCATATAGGATCCTCTACCAGACGCCTGACTCTTTGGTTTACTGGATAATTGCTCATGGTATGTGCAGTTTAACCCCTGGTTCAAATAACTGTGAAGGAAATGCAGGTATTTGGAGGAAAGCAAACCACTGAGCTCAGGCCTACTTGAATTTAATTGGTCGATTTACACCAATTCATGTGATTTCTATCAGCTGATTTTGATGACACAGGTGTGAGCTGTTCCAGTGTGGACCCCTCTGTAACTGTACCCCCCCCCCTGCACATCCGTACCCCAGTCTGCACACAACACATGATGTTCTCACATCCTGCCTTTTCCCATGTTGGCCGCTGAATGCCAAGCATTACATCATGCCCCGGTGGTTTTAAAGAGCAGGATTACGGGAATGGGTGCTGAAAGCGCTGCTCAAACATGAGTGGATGTGATGTTTCAGCTCATCACTTGATGGAGTTTCATTACGATTTCTTGTCATTTGCTGGTGTTTGCCTCCAGGTTTTATGTGAAAGAGTGCCTTGTATAGTGGGAGTAAATCATGTAAATTAGCAGGTAGACTCGAGATTGATTGGAAGCTGCACTCTGTGCCATTCACAATGAAATTATCACATCTATTTATCCAGAAAAGCTGTGACACTGACGGTGATTAAACAGACATTCAATCCAAAACTTGCAAGGTATTCAATTTACTATCACAGAAAACCACGAAATCCAGTTTATTATCACATTTGAGGGGCTATAGAGCCATTTAATCTGCGGCTTTTCTGCTTTTCTTTTCACAGAAAAATAATTTGAATTCACATGAACTGGTTTTCCGAATTGCTGATGATTAATTTCAGACTGACCTCTCAGTAAATGAACTCATTTCAGCTCTATACAAAACATTTAAGTGAAAAATTACTAAGCAGTCACTCTGCATTGGGTCTGCCTGAAAATAGAATAACAGTAATAGAATAACAGAGCTGCTTCAACTGCAGACTAAAAAGAGAAGAATCAGAGGCACATTTGAAGACATAAATAAGTTAAAAGGCCATTATTGGAGGTCTGTTTTTTATTATCATTCTCTGCCTTTCGTTGTGCTTCAATTGTGTCTGTGTTTACAGTTTTGATATGTACTACTCCTACACGTCATCTACAGTTTTGCACAGAAATCAATGAGACTTGATAAGATTGAGATATTAGAAAGTGAAGGTTCAAACTACTTTGTTTTAATTGGATTAAGACAGGATGTGATTGAAACGCTTAACGCTCAGTTACAAAAAGAGTGATATTTGTGTTCCCTATCTGAAATGGCGTCCTGCTGAAGACCAGCCTGGCTGTGAAATGGCATTGCCCCCCACCACCACCACCACTCCTCTGTCTCCCTCCCTAGCCCTCCCACTTCTTAATTCTGCGACCCAGAGATGGCAGGACAGTGGAGCAGTCTGGTAGATGTGGCTAATGCAGTCTATGTGCACTCACTGAGGGCTGTTTGCAGCACTGTTGAGGGATAATGGTCCACAATGGCAGCCATTATGGCAATGAATATCTCCCATGGCCACAAAAATCTGTTTTGGCCCTCCTGGCTAACGACAATAACAAGATGCTCAATGGAGCATTTGAGTTTACTCTTGGCTCTTGACATGTGACTTGAGATACTGCTGCTGCCATCACTGGTTCAAAGAGGAACAACCAGCTCACGCGTTGTTGGTGATTCTCTTGATGAATTATTTATCAGCTGGTCTTTAAATGTCAGAAAATGAGTGAAAATGCCTGTCCTCATATAACTTGTAATCTCAATGGTTTTAATTCCAAAGATATTCAACTTACTATCGTATTCACCTCTGGGATGCTGCAGCTACTGACTTTTAGCCACATATTTGCTAAAAAAAATGGACTTAAAATGTTGAAATATCCCTTTAAATGATAAATAAATATAATAAGTGTTGCTCGTCAGTTTACATATTGATTAATTGACTAATTACTACAGGGTTAATTTGCTCCTCACTGGGTTTTTTTTAATGAATTTTTGAGTATTCCCTTTTAAGAAGAAAAAAACATTTCATTAAATGACTTGTGTTGTTGTTGTGGCACAATAATCATCATTTCTGAAACATTACACCTCCGTGCTCCTTCTGTGAGCTCCCTGCCTGAGTGCTCTCTCTGTCTTCCCCTCCTCCCTCCTCTGCAGGAACCTCCCGGAAAGAAATCACAGAGCACTGGGAGTGGCTGGAACATAACCTGCTGCAGACACTCTCCATCTTTGAGAACGAGAATGATATCACCACCTTCGTCAAAGGGAAGGTTCAGGTAACGAAAACTGTAGTTTATTAATGTTTGCTCTTGCACTTTTCTGTGTGAAATTAACCAAGTAGGCTACTATTGTTCATTTTGGATCAGGGAAAAAACAGACCAAAGGTCTTCCCACTGTACTCAAGAGTTTCCACCAAATTTAATTTAACAGAGGAACTTATCAGTCAAACAGACATCTGTGTCCGTCATTGCATACTAAGTGGAATAATTATTATACAATAAATGCACATAAACCCATCATCCATCACTTTGGCAGCTGATTAATACACAGTCGGCCTCTAGACTGGACCAATTAAGCAACGATGATAAATGTTGTCCAGTCGTCTCAACTCTCCCTGGTTTCATTGTTATGCTTTAGCCGTATAGCTGAGTTTTTTTTTTTTTTTTTTTTTTTTTTTTTTAAAGATTTATAGCTTTTGAGTTTAATATAGTAGAGAGGAGCAGGAAATGGGAGGCACAACATCTGTCAGGAAGCATTTATGCTAAAGAGTATAGCTGGTGTGCCACAACATCTGTCAGGAAGCATTTATGAGAGGGTGGTGCAGTCTTGGTGCAGTAGGCACAGCTGTAGCTTGGATTTTTAAATTCTCAACGCTGAAAATGGCCTTGAGAAAATCAGGTTGAAGACCTATGCAACATAAAATCTGCATCAAACAATCCTCACTGAGTCACTATTTTTCATTTCACTCTTTCACTTCATATCTCGCTGCAGGGCATCATCGCAGAGTACAACAAGAACCATGATGTCAAAGAGGATGACGACACTGACAAGTTCAAAGAAGCCAGTTCCAAGTTTCGCAAACTGTTTGGGATGCCCGAGGAGGAGAAGCTGGTCAACTATTACTCTTGCAGCTACTGGAAGGGCAAGGTGCCTCGGCAGGGATGGCTCTACCTCAGCATCAACCACCTCTGCTTCTACTCCTACTTACTGGGAAAAGAAGGTTGGATGGAAATCTTATCTTTGTGTATTACCTACAGTATGCTGACTTGTCTTGCAGCCACATGAAACTCTTCGTCTTAAAACATAACAAAATATATAAATATATGTAACAAAAATATGTTAAATAAATCCTAAATCTTATTACTTAATGTCACATAAACCAATGTACAGATAACCATGACGACACACCCGCTGCCAACATTTTGATTATCCCTTTAGTGATCCTGCCAGCTGGATAAGATTAAAGGCAAAACATGGAGATTATCAGGCACAGTGCTGCACAGCCTCCACCAACCGGCACTGGTTTTGTACCAGAGAACTATTTTAATTATAAGATCCACTTTAATCCATTCATCTAATTATAAATTCAGCTTTGAAGTCCTTTTTAGTCTGTCTTTCCCAAATAATCGTCATCTACAGGTCTGATGGGCTCCCTTTTCTTGTTGTTGTTGATGACCTCAAATCATTTTGTTAATTCCAAGATTTCAGTTATATATTTCTATATTAGTTTGCTCTTTTGCTTTGTATAAACCCCATTAATGGTTATTTCAAAAAAAAAGATGTATAAATATGGAAAATCTGTAAAAGTCTCTATTTTTCGGTCATGTGTACACTTAACTATACTTGCATATTATAGTGTAGCAGGCCATATTACACCTCACTCACCTCAGGCTAAATCCTATTTTATACCACTCGCTATTTTGCATGCATCTCAAGGTGAGGCGGTTTGCGAGTCCACAGCCATATCCTGAGGGCAATCATAGTGCATTGATCTTCTCTTGCTAATGTGTAGAGATACATGAATCTTAATGTCTCTCTTTGTCTCTCTCTCTCCTTGCATCAGCCAAACTGGTGGTGCGCTGGGCAGACATGACCCAGCTGGAGAAGAGCGCCACCCTCCTGCTGCCCGATGCGATAAAGGTGAGCACCCGCAGCAACGAGCACGTCTTCTCCGTCTTCCTCAACATCAACGAGACGTTCAAGCTGGCGGAGCAGCTGGCCAACATCGCCATGCGTCAGCTCCTGGACAACAAAGGCTTCGAACAGGACCGCTCGCTGCCCAAGCTCAAGAAGAAGTCGCCTAAGAAGGTGTCGGCACTCAAGAGGTAAAGAAGGACTGATGGGGTAGCGGGAACAGTAATGCTCATCAATAATGAATGTTGTTTGTACATGTTTACAACGTTATGGTTGTTAAAGTAGTTGGTAATCCAGATTCTCCAGGACAGAGGATGAAAGTCTAAAACTGCAAAACAAGTTGCACAACACCCATGTGTGAGGAAATGAAAGGGTGTTGTATTTATAAACTCAAATAGATGTCTCTGAGATCTTAATGACCTCAAGCATGAAAGCATGACTTTGTTTCACTGCAGTGTTTTATTTTGCGTCTTTTAATCATCTGCTGCTGCAGGGTGATTGTTCTTATGTAAGATTTCATTTTACCTACACAGACAATCAAACGTCTGTTCCAATAGGACTCTTATCTAATAGGATTGTGCATCCTTTAGGGATCTGGATGCAAGAGCGAAAAGTGAGCGCTACCGGGCACTCTTCCGTCTGCCCAAAGATGAAAAACTGGACGGACACACCGACTGCACCCTGTGGACCCCCTTTAACAAGATGCACATCCTGGGACAGATGTTTGTCTCCACCAACTACATCTGCTTCACCAGCAAGGAAGAGACGCTGTGTAGCCTCATCATTCCTCTGCGTGAGGTGACTCAGCCTGTTTTTAAAAAAAAAAAAGTCTCTTTGTTTATTAGTCATTTTAGAAAATTAGACTTGTGGAATAGTTACTCATCACGCTGTCACCAAAACAGCAGTCAGTTGGCAGTAGCTTGAAGTAAATCAGGAAGACATGTGAATGTGTTTGATGGTGCTGTCTGGTAGGGGGTTGTCACTGTCTATCTGCTCTAAAAGAGAGAGACACACACAGAAAGACAAACTGTCTGTCATGCTGAATCACTCTCATATACTTCTGGTTGCACTGGGTTGCACCAGCCATTTGAAAACTTGATGTAAAACTTTTTCTTAGAGATTTTCTAACCTGTGTTAAATCATTAAAACTTAAATACGAAGTCGTAATTAATGGCTTTATTGTGGTTAAATCAATCCTTCACATAATAGAAACAAATTCTGGGTTGCCAGGTTATGGGAAATGCTTCCAAACACCTCCGTACCTGCAGTTGAACATGTTAAGAAGTCATTAATAGGGTAAATTATTCTAAATTTGTAATAGTTTATCGGGACACGTGATTCAGTGGATTATGCATGTTATTAAATCAGTAATAGTGAGTTCTACGGTGTAAAAGGTTTATAATTTATGTATAAATGGCCTTTGGATAAATGCATTTAAAAAGGAAAAAAGACCACGCTGGAGGAGGATATGACAACCCAGAGAACAAAAAGTTCTTAGTAATGGCTTCACCTTATTTATGAAGTATTGCTAAATGAGTAAAAAATGCTATTCATTAATGTATTATTGGTTGTCACTGCACCTTGACTGAAATTGTGAATGTTTCTCAATTTCTTTCAGGTGACCATTGTGGAGAAAGCAGACAGCTCCAACGTGCTGCCCAGCCCACTGTCCATCAGCACCAAGAACCGCATGACCTTTCTGTTTGCAAACCTGAAGGACCGAGACTTCCTCGTGCAGAGGATCTCTGACTTTCTGCAACAGACCACCTCTAAGATCTGCCTGGAGAGGGAACTTACTGGCAGCCTTAACAGCTCCGATGACGAGGTAGGAGAGGAACCCTTCATTTGACAGTTTTATAATATGCATAGTTTTTATTTGACTGTTAAGTCTTGAGGTATACTTGAATGGTTTCCCCTCCAGGTGTACTCCCAGCATGGATCCCTGCTTTCCAGCAGCCCACAGCACAGTCTGAGCTCCGAAGGGGAGCGGACATTTAACCTCAATGACAGCAGTGTGCCCACAGCTACACAAGCCCTCATGACCATGTACCGCCGCCGTTCGCCTGAGGAGTTCAACCCTAAGCTGGTGAGTTCAGTTACACTTTGTCAGATACAATCAAAAGCGAGTAATGCCTTATCTAATATTAGTCTGATCTAATAATAGATTCTGTTTCCCTGAAGGCCATTTATACTCTTGGATTCAGAATTATTAAAGTGGACTTTTATTTGCTGGGCTTTCTACTTGTATAATTGGCATTTTCACAGCGTTACATTGGATAGAAACTACGCAGCATGGATAATCGCTGTTAGCAGAAATCTGTTTTCTCTGTAAGACTTAAAGACTTAAACCTTTACCTGTGTTTGTAATCCTCAATTCAATGAGACTTTGACTCTGTATTACAGAATATGACAGTGTTCATCCTTTTGTGGACTGTGTAAAAAACAAAATATTAAAACTTCATGCCAGTGATTTAAAGAGGAACTAAGCAGGATTTCTCTTGTGGCTTTGCTACATTTTTGCCTTAATTAAAAAGTTTCGGAGTAACTGTGATAGTTAACTTATGACTTATTACAAGTGAGAACGGAGGCTCTCTGCTTTCACCTGGCGTCTCACAGCTGAAAACCAACCTTGCAACATCAGTGTAGTTACTTGGTCGCTGCCCCGGTGTCCCAGCTCTCGTCTCTGCACCTCGCGACATAAACACGCTCCGTAACTGCTGATCTTTTGTTTATGACGGTTAAGACTACACAAACACACTCGTCGTAACATATGTAACGTTATTGTAAACAAATGCACATTGGCGAGAGGAGCATAACCAAAGCAGCGGAAAAGCGAGCGGACTTGCATAGTTCCCCTTTAAAGTCCAAACTGCTGGTAAACAACAGGAAAGAAGCTCACTCTAATTGTGCACTTGACATACAGCATCTCACGAGATTGTTTCTCCCTTTGCTCAGGCGAAGGAGTTCATGAAGGAGCAGGCATGGAAGAACCACTTCACCGAGTACGGACAGGGAGTGTGTATGTACCGCACCGAGAAGACGAAGGAGCTGGTCCTCAAGGGGATTCCTGAGAGCATGAGAGGGGAGCTCTGGCTGCTCTTCTCTGGTGAGGAAACGATCAGGGAGGGGAGGCCTGAAATAAACACGGGCTCCAGACACTCTGGGCGAGCAGAGCTGCATATGATTCAGTGATACACTGCACTGAATGAGACCACACCCTGCGTACTGCGTGTTTACACTTGGTCATATGATACATGTTTACTGCAGGTATTATTTACCCGCTGGTTTCATGTTGATAATTGCATAAGACAAGAACAGCTACTGTGAAACAGGAATACTCTGAAATGTATCACTACATGTATTGTTTTCCTTCAACATAAGTTCTTTTTGTGTTGCAGGCCTCTATAAAGCACACCAGTTTATTTATGATACAGTGCTGCGAGTGTTGATTATGCAAGAATGAAGAAGTTGTTTTTTAAAGTCATTCTTCAAATGGCGGCTTCAGCCTAGGTCGGCCTCAGGCAAGATCTGAATAGGCCTCTTGTCAGATTCAAGTATTTTTAGACTTCTGAGGCAGTCTGCAGTATCTCACAAGAAGAAGTGAAAAATTAGAGAACTCAGAAAAAATCTTATTAGACCTTAAAAAAAGAGTTCAGTGCTGTACACCAAAACTCTTTAAACTAAAGCATTGTACATTCAAGTACTGGTATACAGCGTGTTTATGCAGAAAATAACTGTTTAAAGGACTTTGAGTGTAAATCCACTGTGTGAACTGTGTGAATCAGCTAAAACAAACAAACACGGTAACTCCTGCTGCAGCATGCTACATACAGTATTCAGGTATGCACATGTTCCAGACTTCCCTGTTTACAAGCACAGTCATGTGTTACGCAGCAGCTTGTAGTCATCGTCACCTGAGCAGAGCCGTGTCACAAACAGCTCGTCCTGCTCTCGAGTGACTCTCTCCTGGCTCACTCTGCTTGTTGCCATGGCTGCATTGTGTTGACCTTAGTCATGCTCACCTGCTGTTATCTGAGTGCCTCTCTAATAATCAGAGAAATATTTTCAAAGCAATTTGCAACATTCACTTGTCACTAATAGGCGTCTCTTTGTAGAATGAAAGGTGTGAAACTGGTTTGGTGAAACTCGAGCATGTTTCAATAAGCACGTGTACTATACTGTGGGTAATGTGGGTAACTGATAACCTGCTAAACCTGCACACGGACGTCTTCGGCATTTGAAATTCAAACACTAGTGTAATTGCAGTTACAGCCAATTTACTATTGTCTACTGTATGTTTACTCTACAATCATTGTGCATTCATGGAGTTTGCTGCAGGCTGACATGTGTGCACTCTGACACATCAATTTGAAATATTAGATAATAAAACTGAAAGTTAGATGAATATCAGTTTATTGTCTCGTGATATCAGCATAGATTCAAGACAGAAAGCAAACCACAAAGAGATCTGCAACTACACAGACGGAGTCTGCTGAAACTACTTTACCACATCCCCAATTTAGATGATATTCGTCCTTGTGCGACTTGTCACACTTGAATTTTCTTTGTCTGAAGGCAGAAAAAAAATATTTTAACTTAATGGTTTCATTTACTCCATAACAAACACTGGTACTAAAGATTTTGTTGTCTTTTTTCAAAGAAGTTGCTCTCAACCTTTAATTCTCATGTTTACTCCACAGGGGCGATTAACGAGATGGCCACTCACCCTGGATACTATGAAGACCTGGTGGAGAAGTCGATGGGCAAATACAACCTGGCAACAGAGGAGATCGAGAGAGACCTGCACCGCTCTCTGCCCGAGCACCCGGCCTTTCAAAACGAGATGGGCATCGCTGCCCTCCGCAGGGTCCTCACCGCCTATGCATTCAGAAACCCCAACATTGGATACTGTCAGGTACACGCGCCGTTGTTTCTGTTTCCACATGAGCTGGCAGAAATAGAGCAGTGCTTGAATACTTGATGTTTTTGTTCTCCTCTACGTCGACTCTACAGGCCATGAATATAGTGACGTCTGTGCTGCTGCTCTACGCCAAAGAAGAGGAGGCTTTCTGGCTGCTGGTGGCGCTCTGTGAGAGGATGCTGCCCGACTACTACAACACTAGAGTTGTTGGTCAGTATGTGCCTTTTCTTGTGGTGGCGTGTTTCATGGTATTTAAATACATGTATGTGTAGCTTTTTTTTTCATAATTCCCTCTTTATGCTGCCAGAAAACAAGTTTCTTTTTTTAACGTTACATTCTCCTCTTCTTCTCCCCCCCAGGAGCCCTGGTCGACCAGGGTGTGTTCGAGGAACTGGCCCGGGAGTACGTTCCCCAGCTGTACGACTGCATGCAGGACCTCGGGGTCATCTCCACCATCTCTCTCTCCTGGTTCCTCACCCTCTTCCTGTCCGTCATGCCGTTCGAGAGCGCAGTGGTGGTGGTGGACTGTTTCTTCTATGATGGCATCAAGGTCATCTTTCAGTTGGCGCTCTCGGTGCTGCACGCCAACATCCACCAGCTGCTGGGCTGCAAGGACGACGGTGAAGCAATGACCGTACTGGGCAGGTAAGAAGAGGATGTTCCACCTTTTAACTTATAACACTAAAGGTATTTCACTATTTATGAGATAACATCTTCCCTACTACATCCTCTCTGACTGGCTGTTTGTGTGTCGTAGGTACCTGGACAGTGTGACCAACAAAGACAGCACTTTACCTCCCATCCCCCACCTGCACTCCTTACTAACGGACAACGGAGAGCCACATCCAGAAGTCGACATCTTCAAACTTGTCCGCAGCTCCTACGAGGTAACACAGATGCTGACAAAGAGGGTTTTTCCTACATTAGCGGAAGGAAAAAGTGCAAATCTAATATTTGTTAGCTGGATTTGTGCGGCTCTTTGTTTGGATGAAGTGCAGCGTGTTTTCACTTAATATCATTTTGAGTGTATCTCATTGAGAAGCCCAGCTGCCTCAGAAGCCCCACAATCCTCCCGTTGTCTTCTCCCCATGTTTAATGATCTGTCAGTCGCAGCAGCGTTGGACTCACTCTGTGTCTCCCTCTCCCTTTTGTATCAGAAATTCGACTCTATCCGTGCTGACGTGATTGAACAGATGCGTTTCAAACAGAGACTGAGGGTCATCCAAACCATCGAGGATACAACTAAACGCAACGTGGTAAGGAGGACGTGTTACTGTGTAATTCCTGGCGTTGTGCCGCAAAAATTGCTGTTAACAGGCAACAGGCCGACTCTTTAAGTTTCTTCATTCTGCAGGTCAAATTAGATTTGAACCAAAAGAGCCACAATCGGGTCATTATTAGTTACTCTGCTCTTCCTTTACACTTAATGTAATTTTCTGTCTTCTATTTTTACCTAATGTAATTATATTTTTTAACAGGTCAGAACCATTGTAACAGAGACTGCCTTCAGTATTGATGAGCTGGAGGAGCTCTACGTGCTCTTCAAGGTGAGTTACAGTTCACACGTGTATGTGGTGGTGCGACTAACAGATGGTTCTCGCCTTTTTTTGTGTTGCTACACCTCCCACTTCAAGTCCTTCAGTCGTGCTCAAGCTGAAACACAGACAGGAAATCAACACAGTTGTGTGGTCTCTGAAGATAATATTATTAATAGCATAGGTAAATATGTCTATTTTAGTGTCCTACCAAATTTACATCTAGCCTAAGCTATTTTTGCGCCACAGACCTTTATGTAAATGCACAATGAAGATTCATTTGTCAGGTTATTAATGGTACGGTGTTCGTAATGATTCAGATTATTCAAGAGTGAAATTGTTTTCCAGACACACCGTCAAAGCGCTTCACAAACATGACAGAACGTGACGATGAGAATAGTTGTCGTTCATTCATCAAGCTCATTCAACCTTTAAATTCAAACTCAGCAAAAAGCAGCACAGTCCACATGTTCTTCAGTAGTGCTTTTTCCTTTTTTATATGCTGTCATTCAGTGTTAACCCCTCTCCTCCTCCTCCTCCTCCTCCTCCTCTCTGCAGACGGAGCACCTGACCAGCTGTTACTGGGGCGGCAGCAGCAACCCCACAGAGCGCCACGACCCCAGCCTGCCCTACCTGGAGCAGTACCGCATCGACGTGGAGCAGTTTAAGGGGCTGTTCAACCTCCTCTTCCCCTGGGCCAACGGAGCCCACTCTGACCCACTGGCTTTACGCTTCTTCCGTCTTCTGGACCATAACGGAGACTCCCTCATCAACTTCAGAGAGTTCATCAGCGGCCTGGGTAACTCCAGAAATATTATCTGTCCTTGAGATTATTCATTGGAAGTAATGACTCATAACATAAGTGCCACTGACTCTTTGGTTGACAAATGGGAGTTTTACACTGTGATGACTTTAATTTAACATGATGTATCACATTTAGAAGCAGTTCTGATACGTTCAGTCTCTAAAGCTTGTTGTTGTGTTGTAGGCGTTTTGTGCCACGGCGACCTCACCGAGAAACTGAAACTCTTCTACAAGATGCACGTTTTACCCGGTGAGTGACCTTGGGGGGAAAAAACCTCTTCAATTTTTCCTTTTTAGTGAAAGGGATTATTAGCTGAACAGAAAAGAGGTGGCTCTATGGAAAACGTCGGCGAGAGAGAAAATGTTACGCTTTGTGCTCTGTGTCTCGGCTCACTGGGTAAATAACTTTCTGCCGTTGTCAGCGTGTTCTTATGAGATAACTGACACACATTAAAACCTTCAACTATTCAATGTGTCGGGTCTGAACCTTACAGCTTTTCATAGGATTGGGCACATTACGTTTTTAATAATCTGAGCTGAATATTCTTTTCTCCTAGAAATCACTCACGAACAGGAGGAACCTGACTCCGCCTTCGAAGCCACTCAGTATTTCTTTGAGGAAATTATTTCAGAATCGTCAGTCGGTAAGCAGCGAGAGAGAAACCTCTTATTGTCCTTTTTGTTGTTGGGATCAAATTTATATTAACATCCCCTCCATATATACACATAAAGCAACATAATACAACCGTATGTCAACATTAGTATTTGATATCTAGACCATACAGTGAACCATAATGCTTTAACTCTTCCTAATGAGGGACATTTTGTTTACAGATAAATACATATTTATGGGAATAAAATTAAAAAAACAAACATTTATTTGGTATAGCACCTTTCACAGAAATAAAAATTACAAACTACTTCACAACATTCAGCAATTTCCACGCAATGATGACAGTGTTGACAATAGTCAACAACATTTCTCAGCTGTAGTGAACATGTACATACCTCAAATCAAGTGGATGGTTTGATCAAAAATCAAAGAAAAACAAAAAAAGGAGTTAATTTCAGTTCTTAAATCCATATAAATTTGACATAAAATACTGTATTTTTTATTGTGTAGGTTTTTCTTAGTAAACTATCAAATTTTACAATGTCATTATGTTTTTCCAAGTGTAATTTCATTTCAACCTCTTCTTTGACCACTGCTGTCAAGGACTTGAGATTGTCATCACATGATTTGCACGAGTGAAATCTCAGCTGTTGGTGGTTGTGGGACTAAGATGTGACTTCTCAGTAGGATCAAGTGTGGCTGTATTAACCTTGAAAACCACAGACACTGCATGCAGTCTGCACTGTGCGCACTGACGGTGATGAAAACACCAGCACAATAACAATCGTGCACACAAGTTAAATTATGTATGTGAGGCAGGGACCTGCAGGAGGATCCTGTGCTGAATATGCAGAGGAGAGAGAAGCGGCTTCAAACGCCCTTGTTGATCTGACGGCTGCCGTTCGGATAATTAAACCTGTGCATCTGATCAAATGTGATACCAGAGACATCAGAGTTTTACTTTTCATATGTATATGTTTCATTAACATCAGGAGAGACTGATGAGATTGTGTTGTACTGCATTAGGCTTAAAACTGATCAAGTATGTATGTACAGTAGTACTTTATACGTATGCAGTATAATCTGCCTATCTTTATGATACAGTCTACCCTCTGTAAATGTATCATTTAACAATCTCTCTCCAGAAAATGTGCATATTAGTTGTTGATCTCTGTCTCCCTCCATCTTCCCTTAGGTCATGACTCAAAGTGCAGAAGTGAGAAGGATGACGGTTTCGTCAGGGTTACATTTAAGACTGAAAAAGGTAAGAAACAAAAAGAAAGTACAGTTCTTATGCAACGGACAATATAGCCTCGCCAGATGTTTGAGCTTTTTTTTTATTTATTTATTTTATTCCAAACCATTCATATGTGAAATTACCTTCACAAGTGCTGACTCTCTCTTATATTCCAATTGCTGCATCTGTGGTACTGTCATGCTGTGTTTGTTTGTTTTTTCAGTAGTTTTTGTGACTAAAATACTTAACACATTCTTCTCATATTACAGTCAAGAAACTGAACACGCCTGATTACCGCCATTACCTGAAACTGTGGAACCAGGAGACCAAACCTAAACTAGAAAACACCAAGGACCTCCCCAGGCTGAACCAGGTGAGATTTTCACCCTATCGTTTGAAACAAACAAACAAAAACAAAAAAAAAACACACATGCAGAGTATAACGCTGTGCTCCCTCCTTCAGAGCCAGTTCATCGAACTCTGCAAGACTCTGTACAGCATGTTCAGCGAGGACCTGGCAGAACAGGAGCTCTATCACGCCACAGCCACAGTCACCAGTTTGCTGCTGGAAATGGGCGAGGTGGGAAAGCTCTTCTCATCCTGCTCCAGTAGAAAGGAAGCCAACATGGAGAGTAAATCAGAGCAAAGCATGTGTATGAGAGACGCCACAGATCCTCAAAGCATCCAGGAGGCCGGGGCCGACGACGTGTTCCAGCAGAGGGACCAGGAAGACGCTTTTGTCCACGCAGATCTGGAGAACAAGACGAGCCCGAGCGAAGAGGGGAAAGGGGATGAAGAGAGCGAGCAGCTGCCGCCTATGCAAGACATAAAACTGGAGGACTCGTCACCCAAAGACACTGGCACGTCCTCTGCCATGCTCATCTCGGATGACGAAACCAAAGATGACACGTCGATGTCATCTTACTCGGTGCTCAGCGCGGGCTCCCATGAGCTGGACGAGAAGCTGCAGTGTGAGGACATTGCAGACGACACGGTGTTGGTGCGCAGCGAGAACGGTGCCAACGGGGAAAGAAGTAACCAGCCTCGTGGTGGGGGGCCCCTCGACAGGGGGCTGCCTCACAGCACTAGCATTGACAAAGACTGGGCCATCACATTCGAGCAGTTTCTGGCGTCTGTGCTCACTGAGCAGGCCCTGGTGCACTATTTTGAGAAGCCGGTGGAGGTGGCGGCTCGTATAACTAATGCCAAGAATGTGCGTAAAGTCGGTCGCCCCCTGTTGTCAACAAGTGACTATGAGATCTCCTTATCAGGCTGAAGTCTCTCAGGGGCTTTCCCACTAAGACTTCTGCCGTTTTAAAAGGGAAACATGAACGACAACAGTCGGTGGTGTAAAAATGTCTCAACGGGTTTTAGAGGAGAATGAAGGTAAATGTAAAATGTATGTGTATGATAGTTGAATGAATGTGACCAAAAACTGCTCTTAGCAATGTATTTTACCAGATGTGAAAGACTTTTATTATTATTATAACAATCACTAGATTCTGTCCAGTTAAGAGGGAACAGGACGTTGATATTAAGATTTGCTCAGATGAAATCAATGTGTACATGTAGTAGCTGTACTTTATAAGACATTATGCATAGGTGTTATCTATGTAATCTCTAGTACTCTTAGGCTGTGTAGCTGTAAATGTCCACAGATACAGTCCAGGTCTAAACTGGGATATAGATAGTCTACAGTACGTACCATCACCTAACATTATATCTGGTCAAACTACTGCTCTCTTACTTTATGATTCCATGTGCTGCTAATCAAGACTCTTTTTTTCTCTCTCATTTCAACGGAAAAAAATACAAGACTAAGCTGTGAAAATTCAGTGGTAGAGTGAATTTTCATGTGAAACTCTCTTCGGCTCCACATCACTTTAATGCAGTGTGTCACTTTTCTCTTTTTCATACACATACCTACGACTGACTGGATATTCACTCCCCC
The DNA here is from genome assembly GCA_030347415.2 of Decapterus maruadsi. Lineage (NCBI taxonomy): Eukaryota > Metazoa > Chordata > Actinopteri > Carangiformes > Carangidae > Decapterus > Decapterus maruadsi. The sequence continues at coordinate 13,311,431 of CM064901.1, forward strand.
CCCCAGAATAATATTCCCTAAAGTTTCTCCATGTTATTTTCTAACTATAACAACTACAACAACAACAATGTTGGAAACAGCACAAAAATGTTGAAACCACAATTTTGTCAAAACCTCATAGAAAGGTATGTGTTCTAAGAAAAGGTCATTACACTAAAAGACAAAAAAAGCTGTTGAATGAAGAGTCTGCACTTTCTTTATGTTTACAACAATGTGATCCACTAACATGTGTTCGCTTGCCTTTTGCCTAACTATTGTTGTCTGCACTCCAAACTAAAATGTTGTCCATTTTTTCTCTCTCTTTTTTTTAACACATTTTTACCTCTTTGCTATGTAACTTTTTTTTTTTACTTTGCTGTTTACAAATTTAATGTGAATATGTTTTATTTTAAATGTCCAGGTGTTGTCACTCTGGACTCTGGATGCATTGTGTATCACTCCATCTTATTAAATCTACAGTTTGATTGATTCAGTGCTGCACAGTCCATTGCCTCAAGACTTATTTATTGACCTCATCAGATTCAGTGCCAGTGTAATATATATAGGCAACATAATAGACTGTTACTGCCATCTGGTGGAAGATCATTGAACCTACCAATGTCCATTTCTGGAGGAAATCAGCTCGAGCCACAATAAAACTGATTTTTACAAATTAGCAGTTCTTCTTTTTCAACTAGTTTAAAAAAACAAAATCAAATTGGTGCGAAAATGATTCAAACATACCTGGATTTTACAGTTTTAAAAGTAGCAGTGATTTTCTAGTGTGAAAATTTTATTTGTGCAGTACATGACATCTCTCATGTGTACTGTACCACACATGTTTTAATATGCTTAGAATATATCCCTCTGAAATGCAGTGATGTAATTATAAGTATTTAATTTTTTGATACTCCGAGTACATTTTGCTTGTAATACCTCAGCACTTAAGTGATTTTGATCTTTTCGACCAAAATTTGAGGGTTAGGGTCAGTTTGTCATTTTTTCAAAATATTGCACTTTTTACACTAATGATGCGTCGGTTTCAACGGGAGACTGTTTGAGTTCTTTGTGACAGAGAGCATCAGCGTGCGTCCTGTAGCGACAACTGTATTTACCCTCAGCTGGTTTGTGTCTGCAAGAACCAAACACACTGGGGTTGTGGCTCAGGTCGACCAATCACAGCTCGGTGAGCTCATTCACAACTGGAGTCTCGGCAGATTAAACAGAGGCATCCCCTCTCAGACGCCTGTAAAACTAGCAATGATTAATCAGTCAAAAACAGTTTGTGTGTTAAACAACGATTAATGAAATAATACTCATCTTCATCTGACTTATAACAACATGACAACATTAAGCATAAATGTCACTGTCAGCTGAGCCATATAGGTCCTGTCTGTAAGGTCAACTGCGTGTGGCTCCTTGTAGACTACTACTACTACTACCACCACTAAGAAAAATAATAAATAATAATAATGGAATAATCATCACTCCAATATCACATAATAATAATGGAAGAAACACAACTCCAACATCCAACAACAAAGTCCTGCAACAATGTAGAACTTGCATTAGACATTTCTAAATTGAGGAGAATATTAGGTAGCACTACATAATACGGCCCGCAATTTACAGCGTAACTACCGCTCTCTTGCCGCATAGGTTGCCGCTTATTTCACACAAGTAGTGAGTAACTGCGGCTGACTTCCCCCCCTGTTTCCCCCATGCATTTACAGTGTAACTAGGCTGTGTCTTAGTGCGTAACTTACCTCCTGCTTCACACCAACTTCCACACAAGTACAGGGTAACTCTCGATGTTTTACAGCTTAACTAGGCTGCATCTTAGCACGTAACTCCTGTCATACTTTACACCAAATTACACAGTAACTCTCGCTCACTCCGTCACTAATTAGCGCATTTTACAGTATAACTAGGTTGTGTCTTGGAGCGTAACTCCTGTACAATTACCTGCTACTTTGCCCGGACTTAAAGTGTAACTTCTGGTACATTAGAAATTAAATAGTCTAATGTAGGCTACAATATGAGCACAATTGTTGCAATCTATTTTTTTCAATGTGTCAGCAGCGAAATTTCACCTCTATTTCAGATATTTATTATTCATTAATTGTATGGTTTTGGATAGGTGAGAAATGGAGTGTGGAAATTTGCCAAAAAATGGCTGGCTGGTAGTAAACTTACCTCTCTAAAATGCACATCTATGAAAGTCTAGTTCTGTCATCCAAGGGCAAAACTATACAGTAATACATCCACAATAATGAGTCATTCAGAGAGTTAGAAAATGCTTTATTATTTATCAACCAGAAGAAACATGACACATCCACATCCATGATCATTCAAGTATAAGGACAGTAAGTACTGTTAGTGAGCACTGTTACTCCCTCCTTAGTATCTACCTACACTCTAGTTGTGTTATAGTTACCCACTAATTAAGAAGTCGTGGGCTGCATTATAAAGTACTGACTGTTACTCCCTACTTAGTATCTACCTACACTCTAGTTGTGTTATAGTTACCCACTAATTAAGAAGTCGCGGGCTGCATTATAAAGTACTGACTGTTACTCCCTCCTTAGTATCTACCTACACTCTAGTTGTGTTATAGTTACCCACTAATTAAGAAGTCGCGGGCTGCATTATAAAGTACTGACTGTTACTCCCTACTTAGTATCTACCTACACTCTAGTTGTGTTATAGTTACCCACTAATTAAGAAGTCGCGGGCTGCATTATAAAGTACTGACTGTTACTCCCTACTTAGTATCTACCTACACTCTAGTTGTGTTATAGTTACCCACTAATTAAGAAGTCGCGGGCTGCATTATAAAGTACTGACTGTTACTCCCTACTTAGTATCTACCTACACTCTAGTTGTGTTATAGTTACCCACTAATTAAGAAGTCGCGGGCTGCATTATAAAGTACTGACTGTTACTCCCTACTTAGTATCTACCTACACTCTAGTTGTGTTATAGTTACCCACTAATTAAGAAGTCGCGGGCTGCATTATAAAGTACTGACTGTTACTCCCTACTTAGTATCTACCTACACTCTAGTTGTGTTATAGTTACCCACTAATTAAGAAGTCGCGGGCTGCATTAAAAAGTACTGGCTGTTACTCCCTACTTAGTATCTACCTACACTCTAGTTGTGTTATAGTTACCCACTAATTAAGAAGTCGCGGGCTGCATTATAAAGTACTGACTGTTACTCCCTACTTAGTATCTACCTACACTCTAGTTGTGTTATAGTTACCCACTAATTAAGAAGTCGCGGGCTGCATTATAAAGTACTGACTGTTACTCCCTACTTAGTATCTACCTACACTCTAGTTGTGTTATAGTTACCCACTAATTAAGAAGTCGTGGGCTGCATTATAAAGTACTGACTGTTACTCCCTACTTAGTATCTACCTACACTCTAGTTGTGTTATAGTTACCCACTAATTAAGAAGTCGCGGGCTGCATTATAAAGTACTGACTGTTACTCCCTCCTTAGTATCTACCTACACTCTAGTTGTGTTATAGTTACCCACTAATTAAGAAGTTGTGGGCTGTATTAAAAAGTACTGGCTGTTACTCCCTCCTTAGTCTCAACCTACACTGAAATTGTCCTGCATATTAGGGATGGGCATGATTAATCGATGATCGATTACTGATCGTTAAGAATTTTATCGATCACGGACATTTTTTATCGATTTATTATAAGGGATCATGTAGAGGGCAGAGGTTGTCATGATTAAATACATCTCAGTTTTACTTTTTCCTAACATTCAATAAACTCTTTATATAAGTATTATTATACATGCCTATTATTATTACATGGTTTAAGAGTGAAATAATTCATAAATATGACGAGACGCGCTTGTGCTGCGGACTGGGTGCAACAGAGACGTGAGCTGCGACACCGCGGCTCCGCCCGCTCTGATCATGCAGGTTTGGTTTTCAGCAGCGGTGTGGAGGGAGCCGCCACTCTCTCTGTAAGTTACCAGCTACGAGTCATTTATCTAACGTTATAATTAGTCCGAAGATGTTTGACGACGGTTAAAATGAAACGTAAGAGAGGCCTAAATATCCTGCTGAGTTTCTTTCTCTTTTCTGTGCTCAGCTGATCAGAGCGCCGCTTCGCGGTGTGTTGGCTACAGAAATAATAATAAAACACACGCTTTCACATTTTGAAAGTGCTTGTATTTTTTTTGTACAAGTGCAGCCAAACACGAGACTGAAGAGAGATAGACAGCAGAGCTGCTCTGACAGCACAGCTGCAGGTGAGCCAGGTAGCGCAACGATCTTTTTTTTTTTTTTTTTACTGTAAATGCCGTCACCGGCGCTGTCCCAACAGTGAAGCACAAGCACACAGACGTCCGTGCACATGGTTGTCTGACCTTCTTCCTTCACGGGGACTGCCCTGGATTACTGGCACACGCCGCAGCCGCACGCGTTTTGTTTTAAATTATGAATATGTATATGAACATTAATATTAACGATGATCGATAATTGATCGTTAATTTGTCCCGACGATCGATCAAAAAGATTTCTTCAAATGCCCATCCCTACTGCATATACACTGTACTTGTCTTAGAGTTACCCAGTAACTACAAGGAGCGGGCTGTTGTCCGCTTGCAACCGTTATATGGACATGCACTGCTACGCCGAGACCCCCTCTAACTCAGAGAAGCCACAGATAACTCTGTAAATTCTACCAGTCCTTAGTCTACATGAGGGTGAGTAGATAATGAGTGAAATATCATTCTTGGGTGAACTATTATTTTTAACTGTCCATGACATCATAAAATAACAGATTCCTACTGGCTTTTGTTATTTACATTTAAGTTCATTTTTGTTCCTTCTGTAATAAACTGTTTAATTTAGTTTTCCATCTGCCTGGTCCTTCTAAGTCTAAGACAGTCAGTCAAGTCAGTTTCTTTGGACAAAATGTACTTTCTAAGTTAGAAATGTCAAGTGGAAAAGATTGTTGTGATACTACTATCACACCGCAGTGTGACACTCAGTGATGGACAATGGATGGGCTCCCCCCATAAAAGGTGATCTTGATCTTGATCCAGCTCCTTGGGTCAGGGCAGAGATCAGGGCCATGGGTGGCGCGCCATCTCCCTCGTCGGGTCTATTTTCATGGCATCTCAAAAAACCTCACCTGTGTAGAAACATAATCATATCTTGTATCATCAACTTCATCACATAAATGCATCACTGTAAAACAAAGTGAGAAAATTAATAACTTTGAATGGTAGGCTACAGTTTTTTCATCATGGAATAGCTACTTAATCCCAGTTTTTACCTTTCACATCATGAATCATTAGCCTTTTAAACCATAACTTGTGATTTGTAAGCACATTAATCAACTACAAATTATACATATTTTTTCTTTAACTATTGAGTAAATATTTTAACCATTTAAAAACCTTCAACTTAGGTACAAAATCAATGCCATTACCATACTGTTTCACAACTGTGTGCTTCACCAGTACATTAACTGTTAACGTTACTCTTGACTGTATTCATCTTTAATAACATGTATAACCAACACTAACATTAACTAATGGAGCCAATGCGTACAGTACATAGATGTATGGTACAGTACTATCTCAAATACAACCTCAAAGCAAAACAACTGCAGCACTAAGGTTCCCGGTTAGCGTGGTGCAGGGGAAAACGCACATTATCTTTAGCACAAGCTAACATTGCTAACTGCGTTAGCATAGCTACTTAACTCACCAAGAGGTTGATAACGCGGCGAAAATACCGTCACACAGGTCCTGGGTTCATCCCTCTCGTCTCCCGGGGTCTTTGTTCTGTGTTTATATCAACATATCACATCGTAGACATTGCATAATTTAATTTCCCCTCATTTCTCAATCTCCACTTGGTCTCCGCCTGGCTGTCGTCCCTGTGGTTGTGTCAACCTACATCGTCACCAGTGAGGTGGGACTAGAGTGCCTAGGTGGGACCAGGCAGCCAATGGGAAGTGAGCAGCATCTGGTCTGACCAATGACAGATTGTCAAATTTAATTGACACCTTATGTGATCAATGATGAGCAGCGTTTTTAGACAGGTTAAATGCGCTGAAAAAGATGACCATCTGTCATTGGTCACTTCCCGAAAGTCCCACCTCGCTAGAGAAAACGGAGCTGCAGGGAGGGAGTGACGACCATAGACATTGAGTCTATGGTGACGACCGTCAGGCATGGATGTACAGCTAAGAGATTAGGAAGTGGCGAAACAAGGGAACTTATGCTACGATGTGATATGTTGATATAAACACAGAACAAAGACCCCGGGAGACGAGAGGGATGAACCCAGGACCTGTGTGACGGTATTTTCGCCGCGTTATCAACCTCTTGGTGAGTTAAGTAGCTATGCTAACGCAGTTAGCAATGTTAGCTTGTGCTAAAGATAATGTGCGTTTTCCCCTGCACCACGCTAACCGGGAACCTTAGTGCTGCAGTTGTTTTGCTTTGAGGTTGTATTTGAGATAGTACTGTACCATACATCTATGTACTGTACGCATTGGCTCCATTAGTTAATGTTAGTGTTGGTTATACATGTTATTAAAGATGAATACAGTCAAGAGTAACGTTAACAGTTAATGTACTGGTGAAGCACACAGTTGTGAAACAGTATGGTAATGGCATTGATTTTGTACCTAAGTTGAAGGTTTTTAAATGGTTAAAATATTTACTCAATAGTTAAAGAAAAAATATGTATAATTTGTAGTTGATTAATGTGCTTACAAATCACAAGTTATGGTTTAAAAGGCTAATGATTCATGATGTGAAAGGTAAAAACTGGGATTAAGTAGCTATTCCATGATGAAAAAACTGTAGCCTACCATTCAAAGTTATTAATTTTCTCACTTTGTTTTACAGTGATGCATTTATGTGATGAAGTTGATGATACAAGATATGATTATGTTTCTACACAGGTGAGGTTTTTTGAGATGCCATGAAAATAGACCCGACGAGGGAGATGGCGCGCCACCCATGGCCCTGATCTCTGCCCTGACCCAAGGAGCTGGATCAAGATCAAGATCACCTTTTATGGGGGAGCCCATCCATTGTCCATCACTGAGTGTCACACTGCGGTGTGATAGTAGTATCACAACAATCTTTTCCACTTGACATTTCTAACTTAGAAAGTACATTTTGTCCAAAGAAACTGACTTGACTGACTGTCTTAGACTTAGAAGGACCAGGCAGATGGAAAACTAAATTAAACAGTTTATTACAGAAGGAACAAAAATGAACTTAAATGTAAATAACAAAAGCCAGTAGGAATCTGTTATTTTATGATGTCATGGACAGTTAAAATAATAGTTCACCCAAGAATGATATTTCACTCATTATCTACTCACCCTCATGTAGACTAAGGACTGGTAGAATTTACAGAGTTATCTGTGGCTTCTCTGAGTTAGAGGGGGTCTTGGCGTAGCAGTGCATGTCCATATAACGGTTGCAAGCGGACAACAGCCCGCTCCTTGTAGTTACTGGGTAACTCTAAGACAAGTACAGTGTATATGCAGGACAATTTCAGTGTAGGTTGAGACTAAGGAGGGAGTAACAGCCAGTACTTTTTAATACAGCCCGCGACTTCTTAATTAGTGGGTAACTATAACACAACTAGAGTGTAGGTAGATACTAAGTAGGGAGTAACAGTCAGTACTTTATAATGCAGCCCGCGACTTCTTAATTAGTGGGTAACTATAACACAACTAGAGTGTAGGTAGATACTAAGTAGGGAGTAACAGTCAGTACTTTATAATGCAGCCCACGACTTCTTAATTAGTGGGTAACTATAACACAACTAGAGTGTAGGTAGATACTAAGTAGGGAGTAACAGTCAGTACTTTATAATGCAGCCCGCGACTTCTTAATTAGTGGGTAACTATAACACAACTAGAGTGTAGGTAGATACTAAGTAGGGAGTAACAGTCAGTACTTTATAATGCAGCCCGCGACTTCTTAATTAGTGGGTAACTATAACACAACTAGAGTGTAGGTAGATACTAAGTAGGGAGTAACAGTCAGTACTTTATAATGCAGCCCGCGACTTCTTAATTAGTGGGTAACTATAACACAACTAGAGTGTAGGTAGATACTAAGTAGGGAGTAACAGTCAGTACTTTATAATGCAGCCCGCGACTTCTTAATTAGTGGGTAACTATAACACAACTAGAGTGTAGGTAGATACTAAGTAGGGAGTAACAGTCAGTACTTTATAATGCAGCCCGCGACTTCTTAATTAGTGGGTAACTATAACACAACTAGAGTGTAGGTAGATACTAAGTAGGGAGTAACAGTCAGTACTATAATGCAGCCCGCGACTTCTTAATTAGTGGGTAACTATAACACAACTAGAGTGTAGGTAGATACTAAGGAGGGAGTAACAGTCAGTACTTTATAATGCAGCCCGCGACTTCTTAATTAGTGGGTAACTATAACACAACTAGAGTGTAGGTAGATACTAAGTAGGGAGTAACAGTCAGTACTTTATAATGCAGCCCACGACTTCTTAATTAGTGGGTAACTATAACACAACTAGAGTGTAGGTAGATACTAAGGAGGGAGTAACAGTGCTCACTAACAGTACTTACTGTCCTTATACTTGAATGATCATGGATGTGGATGTGTCATGTTTCTTCTGGTTGATAAATAATAAAGCATTTTCTAACTCTCTGAATGACTCATTATTGTGGATGTATTACTGTATAGTTTTGCCCTTGGATGACAGAACTAGACTTTCATAGATGTGCATTTTAGAGAGGTAAGTTTACTACCAGCCAGCCATTTTTTGGCAAATTTCCACACCATTTCTCACCTATCCAAAACCATACAATTAATGAATAATAAATATCTGAAATAGAGGTGAAATTTCGCTGCTGACACATTGAAAAAAATAGATTGCAACAATTGTGCTCATATTGTAGCCTACATTAGACTATTTAATTTCTAATGTACCAGAAGTTACACTTTAAGTCCGGGCAAAGTAGCAGGTAATTGTACAGGAGTTACGCTCCAAGACACAACCTAGTTATACTGTAAAATGCGCTAATTAGTGACGGAGTGAGCGAGAGTTACTGTGTAATTTGGTGTAAAGTATGACAGGAGTTACGTGCTAAGATGCAGCCTAGTTAAGCTGTAAAACATCGAGAGTTACCCTGTACTTGTGTGGAAGTTGGTGTGAAGCAGGAGGTAAGTTACGCACTAAGACACAGCCTAGTTACACTGTAAATGCATGGGGGAAACAGGGGGGGAAGTCAGCCGCAGTTACTCACTACTTGTGTGAAATAAGCGGCAACCTATGCGGCAAGAGAGCGCTAGTTACGCTGTAAATTGCGGGCCGTATTATGTAGTGCTACCGAATATTAATATATAACTAAATATACATTTTACAGATGATATAGCGATTTTGTGTTTTAGCTTTTGTCCTACCACAAATTCCTTTTTTAAATTTTCATTTTTCTCATTGTAATCTTCTAACAAGCTTGAAATTAATCCTATCTTTATACAAATGTTTCTATCATTTTGACCACATGGTTTGTATCAGCATAGTTTATCTGACAACTAGTATCTGACAGGATACAGGATATCCAGCAGCACCATAAACAGCTCAACCTGTTACAGGTCTCTAAACCATTTTTAAAACATTTCAAGGGTAGTTGATTTGCACTGTATTTGTTCTAGCTGTATCTAAAAACTGGAAACTGAGCGAATGATGAGGGCAAATTGTGTATTATGAGCATTCAATTTTTCCTCAGTTTTTCTTATTCCTATATTTCTAATGTGCCCATAAAGTTTGACGTCAGATTTAGGGGAAGGTGTTATGAAATAGGCACCAGCAAAGCCAAAACTGCTGAGAGGCTGAACTGGGTATGATGTAAAGTTCTTATCTGCCCCATATTGACCTTTGGTCACCGGCTCACGTCAAAACTCTCCCACCCCTGACCCCTAAAAAGAAAGACAACTTCTTGATCAACTTTCACAAAATTGCAAAAATGTGATTGCTTATTAGAAATCATAAACGAACATCGGATTGAACCTGTTTTCATATGAACCCACTGACACTTCACTGCATGATAAAAACACCTCTTCTGCAAAATTGACAGGGCAACGTGATGTGTGGCTGTAAAGTCTACAGAACAGACCGTCACATCCCACCCAATCACCTCCAAACACTTTCCCCGTCATTCACACACCTGTTCTGTCATTGGCTCGGGGCAAAGACAAGCCTCCAATGCCCCTGACTGATAGTGTTTTATCATAACTGTTGTCAGGCCAGACACTTGCTCTAATGAAGTAAATAATTACTTAATATTAAATCAGTGGCAGACACAGGACAGAAGGAAAAATGTGCTGACTTTTTCAGTAGATTTCGTCTACTCTGCTAAATATGTAATGTGTAAATAGTGACATATTGTTGATTATATTTGAAGATGTGTGAAGGAAATGACATTTGTAAATATTAATCATGGTTTATAGACACTTTTGGAGAAGTTCTTCCAATACTCCTCCAGTTTAGTTGAACAGACTGATGTCCCAGTGGCAGAGAGAGGAACAGTTGTTTTTCAGAAAGGTGCCTGCACTGTGGGGTAAATTGAACATTGACTTTCTGACAGTCAGTGGACTTTGGTTCGTCCCCGGCACACAGGAGTATACAGTAACGCCTCTCTGTGGATGTCGTAAAAAGAAAAAAAAAAAGCTGGCCAGAAAATATATAAATGCGGAGCAAAGGATGCTTCTTTCCTTTTTGTGGAGTGGCGCCCTTTATGGATTATAATCTGGTCTATCAAACACGGTCCAGTAACAAACATCAAAGGATCTAAAGGAACTTTAAATTTTTTTAAAAAGTGTAAGTATGTTACGTTTGTTATCATTAATCTCCTCTTTCACTGTTGACTCATAAACTGTATCCTCATTCACTGACGTTGCAGTTTAAAAGATGAAGGATTAGCAGCCATACGAGGTTAAGGTTTTATATTGTGTTTAAGTCTAACGCTGACTTGACTATGCACGTGTCTCTGTGTGTCTCTCACCGGCAGCAGGTTGGACCATGGTTGGACTTAAACCCTCAGATGTTCCCCCGCCACTTGGGGTGAAGATGGCAAGTGCTGGGGCAGCAGCTTGTATAGCTGACATTGTCACATTCCCACTGGACACAGCCAAAGTCAGACTACAGGTATCTGCTCAGTTACACTGACACAGGAGTAAAAATCATTCACAAAAGATACTGTCCTTTCATTTACTGAAATGCATCAGATATGGTATTTCAAGAATCATTTTAGATACTCCAGTTTTGCTATAAACAACTCAGTAACACGGTGTGATCCTACCTTGATACCCCAAATCAATCATATCCTTTGACACTTACATAGCTATGCATTGCACCCATTTAGTCTAAAGGTTTCCTACTTTTGTTCTAGAAATGACAATGTATGATGTGTGACCCCAGATTCAGGGAGAGCAGAAAGGAGTGGAGGGCATCCGGTACAGAGGGGTGTTTGGGACGATCAGCACCATGGTCCGGACAGAAGGACCCAAGTCTCTGTACAACGGGCTGGTGGCCGGTCTGCAGAGACAACTGTGCTTCGCCTCCATCAGAATCGGCCTCTACGACAACGTCAAAAGCTTCTACACAGGAGGAAAAGACAGTAAGTTTTAGTAAGAATGCATGCAAGGTGTTCTTATTATTTCTTATTAGTGATCATTATCATGTCATCAACAGACAGTTTTGCTGTTGTGAAGTTAATCTCAACAACTTGCTGAGTAGTTTAATGTACTTCTGATGTTTCCTCTATAATCTGATCACATGTTTTAATCATGATACAAAAAGTGATGTGATGAAACCTGCATTTGTGCAAATACTTACAGTCTACTAATGGTCGGTCCTGTCTGTTCTCTTCCAGACGCCAATGTGCTGATACGGATCCTGGCCGGCTGCACAACAGGTGCCATGGCGGTGTCCTTCGCGCAACCCACTGATGTGGTCAAGGTTCGATTCCAGGCCCAGATGAACCTGGACGGTGTAGCTCGTCGCTACAAAGGCACCATGCAGGCCTACAAACACATCTTCCAAAATGAGGGCATACGTGGACTCTGGAAAGGTGAGAAAAGCAAGATTGAATCTATGTCATGTCACCCAAGCTGTCATGAAATTAAGACCCAGAATTTGAAAGTTTTTTTAACGCTTAATGTTTGTTCTTTTTCTGCTTCTCCAGGCACGCTACCCAACATCACAAGAAATGCACTGGTCAACTGCACAGAGCTGGTGACGTACGACCTGATCAAGGAGGCCATCCTCAGACATAACCTGTTGTCAGGTCAGAGAGCACTCGTGCATGTGTCTGAGCCATAGTAACACAGACACACACACAATGACATGCCAGAGACAGCTGATTGGGCAGAAATCCACACACCCTCTCAGCCCTTCATCTCCCCCATAGCTGATAACAGACACACACGCTGGTACAGAACATGTTGTATTTTCCCTCCGCTGTGCTGAAAATACAGTAGTTAATAAGACATTTATCTCTGGCATCTTTCACGCCATTACATAATAGGTTGACACCAATTTATACTGATCAGCTAAGAACTAAGAAACCTCATTTGTTTTTTAGTTGTTTGGTTTCTCAATTTTTTCCAAACCTCTCCACAGACAACCTGCCGTGCCACTTTGTCTCTGCGTTTGGCGCCGGCTTCGTCACCACAGTGATTGCTTCCCCAGTGGATGTGGTTAAAACCAGGTACATGAACTCACCGCCAGGCCAATACAAGAGTGCTATCAACTGTGCCTGGACCATGGCGACAAAAGAGGGGCCAACAGCTTTCTACAAGGGGTAAGCTCTCACTATCTTGCACACTTTTGTTTGTTTAGGAAGTACATCAATCCATGAAGACAGATAAAGAAATGTAGGCAGTGCAAGTTTTAGGCTTTATCCTCCCCACAAGTGTCTAACCTCTTGTCCTTGTTTTTGTAGATTTGTGCCCTCATTCCTGAGGCTGGGATCGTGGAACGTTGTGATGTTTGTCTCATTCGAGCAAATCAAGAGAGCCATGATGGTCACAAAGAAGAGGATCGAGGATCCAAACTGAGAGTACTAGTGTTTTGAAGTTTGACTCAAAAACCATGGGATGAAGCAAACTAATGAATATCAATTCTTCTTTTATCTTGAGTCCACAATCCTCTTGCCCTACTGTGGTGTCAAGGAAGACCATCCTGTGCTGCAAAAAGGAGTACTGGACTATCTACTTTGTATTTGACTTCATATTGAACTTGTTTATGACATAAAGTGCTCCTTTTATATTTATAATTTGCCATAATGAGCCCATTCCACATTGTGGGGGTGAACGATATGAAAACAAGCTGGTAATAACTCTCCTTTGAGAGGTGGAGTTTGCACTTTAGGACTTGTAAATCTAAATCTGCCAGTTCTTTGTTTCAGGCAGCTTACACCTTTATATTCAAAATAACAGTGGTGCCACAATAAAATGTAAAACATGTTTATGTAAGTCCTAAATATATTTGTCGTGTTTTACAGATGCTGAGTTTGCTTCTTTTAACTTGCCCTTTCACACATGGACATCAAACACACTTCAAAACATCAAAATGTGTATTTATTAACTGAGCAAGGTGTGTTAATAATTACATAACTTTCTCAAAAGCAAGCCACAGAATAAAAATATAACATACAAATTATTGGACAAGGGAGGCAAACAACCTGTATTGACTTCCAGATCGTTGTAATCGCATATTATTACAGACGGCATTAATGGAATCAGTCGGGACATGTTCAACCTAAGCACAACTTTTAAGATGAGACAGTTCATTCCGTACACTGACTTTCAGTCATGATCTCTGGACATAAATATCAAATTCCTGAGCAGGACAATTTTGAGAACAAACGCAAAAAAGACAGCTTAAAAAAAGATGGTAGTTCATCACCATTTTTCAGTAACTGTCTGTAAACTGCAACAATTTGGCTGCTTGCTTACCGAAGGTGCATCAACGCTGACAAAAGACAGAGCTGTTATTATCACTACAGTCCTCCTCCGCAGCAGCTCCCATTTCCCTTTATGATGGACAATCACCCACTGGAATGGTCATTTCTGAGGTATAGGGTGGCAGATTTGTGCTCTACTTTAAAATAATTAAGTATGATTAAAACAAAAGCAGAACAAAAATACAGAGACACAAAACCAAACGTAAGAGAATTCAACTGTTTAAATGTTTGAGGAATATGAGGAGCGGACAAGCTTCGAGTAGCTTTTCTGTTTTGTTCCACGATCAGCTGTTACGCTGAACCTTCGTGTCTCCCAATACCTGATCAAACAATGTCAGGGGCTGTGGAGAAGTCAGGAGCAGGGTCATGTTAATCCTTTGTTTATGTTAGTTTTTAGAACGGACAGTCAATGTGAGAGACACATCAGGGTCCTGTAGATGTGTCTGGACTATGTCGTGGAATTTTTCTCTGTACTGATTGAACTGCATGATGCTCTCTGGTTCCTCTGCCACCCAGAACTTATCAAATTCATAGGCCAGGTAACCTAGAAGAGAGGAAACATGCAATGAAGACATGGTTGGTTTGTATGTGTATACTACTACTAGGTATAATGAAGACTGGTGTTGCATCTACTCACAGTATAGCTGATGAAAGTGCTGTAGCCCAGGTGTGCTCTGGACTGTATTGTAGAAATGTGGTTTCAAAGCTCCACTCTTCAGGAGGCTGTAGGCCATCTCCGTCAAGTTGATCCCAACTATGGCATATGAATACCTAAAACAGGAAGCAAACATACATTATTAAAGTGTGTTTCCATGTAGTTTTGGTGATAGTGAGGAAGTGATTATAAAAAGATTAACTTATTAAACTCACACAATACCAATAGAGAAAAACTGATGCTCTTACCCCAGCTTTGGATGGTTTGCATGAGACAACACCTGTCGAGCCTCTTCTGTGTAGTTTTCACTGAAAAAACTGCAGACAGGAAACAGTACAGTGTAATAATTGCTTAATGCCTGTGGATGACATCACATTAACCCATAAAAATGCAAGTTTACAAGTTGTTGTAAAGGATTATAGTTTATTCATATGTTTTATCGTTCTTTATTCTTGTAGCTCGACGACACAGGTAAGACTGGCCTAAAATAAACCCAAATCTTCAAATGTACACATTAACAGAGTGATAACTGTGATACTACCACTGTTGGTTCAACTACCATCAGCCAATACTTGTAGGATTTACACCAGACATCATGTTACATTTGCATTTCTATGATAGATTATAGGTGATAATCTTAAAGCCTTGGTACTTTACTGTACTCACACAAGGTTGGTAAGTCCCAGCATGCCCATTCCTCTGAAGTCAGTCTTTGGATCGTCTCCCTGAAACCCGATATCTCCCCACTGTTTGGTTATCCTCGATTCCAGTTTGATTGTTGGCATCAACAGGTCCCACAGCTGATGGTACAAAAAAATGTTCCATGATTGCGTCACATCACTTCTGCGGATTAATTAGCTGCATATTCATGCTGCCAATTTCCTGTTCTACCACATCCCAAAGGTGTTTGACTGGACTCAGGATTTAGAGACTGGGGAGGAAACTGAACTGTACTGTTGATGAAAACAGTGAGAGATACTGCCACAGCGACTAATAGTTTCAGAAATAACAAAACAATACTCAAATTATGCCAAATCAAATTGTTTCTCATTCTGATGTTTAATGTTGATGGCATATTATTGGCCATTTTGGTAAGTATGGTGTATGTAAACCTTGGAAGTATGTATCCTTTTTTGTTTTATGCAACAGGATTAATGGAGCTAAAACATAAACATCAGTTACTACAGTTTTTTCTAATGTACGGTCTCAAAACGAGGAACACATACCTTCAAAAGCATGGCCTCATGCTCTGCGCTGTCTGAGCTGAAGACTTGTTTTCTCAAGTCTTCGACAGATACATACAGACCGCTGTATCCCGTTATTTGTTGCAGACAGATGTGAAGGCTCTCCTTGAACCTTAAAAAATAGGGAGATTTTACTGAATATGGTGACAATGAAAGAGCTGCATGTGAGACAGTAAAAAGTGGCAAAGCAAAAGAGCCTTACAGAGGATCTTTCTGGGGCTTCACGTTCTTCTCCTTCATGATTTGATCTACGCATTGTTCTAAATTATCCTTGTTGGTTTCCAAGGCTCCTCTTAAAACCTACAGTGGAAGTATGAGAGGCAGCTATTATAATTTGTAGTGTCAACCACAGTGAAAACATGTTTCTCAATGTCAACCACAGAGACAATGAAAAAGATGACGAAGCACTTCAGTTTCCACATCGAACTGGACTGTTGATTAGGAAATGCTTAGCTGGCTGTAACAGTAAATTATAAATAGAGTCCATTCATCTACGCTTGGCAAGTACAGTGACAGATAAAGGCTGATGAAGATCACAGGATACTATCTTTACTGAGCTCCTTCACACATACAAAAGATAATAAAGAGATCAGTAGTACAGCCGGACTTTCTCCAGATTTCTCTGTGATGACATCTGGAGAAAGTGTGACGTTTGAATGTCTGATATGAAGGCAGTATTTCCAGACAAAAGTATTTCCTGTAAGTGTGCACAGCGAGAAATTGTGGTTCTAATTGTGTCTAATTCTTTTCTGAAAATACAACCAATTGTGACTGAAAACAAAACCTGTAAACCATTATCAACCAAAAACTAACATCTGACAGGATAACATTTCCTTACCTTGTTCTTAGATGACCGCATGGAGTATTCTACAATAGGACACAGTATAGATTAATGTAATGGCAAAAAATGTGCACTGTACAGCAAAATTAGACCAGGTTCAGGTTGATTCAATTCACCTGCTTTCATTGTCCTTGCTGCTCCTTGCTTGTATCCGGAGCATATTCTCTGTAGCTCACATTTCCCAGTTGCCTGTCTGATGAACCACTTCAACCAGTACCTCAGGAATGATGTGTAGACGTACTGCCAGATATACCCGAACATTTTCTAAAGCACAAAAAGTGAAAAGACATCAAAAAACTACAACAAAAAAATTTCAAGTAAAGATCTAACAGTCTAATACGCAAGCAACTATGCATTTTTGACATTTGTCTGACAGGCACTAAAATAGGTGTGCAACAGCATCACTGATAAATGGTCCTGCATTTGAGGTATGTGGCACATAGAGATGGGCAGTCTAGCCATTGATCACAGAATTACTCAGCAGTATAAAGTATATGGTATTAACTATAGCCAATGAATATGATTCTGACTGATACATATTCACTTCCAGTGATGGGATAAGCACTGGACGAAAGTGCAGCTACCACCTTGTAAAAATACTCTGAACATGTAAAAGTACTACTGTGAAATTTTTAAATTCAAATTAACTTTTATTAGCACAACAATATTCAGCCACAATCATTCAGCCATCATCACATCACACATCACATGTACTTATATTGCAAGTTAAAGTAAAGTAAAGTAAATACAGTTAAATGACTGGATGAATGAATGAATGGATGGATGGATGGATTATTTATCCCCCTATTATTAACTTGTTTGTTTGTTGAACCATTCAGTGAAGCAAAAAAAACAAAAACAAAAAACAATGTATATTTTCCCCTTTAGACGTAGTAGAGCACAAATGAAAAGTAAGTTCATCTCTACATACAGAGTGGATGCTTTTATGACACTCATGAATAGCACCAGTACTGGCCTGTCTGTGTAATGAATGATAATGGCCACGGTTCGGAGCAGTTCAGACTATGGAAATACAACTGGTCGCCATTAAAAATGCACAGACACACAACGCCTGCATTTAAACGACACAATGTGAATGCCAAAACAATAGCATTGTTCCAGCTAGCAATATTAGCGCTCATGCTAACTTCAGACAAACGTGAGCGTCCAGTTCACAAAGATTTGGGAAAGGTTCTTGAAAGGGAATCTAACCATATTATTATTATAAACAACTAGCTGGTCTCTTGTGGTTTTAATAAACTAAACTTCAAGTAAAGTAGCTTCAAAACTGCGAGGTGACATTTGACCGGGGTTCAGACAACAGGTTGTCATTGTATTCGCCCTAACTGTTAGCTAGCCACATTACGTTAACCTAAACTAGGTTACGTCGCAAGATTTTGTTGTGATTTTTGAGAATCGGGGGAGAAGATGAGGTTAACCTTACCGTACTGTCGCTGAGACAATACTGCCAGAAGAGATGTACCTAAACTTAGCTTCACTTTGAAGCTACCAGACGTGCGGTGGAGAGATTAGCAACGTTTCTCTTGACAACAGTCTGGCTCTGGTGCGTTCACTGCCACACCGGACCGCAAAAGGCAAACCCAATTCCAGTTGTCTAATACCTCGAAATAAGATGGTTCTTTAGATTTAGACATTAAAAATACTCAAATATTACTCTTTTTTTTTAAAAGAAGAAATTGTTTACAAGTTTCTACAAAAATGCGGACATGCTTTGAGAAACTTTGGTTGGATTTATTGTAAGTGCTGAATGTCATGACGTCTTTGAACATAGCACACGCCAACCATTTCAACGCCAGTGTGCCATGAACACGGAAGCGGCGCCATCTACTGTCCTTTTAGCTTACTGCAGTCTGTACACGTGGGAGGAAAATTGTGGTCTTCAATTGAAATAGTTAACCATTCACGGAAAAGATGGAAGTCTTCTGTTTTATAGATTGCGTATAGATTTATAGATTAATGTAAAGAATAGATACTTAACCACCTTAACATGTGGGGGGTTGTCCGATAGAAGGCAGCTCGATGCAAATGTTTGTGGATAACCTGTCGATAATATAGGGTCCACACAAGGAGAAATTTGTCATGGACTCAAGTGCACATAGCTACCTGGCAGACAATAAATATAGCCTATAAAATAGCCTAAATGGACAGTTAGAGTAGCCTATATGCACACACTCATGACACATCCAGTAAAAGATTAAAAGGGAAAACAAACAACCAGAACATCAAGTTATTGCTCCCAGGCCTCAGCTTTTTTGTGTCAAATGTGCAAAATCAAAGAAATGTTGACCAAAGTGCTTCACAAAATTGATAATTCTGAGATTGATGCTTATTAGCCTACAATCAATTACAAACACAGTTTTAGTGAGGGGATAATCAAGTGAATTAACAAAACACAGATAGTTAACATCAGTAAGGATAGGTCAGTACAGGGCCAGATAGCTTTCTTCTAGCAGAGTCCTACTGCTGCAGTTTGAACCAGCTGCAGGTGGGATAAGTCTGGGTGACTAAAGATAGAATTGCTGAGGCCAGAGGAAATAAAAACATTACCTTTAGTTACCAAAATCCCCAACAGACCTTCATCTGAGCACAGCGCCTGCAAGACTATGCTGGTATTGAACAGTACCGAAAAAAGCTTGTCTTACAGTTTATCCTAATTGGTCTAGCCTAATTGATCCCTGCTTCACAGCTGCCTAGGACTGCAGACAGGCTGTAGGCCAAAATTTTGTCAGCTTATAGCATCAGCTAAACTGTTGACCCACAGACTTATCCTGACTTAGAGTCCTCTCTGCAGTCATAATTAAACAGACCCCAAATTATTATTTGTCTGCAGATCAGGTTGGTTTCAGCTGACTGAACCAAGGTGTGAGGGACCGAGTCAGTGGCAATGAGGACAACAGATAGTAAGTTCAAAAAAAGGGGTTTTTATTTACCCAAAGTATACAAAACCAGCATGACTTAAATGAACATAAGGTCTGGGCCCATAAAAGAGGTCAAATGAACAGAACTGTGCAAAAGTCAACTGAATAAACTAACAGAAGACAAACAGAACAAAATTAAACAGACCTCCCTAATGAACACAAAGAGAACTTATATACTGGGTGGTCAGCCCAAACTAACAGAAGTGGGGTAACTAACACCCCTGAACACAAAAGACCACAACTGATTCACGAACAAACAACTTGGAAAGGTAACTTATTAAAATAAACACAATCTATACCTAACCAAACACAACTGAAAAAGAAAATAACATAACTAAAACACTAAATCCCCCCCATGGTGCACCGGTCCTTAGGTTGGCCCAATTAGTGCGCCTGCTATAAAATGGCCGAGCTTGAGGGGGCGGATCCTTTGGAGGATCCCAGCAGCCACACCAACAGCACCAGCAGCCCCGGTAACTCAAACAAAAAGAAAGATTAGAAACAATACTAAACAAAAGCTAACTAAACATGTGTGCTCAAACTTCTCCTATCAAATAATAAAGTATATTGTATGCAACCAAAAACCTGTGTGAGTATTTCAATACTTACAATGTTGAATAACTTATTAAATGCATGATGACTAAATATGGTGAACATAAATACAGAATAATGTGTGTAAATGTAGGTGCAAAGGCTACTACCCTCGTATCATGGCTGTGTGGCCATGGCTGTGGCCATCACACACTCCCCCCCTTCGGAGTCTTCGCTGGAAGAGCGGGAGAGGTAGTCTGCAGTGGTGTTATCCCTGCCAGGGATGTGCTGCACCGTGAACCGATATGGTTGCATGGAAAGGTACCACCGCGTGATGCGCCCATTAGTGTCTTTCATCCTCTCCAACCATTGCAGTGCCTTATGGTCAGTCTCCAAAGTGAACTCTCTCCCCAGTAGATAATACTTGAATGAGTCTAGGGCCCACTTCACCGCCAAGGCTTCCTTTTCCACTGTAGAGTAGCGGACCTCTCTGGGGAATAACTTCCGGCTGATATAAGCCACAGGATGCTGGTCCCCCTTTGCTCCCTGCAACAGCACAGCTCCAACACCCCTCTCAGATGCATCAGTTTGCAGTGTGAAATGTTCATTGAAATCTGGACTATGGAGAACAGGGCTCTTACTCAGGGATTCCTGGATGTCCTTAAAAGCAGCCACTGCCTCAGCTGTCCACTGGATGTGGTTGGGGCACCTGGAGCCAGTTCGGTCGGTCAGGAGGGCAGCCCTGGCTGAGAAGTTTGGGATGAACCGATGGTAAAAGCCAGCCATTCCCAAGAAAGATCTCAGCTGCTTCCTACTCTGTGGAAGAGGACAAGACTCGAGTGCATGCACTTTATGAACTTGCGGTTTAATTAACCCACCTCCAATGGTGAAACCAAGGTACTCTGTTTCCTCCCTGGCGATTGCACACTTTGTGGGATTAACTGTCAGGCCTGCTGACCTCAGGCGACCCAGGACCTCCTTCAGGTGCCTCAAGTGGTCCTCCCAGGTGGCGCTGTAGATGACAATATCATCGAGATATGCACAAGAAAAATCAGACAGTTCACAGAGTACCTGGTCCATTAATCGCTGAAAGGTTGCAGGGGCCCCATGTAACCCAAATGGCAAAACCGTGAACTGGAACAGCCCCCAGGGAGTCCGAAAGGCCGTCAGCTCCTGAGACCTTGGGGTCAGGGGCACCTGCCAGTAACCTTTACAAAGGTCAATTGTGGTAAGGTATTTTGCCTTCCCTAGGCGCTCGATGAGGTCGTCAATTCGTGGAGTGGGGTATGAATCAAACTTTGAAACAGAGTTCAGGTACCTGAAGTCGATACAAAACCGGATGGATCCATCCTTTTTGGGGACCAGAACCACCGGATTACACCACTCACTTTTCGAAGGTCGGATTATACCAAGGGACAACATAAGGTCCACTTCCTTCTTCAGGGCCACCAGGAGGCGCTCCGGTATCCTGTAACTCATCCGTCTCACCGACACATCAGGTTTCAAAATAATATCATGTTCCACAACATCTGTACGCCCTGGGTGCTCTTGAAAAATTTGCAAGTCAATCAAGGTCTTCACCTGAATCTGCTGGCCCTCAGAGAGGTGGCTCAAATCCAGGTCAGAAGATCCTGGAGCCGGTAAGTAATCATCATCCGCCTCCTCTTCCTCCTTCACAGCCTGGATCAGCAGCACCCTTGCACCTTCAGTCCTTGGGAACCATTCTTTGAGGAGATTCACATGAAGAACACGGCTGGCATGATGACGCCCTGGATCAGAGACCTGATAGGTGGTGGGCCCAAGCTTCTTCTGAACCTCAAAAGGCCCCTGCCACTTCGCCAATAGCTTGCTATCACTGGTTGGCAGCATAACCAGGACCTTTTGACCTGGTTCGAAGCTTCTCTGTCTGGCTGACTGGTCATACCAGGTCTTCTGATGTTGCTGGGCCTCCGCCATGTGCGCCTCTGCCAGTCGACTCATCCTCTGGAGCTTCTCTCGCATCTGTACCACATAAGAAACAACATTAACAGGCCCCTCCCTCCTGTGATCCCCCTCCCAGGTCTCCCGCAGCAAGGCCAGAGGACCCCTCACCTCATGACCATAAAGCAGTTCAAAAGGGGAAAAACCTGTAGAGGCTTGGGGTACCTCCCTGTAGGCGAAGAGGAGGTAGGGGAGCCATTGATCCCAGTCAGATCCAGTTTCATTAACGAACTTACGAAGCATTTGTTTGAGGGTCTGGTTGAACCGTTCTGTCAAACCATCTGTCTGCGGATGGTATGGGGTGGTACGTACACTCTTTATGCCCAGCAGCTGGTAAACCTGTTTCAAAAGGTTGGACATAAAGTTAGTGCCCTGGTCTGTCAAAATTTCACAGGGGAATCCCACTCTTGAAAAAAACTGAACCAGAGAAAAAGCCACAGTTTTTGCTTTAACAGATTTCAATGGGAACACTTCGGGATATTTGGTACCATAATATGTAATGACCAACATGTAACGGTTGCCTGATTTACTCTTTTCCACGGGGCCAACAACGTCCATCCCCAGGCGTTCAAAGGGAGTCGTAATGATGGGCAGTGGCTGGAGAGGGGCTCTGGTGGGGCCTCTCATTGAGGTCTTCTGGCACTGAGGGCAACTCCTGCAGAACTGAGAAACATCCAAACTCAAGCCTGGCCAGAAAAATTGATGTTTAATGCGAGCTGTGGTCTTGTGTTTCCCCAGGTGGCCGGCCCAGGGAATCGAGTGGCCCAAGGTAAGTACCATGTCTCGGGCCACCTGTGGGACTACTAGCTGTTTAACCTGGCCATGCTGACGGTAAAGAACCCCATTCTGCAGGAAATACTCTTCTGTACTGCAATCAGGTTCCATCTCAGGCTCCCTCTCCTTAGCTCTCTGTAAAAAGACAGACAGTGTTGGATCCTCTTGCTGCAGTTGCACTATATTGTCAGGTATTTGGAAACCTAAAGGCACGTCTGGAGCAGCCTCAGCTGATGAATGTACAGCAGTGTGTTGGAATTTCTCTTGCCTCTTTTGCCTACGGGGCTTCCGACACTTCCCGGGCTGTGTCTCAAGCTCAACACCATAGAATGGCAAGGCACTGAGAGCTGGGGAATCTACATCCCCCTGTTTAGCTTGTGCTCTGGTGACTGCAACGTTACAACTTTGCACTGGATTTAGCAGATCAAAAAGTACAGGCAGGTCATCACCTAAAACCACTGGAAAAGGTAGGTTATCTGCAACTCCAACATTTAACAGATAGGCCTGTCCATTTACTTCAATATAGATGTCTGCAGTGGGATAAAACCTCTCATCACCATGCACACAACAAATGGGAATAGTCTCCAGAGTGCAAACAGTATTAACTGGCACATATTTCCTGTGAACAAGAGTCTGAGTACTGCCCGTGTCAATCAGGGCTCTGAGTTGTTCTCCATTTATTTTGACATTGGTTGTTTTCATTGACTGATTAGTGTGAGGCTTAATGTGGGCTTGGCGTGGAACAAAACACACTTGAGTGAGCTTAGCTGGATTCTGCGGGCACATTGGTTTAATATGGCCTTCCTGTCCACACAGGTAACAAATGGGGGTTTTATTAGGAGCTCTTGATTGTGCTTGCTGGCTCTCCCTTACAGGAAGCTTACCCCCACCTGCTGGTGACCTCTGGTAGTGTTGAGGGGGGCCAGGTCTGCGGGTGTCCTTCCAGGTGGGGTTGCTCCATGGCTGATTGTTTTTCCGTGCAGCCACAAACACATCAGCCAGAGTAGCAGCTTCTGCAGCTGACTTTGGATCATGCTCCTTTACCCAGACCTGAAGCTCAGGACACAACATTCTCAAGTATTGTTCCAGAATTATCATTTCTCCAACATCATGAACTGTTTTACCTTGGGGTTGAATCCACTTCCCATACAGCTCCTTGAGCCTCACATAGAGCTCCTTGGGGCTCTCATCAGGTCCAACATCCAGTGAGCGGAACCTCTGCCTGTAGGTCTCAGGGTTAACATCATATTTTCTCAGTATAGCAGTTTTTACCGCATCATATTCCAGGGAATCATCAACATCCATATTTACATATGCTCCCCGAGCCTTACCAGTCAGAAGGGGAATGAGTCGGAAAACCCAGTCTGATCTCGGCCACCGGCATGCAGCTGCGATCCTCTCAAACGTAATGAGAAAGTGCTCAACATCATCATTTTCTGTTAGCTTCTCTAGTCTGGGTTCATGAGAAAATCGAGACTGACCTGGCGGATTACTCACAGGCTGGATGGGCTCTGCTGAGGCTGCAGCTTGGGCCTGCAGCTGACCACCATCTGGGTCCCGAGTCTCCACAGTAGAAGTGGGCTCGAGCGCTGGAGATGTGTGTGCCTGTGCTGCCTGTACATCCTCCTGCAGAAGCCTGAACTGGTTCTGTAATGCTTGGAACCGTTGCTCCTGCCTTGTAGCTTCCTCTTTCCTTTTCGCCTCCCGGGTCTCCTGTTGCCCCATGAAGGCCTGTAGAATGCCTGTTAAGTCTCTCAATGTTGGCTCTCTACTCTCTTCACCCTCAGTGCCATCTCCTCCTAAAGCTCCCTCCTGCATGTCTTCCTCACTCTCGGCCTGGGCTTCCAACCCTGTTTGTGCCCTTCTGAGATCTGCTCGACAACCTCTTGCCACTCTTCCTCCACGACGCATGTCTTCACAAAATGGAGGGGGAAGACAAAGGAGAAAAAAGAGAAAAAAAAAAAAAAAATACCTGTGTCCTCTACTGGCTGATCCCACCACTGCCACCATATGTGAGGGACCGAGTCAGTGGCAATGAGGACAACAGATAGTAAGTTCAAAAAAAGGGGTTTTTATTTACCCAAAGTATACAAAACCAGCATGACTTAAATTAACATAAGGTCTGGGCCCATAAAAGAGGTCAAATTAACAGAACTGTGCAAAAGTCAACTGAATAAACTAACAGAAGACAAACAGAACAAAATTAAACAGACCTCCCTAATGAAACACAAAGGGAACTTATATACTGGGTGGTCAGCCCAAACTAACAGAAGAGGGGTAACTAACACCCCTGAACACAAAAGACCACAACTAATTCACGAACAAACAACTTAGAAAGGTAACTTATTAAAATAAACACAATCTATACCTAACCAAACACAACTGAAACTAATAATGAGCTAAAGAAAATAACATAACTAAAATACTAAATCCCCCCCCCCATGGTGCACCGGTCCTTAGGTTGGCCCAATTAGTGCGCCTGCTATAAGATGGCCGAGCTTGAGGGGGCGGATCCTTTGGAGGATCCCAGCAGCCACACCAACAGCACCAGCAGCCCCGGTAACTCAAACAAAAAGAAAGATTAGAAACAATACTAAACAAAAGCTAACTAAACATGTGTGCTCAAACTTCTCCTATCAAATAATAAAGTATATTGTATGCAACCAAAAACCTGTGTGAGTATTTCAATACTTACAATGTTGAATAACTTATTAAATGCATGATGACTAAATATGGTGAACATAAATACAGAATAATGTGTGTAAATGTAGGTGCAAAGGCTACTACCCTCGTATCATGGCTGTGTGGCCATGGCTGTGGCCATCACACAAGGGCAGCAAAGGAGTTGTCTTTCTCAAAATAACCACAAGATGATGCCAGATCTACAGTATGACTTTGTGTCTTAGATTAAATTGATTTTTAAAGTCTATTTTTAAAACACGCAAGTCATATTATGTTTTTTCAGTCTGTATTGGCATAAGGGTCTCCAATATAAGCTATAGATAGTCTACTATTAAATGAACGTCTTCTTTCTGTGTCATGTTTAAAATGGTGGCAACCTGATGGACCCTCATTGTTAAATCAGGTTTATTCTGTGTCACTGAAGTTGCAGGCTGTTGTATCAGCATATCAGCATTACATGCAGCCTGTGTGGAGCTGCTCTCCTGTAAGTCGCAGTTTTCCCTCTCACCTAATCAGTCCCTCTGGGCTTTTTAAGGCAGGAGGTTTATCCCATAGTGACTGCATTCCAAAAGGAGATCCTGTCTGACAACCAGGACTTACTTAAAACAGAATTCCCAAAGTAACCAACCCACCACCAGGGTCATAATAACGATGAAGATTATTCCAGGATGAGCTAGGAATTACCATAAATTAGGTGATGTATAACAGAACGACCATCCCCTACATCTGCAGAGGCTTTGTGGTGCTGAAGAAACCTTATGTTATCACTACTTTTTCTCCAGACAGACAGCATAAGTTGCTTCGTCATTTAAATGACCCATACTGTCAACATGATAGGATAAAATGGTATAGCCTACATGCTGAAATGCCATGCCTAGAATTAGCCAACTCCATTTCTTTGTTTGTGCATCTTTGGCCGCTGTTTCCAGAACATGAAGACCTTTTGGGTTCTTTAGCAAGACAAACAAACTATCACAGTGTGTGTAGCCTACATCTGTGAGCTACTTCTCACTGTGTCTGTTAATTATTTCTGAGGCATACTACTATCTCACAAGTGAAAAACCAAAACAAGAGAGACAATAGTCTGCAATAAAAGTAGAATATGATTATTTTCTGCATATTTTCCCGATTATCATCCTGTGACCTTTTTTGAGTTATTGTATCTTGTGGCCTTTTGGGGGATCTCTTCACCTCCAGTTTTGGAGACATGCAGCCCATCCAGAACATTTAAGCCTGCAAAGAAAATGCATTTGTCAGTGGTTGTAAAGCTGAAAGTGTACATTTTTGATTGTGTCTTTTTTTTTGTGTTTTGAATGTGGTTATGGGTCTTCTCTGCATCTGTCATCACATGAAAAACAGTCACACATTGAATGACACCAAGCCTATAACCTGCTGTAAATGTTACAATAATTTGTTCAGCAGACCTGCAGGAGATTTCTTTGTATTACATTTTCAGATATCATGTGACAAAAAGTAACTGATCTTATGTGGAAACATGATGTACCTTCATGCAGCCCTCTAAACAGACGTAGCAGCACACAGGACACACGCTTGGGTCTCCTCATAAATCCACCTCTGAATTATGGAAAATGTCACAGAACTATCCATCTACTTGGAATATTGGTTTTCCTCTGGGAGGCAAAAGACCAGTGCTTGGATTTAGAAGTAATCAATTTCAAGTGCAAGTGACCCTCCTGTAGCTGCCTGCGGCTGATACAACACCTCCTCCATTCTCACCCTCTCCCCCATTCATCCATTCATCTGGTTTACTCTACTGCACCACGCTGCCTGTGCTGCCTGCGCTGCCTGGACCAGTTCAGCCCGGGATGGCACGCACCATGAGAGGTCCATTTTGTGCAAAACGTTCACTTTTTTAAAGGCGCGAGGCAGCGCTTATAAAGAGCCGAGAGGCAGCATCCATCGGTCGGACAGTGATGACTCATTGCGCACGATCAGTCACTTAGGGCGCTTGAATTTTTGCGCTTTGCTGTGGAGGATCGATACCTCCAAGACCCATATTCTGGTGGAAGGCGTGGCTTGGTGCCACCGACACAGGGCTGATTTTCCATATTCATTCCCAGGATATAGCCTCATCTCGCTGACACGGACGCGCCAACTGCACCCCACGGTAACGGGGCATAACGCGTCTCTCAAGGTAAGCCATCCTCCTCTTTTCACCAGACGGTGCTTTCCTTTCCCTCAAATGTTGAATCCGTTCGCAAGGTCAAATCAAACCTGCAAACATCAGTGGCCTCTAATGTGCTCGGGTGGGACAAGACTGCAAATGTAGGATATGACAAAAATGTTAATTAGCCCGAATAGGTGTATGTGCAACGTGTGTGTGCGCATCAGTTTAATGCATGTTACGTTTTCTGTTTTTTGCATGAATTCACATTCTGCATACACTCCTCTTGTTATTTTCTAAAACTACTGCAGGGGTAAGAATCCCCTGACACCTGGGCGTTTTAATTGTACAACATGTGAATATGGTCAGGGCATGCTTTCCATAAATATTTGCACTCTGATAACAGACGGGCAGATGCATAGAGGGAGAGCACACACAAATGGGCTACCCCTATGACTGAGAGTAGAAGCCTACTATTCTTCAAGTCTCATCTAGTAACCATGCTTTTAGGTGACTAAATACGCTATGTTTTTCAGTTTGTTTGTTTTTGTGTAATGCAGACATACAGTATATGATCTCAACAGCTTTTTGTTTCCTTCTCAATGAGGAGCAATGTTGAGACTTGTTGGGAGAGAGGGAACGGACACAAAGGACAAGGCTGAGTTTAACATTAGTTTCACTGAGATGAACTGCACATTATGCAGAATGGATTACCATCAATACCGTCACTGAAATGGACATGGCCAACTCTCCAGGGACCACTAAACTACACATTGGTGTCTCTGCTTCCCCTCTTTGTGTAATGAAAAGTCTTGATCACAGAGCAATTCATTTTGTCTGACTCCAAAAGATCAGATATTTCGGACGTCTGCTGAGTGCTGGCACATTACTTGCCGAATTGGCCCAGATGCTTTAACACATTTAGGGAGACAGACCGAGATGGAGTCATTCATCAGGCCTGGGATAAAAAGATTTGTGAGACTGTAGGTCACTCCCTAGATTTTAGACTAGATTGATCACAGGATGAAAGAGGATCTAAAGATACATCTAGCTGACTTTCAAAGCCACTCTGTTTTTCTTGAGACAAAGAAAAGATAACTTTAAATCAATGATTGTGGTTGTTTTCAATGTGCACTTTCATCTCATCTGGCAATTTCGCAGGAGGAGTTTTTAAAAAGGAAATGAAAATAATATCGGTTTTGTCTGACCAAAAAAAATATTGAGATACCTATATTTCAACTGCATTAGAGAGACTCTAACAGTGTCTCAGGTGGTTTAGTTTGCCATCCATCAGAGAACAGTTAGCTCAGCTGACACGACACTAAAATCACATCATTACAGACTCCTGGCGAGCAATGAGAGAAGAGAATTCATCAGGTATCTCTTTCTGTACTGTAACACTCATTATTCCTGACATTTACAATGACTTAAGATGAGATTTGGATGATGAGGTGCTCCGTATAAGCAGCAGGAGACTGGTTGGTCACATTTAACTTCATTAAATGGGGGAACATCCACAGTTTGTAAATTGAAGTGCTTATGGAAAAGTAAGCACTTTAAGCACTGCATATATCAAAGTCTTATAGCTCTGTACTTTGCTTTCTTTGCTTCATAAACTTTGCTTTGGTGTGATACAGCATTTTTTTTTGCTTATTCTTTAGGGATTTACCCACAGTCATTTATTTATTTATTTGTTATACAACTGCACCAAGCAGTTCAACAATTTACAATTTTTAATAAGAATATGCCATGTGTTCTGACATGTGGTCTGAATCCTGCTTTGATTGTCAGGTTGCTGTATGTTTTTCCTGCAGCCTTTCATCAGAGGCAAATTCATACACACGAGCTTGTTAAACATATTCCCATTATTATTTACACTGTATCTTATGATCATTTTGGAAATGAGACTTTGAATTAGATGTATCAATTGTATTCAAGCTGTGATTAAAGCGGGCAAACACAGGTCGTTGTTCTGGTGCTTGGTCCTTTATTCCAGCAATGTTTGTTTAAATGCATGTTAATAACTAATCAAAGAAACTATGTAGATCACTCTATGCAACTTACATAATGATCACCTCAGCTGTGGGAGTATAAATGTGTCTGGTCTGGTTGTTTTGGCTTAAATTATAAAAAGTGGTGATCAATCATTTAAAAGAAGCTAAATCTATTTCTGTTTTCCTCTTTTAGGAATTTGCTGGTTGCATATTCTGTTTTCATCTTGATCTGGATTACGACGATATATAAAGACTGAAACTGTGAATCCGGCATGGGAACTAACCCAAAAAGGACAGTGACAGTCCAGATGGTGCCTCAGCTGGCTGCGGTGGACACGCTGGGCAATAAGGAGACTAATGCCAACTGGACTAAAGAGCCCAACCTCAAACTCTCTCAGGTTTGTCCAAAGCCCACCCTTGCATCTCCAGACCACAAACAGGATAACGTGTCTGTGACTGGCGCTCCTGCTAACACCATCCCACATAACCAAAAAACACCCTCCAAGGGAGGTGAACCAGTTAGCAGCACCGTGTCAGACAAACCAGTCCCAGCCAATGGAAACGGGACAGAATCTGAGCTTGTGACAGGTGGAGACCAACAGATATCAGACCTGTCTCTAACTGGCCAAGGTGTGGGTGAGGCTGGTGGCGACCGGAGGGATTCTAATGCTAATATTAAAATGTTAAGCCCGGCTGATGAAAAGGAAATCTGTAAGGGCGGCTTGTCGTCTGCTGCTACAGCGTCAAAGGTCGACATGCAGACCAATGACTGCAGAATAAAAGGGCCAAGTGCAGCGGAGGAGGAGTGTGGAAAGCTGACATCCTCAGCCAAAGCCACTGCAGCAGAGGACAGTAATAAACATGTATCTCCAAGTAATAAAAATCTAAACAGTGCTTGTGAATTAAGGCAAACAGCACCTGCACCCAAGCAAGAGAATAAAGGGATTATATCAGCTCCTCCACACAAAGACACTGCCACAGCACAGCAATCTAAAGAGCCTGATCATATACAAAGTTCCTCACAAAGCTCTGTGAGTCTGCAGGAGGCTCCCGAACCTCCAAAAAACATGGAAAAGACACCCCCCCTCAGCTCTGCTACACCTCCATCTAACAGCAAAGAAGCAGAGACTCCGACGCTTATGAATCAGAATACGAGTTCAGCTTTCCCACAGAAGGATTTACAAACAGCAAAGGAACCACAAGTCTCCTTGGATAAACATCAGCCAGCGTCTTCACAGAAGGATTCCTCCACTCGGCCCCAGGCCATGCAAAACATGCCGGCATATGGACAGGTGGCTGAAGAAGCCAGCCAGACTGACACAGCTGTCACCGAAGGGCAGCAGCAGCAGCAGCAGCAGCAGCAGCAGCACTGCAAGCTCTACAAAGAGGCTTCGACTATGACCTCATCCCTGTCATCCACCCCAGTCAAGCAGCGCCATGATATGGAGGTTCAGGCGGTGGCTAACACGTCCAGTAAGGCTGTGGCCACGAGTCCGAGCCTGCTGCCCTTCGCTGTGACTACCAGGCCGAGTGGTGGTGCAGTCCCCAGGGAGGAGGCGCACAGCCTGACTGTTGTCTGTCAGGTGGACGGGGGTGCGTGCGTCCATCAGATGAGCATGACTTCTCTATCCACCTCGACCGATCCAAGGTCAGAGAGACTCACAGTTGAGGCAGAGATGTGTCACAACCAAAACGCAGGCATGGTTTTTAACACTTCATCCCAGCAGCAAGATGCCAGGCTAGGGGCAAAGCCCAAAGAACCGGGGCCAGCTTTGTGCAACATCCAGCCAGTTTATCAAATCAATATCGAACACAGCAACAACAAAGAGCAGAAGGAGACAGGTAACTCCCAACATAAGACTGCAGCTCAGACATCTGCAGCAAAAACAACCTCTGCTGAAGCTCCCGCTTTCAAATCAGGAACCCCCCCAGAGACAGCCGGTGCTTCCAAGTCTGGATCTGCTGACAGTAACAATGCTGCACCGTGTCAGGCTGCCACTACAACCAAGCCCGAAAAGGCCCTGCCGACAACAACAGTAGAAAACACCACATCCAAGTCAGCTCCAACTAAAAAGAAGGCTGAGAGTTCAAAAGAAAAGAGCAAGGAAGCTCAAGGCAAAGCCAAGATTAATTTGGGGAAACAGAAGAAGGAGCCGGAGAGACACACAGATGAGGAGGACCAGTCAGGGAAGGAGAAAGGAAAGAGCGTCCATGATGTCGTGTGGGACGAACAAGGGATGACCTGGGAGGTTTACGGGGCGTCCGTGGACCCAGAATCCCTTGGTTTTGCCATTCAGAGCCACTTGCAGTGCAAAATCAAGGAGCAAGAGAGGAAACTGATTGCCCAGACCTCCTTCCGAAAGTCAATCACCGGCGTGGACTCGCCGGGACTGGGCGCGAAGAACAAAAGGAGGCAGCAGAACATTTTCAGGTCAATGCTGCAAAATGTCAGACGGCCCAACTGCTGCGTGCGTCCCCCTCCCTCCTCCGTCCTCGAGTAGCACAGCGCACAGAGGTGGCTAATGTCGGACTCCTCCCTTTTTTTTCCTAGAGGTCAAAATGTTTGTCCTCCTCCCATCATGACTGCAATGCCAAGTGAAACATTAGCGGGGTGACGATCCCTGTAAGTAAGTAAGTACGTACGTATACTGGAATGTTGTAGCATAAAGAGTCAAACTATTGTGATGTTTGTGATGAAAGAAGGTAGGAAATAGAAATATAAAGATGAACAACTCAAGAGTTATTTTATAGAAATAGATACTATGAAAAAAGAGAAGACTTCTAACTGTTTTTAAATAACAAAGGCAATAATAATAGTAAAACGCATGTATATTAGTTGAAATGGCAGTTGTATGACTTAACATGAAGTCCAGACATGGCACTGATCATGGGCTGGACATATTACTTACTGTCAGAATATTTGTGCAAATATATTCAACCAACATCTCATTACATTTTGGTGCATTTGGTATCTGTATTTGAGATGTTTTAGGGCCCTATATTTATAAGATTGCTGTATTTTTCTTTTCCTGCACATTTATTTTTAGTCAGTGA
Organism: Decapterus maruadsi; assembly: GCA_030347415.2. NCBI lineage: Eukaryota > Metazoa > Chordata > Actinopteri > Carangiformes > Carangidae > Decapterus > Decapterus maruadsi. The sequence goes on from CM064901.1 coordinate 13,344,252, forward strand.
TTGCAATGTACAAAAAAAAAAAGAAGAAAGAAAATGGGGACCGTATGCATACATGCACTGTTTAATCTCTGTTCTTCTTTGGTTTTTATTAAAAATGAACAAAAAATAAACAAAGCTGAGCTTAATATTCTTTATTTGTGGCATAATGACAGATTTCTAAGCATCACTTTTCTTTGGTCATTTCCAGAATACTTCATGTGTTTATTTCTAGACATAAAGGTTGATTGCTCTGGGGCTGTAGGGAAATTAAACACGAGGGAAAGAAAACAAAAGCAGTGTGTTATAAAGACAGATCAAACACTTCAGTAACTCAAGGAGAGATGGCGTCTAAGCCGAGAGTGCACGAGGATGTGAAAGCAGCAGGCAACATCACGGCTGGCCACAGGAGATGTGAGGGAGTGATAGACTGCTGCTGAGAGTAAAGGTACAGTAGGTTATAGACGGATACATTGGACATCAACCTTAATGAGATCTTGCTCCCAACTAGTTCTTTTTGTTTGACAGACAGAGGAACAACTATGCGTTTGATGTTTTCAGGTGGGGCCTCGTCAGTAACGTGTACTTTTCCTTGGCATTGCTTAGCTTTGTGTGAACGTAAGACCTACAATTACAGGATTGTGTCAGCCAGAGGGAGAGAGAAAAATCAATGCACTTCTCCTGAAATGGTTTTATTGGCCAGCAAAGGACAGAAGAGACTCAGTCTTGTGGATATTTCCAAGAGAAAGATATACAGGTCTGGGATGTTGCTTTGTTGTTGTGTAAGTCTGAGTTAGAAAAGGGGTTTTGAACAGGTCATTTACAGTAAGTGTGGAGCCATAGGGGAGAAGGATGGGTATTACTTATTTCCACTTGAGGGCTTGAAACAGGCAGTTTTATCAGCAATGAAAGTACAATTCTGTGTTGTTTATTATACTGTCTGTGAGATTTTGGCTACACACAGTGCAAAGTATCATTGCTAGGATTTATTGTCGTATATAAAGGTGTGCACCGTGTGGATAAGACAGCGCCAGAACCACATCTCATTTTAGCATTTTGAAGAAGGAAGCAAGAAAACTGGGCAGCTACTAGGCCCGAGGGAATCTAAACAGACCCTGTCATATTCAAGCATGATAGCAAGGCTGTATGAAAAATATTGATGTGTGTGAGAGCATAGTTGGGGATACCATGACTGGTGAACAATCATACAAGCGTTTTGAGTTATTGTGGATTTTTAGGTCACCATTCACAAAGTGACTGTAATTATGAAATCCCAATGTTGTTTTTTCATGTTGTTCACTTTCAAGCAAAAATTAATGAATGAATTCTACCGACAGCCCCTCACATAATGGTTCTCGTTTGCATCATGGTTGAATAAAAGACACACTATTAACATTTTGAAGTGGTTATGAACAGAATGTTGACTTTTATATAAGCTGAACAGATAATCAGGAGAATAATAGGCAGATTGATCAGTAACCTTTACTTGTATCCCCAGTTAAGACAGGAAACATCTGTATGTCCAACATTGCATTCAGTGATAGAAAAAGTCAATGAAACACATGAACGTCCATAGTTCAATGTACTTATAGACCCAATTTTGCATTTCTTACATGTCTGTGCTGTATGTATGTCTGTATGGCACTGGTACTGTATGGTACTTTGAGCCCTTACATGGCCCAAATTCGTCTGATATCATAAACACTTGCACATCTTTAGAAAAAATAACTATTAAACAAAAGTCAAGTGTTTGTGAAGGCCATACTGTATTTATGGGTTTTCAGCTATAGGCTGGAAAATTTACACATTAGCTTTCTGTTACTGTTTAGTCATTCCATGCATCTGACTGGATTCAGACAATTATATCAACCACGATTATTTAAGCAGATCAATGAATTACTTGGGTTGTTGTTCAGCAAAACATCTGATGGTTCCAGCTTCTCACATATGAAGATATGTTGCCTTTCTTGTCTTTCATAACACAAAACAAGACTAATGTCTTCAACTTCCCGATGGGTCATTTTTTTCTTTACTATCTGATGTCATTTATACCGACTAATTAAATGATAGAAAATAACCATTAGCTGCTGCAAAACTGTGTGATGAATGTATGAAACTGAGCAAGAATCTCCACGTAAGACTGTCTGCTCTTCAGATTTAATTAAGGTTTTAAGGTTAATTGTTGGGCTCCGCTGCCGTTTAATGTCCCTCTCATGTGTTCTCCAGGTGCCCGTGCATGTCCAGTGTATGAACAAGATAATAACTAATTTCCCACAAGACTAAGACGCTCCTGAACAAGGGAATATTCTCAGTATCCTTCTATATGATGGCGAACACCTCCTTTCATTGTGAATTTACTGTCCTGACGGATGTAACACTGATTCTAGGCGACTGCTGTTATTGTCTTAACAAGCATGTCACTTTCTGTTAACGTCAGGATGTGATAACAGGGGGAAAAAAAGTCCTCTTTACTCGTCGTCTCTGCGCTGTGAAATGTCACAACCTGTACAGAACAACACAGACTGAAATGCCTAATCTTTTTTTATTTATTTTTTTATTCATTGTGATCAGAGGACACAGGTATGAGTCGTACTTACTGTATATCTGTCTCATCCTGCCTGCTCAGATTTTTGTAAGAACATGAGCCTGAAAATCTTCCTGGAGGTAGTTGTGCCCCCGTGTCCTCTTCACATATATTCTGCCTGCAGGTAAAATAATGCATCTCTCCTTCCTCTTCCTGTCTAGGTCAGTTTCACCTTTACACAGCAGCTCTGACCTTTTTTTTTTCTTTTTTTTGCAGGCCTGGTCACCAGCCTTGATTTTCATTCTTTCTCCCTAGTTTTAATCAGCTGTGTTTCGGTTTTTTATAACCCACCCTTACTCAGTGTGTCGTTATGATTGGTTCCCATTTAGATGTGCAAATTAGATTGGACCACAGCACCAAAAGAGACTTGGAGATGGGTTTCAAAGGCACATGGACAGATACTGCTAGTCCACTAGTGGTGACGCAGTGCTCCAAGAACCATTACAGTGCTTCCCCCTCACCCTCTCCTAGTCCTTCTGTGGCTGGTGAGAGGTTGATGATATTCTGTGTTTTTCTCATTAGAATAAGAAACACTCCCTTTACCTAAAATTATGGTTGGAGACAGTATAGTATGTAACTATTTTGCCACAGTATATGTTTTGATGATTGACAGGATTTCTATCAAAACCATAAGGAAATGTCTTAATAAATAAAATCCACTAAGTGTGATAGTGGATATTTATAAAAGAATATGTTTTTCATCACAGAATTTGGGTTAGTTAAAGAAAAGAATATGTTTTTCATGCTGCGTTCACAGAATTTACAGCTTCAAGGACTTTTAGTTCCAGGTAAAACTCGTGTTTTTTGTTTTATAACAAAAGCGGTCGGAAAAAAGATTGAAAAAAAGATAATTGAACACATCAGCGTTCCTTGGCTGCACACACAGCCCTGCATGCCGTTCTTTTCATTGGATAAAAACTGTAGGGATGTTTTCTTTTTCAGACCCGTGTTTTTTAATTAACTATTTCTTATATTAACAAATATATAACTTTAAGGTAAAATATTGTTTTAAAAGCAAAAGATTAAAAACACTGAAAGACAGTCTTTTCCTAACCTTAATCTTTGATGCTTTTGGTGCTTAAACTATATAGACTTAAAAAATCTGACCTTTTCCTTCTCTCTAAAGCCAAAGTGCCATTTAATAACCAATATATAATTTAGTTTGCATCCAAAATGCTTTAGTGGTGCATGCAGTCTTCCTGTTTTGCTCTGCCTTGCTCTATTTTGCTCTGCACAAATTAGTGATGCCTTAATGAATAATTCTGTCACCAGCCCTGAAAGCTCATATTTTTGTTTTAAAGGGCAAAACCTTTCACTTCTAATACTAAGCTGTAAAAAAAAACACAAGTGATTTTATGCATTTCTGAGAAACACACCAGTGACAGTACAGCACTGACACCTACAGCTTGAGAGCAAATTAATGATCTCTGAAGTGTTACCACTTAACAAGGAATCTCCCAGACTGTGTCAGAAGCTGAAATATAAGACTGATAATTCATGAGAGGGAATAGAAGCCCCCCCCCCCTTTTTTTCTTGCAGCCCAAGGGCCTCCCTCCCCTGACTCACACTGATGTTGAAACTAATGGAGCTCATACTCTGGGTGAGCAGATGGGCTGCAAGTTAAACTGTGGTGCAAAGCATACGTACATCTATTTCTGTAAAAATCACAAGAATAATAATAATGATAATAAATAAACGATGATGTCACCACCATGTTTACCTCGGTTACAGCATCCTTGAATTCGAATTCAGGGCAGCGACATTTTTGAGCTATAATTGAAGTGCTATGATAAGTTGCTGTCCTGGTGTTGGGATTTGAGATCTGCTTGCAGTGACCCAGTTAGCATCATAAACACATTAGTTTGTTCAGCTCGTATGGAAACCTTTGTGGAAGGCCCTACAGATGCTGCAACAGCACTTGGAGAGAAGCCATTACAATTATCCAGATCATCATCAGGATGAAATATATCCACTGCACAGATCCTTTGTGGTATATTAGATACACGTTTATCATGGGAATGCGTGTTAATTACTATTTACAGATCATATTTTGAGATTGTGGAGTGGGTAATTAGATGTGGCTGGTGATCATGGTGTTTTTACATAAGCCAAGCAATGAAACTGCTCTGGAGATGAGTCTTTGAGTATCTCCATTTCCACAATTGTTTTTCTGCTTCTGTGTCTACCTCTGGTCTCTTTCTCTCACTATCGCCCCCTTCAACCTCGGCTCTCCATTGTCTCCCTAAGCCTCCATTTCTGTCTGTTCTAGACCCTCCTTTCTCTGCTCAATGATGATATCGTAATGAAACATAAGCCACTAACAGTGGGATGATTAAAGCTTGTGCTGGCCTCCTCTCTTCTGAATATTTCCCATGAAAATGGTCTACTACCCGCCTCTGTCTCCTTCGTATTGTGTTGTGCCTGATAGCTGGAAGTGAAGCTCGTCCTCCTGATGGCCGCTCCGTTCCCAGTGGAATATGTGGCCTACATTTGTTTGTGGTGCAACGTTGGGCTGTGTGAGTGTGCTCCCTTATCAAACACTTTCAGTTTTCTGCCACATACCCCTTTTGTCTCAATTAACAGTCATTATTTTGTGTTTTTTTATTACTCTGTTCCCCTTTGTTCTCCTTCGAACGTGCAAAAAATCCAGTATTTTTGAGCTCATCATTGATTGCCCAACATCATTCAGCCCAGAAACATATGCCCTCGTAACCTTTGTAACAGAGAATACATGTGGAAAAATGCACGCTTGGAAAAAAAAAAAAAGGCACTCACAAACATACACACAGATATACACACAAAGGTCACCTTCCCTTGCTTCATTAGAGACTGCTTTATTATGGCTGACAGATGTGCCCATAAATCATAGGTCCCCTGGTGGAGCAAGAAGATTCAAAACAAACTCAACACTGATAAAGGTGAGGCACAAAGAAGGAGAGAGAGAAATACACAAAGAAGCAGACACAGCATGCACGCACAGATATCAATATACTATATTTATTGACAGTTTCTGAAACAATAGGCCTCAACCACCATACTGCTTAAATAATCTTTTTTTTTCTGCTGCTGGCATCCCTGCAGGGAGATAAGCAGCTTTTGTTACATAACTGCCTTTTGTGTGAGAGAGAAAAAAAATGGGAGGGAACCCCTTATCTTGAGAGAATTATGAAGGAAACAGACAGAGAGATGCTGCTTCACACTCAAACACATTCAGAGTGAGTCCAGGAGATGATTTTGATCAGAGATGAAGCGCCAAGTGTTTGAGTAATGGAGCACACCTATGACGTAACATTATGTAATCACTGTTCCTGTGGCAGCAAGTTGTCAATTATGACTTAAAAACACAATCAAATGCTGTCCATATTGTTTTAATATAATATTTTCAATGGAGCCTTGAGTGATTTTACTGGGGTTAATGTACATTATTATTGGTGGGTTTATGATGTTTAACTGGGTTGCTTGATGAATTGACTGAATTATTGCAAAACAGCGGAGTGACAAACGTAAATGCTTCAATGTTTATTATTATTGGCATGCTATACCAAGACAGCAAAGTAGTGTCGACACCCTATGGAAGTTATTATGAGGTCTGATTGACTGGTTTATCCCACTGTTTTATCCCCAAAGGTAATTAAACAATCAAAAAGGTTTTTCAAAAATCGATTCCACATTATGAATATTATCATGTGAAGTCCACTGCAGACTGTTGAGATTTCATTATAGCGACACTTTATTTGGAGACCTTAGTTTTCTTGACATTTCTCCCATTTCTCTCCTTTTAGCTGCCCACAGTTCTCTGGCTGAAACTGACAAGGCAGAACCAACATCACAATGAAAAGTTTACCATTTGTAAGTGTCACATAGAAAATGTAAATTATAGCTGAAACCAACAAATTTGTGGCGTGACTTCAGTGGACTCATCATTAACTCTTGCCCAGATAATCTCTGGTCAAAGTCTTTGATGTTACAGTAAGTCTGTAATCAATACATTTGTTGATTATGGAAAGAGCTATAAAAAGGTTTTTGATCATGAATTTGCTGCTTACAGGTGAGAAAAAACTGTTTATCAGTTGTAGAGAACAAGTAAAAGATACAAATTTCTTATTTGTCAAAAATAATCCTAGTGTAATAAAAATGGTCACGTGATTGATTGTCCATCTTGGTCTTGATTACACACATAGGTTTGATTTACAACAAGGACATTATGATAATGGTCATGTGTACATGCAAATATTGATTTATTTTATTTTTTATTTAAGTTTTATTTCCACTGTATTGTGCATGAAATCACTTTTTTTTAAAGAGTGTAATTCAACAAGTAAAAATAGGCAGCGCTGTTTATTCTTATTTCTGTAACCTCTCTCTTTTATTTCCCATGATGTGTACTGTAATATTGTTAACTCCTGTGACACCTGAACTCCTATATTTTTCTTCATGCTTGTACCAGCCTGTTATTAACAATAAAAAATAAGAACTTAATACCACATTCGGCATTTGACAACAAGTTGCTGTGTGGGACAGGTCAGTTCTGTATCACTCAAGATATCCTAATGACCCTTTGTTTGGGACACAAGCACCAAAAATACTCATTAACTTGTCTTTATGATACTGTATGATTTATGGCTCAGTCACATCCATCTCACCTAGGTTGGCATAAAATAACACCACATCTGTAAGAGCTCAAGGTTCATCAGTGCCGATGAACCCTGGCCCCAGCTCGTGTCTGTGATAAACTGGTGAAGCGTTGGACAAGGCACAGTCTGTTGCAGCTCCTCCACCATGAAGGACATGGACCTGGAGAAGGGACGTCGCAAGTCCAAGGGCCTGAGCACCCTGGAGAAGGGTCTGATATTTCTCTTCGTGGCCATGACCGCAGCCTGCATCGGCCTCGTTGTCGTCTACTTCGTGGAGAAAGCTGACACTTCCACTCATATAGAAGGTGATGCTTTAAGAAAATGTATTGTATTCTATCTTAATCCTCTGCTTCAGGGATTACAACGTGCTAAGATACTGTACTGATGCTGATTTGATATCCCTGGGGTTAATTTCTCTGCTTTTACTGCATAGTCTTTCTTAGATAAGATAAAAATCAAACTCATCTGCAGCAATAATCCTCAGCATGACAGTAATACAGTCAAAACACAGTCCTTATACAACCACCTGTATCTATTGCAAAGTATTATAAGAGTAAACATCTTTATAAGAAACAGTATAGCTGTCTTACAAGTGTCCACCGCCCTGCAACTTGCAAATAATAATTTTATCTAAGTGAGCACCTATCTAGTGCTCACTCCATTATTACTTGTGCACATCTGTGTCGCTGGTCTATTTGTCTGTAGAGAAAGTACTGAACCTATTTCTCACCGAACTGGAGGGATGGAGCATGGGCCACGGAAGGAGACATAACTTTATTTCTGGCAGTTCCAGGTCTTTTACTATCAATAAGATTATTTTTGGCAGCTGTCTGCACACTTTTTGAGTGCTTTTAGTAGGAAAGTTTATTCTTCATCTAAAATGAATCTCATGCCTGCCTGTACAAATTTTCATGCATCTGCTGTGCACTTTACACTTTATCACAACAGAAGGTCTGAAAGTCTTACCTTTTGTCAAATGTAGGTTTTTATTGACTGACTTTTTTTTTTTTTACAATGTGAGCTGGACTTTTGAAATAAAATCAGGATAGAAAATGTAACTCCTTGACAAAATGAAAACATTTCCAATATTTTAAACAAATAAAAACATCATTGACATCTTGCCAGAGAAAGCCAAACACAGCAGATACGAAGAGATAAGAAAAAGCAAGCTGTACTTTATTAGATGATTTACACACCTGACCACAGCAATTTCATAACAATAATGTATGTGTCATCACTCTCCATCAATAAGTGTTAACTGCACAATAAACAGGCTGCTCCCTCCTCCACTTTCCCCTTCATCTCTTTGTAGTTTCTCATCGAGGAACCTGATGTTTATTCTGGCTTAACGCAGGACAAACAATATTCAGCAGTCTCTGAAATGTCTTTATTTGAGTAAATGAGAAATTCCTGCAGCCCTTTTAGTCTTTGGAAAGTGAGGTGGAAGAATTCTTTGTGTTTGCTTGAGAGGAGTGAAGCAGCTAGATTAGCATTACAGCTCGTCAGAGACTCCTGCACACCTGAATATTAGTCTTTGTGACAAGCGAGACGGCAGATATGAGGACTTGCATGCCGTTGCACTTATATAACTTAGACATACACTATTTCAGAGTATAGTCTTCATGACTTGATAAAAGCTGTCTGTGTTTTTGTTATGCACTAAAAGCAACGCTGCCAAAAAAAAAACAAAAAAAAAACTCCACAGTCCACAGTAATGTTCTGCCTAAATGACGAAAAACATATTTCAGCCTTTTGTTGTTAAACGTAGCTGCGCTCCAGACTCTGGGGAAAACACAATGCTACTGTGGATGATGACACTCTGTATAATCAATGCTGTTTCCAAGGCATCACAATTGATTTTGATTTTTTTCTTCAGATGTGATAAGGTATTTTTTAATCACTTGAATTTCAAGGCTTGTGCACCAATTAAATATAATCATCCCTAATGGCCAGAGGATAAATTCTGCTGACACTGGTTGGACCACTATTAGGTTGAAATTTTTTGGCTTTGAGTAAAAAGTCTAAAAAAATTTTGGAGGGTTTTCCGTGAAGTTAGATATGAGCACTCATGTTCTCCTCAGGGTAAGTAATTTTTTCCTCTGGCGCCATCGTCAGGGTAAAATTTAAAATAATTGATTTTCTCAATAGATTTGGCTCATTTTTCAAAACAGTCTCTAAACACCAATAGCAATAGTCACAACAGTTTATGGTAAATCGCATGTTTGCGAAGGATAATTCACTCAGTATGAGCCAAAGCTGTAAACAGCTGCAAAGCTAATGATATTTTGAGTAAATCTTGGCAGTTCTTTATATTTAGTGCTAATTGACAAATACTAAATAAGCACCAATGCTGTGCTGACATTAGCATTCAGCTAAATTTGATGTCAATATCATGTGATATTGAGTAAGTAAGTGCATTTTAATGTTGGATGGAGATATGCGTGTTGTAACCTAGAGACTTGAGCAACTTTTTTGCCATCGGCTGCTGTTTATGTTGCTTGATTCCCCAAAAGATGACTGATTAACAAGTGTGTGCCTTTGTAATGCATTTCCAGAGCCATCAGCACCCTCAGGCTGCGGTGGTCCTCAGGAGCTGACGGGGGAGTCAGGCAACTTCAGCAGCTGGAACTACCCCAACAGCTACGACAACGGCAAGAGCTGCACCTGGCGCATCACCGTGGATCCAGACAAGGTGACGTTCATCATCATCACTGCTCTCTCCCAAACCTCAACCAGTGAACTACTTACTGTCTGAGGAGTTACTGTCCCCACTTTAAACAGCCTTGCAGCCTTCATTTTAGATCAGAAAGAATATTTAATGAACTGACTGACTAGAATTAAATACCATGCTGCTCAAGGGGAAGGAGCTCCACATACATTGTGAAGTCATGTGGAGCCCTACATAATGTTTCAGTATGGAGTGAGCTACTTCTTGCTGTAATTTACATCTTCGTCTTCAAAGCAGCTTCACTGCAGGTTTTAGTATTTGTTAAGGTGAACAACTGATTAATCAAATAATTTAAAAAAGAAAAGAAAAACAATATTACAGATTATTCTATAAATAGTCACGGATGGTTTCTCTCTTGGAAACCACTCACAACACACCATCATAAATCTTTTTTCAAGAATTCAGCCATGTCTTTGTTTCAGACAGGGTCTTTCACAGTGTTTGTGCTCATTGTGTCTGATCAGTAGAGTTTGTTGACTCACTGTGAAACCGTCTTATGTGAGGCCAAGCAGTGGAGGACAGCTGGGGATGAATGCAGTGGCAGCACTGTGGACAGATGGCTGCCTTGTCTCCTTCACTTTCCTCAGCTCTCCTCCCCACATCCACAGGAGGAAACAAAAATCCTTGATGCTTTTTTTTTTTTCTTTGTTAGTAACATGGCTGCCTTCCTGCCTCCCTCCCAGCCTGCCTGTCTGCCTGATGCAGTGACTGCTTGTCTCAGTGTGTCTCTCCTCCATCTTCCTTTCGCTATCTTTAAGCACACATTATGCATACACGCAGGGGCACAAGCAAACATATATACCGCACACACACACTCACACACATCTGCATATAAGCACTCGCTGAGCCTTCCCCGTCAACGAACTGTCTGCCTTGTCGGCTTTGCAGATTTACGTAAAAAAGAGAGAAAGAGATGAAACACCTCTGTATGTTTCTGTTGCAGGTGATCCAGCTGTGGTTTGACCATTTTGCTTTGGAGGAGACCAAGCTCTGCACGTCTGATTTCGTCACGTTACGAGACTCTCTGGGAATCATCGGTAACAAAAAAAATCGAATCATTCTAGATAGATAGATAGATAGACACGTACACACTCAAAATGCACATAAACTCCCTCGGCCTGCAGAGCTATGCACTCGGTCCAAGACTAAGGGGATTGAGCTTTGATGTCATGCCCAAATCAGCCCATCCATCCATGGGCTCTCTCAGAGCCACACAGTCCTGCTGGTCCACTGCACACTGCTCTAGTTAGTAACACACACACTTCAGCACTAGTTCTACAGCCAGCCTGCAGAGTTTAGGGCAGTGCACTTTGTTCACAAACATGTCGGTCTCCTTTTTCTTTTTTATCACCTAACCCCTATTTTGTGATAGTTATGTATAGAGGAAATTAATCTATGGTAGCAACAAACACTGTGGCCACATGATTTTTTGTATCTTTGCGGTCAGATTGCGCATCTTTGTAGCATTTTGTTTTGCATCTGGTTTGTGTCTGTAGAAGCTTTGTTTGTCTCTGTGGCTGTTTTATGTCTCCTTGTGCTTGTTTTTCTGTCTTTGCAGTTATTCCATTCGTTGTAGTTAAGTCCTGTCTCTCTTGTGCACAATTTCTCTGACACTTGTAGGTAAATACTGCGGCTACACCAAACCCAGGCCGTTGGTGACACTGACAAACCAACTGAGCATTTACTTTGACACTAATGAGAGAGTGACCGACCAGGGATTCAAGGCTTATTACAAAGCTGTGTCTCCACAACTTGCACCAGGTAAGATGACAACAGCAAGAAAATTGCCCACACTCTGATGTGATTTTGGGCGTACGTCTTACAATATACGATTGACCTACAAAGTGAATGTGCAGTCTGAGGAATAGGAATGAAAATGGGGTGGGTGGGAGTGGAGGGAGAGGGGATACATAGTATATAATATTGTGGGCATCCTTGAATTGTGGAGCTGAAGTGCCCTCCATCCCTGCTGCCAGAAATAGCCGGAGCCGGTGGCTTTCTCCAAGGTGACCGGGGGGATTTGATGACCCCTGGCTTCCCTAAGCAGAACTACCCGGACGGAGCGTTGTACCAGGTACTGCCACACACATCAGTGCAACAGCTCATTGAACCATTTACTTACATCTGGGGGAGCAAATACATTATACTGAATGGAAATGATTATTTTATGCAGCATTTTTTCACCCAATGTGTCGTTCCCCGTCGATGCTGCGGCCTGTTTGAGCATCTTACAGCTCACTCTTGTGGCTTTTACACGCTCTCAGTCAATCTCTTTGCTCACAGCAGCACCATTCCTATCGTTCCACAGCAGGATGCTGTTTTCAGCACGACTCAGTTTACAAATGAGAATTTTTCTATTCTTGTCAGAAGAAACAGAAATATCCTATTCGACGTACGTGCACATACGATTATTTAACCTCACTTTTCAGCTATTTATAGTTATTTCAGCAAGTCTGTATAATTTTATTATGGCATGAAAACATTACATTCATTATAATATTTGTGTAGCATTAGTTGCATCGATACAAAATCGTGTAGTTTTAGTGTGGCAGCTGTCTTTTGTTTACACAGGATTGTATTTTTAATGACGCACATTGATGTTGATGCTGTCACTTATTATGTAAATCAATGCCAATTAAATCCACTGATCATTGAACAGGATATGCGCAGAGAAGCAGAAGAGGTTTCTTATTATTATTTTTTATTCCAAGTGAACTGTGCAGCTCAGTACCATTGTTACAGTTCCCACAGTGTTTGCATTGATTAGCATATGGTTCTGAACAAACGATAAGGATGTCAGATCAGCATCCCAAAGTAAATCCATCAACTTTGGATTCCAACACAGTCACGTCAATGTTTTTTTTTTGTTTGTTTGTTTTGTTTGCCTTGATCTGTGATTAATGCATCTAATTAAATCAGAATCAGTTTTGATGTCAGGATTGGACAAGGACTTGCATGGTTTCACTTGGCTGTCATCACGAATTCACCTGCCTGTGCTTTACCGTAACAAACAGTAGCAGAATCAGTGATGAGTTACTTTCTATATAAGTCGAACCGCAGCTCACTTTTCAACCACGAACAGTGATGCAGATAGTGGTTTTCTGTCTGTTACAAACCCATTGCTGGTTTAGTCATCTGCATTTTTATGTTTGTAGTGTGAGATGAAAATGGTTTGTGGAAATCTGCAGAATTAACTGGTGCATGTGTGTCTCTGCTGTGCTTGTGTGTTGGATCAGTGGAGAATCACGGTGCCTGAAGGTGAGAAGGTCCAACTGACATTCACCTCCTTTGACCTGGTCCCTGAGGTCTGTGGAGACTTTGTTCAGGTCTACGATGGCGACAAACCCGGCTCCTCTCTCTTGGGTAAGCAGCATGTCACCAAACATTATAGAAGATGAAGGGTCAAAGAATCTGGTTGAAATCAAGTTCATCCACTGTCTATGATGATAAGCAGGGATTTTAAAACGCACCACAAAATGTTCAGTCATCAGTGCAGTTTATTCCTAAACTGGGTGATTATAAGCCAAAAGGGATGCGTTGGAATTCAGAGTCGATTTTGGGCTTTGTTCAACATTAACAATGTCAACTTTGTGGCTCCATGAATAAAAGATGAGCTCAATTAAAAGTTTGAGAAGTTGTACAATGGACAGAGCTTCTGGAGTCTATTTTAAACTTAATGAATTTAAATCTGTCTGCATAGACTTAATTGTTAAAGTAGCTTAGAGGATCTAACCATGTATTACCGCCTGTCGTTCGTCTAAACAAGGGCACAGGTTTTAAAGAACCAATTGTTACATTGATTTGGTATTATTAATACATTATTAATACATCTTCTCTTTGGTCTTTAGAGACCTCAAATCTTGAGATCAATGTTTTGTAATATATAAATATTTATCCTCATTTAATGTCTCACCTTTTTCTTAACACCTTGGTCAAATTAAGCTTTATTTGTGTTGCACCTTTTTTCATATAAATCAGTGCAATTTAAAGCTCTACAGATTGCTCGTGAGAAATAGAGGTGATAACAATGCAAGGATAACACCAATGATAACTGAAGTAGAATAAGTAAAAGACGATAATGACTGAAATAGGAAGGAGGATGAAAAACAGTTGTTTGGACTACATTTGTGACTAAAACTGAAATTGTAGGATGTGGCTGTTGTCGTCCAAGCTTCTGTGAAAGTGTGTGACCTTTTAACACCGACATTGTTTCAATGAAAGATAAATTCTGTGGGGGGAAGATGCCAAAGCCAGTGGTGTCCAGTGGCAACACTATGGTGGTCCGCTTCAAATCTGACAACACGTTGACTGCGAAAGGATTCAGCGCTACTTACACAAAGTCCAGCCTCCCTCCACCCGTCGTTCCCACCACAACGAAACCCACACCCACGACCACACCCACTGCCGGACCCACCACAGGAACCAGACCACCTCCTACAACCCCTGGTAGGAATTCTCTCCAAACCCACTTTACTCTTTGAATAACCCTTTTTGTTTAGACCACTTAGAATAAACCAGGACGGTGCTATCTTTCTATACTTACTCATAATAATCCCATAAGACAGTTTGGCTTAGTTGACTTTTGGAGCCCTGTGTGTCTCCTGTTTGATTTCCATTAAAATACACCACATCAGATATATCTGACTGGCTCGCTAACAAATCACATCATCAGTGTTGATGCAGTTGAACAAGCTACACAAGAAAATTGGTCATTTCCTAGTCAATGTTTTTTATTTGACATTTGTGTGCCAAAGTACAATCAGTGATCACGGATATCCAGATCAGTTTTCCATGTTTGCAGTTCTCGGTGTAGGAGTGTGGAGATTCCCTATGAGGTTTATTTGTTCATTAAACTATTAAAGCTATTGACAGGCAAACTAGATTTCTCCAGTGGCTAACAAAGGTGCTAATGAACTAAAACATGGGGCAGTTTTATATGAAAGCAACCTGGTCCAGATAATAAGTCTGTGCCAACAGAAAACACAGCTTTTCATCCACTTTTCTTTCTTTCTTCCAAAAACACTTGCTTACTAAAACAAACACTTTCTCTGTCATTTGTTATTCAACAGGAAGTGATGGTCCAGTAAACCTCGCTGGACGTAAAGGAGTGCTCAAATCCTTGGGTTATCCTAATTCATATCCTGCTCATCAGAACATGTCTTGGCAAATAACGGTGCCAAAAGGATTTCTGGTTAAACTGCAAATCACTGACCTGGCCATCACAGGAGAGACTGGGCAGTGCAAAGAGGACAAACTGATCATCTCAGATAGATACAGTGTTCTCGGTGAGTCATTATCAAATCTTTTATACTTCTACAGTAACAAATGTTTGTTATCATATAAATGTCAGTCGGATTTGTTCAGTGAAGTTTTATGAGTCTGGCATTTTGCTCATTAGTCTGCTCAGCCATGTCTGTCTCAGGGCCACATAGACACCAGTATGAAAAAGAGGTAACAACACCCTCTTCTTCTTCTTCTTCTTGCTTCAAGAAACCCAGTGGACAAGCTCCAAGACAAATAAAGCAAACAAGCCCTCATCAAACATAGCAGGGACTCTGGTTTGTGTTTGTCGGCTCTTCTTAGACCACATAACTCTAGTTCTGTATTATAGTTCAATATCCAAGCCCTGCTGTAAAACTGTAGATTAGGATCTTCTTTGCAAAGAGCCCAGCAAACTATAAATTACCTCTCCTCTTGTTATTCACTTCAGTGCCTACAGTGCAGCTGATACAGCTTTATCTACTGATGAGTTCTCAAGGACTAAAGCGCTGAGGTGCAAACACACGCTGTGTGAGAAAACATACTCCGATAGCTGATGAGCGTTGTGAGGGGTGCATCCTGTTTGAGTTTGTGTGCAAAATGTTGACTTGAAATAGGAAACAAAATGATACTGACCCATCCACCCCCTTTTCTCCCTTACATGGACTTATGTCTCTACTACATAACAACACCTGAAAGTACAGTGAGACATTACTGGATCGCGTCTTTTCCCTTAAATCATGGGGAGGCCTCGCACTGTTTATTTATCACTTGAATTAACAGGAACATTTCTAAATATAACTGAAAAAAATGCGCTAGAGCTATCAAAAAGGTTATTTTTCATCCAAAATACCTGGAGAAATGTCACCGTGAATAATTATTTATTAAAATTATCACAAGCATTCAGAGCAATAGGGAGAAGAAATTATTAATACTTCACACATGCCATTATACTACATTATCAGGAACAATTTGAGAGGCACTTGAAACAAGACATGCAAATCAATGAATATAAATGTTATGGACTAAATGTTACTGATTCCTAAATGCAATCCTCAGTACCAAATCACTGTCTCTTCCTCAGAGGATGATTTAGCTGCTTGACCTGCTGCACTAATAAGCAGCATCTCAGTGAATGTCAGCGAACATTACCAGACACTGTCAGCTTTTGTGTACGGTATTGCACTTGGATTTGTGTTTTAGTTCATGATGAGTCGGTGAGGAGTTGATGAAGGCACATTCACAGTCATTATGGTCACACTCATTTGCTGGTGTTTCATTATCATCATCATCTATCAGTACGCGTGCTTTTAAGTGGTGCACTGTACTGTGTATTTACTATTTAGCTGCATCCATCGAGCCATCCCTCCATCCTTCACTCAGCTCTCTTTTTATCTCCCCCTCATTTCCAGGCACGCACTGTGGCTACATCCTTCCCCCTGTGGTGGTCAGCGCCACTGACACAATATCTGTCACCTTCCAGTCTGACAGTCGCCTCACAGACAGAGGATTCTCCGCCAGGTGGGACGCTGTGTATCCTGAGGATGTCACAGGTACTGAGGACTGACACGCACATCTGCACTCACTTGCACTTGGCGCACACCGCACACGTTCCTGCAGCAACTCAGCACCTAAAAACCATAAAACATCTCGACCCCTGCCATATATTTATTAACACCGAAAGTAGTTGCATAAGCAGTGTGAACTCTGTCAATGCACAGGTCAGAGTACAGTGTGAAGTATAAAAAGCAAGATAAAATTGCTTTATCTTTTTCTTTATCATGGTTATCAAGCCGGAGAAAGATTTGAGACCCTACAAGTGGCGGTGGAAAACATTCACCTTAACCTAGCAATAGAACTATTATACTATTATATTATTAATACATCAATTAAATGTAATATAGAGCAGAAAAAACGTCTTTGTGCATCACAATTAAAAGTACTTATTATGTAAAAGCTTTTAATATTTAATGAACTGCAAAATAGATATTATATTATATTATCACATATCAAATCGGTAGAGTACAAACTTATAATGTATTTCTCTTAAAACTAATATAGAAAATAAATGTTTTTGATGCATAAAATGCAATATTAGTCACAAATACATCAAAACTGTATCTACAGTTCTGAAGTCAATGTAATTAGTTACTTTCCACTTCATGTTAAAAGGAGCACCCAGCCATGTTTTAGTGTTTTATTACTGATCTTCTATCACCAGCAACACGTGAATGAAGCAAAAGATGTCCTAACTGATAAGGAATAATCGCATTTTTTTCTCTCTCTTATCACAGACAGATATTGCAGCTTGTATCCGCTTAATTACAATAGCAATCACAATCACAATCTCACACAGCGTCTTGATCACTCCCTCTTCCTTCCTCAGAAACCCTGGGCTGCGGCATGTCTTCCAAAGAGGTAACGGGGGTCATCAAGTCCCAGAACTGGCCCATGAACTACAAGGCTAACACTGAGTGCATGTGGAACATCGCTACGACTTTGGGGAAAAAAATCACACTGACATTCACCCACTTTGACCTGGAAGGCAAAGACATCCTATCGTCCAAGTGCTATGATAATGTAATGGTATATGACATCAACGGCCTGACTAATGCGCTGATAAAAGAACACGGTGAGTCGGTTTGTGGAATTAGAAACTGATCACAAAACCATTGTGATTATTCATGAACAAAATTAATTAAATTTAACCATAATAAGTGTTAATTCATAGTTTTAAGGGACAGTGTATCTATAATAGCCTACTATCATCAGAAGAGGATCATAATAGGCTATTTATCATGGACAAATTATTCTTTCAACCCACCGCAGGTCCTTTCTGTGGGGCTAAGATGCCCAAGACCATTCAGTCAAAGGGCACCAAGCTGCTGGTTCGTTTCCACACAGACTTGTTCACCGAGTCCAAAGGCTTCAGGGCCTATTGGACTACAGACACCAGTCTGCCTGCTCCCACTGAGCCACCTGCCGTGCCAAACCCTTGGGACGACATCCTCATAGGTGAGCCTGATGCAGTTTGCAAACATTTACCTTACACTACACTGTCAACACACTTTGAACTATACCAATGTGTATTTTGCATATTGATTAATTAATGATGTACAATGCAGAAGGGGGCGCACTAGTAATGAACCCATGGAGAATTATCACTACACATTGCTTCAGCTCTCTTTTTGCCTCAATTAGTGTCTTGGTTTTCTGGCCAATAAATCCAAACACATCGAGCTGCCGTGAACACTGAACCTGAAGAAATCGGGAATACAGCAACACATGTAGATAGGAAACAATCAGTTGTGTTCTTAGCTTATTTTAGACATGTAAAAAAAAACCCCAAAAAATGTTACATTGTTTAAAAAATAAGCCAAAGTGAAAATACGAGAAAAAGAAAGAAAAAAATACACATTACAAAGCATAACGACTATGAACAACATGTTCAAAACCAGGGAATCAATCAATAAGTTCATTGAAAAAAGACTGTTATTTTAATTAATCAGCATCAGTATCATTTAATAGAATCTGCTAATACAAATGCTGGGTCTCCTCAGCTCTAACACCGTGTCACCAGGAGAGAAGAGAAGTACTGCCCCGTCACCAGCTGCAGTGACAAACATTTAGTCTCAACAGCCCCTTAGTAGCTGCACAGAGACCTGCCCCATATTTATGTGATTCATGCTTCCCTCCTCCCTCACTCCTTCCTCACACACACACCTCCCCCACGTCTTCCTCGCTGCGCCCAGATGTGCAGTAAAACGAGGTGCTTCGGTGTGATGAGAACACAATGTGAAACGGCCCTAGCTAGCGCTTCACTTTCCTTCCTTGCCGGCTGTCACACGATTCCCATTCTTCACTATGTGATGAGCCCCAGGTGGCCGTGGCCCCTGCCAAGTCAATTGCTGAAATAGAGTTTTATAGATGGACTCTGCTGCCTCTGGGTTTTTTTTTCTGTTTTCGTCCACCCAGGCTTTGACCAGAGGCAACAATGTGTCAGTTGAAGGAGGGACAAATAGAGATGATGGAGGAAAATGTGAGATGTAAAAGATGTCGACAGAAAATATCCATACATGTTTATGTGTGCTGTGACTCTGAGTCCAAATCAGCATTCACTGCCAAAAACAATGGACACAGTTCACTGTAAACAGCAGAGTCGACCTGGTGTGATTTGGAAAACGATTTCAAAAATATAAACCGGAGCGCCAGAGCCGATGATTAAAACCCACTTTTCTTCAACGCGCTTCTCTTATCTATCAGCTGCAGATAGATACTGTATAATCAGGCTTTGTTTATGCACACACAAACCACAAACAAATTCATACATGATCAGACAACAGCCAGATCCTGAATATTTTACGGAGGTTTCCTCTCATTTTTGCTAGGCTGGCCCAGTACATGTGGCAAACCAGCCGTTCCTCCCGCTGTTATGTCACGCATTGTGAATGGAGAGCCGGCCAAAGCGCACTCCTGGCCCTGGCAAGTGTCCATGCAGGTGAGAATCTCCCATAATTAACACTGACAGCTCACTCAAAGACAGAAGGGATTACATCATCATTTAGAGTATGAACTGTAGGTCCATACAATTGAACCTACCGTTATTATAAATCATAATTCATTACCTGACTACACCTAACATTGAGAAACTGAAATAATGACCAGTGCTGACTTCTTCTTCTTCTTCTTCTCTGCTTATCGGTGTGTGTTTGTCTCAGGTTTGGCCTCCCAGTCGTCCAGAACCAATATACTCCCACATCTGTGGTGGTACTCTCATCCATAAGAACTGGGTGCTTACAGCAGCCCACTGCTTTATAAAGTAAATATCCAGTTTTACCATATTCTCTTAAATGCATGCAAAATAAAATTTAAAAAAAGACAAGCTATGTCCACTTCCTGGAAGCCCATTTGTATGATTTCAGGGGGCAGTTATTGGTGTCTATGCTTCCACCTCAGGCTTATTACTGTACAGTGCAAGGTCAACACTCAGTTAGAGATGTCTCTATGTCTTAACCACTGGTCTACACTGTGCCACAGACAGAGAGAGAGAGAGAGAGAGATGCTGATGCACCCAGGAGACTGTGTATTTCATATAGTTTTGTAGCAGGATGCACACAACACAAGGACATTTGTGCTGTATCACAGAGGTGTGCAGCAGTTCAGGTCAGAATATCCTGTGTGTTATACAAGTGGAAGTGTTTATTTTACAGTAGGATGCATTGGCCCTGAGTAAATAGGCAAGACAGCCTATACATTGTGTGCTTACTATGGGGTTTTACTATTATTGATTCATCTGCTGATTTCCTATCCAGTTATGCTGATGAGCTGCAGCGTTGGCAGATGTGCCTTGGCAAACACAACCTGACCCACGAAGAGCCAAGCCAACGCTGCTTCAAAGTGTCTGGTATCTATCGCCACGAGGGATTCAAGTATCCCACGGTGCCCACGGTGGAGTTTGACATTGCTCTTGTCAGATTGGATGGTGAGGTGACATCCAGTGATGAGATCTCCTACGCCTGCCTTCCCTCCGAGGAGGAAGTCCTACCGAAGGACAAGATGTGCTACGCCACCGGCTGGGGAGATGAGACCGGTGAGGTTTGAGCTCAGTGTTCATTAGTAGTAGCAGGTCACATTTCTATGTTCATGCTCATATATTAACTCCAGTCTCATCTTATAAATGTAGTTTATGTTTTATTCAATTAATTAATACAATAATGCACCACCTCAGGCAACACTTGCATCTCATAATGTTTTTTTATGCTGTTACAGATTCATTGTTGCACAGTGTTCATGCCCTCTGCTGGACTTAATGTGTAAATAATCTCCTGTGTTTTTGTTCCTCCGGCTATCAAATTATAATTTTTTTAATCATCTGCCTCTGTGTATATGTGTGTGTGTGTATTAGGTGACTCACTTAATGCTAAGCCTTCAGAGACCCTTAACCAGGTCGCCCTGCCTGTTGTGCCCTTTGACACCTGCAAGAGGATGGATTACTGGTGGTTCCAGGTCAAACCCTCCATGATCTGCTGTGGTTATACGCTGCCTGATGAGCTCAAGTCTGTCTGTCAGGTACAAGAAGACGAAAACAACATGATGAGAAGCATATGGAGGTTTGCTTCACATCTTTAGATGGTTAAAATGCATATGGTGTTACTCGATGACTTGTATTCACAGGGAGACTCAGGTGGCCCTCTGGTGTGCCAGGATACTGCCGGTGGCCCTTGGGAAGTCCATGGTATAACCAGTTTCGGCCCCATCGGATGCATAATGAATAAGAAGCCATCCGTGTTCACTCGCTTCTCTGCCTACCTCCCCTGGATCAAAAATGTCATCCGCAGAGACATCTACAATGAGCACAGTATGAATCCAGCTGCTCTGAACTGACCCACTTTCCCTTAGAAAAAAAAAAGTCTGTTTTTTTTTTTTTTTTTGCTGGTTCTCACCCTCTGTCCTCCATGTGTAGCATCTGGCTGTGGAGGAGCAAAGGACCTCACTGGCACAAGTGGCAAAGTGTCCTCTATGGGACATCCTGGCAGCTACAGCAACAAAGCCCGCTGCCAGTGGAACATCCAGGTGCCTGAAGGCAAAGTCGTCCACCTCCATTTCAGCAATTTCTCCCTGGAGGAGAGTCAGTTGTGCCTGAACGACAAAGTGAGCATCGCAGACAGAGCAGGAAGTCTAGGTATGTGTATATCTGCTTTCTTTCCCTCCCAGCTAGGTCATTCTCTGAATAGCCCTTTGATATGATCTCACAATAAAATTTCACTCTCAACTCCCAATGCATGCAAAGTATTTACAGCAGTTGACTGACAGAAAGCCTCTCTGCTATTATACCATTTATACTAACTAGGACATATGTGTCCAATCAAGGCCATCATCCTCAGAGGCCAGACCACAAACATCACACATCCACACATCAAGAAACCAACATGCATAAACTAAAAGAGAAGCAAAAACAATATAAAAATAATCTGAATCTTCTCAATCTTTATATAATACATTTAAGAAAAGAGAGATGATCTGATTGAGTTTCCATTGTCTTTTCTTTCATATATCTTCTCTGAGAGTAAGTGTGTATTTCCCCTCAGTTTTGCAATAAAGTGGCACACAAAACACACTGTCATCTCATCCTTAAATGCCAACTACACATATTCCATATGTATTATAGAGAAACAGTGCAGAAAGAAGTCACCCTCAAGTAATAAAGACGTTGATAGACCTAAAAGATCAATACACAAGCTCAGCACAGGCTAACACTTCTTCATGTTTACCTTCCCTCAGGCACCCACTGCAGCCATGTGCCCCCTAAAGACCTGGTGACTGATGGGAACAGGCTTCACCTCAGCTTCTCCTCTAACGACAAGGTGGTGGACACCGGCTTCTCTGCAACCTGGAAGGCAGTGGACCCCACTGAGGGTACGGAGAAAGGTTATACTGATAAGACACTGATGGAAGAACCTCCGGGGAAAAACTAATGTCCCTTTTTCTCTATCCTTCGTCACATAGCTCCTTGTGGAGGAAGCTTCAGCGGCGATCAGGGGGAAATCAGATCTCCTAACTGGCCCGGTGACTACCATGCCCAGTCTGTGTGCACGTGGCGAATCACTGCCCCCGCAGGAAAAACAGTCCATGTGGCCTTCACTCACTTTGAGCTGCAAGCTGTAAACGTGTTAGGGAATTGTGTGGACTACGTGGAGATCCTCAACGGAGCCAACATGGCCTCTCTCGGTTGGTTGCTCTACTATAAAGAATTTATCAATGTCATTGTCTTAGATGCTGTCGCCATTTTGCTGCTCAATACTGAAAATATCCTCTCAAATTTCTCACCTGTCGCACAGGTCGGTTCTGTGGCTTCGCCCCGCCGCCCGTCGCCCACGTTCCCAGTAACACGGTCGTCATTCGCTTCCTTAGTAACGGAGCCAATCAACAGCAAGGTTTCCGTGGTTATTGGACCACTAATCCCAGTGTCATCCCAACTCTGCCTCCTCCAACACCAAAACCATGGGACGATATCACAATCAGTAAGTGAAGGCCTACATAGCGTAACTTATAGCAGCTCTGTACGTCTGACGTGAGGTCATGTGTTGTGAACTCAAGTGGAGGTTCCCGACATTTCAAAATTAATTTAGTTTCATATGAAACAAGCTGCATGAGCTGAAACTGGATCCCCTGCTTTTTTGGCTCCAAGATTATCATTACACTTGTATCTCCAGCTATTATATTTGTTCTTCATTAAATATGTATTAGCAATTTAAAAGTAACATTTCTGCTTTTATTGCCCACAAGGTGCCTGTGCAAAATAAAGTAACATCCTTTCAGTGCACCACCCTGTATTTGTTAAATGGTTTAACAGATGATAACTTACTTACACACAACTGAATTGCACATTTTGTCCTCCCAGGCTGGCCAAAAAGCTGTGGAAACCCAGCAGTGAAACCCAGCACAGCAACCACAAGGGTGGTCAATGGAGTCGAGGCGACCCCCCACTCCTGGCCGTGGCAGGTCTCCATGCAGGTACTGTACTGTCTATGCCTTTATTTTTGTGTTGTGCGCTTAACTGACTGAGAGTAGAGTTAATTATTTCATAAAAAATGTATTTCTCTTTCCCAGGCTTCACCGATGTTTCCCATACCATACATGCATGGCTGTGGAGGCTCATTGATTCATGAAGAGTGGATCCTGACGGCTGCTCATTGTTTCATGTTGTAAGCTATAGAAAGATCTTTAAAAGCCTGTTGTACTTTATTGTACAGTAACAGTGTATCGGGATGTGAAATCACTGTAATCTGCAGCTCAGCTTTACAAAGGTCACTCACTGCTCGCACGGTGATGTTATTGTGTTTTCAACAAAGACTTGGTAGGGACCAAAAACTTAGCAAAAAGTCATGAATCTTGACTATATCCTGTATGTACCAGGTGGCCAAAGCCATGACTCCAAATGAATTTTTATATGCATTGCAACTGCTGGATGTATAAATAAGTAACTCTTCTGCTGCCCTCAAGTGGCAAAACTTGTTTGCACTTTGCATTCATTTCGTCTTGGCTTGCAGCTCGCACAATAACCACAGGGGGAAACAAAGACAATATCTGATTTTTGTTTTCTGCTGCCGTTCCAGCCCACTGAACAAACCGTCCTACTGGCGCATGTGTCTGGGGAAGCACCACATGAACTCCTCTATGGACGTTCCCTCAGCAGAGGAGTGCTACAAGGTGGACGGTATCATCCGTCACGAGGGGTTCGTCTACGAGCAGGATCGCACCGACATCACCAACGACATAGCCTTAGTGCATTTGTCTGAGCGTGTCAATATGACCAAGGAGATCAGCCCCATCTGTCTGCCCAAACCCGGGGCTGTGATGCCTGCTGGGAAGCACTGCTTTGTCACGGGATGGGGAGACGAGAAAGGTAGATAGTCATAGAAATTAGAGTTACCTGTAGTTAATGCACAAAACCGATGATATTGTAAAAACAAAAAAATTATGATCCTATACTTTTTCTGTTGGAATCAAATGTTTCTACATAATTTTTCCCATTTCACTTATTTTTTAGGCAACCTGTTCCCCAAAGTGTCTGAGAAGCTGAACCAGGCAGCCCTTCCTGTTGTTGACTTTCAAACCTGCAGTAAACCCGCTTACTGGTGGGACACCCTCAGGCCCTCCATGATCTGTGCTGGGTATGAGTCCCCAGATGAGCTTAAATCAGCCTGCCAGGTGAGAGGACACACTCTGGAAAAAGTGGCCACAAATTGACACAGTGGATGTTTTTTTTTGTTTTTTGTTTCAGGAGGATGCTTATAGGAAGATGCTACTGTACTTGTGTGTTGTAATTCACTCCATGCTTTTAAGCATTATATAAATATTCTGGCCTCTAACGATTAGGTTGTCTGTTATGCAACATCCTGTTTTGTTTGTGATCGGTCAGCCTTGATTGCAAATAGCTGCCCTGTTTTCACACATAATTGGACAAGAGAACATAGGAACATTATTTGTTTGCGATAATGAGCATTCATGCGAGCAAGGACATGGGGAAGAGCAGATATTTTTGGGAAGTCCTAAATAAAAACACTGCCACAGCTTTGCAGTATAAGAAGGGTTTTAGAGAACACAACACTGGCATTTGCCTCCAGAAACCTCTGATTTTGATAAATATTGACACTTACAAACTGGCAGTCAACATCAAATACTTGTCAGAGAATCTTCTCACCTGCACAGTAAGTCGTTGTAGTAGTAGTCGTGGCTGATTTCCTCCTGCTGCTCTCCTGCAGGGTGACTCTGGGGGTCCGTTCGCCTGCACGGCTGCTGAACCAGAATCGACCTGGGAGGTCCACGGTGTCGTCAGCTTCGGACCTCGGGGCTGCATCAAGGACAAGAAACCATCTGTGTTCACCCGTGTCTCTGCTTTCAGCAACTGGATCAACGACAACATCAAGAAGTTTATTTATGAAAGTGACAAAACCAACTGAGCCTGATGTCTTTAAATAAGGATTTCCATAGTGTTTACTGCTAATTTCTCTCCTTCGTTATGTTTCAACAGAAAAGTAATTATACATTTTTATTCAGGGTTTATCTTAAGAGTTGCTGTCTGGTGAACTCTGATGAAGAGGGGTAATGCCATGAACTAGAGGGCATCTTTTTCTGGCTTCCCAGTGAGGAAATGATGGCAGAACAAGTTTTATTTAACACTGTATATTATAGTCATTAGCAACAGAGAGATGCATTTGACAATGACATTTTGTATAAGTGACTGAAACAATAAAATAACACATTTTTCTATGCAAAGTTTTTGCTGTCCGGGCAAATGTAAATTATTAAGGCCATTATGAGTTTAAATGTATAATTAAATTATCATGTGTCAGTGTAAATTACAAATACATTTTTGATGTTGTTCAAATTAAATCATATATAATGCGAAACCTGTCATGTAGCCATGTTTCACTCTTTATAACGGATGTGTTATTATAAAGCAGCTCCAGTTTTAAGTAAACAGGAGTTTGTTTCTCTTCCTTCCATTTCTTGGTGCTTAAAAAAAAGGTCCCTCCTCTTTTCTTCCCTCCTCTGCAGGCAGATGAATCCTGCAGGCACAGATTTAAAGTTTTGGGTTTTAACCCCTTAATCACATGACCAGGCGATTGAGCCAATGGGAGAGCTCGGCTCAGATTTCAGCCTAGGAGGAGAGAGAGGAATAAAGAGGGAGGAAGAGAAAGAGACAAGCACTAAGCTGTGCTCATGGGCCGGACAGCCCACACTCTGCCGGCAGTGACAGCACTTCTTTACACTCTCTCCCAGCCTGGATTATCTGTGTAGTGTTTTTGGATTGTTTGGATGGGATATTTCAAGGTGAAAGGGATTCCCACCACTGGGGAAAATCCAAAAGTGTGTCCTGGCACAGAGTGAGGAGAAGAAGAGGAAGAGGAGGAAGAGGAGGAGGGAGGACGGACAGCGGCAAATTTTCCCCTCATCTTTGCCTCTGCAGGCGTTTCTTCTGTGGGAGAATGGGGGCAGGAGCTCTAACCATCTGTGTGAGTAGAAGCTAAAAAAGCCTGAGTTGGCTCAAAGACTTTCCATTCAACCTGTGATTAAGGGCTAAAGAATGCATAACGGGTCTGTGCTGTTCAGAGCCGGTCCACACACTCTTTTATGATGTTCTGGTAGACACTGGACGGCTTGTAAAATGTCAAGGAGGCACAAATCTCCTCTCCCTGTAGTGTAACTAACTTCCTCTCACAACATTAAAAAGAGCTTTTCTAAATCTTGACTCCTGACATCAGGATGAAGACTTTTCCTAACAGAAAGCAGCTTTAATGCCGGCAAGTTTCATCTGCTCTTTACTCCCACATCCTTTAATAATGTGTACAGGAGAAAAAGAAGGGAGTAAAACACCCTGAGCTTCATGTCTCCTGTTTGTGAATGTCATTTTTTCCAAGCAACAATCCAATGCCTTGATGAGGTCACCTTCCAAAAAATGGAAACAGTCAGAGCTTTCATAAACATTAAAGCCTTTAAAAAATCAGTTTTTATGTGCATTAAAAATACTCCATGTGCCTGGGAGGAGGATAGTTTAGCAGCTGTTGCTTCTGGTGCCTGTGGTGCCTTTGCCACCAGTTGCTATATACTGGCCGGCCACCCACAGAGAGAGAGAGAGAGAGAGAGAGAGAGAGAGAGAGAGAGAGAGGGGCAGGGCGGAGGTGGGGGTGGGGGGTGAGAGCTGGGAAAAGAGGGCACATGCTCAGACTTGCTATCCCCCTGCATGAGGAAGTCAAAGACGTGGATAAAAGACACAACATGCACTTGTTTATCCACTTCAACCATGCAAAAATATTTAAGAAAAAGCATCTCAGCCCGACACTTTAGTACCAAAGAACCACTCCAGGGCAGAGAGGAGACTTTCAGCAGCCATTAGCTCACACAGTCCCTCGACAGTCCCTTGACAATAGGTTTGTTTCTCACTGTCAGAAGTCGTAGCGTGAAAGCATTTTAAGAATGGGGGAGGGGAGAGGGGATGAAGATTATTAGGCTAATCACAGCAGACCGTCCTGGTAAACAATAGCAGCAAATGGATAGTTGTCACTGTGTGGTTCCTTTTTATTCTCAGCTGCTTTGGTTCACACAGACACAGTCGTTTGAGAGTGTAGTAGCTGTTTGAATGAGAAAAGAGAAGACTTGACATGAAAAGCTAAAAAAAAATTGACTGAATTTTGGTGTAGAAGTACGATGCACAGGTGAACATGAACAGTCTGCAAATTCTTCCTCTGACTTTATTTCTTGTCTTCTCTTCGAGTTGAAATTCATGCACTTTCAAGAATTTAAGTTGTCGCCCTAACATCTCAGGTGACCAAATAAAGAGTTAACAGTTGAGGCAGCCCTTAATTATTCCATCTGCCATGTTAGGTCATCCTACCAGTCATCAAGGAATGATTCATGTGTGTTATTTAAGGTCTTCTAGGCACTGCGTGGTCATACAAAGGGGTCAAATGTGGCTTGAAACTATTTGTAATAATACACTGACTACACATGGCTTGTTGTATCTGCCCTCCGTTCTCACTTTTTAGATCCCTGCCACAACTTGGTTTCGTTTTTGTTAACTGTGAATATATACTGTAGGCCTCCATATGCTGACAGTAACACCCAATGATGATGTCAGCTGTCTGTTTTAGTGTAGAGCTCAATACAGGGGCCATGTGTCTGTTGTGTGTTTGTGTGTGTGTATGTGTGCGCGTGCATGATAGTAAAGACAGATCTGGGAGACATCTGCTCCGTCAGGCCCATCAAAGTCAACCCAAGCTCAGACCGGCTTAACTCTTTAACACCTGCAGCAGTAGTAGTAGTACCATTGGAGGCAGTTCAAAGCCAAGAAAGAGTTCATTACTGCCATCAATGGACTGTCATATCTGTTAAAAAGAAGTGTGTCAGCAGGGAAACCTACAGAAGAATACTGACCAACAAAAACTCACTCACTTCAAAGAGACGTATTATTAACCCTCTTTACAATTTTTATTCTCTTCTACCAAGCGCTCAAAACAATCTGAAGTACTGCATACCTTTGTCTAAGTATAATCAAGGTTTATTCTTTCTTTTTTTTGTATACCCATCCAAGCCTTTTGTTTATTCTGGCCAACAACATCTACTGACACCTGAGGACATGCCAGTCTATTAAACTGAAATTTGTCAGTGCTGTTTATCCCTGTTAAGTATTGCTACTTCTCAGGAGGCCATCAAGCCATGAAGCAGTCAGAATCAAGATTCAAGTGTACTTAATTACATTTCACCCTCCCCAGGAGGACGCAAATGGCATATTTTCATGCACCTGTCAGAGACTAAGCAGCACTGACACGTATCTGCTTGCCTTGCAGAAGCCTCTCAGACGCTCATTTGAGAGTGGATGCATGTTGTATTGGAGCATCTGCCATGGTAAAGATTTTGTCTCCTTAGCCATCTTAGCGCCATCTGCGAGGTGGGCTTTTAATTAGCTGATCTGAAGTGTGGCACACGTCATCATGTATCCATGATGTCTGCACAATTGGCCACATGGGGGAATAAACATGACGAGTGATACCTCTTCTTCACCACCCACTCCTACCTTCACAATACAATACTGCCTTACTGTGGACCTCATTGTGACCATTGTGACCAGATCATAGTCGCGGGGCCTCTCATTTCACTGTGTGGGTCAGTTCACTCATTTGAGGCGGTGAACTCTGGCACGACCAGAGGTCACATGGTGCAGTCGTAGCTATGGTTACAAGAGTGAAAACTTGCTCTGTGTCTGTGGTGCACTAAAGTACAGGAAGTCTTTTCTTCCTGCACCCAGTTAACGAATGCTACTTCTGGATTGCGTGTCTCCTCTCAGGCTCCTGGAGCTATAACTAAACAAAAATGTGTCACGCTGGAGGTAAACGTGCCACACGAATCAGTCATTTACCAAGTCCCGTCTAGTGCTGCCTTATTAAAAAGGGATGATTTTTCTGTTGTCTCAGAGAGAGAGACAATAACAGTATGTTGTAAAGCCTATGTGAAGAGGTGGGGACGACATGTGGCACTGTTTGCCTTAGCAGTAGTTATCAGATAACATGTACTTAACAGCTGAATTAACACAATCAGTTTGTGTTTAGACTGGTCACGTCTGCTGAAAAAGGATCGGATGAGCCTGGAAAACACAGCACATCAGCAGCAGAGCTACATGGACTCTAACTTCTAACTCCAGTAGATTTAAGAGGGAAATAATTGTCCTTTTACTCCAGTAATGTGAACACTACAGTGATCTAACTACTTTGCAAGGGGGCTGCATGTGATGATTTTGAACAACTTATTAATCTACTTGCTCTCACTCACTTTGAACAAATGTATCAACCATTTACAGATTTTCAGTCTTTCTTTAATGATAAAGGAAAAGCATATGTTTTATAATAATGTGTTATTGAGTAATGACATCAAAAATCTAAAGCATGGCACTATATTAAACTACTTAGCAGAACATAAAGCAGTTAAATGAGTTTCACCGCAGCTGCAGCATTGAATTACTACATAACACTCTCATACGTGTACTTTTACGACAATATGCTGTGTATTAGTGTTACATATAAGTCTTAATTAAAACTTAAAATTAACATTTGAGTTATACTGTTGCTACTTTAAGTGAACACACTATACATATTTACTCAGAGAGACCTCTGCAGTAAAAACCTTTTTTTCTTTCTTCCAATTTTCCAATGTTTTTCTTACTACTCTGCATTTAATTTATTAGCTGGCTATCATCACCCCCCCTTGAACATGCGTGTGTCTTCCGGTGCATGTATGTCTATTTGTGCAGGTGTCCATGTCACTCTGGCAATGCCTTTAACCAAAGGTGTTGCATGGTAACCTGATATTTGTTGTAGCAACACAAGCACGGTCCGGCCCTCCCCTTTTCTCTTCCACTCATCTCTCGTCAAACTCTGTCCCCTAAGTGTGTGACAGTGCCACTGTAGAAGCTGTATGCATGTATGGACTGCACATACCGTATGGCGTGGAGTGAGCCTTCCTCCTCCAGCCTGGACGGGAGTGTCAGTGGTGTCTGACCTGATGCCGGCTCCAGCGCTGCCCTCTGTGCCCTCAAGTGTCGGTGGCTGACTGCTGCTCTCTGCTCTTTGTCCTGCAGCAAAACAAGGCAGCGGTGCAGGTTAAAGAAGACATGAAGAAGATTGTCCAGATACCCATACTGAGACCCAGGACAGTGGCTGCAAAGCACACCAAGCTGTTTGGAGTGTCATTGTTGGAGCTGCGAGAGAGGGGCCTGGTGGAGGATGGCGTGCCTCTGGTGGTGCGGAGGATGGTGGATCATCTCCACAAGCATGGTGAGGATGGAAAACTCAGAACTTCTCTTTTTGAGTGAAGGGCTTTCATTTAAAAAAACAAAAAAAACAATAGGTATATATACAATCAGTCATATCAGTTCAAGAAGCAGTGATGGTTCTTTGCTAGCATTCATCAACAATTTCACTGATGTAATATTTAAAGACATCACCAGCATCACAAACATTCAACATCTGCACCCACAAATAGTTTAAATTGAAAGAACCATACTGGAGGTTTGGTTTTGCAAACACTCAAGCTACGCTTCAACTGCTGCTTTACCGACCAACACTAATGTAGTTCAAATGAAAAGTAGATTTTTTGTTTACGATTACGCAACTACCGAATTTGCATTTTCGCACTATTAGCACAAATGAAGGCAACACTTTTAATCAAATGAGGAAACCCTAGTATGACCTACTTTATTATTTTCTGTAGTTTTTCAGTTTGATCACTAGATGTCACTACAAGAGAGTAGAACTCAGTCCTGCTGGTTACTGAAACTGCAGGGCCTTAGTGCGACACTGTGTGTATGGTATTATTATTGCCCTCATCTGTAAGGCCCTAAGGCCTCAGTGGTTTCTTTTTTGGTGTTTTAGTGTCCAGATTAAATTCATATCAGAGTGGCACAACTATTACACTACACAAACTATCTTCTATTTTATGACCACCGTCTCTGAGGTTTAGCTGTCCTCACCCATGGAGGTGAACGTCATCCACGGCTGGATGATGACTGGGCAAAGTGGGCAGCTGCACAGGAGCCCAAAAAAATCCCTGATTCACTCTCCCTCATTTCTGTATAAATAATTAAATTAATTTCAGGGAAAATTTGAAATTTGCACCACCAAAGCATCTGGTGTCTAGTAAAAAGAGGGACCGTCTCAAAATCTATAAGACCCAAACTGTTTTTCTTTACATTAAACAAAATTTCTAAAGTTACAGTTTATCAGACTGCTGTATTTGTTCAAGGTGCCAGGTAAATACTATAGAAGATCTGTCAGTATAATTTCTCCCTTTGACCTGTAAAGCTGCAACCTCTTTTACCTACAGTCGTGTGTTTGATTGTAATGGTACCAATGTGCATAACTGTATCCTGACAGTCTATGGTTAAATGTGTTTGCTTGAAAATGGTACCAATGTGCATAACTGTATCCTAAACCAAATTCAGTAGATTATGCCTACTTTGTTTTGTTTGAATAACAAGAAAAAGAAAAAGAGGAGGGGAGGGGAGAAAAAACCAACAAATAATCAAAAACAAGAGTTTAAAAAAGTAATGTCCAGCATTCACATTTGACAACCCAGAGGAAATGAAATGAATCTATAAAAATGAATCTATGATGGTGTCTGGTTTCCTGAGAAAACCAGAGTAGCCTACCTGAGAAGACTGACCAAGCCTAGACTTGAATAGATTCTTAAACATTTTAAAGTCATTTCAAAAACGGTGACCCTGTTGATTAAAACAATGCATGGATTACACCGTTTGCATTGGGACTATTTCTTTGGTGGAAAGTAGTTCCTAATGCAGCCTGAGCCTACTCACACAGAAGTCGGCAGAATTTTCAGCCATTAGTTGTGTTTTGTTTGTTGATTTATTTTTGATTAAACATCTTAATATATGAAAAAGAAGTGACTATAACATAATATAAGTTAGTTAGGTGTTGCTACCACGATGTTTACAGGTAGGCCTATTATTCATCTTGTTATAATTTGAGTGAACCTATGGCAGCATCTAGTGGTTACTGTGGAAACCTACAGCAGGGAAACTAGACAAACACTAGTCACAGACTATGGTCACAAATACCAACATAACCAGCACTGTGCAAGAGGTAAGGAAAAAAAATCATTATTTGGCCAACTACATCTTCTCATAAAAGTTTCCACCCGTTTTTAAAGTTTGAACCTCTGCACTAGCTTCACGAACACAGCCTGCTGCTTCGAGTAACCTCACATAGCCTAATGATAATATAATAATGTTAGAAAATGTTTCAGCTGTTTGCATGGCTTCTCTTCATTTCCTGATTATTTAAAAGATATTCTGCAAAATGTACCAAAACGTTCATGGTTGGCTACATCATGGATGTATTGCTACATTAGCTAGCTAACGTCAACGTTACATCATCTAGCTAACACTTACCTCGGCTAGAAAAACAGTTTCCATATCACTTAACCCGGCGTTATGAAACGCAAACAGTGGAGCTGAACATGCTTTCATCGTCCTGAAGACTAATAAAACTATTTGATTGTCAAAATATTACATAATAGACGGTTACGGATTATTTAGTCGATTAACGAAAAACGAATCGACCCTTTTATTTTGATAGTCGACCATCACTTCCGCCCAAAAGGCCAAATAATGTATGATATCAGATTTTCTAATGTAGAAATGTGCCATTTTTCTTTGTCATAATGGGATTTTTAAAAAATTTGAAAAGCAATGAACAAACAAACAAAAAAGAGATTCCACCCCATGATGTGGGTTTTGGTCTTCATTCAACTTTTAGGGAAGAGAGTTAGGCCTATCACTACAATTCACCACTGGACATTAAATATAGACAATATAAGTTTGAGTTACTGTATAGTTGTTTTTGGGGAAATTTCTTTGCAGCTTCCACCAAAACAGGCTAGTAGATCACTTTTGGGGGCACATCTTTCTTTCCTTCCAAATAAGATATCTTATTGAATAATTGGTGGTTAGTTTGGCTATTAATTCCACAAGCATTAACTAGGCCTAAACTAAAAAGCGTTTCTCTGTATTTCCACCAGCCTTGCAACAAGAGGGCCTGTTCAGAGTGAATGGTAACGTCCGGGCCGTGGAGACCCTGAAGCAGCGGCTGGAGTGTGGTGAGGAAGTGGACCTTCTCTCTGAGTCTGATACATGCACGGTGGCCAGTTTGCTTAAGCGGTACCTCAGGGACCTGCCAGAGGGTCTGGTAGACTCAACAGTCCAACAGGCACTGATAGATCACTACCAAGGTAAGAGGAAAATCCCAGTTTATCTCCTTATTTGGCGTCTTCCAGCTCAACTAAATGAGGGTTTAGATTTTAAAACCATCTTGTGATATCTTTCTTGAATCATTCCTCAAATTCAGCATGTGATATTTATACCCACACTGGCAAAGTTAATATCTGGGTCATGACTGATACGATGATAAGCAAAGCTATCTTTAGGTGATGAAATTTACCATTACGCTGCAGTCATCTACACCAGGCAGTGCACATATAAAGGCACTGCTGGGTCAAGTGAGCGTGTGTGTGTGTGTTTGTGTGTGAGAGAGAGAGTCTATGTGATTAAAGGAATGATGGACCTCATATTTCTGTCAATAATCTTGGAGGTCGTAAAAGGTAAAGTGAATCATTTGGCAGGTGAACTGCCTTTGCTCGCTCTCCACTCCCCTCCATCACAGGGTTTAATCTGTTTAATGGGGGAGGAATGTACATTTTGGCAGCAGTATTCATTTTGCCCTCAAAGACTAGTTTAGTATCAGGCCCATTTTTCAGGGCATGTGGCCAAAGGCTTCATTAGGGAACTACTCCTTGGTGCAGGACTTGGCCATAGCTTCCCAAAAAAAAAAATTGTAATCTGTGTAAATTTCTTCCCGGCCAGTTTTTACAGAAATTTAAAACAGTTGAGATATATGATGGATGGATGGGTTGATTGTTAGCCTAATGTGTACTCATGGACAGACAGAAAATAGTCATAGATCAAATATATTTGTACATGTACATGTCAAGGTCAGGTAGTACTTTATTTGTCATCATTATAAATCAAGTCATGACGGCTGAAACGTTTGGGATGGTAACACTAACACTGATTGCTGAGGGCTATGTTGATGGCATATTGTGTTGCGAGTCATTTATTAGTTGGTAAACAGATATTATTCTGTGATTTTTGGGAATGGATTATTCATTTTCATTAATATAGCAAGTAAAAATCCTAAACCTTGCAACAATCTCAATTTTGAATCTCAAAATCTCCAGTTTTTTCTCAATGTCCACATGCCATTCACTGCAATGATTTGCTCCATTCGTAGCAAGGTTTTCTCACGTATGAGACAAAAGTTATGGAAAGAACAACCTCTTCTTGTCTTATACATAAGAAAACCTAGCAATTTCAATTTGCAGACATAATGAACTCCATTGAGCTTTTACATTAATTTTTGTTTTTGCATTAAATGTTTTTTTGTTTCACCCCTTAAAATGTGTTTATCTGATGTAAGAAGTTGATCAACTTAAAGAAAAACAGGTTACAGGTGCACGCACACATGCACAGGAACAACCTGAACTTTGCTCAGGGACAACAATAGCAGCTGTGAATTTCAATGCCATTATTTTAAGCCCTGATTCTCCACGGCACACTCAACGTATTCAGACAGACGCACAGACATACGTGCGTATGTGCATGCACTCGCGTGTACGCATGCACTCACAACGTTTGCGTCACTCAGTCACTCAGGATCAGTAGCCATATCCGTTTATCCATCTCTGACCCAATTATGTATCCCAAGTAATAGCATCAACATATTTTAGGCTCTTTGCTCTAATGCTCACGTATTACTAGTCACCACAACTCAAGATTAGATATCACAGAGAGCAGGCGGATGGAGCGATCGCTGCCTGCTGGAGACTGGCTGTAAAACTATTTACTAAAGTTAGGATTTAAACATCACTCACTGAAAATCTTTTTTTTTCAGTTTTGCATATTGTCACCTAGCCTGATGCATCAGCCGCTAATTTCATTACATTTCATATAGCGTCTGAACCATAGGTCTGAACACGAGCCAGGGATGTGTCATTTGCTTCAACTAATCGCTGCTGCTTGGGGGTCACGTGTGCTATACACCGGTGAAGCTCATAGGTTAGCTTGAGCGCTTGAGTTCAACGTCATCGCCTTCACTTACCCATCTGTTCGCTGATTGGTCCGTCCGTCTGGACGGACGGAGCAAACGGAAGAGTGTTGCTAGTTACCTGACTACATGGTTGAGGCAAATGAAATGCGCCGGAACCAGTAGGCGGCGCTAGCCTGGCTAATTGTCACCTGCGCCACAGGAAATCCAGATGGTCATGTCACTAATCACTTGCAGTATGAATAGTTTTGAGCAGAGTGTCAGTGTTGAGGAAGGGCTGTTTCAAACATTGTGGCATGTGTTCAGTTTTGTGAACCAACATTTGACCTTACCTGACACCTGTGTCTGTGTCTGTAGAGTGCGGTGATGATGGCTCATGGTCAGATGTGAGAGATCTGCTCCAGCAACTTCCAGATGTCCATCACAGCCTCCTCCGCTACCTCTGCCACTTCCTAACCCTTGTGGAGCGCAACCACAAGGACAACCGCATGACTGCCCTCAACCTCGCCACTGTGTTTGGACCCAGTGTCTTTCAGTGAGTTTAAGCTTTATTTTTTTTGGTGCAGCTTTCTCTTTTTGCTTTTTGTCATATTCAGTACTGCACAAAAGCTGTAGGTGTTTAAGATGTTTCACTTCTAATCCATAAACAGTACCATCTGGGACATATTTGATTGGCCCCCAATTCATTCTACAGCATGACAATGACCTGAAACAAATGACAGCAAAATGCAAGATAAAGAACATTTTATTTGATTTGAAATGCTTGTTAAACAAAATTTGTTGTGACAGATGGTCAACAAAGATTCAAAGTCTGAGGAAGAAGAACTGTGGCAAGTTCTCCAAAGTGATTGAAACAACCGACCTGCCAAGATGTGTAGCAAGGACAGCCAGCGCAGTCAGGTTTAGAGGTTTAAAAAAATGGCCAAAATGTTGGCCAAAATATTTATTTGTCCTGGAGCTATTTTTGAAAATATCCTTGCTTTACTTTATAATCTATAACCAAACACTGAAACTTCAATGAAACCTAGAGGACTTACATGTATTTCAGCTTTAATGCCTTTCACTCTGGATTAATAAACCTTTTTGGCCTCCTGGGGTCCATTGCAACAAGCCAATGCTGCCACCTTTTAGCATGACCGGATGAGGTCCAACTTTCACTCTCCTTACATAGCTCTATTTCGGTCTGCTAATTCTGAAGGAAGTATCTGGATCTTAAGCTGCTGATTGCTCCACTGTGTTCATTTACTGTAGCTAGTCGCTAATTTGTCTGTTCTCCATTTGATGCTGAGTAGGCAGTGTACCACTGCTGAAAACAGCTGCCTGCTGCGGCTGGAAATGAGTTTGACGGAAGCAGACCACACCGGTAAAAGTTGCAGATGAAAAAAACTGATACCCGATGACACCAGAGGGAATATTCAGTGGTGTTCCTTTAAGGATGGTCTGTGCCTATGAGATCTCAAAGCTGAAGATGTAGCATACGCAACATTAGTGGTTAAATATTGTTATGTCATTTTAAAATGGCAAAGGTGTAGCAGCAGTTTCAGTGTAGCTCTATCATTATCACACTCAATCAAATTCCATGGCTCAGTCTAGTAACTTTGTAAAGGAGAAAAAAAAATTATGCAGCGTATATAACAAGTAAGATAATTCACCTGTTCTGTGTTTCAAAATGGAGACAGACTTTAAACATGAAGAGCAAATATTAAGGAAGCAGTTAAGTAACATTCATCAATGAAAATTATGTTAATGTAGCTTCAAAAATGAATTAATCCAAAAGTATTTATTGAAAAGTGTAATGAGAGAGAATAATGAGCTGCTGTGTTTGGCCAGCAGATGGTGCTGCAGCTCGTTTAGAGAAGCTGAAATAATACGTTTTTTCAGTAAACAGTGTGGGCACCTGCTCTTCCTGAAATCCAGGGCTGATCATAGATATCCTGTCATTATATTTTATCTCAGACAAACTGCAAACTGCTGTGCCATTGTTTCAGAAGGAGCTGTCTAAACACCAGTTTTCTCTGTGGTTCAAACATGGATAAAAAAAATAAAAAAAACGTTGATGCACCTTATGATCTGTAAATAGCTCTGAAATAAGGTGTTTTATTCTAATATTATATTAAACAAAGGTCACATTCTACGAACAACAACTGGATGTTGTGAAGACTTTTGAGGTGAATGCCCTGTGTCTGGCCTTAATGTGTTCTCAGATATTACTTTGATGTCCATAAATAAATGATGTAGTCACGGGCTTCATCCTCCTCCCTGCAGCTGCTCAGCTAAGTACCTCTGTTCTCACCAGTCTTTTTGGGGAGTGCGTTACAATTCATACCCCTACAGTTCCTAACATACAGCTGCACTGTTCTCCCGACTGGTGACGGGTGGGTTTCTCCAGTAATAACACATTATTACTGGAGGAACCCGCCATCTGAAGCTCAGGAACCCCGCATAGAAAATAGATCGAGTCTCGCTGGAGAAAATCGAGAAGAAGAAACTGTACTGGGTTCAGTTTCATATGTACAAACTGTTCTCTTCGCCCCAGCCTGCACTTGTGTGTGTATGTATGTGTGTGTGTGTGTGTTCATGTTATATAATTAGGCCTACAGTCAGTCCCACAGCCAAGTGTATACCTCACACAGCTGTTCCCCAACAACTCTGTAGCACCAGACTGTACTTACAGTGCCAGCTGAATTCTGCTGCGTTAATCAGGTCAGCTAACTGATGACTAAGTTTCAGTTTCTGTGTCACTCTTGAACTGAAATTGCTGAAGCATATGTTTATTCAACACAGCAGATCAAAAGTATGTTCTCAAGCCAGAAGGTCATTCATCAACAAATACTTCAAGTTCATTTCTGCTCTGATGAAAAACCATTTGCCTGCCTTTATTTTTTATTTCGTCCCCTCCCTCTGTTTACCAGCGTGTCTCCTGGTTTTGAAGCGATGAGGGATCAAAATATCTGCAACAAGATCATGGTCAAGCTCATCCAGAACTACAGCAACGTATTTGAGACGGACAAAGAAAAGGAAGGCTGCACGGAAGAACTGTCAACCCTCATCGTTGTCAAGGTGTTGTATATCCGCTGGGACAGCAGCTGTTGATGTTTATATGGAATAGATCTGTGCCGGTGGCCAGATCAAGACTAGTAACTGTGAGTCACATGTTTTGCCCATGCACTTTAAAAAGTGTGAATCCCTCCTGTCTTTGCCCTGTGACCTCACCCTCTGTGCATCCACTGGATGGAGGAGGTTGGTGGTGGTTTATAAATAAATGCAGGATATGATGCCAAGCTGAACTTGATTCCAGTATTGATCTTATATCACAGCCTCACAGGAAGGACTGCTCCACAGGTGGCTGTTTTGAGTCTCCGGTTGTTGATTTATATTTGCTGCTCCGATGGCTGATGTTTATTGATCAGCTGGTTTGTCTGGTCTGCCGGTTTTCCTGGCAGGGTCTTGTTACATAAAGAAAGAACAAACCAAGCGCATCCACACCAAACCACCCTGAGTCATATGATGTCAGATTCTATTCACATTTCTTAAACACATGAAGGGGTATGTTCAGTGATTTAGAGTGTTATTTATTTCTGAATATAATAAATATCTATAATTTCACTTGTTTCATGTATAACACATACAAATGAGTAGATATACTGTATATATAGAAATTCAGAAAGGTAGGTAGGATTTCAGAAATATTGAGGTCAGGACTCATGAAATGCTTGACAAGACTAAAAAAAAACAAAAAAACATTTTATTTCCTAAAACATGGGTCTCCACCATTTCCATTTGAAAATGATTATTTCATGTAAGAACTATAATATACAATAAACTACAGAAGTGATACTAAATATATACGTATATATACTCTATAAAACATTTTATCCTTTTAAAAAGCAATTCTGGACATTGTCAAGAAAACATCTTTAGCCCTGTTTATCTTTTCTAAAACTAATGAAAATTGATCTGAACTGAGTCTTTCATTGGGATTAAGGAATTAAAGCCACACAAAATCCTGTCAGTGAATCAAAGCTGTGTGCTTTATTCTGTGACAATGCAAACCGAGACATGTGCACCATCTCAGTTCGCATGACATATTTTATGTATTTAAAGACTTTGGACCTGTTTTTGCTGCAATAAACAACACAGCGTTTTTGCATCACATGCAAAATGGCAAAAACATTGTGAGAATGTTACAATTTTGGAAAGACATCCCTCACCAGAGTCTAGAGACAAACACCATGATTGTTGATGGATGAGTATGTTATTAGTTTGAAACGTGACATGGGTCATCTGATACCCAGTGATGTGACCAGGCAATGATCAGGTATTTAGCTTCCTTGAGTTTGACCCCTCACCTCTCATGGGCACATCTCAAACATAGTTCCCATGTGACACCATGCTTACCATGCAAAAAGAAAGAAAAAACACACAGTTTAAGATGTTAATCATTTTTGAATTTACGTGATTACATGCAGCCTGAAATCCAAAGGTCCAGACAGTAAAATGAATACTTGAAAACACTTTGTAGTAGATGTGGTATCATTTTTTGTTTCCAGTCACAAATATTGGGTCTGTGTTGTGAATACCTGTCAGGGCACTGCCACATGAGATCCCGTTGACCCACGGGAAACCCCCTGAGTCAGATAAGATCCTGTTGCACACAAACATGCATACATACACAAAAACACACATATGTGCATGCACACACAGTCTGTGAAGGCCTCTCTCCTTCTGACCTTCCTCTTAATACCTTTG
Organism: Decapterus maruadsi; assembly: GCA_030347415.2. Taxonomy (NCBI): domain Eukaryota; kingdom Metazoa; phylum Chordata; class Actinopteri; order Carangiformes; family Carangidae; genus Decapterus; species Decapterus maruadsi. Next base: position 13,384,854 of record CM064901.1, read on the forward strand.
AACGCAGCATATATGATCGCTGGTGTTGCCTTTACCTTCAGCCATAAAACCCTGATGAGCAGAGGCGTGTTTGTGAAGGTGTTTATGTGTTTAAATCTATTCTGATCCCAGTTGTCAGGGCTCAGAAGAAAGAAAAAGTAGAACACACATACTCAGGAGTCTTTTAAACTCACTCCTTGTTAAAAGATTTTTTTATAGCCAGTAGATATTTGAGGCTACAGTTACAACAACAACAATAACTGTTGAACGTGATTTGTTGCTCCTGTTCCTCTATTGAATGAAAGACATATATTACAAACACAAAGAATGACCGTCTTCTTTGTTCTGTTTCTGATCCCAGGAGGCGCATGTGACTGATGCAGACACAAAGACGTCACCCTGCCACCTCAACGCAAAGACACCGACACCGGTTCCCAGGACAAAAGTGCGTGCTCGGCTTTTCAGTAGCATGCCTGCATGTGTGCGTCTTTGTTTTTAAGCATTAATGCTCCTCGGTGTTCATGTTATGGAAGCTTTTGTCTCAGTCTGTCTGCTGCGAAATCCAGAGTTGTTGTTTATGCATGAAATTCCCAGGTCAAACTTGCTCCAACCCTTCAAATTCCCTTACATAGTCCTTTTTAACACCAACCATGTGATCTGTGTGGCGTGATTAACATAACATGGGCATGTTTTGGAAAAGCTGTTTTCCACCACCAAAGCCATCTCTGTGTGCGTCTGTATGGGCTTTTTTTTGTGTGTGAGTTTTCAAGATGTCATGAGAGTCACCTGACTCGTCTATACAACCTTGAATAGTACTTGAGGTCAGTCAGTGTGAACAGATAACCTTTTTAACAGTATAGACATTACTGATAACTTATCAGGACAGAGATGTTTGAAAACTGCATTGTTCAAATTAGCATTTTCTTGCACATTCACATTTTCATATTTATACTTAATTATAAATTATAAGACATCTGAATTTGTTTGCAAAGAGCAGAGTATTAGAGAGTTTTATAATGACATGCAGTAAATCAATCAATATTATCTTCTAGTCTGACCTTATGTTATTCTGTAAACTTACCTGGTTGTGTAAAATGCTCAAGGCTGTCTAACTGAATGCATTTTTCATGCTACCATAGTCATTATATGTGTTGGTTGGTTGCCTTTTATTTACTCTTATTTTCTCTCTGTCAATTTTCCAAGGTCGGACAAAACAACCTGACAGAAAATGTGGAACATCTGAGCAAATCCTGCACCAACGCTCCCAAGGCAAGACCACGGAAGAAGAAGGTATAGGAAATAATAGTTTGTTACCGTCAGTGTGATTAAGTGTTGTTGTTAAATGGCCTAATGGTTTACTACAGTCTTTTCTCACCCTTTCCAATAAATACTTTGCGCTTCTTTATCTGCCGTATTGCCTTGGTGCTGATTAGCCTGAGGTCATCTCTCAGACAGCCTCTCATGCCTGTGGCCTCATTGCTTGGTCACATGACGTGATTTGATAAAGGCAATCTGCTGCAGGAAACAACAACATGCTTATTTGCAGTGAGAGACAAAGATGGGCTATGTTGTGCTCCTCCAGCTCTGTTGTGGTATTATTACAGATTGAGCCCTGCCACAAAAACAGCATTTGGCCATAGATTTGAGTGGAGTTAAATCATGGAAATTTCCTGTTTGCGTGCAAGTTTTGAAGAGTGTGCTCAGGATTAATTTACTTTAAATCAAACAGGTCAATAAGAGACCTACATTTTACAAATTGCACTTGTTAAGTTTAATACACCACTGCTCTTTTGATCCCATGGACATCCAAAGTGAGCGTGCCCTCATTTACTTATGTGATAAAATAAGACAGACTGAAATGATCTTTCTGTGGTTGTTTTGAATGCAGCTTAGAGCAAAGATCTGACGCCATGAATGTGGCATACCTATCAAGACGAGTGTCGCTGTGGAGATAAAACACATGCTGACTGACAGCAAGATAATCTCATGGGAGTTAAAGCATCTGCTGATGACGAATGTTTCCTTCCCTTCTTCCTTCCCCTGTAAACACCTGAAATTGGTTACATTTTTTGAACCAGGAAGCTTCTGCTCACGTAATGCATTTGGATGCAAAGCTGGACAGCAAGCCAAACACATTTACAGTTGAGGTCAATGGCAGCCTTTGATATTTTATTGAAAGTAGTGGTGAAACTGAGAACAGACTCAATGATAGCGATCATAACATGATAATTCCTTGAGCCAAAGTAAAAGCAAAAATATTGTGAAAACTATTTCACACAGTGTTAAAGAAAGGTCAAGATGTGGTTTGCATACAGACAATGCAGTAATTGATCGAGAAAATGTACAAATAATTCAAAAGTTAGCGTTACTTAAAATGTTGCATTAGCATTAAACTTACAGAAAAGTGTGAATATAGAAATAAGAGAGGAAAGGGCATTTGCAAACGCTCGATGTAACAATGTTAGTTGAACGGCAACTGCCATATAGCTGTGCCAGTAGGGGTCGCTATTACAACAGAGCGCTCAACTGAAATGTTTATCAGCAGCAGTAAATTAAAATGAATATGTGAAGACTATATAGGAGCCTCTGAAACACCAAACACCTTAACTTGAATGTCTATCTGATGAGGCTGCAGATTCCTGTGAAAGCTCCACTGAAAATATTACTCTTAATAGCTTGACCTTCTTAATGACTTATCAAAGTTATTCACTGTGATTCTCCACTATGAATATGAACTTTCACGGCTACAATTTCCAAACACTCCCTTCTCCAAAACCCCTCAAGGCCAGACGGCAACACAAATTCAGCCTCAGTGCTTTGCTCACCACTCACAAATCACTGTTATGGATTTGGAAGGGTGCCTCATCATTTATGCAGTATTTATGGGCCTCAGGTCAATGGTGACTATTGGTAAGAGAAACAAACTCAAACAAAACAGACACACCCACACACACAAAAAACACACTCACACATTTCAGTAAGGAAGTATGCATGTCCGTATCTGTGTGATTTATGATTTACCTGCTATTAAAATGGATGGATGTATGTTCAAAGGGGAGTATCATGAGATGTTTCAATACATGATCTTTGGACTCAATAGGGAAGCTGTTGAATCAATATGATTAATGACTGTTTTATCAAGTTCTGAATGTTTCATTTGATTTTATTTACAGTCTTTTGAAAGTCTTGTCACAACCTTCAAATTATAAGTTAATCCATGATTTAGAAACCAGGTCATATCCTCCTTTTGGTCTGTCAGGCTCCTTGGCCATCTGGCCTATTTAGCTCCAACTTGTTGTTGCTCTGTTTGTGCTTTGGTTTTTTGCATAGGCAGAAACTGAGAACTAGAACAGGAGTAGCAGTGATAAAACTGGTGCTCTATGATTTAACAGAATAACCTCCAACAGCAATTTTTTTTGACTATGCCATATTTTAATTCCCAGTGATATGAGAAAAGGCGAACAATGTCAATTTTAATTTTTAAGAGAAAGAAAACACAAGTTTCTGTTGACTGTTCCTACAAAGTGAAAAAAAACACATTATCAGACAAACCTAACAACAATCATGCCAAGATTGACAAAACATTGTCAAAACACGATGGCTGTATGACAAAACAGTGTCTAACCCCTTGAAAAAACAAGATGATGTCCTCATTGTTTTAGCGTTTTTTTAGCGATACTTTACCTCTCTGGTTTTCAGTGAAAGCCAAATTTAGCTAAATCAATTACAAAATCCCTGAGGGGCAAAATCCATACCAGGTCTAGCTAAAGAAGCTTGTGGAGCTAATTATGTTCCCAAAGATTCACCCATTAAGTGCACCAATGACTAAATGTCCAAATGGAGGCAGCATAGATAGATTTTTAGAACAACCCATTAAGTTAAACCCCAAATGGAGATGTTCCACTGGTAAGTGGTGTAAAGAGAAAAAAAAAAAGCGAGCCTTTTTAACTCAATCGACAGACATTTATCTAGAGCCAGGCCTCTTTCGGCGTCGGGTGTTTTTGACAATTATCAATACTTCAGCTGCTGGCGTCAGACCCATTTCATACCCTGTTAACCACAGCCAGTCGGCTATTTGGCATCAGTGTAGATGGGCAACCGAACCAGTGCTTTCCATATATACGGGGAGAAAGCCTCTTGACACATTCTTCAACACTTCTCTCAGGTCTCCTGGGTTGAAAATGCAGAAGGGTTCTTCTCACAATGTGGCTGTAATTAGGTTAAGGTTCTTCTCCTACACTATAGTCGGCGGCTCACGCTATTTATACCCACTCAGGGTCAGCACGGTAAGGCAAACATCACTCAGACCTTTCAGTTTTACGAGCTAACCTTTATTTTTCCCCCCTTTTTGTGGTCTTTTTATCGCTCTCTGACTCACCTCAGACGATCCTCGAATGCATGTTTTAGTCAACCCGAGCAAAGGTTGAAAGCTCCGCCGTGTGTGTCTGTGTGTTTATGGTTGTACGGGCTTGATTGAGCAGTAATATTACCTGCGTTTCATTTCCCTCTTGCGGTATCTCATGTTTCCTCTCACGAGACTAACCTGTTGTTGGCATCTCTCCTCTTTCACTCTTATTGCTTAGGTGAGGAAAGGGAAGAGCGACGGCATGCCCGAGGTTGTCGCTCAGCCCAGCCGTTCTTCTCGTTCGCCCCATGCTTTCTCCATACCGATAGTTCTGCCCCTGACCTCTGAGATGAGAAGCCCCAGTCCAGAGGCGATGGAAACCACTCCAGTTCCTCAGACTCGCCAAGACACACCAGACACTGCCTCGCACCACAGCCATCTCGATGTCAGCCCCTCTGGCAGCATGGAGGCCCTCAGCAGGTCAGTGTGTGATGAAAGCACATGCACTTCAGAAAATCTGAAATATTATCCTCTACGAGTTTTAGCAGTTGGATTTGAATTATCGTTATTTTATGACCAATCTGTAAAATAGTGATAGAGCAGATGATGTGATGACACAAACATGTGGGAACAGCAGGAACAGTGACAGCATGCTGTGTGTTGCATTCCTGGACATCATTAGTGTGATCTGAGGTGAATACCGCATTTTAGTTGACCCTTCCTTATATGATGCAAGATGCAAATTGACATAGTTTCAAAAGGATATGTTAATGCAGTGCATTACGTGCAAAATATGCTTTATATTATTATTATTCACCTATTGTAATTTTAGAATAGATGATTAAAGCCTGCCACTATGGAATTCACTCACGCCATGAAAAAGTCAGCTGCTCCTGTAGTTTTATGATTTTATGAGGATGATCTTTTATTTGTACGCAAGAGCCTTTATAGCTGCTACAAAACTAAAACCTAAGGTCATGCAACGCATACTCTATACAAAACTTCGATATATCACATGCCTAACAATAAACATTGTTCAGTTCCTACTTTCATTATGATAATGACTATCTTGTATGATACCATCTTGATCTCTGTGTGTCCAGCTCCAGTCTGGATTACAAGAGGCGGGGATTGTAGCGGTGGTAAATAGGTTATGACCACTGTTTGCATAGGTGATGTGCGAGCAGCCGAGGGTAAGGGTGAAGAATCTTGAGTGTCCGACAGCAATCAGGGATCTAAGGCCCGAGCCCTGTGGCACTGTGCCTCTGGCATCCAAACAAGCCTATTATAAGAAGCTGAAACTGGAACCACTTGGTGTCGAGTGTCCTCAGCTCTGGAATAGCCAGGCTACAGCTGTGTCCGTTGTTGGGACTCTTGCTGTTTTTAACGGGGAGAATTAGACCTTATCTGGACCCACAAATTACAAGATGAATATATAAGTCAAACCTCCTTTGAATGATAGACTCATGCACAATTGATCCTGGAAAAAACAAACAAACCACAAAATAATCCGGGGCAAAGCAAAAATTTTGTGTATGATGTTGAAACATCAAGATGAGAAAATGAGGATGCTGTTGTGACTTCTACTACAGCTTGCTGACCACAACGTTGACCTTTAGTATGACATTAATCGTGGCTCAAAACGGTGTCAGCACCAGATCCATTAACACATTACATAAAAGTTTAGTGTGACACACACAGTGGTTTGCTGTCAGGCATACTTCAATACTGTATTACAACTCTCACTGCTCCAGCGTATATTTAACAAATCATATGATATAAATACGTCAAGTCAACCGTACTGTATGTATGGTTTTTTTTTTGCTCCTTGTCCTCAAGATAATGAACAGTTAATAAACAGGTGGCAGTCATTGGAGCAGATGTTCCTGCCTACATGAAGTGACAAATATAATACTTTCAAGGTGGCGAGAGCTGTCCTCACCGTGTCATGGTACCAGTAAATCTTCTGGTGGATTTCCTCCACACACACTTAAATTCTCCTTGCCGGGTCATATCAGGTGACTGATCTACAGACAGCGTGACGGGGGACCCCACTCATGTGCGTCACCAGTCTGAACTCGTTGGTATTTTACTAATAGACACCTGCAGCATTACTCAAAGGAGTTATACCATCTTTAATCATGTTCAAAAACTTGATTTGTTATAGTGGGTGAAATGGTCCTTCTATCCTGAGAGTAGTCGGAACGAAAATAATCAGATCTCTGTGGCAGCTGCAGGACTGACAAAACTGACCAGTCCATGCTTTTCTATCCGAGAGCAAAAAAACATGCTTTCATGTCTAGTTCTGCCTACGCCCAATCAAACTGCCGCTGTCTGCTCTCCCTCTTGCACAATCAGAGTCTTCACCTACGTCCGCGTAAAAGCCTCACTCCAGTCTGGTGAATGAGGGTGTACTGTAGCTCTGGCAATGCACAAAATATAATATCTTTCCAATCATGTAATATAATTGCTTTATAATTAGCTGCATTTTACACACATCAACCAATATCAAATATATGATAATTTTCTGTCAGTGTCTGTAGATTGTCTCATGCCTACTTGTCAGCTTGCTGTCACTTTCCATAGGTATGTGTCGTTTAAATCTGTGTCAGCACAGTGCAGCACAACGGGCAGCAAAGGGATTGAAAACATCCAGAGTGACAAAGTCTTCTCCTTTTAGAAGCATTTGTTGCATTTTTGTTTTCTTATCTTTTACATTTAATGCATGGTCGATATTTTTATGGGGTGTGAAATATGTAGTTAAGAATTTCTGACGCATGTTTGCATCTTGTTGGTGGTGTAGAATTTATTTTTATTTGCATGTTGACACGCGCGTTAGATTTGACACCAGCACCATTCATTCCAGGGGAGTACTATACTGAGTCAATGAATTCGCTCAATGAAAATCATCATCCTCAGGCTTTCCCATTTCCCACTCTTTTAGATCATGTATCGTATTGCACATAGAGGTCTTTCATCCTTCCATAATTACACCCTAACCAACAAATGAATGCTGTAATTTCGAGTGGCACATTGGTCTCACCTGTAGCTGAAATGCGACACCAGCCTCCTTCACCATATACGCCACATAAGCCAACATAGCAGCATCTTGTGAACGTATTTTCCTCTCAGCATTGCGTAGCTGCACGTAGGGGATGCATGCAAGCTTTTGTGTGGAGTTGCCATGGTTCACTGAATCTTGTGATGTAACTATTGGGTTTCTTAGAAGAGCGTTGGAAATAGGTGGGAGTGAGGAACGTTGCAGTGTGGTGTGAGTGCAGGTCCCCTGTGGGTCTAACGGTATTGTTGGCTGCCCGTCAGGAAGTCTCATCCATCAGCCTGAAAGTCTTGACAGCACATATTTACAGCAAGAACCTACAGGCTGGAACAGACTGGTTTTGCTGCTCTTTTAATGTTACTCAGGGGCCTTTTTCCCCCCAATCACACACAGAGCAGTGGTCCTTAAACGTACTAAGATTAATGTCAATAAAGATTTTCAGTCACTCAAGTCATAGGATATTTATAAGTAGGAAGTCAAAGCCAACTGTATTTATCAGAGGGATTCTTTACTTTTTTTCAAGCAAAAAAGCCCAAGTTAAATGCAATTGATGTTGAGATTATAGATACAATGCATTTTGTTGTTACTGCCAATAAGGTTTAGCCAAGGTAACAAGATGCATGTAATGATAGAAGACAAAAACTTTTCTGTATCTGTAAAATATTGTCCTGTTCATCAGCAGGTGTCCTGTGCCTCAGTTTAAAACCTGAAGTGTGACGGCTTCTGTTTTGCTTTAACACCTTTTTCCTGATGGAATGAGCATATACCACGCATAGCTTAGCCAGGCTTATCCAATAAATACTTTGGATCTTGACCACTACACAGTTTGTGCTTGGAGGTATTCAAAGAATGTCCAGCACCGATCTAAAAGCTGATGGTCTGGGGGTCCTGAACGGACCGGAGACCAAAAGGACTCACACTTGGGACACTTAACCTCTGTGTTGATCAACAAAATACAAAAAGAACTTCACCTATGTGTCGAGACATTTGAGATCTCCCATTGTTCTCCACATCAATGCCCCACTGCTACTAGCTGAACAGCGAGTGTTTTTGTAAATTGTTGTCGAGAGATTTTGGAAAAGGTACAGCGGGGCAGGGCGGAAGGAAAAAGACCCTGCCAAGAATCAAGTGACCAGCATCCGCTGAGCCAGACTACCTTTGTCTACTCATTTTTATGAAAGTTGAAAAAGTGGAGCGTATCCAGATTGACCAACTTGTCATTGGTAGTTTTCCGTTTGCCCCGGAGGGATCAGGCCTCCACAGGATCCCTACAAAGCTTTTGTTATCCCCTCAGTAAGGTAGTGGGTAAGCAGGATTTCCGCTTTTGCAATTCACGGCGGCTGTGACGGCACACATTATTTTAATTCGCCTGCCAGACTGTGTAACACCGGTTAAGAACGTGGGTGCGGGAGAAGAAGGAAAAAAAAAAGCATTTACCACTGAAACTCCAAAATAATTTGAAAGCGTTTTGTGGTAAAATACACCTGTAGCTCAAAGGCTGGATGAACACACAGACATTTCCTGTTTATTCCTGTTTATTCCTGTTGATTCGTGGTGTCATTAGAGAAGACTTTTGAAGTTCAATAAACTTTGACCGTTTTGATTTTGATTCCTGTCTGACGTGAAACCTAAATCCTTTGTTTTGAATGTGTTGAGGTGCTGCTGCTGCTGCCTGAATGGTGAAGGTGGTTTCCCCTCCTCTCAACGTGCCCTGCCCCTTACAGAAAGCCACATGAAGGCACGTCACGTACCAAAACACACCAGAGTACCAAACAACCCACTCAATAACAATCCTTTCCTCCGTGTCTTAGGGCATCTGAGACGTTGTTTACAGCCCACAGCTCTGACTGATTGTTGACAGGGATGTCATCCACTCTCTGCTCCTCTTTTAATTTAAAACAGAACCTGTTAGCCAGCATATTCAGAGCCATCTGCTGAACAACAGTATGTGGCCTCTCTTGAGCTCTTCTAACACTACAACGGATGAAAAGAAAAGGGGCGTTGACATAAATCAATCAATCAGAAGTTAAATAGCAGAAATTAATTAAGTAAGACTACTTTCAGGATATTGTCAGTTGATCTGTCAATTATTTGTTAATTTAGTTAGTTGTTCAGTTAATTAAGAAAGAAGAACTCCTGTTATATCTAAAGAGTACTTTACAATTAAGTATTATTGATTATTAAGTACTTAGCATTTGTAGCTATATAAATAGTTACAGATTATTCCTCTGTTTATGGAATATGATGAACCATTGAATGAATGGTACATTCCCAGAACAGCCGTCGAGAAATATATTTTAAATATGTGTGGAAACTTTGTGTGCAACTGCTGTACCTGGTTGGTCAACATTTTTTTAACCTGAACCTGATTTTTTTGTTTTTTTTGTTATCAATGTGTAAAATGAGAACACTGGTAGAGTTCATGTTGTCCCGAAAAATGTTCCTCTCACAAGTAAACATTCATATAAAACCTCAGCAGGGGTAAAAGAAAGTATTGGAGGATCTTACTGTGTTGTCTTACAGTGAAAATATTCCTCTTCATCTTTTTCACATTCATTTGAAATGAAAGAATCAAATAGCTGATACAGTTTAGTAATTATAATCAGTCATTGTAGCAACATTTGAATTTTATTGTGCAAGAGCATCTCATGTAAAATGAAATAACTATATAATGCCAGCCATGTGGAGGTCCTCCAGCATTTTACAGTATTTATTTGTGAGTGAGTTTTTCTTCCTGCTTTGATTTTAGAGGAGATAATACAGTATTCAGCCGTGCTGAGGCAAACAAGACGTGGTGATTATGAAAGCCTGCCAGTGCCAGGATATGAAAATGTTAAGCAACCTCAACATTAAGAGCCAAACACTGAGTTCCTCTTATCGTTGCATAATTTTATCATGTGTCACTGGCATACATCCAGTGGCAGTAACCAGCCTATATTCTGGAGCAGCAACCATTTCTCCGCTGGTTCATAATAATTACCCGAGACAAGTTGCACAAAGGCGCTGATCTGTAGAACTGCATAGCTATTATTCTGCAGACAAAAGCCAGCCTTATGCTCCTATTGTCAGCCCCAGTAACATGTAGTGATGGGTGGGTGAGGTTGGGGGGGTTAATGTTTTTATGCCATAGTTGATAGACGCAACGTTCAAGCTAATTAATTGTGTCTGTTTGTTTTCATATTTCAGTTCCCAAGAAGAAGAGCGTCCAATATCTCCTTTCTACATGAGGTAGGCTTTCCTGTCTTTGTTAGACCACTGGAAGAATTGGGTGAGAGTATGTTGTTTTGGACTGGAGGTGTGGGGGAAGTGGTTATGTGCTGCCTCAGTGCATTATCATCAGAAACAATGAAACCACCAGTTAGAGGGAAAGCAGGGCAGCGTGCACATACAACAGTTTGCTCACCACAGTTTGATTATTGTGGAGGAGGAGGCAGCCACAGGGCACGTTTCAAACACACCATCTAAACAAAACAAGCACGTCTGGGCAGAGACACAAGTGATGGTCAAGATTGTTCAACAATGCAGGAGCAATGACATTTAGAGATTATTCTAAAACTGAAAAAATACATATTCTTATCTGCACGGTTGGTTGAACACATTTTAAGATTAAGTTATAAATAGCATTTTTTTATTTATTGACTGGGAATCAATCCTTTGTAGGGAAAAAAAAATAAAATAAAAAGTTAAATAAGTAATTGAGTAAACTGAGTAAAAATGAAAAATTAACTAAACCGAACACATGATAAACCTCATATATGTATTTGCACATGCAGGTGATAACAACGCTACCTGACCACACCTGCTTGATAATCACCTGTTAATCATCAATTACCCGGGGCGCCGTGTGGAGCAGTGTGTTGAGCAGGCACCCCATATGCAGAGGCTGTAGTCGGCCCTGGTTCAACTCCTGCATCGGGCGCCCCTTTACTGCATGCCATTCCCCCTCTTTCTGTCTCCCTATTTCCTGTCTCTCTCAACGGTGCTATCAAATAAAGGTAAAAAAAAAATACTTAAAAAAAATCACCAGTGACCAGGGTTCAAAAAATCACCAGTGACCCAACCCGTGTATTGTATATTTTTATATGTGTTTAACTGTTATAATTCAAAAGCATTTTTAACCATATCATAGCAATATTAGCATATTATTGTGTGGAATAAGGGAATGAGTCAAATTTGCCTTTTTTCCTTAAAGGTTTATTTATAAAACATACTTTCTCGATTCTGTCGTGAACCATCTCTGGTTGAACTTTCTAGCGCAGGGGTGGGCAATTATTTTTTCCAGAGGGCCACAGTGACTCCAGTGAGTGAAGGGCCACACGATTCGAAATCAAATTGAAACATAATATTTATTGCCAGATTAGCCTAAACTACATATTTGGTGGACATAGTTATATATTTGACAACACAATTGTTGTTTTCAATTTATGATGTGACTAAAGAAACATAATTAGTCAAGGCAGATGACTAAAATATGGCTCTAGGGCAACTGTGACCATGATCAAGTTTTTTTTATTTTTATTGCTTTACCTATAAAGAACTGACTAGACAGTGGGCAGATATGTTACAGAATAGTTGTCAGAGTAACAAGGTTTCAATTTTTTTTTTTCAGTGGCCAGTCAGCTGGCTTCCTTTACTCGCCAAAGGTTCAAAGTTAGTGACCGACTGGCGACGACCGCTAAAAAACCCTGCCAGTGACCCAACCCATAATTTCCCATTTAGTGCTTAGTCATCTGCAGTTGCCACAATGAAAGTGTTGTTTGCTGAACTTTCTGAATGGCTCTAGGGCATTGGAACTTTTATTTAGTGGGCAGATTTTACAGAATTTTCAGAGTAACAAGGTTCCCAGTTAAACTTTATTTTGTATTTTTTTATTTTTTTAAATCCACAGCTAACAACATTATCACTGTACATACACCACAACAACCAAGACACTTACATACAGATAAGGATTTGTTTTGTAGCTGTGAAGCGGGATGGGCTCCCAAAGAAAGACTAGATAATAATGCAATAAAACAGGAATCAGGAAGGTCAAAGGTCACAACTCAAGTGCTAATCCAAGTCCTGGCTGTGTGATCAGTCATACAGTAAGCTATGTACAGTATGTGTTTTGTATAATCCATAGCTATAACCTCTCTTAGAGCGAGTCATGTATTTATATGTATATCATCTACACTCTCTGGCTTCTTTAATAAGTGCATCCATACAAACCAATGTAATCCAGCACAACACGTGTTGGCACATATCCCAGCTATATTTAGCTTTTAATGATCATGAATAAAATTAGTTCTTATATAAAAGGAAGCAGAACAAATCCACAGTTATTCCTAAGTCTAAGTCTGTTTAATTGCTGAAACAGTGAATTGGTTAATCAGTTTGTCATTAAACGGATGATCATTGTTCATGCTTTTGAAACGTGTTTCCTTAAAGAGGGATGCGTTCTCCAAAATAAACTAATTCAAATGGTTTCCTTTGACTTTGGGAACATTTTCTGACGGTTTCTGACACTTTTTTTTTTTTACAAACAACAAGTTAATTAATACAAGTATTAATAAAAACATAACAGATAATGAAACCAAAGTTTATCTGATTCTCTGTATGACCTCACACTCCAATAACCATTAACACTTCCTCCCTTCCTAATAACTCCCTGTCATTCCCTTCCTCTGCTCACGTTCATCATTGACTCACGCCATGGCCTACTTGCACTTTGTCACACACACACACAGACACACACACACACACACAGACACACACACACACACACACACACACACACACACACACACACACACACACACACACACACACACACACACACACACACACACACACACACACACACACACAGACTGCTTACTTGCATTCCTTCACATACAGAGAATCTGAGGCTGCCACAGACGAGCTTAACTTCAGTCCAGTCAAAATGGATTGTAGACCAACATAATTTTCTCGGGGGGTGTGTGTGTTGACCAAAGACTCTAAAGGTCCTGGCTAATATCTGACTGTGGTGTAATACTGGATTACCTAAACAGACGCCACAGGGTACACAATGCGGGGGATTTAACTGGTATAAGCATCCGATGTGTAAGCTTTGCAGTTGTTTCCTCTGCACTTTTTATGTCTTAAAGACCACTTGACTTTAAATACATAGACGCGGCTAACTTCAGTAACATATCATTTTGTTCTTACTGTCATTTCCTAAGAAGTAGTCTCGTGTCCTGAATAAAGCAATTATGTTGAGTAAACTTTAAGCTCCTGTAAAACAAAGACTTGCACTGCTGGCTTTTTAAAATCACACTCAGCATGACAAGAATAGTGCAGTAACGCAATTAAACTGTCCATGACTTTCCATACCAGTTATGTCATTATAGACATGACCCAGTTCAGCAACGCTGTCAGCAGGAAATAGCTGGCAACGCTCACCTGCTAGGGTCATTCAGGTAAATTGAAAAACATTTGCACTAGCTTCATTATGTTTCTTAAAGAAATTGTTTTGCTAAGTTGTGCGCTTGCTAGGAAGTAGATGAGAACAACAAACCCACTCTTATCCATTACTGTAAATATGTAAGCTTCAGCAAAGGTTGATGTGAAACAGCAAGACTGGCTCCGAAGGTCAAAACAAAACAAAACAAAAAACATCACCTTTACAAAATGAAATTACACTTTTAAAACTACATGGTGTGGTTTTATGGGGAATTATTATTTGATGGACTTTTTTCTTGAACAGGGGACTTTTGGGAGTTTCCAATTAGTTGGGAAGTGAAAAGCTAAACTGAGTTGGATTAAAATGTGGATTTCATTTCCTTTGAACACAACCAGGCCGGCTGTATCTGCCTTGTTCCAGTTAAGCTAAAATAAGATAACCTGTCATTGACTGCAGCGTCATAATCACAGAACATATATGGATGTTCCTGCCCTCTGGTCAGACAAGTGGTGTTACAGTAGCACAATGACACCAGAGAGGTGAGAGGTGACTCTGGCGGCTTTCAGTTTTATCGCTCATATAAAGTTTTTACGACTGAGGATTAAAAGATACAATCATTGTTTCGTTACCAGCTGATTTGTTCCAACACAGGACTTGGGTTGGTGGTGTAGTTGTGTATTTTTAGTATCGGTTTGTTTGGGAAAAGGATTGTGGGCTTGACTCACTTATATTCGGATAGTGATGTTCCCGTTATGTTTCTGATGCAGTGACTCATCCTTCTTCCCCTTGGTGTCTTTTGTCAGTTAGTTCCCAGACACTACCGCACATCAGGCAACGAGCCTGTCTCATACCAGAGCGGTCTCACACTGTCACATCTTTAGTGTGAGTAAGTCAGCGACACAAAGTTCATTCAGTGATCTCACGTCCTTTTTGGTGATCTACCAAACTGCCACACTTCTCCTGCACTGCGCCAGCTTCAGCACTGGGACGATAACTGCCAGAAGATATTTAATTACCCAGTATTTTACCCTTGACACTTACAGGCACCACCACGCAGCTGTTTATTTAATCAGCAGCCTAAATGCGGCAAAAGCAGACATGAAAGAAAGCCGCTTTAACAGTAAAGACAGAAAAACACTGTGTATGTCAGGGTGTGATGAAATTGAACTCAACGGTATTTGTTAAAATAGATGTTAAAAAGTAGTTTTTAATGTAGAAGAAATGGTTGACAAGACTATGCATGAAATTGATCCAAAGGCTCCATTCGATTTTGACACAATCATATGTATCAGCCAGTAATTGTAATTGGAAAACCCGAAAGTTTTAGAACAACTGTCTGAAACTATCAAAGTGCTAAAACTGGCGCTTTGACATAGAGCACGCTAAACCTCATTTGACTGACTGACTGACTCAAAGGTATGATAACGACCATCCTCTGGCACCTATTGTATTTATATTGTATAATTGACCCTGTCGTCACCTTCATAAGAAGACTGGCGTCCAGCTAAGAGGGCAGTCCCGGCGCTAAAGTCGAGGACAGATCTGGAAAGTTCTGTCGTGTTTCTAGCCTTAATGTGTCAACTGCACCTGATGAATGGAGGCCTCTGACATTTACAGGCATTAGAGTCTGAAGCTAAGTCAACACTGGTAAGACATTAAACCAGTTTTTGTTGCTTTAACCTCTTACATTTAGCGCCAGGTCTAATTTTAGGAAGCTGGCTAATATTTTTCCTGCTGTGCCCAGAGATAATTGATCGGTTCAGTCTGCTGCCCCCGGAGCCACCTGTGTGTGACATAACTATCATTGGATATTTACAGCGCCATGTTTATGATTCAAGCTGTTTAGACTTATCAAAGTGATTATCAGCCAATATGGTGGTGCGCTCCCTTCCCATCAGATTCACTATCTTTCCTCTCAGCTCTGATAAGTCCCTGCCATTTCACACAGGTTCACCACCACAGTCACCTTCACAGTGCGCCTGCCATCGCTCCGGCATTATCTCCCCCCTGCATCAGTTCTCCGTACGGTGCCGCTGCCAAGCTCTGCTGTTACTGTCAACACCACTGTTTAGAGAGATTCCTCCAGGTCACCTCTATGCATGTTGATGTAGCTGTGCTCCAGCAGAAGTCAAAAGACATAACGTTCTCCAGGCAGTGAAAGCAAGAAGGGACTTTCTGTGCAGGGTAAAATATCGTTTTACCCTCTGTGTCAAAAAGGTTGCAATGTCTTTCACCACACAGCCTCATATTTTAGGTCAGGTTGAACAGTTATTTTGTTGGCACATTTCTCTGCTGTAACTAATCAACTTGTTTAAAGATTAACATACATTATAGCAATACTTATAAATTGGAGAGTAGTACAAAATAGCAATTACAGTTTCCTAGACCCTTGTTGCATCAGTGCCACAGATTAAAAATGTTTAATTTCGAATTATATATACAAGCAAAGCAGTAAATCCTCACATTTTAAGATGAAAAATATCAATATATGAATATTGTTTTGCTTTGCAGGTAATTGATTCATCATCGGAGAACTGAATTAAGAGAGAAACATAATAAATTGACAGAAGCTAACCTGGAACCTGGACTTTGTATTAATTAAAGAAGTGACTGAAGGGAAGCATCTGACAATAATAAACCAACCAGTTTAGTTAACATTTTACTTCTTGCCAAACAAAAAATAAAACACAATCATCTAAAACTCTACTTAGATATAGACATACATATAGATATAGATATTAGTTTAGACACACTTGTGCACATATGCAGATTAAAATCACCACTTTGCAGTTAATTGCTTTTTTTTTTTTAAGGTCACCGGCCTTTGTGTATTTGGACAAGAAGAGAGAGTGAGAAAGGCAGTCGAGGCGTAGTAAATGTAGAAAGTATTAACCAGATAATCATAGGTTTTGCCAGTGGTTCTCAGAGGACGTGCTTCCGCTCTGAACACAGCCGAAGTTAACATTCGCTCATGCACATTAGATGCCTCGATCACCTAGGGCCAGAACCAGAGCCCGGGGGGATTTTCAGCGTTGCTCAGTGACCTGTTGTGACCACCTGTTTCTGTAGCATTAACTCACCTTCGCCTCTTGTTTTTCTTTCAGTAACCACCTCTCGCCTGTCCAATGCCGACCAGATGTGGTGAAGTAAGTGGACTTTCTTGTTGTCACATAATCATATTGTATTGCTTTTTAAATGAATCAATTGATTCTTTTTTATTTTTATTTTGTGAAGAACTTGAATCCTCCCTCAAATTTTAATCTTGTCTGCCTCTCGTCTTATTTCCTCTGCTGCAGTATTCTGGACAAGACGATACGTTCAGCAGTGGAGCAGCACCTCTTTGATATAAGCCCCTCAGAGGATCAAAGTTCAGAGGACTGCGAGCCGACCCTACGTCCGCCATCTCCAAAGGTGACGGCAACTGCTCGTCAGAGGCGTCGACACCACAGAGAGCAGCAGCAGGACGAGGGCCTGAGGCACAGAGATAGAAACAGGTACGATGGGTCTCGCAGTTGCCGTGAAGTTGGCAGTTGATGGTACCAGCGTAAAATTAGAGGCCGTTTGTCTTTAGTAGCAACACTGAATTGCAAAAAGTAAACTAGGGTTAAGTTTAATTTGCCTTCATTGTCATATAATTAATGTTGAGGTAACAACACGCTACACCTGCTGCAATACAAACACATGTTCTCTTCATTCTTTTCTTTTCACCCACCTGCTCCAAAATAGATTTTCACTATTTTATCCATTAACATTCACATCAGTCCATTCAAGCAGGTGACCTCCTCACTTGACATCAACACATCTAAGTCTGTTTACAGGTCTTGGGTCTTGACTAGACCTCCATTTGCTTGCTCCTAGCATTATGTGAGCAGTGATTAGCAGAACATGCTCTGGTTGAACTGCCAGGAACCTGTTGTTGAGGGTAATTTGGGAACAAGGTCTTGGCAAGTAAGAATAATGTGTGGAATTGAAGAAAAAAAACAACAACAATACCCTCTTTTACCTCTTCACTGCAAGTCTGCCAAAAATAACATTAAACAGAATGTTGTAACACGTTCAGTGTTGCTCGGTTGTTATGCAGTGGAGTTTCTGACAAATGAAAACAGCTAGCTCAATTACCAGGCACTAGATTTAGTTCAGTGGCAGAACATAAGGAATTAAAGGACACCAACTCTTACAGAAATTATCAGAGGAAGCATATGTGCTTTTTTAAAGTGCAAGAGGATGGAAAAGTCTGTATGAAACTAGTGTCTACTGTATGAAAACAAAGTTGTAAGGAGTCAATAACGGACAGAAACACTTGATATAATAATTCATTTTGAATAAATAAAGCTTGATGAAATGACTTTCAGTAATAGACACTGACATCAGCGCAATGTTCCTTCCTCCAGTTGGTGTGTTGGGAGCAGTAATCATCATCCGTAAGGTTTCATTCTGCATTGTAAGCTCGTCCACTGAGACACAGCACAGTCATAACAACTGGAGTCATCACTGTAAGAAGCTAATCCTTGTTGATGGAGACCTGGCGGAGTCTGAGAGATCAGTGACATGTAGATTAGAGGGGTACATTTGTCCAAAGACGGCAGGAAACGTCAATAAGAGCGCTGACAGTAAATAGACAGTAAATAGAATTAGCTGAAAAACTAAACAGCACGTTAGCTGCCGGAGAAGGT
The DNA here is from genome assembly GCA_030347415.2 of Decapterus maruadsi. Lineage (NCBI taxonomy): Eukaryota > Metazoa > Chordata > Actinopteri > Carangiformes > Carangidae > Decapterus > Decapterus maruadsi. The sequence continues at coordinate 13,403,333 of CM064901.1, forward strand.
GTAATAAATGAGGAGGTTAAAAGGACGACCTTGGCATGTAGTCTGCGGAAGCACTTCACCCAATGTCAAGCTGATAAAGACAGACTAAACTGTGGAGGGCAGATTGTCTCATTTCCTCGCCCTTTTCTTTTCCGACTGACAGCAGAGCTGCGTCCGTCAGGGCAGACACCAACAAGGAGAACATCCCGTTGAGCAGTGGAAGCAGTGGGAGCAGTGGGAGCAGGTCAGGCAGCATCGGGGAGGATACAGGCAGCAGCGGTGTGGACTCACCGGGAGGCCAGAGTGGTCACGCCGAGCAAAACCCCAAACCCAGGAAGTCCAAACACAACCCAACGCTGGTGCAGCTCACCGACAACCAGGACGCACACACAGTGAGTCATCGCACCTTTTCACTACAGCTCCTTTTATGTTTGTGCTTTGTCACCGCATCCTGGCAGAGACTCTCAGTTGCTCTTCTCTATTATTGTGTTTTTGTTTTACTGCTTTTCACAGTTTTTTTTTTTTTTCATTTGTCGTTTCACTCACATGTCCATCTCATGCACAAGCAGAATATTTTAGACGGTAGTGAACTCAGAAATGAATTCTGAAAAAAATAACAGTTTCCCCCAGGCTGTCATTGGAAACAGCATCACCACAGTCACAGAGCTTCTCCTCTAATGCACCTGTGATGCAGAAAGATTGGTAAAGCACTCCACTCAACCCCCTGTTGTTCTCGTTTCTGCCCCACTGCAAATAATAGTCTGTTGCAGTTAACAAGAATCACTAAATGGAGGCAAGTTGGAAAATGACAGGAAGCCTTGCAGCTGCCTAATGGCTCCCTGCTACTCTTGTTGTACAGTGGGTTGTAATATTGCAGCATGCCTCACTAATTGTTAACCACTTTTTTTTTCCAGAAGCAGTGCAGATGTAATGGTCAGCTATGATGTGCCACTACTTTTATCCATTAAAGAAGAAGAACATTTTGTCCTTTCAGATGTTTTGTCGCGTGGGAAACCACAATGTTCCAAGCACAGATTTTTTTCATTACTAAGAGGAGAGAAAATTGGAAAGCATTAAAAGACGGCATTTTATGTTTGGATTTTTCCGATTTCAATCATCAATGTTCCTGTCAATTCAAAGTTTTATTTAAGCAAAGTTGCCACATAGCTCATAGCACGTAGTTTGTTTAGAAAACATTTGACATTTCAGGAGTTTGATGTATTTTGTTGAATGAATGAAGTGTTTCGTGGAAAGCACTTTTTTATTCTCAATAAAGATTTGAAGAAAAATACTGTTGGGGGATGAAACCCTGGACTGGATTATATAGTATATCTACTTACAAAGATAAATTAGTTCATTATAGGTAAATAATTAAAAAGTATTCATATCCATTTGTTGTATCCAAGGATGTTTTTCCCAATCAACCAATCAACCTAAAAGATGTCATGTGACATAATATGATAAGATTTCATCCACACCCCAGGCGAACGAGTTCAGCCAGATAGTAGAATATTTTATCAGCTATTCTCAGCTTGCCAAAGCATATTAATATGAGTCATACTCAGAAGCGCTGTGGCACAGTGACAGCTGTATATGTGTGAAAGCCGTCAAAGTCACGACGAGGACATGTTGTGGAGCATGTACTGTAGCGTAGTAACGCGATCTGGTCTCCACGGACTCTTCGTCCAATGTAGCTGCATGTAAAGCAAGATAAGTTATTATTCGCACTTGGTGTGTGTTAATGTAGTGATCAGCCACACACCGCGCCATCCCACTGGCCAGCTGATGGAAATAGACTTGTTCAGTTTACACACTGACACCCAAGGAACTCAATCTCAAACTACCATACTGTTAATATCATTTTGCCTCTCCATGCCAACCACTTATGTAACGGCCTAGATGACACGCAATTCCGTGACACACATACAGAGTAATACGGTATAGTGTATGTAATAGTTGTAATAGGTGTTGCTGATTGGCTGCCTGTGCAGGGTCGGTGCCAGTGGCTGATACTGTAGCAGAGATTTGATGTTGCTGTAGCAAAGGTCTGAGTCTGTGCTGGTCTGAACAGCCCTCTCTCCGTGAATGTGAGCTGGTTATGTCAAGAGCCACTTAGGGTAATCAGGAGCTCTGAAAGCCTCTAGAGAGCTGCTGCTGCTGTTTGTTGTAAAGAAGCACAGGATCATACAAGCACAGGATCATACTATATTTTTTTTATATACAGTGTTTGTTTTGTTATGACCTTTTTTGACAAAGTTTAAACCATCAAATCACCTTTTTGTTCAAAATTGCTTATAAATTATGTAAAAAAAAAATGCATTTTTAACCAGCAAAACAAACACAGGTAAAACAATTACTGCTTGATCTGCTTGAATTACACCATTTGCTCATCTGCAGTCTCTGGCTTAATGTTATTAGCCTCACCAGCAACGATGTGAATGTCTGCTGACTGAAACATAATGAAGAGTCATGAAACCTGGTACGGAAATTAATATTCCCCACAAGAGGAATTGTAACGTTTCATTTTGTCCAATATCTTAATGCAATATGCAATACTATTGATATTAGCCTCATCTTGTCTCTGTGTTTAATAGAAATTAGCAAGTGTTAGCATGCTAACACACTAATTTATAGACTAAAGCTGTATGATATTGGTGACGCTGACCCCCAGTTTTTTGGGGGGTTTATTGTATTTTGATTTTTTTTAGGTACTGTATGATGATGTGCTGTATTTCAATAACTGCTGCTCATTTTGTATTTTTATATAATATGTGCATTTGCTTTTACTTTTTATTTCACGTTGCCTTTGAAAAGAGATATACAAGTGAAGATTATTACAAATTCCATCACACGGTCAACAAAGTTCCAAAAACCTCCAATTACGAGAAAGGTTAAAAGATTCATAAGCTTCCTGTGGTTTCCCTTTGATATGCTAATACAACACAGCTTGTCTCATTTGGATTTAACAAGAAAAAGTTACATCAAAAATCTCTCTAAATGTGCACGTCTTTCCCCCAGGTGAAGGAATGTGTTGCTGAAAGATCTGGAGAAAACCACATGGATACATTTCAGAAAGGGTGAGCTCTGCAAAATCATAACTTTTCCCCTTACATGTCATTTTCTGTATACAGTACTTCTTGCATATAAGCAAGTCATTTGTTTCTACATTGATAAGCCGCTGTATGCTTTCTTTGCGTTGTTATCTATGGATATCTGTATGACATAGTGGGATGTTTATAACACACACTTAAGCTGATAAAGACATACAGAAGGAGATATACAGTATACAGTATATGTTTGTGCAGTAAGATAAACCTCTGTCTTGTGTTTGGTTTGACAGAAGCTGGTGTGAATCGGTTCATGATTATTTGAAGTGACACAAACTGTTTTAATATTTCAGGAATGACATTTCAAGGAAAGATGACCTTCCCTCTCCTCCACAGGTCAGTTCAAGTTAACATTTCCTATCTTATGAGTTTCTCTTTTTGTTTTAATTCACCCCCTCCCGTTTATTTTATTATATTGATCTGATCTGTCATGCGTGTCAACACAAAAAAATACTCTTAGACTGTCGGAAAGTAGACGTGAAAGAAAGGAAAAAGCTAACTATCGACCCTCTTCACTGCTATGTGACAAAAACTAAAACAATTCATCAAATGCTTGCTCAGATATATATACTTTTACTTTTTACTTTCTTATATATATATTTTTGCTTATTCTCGCCCTTTTAAAGTCGGCATGTAATATGAGTTCTTGTTCATTCATATAAGTATATAAGTATAAGTATAGTGAGCCCCAGTAAGAGGAGTAGGTAGGCCGGCCAGGTGTATTTGTGGAGAAAAGGCTTCAAATAAGACACAAAAACACATTTAGACAAGATATAAAATAGATAAGGAAGCATTCAAAATATACATTTCAATATATTTTTGTAAGAGACAAGTTAAGTGGCAAAAGAAAGAGCAGGCTCTTGGAAGAGCTGTAACCACTAACGTTGGTTTTGACCAATATGTTTTGTAACGCGACCACATTACTGCTTTTGCTGAACAGAAACTCCTCTGCAGTTTCACAGAAATATACAGCTTCACTCTTGACAAAGGGAGATTTTGGCATTCTGGAGAAAAGGGATCTTCCCAGCAAAACACAAACATACAGTTGTAGTGCAGTTACTGTCAAAACGATTGGATTTTTTGATTTGGACCAAATTGTGTGTGTGTGTTTGTGTGTGAGTGTGTAAGCAGGAGGAAACAAGTTACCTTCTCCATCTGCTCATCTCCTCTTTTAATCTGGGCCTGCTCCACTGAACAGAATCATGTAGCACTAAACCAATATGGTGAATCTGTGTTGAAGCAGTCCAGATGGATGTTAGCAGCTCAGGCCGCGGCTCCGCCACCAACACACTGTGCCACTGAGCCGCCATCTGGAGCCGGCGTGGCGCCGCTCTGAGAGGAGGCTGGTGCAGCAGGCTCTCAGCTGGTCATCAGCGCCCGGGGTACAACATGAGCATCACACAGACACGATTGTTACCATCAGGCCTCCTTTGTCTTCCTCTGAGCAGCAGTTAGCTGGATTAATTAATGATCTGATCTGTCTGTATGGTGACCTCATCCCCTGCAGCTGATGTTTCAAATATTGATACATACAGTATGACTTATCTACAGCACAGTAAGCAGAACAGAAAAATATTACTGATAAATGTTTTATATTTAAATAAGACATTACCTTGGACTCACACACTGTGTCCTCTCCTTTTATCGACAGAATGATTAACCAAATATTTGCAAAAGAAAAAAAAAACTGCAGGTAAAACGATAATAATGAAAGTTGTTGCTGAACCTGACAGTCTTGGTTCATAAACACAGAAACTCTAATGTTAGTGTAATGGTTGTAGCTTACACACACATCTGCTCCCTCAGAGCCGGTCGTACCTACAGGTGAAGAAAACTGATCAGTCAGAGAGCTGCAGTGTTTTCGCCCAGCCAATGCAAACAAGCGAAGGTGACTGCAGCGGCGACCTGTCACATGTAACAGAAATGTTTGCAGCTTCTCGGAGACAGAGAAACATAGACTTTTGTGTGACTGGAGCAAACACAATGTTTGTCTCCATTTTCTGTAGAAACTGCCAGCGTATTGACATGTTTGTTGGTCTTCTGTGCACGCACACGTGCGCGTGCTTGTGCGTGTGTTGAAATGAGGTGTGTAGAGCTCCACTGCACAGAAATGGTGTGAGAGAGCGAAAGGAAAACAAAGCTATCAGACAGGAAGCTTATGTCGAGCCAAATCCTCCACATTGTGTGCGTGTGCGTGCGTCTGTGTGTGCGTGTATGTGTGTGTCCAAGGTTTTGTGCTTGTCTGTGTGCCATCTCAGCAAAATGCCCTTAAATTCCACCATGTGTTTGTTTGTACACTGTGTATGTAATCCCCCCCCCTCCCCAACTAAAAAAAAAAAACACAGCTTAATTATTGTCTAATGCATCCCCACATCCCCTCACACAGACACACACACACACACACTCTATCTCACCCATCCCTTGTACCAGCTGGACCTCTCACGATGATGTAATCGTGGCTCAAGTGTGTTAGAGTGAGCACAGTGGACGATGTTCCTGGGAACACTGTGCAGTGCGTGGACCTACATTCAACCACAGCTGGACCACGGCGAGCTGCAACATCTGTGCCGCTGTTAATCCACCGCGCTTCTGTTCAGAGCAGCATCTTGAACCCAGCGTCACATTGTCCGTTCTATGCTGATGATGCCTGACACATGTCCCGCACGCATCCTCTCAGGACATGTTTGTGCATGTGAGGTAAAAGTCAGGACACAGAGTCAAAGGCGCTTATAATGACTCATCTGCATATGAAAGGCTTCGACAGCAAAAGTGCAGCCTTGATGAGGAAACGTTTTCCATCCCTGAAGGGTCTATTACCTGGTATAGATGTTGTTCAGTTGCTCCTCTTTCAGCATCTTTTACCCCCTGAGACTCGCAACGTTACATAACATTCACCCAGTAGACTCATGTGTTGGGCCTAATGAGTCTGTATTTTAATTGCATCATTACCATCACGGAATAAAATGATGCAGGAAGCACCGTAATTAACAGAGAGTATAAAACAAATGAAAAATGTTCATGTTAATGGTTTAAATATCTGTTAATCTGAACACTTATCACTTTCTTGACTTACAAAATGCTTCTTACTGTATGCAGGGTTCCTACGCAAGTATGGAAAATGGAAACTATTGTATGGAAATGTATTTATCTTAATACTTATTTGGGTTTGGTCTTATCTGAAGTTATTTGGGTTAATTATTTTGTACCCAGCTACAACGTCCTGGAAATGATTTGGTTACATAACGGCATACACATTCAGAAAATTGAAAACAAATGATTAATTGCATAATTTATTTACATGATGCACATCTATTTACTCAAATGTCACAAATTATTTGACATTTTTTACCGAGAAATCTGGAAATTAGGGTCTGGAAAAAGTATGGAATTTGGAAATTTCTGATGCAACCAATCATAGTATCATTCCTGCAGTTAAAGTGTGGATCTGTGTGAATGGGCTTTGAAAGAGCTGGAGCATTATGTACTTATTCGCGAGTGGGGGGTGGGGGGTCTTGACTAGAAAACAGTGACGGTAAGTGCTACTTAGGGGGGAAATTTCAGCTATTAGTGGCTCACAGTCGGCATGTTCTCTCTGGGCCACTAATGCCACTTTGTTGCCTCCGTGATTGAGATCACATCAGATTTCCCGTGTAACAGCTGAGGAGGTTTGATAACTCCCCCCTCCCCTTGTTTTTGGCCTCCGCCGCAGCAGAACAAGCGCACAAACACCTGAGACTAATTTACATAAACCTGCCAACAACAACAAGTCGGTATCATGAGTGAAAAACACAAATCAAGGTTTGCTCGCTGTAACCGGATTCAGCCGAACGCCTTCCTGTAAGCCATCTGTGGCATTTATGAGTCCTACTAGCAGAGTGTGTCTTGATCTGTATTTTCCCCCTAAAAATAACCCGGTCCCACGCCCAGACGGAGGAAACGGGACCCCACGGGCTTAGCGCTAAGTGATCCGTGGACACGTTCTGAGTGCATCATCAGTGAGAGTATGTGGCCTCCTCTAAACTATTTACATTATCCTAGAATTTGATTACACAGCTTTGATTGTGGATAAGCGAGTGGGGGGGTGTTAGAAAACAAAGTTAAAGAGAAGGAGAATGATGGAGGTAGTGATGAGGTGCTGGATGAGGAGGTTTTCATGTAGTATTTCATGAGTTGTCTGCAAATAGGGAGGGGGAAAAAAAATCCCCCTGTCAGCCTACGTGTGCTGGCTCACAGTCTGGCTGTTTTTCACCTCCCTCCCCCTCTCTCTGCCCCCCCCCAAAACACCCCCGCCACCCCCTCCCCTCCCTTCTACTCTTTCTTTCTGCTGTGGAACAAACAAGTCCAGAGCGGCACTCGGGTGGGGAATATATACATGTCAGGCGCGAGAGAAAGCAACAAGGGCTACTGTAGGGAGAGGAGAAAGAAGGAAAAAAAAGAGGGAGGGCGGGAGGGAGAGACAGAGGGAGGGAGGGAGGGAGGGGGTGAGGGATTCCAGTGGGTGAAAGAGGAGGCGGAGCCAATCCACTCCTGCTCTCTCTACACACAGCCACAGACAGATGGGCGGATGTTTTGGCCGGCCGAGGCAGCCAATGGCGAGCAGGGAGCAGCCCCCTCCGTTAGGGCAGGGCCAGGCCGAGGGAGTGTGCAGCTCAACTTAAAGAGTGTGTTCACAGGGGCTGCTGGTCATCGTGGTTGAGGTTCTCTCTTTGCTTTTCTCTCATGGTTGTTCAGACGTTGAGGATGAAGATCCAGGAGTCGCCCGTCACTTGTGACATGGGGAGGGTCAGCGGCGGGGAGGTGCGAGGCTCGGATCCGGACTGCGAGAAGACGAGCTGCGAGGATGTTCCCCGCCTGGACCTGACAGCGCTGACCGAGGAAAACAACTGGGGAGGTGAGGCTGGGGGCCATCTTAATGTTGTTGTTGTTGTTGTTTTTCATGCTTTAAGTTTCTTCTTACATGCAGCACTTTGACTCTAAATAGGTCTGATCCATCTGGAGCGCACACACCTCTTTACACAAACAACACACATGCTCAGACAATCCACTCACTGTCCTCCGCCCAGCTCTGCACATGGGTGTTTGGGTAGCAGCTGCACACCTTCTGCTGCCCCTCTTCCTCCTCCTCCTCCTCCTCCTCCTCCTCCTGATGCGTCTGCTTCTGTCTCTCCTGCAGGATTTAATAGTAAAAGATCCTCTTAAGTTCTCTAGCCACCTATATCTGGAGGAGAAACACTCACTGGAGACATGCTTGTTTGCTCGGGTGGCAATAAGATAAGGCAGCGCTGCAGACAGTTTGTTTTGTTGCACACCACATGGGATCCTTGAGGCTTTTATTCCTCTCACAAAAGAGGAAATATGAAGGTGCAGCTAAGTTTAGATCTCCTCCTGCGGTTTTGTTTAAAGAGTAAATAAACAGTGTGGTTTTTTTAACCAGGATGTATCGCTTACTTGGAGATTTATGTGTGCGGATTGCTTCCAGACTCAGCTGCTGCTGTAATTCCCAGTCAAAATCAATCATTAAAGGGGAGGTCGAATGGTGATAACAGTGTAGCAGCCAACCAGCTGTAGAGACTAGGCATGAGGTTACTGAGCCAGGTTGAACATTTCAGACTCGTGCTCCATCTAAAAAGCGGTGTTAAATTTTTCTGTACCCCTCCTCGCGTTGGCTCCGTCGCCCCAGGAATCGTGACCGTGATATCGGTGCATGTGCATTCGATGGCAGCTCTGCACGGGATCAAATTTAAATGCAGCTAATGAAAGTAGGGCCATTTAATTTATTGATGCTGGCTCATCAAGTGTCATCACTAATGCAGAGTTTGCAGAAATAGCCACTAGTGTTGCATTATTCATAGATCTGCTCCAACTCTGCGTTTGCTGTCAAACGTCTTTAGAGTTTGTTATCAGTGTGTTTGTGTGTGTGTGTGCACGCACTGTTGGCTTTTTGTGCAGAAAGGAAATCATGCACAGTCGCCAATGCACCCAGACTGTGATTGTTTTGTTAGGATATTGCAACACAGTGGAGGTGGGTGGAGGTTTTTTTTTTCTCTCTCTTCTGTTTTCTAACAGAGCAATGGGAGCTATGCATTTTGCTGAACTGTACAGGAATGGCAACCAACAGGTTCACTGCTACAGTAAAAGACAGTTTCAGGGCATGTTGCAGCGCGCACTGACATCTTTGCAGCGCAGAAAAACGTTGGTCTTCACTTTCTCCACCACCACCGCTGCTGTTTCCTGTTTGATCTGGCAGCCGGAGCAAAAATTGTTCCATGCAATAAATCTCTCAACTTCAACCAGCCTCATTATTTGGAGCATTCACAGGCAATAGTGTGTTTTGTGGAGCTCTCTAGTGGCCAAATAGGATACATGATTAAAAAAAAAACATGTCCATGAGAGGTTGTTGTTGCTGTGCAACGTTTGCTGCATGTGTGAAGCCCTGTCTCTAAACTAACAAACTGCTACTTTAATCTGCACCAAGGTGGTTGTTTTATCTGTGTCAGGTCTGATTGTGTTTGCTTGTAGTTAAAATGTAATTTGCATTGAACAAGGTATAAACTGTTTGCTCAGGGAAACTACAAACCAAGGGGGCTGTTTCACACAAGACATTTTATATTAGATCACTTTTTTGCATTCGTGGCTTTTCAGCTTTTCCTCGATCTCGTCTCTGTACACTTTGTCCTGAATACATAACTGAGTCCACGGCAGCGAGGACACCACAGGGAGCCTGCATCATTGGCTGTGACAGGCCATTCAGACGTGCACCATCTCCTCTCTGTGCCTTTCATGCACGAGGACGATCAGGGCTTTGCCACGGCACGAACATTCAAATTGGTCTTAATGTATCAAGCAAAGTTGAACTTGTAAGGTTCCTTTCTTTAAAAGTTGGCACATTTATCCCTCGGCGAATTGAGCCAAAGGCGGATTTATGTGCTGGCAAAACGAGCCGAGGCTGAATCAGCGGGTTAACAAAGCAGTACACTGGTTGTAAGTGCGGTTTGCGGATGTGTTCGTACTGTAAAGAACGCGTCGGACTGTACGAATGGGTTTGCAGAGAAGGGGATGAGGGCATTAGAGGCAGCAGCCGTGTGAGACCTTTGTCCCAGTACACTCTGTGCCAACGCCTGTCATGGTGACCCGATATCTGGCGCTGCCGCTCTGCCCTCACCCCGTCTGCCCGCCAGGGATGTTGGAAAGACATTAGTGGACATTTGAAGAGGAAGAGACACATATCCGAAGCTCCTAGCTCTCATGAGTGGATTAGGAAAGATGATGAACCACATGTGTTGTTGCTCTAGGAAAGGAGGCGTGCTGCTCCTTTGCTTTTACTTCTGTTTCCTTTACATCCCCCTCATCTTGTTCTTCTTCTCCTCCTCTTCTCCCCCCCTTTTCTTCCTTTTCTTCTTCCTCTTAGATTCTCCGTTCTTTAACACCCCTTTCCTTGATTTCAAAAGCATTTTCCATCCAAGTTGTGATGGTAAGTGTTTGTTTTACATTGACTGTCAGTGCTGACTCGCTTCGCCGCAAATAACATGTCAGAGAGAGAGGGAGAGAAAGAAAGGGCTGTTCTGAATGACCTTTTCCTCTGCATGGCAACATGCTTGAACGATCGGGAACATTGTGGCTGAGAGTCTCAACACACACACACACACAGTGAGAACAACCTTTAGTGAAAAGGCAAACTGCTGTGTGTTTTTTTTTTATTTCATTAGTCTAGTTAATCCTGAACCATCAGCGAGCAGTTGATTTAAAGGATTAATTTCAAAATGCCACAGAGCCATACTGCCCTCCTCTCTGTGGGGCAAGATAATGGACCTCGACGTAGGGACATTATTCAGAGTGATTGAGAGTTTCACCTGCTGTTTGTGAGCGAGCTCCAACATGCCAGGGAGGCACTACTTGATAAACTGCACGTACCTTCGGAGCACAGGAGGACCCCCGGGACTCTGAAGCTGGAATTTGAGCTAAGTCGCTTCTCGCGCGCCCCAAGTCGCCCCGGCTAAGAAAAATATGCATGTGCAGTTTTAGCGTGGGTGTGCATATTTTCACGGCTGCTTTCTGACACCGCAAGTGTTTACACTGACGGTGGGTTTCCTCCTGAGCTTGTTTTCACTCCCTCCTTTCTCTCCCCGTGTAGCTACTCCCCAGTATATATATATTACAGGTCTCTCCCTTTTCCGTGAAATATAAATTATTCCTCCTGCTGCGTGTGTCATGTATTGGCAGCGTCTATAGAGTTTTTCCCTTCTCGTTATAACAGTGAACTTTCCTCTCTTGCACGCGCGTGCACGTGCTGGAACAGACACATCAGGTTTATAACTCACCGCGCAGTGAGTGGAAACTAAAACACAAACCCGTCAACTATACCTCTCAACAGGGGTCGCGCCCTGACATTATCCCACAGAGAGCCGGGGCTTTATTAATAGCACGGGAATCGTCAGGGGTATATCTCCATGACTATTTCCACCAGATGTAATTATTGCCAGAGCGGAGGCCGTAACCAGGGGATGAGCAGAGAAAGGGAGGGTGTGTGTGTGTGTGTCTCACCCACATTTTCAGGACAACATCTGTGATTGTCGAGCCCCAGAGGAGGAGTTTGTTTTTGTTTTGTTTTTTTTTGTTTTTAAAGCAGCTTCATCATGTCATGTTCCTGTCCGGCGGCTTTTACAGCACCAGAGAGAATTTGTGCCGAAAATAAGCGCAAAGTTTGACCCATGTTGTTTTGTGCTCCATTTGTTGATTAACAGATTTCTCTTTTCATATTTGGATCGAGCAAATCTAATTAATCAATTTGTTGACTGGCAGAGAATCAACATAAGATTAGACACAAAAGAGTATTTGGGAAAATAATCTGCAGATTAATCAAAAAAAAAAGGCACTATTCCAGCTCTATTCCAATTTATTTAGTCAGTTCTGAAATGTGAAGTTATTTGTAAGTTTGGTTAAAGAAAATCTAACTCCAAGCAGATCTGATGGAAGATTTAAGTGGATTTTTATACAGTATTTAAAGTCGGTTCAGCTCTGCAGCAGTTTGTTTTGGAGGGAAATGGTGATTTTGCTGTCACAAGACCAAGAGGAGCTACGTGTTGTTGTCGACTGACCAGCATGCAGCACATGCTGCGAGCAAGACGCCCTGACTAACCTGTCTGTCTGTTTGCTTTGCTTTGTGTGTGCGTGCACATCTACTGTTTGACAGCAGAATGAGGAAAGTGTCATATTTGTAACACTGTAACAATTTGTGTGTCACCCAGAGCCAGTCCCGGCGTACTCGTCTCTGCAAAGGGAGAGCATGGACCGCGAGGAGGCTCGACTGTCCCCTCACGCCGGGGGACGACTGATCCGCCAGCTGCTGGAGGAGGACAGCGACCCGATGCTGTCCCCTCGCTTCTACGCCTACGGACAGTGCCAGCAGTACCTGGACGACACTGAAGTGCCTCCCTCGCCGCCAAATGCACACTCATTTGTCAGGTAAGAAGACGCCGCATGGTTTTTGTTTACGTAGAGGCGGCAGGAGGAGGAGGGGAGAGCTGACAGCGATTATAACAACATCGTTTATCTCTCCAGCCGCAGGAGGAGCTCCTCTCTTGGTTCCTGTGACAACGAGAAAGAGGAGTTGACGACAGCTCAGCTCACAAAGAGGATTCACGTCCTGAAGAAAAAGATCCACAGATACGAGGAGAGGTTTGAGGAGGAGCGGAAATACAGGGTGAGTAGAGACAACCACATTTCCAAACTATAAACACAAGTATTTACTACCTGAGGAGATTTGAGTCCTATTGTCGTCTGATTTATTGTTTTTTCTTTCCGTGCAGCCTTCCCACACCGATAAAGTTGCAAACCCAGAGGTGATGAGGTGGACAAACGAACTGGCGAAGCTTCGTAAAGATCTCAAAGGTAAGGTAGAAATGAAAATCACACATTTCTCACGATACAAATCAGTGAGTCAAGCAAAGCTTCACGTGTAGTTTTCCTTCATCTCCAGAACACAAGCTGCTGAAGTCAGAAGAGGACCTGCCTCCGCTGACCCGCCAGCGCAGCAACACGCTGCCCAAGAGCTTCGGCTCTCAGCTGGAGAAGAAACCTCAGCAGGAGAAAGTGCCCAAGCCGCCGGTGGAGAGCACGCTGGAGACCATTTCAAAGAAGCTGCAGGAGAAGAGGGAGGAGGTGAACCGCCCCGAGGACATCAAGGTACAGACATGCGTCCACGCTACTCACTGACTAGGAGCTTTTTAGCAAACTGATGCTGCATGTAGGACGAGCAGGCAGCATCGGTTTGACTTTGTTATGGTGCTGAAGTGTGTGTGTGAAACCAAACAAGGAATAACGTGTGTTGAAACAGAGAGTGAACTATTGTGTTGACTCAACTTCCTGTCCCCCCGCTGACAGGATATGACACGGGAGCAGATCGGCGCGGAGAAAGTGGCCCTGCAGAAAGCTCTGCTCTACTACGAGAGCATCCACGGCCGACCAGTAAGTCATCCTCCACCTCCACCTCAGATACATACATGCATACAGCACGGCGCCCTCCATATGTCTGATCTGCCGCCAGCGCCGTCGACCCATGAGGAGGAAAATCTTGTTTACAGCTTTATCGTGTCCCAGAGCAGAACCCCGACCGACACGCTCAGCGGTTGAATCCAATTGCAATAATTGTGCGGTATAATCCCGGATAGTATTGTTGTATATCAGGGAGAGCAGTTGACCTTTCTGTCGGCCCCCCCCCCCCCCCCCCCCGTCCCTCGTCATGCTGCGTTGCCCCGGTGGTTTGTGTTTAATGACCTTCACGCTGTGAGTAACGGCTGCAGAGCTGTCGTCGTCGGCCGATCTGGGTTAGCTGTCGTTTTAATTTTATGTTAGTGCAGCTGCGGGGAGTGAGTCCACAGGGACGGCAGAAAGAAACTAATACTGAGCTAACAAGGTGTGTGTTTCTCTCTGTTTTCTGTTGCCGTAGGTTACCAAAGGCGAGAGGCAAATAATGAAGCCCCTGTATGACAGATATCGCCTGGTCAAGCAGATCCTGTGCAGAGCCTCCACCATCCCTGTCATTGTAAGTATCTAAACCTCCACTTTTTAATTTTTTCCTCCTCCTGCAGCTGCCTGTCTGTCCTGCTGCTCTCCTGAGCAGAGAACCATCGCCGCGCCGTCCACACGTCTGCAGAGACGCTTAATCCCAGCTCGTGGTGGCTTTTAGTGCCAACATGCGCTGGTGAACCGGTGGCAGCCGCGCCACAGACGTGTTATCCTTCTCTCCAGGCTTTAAGCTCGGCTTTAGCGGCTCAGTGGATCCTCTGGTCGTAAAGTAGCTCATAGGTGGCAGACAGGACAGTTCGCAGCAGATGACGGCGTGACGAGTGCAGGAGAGGGTCAGGAACCGTTAAAGTGGTCAAGTCTCCTTTGGTTTGAGGATTGATTTGGTCTGAGTCGAAGATCAAAAAGAGAAAAACATTATTTTAATCGAAATGAGTCTTCCTACAAGAGTGGTTTATACGTTTTCTTTTCCCTGCTATTCATTTACTTAACTGTTTAATAACCATTTTATTATGTAAGATATGATCTGCATTATGTATTTGCGGTATATCCATTATATAACACACTTCCTCTAATCCCTCTGCCATAGATTATTCTGTACAATAGAAGTTGAGGTGCAGCCATTTTATTGTCTGCGAGAGATCAAGTCACATAATCCTGGAGTTTACTCTTCAAAACTCAGAAATGGCTACTGAACAAAATCTATAGAGGAATACACAATATGTTATATCCTACTCTTCAGTCCTGCTCGTTATATTAGAAACCTTTTTAACATTATTGTAATTTGAACCTGGACAAATGGAAGAATAGAAAACGAAAGGAGAAACATCCATTGACTCAGTGAAAAGGAAGTGTAGAGAGTGTCTGGCGTTTTCTCGTTGTAAACACCAGAGCGAGCGACGGTCGGTCAGCGTGGTTATAACTCCTCCTCCTCCTCCTTCTGAACCGTCACCACAGGGCTCTCCCTCCAGCAAGCGCCGAGGCCCCCTCCTTCAGCCCATTATCGAGGGCGAAACCGCGCTCTTCTTCGATGATATCAAGGTGAAGAGCTGCTGCTGCTTCAATAATCAGTTGCCAGCGCTCCCCCCTACTCCTCCTCGCCCCGCCCTCCCCCTTAATACCCTCAAACCCACCCCTTATTTACTAGCATCCACCCCCCTAATGAGCCTGATTGCTGCCTGTTGATTGGGGCAGTTTGCCTGTTTCCTCCCACCAGTATCTGTAGACGTGTTGAATCAGTAGCTGCCTGGACATGATGTGTGAATCATGTGATTTTGATGCTAACATAGAAGTAGGAAAAGCTCCGTTGTGAAGGACAGTGAACTTGGGTCTTATTTTATCATTTTTAATAACAATAACAACATTGTGTACCTTCAGAAATGCTGAGATGTGCGATGTGGTACGACTGAAAACCAAAGCGGCCAAAAGATAGAAGTTGCCACAACAAAAATAAGACCCAAGTTGCAGTGAAAGTGAACGATGCTCGATGCGAATCAGATCCCAGTGGTAGTTGAATCTCTGTTCCTCCGTGTCCTGAGGGTTGTTTATCTGGTTCAGGACTTTCAGAAGCAGAGAGCTGGTTCTGTGGTGGACAGTGTGTCCTCTGGTGGACGACGCTGCTCTCTAAAAAGTCCACACATCCACAGATGAATCACAACCAAGAAGCATCGAAGTGCATTTTGCTGCTGCACCGTGATGATTTATACCCACTGATGATGACTAACACTGCACGACCCCCTCATGCACCGCAGTGTTTGAGCCTGGAGGCCGGGTTTATCTCAGTTAACACAACGCTCGCTGCACGATGTGGCGCTTTCAAGCCTCAGCCTTGGCCGCTGTTTGACCTCTCTATGCCCCCCCTCCCCTCCTCCCCTCCTCCTTCCCTCTGCAGGAGGAAGAGGACGGCTCCGAGGACGATGGAGACTCAAAGACTCAGTTCACCGTGACCGTCCGGCCCGACCTCAGCGTGCTCAGCTTCCTGGACCACATGGACGAGGAAATGGACGGTTTCATTTCACCAGTGGACGAACTCTCACCTTCTAAAAACACGACGGACATGAGACTGTCCAACCTTCACTCTGCCACCATGTAAGTTGTTGCAACACACAAGACTTTTTATTGATCCCACATGTGGGAAATTAACTTGTAACAGTAACAAAGAGCAGAGGATACGTAAAAGATTTACTATTTACTACAATTATTTTCATTATCCATTAATCAACAGATTAATCGATGAATTGTTTAGTCAATAAAGTGTTAAATTATGTTGAAAAATGTCAATCAGTGTTTCCCAAACCACAAGACGATGTCCTCAAATGTCTTGTTTTGTCCACAAACCAAGGAGATACTCAGTTTATTGTCATAAAGGAACAAAGAAACCAGAAATATTCACATTTAAGAAGCTGAAATCAGAGAATTTTTACATTTTTCTTTAAAAAAAACTACTCAAACCGATTATTTGATTATCAAAATAGTTGACGATTGCTTTAATAATTGATTATTGTTCGATTAATTGTTGCAGCTCTACTGTTTCGTACAAAATATTATTTAAATAGAGGAAAAATACACATTTAAAAACTTTGAATGTGAGATAATGAAATACTTCTGCTTTGGCTCTTGCAGACAGGAACTCGTGGAGCAGCTTCAAGAGACCAGGGAGGAGAAGAAGAGAATCCGAAAAAACCTGAAAGAGTTTGAGGACCAGTTCTTTAGACAAAACGGAAGGTAAAAAAAAAAAAAAAGAAAAGGAAGAATTTGTTCAGATTACGTAACGAGGGCAGAATCATGCATAATGGCTTTTCCACAGCTGCGCCTTTCTCGGTTTCTTAATGTTTGTTGTCTTCCACCCACGTCTTGTTCCCATAGAAATGTGCAGAAGGAGGACCGCTCCCCGTTGGCAGTGGAGTACAACGAATACAAGCACATTAAAGCCAAACTGCGGCTGCTGGAAGTCCTCATCAGCAAAAGAGACTCGACGAAGTTCATCTGAGGAAGAAAAAAAAACAGAATAAAAAAGACTATAAAAAGGACCGGTTGCTTAGTTTCTGGAGACACAGTCAGACACAACCTCACCCCGACTTCCCTTCTCGTTCGCCATCTGTGCTGCTCATGTTTCTGACTCGGGGAAACGGCCTGTTAGTCGACAGCAAGCGGACCCACGACCGATTCAAAGCCACACCTGCTTCACCTGAGGAGTTTTAACTCCAACCAAACCTCACCTTCACAAGAGGAACGTTTCTCCAGACTTCAAGCAGGACACACACAAAATAACCTGAATCACACCTGTACTGCTAATAATTTATTTTTTATTGTGAAATTGTGAAACAAATAACAAATTGTGAGACAAACAACAATATTTGTGTTGTTATGCGTGTGTGCGTGTGTGCATGTATGTGCGTATGTGGTATACACAACAAAAACTAATTAGATAATAGCCATGGGGGAGGGGGCAAAGAAGGAAAAAAAGAAAAATAAATAAATAAAGTAAAGTAAATAATAATAATAATAATAATATTAAAATCAACAACAATGTTATACCAATGATGATGATAAAAAATGATGATGGCAGCATGGAAAGAGAATGGAGGAGGGAGGGTCTAAAAAGCTATGAAATATAATTATTTATTAACCTTATTCTAATTTAAAGGGTGCCCTGGGGCCCTGCCCGGTCTTTATCAGCCAGGTGGGGGCCGGCCTGCTCCCCCCACCACCACGTCGCCCCCCCACCCCATCACGCCCCCCGCTCCCGTAAGCCCCAAATGTGTGCCCAACGGCTTCAACTTCGCATGCGACTTATTTCTTTGTTAATCTCTTGGAAATGTTAAGAAGCGTGGTGCATTAAAAATCATAGTGTATATGGTGCATTAAAAACAAAGTGGGGGGGGGTATCCTGTATTGTGGTTTGATTTGCTTTATGTTTCGTATTTCCCCCCTTCCCGGTGGGTGTAGTGCATTAAAAAAAAGGAAGAGAGGTGTGTGCCACATGGAAGTTATATAGGGCAGAAAATTAGGGGAGGCAGGGGAGGTCAGGAGAGGGGGGGGTAGGCGGAAGGGGGGGGACAGGTGACGGCCCCACCGGTCTGGTCCAGCAGGGACCCAAGACAGAGCCTAGGTATTATTATTATTCCTATTATTAAACAAACAAAGACAATAATGATCATAGTAATGATGATAATAATAATAATAATAATAATAATAATAAAAATAAAAGTTATGTTCTATATCCCTCCATCTCCTCAAATTAAAAGAAAAATAATTATAATAACAATGACAGAAAGTACAAAAGCAACAGTCATAAAAAATAAGTGGGTCCTTAAGTAATTCATATGGATGCAGAGAGAAAAAAAACAAAAAAAAAACAAAAAAAACATGGATATTAATGATAATAATAATAATGATAATAATAATAATAATAATAATAACAACAATAACAACAACAACAACAGTAATTACATAATAGTAGTTATAACACTATGTTGGCAACATCGATATTAATAATAAAGAAAAAGAGAAAATTAATGAATAAAAGAAGGGGGAAAACAAATGAATATCCTAAGTAATAGAAAGAGAGAGTTCAAAAGAATGAGACAGAAATAAAAAGAAGAAGAAGAAGAAAAGAAAAATAAAATAAAATAAAAATACATATGTGCTTGTGGGTTGAAAATCAGGCAGTTATGGTTGTTAATTTATGAATTGCAGGGGACCAAATTTTATTGAAGAGTGGGATATTACTATGGATTGAGGCAGACATTTTTTCCAGGGATATGTGATCGAGTAAAAGATTCTTCCACTGCAGGATGCTGATCTTGTTTCTGGCCTTCCAATTTAAAAGAATTGACTTCTTGGCGATGGTTAGACCGGTGAGGAGAATGCTGGGGGATGTAGTGTGTAATTGTAGTCCTGTTAAATCACCTAGGATGCAGATTGTAGGAGATAAAGGGATGTGGCATTCCAGTATGAAAGATAGTTGTGTTGTGACTTGGGTCCAGAAGTGTTTGATGGGTGGGCAGTGCCAAAGGGCGTGAAGATAAGTGTCGGGGGTGTCCTGTGTACAGTGCATGCATTTGTCTGAGGTAGTGAATCCCATTTTATGTAATCTCACCCCTGTGTAATGTACTCTGTGAATTACCTTATACTGTATAAGTTGTAAATTTATATTTTTGCATTTGTTAAAATTGTTGTCACAGATCTGAATCCAGAAGTCTGCATTTGTACTGATGGAGAGGTCTTGTTCCCATTTAAGAATGGGAAGGCTTATTGAATCATTAGATGAGTTGAGGAAATTCTTGATGTAATTTTCTTTTGGTTTGAGATCTTGAGAATACTTTCTATAGGGTTTGATTGAGTTGAGTTGCTGATGGTTATGGGCAGTTTAGTTGTAATAACTGATTTTAATTGAAGGTACTGCAGAAACTGTGTGCTACTAATGCCATACTTCTGGATGAGATGTTGGAACTTAACAACTGTATTATTTTGAATAATATGATGGAGATGCGTGATTCCCTTATCTACCCATGATGTGAAGTATAGTGGCTTATTGTTTACAGCATAGTCTGGATTGTTCCATATAGGTGAGCGGAGTGATGGGGCACCCGTGGAGTTGGTGATTTGTTGTGCTTTCCACCAAGCTGTCAGAGTTGTTGCTATACTCAAGTTCTGAAAGCATTTATGTTTCTTTATAGTTTGACTGATGAATGGGAGGTCGGCAAGTTGTATGTTACCGCACAAGGCTTGTTCTGTTTCATGCCAGTTGAGGTCCTGTTGAGGTGATTTAATCCATTTAATAATGTATTTCAGTTGGTTGGATAAGTGATATCCTTCAAAGTTTGGGGCTTCCAGCCCCCCTCTTGATTTTGCCTTTTGTAATGTCAAGAGTTTAATTCTAGGTGTTGTGTCTTTCCAGTAAAATTTTGTAATGGCTGAATTTAGGGTTTTGAACCAAGATTTGTCTGGGGTGATTGGTAGCATTGAAAATAGGTAATTTATTTTAGGGAGGACAGACATAATTTATTTCTATTCTTTTTGGACATTTTTATCAGAGCAGAAAAGTTATTTTTCTCACGCTTTATTGTAGAAGTCTTAAAAAAAAAACGAAAACAAAAAAAAACCTTTGTAAGTAAAATAATAGAGATGAAATTACTGCTATTTTTAAAGAAGGATTTTGTGATCAAGATTTCTGTGTATTTTTGTAAGGGAGATGTTACTATTTGTATAACTTCAATCAGCTGAACAGTATTTACTAAACCAATAGCTTTGTCTGTTTCAGTTCTGACCATCGTGTAATGTCTGAAATAATCTTATGTTGCTTCTCTAGAAGTTAAAAAGAGTTATTTGCTCACTAAAACAAGTGGTTTCTAGTTTTAATAAAAACCTAAAGACAGGGACTCAGAGTACACACTATGAACCAAAATGATCATTATATTCAACACAAGTTTATTTTATGTGATCACTGGTACTTACCTAAGCATTTGACTGTGTATTTGATGCATTGACGTGCCCCCCCCCGCCCCCTCCCCCATTTACTTCATGTTAAATAAGCTATTTCTCGTCTTGAAATCACTGGCATGTTTGTGCTCACACTGATCAGAATCGACAAGGCCACGTGAGACGACTGGAGGACAGAGATGGTCGCTGAGCGCCCCAGTTTTCCCAGCGGCCCCGTGTTTTCCTTCTCGTCCTCTCCAGAGCTTGTTTTGTTCTCTTGTAAATATGGATCACTGTGTATGTTTACATTTCTGTGAGCGAGTACTTTTTTCCCCTTTCTTTCTCCAAAATGGATGATTTATCAGTGTGAATTTCGTTTTTACTGAATGTAAACACTGGCGAGGCTTAATGAATTTTGAGTGTGTACATTTTAGTACATAAATTGTATTTGTATTTTGTATATATTATGAATGAAATCATATTTTTACTGAATTTGTGTGGGCTGTGCGTCGTTCCTCTATGTGTGAGCCTCATTGATTAATGAGTCAATTATTTTCTTGATGAGCTTGAAAAATTATTCAAACATTAATCAGCTATAAAATTGTGCAAATAAGTGTTTCAGTTTCACCAGAATCAGGGGGCCTGTATTCAGGGAAAATTAAGTTGCAGAAACTAAGAGAAAGTATTAGTCATTCAACTAATGACCCGGAAAGTCCAAATTTGCATTAAATTTGCCTGAAAGTGCTGCTATTTAAAGTGTTTCAGAGACGGGTGGAGCATCAGACTTGTGCGCCATCTTATTGCAACAAGAGTTGACAAATCAGCAAAATTTAACGAATGTTTGTGCAGAAGAGAGGTGAAGCAACGATGGTGTTATGCAACGTATCTGCAGCCTGGACAATGTCCAACTGCGTGTTCGTGCCAAAAATTAAAAAAAAGTGTTTGCACCCTGCAGCTTCAGCAGGTTTTTATTAAACTACAAATTATTTAGAAAATGTCAGAGAAAGTCTTGTCATGGATGCACATTCAGCTGCAGACGTGCAGCCTTGGCACCAATTTGCATTTTAGATATCAGCTCCTTAAAAAAAAAAAGATTCAAAACAGACTCTGTCCTCGAGAGACATGCTGGCCTTTAAAAAATAGGTCAAGAGCAAACTCTCCATCTCAGTTTTTCTCAACAACCTGAAACATTCATCTGCTGAAGAATATCATGCAACACAAACACAGACTTTGAGAAAATCTTGTTTTTCTTAATTACTGTTTTCACATGCACGTATACTATGAACTTCCTATCTCTGTTTACTGTATAAAGCACATCTTAGCCCAATAATTCAATCAGGTTTTGACACTGTATTGTTTATTTAAAAAGTTGGCTGGAACAGAGAGCTTTGTGTAGATTCTGGACAAATATGCAAAAATGACATTTTATTTTTTTTTGTAGCACATTAAAAGGTGCAAAAAAGTCAAAGGGCTGCACAAACAGTTGCATAGGATTAAACTCTGCAGGAGAAATCAGCTTTAATTAGACAAATACTGACTGAGTATGTCAAACATGTGTGTACATGCAGTACAGAGCTAAGCAATAAGAGGAACTGCTCTAAGAAAAACGTCTCAGAAGAGTCCAGAGTTTAAGACCTTTAGAGGAAAAGACCCAGAGTCGTCACTACATTACTGGGCTGTATCGGGTTGTTATTGCTAAATGGATGTGTCGGCGTGTGACCTGTTAGTCAGGACACATCAAGTCATTTCACTGTCTGAAGTCACTTTGACACCACGGTCATGTATGAAATATATAAAAAATATAGATATATGCAAGAACATTTCACACACTTGCACGACCTAATTAAACATCATTTGGATTAAGAGGTTCGACTGCAGGAGTAAATACAGTATTAGGGCGAGATGACAGATACAAGTTTGTCAGTTTACTATATATTGAATATATTGAAAAGTTGATCTGCCCACACTCTTAACTAGTATGCACTTATTGTGTCATCCTGCCACAAATGTCACAATTTAATCACCTGTAACTTTAGAAACAGCTAATTACGATTATTAATGTTTATATGTTTAGTTTTCAAATGACAATTTGGGGAAATGTGCTCACTTGCTGTTTGGAGAATCGCTGGTTAACTAAGATTAGTTTAGATTAGTTTAGCCTAGCCTAGCAGAAAGACTGAGAACAGGCAGCATGGCTCCGTCCAGAGGCAACAAAACCAACCTGGCGTGAATATTATTCGTATCACTTTTATAAAAATTAAAAAAAAAAGGGAGCATTATAAACTTATTTTGTACTTTCACAGGGAAGATTTGCTAGGTGATACCCGATCTTCTTCTGTCACGAAGTTTCTGTGACCTGAACATGTATTAGTATGATGATATCAAACAGTGGTATAGGAAGTATTCACTTGTTTTTACTTTAATGCACGTACTAATACCACACTGTGACATCTCTATCACATGTGACAAGATGTTACACAAGTTTTAAAAAAAATTCTGTAAAGCGGGAAAACAGAAGTGAAAGTGCTCAGTGCAGAACACAACCGCTCTGCCTCTTGTTGCTCTTTTAGATTATGTTACATTATCACTGATACATTAATGCACCATTGATGCTTAATGCTTAGTGGTTTTGTAACTGTTGGACGGAGCCAAGATGGCGGTTTATCCATATCCAATCTCTGTCATGTGTCTTGTGCTAAGCTAGTTGTATCCTCATGCTGCATTCAATTGTTGTCGTTTAAAACTGCAGAGTCGAGCAGGGAAAACAGTTCTCAACTTCAGCTAATTTAACAAACAGTAAGCGTTGCGTCTAGTTTCACCTGACGGACCATGACAAATACGTTAACGACAGTTGACAGATATAGATACCACGGCGTCTGCTGTCGGAGGACACATTTAGGTAAAGTCGGACAGTCAGTGAATGCAACATCGGGGACAGATCCAGCCCTAAACTCTCCACCATGAAGCAAATGAGCACATTTCACACCATGTCAAACGTCTCAGTGACAATCAGGGTTTTTCTTTCTTTTCTTTTCTTTTTTTTTTTGCTTTCACTCAACAACATGCACACAGACAACATCCACAGAAAATAAACCTTAAAAAGTCAGCTTTTCTCTTGTCCATATAGTAGGTTTTGTTGTAGAAGGCAACACTGTTGAATGCAGGTTCAAGACAAAGTCAGCTGCTCCGTGGTCACAGCTCAAAAGGAACAAGGGATTGCAAATAATATTCACTGTGTTTCACCCTGCACCCCTCCGCCTGCCGCTCTCTCTCTTTTCATTTGTCCCTTTTTTTTTTTTAATCAGGCAGAGAGGACATGCTGGTGTCCAGATTTTAAAAGGATCAGCTTGTTGAGCGCTCCTCGCAAAATCGGGGCTGAATATTATATTCAAAGTGCTATTTACACACAGATATATACACACATATTTATTCTGTCAAAAAATAACCACTCTATTTAATAAATTAATAGGAACAAAACGCAGATATACTGAATTGTCTCAATGTGATAACATAATTCTTTAAAGCTGAAAAATATAATTTAATGTGTAGAATACAAAATACACAGATTTGAAAAATTATAATAGTAGTAATAATAATAATAATAATATTAACCAAAGCAAACAGAGTTTCTCAACCTTCTCTGGCCTTTATTTTGTCACATTTTAATGATCCACATCCATTTGTGTTTTTTAAAAATACTTTAAATTTTAAACCGGCTCGGAAACGTTGAGAAACTTTGCTCTCTTCCCCCAAAAAACAAACAAATTAAGATAATAGTTGCATTTACATACAGTAGATAGACCTTTCAGATTCAAGATGCATGTAAGCGCATGTAAAGAGAGTGACGCTCCCATGTCACACAGTCCATCGTCCTTACACTGTTTTGACACCGACACGTGTATTGCTGTTAAAGTGCGTTAAAACTGTTGCAGCTCTCCCCCCTCCCCCTCCTCCTCCCCCTCCTGCCCCCACACCCCCCCACCTCCTCCTCAGACCAGGCTGAAGCCCTCGTACTGCTCCACGGCCTGAGTGAGGCGGCGGCGCAGGATCTCTTTGGTCTGGTAGCGGGGCATGTCCAGCAGGTTGTAGCAGGTGTGGGCCACCGGCAGGTAATCCTCCTCGGCCGTGGTGGACTGGATGATGATGCGTAGGCTCTCCATACCGTGGATGGGGATGCGGTCGCTTCCTGTCAGGAACACTGCAGACACACACACACACACACACACACACACACACAGACACACACACGAAAATGTCAAAATCAACGACTTGAAGCACAGTGAAAATGTCTCTAAACTCCAAACCCTCTGAATTTCCATCGATCGTCAAAGGTCGTTTCTGCACAAAAAACTGTAGATGCTCAGAGCTACAGTACGCTACGGAGGCTCATGGGATTTCTTGGTTTCCCTCATCAAACTCAATCATCAAACGTGCTAAATTACCACGCTATGAGATAATAACAGAACGTTACGAGACAGAGTTGCTTTTGAGGCAAATGCAGAGACTGCTCGCTGAAGAACTTCCCTTGAAGGCAACACGTTTCAGTGGTTTTGTATGAATTTACCTCGAAAACAACTCTGTCTCATAACGTTCTGTTGTTATCTCATAGCGTGGTGAATGTGCAGATCACAACTCGTCCACAAGAGCGTTTTGGAGTTGTTGGATTGATTATCTGATGAATTTGATGAAGGAAACCAAGAAATCCCATCAGCCTCCGTAGTGTAACTCTGAGCAGCTTGCGGCTCTGCTCCGCCTTTCTAAAAATAGCTTGCACCAACAATTAAAGGTAACGAACCTATTCCTAAAACTATAGGGATTATGAAAATTTTCCAAAATGTTGAACTATCCCTTTAAAGTTAAATAAATGAAGTTTGAATTGAGTTGAGATGAGATGCAGCCTGGACATCAGACCTAATCAACATTTTTTTTTTATTGCAGTTTGTACTAACTTCAGCCTGACAACAGCAGATCTCATTGAAATGATTTGGTTCCTCCCTTCTCTCATGGAAACTATGAAGTGAAAATGTAGGAATCAGCTTCGCTAAATCTTTCCTGGACCACTCGTCCTCTCCTCCTGCAGCAGCTGTCCTGTGTTCTTCACTCACACCCACCCACACATTTACTCGGTCTTTTTTGTTGTTGTTTTTTTAACATTGTTCACCTTGGCTGACTCCACAGTTGCAGCAACATATTAAAGCTCCTGAATCCTGATTTAGTTTTGTTGATACATTCAGGATTTTAGTGGAGTCAGAGCGTGTGTGTGCAGATTTACACTGCAGCCATTACAGTTTATTCTCCTGCAGGAACAAACCTGCACATTATTTCAGCGTTTATTAGACGTCTGAGGCCCGAGAGCCTGAAAATTAAACTGTCGTGCAGATTGTGCGGCGAGGCAATTAAATCCTTACATAAGAACTGCTTCTTCTTTTCCAGAGGGAACTCGTGGAAAACCTCCCAGAACAATCTGACTGTTGGATGAGTGGCAGTGTATTCTCCTTTGTAAACGGCATTCTGCAAAACAAACACAAAGAGAAATGTGTTGATTACAAGTCGTTAACTCTGTTTTACGATTTCCTCTCTGCACCGGTGAGAAAAAGGCTGAGCATGAAATCTGTGTGTATTTAAAAAAGAAAATCAGACATATTTCTCACATTTGTCTTTTGGCAACATCTTCCACAATGATCCATCTTCACAATATAGCGCACCAGAGAATATTGGACACAAGAGCTAATATCACCAGTAAAATATGTGAAGATAAGCACCAACAACCACTCTGTTCACATCCTGAGCTACAAACTAACCAGACCGCCAGCTGGTTGATACCATAGAAACTGTTCTAGACGATCTAATGTGGTTTATTTGTTTTGGTGCCTCGTCAGCATCTGAGCAGGAACTACTGGTTTGGTTGTTACAGTCTCACGCTGTCCTTTTTAGTGCAGATTTTCTGATTCTTGATTCTTGATTCTTGATCCAATCATATTCTTGCCAATGAAATTTTGGTTACCCTTTAATTTACAGGCCGTTTATTACGTGATAATGTCAAGAAATTACAAGTAACTGCATAGTAATGTCAAGAAATAGCCTAGATATAAAAGGCCAATTTCATAGTAATGTCATGTTTTTCATAAAGGCAAAATATTACACTTTAGATTACTTTTTATGAAGCTTGAAACTTTTATGAAACTGAAAGGGTTCTCGAAATTTTCTACAGTCGTTCATGATCCCCACATGATGAACCTTACAGACTTTTCCTCTGGTGCCACCAACAGGTCATAGTTTTCACTCACTGTGGGAAATACTGTAGCTCAACATCATCCTCTTGGACTGGCTGCAGACATCCATGGTTTCTCCTAGTTTCATCACCATGATCATGGTTTTAGGTTTTTAAAGAATTTGTCAACCACTTGTGGATGTTTTGGTTTGGTGACCACATCACTTTCTCATGTGGCATCGTCATGACATCTGAATTTTAGTTCAGTCCAGTGCTTTGGTTTGTGATGTCATCCCTGAGAGCCTCATGAACGTAATAAGTGCTAACGTTAGCTCAAACCTCTGGACGTCTGAGCAGCTTGTTGAGTCATGATGTGTTTCTATTCTTTCGCTGTGTCGTAACATATCCCCCTTTTCTGGGTGTTGTGCCGTGACTAACTTTCCAGAGGGCGATGAAGTAAAAGTCAGGCTTCCAGCTGTGTCCACTCAAATGTGATCATCATCACCTCCACAGCTATCGGTCTGCAGACACTTGCGTCACTAGGAAATGAGAATTTTAACTCCCTGATGGTTCGGTCCAGCTACGAGATTTGCATATGTTTGCACAAAAGTTTTGGGGTAAAAAAAAAAAGCAGATTAAAACCCCAAGGAGGAAATGGTTAGTCTGCAGAAAATAAGTTGTTCAAAGTTGTTTTTAAGGCTCACACCAACCTTCTCCATCTCCTCCCAGTTGTAGTTGTTGTTGCCGACGACCATGGCCATCAGCTCGGACGGTTGGAACAGCGACAGGATCTCCCCTCCGCACACCTTCAGGAAACCGGCAGAGAAGGCAGAGTATTGCTCGCTCACCGAGTCTGAGAACACGTAGCGCAGGTAGGCCTCTACAAACTCCTTCCTGCAACACAAACAAACACACACACACATAAAACATTCAGGTCATTAATGTGCTCTGTGCTGCAGCTGCATCCTTGCAAATCAGCTTTTGAGGAAAGAATTTAGTCAGACTTTAAGGTGTGACCGTAAACACTCTCTTCCTCCCTCATTGTGTCTGCGTCTGCATCTGTGTGTGTGTGTGTGTGCGCGTGTGAGGACTAACTTGATTTCAGCTGTGGTTCTGAGCTGTTGCATGGTTGTTTTTTTGTTGTTGTTGTTGTGGTTTCTGCTGGTTTTTTTCATCAACAACCTCTTTGTTCAGCCTGATCTGACTTTGTTTACATCTGTGTGGGTCTCAGTGCAGAAGTCGCTTAGGTAGATTAAATTAAATCGATAATCTCTAGAGTCCTGCTAGATCCACCTGTGAGCCCCTTATTACAGACACGTGCAGCGCAGGTGAACTACATTTGAACAGACAGGGGTTTATTTTAAATTCTAATAACGAACTACCACAGTATTTTAAAACATCCTTTCAAAAATAACTGCATCAATTTTGTATGAAGAATGCAAACAAAAAGACAAATAAAGCAATCTAAAGTGATTTCCATTAGACACAGAGATTCAGCCATTTAAAAAAATCACATTTTTCTCAGTAAGAGCAACATTTATGTAAAATAATTGTGCTGTGTGGATTAAAAAAGTGTAATGTAACATCAGTGTGAATTTAGAGCGATATGAAACTCTAATACCTAACATGTATTAGTGCAGCTTTCACAGTATTAACACCTTTTCCTAGTGTGAAAGGATCCAGAGATTCAAAGCTTGTGCACGAACGCGAGGAGTGTGCAAAACCTTCTCATAGAGGTGAATTCCTGGTACTTTATTTTAAGTGCTATCGTTTCTCTCTTGATTCTTCTTAGTATAGGCATTATGTGTTCAGGCGGGCTGCGTCTTGCTGAGAGCAGCAGGAGAAACAGAAGCAGAGAAGAGACACAAACAGCACCGACACCAGACACATGCACGTTAGAAACAGAGAGACTTTTCTTTCATTCAGATAAAAAGAAGCTCAAATTGTTCATAATTGATCATCTTGATATAGACATAGATATACAGTCTACATATTTTCCTTTTCATTCTGTCTTTTTTCTTTCAGTTTGCACTAATGTTTGTTGTTTATTGTTTTCAGTCTAACGATGTTTGGATGAGTTTCCTACCCTCTTGACTATTACTGTTTGTCATTTGCATAGTGTTTGGATGAGGAAATACAGTTATTCTAAATTATGAGTGCACAAATGCATCATAAAGAAAAATTTAGTAACAACAACAATAAAAACATTTTACAGATTTTGGAAGAATCCCAACAAACTCCTCCAAAATGAAAGTCTTTGACTGTTTTTAGTTCTCACCACAATATCCTGTTTCGACATGGATCAAAATAAGGAAGCATGTGCCTCTAAATATATTGCTCCACTGAGTTTAAAGATGTAAACTCAGCTGAAGGGAAAAGAAAACAGCAAAATTGTTCTTCAGCCTTTGATTACAAACCAGCACAAATATAACCACTGCGCTTAACTGCTCCATTAAGCTCATGACAGATGCAATACACAGTTTAGATACCGTAAGTTTAGATGACAGTCCCCTGCAAACACTGTCCCTCGGTCTGTAACAGTGAATTATACTGAGACGGGAACCTTGAGTCTAACAAATATCTCTGTGTTGTAATGTTTCACACCACAGGCACAAACAGTTCAGCATTATTTCTGTTATTACAGTTTTATATCTGTGTTCTGAGGGGATTTAGCAGGAACAACATGGGTCACCGCCGCTCTTTACCATCTGTTCAGCACCGGCAGCCAGACATGTTGACACCACCGCCCGCCCCACAACTCCTGCACATAACACTGTAATCAATGCCACTGGAACAAGGACGCCGAGCTTCAGGGAACAGGGCGGGGACGGCGGAGAAGCAGGGAGCGACGCTTCAAATACCAAAATCTTTTTTAACGCAAAACATGACCTTCGCTCGGGAACAATGGGACGCAATCTGCCAGCTGTGTGAACACATGATTATCTCGCTGTTTTGAGGGGAAAAAAATCTCACTGTCATCCGTTTATCTTCCAGAGAGAACAGAGTGTGAAGCAATAAAATAATTCCTAAAGCGCTGATTTTTGAACATGGGACATCGAGAGATGGGAGGGTAGATTCATTAAAAAAAGAAAAAAAATCTTATTTGTTGAAATGTCATGTTTGGATGTGTGGAGCGGCCTCACCTGTTGTGCTTGTCCACACTGATGTTCTCTCCTCCGGGGATCAGCTCCTTCACTTCCGTCATCCCGTAGTTCTCCCTGGTGATCTGGGATTCAAACACAAGACGAGAGCGTGACGAGGTCGGACCAGGTTTCAGTGCAGCGCGAGTGAAGAGCGTCATCATATATTTATCTTGTTGTCAACAGATCCAACAACTAGTGGTGAATTAATACTAACAATATACAAATTATTGATTTTATTGTCTACCTGGAGAATTTTGTCCAACAACATATGATGCAAACAACACATTATGCTAATAAAAAAACATAAAACATGTACAACATATATTAGCGCTAATGAGCAGGTAGCAACAGATTGAATGAATAAATAAATACCAGAACAAATCTTATAAAATAACTAGATGAGCAACAAGTATTCATGTAATTAATTCAACTTAAATGATAGCAGTTTGGTATTAGTATAAATATTGGTGATTCTTTGGACCAGATCAGAGTGAAATTACATGGTGGCGCCCGCCTGCTGCTGTAAATTAGATTCATAAGTGAATTACATGAGTGTTAATCCACAACTGAAAATAATCCTCAACAAATGTGACTTTTTACTCCTGTGTCAAGCTCTCAGCTGATTATTTCACCCCAAAATGGATGAAAGTGTGTGTGTGTGTGTGTGTGTGTGAGAAGAGGAGAGGAGTGTACTTTTATTCTGAAAGAGCAAATGATATGCAGCAAAGGGCCATGAGTCGGGCTTTAAACCCATGGCTGCTTTGATAAGGACTAGGTCCATGTGGTATAAACTCTACAAGGTGAGACACAGAGGCGCCCGTGTGACCCGTCTCTTAAACATTTGCATCTTCTGTATTGGTGGGTTTGAGACACAAGAGCCAGAGGCAGAACAGACGAGTCACAAAAAACCACAAAGAGATAAAACTTCCTCAGGTTTGGCTTTGGTCTGTTCATGGGCTTTGTCGAATGTCGACAATAAGAAAAATACAGAACAACCTCATCCTTTAATGCTGCATAAGAGATGAAAAATCATGCTCACAGCAAAGTTGAGAAGGAACGTCTCCTCCACATCAGCTCCTTCATAGTCTAGAAGTTGCTGCAGGCTCCTGCAGGGAATAAAGAGCAGAGTAAGAAAAGTATGTCCCTATCTGCTACTGGTTATTACATCCACCTGCCATCCTGGGTTAAATATGAAAATTATGGTTTAAACATGCAGTATAAACATCAACACCATCTATTAGATTTGATGTTAAGTTGATGTTTTGATACATTTTCTAATAATAGGAAATGACTCAAAGGGAGTGTTGTGTTACGTTTTCCTGCAAATACCATGTGGGATATTTACCACCAAAACACAGGAAACATGGAAAGAGGACAAGTGGGCTGGCAAAGGAAGCGCCAATTAGCCCAAGAGGATGCAGTATTATTGTCTGACAAATGAAGCATAACAACTGGGTTGAGGTCATTGTATTTGAAAATACTGAAGAGACGACACAGATAAAGTTAAAAAAAAAAACAACCTCAGAGAGCTTTGTGTATTTTATAGTTATTTAAATAACGTCTTATCTCCTTCTTGCTGGTGTGCTGACTTTTAGTAACAGCTCGAACCTTCACGACAGCCAAAATAAAAGCGTAGCATCTGTAATGTTTTTCCACATGATGTTCCTCTGAGGCCGTGTTGTCTCTAATAGCAACACAATACTTGTAGCTTTCAAAGTAATAACATAAAAATCAATAGTCAGCTGCAGACAATTAGGCACTGAGGGGAAACACTGACCCTTCCTGCTGCTAATTCAATAAAGAGACATTTCCCTGTGATGGCCAATTTCACCGCTGCTTGAAGAAAAAAAAAAAACACTGCTTATGTAAGTAAGTGACAATTTGTTGCACAATGTTGTTGTGTTTGAGCACCACACGGTTTACAGTTACCGCTTTACCATTAAGTTGTAAGCAAACAATGAACTGTGTGCAGCAGGTGCTACCGTACCGTACCAGCTGATTCCAGGAAATAGACAGACCCTGCCTTGCAAAGCGGCCAGTGACAGTGGTTCGGTTACCTGGCCTCAGTGGGGGAGAGCTCCTTAAAGTCGTCCAGTACTGGTAACACGTCGAGCAGCTTCTTATAGAGAGCCAGGGGGAAGTGGAGGTCGACCACCGTGGCGTTGTAGATGGCCAGACCACAGATGATACCGATCAGGTGGAACCAGTTCTGCTCCACGAAGCACTGCAGACACAGGGAGGTAAATTGTTATTGTCATAATTATCATGAAAGTGTGTGCAATTATCATTCTTGCAGCTGTACTCATCCAACATCTAACAAAACAATTGAACTTATGACATCTCAAGCTTGCAAACATTAGAGAAAAATCACTATTCATGAATGAGAAAAAAAAAGTATTTCACATGATTTTTTAACTGATAATTTATTGCCAACTACTGAAAAAAAAAAAAAATCAATCCGGTTCAAAGTCTCAAAATGTGTGCATGCGCAATTTAAATTTGAATTTCTATGTATAAAATATTTCATTGTTCTGTGAAAACTCTAAAAATTAATTTCCATTGAGTTCATTCAACAACCAAGAGGTTCTGCAGATATAAAAAGACGTGACCTTGCATCGACACGTCATTGAAAAAGCTGCTGACCGTGATTCCACTGAAATAACTCAAATGGTTCTCAGGGTTGAACGCGTTCCCTCATAGTGGTGAGTGTTTTGTAAACCACGACTTCCCCGCTGACACGCAGAGTTGGTATTGTATGTATGATGCCAGCGACAGTGACTCAGCATGGAAAATACAGCTGTAGGTTCAATTAAAGCCACATTCTGGAAATCCATTATAAGCTTAGTTAGTGCTACCAAGCATTGAAAAAAAACAAAACAATAGCATGTTAAAAAGCTTCCAAACCAAACACGCAAACAGACAGAAGGTCGTCTGAGTTACTGACAGACTGTCTCCAAACTGTACTTTAGGTAACAGATGGAAAAGCTGTCATGTGGAAAAACTTTCCAGGTGCCTTATCTCCAACTCGCTGTCGAACTCTCAAACACTGACGCTCAGTCACAGCAAGTGGAAGTGATTTGACCACACAACCTTGGCTGGTGAAAAATATAAGCCTTTGATACCATTATAATTACAATGCTCTTTATAGTTCATTTCATGCATTTTTAATGTATGAAAGGTGTTTTTGGACAGTGGTACCTGAAGACAACCCATTAAGACATGGGGAGAACATGAAAACTCCATCCAGAAAGGCCCCTACCACCCATCGTATTATCATATAAATGTTATATAATCAAATGTGATCTACAACAATGCAATCTGCAACAACTGTTGTAGATAATAAGTAAAGGAAATGAGTTAAAGTAATTTCAATGATTGTTTGTTTGTTTTTTACTTCATTAACAATGTATTGTTGCACATTACAGTCTATGACATCAACTCACTTTGTCTGAGAACCACAGCAGGTTGGACTCCTTGTAATGAGTGAACATCCCATAAACGGGATCCATCAGCTCCTTCAGCAGCAGCAGGAAGAACTCTTTCGTCACTCCACCAGCGTCTACGGCCTCCTCTCCGTCGAAGATCACCTGGACGGAGGACAGAGAGGGTGAGAGGACGATGAAGACTAGACTCTTATTATTAAAACGACCAAACTGCAGTGACCTCCAAAAGCTCACCTTGAGCGGTTTCTTGAGGTCCACGTCAGAGTACATGGTGAGCTCACGCAGGGTGTCACTGACTAAATGGTCCCTGCGCACGTGGAGGACCAGGTACGGGTTCCTGGCGAGGTGCGGTTCCAGTGTGAGCAGCATGAAGACATTGTGTAGGTTTGCACCGCTTACCGCCATCTTGGTAAGAAATTGAAAAAAATGAAAAAAACAATTATGGGTCGGGTCCGGGCTATTTGTGGCAAATTTAGGCAATTCTGAGTAACAAACAGGAGAATAAGAAGATAAGACAGCTGACATCATAATGTTCATTTTGCACCAGTTGAGGCTCGAATCTGCAACTTCTGGAACCAGAGACCGTTGTCTATCACTCTGAGGTAATTGGCAAGTGGCAATTCAACAGTGGCTTAACAAACTGAGGAAGCCATTCACTGTTGTGCAGGTAGATTTGAAACCACTATAAAAAAATTCTATCAAGACAAAAATCTGAAAATACACATATTGCATCTAGACAGCATGGGGATTTGTTTTTTAAAATGATTGATTTGCTCCATAAGTGAATAACTGATGTTTAAATATGCCATTCTTGCATTGACCTCAATGGTTAACATGAAAGAAAAATTCAAAATGCTGTGAAAAATTCAGTT
Source organism: Decapterus maruadsi (assembly GCA_030347415.2). Classification (NCBI taxonomy): domain Eukaryota; kingdom Metazoa; phylum Chordata; class Actinopteri; order Carangiformes; family Carangidae; genus Decapterus; species Decapterus maruadsi. The sequence goes on from CM064901.1 coordinate 13,437,533, forward strand.
TGAGATAATAAAATTAAATTTGCCACACATCATCTACCATGATTCCAAAATGTTGTCCATTTTTTTCATGAACGTTGAAATTGTATTTAGCAAGAATTTGCAGGTATATCTTTACAGTACAGTTTACACTTAACAACATTTTGATGCACTGTAGGCTCAATGCTTGATAAATCAAAAATCCGAGAAACAAGTATTGTGGAGGACAGTCTGGAGATGCTCTCTAGCAAGTTTGGTGACAATTGAGCAAAAATTGTGGGAGGAGAGTTTTACTGATATTGAAAAAACTGAGTGATGGACTTTCATCATTTGCAATGGGTTTAAGTGGACAAAGGTTTTAGCAGTATTGGGGCGACATTTTGGTGAAAGTTGCAGAACTCCAAGAGTTGAGTAAATCTGGTATGGGGGTCGGACATTTCTGTAAAGTTTGGTGAGTTTTCGCCCATGGGAAGTATAAATTCCTCTGAAGAAGAAGAAGAATACCTAGGAACACAATAGCAGAATCACTGCCTTGTGGTTTTATTATGCCGCCACCAAACAGCCAAAGTTGCAGGAAATACAGTCACAATCTCCCCTTCCTGAGATACAGTACTGAAGAATAGCCAGAAGTGTTTTGCAGGACAATGTGATGTCACAATGAAGTTGACCTTTGAGCATTTGGATATCAAATATCATCACTTCATAATTTTTCCTCATTGTATTTGTGTTAGTTTGTGCACTAATTCAGGAGTCTGAGCCAAGAATTAGTTTGAATGTGTCTGAGGTCACAGTGACCTTTGACCTTTGCCCACCAAAATCAAATCAGTCTGTCCTTTAATTTGAGGAAATTCCCTGAAGGCGTTACTGGGATATTGCAATCACGAGGCAAAGGAAACAGACAAACATGTATTGTGGGGTCACTGTGATGTTCATATTTGACCTTTGGCCACTAAAATCTAATCAGGTCATCCATAAGAGAACAGTTCAGTAAAACCAAACTAATTTCGTTTATATCAGCAGCCAGTACCTGCATTTGCAGTTCAGCATCTGTTTGCAGCATGGTTGTCTTGGCTTGGGCGTTCAGTATGAACGGGTAGGCACATAGGTTCACTGAGGGAAAGTCAGTCTGCAGGGAAAATAAAACATGGCTGAGAATATACTTATTATAAAAATAACAGTAAAAAAACATTTAATTTTATGTCCAATTTGCAGTACCTGTGAAGGAGATGATCCCACTTTCTAAAAAACAAAATGAGAGAGAAAGTCATGTAACTTGACCCGCTTTACGTAAGAATAAAGTTCCAGAGCAGCAGCGTAATCAGATAAATATTTACTCAAATGTCCAATGAGTGATAGAGAAAAGTCTTAGATGGCAACAAGTGACTAGCGGACACACCCACAGGCAGTTATGAAAAACATTCCTCACTGTCCCTGCAGACGCTGTGAGTGACATGAGTTAAGAGCAGTGCGGTTGCATCACACACGGAGGGCTGCGAGTCTGTGTGTGTGCGTGTGTGTGTGTGTGTGCAGAATCAGCAGATGTCAAGTAACAAGAAAGTGTGATATTATCTGGGATTTTCAGTCACTCACAATTTCAGCTTTACTCAGAAACCATTTGAGGTAGTCTTCCTGGATGTCCACCAGGGTGGTGATGTCGGGGATATAAAAGCGGTTGTACTCCACATGGTGGGCCTTTAAGTTTACCTGAGACACGTGAAACAAACACCTCACATCACGTCAGCAGCAGGTACTAACAACCATTTGACCAGGACAAACCCAAGAGACGGTTCTTAATGGCGTCATATGAACAGTTTATACATAAAATAAATGGTAAGATGGACACACATACGGAAATCTGGGACCCATTTCTACCAACAACTCAGGGAATTTTTAATCCAGTACTTTGTTAATGTTTAGTAAAAGTCTTGAGGATAAATATTTGATATGCATCTTGTTTGCAAGAGCCATATACAGTTAACCTTTGTAAATACCTTGTGGAGTTTTTCCAGCAACCTTAACGTGGCAAGAAAGTAGTTTTCGTAGAACACCGGTACGAGCAGCGTCTTTCCTCCCGTCAGCATGAACACGACGATGCTCTTGTACATGTCGACCATTTTGGTGAACACGTTGCCGTCCACAAAACACCACCAGTTGTCTGCGGGGACACAGAAAAGAAGATTTCATAAATTATGTGCATTTTTTGTGTACATTTTCTTTAATGATTTATTTTATTTTATTTCAATTATTAGTCCTTGGGATGCAGCGGATGCAGACATGGATGAGGACTCTATAAAGAGTGATGCGGCCATGATGTCACACGATGCAGCTCACTGTTACATAACATGATGTTCTGTGTTACCAGAGCTACCAGCGGTCGATTTCAAGTGGCTTGATAGGTGTGAAAAACACTTCTAGCGTGTGCATTCATGTATGATACCCAATACTTTGCTGGGGTTGGCATCTAGCCGCAGGATGGCCATCGCCAGTGGGATAGTGAGGCGGATGTAGTTCTTTGAATCCTGCAGGGCCGGATACTCGGACAGGATGAGGTAGATCCTCATGGCCTCGACGTCGGGAGGAGAGTGCGGCAGCTGAGGGATCAACAGACTCTCAAAACTCTTGGTGGCCTAAACAGAGAGTCAGACACATGTTTCTTCTTTTAATTATGGCCCATGAAGCGACAGTTGGCTTTATACAACTTTGAAATATTTGACAGCGAAGAGAGACATTTCTGGGATGTTTTCCTACTCTCAAACTACTTGGGAACAACTTAAATCTAGGCAGCAGGAGTAAAATATCAGTGACTAAATTTTGGGAGAGGCTTTTAGTGGTTTGGAACACGGCCCCGTTCTACAAACAGATTATAATTCACGTTGGACCGAGATACACAAATCCCAAACCTAACATTACTGAGCTAATGTTAGAGGTTATGACTAAGTCTTGAGTTTTGTGCCATTGGTTTGTGGCAGAACTTGATGTTCTTTCAGAGAAAGCACAACATTCACATACGAGATGCATAAGTCTTTTTGCTGCTGCGTAACATCCCAATCTTCCAGATTTAGCTGCTTCGTTATGGCAACTAAAGTCGAGACTGCAGGATCATTTGAGTCGCCTCTCAATCTCAAACCTGAGTTTTTTTTCTTGCATCTGTTGAATATTATTTGTGTGCATCTCTGTTGAACCACTATACATTTCCATTGAGTCATAAAGTTATGTTGTGACGCATTTCACCTGAAAAGTCAATATTTTAATCAAATGAGCAGCCCTACGGTACGTCATTATTACGTTTGATGAGATCCAGAGAGGAGTGGGTTTGTTCTGTTTCTAATTGACTTGAAAACAGTTATTTGTGTTATTCCATCTCCAACTCATTACTTGAAACTTTAGGCGTAATGGACATCAATGTGACATAAAAATTCAAAACTTTCATTCTTTGGTATTTCTGCTCAAGGTCAGACAAATTATCAACACGTCCAGCTCGTTGATGACCTTGAAATACAGGAAACTATGCTGAAAAAATAAAAGTAAAAACACACATGTACTGTATGTGTAAACAACAGACTATTAGCCTGTACCTGCTCCAGAAGTCCAGAGAAAGCCGGTTTGCTAAGCGTCTCAAATAGTATTCTGACAGAGTTGAGATCGATGCCTGGGATCTTTGGGTTGGTTTTGAAGTGGGTATCATCACTAAGGAAGCAAACAAATACGACATGATTAGCTGGGACATCTATGATATTTTGAGTGATCCTTCACAGGATAGAAATAGGCCAGAGCTCCGATTCAGGGACTTGGTGCTAAAGCCTTGATGTTGCTTCGGATTAAATGCCAGTCTATTCCAACCCATCATGAGGCAGGTCACAATGGTAGACGCGCTTATTCTCGACACATCATGAGCAATAGCTAGATGGACACTCAGCCTGGGGGTATTTAAGACAATCCCTGAGCAGATCTCTTCCTCAGCCAAGTGGACATTAACACACACACACACACACACAGACCCAGCATCACCTCCACAAAACCAACAAAACCCTGAGCGTGAAGGACGGCTACTATTTACAGTGTAAGCCCTTACATTCTTACAGCACACAGTTATATTTAGCCGTTACACAAATATACAACAGATCTGATCGCGTGAAGACTGTTTGCCAAACAAAAAACCCTGATGCAGATAATAGAGCCTACGTGATGCATCCCCATGAACTGTGCGAGCGAGAGCAATGACCCACTTTGTTTTAGAGAAGTCGTGTGATGCCACTGTCACTTGCACTGTGCAGGCGCAAACAAATCCAGACCACAACAACAACAAAGTTCATCTGGGACTCGATGTGTATGGATCCACACTGAAAGGTTGGTTTGATGAGGTTCATAGTAATAACCTGATAACATAATAATCATGATGATCGCTCTCTTTTAAAAGGAGATAATCACTCCTCTTAGTAGTTCTCAATTATTTTCTATTATCTAATATTTAATCCTGTTTGTCCAGGAATTTGTTTTCAGCTTCTCGGCACGTGTCCGTATCCATTTACTTCATTTTGGTTTCAGGTATGTAGGTGTGTAACTAAAGGACAAATAACAAAATCATATCACAATAAAATACTAAAATCATATTATAATTTTGATATATACATCACTCACTTTAATGTTGCAGTTGGTAAAGTTGGAGGTCATTTGAAAAGCTACATTGAATCTACAATAATACATAATTCACTTGTTGATTATATTTTTATAGGGTTTCTTATGAATAAATTACAAAGTACAACATTTGCCCCTGAACTGAAGCATAAAGTGACAAAGTGGAATTACTCCAGTGAAGACGAGTACTACTTTAGTGCAGTCCTTAGTTACTTTCAAAGGGATTTCTGGTGGTTATTAGTGAGTTTCAGTTGTCTCCAGACAGCACAGTATTAAGCCGTTCACACCGTCTCTGTCTTCTGACATCCATTTTCCACCCTGATGTCTCAGGTTTATGACACGATAAGAATCCGCTGATGACTTTTGTACTAAAGAGCCGTCACACCTCCACACAGGCTGACGGTCAGGAGGAATCTGGAGAAACTGAACCCGCTACGGCGTCACCAGCCCTGAGGGTCAGCATGTTTTGTTGGATAAGATGACATACCACGAGTATGTGTGTGTGTGTGTGTGACAAGCACAGTAAGTGGACCCTGTGAGTTCCTTGGTCAATCAGTTCCCAGGAGTCTTGTTTACATACGCGCCATGCGACCTCGCTCATTTACATAATATTTATTAATTTCCTATTTAATTGGGGTGAACGATCTAAATGTCAAGCTAGCTAGTAACTGTATGCCGACACTGCAGCATGAATAAAACTCGTATGGATCGATTTGAGGCACATTCTTGTAACACTGAAGTGCAATGAGATACTTTCCTCCCTTGCACCAGCTTGATTTTGCACTGACCTACTGTGTGCTTGAAAACTGTGGCAATCCTTTAATTTTCACGTTAAGCATGGCTGCAGCTCGTACTGCCCGTCGTCACCTGCCAAGTCCAAAGATCATCCTATATGTGCTGTGCTATTTTTGACAGAGCATACGGTGGAAGTACAGACCAGGTGCACGTAGACAAAATTATCTCCAAGATTAGGACAACCCACCTCTCCATATGCTTTCCAATTGTCTAGTTGAGTCTTAAACACATTTTGCAACCAGTCCAGCCAGCTGTTGTCACAGCTCACTTAAATACATGAGATTCAGTGTAATTACCTTGATTAAATCTTGCGTAATCACCATGGGGCTGTTAGCTGTTGTTTCATATCTCCTCTTCATTTATTCAGCTCTTACTTGCAATTCATTTTTTGATGCAGTTATTTTTTTGTCTTTTGTTTTCTTCATTTCATTTCAAACCTTTGCATTAATAGTATTATGCATTGTGTGATGTGAGACAAAGCCTAACACTGAACCTCACCTTTGGTCCAAGAAGCTGGCGTTCCAACAAGCCGTAGAGGAGAGTTGAACTATAATGTCACTGGGCAAAAAAACATAGAGCACAACAAGAGTCAACTGAATCAGTAACTACAGAGAAACAAAATTAAATATTAAATGAGTATATGTGAAACAGTAACCTAACTTTGATGAAAAAAAGAACAATACAGTATTGTATTTCAAATAATAATTTCTTAATCATGACTTACTTTGTGACACTTGAATCTGTGCTGTACATCAGCTTTAACCTCCAAGAATTTAACTGTTCATAATTGATTGGGGAGAGGCTTTTACTGATATTAATCACCCTGAAGTCCTCTGAGGGGATCGGGCCCTGCAGCGGAAGAAGATAAACAGAGATGACATGAACAGCACTGGGAGATTTGCAGTGGCACTTCCGCTGTGTGTGGTATGGCTCAGTGCTGAGACAGTCTGGGTTGCGTCTCTTTCCTCCGTGAAGATAAAAACAAATGGGCCACGCCAGGGGGCTAAATATTTGAGTGTGTGTTATGTCTTTATCTGTGCAGATTCCTGGCAATTTGCTCAATAGTTGCAGCAGACGTTCGCACTGTTTGCAGAGCAACTCCCATATAAGACCACAACAAAGCTTTGACATGAATGCCGCCCTGTGGTGAAATGTGGAAAGTGTTTTGTTTTTTGTTTTTTGCTGGAGTTTAAATGGACAGATATGAGCTTTTAGAATTAATAATATGTTTGCTATTTTATAAATCACACGCTTTGGGTTGAAATTCTGATTTGTAAAGTGTTCCTTCTGTAATGTGACAAGAGTAAAACAAGGTCATTTGTGCATGTATATCATATGCATAGGCATCTCAACTTCAAAATGAACCCTTTATTCTGCCTACAGCATAAATAAAAAAAATTAATTAATCTAAAATTAGTTTCTAACTAAACTGACTAAAAGAACTGAAGGGAATGATAGACATAAGCAGGACCAACAGGACAATTATAGGCAAATATAATATATTAAAAGTTAAAAATGAAGCTGAGGAACAGTGATGATGAAATTACATACCTGTTCATTAGCGTACAATAAGAAACTATGGTCTCCTCCACAGATGATTTTGGTCACAACATACTGTTTTGTGTCTAATGAAGAAGAGAAAGAAAGGACATTTTGGCATTTGATAGCACAGCAGTGAAACAAACCATATGAACCAAAAAAAAACATATACAGCATATCACATCTTTAGAGAATTTTATATAGATAAACCGCATACAAGCGTTGTTTTTGCTATCACATCCCGGGTTGAACATTTTTTTTCCATGATGAGCTGAATTCAGATCACTCCAATAAAACACACTGTTGTGGATATTATAATTGAAGAGCTGGTTCATTTGTACAGTCACTCTCCTCCTGGCTTTTACTGCAGCCTGTTTTGTCAACAGTCTGCACATTCTTTTTTATAAACCACCCACATCTGAGCGGCCAGTGCAGCCAGACCTAACAGCCCAGCTGACCACCAACATGACAATTCACTACTGTCTGAGTGGCTCTTAGAGAAAAACCATCTCACTGTGCTGGTATCAGCCCATTATGTCAATTAAAAATGAATAGTGGCTCTTAGTTTTGAGCATTGTGAATATTTGAAATTTTCACTCTACAAACTAATGTTTTACAGTATCCAATCAATAAATAAATGATTTCTCTCAAAAGCTCATTGCTTTAACTTCCTATAGAACAAAAGCTATTGACTTCATTGTCTATTAACGAAGCAATCGCTCTTATGCTTACCTGGTCTATGGAAATGTCCATTTATCAAACTGGTCTTAACGGGACATGGGCTTCTAGCATCGCCGAGTATTCCTGTGCCAAGCTGGCCATGGCTGTTGCAACCAAACGCATAAACTATGCCAGATGAAGGCACAAACGCCAACGTGTGGTGCCTGAAAAAAGAACATTTATATACAAACAAGATATAAGTTGCAGAAGTTGCTCAAGAGAAAACACAACCAACGTTGATTAGAGTAAAAACGTTTCTAGCTCATTATGCAATTTAATATATACACAAATAAATTAATCTTATAATGTTCAGTTTTTGTTGACACTGTATCCGGAAATTGTTGAGACAACATTTACTTTGGGGAACTAGAGACACACAACAAAGGTCCGTGGCTGGATTCAAACTGGGGACTTTTGAGTTTATAGTTTGCATCTGAACCCTTGGACTCACAGGGAGGATGTAATTTATTGCGTTTTGCAGTGGTGTGTTTCTAATGTCTAGTAAAGTAAAGTAAAACAGATTTGACAGACAGACAGTACCTGCCACAGGCGATCTGGGACACCTCGGTACCCATGAGCTCCAGCACTCGTCTGGGTAAAAGTTCATTATTGGTGGAGCCGTGACCCAGCTGACCCCACGAGCCATCTCCAAACGTAAACAAACCTCCATCCTGCCAGACAGAGATATGATAAGGGATTCTTTTCTTTTTTTTTTGTCTGGTGAGAGTCACTACACAGAAGGAATCCTAATAATAATATCCATTTTCTGATCAAACAGTTACTAAACAAGTTAACACATTTAATAAACACATTAAAATATGTCCAATGTGTGGCGAGTTCTACAGTCAAATGCACTGCTATGGGTTTATCAGTATGCATACCTTTGTGAGAGCTGCTGTATGTTCGTCTCCACAGCTGATGTAAACAACTTTTTGAGATCTCAAAAACTTGATGTGGCATGGGACGGCACGATCTGAGGAGAAAGACACAAACAGGCAAGCAAAGGTCACGCCATTCTGTATTTCTACTTATTTGACATGTTTTTAGGATTCATGAAATTCTAGATTTTAATCTGACATCGTACAAACAAGAGTGTTTCCATTAGTAAATCGTATTTGTTACCACTTTGAAAACAACCCATTTCCTGTCGCAGCTTCTCCCCATCCAGCCATCCATTCACCTTGTTTATCATTGAGACCCAGTTGTCCCGCTCTGTTCTTGCCCCAACCAAACACAGCTCCGGACAGGGACAAAGCGAAGCTGTGGTCTCCCCCAGCGGTTATCTGTGCCAGGGGAATTCCTGCCAGAGACTTGAGGGGATGAGGGAACAGCTTGCTGGGCTCTCCTTTCCCCAGGCCGAGCTGACCGCTGGTGTTCTGGCCCCACGTGAACAACTGGCCATCTGAGAGAGAGAGGGGGCATAGAATTGGTATTGTACATATACAACACTATTAACTGCTACAAAGTACAAGCTAATATACAATATTTCGGGGGATAGTGTCTGGATTTTTCAGTTTTCACTCCACAGTATGGGTCATTTTCTCATTTAGGAGACTAAACAAACCTTAAATGTTAACATTGACTACATTAAGATAAGAACACATACCCAGACTTTTAGTCAATAAAAACAAAAACAGGGTGAAGGTGACTAAATAAGAATGACACAGGACTAATAGTAGTAAAACTAGATGAAGGAAAATGTACTGTAGGTGTCTGGATTAAGTGTGCTTCACTCACCTCTAGAAAGTGCAATGCAGTGCTGATTTCCACACATTACTTGGGAGATACGATGGTCACACAACCTTTTGACTAACCTGAGCAATAGAAGGAAAATCAATTGTTTATCAGGCAAAATGTTCACATTGTATTAAAAAAATTTAACTTACAATGTTTTGTTAAGGACCATTAGATGCTATCACATGGACAAAGCTCAGAGTCTAAACTAACTAAAACTAAACAGTCATTGGTTTTGTGCAGGAGTCTAAATAGACACTCTATCAACATATCAACTCAGCACAGGTGTTAATAATAACACTAACGATGGCCTTGCTGTAAAATATCCCAGTGAACCCCGTTAGTGTGACAGAGGCACCAGGACACTGAAGTTGAAGATGTTACATGAAATTCAGTCATCATTTATTTTTTAATCCTGAATCTACTGCGAGATGTCAAAATGTGGTGCGACATCTGAAAAGTCATTCTTATTACTTGTATGGATATTCTGATGGAATCTGTTTTGTATTCGATCCCTGCTCGTGTGCAGTGCCCCGACCCTTCACCTTTTCAGAAATCCAATCCTTTTTGTTGCAATGTTTGTCTTCTGTCTAAAGATAAAAGCTTAACTCCGCTCATGTGATGCACTTCACAGTCACCTAGGGATTCGAACAGCCACCTCTGCAGTCCCCAGTCCGAGCTGACCCCCCTCACCGGCTCCCCAGGCAAAAACCTGACCCTGCTCATTAACCGCCATTGAATGGGCCCGGCCACTCGACACCATTGTTATCTTCTGAGTGTCCAAAGCTCCTACGAGCTCTGTGGAGAGGAAAGAGATATTATCAGACTTTAGTTGACTTGATTGCTTTTTCATTTTCAAATAATACTTTAATCCCCATAAATTTGCATCCTGACTCTCACTAATCCTCATTTATCCAAACCGAACCATTCAACCACTCAAATTTGCGTCTTTGATTATTACTGTGGTGTTTCAGTTCGCAGTCTCTCCTCCAATGGATTTTCATGTTTCAGTCTCTGCTGACGCATGATGCATTCTTATTGACCACATGGACCCAAACCATACAAGGTATTTAACATGGTATCAATCATGTAAACAGACTCAGATACTTGAATATGAAACGGAAACAGACATGTGCTATATGTGAAAACAAAGTAACAGTTGAGATTCTGATGCTGGAAATAAAACCATCCATTTGTGCACAAGTACGTGTGTGTCTGCATGTGTACTGTATGTAAATATGACTGTCTGTAATCTACTGTTTCAGCTGCACTGTAAAGGTAGGATTGTTTCCAAAGTAAAGCATAAGTGAAGAGGACAAGTTCAACACTAACTAACTGGGTTGAATGTGCTAAAATGACAGTGTTTACAAAAATGAAATATACATGAGATTCTGTGGTTTCAATAAAACATAACAAGATTTTAAAAATTGAATATATCATAAATCATCGAGGTAGTTTCTCTCCTACACCATCAATTCTTGCATGTATTCAATGTTGCTACTGTTTCACCCACCTGCCTGTACAAATGAACACACACAACACACATTTCCACCCACATGACACAAACACAGGCCTACCACTGTCTATTAACACTTCACAAGCTAGGTGAGTGTTTCAAATCTGCTAGCAATGGCCATATGGGTATTCGCCCAATGTGATGTTGGCAACAAAGACGCCTTGTGTGTATATTAAAATATAAACACATTATCAACCAATTTAAAATGGAAATACAGTTTCTGTCCATTTCCTATCTGAATTAATTCATTGTACATATAGCGAGTAAATAAAATCATTGTGTATTGACGTTTTTGCTAAGTGTCTTTGCCTACATAGCGGGGGTTGTGTGATATCCAGCAGCTGTAAAACACAACATTTGGAAAGGATCTCCAGTTTTACACAAACGTGGGGTTGTCTAGAATTTCAGCCAGTATATTGGAGCCAAATCAATATGAGGGTGTAACTATAACAAAGCAGGTCTGGTTGAAACTGCTGTTTCAGGTCATTATCTCCATTAAATCATTTAGAAAGGTTGGGATTTTAATTAAAAAAGGTTGAGAAATTGAGCCACAATCATACAAACACCCTTTAAAAACAAATCATGCCACATTCATCCACGTTCCTCTCACACATCTTTGGTAACTTTCCACCAACACATGCTGAGAGCAAAGCCACAGGTTAGTGCAACTTAATCTGTAATAATTAACCATGTGTCAGTTAATCTGGTGGCTACTGTATGTTTGAGCGCTTACCTGGAGAAGTCCCTGCTTTGTCATGGCCCAGCTGTCCACAGCTGTTCGCGCCACATGTGTACACACTACCATCCTGCAGCAGGAACAGGGAGTGTTGCCCCCCGCAGGTGACTTCTCTCAGTCCCCTGCCACTGAACACAAGACAGTTCCTTGGCTCAAACATGGGGTTCCTCTCCACACCGATACCCAACTGTCCATCCTTTGCATTCCCCCAACACAGCATGTTGGAAAAGGGAGGGGGGAGATGAGCACCAATCTGAAGAGGAAGAGATAGTGTTGGCCAGATGAAGGAAGAAAGTGATGTTCAGGATTGAGAGCAGCCCCGCTTTCTCCTCTTCATGTAAATTCCAACCCTGGAAATAGAAGAAAACAGGCTGATGTCATTTTTCTTCATTGGGAAATCATGCAGCGTCATATCACCGTGTTCCATGTATGAACCCTGACGTTGTTTTTAAGAATGAAGTAAGGAGAGATTCAAAGAGGTAGGTGTGGCTGAGTGTGAGAATGATGTAAGTGCTAGGACAGAGGAACAGGCAGTGTGTTTAAATAAACCCTGTCAGTGTAATCCCTGCTTAAGCAGCTTCAAGCAGTCCCGCCTTAATGTCAATCCACTTGCTATACATGCGTGCTACAGAGTTAACCATGGGTGATAAACAGAGAAAATTTAAAGAATGAGATAACAGAACGCATGAATAAGATATAAATATATAAATCAGAAGATAAAATAACTATACGTGAAAGCAGCATGGAGCTGCAAGGACCGACATCATCAAATCAGTTCATATCCTGTACCACCACACAATACAACACATCTGACCGCTCTCTGAATACTTGTCCATCTTCACTGAGGATGAAATTACATGCACTTCACATCCAGGGAAGGGAACTAAAACTAATGCAGTCCATCAACAGCTCTGCAATACACCATACCCTTCTAAAGATTGTAATAAGATTAAACATGTAGTTTAGTGATGATTTATTCAATGTTCCAGTTATTTATCAATCGAAAAAATGCTACATATTCACTGCCTCCAGCCAATCATAAAAATAAATTGTCATTTTCATGGATTAAACAATTAGACAGTTTCAATGTGTACACAAAAAATATGTTAGTAAGCCAAATGAGCAACAAATACAAACAAAAACAATAAAGGGCTTCAAAATCAGATTTCGATACACTGTCCCCCATCAATACCAGGTCCATATCTTCTGACAATGTTGTAAATAATGGGGCCTTTAAGCAGTTGCCCGCTTTGGTTGGTCCAGTTATTGGATTGTTCCCCAAAACCATTAATTGAATAATTACTTTGAAAGAATGACGGGATTTCTCACAACCTGGCAACCCAAAAGTTGTTATTCATTCATCAATAGCTTTAAACTCATATGAATCATTAATGAATTATTGATTACAAAAAGTGGTAGCAACATTAAAAGAATAATTATTTAGTAATTTAACTTATTTTTCAAGTGTAGCCTAAATGGTCCAGAATTATCATCTGCAGAGACAGTAGGTATTTAACATGGACCAAAGCCTGCTGAAGAGGAGGGGCCTGTGCATGCGTTGTGTATTTAGAAAAGATAAAAAACCCAGCCTAAACTAAACATTTCCACTTACTGTCTCGTTATACAGTTTAGCAGCGCATCAACAACATACGACTGCATGACCCTCACAAACCATTGCAATTAATAGTCAGCTAACTCAGCTTAGCAAAGCCATAGCAACGTTGGTAGTCACTCTTTAGATTGACCGCTTCTTAACGGATGTCTACGTTGCAAGTAAAAATGTTGTAATGTATCTGGCATTGTTAGCAATTGAAAATGTACACACACTGATAGGACAGGATTTTACCTGGATAGATGCATCCTGAAATTTGGGGCGTCTGGTTTCGGTTCAGCTCAGAAAACAAACGCGGAAGTGCTGTGCCACCGAATCCTACGTCACTGAACGTTAGGTGAAGGAGGCGTGTGATTGGTTCGTTCTCGTCGTGCTCTTCTGTCCAAGGCTGTTCCCTCATGGAGATCACCCCATCCCCTCCTCCCTCTCTACTGTCCCCCAGCCCCGCCCCCGTTTAAAAAACTCGCCCACTGAGCGGTTGTGAGGTGGATACAGATCACGTATCTGTTAATTAATTCATAGTGGATGGAAAATAATTATGAATAGTATATTCACAGATTATTCATTTCTGGGCAAATTGAATCGTAGGCAACTGGACTTGTATTTGTCTGGGAAGATGTTTCGCCTCTTATCCAAGGGGCTTCATCAGTTCACACCACACGCAAACGCAAAAAAATATTGACACAACAAAGCACGTACAGTAGAGATCTGCAAGAAAAATACATGCTTATTTGCTTTGAGGACAATAAGAAAGAAAAAGGCTTTTTTGTGCAATAATTTCACATTCATTAAAAAAATGGAGAGACTACAAACCTCACACACTTTTTGCACGAACTGTAGCACCACTAATGGTGGACTTGAAAACCAAAAGGCATTAAAAACAAACCTGTTTTGTTTTTTTCCTACTCTTCTATGTGCCTATATTACCCTTGACTAAAACAGCATTGTTACGCATATTCAATTGTTAGTAAAGCAAAAAGAGAGCTTGTACCTAAGATATTCTTTGCTTGTACCAACCATGGATGTATTATATTATCCAACACATTCTCTGGTACAGCTCAAAAAAGTTAGCCCGCGGAGACATAACACTGCCAATCGCCTTTGCCAACAGCCCTCGTCATAAAGGAATGCTTTTCTGATTGGCGGCGGGATGCCAAAGTATCCGATTATATGGTTGGTGCAAAAAGCTGTCAATCATCGTTTCAACGTCCAATCACCTGCGTGGAACATGGGGCGTCGATGGAGGCGTAGACGCTTCCAGCACGCTGATTGGCGCGGTCACATCACAGGCCGTGTTTGATAACAACTGAAAAATCAACACAGCGAAACGCGTCCTACAAGGCGGCGGCGGTGGTCTTCATTCAGTTGTCAGTGAGTGACATCAAGAAACCAACAGAGGATTAAATCACACGAATAACATATTTTCATATCTAAGGTATGATTTTAAAGTAACACAAAAGAGATCGACCTTGAGGGAACTGCACAAACCGTGAATATCTTGCTTGCTAGTGTTAGCCACTTAGCTCGCTAACCAGCTAACGACTGTTATCGATTACGCAGCTAGCTAACGCAGCCACAGCAAAAAGCCATGAACGCAAACTTAATACTGCTTTTTCGTAGTTGCATCAAGCATATGTTATCTTTTTGGATATCTGTAGTATTTACATTGAAACACGGACACGAAACATATGTAAACATACATGTATTACCGAGGAACATGCCTGTTTAGCCGAAACAGCTATCTGTCGAGAGTTGCATCATTCTTGAAACCTTAACTTTGATGTTAACGTTTAGTAAACGTAGTCCTATATAGTGAATGTGAATGAAGGGAGAAGATCAATGTATAAAGATTATATACAGATATAGGAAAAAGTCTGAGACGGTAAAGGTTAGTATTTTGTGATATTTAGCAATCTTATTGAATAATTGGCTGGAACATTTAATTCAGTATTACTGATATTTATCCTTTCCACAATTTGTTAACGTTTTCTGATCTATTACAGATTACAGATTGTAATATAGTAAATTTGTTGCATCATGTTAACCTGTGTCTGTTTACTCTGAGATGTAAAGAATCTGAAGTATTTGAGTAATAATTAGTTTGAACAGACTTTTCCCTAAATAACAAAGCTGACAGCAGCAGCTGAGACATTTTAAACATACTGTTGTGCTCATTAAAGTGTAACTTGTTAATTTCTTATTTCTGTGCAGGGCCATCAATCTTTCTCTGCATCAAGAGTTTCGCCAGTGTCCTTGCTGTCAGGGTGATGTCAGCAGCCTGTCTTGCGCGCCTAGCAAGGTGCAGTGGGCTCTATGTGGGTCGCAGTGGTCTTTTTCAGATGGCCCTAGCCCCACACCCACTGCCACAGGACAGCAACCCACATTTGATGGTTTTTCAGAGACAGCTTTACAGCCCTTCAGAACAGCGACACAGCAACACACGTTTTGATCCAGACAGCAGTGGCCAGCCCACCACTTGGGATTCATTTGGCATCTGGGACAATCGCATCGATGAGCCCATCCTGCTGCCCCCCAGCATTCGCTATGGGAAGCCCATACCCAAAGTCAGCCTATCAAAAGTAGGCTGTGCGTCACTCATTGGTCAACGCAAGGACAATGAAGATCGCTTTCAGGTCTCGCAAATGACCGACAGCATCCTCTATTTTGCTGTTTTTGACGGGCATGGTGGACTAGAAGCAGCTGAGTTTTGTGAGAAAAATATGGAGAAAATCATCAAGTAAGGAAGTTGTTGAGTCATTTGTGCAAGAAATGACTAATCAACCATTTGAATCTGATTTGTTGTTAACAGCATAATTATTTTGTTGTTGTTTCAGGGACCTTGTGGCAAAGGAGTCCAATCTGGAAAAAGCGTTAACAAAGGCCTTCCTTGAAGTCGACAAAGCTCTTGCGAGGCACTTGCACTTCTCTCCACATGGTAGGTTCTTTCACATGACATGCACATAGACATGCTGTGTATGTAAAGTTAATATACACTCATCTGTACTGATGTAATGACATTTTTTTCTTCTCTCTTCAAAACCCAACTTACTTATTCTACTTAGGCTTTGAAGCCTTGGATTTCCCAACTGACATAACCTGAGCACTTTTGGTTAGAGGTCTGTCATTTGACCCAGAGTTACTTAGTAACTGACATGCAATAAACCAGCTACAAGTAGAGCACAACAACACTGCTGCTTGACTGCTTCCAGTACTGCATCTTAACATACAGAAAGGCGACAAATTAAAGGGAAAAACCTGAATATCAAACATGACAAATGTTGATCTTAACATACTGTACATAACAAAAGGGATTGCTGATGGGGGAACAGAAATATGAATCGCATTGTGTTGTCTGAAGAGTCACCAGCAACCACCATCATAAACTTTAATTTAGGGAATAACATTTGTTAAAATGGTGTCTGCATCCTTCAGTCAAAGATCTAGAGACTCGAAGAGTTTATACCAACTAGTGGTGACCAAACGCCTTCCTAACAACGACACTCTATGTTGTTTTTTCCTTTAATTGTCACCCATCTGTTGATATTTGCGCAATCTGCAAATCATGTTGTTTATAGCATGGTCATTGAAACTGATAATAGGGGTAATGACGAGTATCGCTGGAACAAATGAATATAAAACCTTTTTTTTAATAGTAAATCTACATGTTTCCCTAGACTTTTCAAACAGAATTATGTCTGATTAAGGTAATCTCTTGTTATACGAGCTAGTATACCTATAACGTGGCCATACAACAGCCACGCTGTGTGAAATGTCCCAATATGCCTGTGTGTGTGTGTGCATGTTATCTACGGCAGCTGCTGACCCAGCTAAGAGCTAGAGGCCCTTGGCACCAATGTGGATGACGAGAGGCTAGATATTGAAGGAGAGTCCAGCGGGTCCTAAATCCTGGACTACTGGAAGGTTCCCTATCTTTCTCTCACTCCTCTCTCCCAACTCTTCTCTTTCTCTCTCTCCTTCTCTTCTTTTTTCTTCTCTCACCAAGTGTATGCAAAGCTTCGTGTGAGACAGTGCTTCAGTTTGACAAATTGTATGAGATGTATGTGTCAGTGGCAGATTTAGTCCATGAGATGCAGCATGTTTGATATGCGAAACAGGCTAAAAACGTGTATGATAAAGTCTCCAGTAAGTTATCTTGTTTATTTCTTCCTATTTAGAGGGAGAGATAGAGAGAGGGAGGTATAATTCAGAGGTCAACAGATAATCTGCACATGTTATTTACTGTTTCCTCAATTTTATCACCTCTTTAGGAGCTTCACTATAGCGTTTATGTGTTTATGTATACCTTTACACACAGTGCTGGACACTAATACAATCCAATACAAATGCTCTGTCATCAAGTCCACGTCCATCATTCACATAGTGTTGAGTTCTTGTTGACATTGTCCGAGAGGTGTTAATTTAAAAACCCCTCTGGTTTTTTTCCATTGATGTCACAGTTGGTGATGTGTTGCACTGGATGGCATCATGTTGCAATGCCGTCCAGTACAGCACCTCCTTTAACTATGACCTCAGTGATTTCACAATAATGTCAATGAAAACTGAAAATGGTAGAATTTGTGGCAGAGCTGTTGTGTTGAACTGCAGTAGATTGTGTAGCGTACTAAAGAAAGTGGTCATTGAGTGTAGTGTACATCCACTGCTCAAACAGTCTTTGCCAGTCGTAACACTGGCTAGAAGCGTATTGCTGAGTACTTTAGAGTAATTTAGAGAAATGCAGAAGAAACACAAAATATGATGAATTCTAGGGAAATAGTTACAGTTTTACATTAGTTTTCAAAAATCAATCCCAATACCAGACACTGAGGAGTGTTGTGTCAGTTGTTTATTTTTTACTATTTTAGGTCTTAAACTTAGACTTAAACTAACTCTGCTGTAACATTTGCTCTGGACCGCAACTCTGTGCTGAAACAGTTCAATCTGCATGTGTGACTGCCTCCTATTGTTTACTGTGTAATCTCTAGTTCGCTGTAAATCCACTATAAGACTTCCCCACCCATGTCTTCATGTGTTAGTGTGAGTGGATGTGTGAGAGTGTGAGATACACCCATGTGGTTGCTGTGAACAATTATTAGTGAACAGTGATTTTCTGTGTGCACCACCGAGGCTCCTTCCACCGCTGATGTTTCCTTGTATGTCTCTGTAGCACCTGGGATGAACGCAGGAACCACCGCCACCGTGGCCCTGCTGAGGGACAGCATTGAGCTGGTGGTGGGCAGTGTGGGCGACAGCCGTGCCATGCTGTGCCGCAAGGGCAAGGCCGTGAAACTCACTGTCGACCACACTCCTGAGAGGAAAGACGAGAAAGAAAGGTGCATAGATATTGTGATTGAAAACAAAGTATACAGCACATATGGCTAAAAAGATAAATATTTAAAAGTCCTGACATAGGTTTATTAGCAGTGATAACTCTGGGGATGTATTGTTACTATTTTTAACCATATTGTTAATAACATAATCTCTCTCACTGTCTCTCCACCTGCCTCAAGGATTAAGAAGAGTGGGGGTTTCATTACCTGGAACAGTTTGGGGCAGCCAAATGTCAACGGCAGGTTGGCGATGACACGCAGCATTGGAGACTTTGACTTGAAGAACATGGGGGTCATTGCTGAGCCTGAAACCAAGAGAATATTGGTAGGTTTGCAAAAAGAAATGTTGAGTTTACCACCTCCTCTTTGTAAACAGTGTCACAGCTCTTGTCAATCAGATTTACTTGTCTTTTTAACATAGATGAGGCTAAGGAAGTGCACAGGTCTAATGTTGATACTGCATATCCAAAAGCACAACAAACCCTCATCCTCTCATCTCATAAACTCCACATGCATGTAAATGTATTGAAATTTGGTAAAAATATTTCCTCTCCCTTTCTTCCCTTAGTTGCACCATGTCCATGACACATTCCTGGCACTGACGACAGACGGCATTAACTTCATTATGAATAGCCAGGAAATCTGCAATGTCATCAACCAGTGCCACGACCCCAAAGAGGCAGCACAGAGAATATCTGACCAGGTACTTGGCCTTTTTCTTTTTCTTTTTTTTTATAGTGTTGGCCTCCACTATGAATGAAGCAGGAGAGATGTGAGATGATAATGACGGTGGAAATAAACCATCCTGAAGCTGCTAATCTCTTTCTCTTTGAAATGCCAGCTCCTTGTTTAGTTTTGTCTGGTCATTGTTCTTTTCTTGTGATAATTGAATGGACAATAGCTCAGATAGTAAATTATCCAGTAATGGTTATTTGTGGTGGTCTTCTCTCTCAGGCTCTTCAGTACGGCTCAGAAGACAACAGCACAATTATTGTGGTGCCCTTCGGTGCTTGGGGAAAGCACAAGAGTTCGGATGCAAGTTTCTCCTTCAGCAGAAGTTTTGTGTCGAGTGGTCGGTGGGCGTAGGACGCCGACTCAAACTGTGCGGTCTGTGGACCTAATCAATGTGTGCAATAATTGGTGCCCTTGAGGAAACATTATAAAGAGTGTGGTTTGCCCAAACAGAATAATACGTAAGGGTTACAACATGTTATTTAGAGTAGCATGATATTTGTTGTCCTCTTGAGAATCAGGGGGTGGGGAATTCATGAAGTGCACTAAATCAAACATCCTCCTTACACAAGGTTTTATCTACTAGCAAGCCAATGACTGATGAGTGTTTGAGTGGCAAGCAGGAATTCATGTTGACAAGTCGTCACTCTGCAAATATGTAAGACTGGTTATTCCTGATCGTCTGCCATTCAGATACATTTTTATCTCATTTAGCTCTTCATAATGCCCAAGTTTGCACTTTTTTTTTATTTTCAAGGTTAACTTAACATAGATAAGTTGCATTTTGAAGACAATTTGATTTTTACCATTCGTTTTTAAGTCTTCATTCTTTTACTTCTGGACCATTTCTCAGTGTTAACAGTGGGACAACACACAGCAAAGAGTGGTGGCCGTGTACACAAATTGCGACAAATGGACACAAATTGCGTTCTTTCTTTTTTTTTCAATTAATTGGAGTTCATTTAACCCTCGTATGAGAATTACACAATGTGCTAAAATGTACAAATATGTGAAGCCTCACAGCTTCCAAAGCAACTGGAATATCATTATCAAAAGCAAAAATAAGTCTGTGTTGTAGGTCCTCCTCTCCATCTTGTGGGTCAAAGCATCTACATTAGACTGTAGTGAAATATTTACAGTTGAAGCTCTGAAAACGCTTTGGTCCTGGTCTATTTAATCAAACTCTTGCTCTTCCATCTATTTTAGTTCTCCACACACAAGGGTCTACACTCATTGTTTTCTTTGTAGTTCTAATACTGTCGTGAGCATCATTGGAAAAACTTTGATGCGTATTTGCACAGTCGTGATGGTTTAGAAGAAATGAACAAAAAGCCCCTGAATGTTCACTAATGTGCACTAGTGGACTGTGTGAAAGGAGCGTTTCAGTGGCTGAAGCTGACTTTTTTTTTTTTTTAAAGGAAATGAAGATATTCACGTTTCTTGCAATGTAAACATTGCTCAGGCTTGTATGTATAAGTGTTATTATCTGTTCTGATTTGGGGAGAAAAAAGGTCACATTGCGGCTCTTTGAGGTGTTCAGGGTACAGAAATGTACAGTTTGTGTTATGTGAATAATTCTATTTATGTATATCTGGACAACTGATAGTTCTCTGTTACATTTACTAAATATCTTGGCAACGTTTTCTCATATCAGAATATCTGACATGCACAGTACTTCTGCTCTGGTGCTTGTGTTGTGTGTGTGTAAGGCTACAATACTTTGAACTGTAACTCTGTACTTCAGCATTTTGACCACTTACAAATGTCAGTCATAAAGAGGAAAGCACACTTAATGCAACACTAAAGAACTGTTCAGCTAAGAGCCATGTATGACGATGTGAATGTTTGCTTCAATGCCCTCCATGACTAAATCAATCAAACCCTGTAGGGTATTAGAGTAATTAAGCTGTTTAGTTGTCTTGGCTGATCTAATGTGAGTACAGACACTTCCAATGCAAGACTAGACTCAAACCATAAGATCCACTGTACAGTTTTTGTTCACCGTTTTTGTTTTGTGGTTGTTCAAGCTAGACATGCGCAACCATCTCCATGTTTATCAGTATACTTGTTCTAACTATGTAGCTATCAGTTTTTCCTCAAACGCTGTTTATAAACGTTATGTAAATACTTATTTTTCCTCCTCATTCACACGTTGAATGAGATCTCGATTTATTTTAAGGACTTTGTCTATTATATGCCTCATACGTCCTCCTTACAAGCCTCCTGGTCTGTTGAACTTATCCTTCACAGTGCGGACAATACTCTCTTTACTGTATTTTTGTGTCGCTGCCTTTCACATGTAATCAATGTAGTTGTGCGACCTGTATCTGGGACCTAAATGTGACAGTTTCAACAACACTGATAGCACTGTATTTTTGATCTAAATGGCTTGTAGCACTTAAATTAAAAAAAACTACACATCCAAAATTATGTTGTCTGTGTTTTAACTGTTGAGCTGATACTTCGTTAACACTTTTACAACCAGAGCAAGTTGTAATACTGTCATTTTCACACTGAACAGAAATAAAGGCAAGACTGCGGTGATGTTGTGTGAGAAGACAGAAGTAGGCGGCTTCCCCTGAAATCGCTCATGTCTACTTGAGTGGTAAATAAAGGATTAAAACCACGTGGAGTTTGGTGGGACCCCAGTGGACTGTGCGAGGCACCGGTCCCTGCTGTCAGGAGCTGATGTTAGTCGGCCTGCCCAGTCTCTGAGCTCCGTCAGTCTGCACCACCAGCCTCCCCGCACTCTCCCACAGCTCGGTAAGTCTGCTACAAAAACCCTTTTTCACTTTGCACGATGATTATTTCCACAGTATGTATATTGCGTTTTAATTTATGCTCTCAAAAGAGATCATCATCAAGCGTGTTTGTGTGGGCTACCTTCTTCCCTAAGTTAGGATGGTACACCTGATGAACTGAAAATTGCAATGTTGTTGCTAATTGTTTTTAATATATATTTGTTCATTCAAATTTCACTCAGCAATGGTAAGAAAAATACAAAATAATAGCATCTCTTTATGGTTACGGTGTACCTGTGATTTTAGTATTTTTTATTTTAAAAACTGTTATTTATGTATTTTTTCAAACAACTTCATCTGTATTTTAGCTTATTTCTTTCTTTTAAGCCTTTTTCTGTTTTCAATTCAATTTGATTCAATTCAACACTTTATTTCACAGAGGCGGTCCATAGAACAATAAAAATGCAGAAAAAGAAAGAGATAGATACTCCAAATATCAAATATTTACATATAAGATAAAATGCCAATGCCTCAAAGCCTCCAACTGAACCTACTGTAACCGTACTCAGGGCCGGACATGTAGACACACCAACACTCACAAACATTTGGCTGTTTATGTGAAACTCCATTATAAATCTATTTATAATATGAGGAGATGTTTGGCAGTTCTTTCCTATGTGGTGTGTCCTTCCTCAAAGCTTTAGCACGTTAAACAAATGAAAAAATCATGTCAAGTGTCAGGTTTTTGGCACTAAAATATGACAAATTCACTGTGGAAGATACATCTTTTTCTGACAAAATTGATAACATTTGGATATGGTTGATTATTATTATAACTATAATTAAAATAAGGTGGATTTGCAAGCTTATAAATCAGGTATTTTTCAACAGGTCAGACTGTTGAGTATCACATAATGGACTCAAACCCAAACTCCACAATTCACAAAGCTCATGTTCTGCACTTTTTACTCCAGTGCATTAATCAGTGTACACTTCGTGAGAATTTTACATGCAAAAGACAGAAATTAGCTTTTAAAAATTGTGTAGCCTGCGTGTAAGAGTTGTTAGTGCTTTGACAGCTCGGCTCGATCAAAATGAGACATTCGCCTTGTAATCAATCATTTTAATTTGAACAATTGTTTGTGGTCACAACATACAATATATCACGAAAGAAAAACAACATGTCTCAAGTCAGAAACCACAAACTAGATCCAGCTACAACAATAAACTTTTACACATTGATGTGAGTATTAACAATCTAATAATGTTCTGTATGATGATAGTAATATTAAGTAGCAGTGATAGTAATCGTAAGAGTAAATATCACTGAGACAGTTTTTCTGCAGAACAATTACTTTCATTTTTTATTTTACAATGTATTCGACAATAGTTTCTTAGATATAATTTTGAGAGCATGGATACTTGTAACATAGAATTTTATATTATTATTTTAGTACTTTATTATTACTAGACAGAAATATCACCTCTGCGTTTTATTTTGTAGTAGGTTTGGTGTTTCATCTTCCACAAGAGTGCGTTTTTGGAAAATTAATTTTTTTGTTTATTGTTTTAGCTTGTAAAACACTTGATCTCTATAACATTTAATCTGACAGGGCGATCGCTGCTGAGGACAATGGAGCGAGCCAATCACATCAACATTGCAATGATAGAAGATATCGGCACCAACGGGACGGCCAGGTCAAAGGTCATCACAGCCGTGGACCAGAGCAAGCAGCCGTGTGGATCCACCGTGAGCTTCCACAACATCCAGTACAGAGTGCAGCTGAGGAGCGGCTTCATCTGCAAGAGGAAAACTAGTCTTAAGGAGATACTGGTGGACCTCAAGTCAGTTGTAAAACCTGTGCACCCTTGCATCTTTCTCATTTCATGCACTTGTATTTCAAAGCAAAAAAAACCCAACTTGAACCTAGGTTTTCCTGGATATCCGCTGGTATTTGAACTGTGATATTGGTCAATTCATGTTTTCTTATTCAAAAAAATCTAGTAGTAAATCTCTTAAATCCTTATATTTCAGATTGTTACCAAATTATTTGAACTTTTCTCTGACATCTAGACAAATTATTTTAATCAATCATAGAATGTTTGATAATAATTTCCAGGAACGAGTAGCAAAACAGACCAATCTTTTTTTTGATTCTGTTAATTTGAAGTGACCATGTTGCAGTGAAAAAAAACCCATTGTGGTTCTTCATGTCAGTTCAATATGAGTATCTAAATATCTTTATTCAAAACAGGACAATAGTGAGTAGACTCTTACGTTGGTTTGTTTCTGATGTTATTAAATACAGCTGACATTTCCCAGGGAAGAATGAATAATTTCACACAAGTTTTTGGGCCTTTTCCCACCTCAGTGTTAATTATATGATATTAAGCATGGTTTCTTGCATATAATCTCTCTGATGCGCTAAAGAGCAAGCAGTCTGCCAGGGAAACGAATTAAACACCATCACGTGATCCACTGCTAGGCTTTTATTCACTCTTTTAATTCCATTTTATATCTCTGACTCTTCCTGGTGTTTTTGTGTAACTGCTCTGAGGTCAAAGGATTGGCTCTTGAATTCTTCCTAGTGGTTTGACACATTTATTGTTTTCTTTTGTTTGCAGCTTTCATCAAATGGTCATTATATATGTGCTGCAAAAATCCCTTTTACAAATATTATTATATTTAATGGAAGCAAGGAAATCTAGGAAGGGGAAATGATCATCATACAACAAAGAAACATTTCAATCCAGTTTTTATTGTAAAAACTGATACAGTAGAGTGCATGTCTTATATTATACAGCTGAATATTCAACAGTAGTGACTGATGAATATTTATATAAGAATTAATTTATCTGTGTTGAACTGGTTACATACAGTTATATGTTATTGTCTTGCAGTGGGATTATGAGACCCGGCCTGAACGCAATTCTCGGACCCACTGGAAGTGGAAAATCTTCGTGAGTAATACCTGATCTGCAAAATAAATCAAAAAAAATATTGAGAATAGTCTGTATTTATTGTTGCTACAATATTAAATGTGACCCATGTTTTGTTTTTTAAAGATTCTTGGATATTCTGGCTGCAAGGAAGGATCCTTCAGGACTCTCAGGAGAAGTGCTTATTGATGGAGCGCCACAGCCCCCAAACTTCAAATGCCTCTCTGGCTACGTGGTTCAGGTGTGTTCACTCGTGTGTAGCACGAACTCATTGGGCTAAGCTTAAAAAAACAACACTGACATGGCAAACGGTGGCGTATTTATACGTCCAGCAGACATGGAACAACATTGGCTTTCACTTTGATTTAATTTGTGTCCATCTCACACATTAAAGTCTTCAGTTTCCAATCTCTTCCTAAGGAAAACATCTTGCTGTTAAGCATCCCATACTTCCCCCAGCTAGTCTCTAACTTTGTCTGCCATTTGTTAGTAACAGCTAAAAACTATTGAAACATGAGTTCTCTGTTTTACGTGTGCAGACATGTAGATTTTCAGCCGAGCAGGACAATAGAAACCAAAAATTGATCCTCTGTGTCTCAGATGTTTGACTTTGAGTCCTTGTGTCCCTCCTAGGAGGATGTGGTCATGGGCACTCTGACTGTGAGGGAGAACCTGCGTTTTTCTGCAGCGCTGCGTCTCCCCAGCTCAGTGCCACCGAGCGAGAAGGAGGCTCGAGTCAATCATCTCATCAAAGAACTGGGTCTCACAAAAGTGGCCGACTCCAAGGTCCGACACGCCTCAGTCGCTCACCTCACCTTGTACCTAGTGATCTGGGTTAAGGCTGATGTGTTGTTCTGGTGTGGGTGTTTTCTATAGGTGGGCACACAGATGACCCGGGGAATCTCAGGAGGAGAGAGGAAGAGGACAAACATCGGCATGGAGCTGATTATTGATCCCCCAGTTCTCTTCTTGGATGAACCAACCACAGGGCTGGATGCCAGCACTGCCAACTCTGTGCTGTTGTTGCTGAAAAGGTGAATAAAAACGGACAAGTCTGTCGGTTGTTCCTGTTATTTCCTTGATTTCGACATAGATTGTGTCCAGATATTTCTCAACTGCATCCATGACACAGCCACATGGAAGCCAAACCACATAAATGCACAGGATGCCACCTAACATGCTGTGCAATCGTTTTATTTTTAAGCGGAAAGACAGGATTGATCCTTGTGGAACCCCCCAGGGAATATTACATCTACTGACAGAAATGGAGAAAATCATATTGTCTGATTATGCACTCAGCATAATGAGATGCTGGAGATGTTTATAATTTTTTGACTCAACCCAGTGTTTTATAGGAAGTTACTGTGGAGGTGGCTTTTTTGTATAATATAAACATAATTTACATCTAACTTTAACTATGTCTCATTTCAGAATGGCCAGTCATGGAAGAACTATAATCATGTCCATCCACCAGCCTCGCTACTCCATCTACAGACTATTTGACACTCTGACCTTGTTGGTTAGTGGAAAAATGGTGTACCACGGACCAGCGCCCAATGCTTTGGACTACTTTGCCAACATCGGTGAACAAACTAATACTGTTAATGAACTGATTATTTTTACACTTCTCCTCATGTTTTCAATGTCAAGTTTAATAAGAGAATATTGTGTAACTACCACATTGATATAGGCTATGGTTAAATATCAGTCTCTAGCTTATATACAGTCTAGCCACTACGTAACATTTGAGATTTGTGGATCTTTAATATGGATGCTTGTGTTGATTGTTTGAGGCTATCCCTGTGAGCCCCACAACAACCCAGCTGACTTCTTCCTGGATGTTATTAATGGAGACTTCACTGGTGCCACCATCACCAAAGTGCACGGCTCTGAAGGTAATGCCATCTATGAAACAGGCCATGATTACTAATCAAGATATCCTCTGTCAGTACAATAGTATGAACTTTTGAACCTTGCCATATATTTTGTACAATTTACGTGTGCTTATATTAACAAATTTAACTTGATTGTCATTTGTGTTGGATGGTCAGATTTGGACTTTGAGGAGCCCAGCACCTCCAGGCAGAGCATCGAGGAGCGCCTGATAGAGGAGTACAGGAACTGCAGCTACTCCAGCGACACACGAGCCGAGCTGGACCGCATCGTCCAGGACAAGGAGTGTTTCTCGCGCCCTAAATCCCACACCATCACCTACCACAGCTCCTTCTTCCACCAGCTACGTTGGGTGCTGCAAAGGACTTTCCAGAACCTCATGTTAAGCCCACAGATATCTGTTGCCCAGGTAAACATCCACATTACTCACCTACAATACATCACTACCTCGTCAAGTTTTGTATTATTCATTTTTCAAGTCCAAGTCAGGTTACAGATCTTCATGGAAAAAAACTAAAGCAGAAATTAGGGTATTGACAAAATTAATCCATCATCATTCAAAATCATAATCATTAGCTGCTACTGCCATGAGGATACATTTTTATCCCTTTCATTCTTAGGGTGTTGAATCATCGGCACATTACGATTGTATTAACTTTTCATTGCCAGTGTCCACAAGACTGTTCTAAATAAATGCGTCAGGTTAATATTAAAGTGTCATCTTTCTGCTGTCATGTCTCGAGGAGGTCAAGGCTCACAGCAGACACATACAAGCTGCAGCTTTGACAGAATCTCTAATTTGCTTCTTAGTTTAATGTTGTTAAGGTCAAATATTCAAATATAATGTTGCACCAACATCACCTTTACTTTGTCCAATACCTCTAACCAGTGTCATCATGGACAGGATGCATAGACGGCGCTTTGGAGGGGTCACCACTTAATGCTCTCATTAGTCACCCCATGGCGGCAAAATGCCGTCAGAAGTCTCCTCACTTTAAGAATTATTAACAGATAATTGGGCCTAAATAAGTCAAAATAATCCTTCAAGAGGGGTTTTAGGTGGCGTGGGCGCCATAATCGGCTTTGGTGACTGTTGTGACCCCACTCTTGCCTCTTTGGGCCAGGATCTTAATTGATATCATATCTGGCCAAAGCCCCTTTGGCCCTGCTCCGGGACTCATCACATGATGGCGTCATGACCTATCCATTCACCGCCCCTGCTTTCACATGAGGGACTGAGGGGAATGAGGTGAAAAAGGCTCAACCTTACTGGCTTATCCCTTCACCCTGGGAACCGCTTAGTCCTGTCATAATCTGTAAATTGTTGGGATTAAAACTTGTGTCGCTTTCACTTCTCTGACTTTTTTCTGTCATCTTCCCCCCACCAGCAGGTCTGCTCGTTGTCTCAGACATGTCCGTCTGGAGGAGGAGCAGGGTGTCCACTTGACCCCTGATCCCCAAAAACACCGGCTCCTCTGTCAGTGACGATATTACAAAAATTTAATAGAGCTGTATGACTAAATTACTGCACTGATGGCTCAGTTCATCCCTTTACACTTCGCAACATTTGCCCATTTCTTCCAAATAACCTCAGAGGTAAATGTCTCAAAAATATAAAACTTCAACCAGTTCCTTTGTGAGACCCAAAGCAGCTGAGTCAGTGTACAGCCTTGACTAGCACAGAGCTTTCTGATACAGCTTCACCCGTCTCACAACACATAAACGAACTTCATGAAGTTTTTTGTGTTGCATGAAGGGTTTAATCGAAGCTGACTATACATTTGTTCTTGTGCTAGTTTTGTCCCAATGCAGATATGTATTTTACAGACCTTTATTTTGTCTAAGTGTCTGGTGTTTCTGTGTGTGCAGCTGGGAGTCAACATTTTCCTCGCCCTCATCGTAGGAGCCATTTTCTTCGGAGTCAAAGACGACCAAAGTGGTATTCAAAACAGGTGAGACCCACAAATGTCCTAAAAAGCTTTTGTCAGCTGCTAAGTAGGGACCGATGTTGATATTTTATATAATTCATTATCAGTAGAAACTTTTTGAGTAAAAACCCTGCTATCTATCTGTTACCATTTCACCAGTTACCAGTTTATAATAGAATCACTAAATGTATTATTGTAATGAATATATTATTATATATCAATTCAAGATTTCACATATCCTTGAAGCAGAAAGATTGCTATCTCTAAAAAGTGTACATTCCCATTTAACATAATAGTTTTACACAATATTATGCATATTTTAATATGCTTAACACCAAAGCAAATATCTGAAGTAGAGATAAAAACACTGTACAAATATTTAACAACTTAAATGACGTCATCAGTTATTCATTCACCTGTTAGAGCAGGTTTAAACATTCACATTTTTTTCTGGGTTTGTTAAACTTTTTCTTACTTTCTTAAAGTTTTTTTTTTTACTGTGACAGTTAGGAATAAGAAATTATTATTGTTACTTTTTTGTCTTTAACTTTTTGCTACTATTTGGTTCGTTTAAGTATCTGTGTGGGATGTGCATGCCTAGAATAAAATTGATTTTTTTCACATGATAAATGCATGACACCAATATAGCAACTGTATTTTTGTGGCAACATTTTTAAAATGACTAGAATATCTTGATTCTTAGAAAGCATATAATAAGTCAAGGTCACTTTTGATAGAGAAGTGTGAAAAGTAGAGCAATTCCTGCATAGCTAATCCTCTTACCATATTTTATTAGGCACAACCTGGTACTCACAAGCTCAGTGAAGCACAACAGAAACCTCAATGGTCTCCTTCTCTTTTCTCTCTGTGCATGCTTCAGTGGAATATAAGGACCTAATGGCATTAAATTCATGGTCAATGCATAGGCAGTATGGCAGACACCAGTGTATGCGGCTTAAATGTCTCAAGTCGTTCACGTCCCTCCCTCCTTTTCTTTAGGTGTAAGGTCAGCTATTAGGGCCGCAGTGGAGTCAGTTAATTTTGAAGACACAATTCAACACTGTTTAACAGTGGGGGCTCTAATGCAGCAAGATTGACAAGACGGAAAGTGTACAGAAGAAACAATGGATCCCATATGAGGAAGTCCAAACAGTAATATAAGAACATAGGACATAACCAACATTTCAAAATGCATTAACAAATACCACATGCACGCCTGAGACACACACCAGTAGGAGTCGGCTTTAGCTCAGTCTGGATTCAAATCCAACACCCCATATCAGAAAATTCATTTGTACGATACACAACTGTGTAAATCCTCAAATCAAATCAGTTAAAACCAACAAAAATCCTTCAAAAGACAGAACTTACATCTCTTCCTACTCCTTTTTTGAACTTGTGCATATTATGATTTGATGATGCATGCTTATATTTTTATTTTTTATATAAATATATTTTTTCATTTTAGACACATTTATTCGGAATAAATTCACATTCATTCAGTCAAATACACAACATTTAACTGGGATAATGCAAACACATGATACTAGTGTGTATGTAAAGGTGTGAGTTAACTGTTAAAGATATTAAACAAATTGCTGAGCAGATTTTGTTCTGTCGTCTCTCACAGGATGGGCGCCCTCTTCTTCATCACCACCAACCAGTGTTTCAGCACTGTGTCTGCAGCTGAGCTCTTCATCATTGAGAGGAACCTGTTTGTGTACGTAAATAATCCAACGCCACGTCTCACCGAGGGGAAAGAGAAAAGAGACCTGGGCTCATGTTTATTGAAGAGTTCTCTGTGTTTTGTTTCGGCAGGCATGAGTACATCAGTGGCTACTACAGAGTGTCTGTCTACTTCCTCTCAAAGATCCTGTCTGACGTCACTCTGCGCACCATCACCTCTGTCATCTTCAGCTGTATCGTCTATTTTATGATCGGTGAGACTAACAGATTAACAAATTCATTGATTTGTGGAATACTTTTGAGTATTAGATTCAATACTGCTTCTGCTACCTCAGTATTATTTAGTGTGTAATAACTGTGTGTGTTTGTGTTTGTGTGTGTCAGGGCTGAAATCCACAGTATCATGTTTCTTCATCTTCACGCTGACGGTGACTCTGGTGGCCTACACAGCCACAGCCATGACCATGGCCATCTCAGCTGACCAGAGTGTCGTGGCTCTCGCCAACATCTTCATGACCATCGCCTTTGTCTTCATGATGGTGAGAGACACAGCAACTCATAAAAACAAAGAGATAACAAAATAACACAAGAACAAAGAGAAACATATGAACAGGTGACAATGAAACTTCTTAACATCCAGTTTTCCCCTTCTGTATTTTAATTTATGTAATTTATCTTCCTTACCATTGAGGTTACATGATACTTACATCTTACAGTAACTATTTAAACTGTTTTTCATTAAATAGAAATACTTGTGATGATTTGTGGATTATTTTCTTATATCTTCTTATTTGTGGATTATTTTAGATTTTCTCAGGTCTTCTGGTGAACCTACCCAGCATCACTGACTGGCTGGCCTGGCTGAAATACTTCAGCATTCCTCGCTACGGCCTCGCAGTAAGTTAATTATAAACCAAATCAAATCATCTTTTATCAAGCAATATTTGCAATGATGGCATTACTTATGACCTTAATACGGGGGTAGATAATGTCAAAATGAGTCTGTAGGAACAGGCAGAAAACTTACTTTGTGCTTTGTGTCTCTGTTTTGTTTTGACTATTTGCTGTTGTTTATCATATTTGTGCTTGTGTTGCAACTCTGTATGGCCATTTGAGTTGTTTTTTGTGTCCTTACTTGATAATTTTGTCTCTCTTAATTGTCATTCCATGTCCTAATTTTGCATCACTGTGTGTTTTTTGTGTGTGTCTCAGGTGACATCCAAACAAGTAACAGTACTGTTAATGCCATGTAATGCAGGCGCTCTGACCGATTCAATAATCTAACCTAAAGTGCCTAATAAGTGCCTAAAGCACATATTTATTCTTCTGTGTCCAGGCCTTAAAGATCAACGAGTTTGTGGGTTTGAAGTTCTGCGAGGAGGCTGTTTTCCAAAACGCCAACATTCAGCAATCCGCATTAAGGACCAACTGCAGCGTGAGCACAGCAGGCCTGACGTAAGTAAACTTCAGAGTATATTCTCTGTTGGGCGTCATGCAGCCTCACACCATCAACTCATCTAGCTGCTTCAAGGTAAATTTGTAGTATCTGAGTGAGATATGTTTCTGTTTCAGATGTACAGGGGAACAGTATCTGGACTACCTGGGAATAGAGTACACCACATGGGGATTGTGGGAGAACCACGTTGCTTTGACTGTCATGTCGGTCATTTTCCTCATCGTCGCATACGTGAAACTCTGCAACATCAAGAAGTTCACATAAATGTTTCACCCTGAATCCAAGTTACAGTAGATGTTCGCAAAGATAGCAGTGTTGAATACAACATTTTGGGTGAAATGCTAGCAGGGCTACAGACTAACTTGTTTTACCAGGAGCACAGTGGCCTTTAACTTAAACACAGTGGCCTGCCACCTGTAAAGACAGGCAGCAGACAGTCAACATTTCACCAGTGTTTAACCAGGAGAACAACAGTGGCATCTTTAACTGGAAATCAAACACAGCAGTTACCTTTCTGTAGCCAGCTCATCATTACTTTGTTTAGTGCTGAGCAGTTCAGGTTCAGTGAGTTTTTAGGGCTTTGTTTTTTTTTTCTCACTGAAAACTAAAATAAATCGGAAATAAAATTGGCCCATACAACATAAATATTTTAATTAGTGAATTTGTTAGTTTTCCAGAATAATATGAGCAAAAAACTAACTTTGATCTAGATTAGAGCATCTTGAATGCAGAGATATGGGCGAACAGATCTCTTCATTTAACTCCAGGCGAGAAGTTATTCAATTGAATTGAAAATGTCAAACCATGTAAGTATACCTATGGTTTGCACTGACATACTTTGATATTGTATAGGGCAAATACATACCTGAATGTAAACATTGTTTTTTATTAAACCTTATGTTAAAGAAGAAGTAAGTGGTCCGGTCGTTTTCGCTAATGCTGCGTTCCAGG
The DNA here is from genome assembly GCA_030347415.2 of Decapterus maruadsi. Lineage (NCBI taxonomy): Eukaryota > Metazoa > Chordata > Actinopteri > Carangiformes > Carangidae > Decapterus > Decapterus maruadsi. The sequence goes on from CM064901.1 coordinate 13,470,450, forward strand.
CAGGCTTTTGAAATCGTAAATTACAGCTTCAAGTCACAACTTACGACTTTGTAGCGTTCCAGGTAACCCACTCGTGTTTTTCCGACCTGTTTTACCGGTGAAAGTCACTATAACAGCCACTCAACTTCCGACGGTGAACTCGTACCAGATCGAACTGGTACCACTTCACGGTCGGAAAAATACGAGTTTCCTTGAACGCACCATAACAGTCCTCGTCCCTACGTCGCCACATTCACGGCGTTCCTTGGCTGCACACACAGCCCTGCATGCCGTTCTCTCTCCTCATTGGATAAAAACTGTAGGATACGATAAATGTTTTCTCCTCGGCTCAGAGCAGAGCAGAGTGACTGACAGACCCGTGTTTTGGTCCAAACACTCTATGTAAGTGATTGCTGTCGGAAGATATAACTATTTAAGACTTATATTAACACAAATATATCACTTACTTCTGCTTTAACTTTTCAGCAACTAGTTAGACATTATATTTTACTTTGTTGAAGTGTAGAGAAAAGTTAAGAGACAAAGCCACTAAAACAAGGTTTGTGGTATTTCAAAGATTTCTGTCATTATTTATGAATATTTACATTTGGTGTTTTATCTTCAAATCAGAATGTGTCTTTTGTTCAATACGTGCGTTACCAAGTAATGTTGATTTATTATACTTTTGCAAAATTTCCAATTTCAAATCACACTGAATTTTATCATTTTTGATTTTCCCCGAAAACCTATTATTTGTAATTGAAGATATTGCAGATCTATGTTAGGTAGATATTTAGTGTGTTAACTTTTGATGTTGTTCAAACGTCTATACATGCATTTGTATATTCTGACACCACTATAAACAGTTGATATAATCTTGGATTTTGTGTGGATTTTTTTTCAATGCAGTCGTGAAATTCAATGTTGGGGTATTGATGTGCAGTAGTATTTGGTAGCATCACAGTTACAATTAATTTCAGCTGTAACCTGAAGTAATTTAGTGGGTTACATAGAATAAAGTGTGGCTAAATAATTAAAATGTCTGCTAGTGTAAGAAAGTGCATAAAATAAAACAGATAAGATTTTGTCATGGTTTGCTTCACTGGTTGTTTTCTTGTCCTTCAAAATGAATTAAAGTCCAAACCAGGGAAGACAAATGAAACAAACATCTTATTTTAATAACACTTTATTTGGCATAAAAAATGAAAAAAGAAATAGACTGTAAAAAAGTAAGGCACAGGGAAAAAAATATATAAATGCATGGGTTTCCCATGAACACTAGATGCACTCCAAATCGAAGTTTGTTTTAAGTTACAATATGTATCATAACACGATAATAAGCTATTTAATTAGAAGCTTAATTGATCAACAGAGGAAAGACAGATGTGGCAGAGTTTGCCATACTTGTACCTACTATGTGTTAAAATGATGACATACAATAATCTGCAAAATTAACATTCATAGAATAGCTTTTTTGGTATTTGTTGAAATGCTAAAATGTGTGGATACAGAGATTAGAAGCATGTGAGCATATGTAATAGTAAAATCATACATTGTGCATTCTGAGTGCAAATGAGTGTTTTGCAGCTGGTGTATCACATCCAATACTGTGTATAATACTGTGATTCAATACCTACTGTAAATCCTTCAATATTCTTCAGTCTCTTTCACACATTTTTATATTCCCTCTCATCATCCCGTTGAAGTAATACTTGATAATATCTTGAGAGTAAAGAACGCTCTTTGATGTCTCTCAGGAGAACCTCACTCACTTTCAGTGCATTAAAATAAATGAGGTGAGGTAAGTTTGACTTTGTCACCTGCTTTGTAATGTGTCCAGGAATTTAAACAGCTTCAATAATTATTTTGTTCTTGCAAAAATTGTCCCACATCTGAAGTTATTTGTACCGCTGAAGGGAAATTTCCAATAGAGTTTTTTGCCAAAGTGGATTATTCTTCAGCGTGCCAAGACTTCACACATGGCCGCTCCCATTTGTGCTGTTGTCGTGGCCGTCAGTGGACAGGGAAGAAGCCGGACGAGGGCGGGGGCCCACAGGAGTGGTGGTCTGTGGGTGGCTGACCTGGGAGACCATATCATCGGACTCACAGAGCTCCAGCTCCTCCCTCACCAGCCTCTCCGCCTGCTCATCCTGCCAGAAGAACAGGTTTAGTTCCACACACACTCACCGGTTTATGTTCATGTATTGTAACTGTAATCAGTGGTGCTGATTCTGAGCTGACGGTGCACTGAAAGGCTGTGTGATTTTTAGTCTTAGTCTGATTTGATGCAATTTACAACAGTGGTAATTAACCTTTTTCAAGGATACATTTTTACGCTTAACTCTGTTTGACGGTGAGAGCACGGCTAATTTCAGACCTATGACCTATTGATTGTATCAAAAATTATTTCTAAAAACTTAACCTGCATGTCAACAGATTGTGTATCCACAGTGTCTCACCTCCATGGCGTCCAGCAGTCTGCCCACCACATCTCTCCTCTTGAGTTTAACTCTCTCCATGGTTTCCAGCTTCACGATCACAGCGTCTATCTTGGACACTATACTGCCGATCGAGTGCTCCATCCGGTCCACGCGCCTCACCAGCCTGAGACAAACAGAAAAACATTCCGTTTTATTACATGGCTAAAGCTCAAACAAGTTGTAAAGCAGAAAATAAAAATAGCCAAGTGATTCATTGCTGGTTGTAACTAAACTAAATAAAATCTGAAGAATTCCCATTTTAGATTTTTTTAAAAAATTTGTAATAAGTGAGAGTGTTTTTGGGTGTTGGACAGATGACACCATCCGTTTAGGCTACAGCTCTGTTTTTCATGTTATTTACAGTAATACAAAAACTCCCATACACTTGAAACTCCTCGTAAGAGACGCCGCCCGAGCTGCTGCCACGGCGACGAGAGCTGTGGCCGCTGTCCTCGTCATCGTCCTCCTCCGAATCGTCCTGGGTACGAGGGAAGCTCCGCCCACTGCTGGGTCTAGTCAGCGAATTGCGTTCCAGATCCAAGTCCTCCTAGCGTATGAGCAGAAAGACACTGAGCATCTGCAGGTGCTGTGGCTGCGTACGCCGTCGCAGGGTGTGCCGTGTGTTTCCATGGTTATTCAGACAAACTGCTGACATCATCACTCACTCTCTCTTTCTCCAGGTCATCTCTCATCTGCTGGTGTTCATGCTCCGTCAGCTCCTGGTCACCGTCGTGATCATACTTGGCGAAGATGGCCTGGATCTCTGCGTCCGTGTGGCCCTTTCTGAGCAAAGACAGAATCCAAACACGCTCAGCACAGGTAGCATCGAACAACGACCACCCAAGCTTTGCACCGGTATCATTATATGTGATAGTTTTGAGTATGTGGTGAGATTTCGATCACCCTTTAAGATCCTGCCGGAGTTCATCAAAATTCAGCTTGCCCCCAGCTTGACGCAAACTGTCGGAGATGTCGTCTACCATCGTCTTCTTTAGTCTCAACTTCATCAGAGCTTTGTTACAACCCTAAGGGAGGGGCATGGGGGGGTGACAGTTAAATTTACCAGGGCATCCCAAGCAAGTTAAATAAAGATTAGACTTTGAAACGTAAATTTAAGACTGGTCCATGTTTATTTTCACTATTTAAGGTAATTAACTTCTGCAAAAGTAAACCAACTAAGTAACTAACTAAGATGTGCCTACAGACCATAAAGAAATACAGCAGGCAAAACACCTACATTTTCTATTTAGAGTAGATAAAAACAAAACCAGACTTCATGACTGCAATTCAGATCTGACAGTGGAACTGATTTAATGGAAATGTGGTTTAAGGTAGTTCAATACCTTCTTAATGAGGTCAGTCATCTCCATCTCAGACCTCTGCTGGGACATGTCAGCCTTCACTTCAGAGTATGTGTCATTGATGATGGCCAGGAACATGTTCTACATAGGAAAAAAGAGAAATTATGTTTGTTTTTGAACAACACAAACAAACTTAATGTTTCAACACAACATGTGACCACCATACTCACCATGAGAATGAAAAAAATAAAGAAGACAAAGGTGGTGAAGTAGACAGGTCCAAGCACTGGGTTTGCCTCCTCGATCTGGGTGAGTTCAAAGTCTCCCAGAATGATTCGAAACTGGGTAAAACTACAGAAACAGCAAAGCATTTTAAGATTTTTAACATTAGGAAACATCCAGTCAGGAGTATCTGTACATTTGCAGGCTCATTTTCTTACATGCTGGCTTGAAAAGTGCTGAAATCATTGACTTGGGTTCCAAACACCAAGTAGGCCAGCTGAGCATACGCCAGGAAGATGATGAAGAACATGATGGCAAAACCCACGAGGTCCTTGGCACAACGGGACATGGTGCTGGACAGCTGACTCATGGTCTTATTGATGTTGATGAATTTAAAAAGCTGAGAGAGAGGATGGGAAGAGGATTGCTGTTAGCGACAGTCCACGCCCACTGGGTTGTTCTGTTTCCCAGTGGTAGTTTTTGGAGTGATTACGCATGGAAGGGAGAAGATTTCTACCTTGACCCAGGAGAAAAAGACGATGACAGCAGCCACATTGTTGAACTGGATCTGCAGGTTGGCCAATGACTCAAAGCTGGGGTGAGCAGTGTGGTTCTCCAACAGGCCCTTGAGAAGAGTGCTGACCATGGCTGTTCTGGTTATGTTCATGATTATGGCGACAACGCTCAACTGACAAAAAACAAAAAGGGCAAACAACAAAGTCAGTGGCATTTAAATGACTATGTTATTACTTACATAGTCGCACACAACTTTGATGATACGCACCACCAAAATGAGGACATCCAGGCAGTTCCACAGGCTCCTGAAGTAATGCAACCGGTGGATACGGATCTCCAGCACCTCCTCCACCACATAGTACAGGACGAATAGACAGAACGCCACCTCACACACACCCACAAAGTAGTCCCAGCTGGACACGTATCGTACGAGACGCACCGTTTGGAACTGCCAGGAGGTCACCACACCGCCAGTAGCAGGGAACTCAGCCAGCAACCTGACACATACATCAGAATATGTTAACTACTATATGCATTTATACACTAATAGTCGAAAAGCTGGCACTGTCATAATGTGGAGATAAATCAAAGTGCTATATGCAGATCATGTAAATCAGAAATCTAGTAGTAATAAGCAAGAAAGACGCATTTATTTCCCCCTTTTTATGATTTGACGATGATGACTGCACCTTTTGTTTATGCTTGTTTATATCTCAAGTCAGTCAATCTGAAATCTGTGACATTGGGTTCTACAGTATATAACATTGAAAGTTGACTTGTCGATGTGTTATTAACAACTGATGATTTTAACCTTGCGATGCAGAAGAGGTTAATGTTTCCATTGTAGACGGAGAAGTCCAGAAAGACGGCTCTGGTGCCCCTGTCCAGCCACAGGTGGTCTTTGAGAAACTGAAGTTGGGTTGCCGACTCCTCTCTCGTACGCGACAGATCTTGGTAGTATCCTCCGCCTCCGTATTTAGACACCTGACCCGAATAACTGCTGCCATTCATCTCACTCTCTGCTGTATGAACCCACCTGACAGACGCCAAGAAGAAAGAAATGTAAGTTGAAACAGATGTTGTAACAATTGTTTCATAACTAAACCGAGTGGTCAAGACGATGTGTTTATCAGTTTGCTCTCAATAGTCAGATTAAACACATGCACTTACGCAGTCCCGTTCTTTGGGCCAAAGGAGGAAGTGTCCTCGTTGCTTGGTGTGTACATGTTGTAGCAGTCCTGAACCTCATCTCTCAGATCTTCATGGATGGAGCAGGACTCATTGAGGACTTTGAGCTGTCGAAGGCGCGGCACCCCAAGGAGGAGGTTCTCGTAATAAATGAGACTCTGATTTTCTGGCAGGCTCTTGTTGTTGTACCACACCTCCCAGTACATCCCATTAAGGAAAGGGCCCTCTGTGAACTACACGTGCAGGACAGTCAGGGTTTTGGCATCTTTAAGTCAAAATATCTGGCTATCAATGCTAAATTGTATAGTTATTATACTTCTTAATGTTTGTGTAATTGTCTTCAGTTTGTATGATGCTGTGGAGCTTCCTGTGTATTCAACCTCAGAGACTGCAAGCATACAACAAATACAGTAAGACACAGCTGAATATGATTATGTATCAAGGTTGGAAAATGCCAGTTAACATGCACCTCATGTTAACTTACAGAGCTAGGCAAACAATTTCTTTTGTTTCAAGTCTTAATGCTTAAAGGAGAGAGCAGATTTCCCCAAACAGAAAACTATTTCCTTAAGTATAAGCTGCATATTTGATGTTCAGAGTCACAAAGACAACAGTAGTTACAGTAACAATAGCTCTTCTGACCTAAGAGTTAAGAGATGAGCTTCATTTTACCTTCCAAAAATCCTCCATCGTTGACAGGTGTCTAAAAGTAGATGGGTCTCCAGCAGACAGCGGTGTGTCCAGGAAAAGCTGAGACATGACTTTGGTATAGTAGTACATATTGGCACTCACCATCCCATAGGTCACTGCAAAGCAAATATACAATAATATACTGTAACATGACTGTTAGTAACAATTACATGCAGATTAAAACAGGAGAATTAACATTGTATGAATGCTTTACGGACAATAACACACTGTTAACATCCAGCATGACACTGCAACAACCTGACAAACACGAAAAATAAACTGAAAATTAAATTGAATTGACTTGAGTTTCACCTATGCATCAGCACTTTCTGTAGCATACAGTATTCAGCAGGGAGTAGTTCTGGAAACAGCTTTTAATAGTCAAGATCTGCTTGGCAGAATTTGCCTTAATCCAGTCTGCCAGGAAATCATTTCCTGATCCACCCTAAACCACAGTTTGGCATTTTGCAGAGGAGAAATGAGAGGAGAGAAACCTTACCATGAGTTTTCTCTTCACACGTATTTGAATTATTTTTGCTAATCAAAAATGCGTTCCTAAAATGTGTACTTTTGTTTGAGTAAAAGCTCCCGGGTAAATACAAGAGATGAGATGTCCAGCTGCCAAAACCATTAAGCATGCATGAAGAGTTTGGAAAATAACTTTCAGAAACAGGAAAGGTGCCCAAGCAGATTTTGTGCCACATATTAAAGAGGTCTCTGAGTCATTTGGACCATTCATCAGTTTAGTTCAGTCCACAACCGACTTCCTGGGCACATGTAATTTCTTTTTGGACGAGTCACCGAACACGATATATGTACTTTGATCAACTCCTCAGTCTAATGCTTGTTATGGGCACAGATCCCAACGGAGAATGGTTTTGATGAACAATTAGGAGTAAGGGACGTCTTGATAATGTGTTGAGAAAAACCCATATGAATAAATAAGATGGAGCCCACTGAGAAATGTGGTATGGAGTTGAAAGAAAGCTAATGTTTTGTGTTTGGTGCTGAGGAGATGAAATGTTCAGGCAGCTGTCTGTTTCATTAGTTCAATGCAGATTAGAGGTGGGGTGGACAGTAGAGGTGTCTTGTAGCAGATAGTCAACACCTTTCTTCTACATGAATTACTGCCACAAATGGCCTCAACATTCACATCAGTTGAGGTGAGAGAAAAAACACACTGAAAAAGAATCTGTTTCCACAACAGTGAAGCTGACTACAGGTGAATGATTTCCATCATAATCTTGTAGCTGAATGTTTACTTACAGATACAAATAGTGATGAGGAATGCGATGTATGTGAGCATCTCCCTCAGTATGTTCCTGAGATATCTTTCTCGACTGCTGTCACTGTCCTCCATCAAATCTGTGCCCCACAGAACTGCAAAGGAAACAACAGTTCAAGATGACGGCATCATATAGGCTAGTGCCACAGGAAACACTTCATAAACAAGAAAGTTCTGCTTAAACTCTGGATCGTGATGCTGGAAAAGGTGACAATGCATTGGAAACACTATAAATTCCCAAATATGTCAATATTAGAGAGTGCTTACTGACTGGTATTTTTTACATTAATTTCAGTCACATAACTAAATCCAAACATGGCTCACTGTGCAATGACAATAACTAGTTGATAAACTTTACAACCTGGCAACCCTGAATATCATTGACATCAATTAGACTGATGCTAATCTTTAGATAATTTAATTATTATTTCAGGGAAGACTTCATTCTTGGCAATAAAATAACATTTACAAAACAAAACATTAAAAAAGAGGGTGACTGACTGACCTCTGATTTTGTGGAGTATCTGCTTCATACAGCTGGGGTGTTCATGTCTTTCCTGCTGCTGGGCATCCACAGTAGGGGTCGGGTACAGTCCTCCTCGGGGGATGTGGGTGCCGCTGCCCCCGCCGTTGTAGCTGCCCAGGCCGCTGCTGCAGCTGCTGCTCCCCGAGGCCGTGGACACCGACCTCCTCCCCGGACTCGCTGGAGGCCAGTCGGCTTCCATGATCTCATCCTCGGGCTCGAACCCTGGGTTGTCTCGGCTCCACGCTTGTCTGGACGGAGGGGACGGGGTGCCTATGACTCCTCCGAGACCAAGGTCTTGACGCTGGATGTTCTCCATCTCGATCCCCTCGCTGGAGTCGAGTCTGTGCGGCGGCAACCTGCCAGTCTGACTCTGCGGTAGCTGCTGCTGAGGTCTGACTCGGGATGAACTCATGGTCCCGTTAGATTTTTTTCCTTTCTATCTGGTGTGGGGCATCTGGAAAAGTTAAATGTTTTCTTTAAAAAAATCAGTGGTAACTAAAAAAAAAGGTTAAAGCACTTCACGCATTTTCGCTTTGCAGACACTTTACCGCTACTCGCATATAAACCAAAACAGACAGACTGGGAAAAGTTAGGCAAAAAAAACCAACAACGACGACGACAAAAAAACTCTATTTATGTAAGTTTTTTAATTGATGTAATCCTGCTCTTCGCAGCCAGCGTCAGTAGTTAGTTTCACCCTCACCAAACCGTTAAAAACATTCCTCAAAGGAAAAACATCAAACGTCTCCAAAAAGAATTCCGTTGCCGTTAAAAGATTCGCTTGTCAGTTGTTAGACGTTACACTATCAACGTGGGATCATCGACGTCCATAAGTTGTTGAGTATTCTTAAGTGGAAGAAGACGAAAGATACTTTTCTCGCCCCAAGCCAGCCATCTTGTTCCTGAGCTGTTCTCCCAAAAAACTCTCACTCTCATTTGTTCGGGACTCAGATTACATTAGAAGTCATGGCGTCGTAGGCTACCTAGATTTACTTTTTTAAAATAGAAACTTAGAGAAAAACACTTTTCTTCACTGTGAAATGTTTGTATCGTTTTGATGGAACGTTTTCACAACGTATCATGGAATGGTTTATGATTGTTTTGTTTTGTTTTTTTTGTTTGTTTTTTGCTGATTTGTAAAAATCAAAAGCCAGTCTAAAGTATCTATTTCCTATTGCTTTTGCCCGACGCCTTTTCTGACAAACAACAGGCATCACATTGTCTTAAAATAGTCTATTTCTCTCTTCACATTGTAGCCATTTGATTGAATGCATACGTTTGTTACATAATCTCAGTGTGTTTCGGTCAGGGGTTGCTATGACAACAAGACAGTTAGCAACAACAATTCAAAGCTATTCAGTGCATTACACATGGACAGGTGAAAGCATAGGGTGAGAGGCCCTCATGGCTTCTTTACTGGTAGAGCTCCTAAACAACACCATGTTTTTGCGATTTTCTTGCAGTTATGTAATCACTGTGGTTATTCGCCGACTGTTCTTCAGTTGCAGACTTTAGCATTGTGTGTATTAATTAGGTTTGTGTGTGTGTGCGTGCGTGCGTGTTTGTTTCTTTTTCTTTTTGATATCTCACGCTGGGTGCATTTGTGGTTGTTTTCTGTCTCTCCATGATAACTTTTTCCAACATGTATTAATGACTGATTTGATCCTTCACTAATAATGTTTTTCAAAGGTAAGCATTTGTTTCATGTAATGAGACACTGTAATATTTTTCCTGTGAGCAAACTGGTGATAGCTACATAAATTGTGTGCTCCACAGTAAGTGAAAAACACTAGCACTCGTTTGACCACTTGGTGGTGCTCAGCATCCAGATTATAGGCAGTTGACCTCCAAGTAGGCTACAAGTCTTATTACAACTAGACAACCAGAACCCAAATGATGAATCCAGTTTATCAACTTGTGTAATTGTAACAAAGCAAGCACAATGATTGACATAACTTTTAATGCATAGTTCAGGTTAATGGTGCATGTGTGGTAAGTTTTTGGTGGTATTGGTAACAATTTGCAACACTGAAAAAAAAAAACAAAGCTCCCATTGACTGACATTAGTCAGTAAAAAAAATTAAAACTAACCCTCACATCAATCTAGAACAAATCTATGCAGCTGACCCAAAGGAGCAGGCAGTGAAACACATATGACCATTCGTGAGGTGACATGACCTTATTAAATTTGGCAGTGTTCTGACAGATTTTGATGCTAAATAACTTCATTTATTTAAAGGAAAAGCCCCTTGAGGTGGATCACCTCGTTTTCAAGGGGGATCCTTAGCATCTCAACAATCAATATAGACAAAGGCAAAACAGAGGCAAGACGAAAACGAAAGGACAATCATCAATTGTAAATAAAAGTTAATTTGTAAATAAAAGCTTGAAAGTTTAAAAAATCAACAACAACAAAATCAAATCACTTTTTAACCTATAATCATGAAAGGTTCTAACTTTAGATCGTTTTACTTGAAACAATGAGTGGAATTACGTAATCCATCAGTGTTATTTGTGGATTGGATTGCCTAAAACTGAGAAAAATGAATAAAAACAACTATAAACGACAAGCTACATCAGACAAAAAAAATGCATTTAATCTCAAAGAACTAAACCATTTTTTTGTTTTTGTTTATATCTTGAATTTAAATAGATAAATGAGACGAACATAACAGCTGTTGTAAAATTGTAAGTGTAATCTTTGCAGTTCAATAAATCAACTATTTGAATTGAACCAAAGAAGATGCGTTTTTTTTTATCTAAAAATTTAAAGCAGCTATGTATTATTATTATTTTTAAGATATCCAATTTTACAGTGTAAAAGAAGTCTTGGGGGCGGCTTCGTTGTCAACGTCATAATTTATGCTGCCCAGTGTAAACAGTCCATTGGCTGAGTGGTTGTGATGGGGGTTCCCTGCCCCAGTTTGCAGGGGTAAAACAATAAATCTTACCCTATCACTTTAAATCTTCAATCTCTGGTACAGCAGAGATCATTAACTGTCAGGGAGTGGAAAGGGGGAAATATTATAACGTTTCACCTGGGATACTCTGTATTTCAGAGCAGTCTGCGGACGGTTACTCGTAGTTATTTATTACAAATACTTCTGTCTACATAGATAGGTCTTTCATAAGGTAAGTTAGCCATCCTCCAAGCTAAGTTAGCCGTACCAAGCTAATGTTAGCTGCATTGTCTATTCAAAACCACTGCCACTGACCTGTCAAACTGGCCAGCTACGTCTGTTGCTACTGTACTTTGGTGTACATTAGATGTGTAGTTTTAAATGTTTGAGAATTGATTTATTTATTCCCCAAAGGCTGCCTTCTTTTGTTTTCTTTGAGCTAGCATAGCATTGAACTTGTTTCATTGATAATGGGTCGACACTGGTCAATGTAAGTCAGTCTGGGGTGGTTATTTTGTTTAAAAGTTCGCGTGTACCAAATATTGCCTACGTTTTTTGATAGTAATGATGCCGCTAATTACAAATAATGAGTAGTTGTTATATGTGGAGCCAATCTAGCATAACTTGTTTCACTACAATGGCTCAATCAAAATGCCTTATCTTCAGCTCGGGTTGATGGTTTCCCCCTCTTGCAACAAGCATGGCAGTTGTTTGTCTAAAAAAGAAAAGAAAAGGGGAAATCAAACGTCTCTTCAGCCGCTTGTTTGTTTTTCTGTGTTGACCAACATCGCCAACACACCACACGTTTCTTGTAAATATATCGCTCCCGCTCATTGTAAAAAATGACGCTGGCTGAAGGAAAAACGACGACGCCACAAGTTAGCTACAGCTAAATGCTAGTAGCGAGCTAACTAGCAATGTGCGATGAGGCCGGCAGATTAACATTAATATATATCCTTTGCTCGGATGTTTTGCACAGGCTGCATAACGTTGAACTGGCCGTCAACAAGGGCATACACTGACCTCTTTATCCGTGTAATGGGTTAAATATGATTAAAATTATTGATATGTTACCTAATTTCGCAAATGAACATGCGACAAATGGAAGTGGCAAATTGTTGTTAGCATCGATATGAAAGGCCTCGTAAAGTAAGTAGGCCACTTATCTACAAAGCCATAGCCATGCATGTGTATCAGACCCATGATCTGTGTAGTTATACAAGTGATTATTTGATATGTACTTGAGGTTGTTTTCACGATGTTTCGCTCGGACCCCTGCATCAGTCGTTTCTCTTTTTATTCTACAACCGGGTTCCCTCTTTGTCTCATTGGATGGACGTGATGGCGCAGTTGGATGTGAGCTAGTGTGCTAGCCAGTGAGCTAAACAGTCAGCTGTCTTTGCCTCTGCTATAGACTGATGTGGGTCAGATCAACCATGGGCCCGATGAGACAAAGAAAGTGAAACGTTGTTTTGTTGAAAGGAAACGCCTCTGATCACCTTCTATACTTGGTGACACATCTCTGTTATTTACACAAGGCGCATTAAACGAGCACCAATGTGTGCTTCTATTCAATCAATCAATTTAAATCAAATCAAATCATGTGGTCGTCTGGCTCTGAGCTTATTTTCAAAGTCATTGTCTCTTTCTCTTGGCTGACAGACTATTAAGTACATCAAGTTAAAACTAATGCAGTTGAATATAACAGCTCTTCAATAGAAACAGCTCCTATGAAAGTCAAAATAATCAAATATACTTAACGCATACATTTTTAACCAGTACTCTTATTTTTCATACTGAAGGTAGTTTGTTGTGCTGACAAAGTACTTAGACCAAATAAAATGATATATTAAAATGGTAGAAATGCATGTCACATCAATGCAGGACCCTAACTAATTTATATGAAGTAACAGAAACTAAACATGGGCAGCTTGTATTGGTTTAGATTCATCGAGTGAACTAAACGAACGGACGAATGATTGTCATTCTGCATGCATATGTGTTACCCCATCCCTAAATGTCATTGTAGCTAAATTATGTTTTGTCTTCTGTTTCAGCACTTAATATTGTTTACCAAAGAAATGGTGATGGAGAAGCCAAGTCCCCTGCTTGTAGGGCGGGAGTTCGTGAGGCAGTATTACACACTCTTAAACAAGGCACCAGATTTCCTGCACAGGTAATTTCTGAAATGTGATGTTTTTAGATTATGTGATGTGCTGATATCACCATATAACTGTGATATTGTTGTGACTTCAGGTTTTATGGAAGGAACTCTTCCTACGTTCACGGAGGACTTGACCCAAGTGGGAAGCTGGCGGAAGCAGTTTACGGTCAAGCGGTATGTATTACAGGACAAACACTAAGATTCACTTTGAAAATGCAGTAAAATGGGTTTTGGGTGCTAGATCGTCCATATAAATATTACCCTAGCATAAGTGAATGTATCACAACATGAAGTAAATCATCATCAGCATTTTAGGAAAGGCTCAAAGTTTGAGGAAATGGTAGGTATAAAACATAAAACGTCATATTCAGCATTATTATTTCCATTTTACTTGTGTTGATACCATATTATTGTAGTTGATTGACATTTCACCCAAGAGATGATTCAACCTTGTTTATAAATCTTAAAACAAAATGGGGATTAGACGCTGTAATAGATTGGTTGTAACATGGTAAAAAGTACAGGTGTGCTTTTTGAGACAGGGGTCTCAGTTGTTTTTGGCTCAAAATCAAATCATGATCAATAAGAGACTTGAACCATGGTTGTCTTGATCAATTAGGAAGAAAAATATACTTGACTCCAGAAAACAGGAACAACGTTTTAAAATAACAATTATGTTTGTGTGCTTTGACCAAGTTGTCCCTTCTGTTCCAGTCATTTATTATTCAGCCGTCCGTTTGTCTCTGCTCTTTCAGGAAATCCACAAGAAGGTCATGTCCCTGCAGTTCAGCGAGTGCCACACAAAGATCAGGCATGTGGATGCCCACGCCACGCTGAGTGATGGGGTGGTGGTGCAAGTCCTGGGAGAACTGTCCAACAATGGTCAGCCCATGAGGAAGTTCATGCAAACCTTTGTGCTTGCTCCAGAGGTGAGCACTTCTCCCTTTCTCAGCTCGTAACAGTGTGGGAGAACAAATAATTAACCAAAAATTATGAATAAAATGTGAACTGTTGACATTTTATTAAGAGAAGATATGGAGGTTGTTGTTGCTTTTAGTGAATGTAAAAAAAATAGTTTGCATTTGTTCTATCTTGTCAAAAAACACATTGACAAATCGCCCAAATTTAATATATTCATTGTTTTTGTTTTTTCTCTTTGCATGACATGTCGTTGTCCTTAGGGTTCAGTGGCAAACAAGTTCTACGTCCACAACGACATCTTCCGTTACGAGGATGAGGTTTTTGGAGACTCTGAAGCTGAGCTTGATGAGGGTACGATGTTGACAAAAAACGGATAGACCTTGTTTTTTTTTACCTGTCTTTTGTTAATATGTTCATCGTTTCAATCACGTGTTCATGCAACTCACTTCTCAATTTGTCTATTTGTTGTTTTATCACTCAGAATCAGAGGAGGAAGTTGAAGAGGAGCCAGAGGAGAGGCAGCCCTCCCCTGAGCCACTTCAGGAAAGCCCCAACAGCACCACCTATTACGAGCCTCACCCTGTCACGTATGTCAAAACTAAGTCCTAATCTTGATGATGTATTGAAATGCGTTTCCTTTTCTGATTTGTAAACCTGGTACGACTGCTTTGCCCTGGAAGCCTCTTTTTTTATTTGGGATATTTGTGCTCTGCAGTAACGGCGTGGAGGAGCCCATGGAGGAGCCAGCTCCAGAACCAGAGCCGGAGCCAGAACCAGACCCCAAAGTAGAAGAGGTCAAGCCTGAAGTTGATGAGAAGGTTTTGGAAGAGATGGAGGAGAAAGCACCATCACCAGTTCCTGTGGAGTCCCCACCAAACACCCAGGAGCCTCCCAAGGTAAGACGGATGTGTTTCTATTGAATTTACTAGAGGTCATTGTAGAATGAGTTGGTTATACTATGACTGTAAATTTCCAACACAATGTTTTATTCCATAATAATTTAGATTTCTAAATAATATGATTGATTACTTTAATGTTTGAATATTTTAGATTATCATCATCATCAGATCTCATGAGTCTGTCCAATGAGAATATATAATAGTGGTCATTTGGATACTGTTGCAGTCCTAACGATGCATTACTGCATCCCTCACAGACTTTCTCCTGGGCCTTGGTAACCAGTAAAAACCTGCCTCCTACCGGCACAGTCACCTCCTCTGGAATCTCCCCCCATGTTGTAAAAGCACCAAGCTCACAGGTAACCACCTACAGCATCACATTAATAATAAAATAAAGAAAAAACTGTTAGTTCTGCCATAACAAATGGGTTACTATGCCAGAGTCTAGTTTAATGTTCACAACTGTTTCCCTCAAACATGCACTGGACACAGTATTAAATGTGAGCACCTCGATGCAACGGGCAATCTTTAGAGCATTGTGGCTCTTTATCTTTTAACAAATTGCTTTTCTAAAAAGGTGGTATGGTGTTCAAAAAGCCCACGTCTCTTGAAGAGCATACACTTCTCATTTCATGTTGTGCATCACATGAAAAGATTGGCTTTACAGCAGTTGACTGTAGCTATACAAGCATTGAGGGTAGAAGATAAATTATAGAAAGTGTCTGATTTGAGAGCAGAGACTTGACTAACAAACAGGCTGACTTTTGTCCAGTCTTCTTGAGTGTGATAATGACAGGAATGTATTATTCATTTTGTATTTTGTTTATTTATATTTGTGACACCCCTCCCCCACACAGCCCAGAGTTGAAGCCAAGCCGGAGACACAGACAGCACCTCTTCGTCCCAGAGACCAGCGTACACGGGACAGACCGGCTTTCACTCCACGGGGTCCCAGACCTGGTAATGCCAACACTGTTCCCACCACTTTAGGGTTTTATATAGTATATATTTATGGGTGATTAATTTGGCTCATTCTTACCGCCTGCATGTCTCTCACTCCTAGATGGTGTTGCATCTTCTGAGTCACAAACGGGGAAACCTCACTTGAGTTTTGTTAACAAAGGTATAATTGTTTGTCTGAATCGCTTTATCATCTGATTTCATATGACTTTGAAAATGTACTTTGATGTGAACGCAGATGATGCTCGGCAGCTGATCTGATGTGTTTTCTCTTGCCTGTGTCTCTCTGGCCTACAGGTGGCAGGGGAGATGCTGAATCTGGCGACATGGACAGCAGGCGGATCGTGCGGTACCCAGACAGCCACCAGCTTTTTGTCGGCAACCTCCCACATGACATCGATGAGAGCGAGCTCAAAGAGTTCTTCATGAGTATGTTTCACCGCCCAGTCATCCAAAGCTGTGTTTTTTTTTTTTTTTTAGTGTTGCCTGAAAGTTTAATTGCATCATATCTTCTCTTGTTCCAGCGTATGGGAATGTGGTGGAGCTGCGGATCAACACCAAGGGCGTTGGTGGGAAGCTGCCCAACTTTGGATTTGTGGTCTTTGACGACTCTGATCCTGTGCAAAGAATCTTGGGGGCGAAGGTAGAAGGGGCATGTATTGACATTTCATTACCCACTTTCATTCATTTGGTGGTGGTTTGGTGACACACATTTCAACACTTAATTTGACACTTTGATTTGATTTGATTTGTTTTTTTCCTGTTCAGTTTAAATTATCCCACATTTCTTGTAAAATTGAATTTGATGCAGAGTATTTTCTTCTCCTGTCCTGCCAATAGCAAATAAAGCATGTAAACAGAGTCTCTCTGGCCATGTTCAGACCAATAGCAGAAATACAATATCATATTTATGGGACATTTGCCTTTTACTTATTTTATTACCCTTTTATAGCCACTAAATTTAACGTTGGGAATGACTGTAATTAGCAATTTCGGATTTTTTCACCCCATAAGTATCAAGAGCTAGGCAACATTAATCTTAATACCACCATAGAGGCCTATACACGTCCTTCATACGAACATCCTGGAAGTAAATGTCCCATTAAAAACCTGGCATTTGATATGTGAATAACTGAACATAAGCAGATGTTCAGCAGCCCAGTGTTAAAACGATGCATACAGCTGTGTCTGTGGGGACATGTGGAGGACAAATACAAGCTGGGTAAACCAGTTTGAGTATTAGTTGTGTGAATTTGAGGATTTATGGGGCACAACACAGCATAGTAGTGTATGATTATGAGATTTTACGATTTTGTAAAATCGCCACAGTGGAAATTTTATCTTTCCTTACAACAACGGTGAGGAAGCTGTTGACTCAGTGGGGGTGCCATTCAAATTAATGAGGCAGCTGTGTTTGTTCACGCAAGCTGCAGTCTGTCTGAACTCGGCCTCGCTCGCTGTATGATGTTGCGGCACAAGTTTAATCTTTTTTTGGGGGGGAGGTTGAGCTGCCAGAGTGTGGCTTCCCCTGCTACAACACCAGACTGGCTTTATTGTAATGAAAGCGGCCGCTGTTGGTCTGAACGCAGCCTTGGAGATTAAATTGTTTCACTGGCAGAGACACAGAACCGGTTCAGGTCAGACGAGTGGGACACCGAACGGGACTAATGACGGATTCAGGGCAGATGAACAATCGTGTGCAAAACCAGTGAATGATATGGGTTGTGAAATTGGCAGGGAAATATTAAGTGTTTTTTTATTTTTTCCTCCTGTAACGACCTCGTTCTTCTTCCTCTTGTAGCCCATCATGTTTCGAGGCGAGGTGCGTCTGAATGTGGAGGAGAAGAAGACGAGGGCGGTTCGTGAACGAGAAACCCGCGGAGGAGACGAACGTCGGGACATGAGGCGCAACGACCGGGGTCCCGGAGGTTCGAGGGGCATCGTGGGAAGCGGAATGATGCGTGAACGTGACGGGAGGGGACCCCCACCTCGAGGCGGCATGGCCCCCAAACCTGGCATGGGCTCTGGAAGAGGCTCCGGCGGGCAAGGAGAGGGTCGCTTCACAACCCAGCGCCGCTGAGGAGAGCACCACCTGCAGTGTGGAAGTAGTACCGTGTTCTTCATCTTCAACCGTTCTCGTTAACGAAAAGAAATCTTCATGTATAAACGTATATATTTGTTTTATTTTTTTTGTTTTTGTTTTTTTATTTTTGTTCCCTCTTTGCTTTGGAATGTGACACAGCCTGTCAACCATTTGTTTGTGAAATAGACAAAACAAAATGCGCAAACAAAAAAAATTTCGCTTATTAGTTGTGAGCTGAGCATCCTTTTCGGGTATCTCAAGAATTCACAAACTTTAATTTGTAAATTCGTGGAAAAAAGGCAAACCAACCAGGAGTAATCTGCCACATTAGGAGGGACTGATGAGACTTTTAACTACGATAATACAGCCCATCATTTGGAAAAGAGATTATATGCCTTGACTTAACTGGGGCGCTGCTTCACGAAAATCCCTCTATTGCACATTTTATATGGTAGTTTTCTGCCCGTTACTGTTGGAAAAGAGTGAGATGCAAAAATTTGTGCAGTTCCAGGGGAAAAGCTTGCCTTTTACTTTTTTCCTTTTGAGAGACCACTGCTTCAAAATTGCATAATGCACTCATCAATATGCACTAATGGGTACTTTTTTGTCGTGTTACATTGACATCCACGCTCGGAACGCAGCTGGAGAGACCTCTTTTGTCTCAAAGCGATACGACTTACCGGGGCAGGCCTCGCTCACAGCTCGTCTGCTGTGACCAATGAACTTTTCACACTTTTGACCCAAAACGACGCTTCAATTTACTGCTGGATGGACAAGACGACAAGCAAATCTGCATTATATTTTTCCTCGTTTATAAGTCAAATAAAAAAAACAAAAAAAAAACACACAAACAGCTCAAATCCTGGACTTTCACCAAATGAGTGTGTGTGTGGGGGTGGGGGACAGAGGATAAACAAGAAACAAAGTTGAACAATAGAAGAGTGGTGGTAATGATGGCGGCTCGCTCTGTTTTTCTTTGGATTCCAAGTTTGTTTTTCTTCATGTTTTTTCCCTGCCAGCTAGACCGTGAAACTGGGATGGACGACACCTCCCTCCCTCTTCCCTCCCTCCCTGTCTTAAGTACGGAGTAACAGAATAAATGTACAGCAAAGATCATAGTTTACTGTATGTTTTGTGTATATTTTTTCATTTCTCTCTCAACTTGATAAAAGCATGATGGTGCCTTCTATTTCACCTTTTCCAGTCTTACTAAAGCGTAAAGCGGTTTGGGGCTTGCCGCCTCCTAATATATACGGAGCTGCTCATTTTGAACTATTGTCTACTGGGAGCAGATTAAAAAAAAAAAGAAAAAGAAAACTTGCAGTATTCACAAGATTTAAGTTTTTTTTTTTTTTTTTTTTTTTCAGGTGCATATTTCATTTTTCCATACTGTTTTACTACCTAAGATGATCTGCTGTGAGTTTTGTACATTTGTTTTGTATTGTGTCTGTTCTGGGTTTTGTAGAGACAAATAGGTGCCTCGAGTTCTGTTCGATGTTAAATGGTTAAAGAGGTGCATCTGAAGAACTACTCCCCCTTAAAAAAAAAAAAAGGTACATTAAAAAGATGGTGACAGTTGGAATGCTTGGTCCTTGGTTTGACGAGTCATAGCTCACACAACCATGATTTCGGTGAACTGACCTTTGCATTTTGGAAAGGGTAAATGTCTTGCAATGTGATTCAGACGATGCTGATCCTTACTTTCAGTCTGATTTTCAGCTCATGGCAGACTCTCGGGTTAATTCCTGGACTCACAAGTTGTCAGACTGTTCTTTTTCTCAGCAACAATTTTGTAATGATCTGTGTTGGTGGGCTGGCCGCAGCTCTGGCCTAATACACAAGCAAATAATTGTGCTCACTTTTCTAGCCATTTATGCATTTGTATTTTCATATGCTGATTATTCATTGTGCTTATTTTTATTGGTTTATTTTTTTTCCATCAAAGGCAAGTCTAATCTGAATGCCTTAATAGTCGGCTGCTTCTTGTCCACTAGCATAATTTTGTTTTTACCACTCGGTAGGGAGGGAAGACCTTTTGGTTTCAGCTGGAAAGGAAAACATGACACGTGAGATGTTATCTTTTATTTTTTGTTATTATCTTGCACTGAAATGGGAAGTGAAATTTGATGTAGCATTTTCTGGACAAATATACTAAATGAGGTCTTCCTTGTCTGGTGGTATTGCACTATTTCCAACGTATCTGGGACAATCTGAACACAGCCTCTCTCTCTCCAAATTTACTCATCTGGCCAACGAGAAAAGAAACCGACGTTAAATGTTTGCCGTTTCTCTCGCTGTTTCAACAAGATGTGACGTACAGGCCCGCCTTATTTAATGTAGTTTTCAGGCGGCTCTCCCTTCATAGTTTGGGATTGAATCTTTTCACATGTGAGAATGGTTTTCAATAGAAAGACTCTTGAATTGTGACCATCAGCCTTTGACACGATATTAGGGGAGGGGTGGGGATGGGGGTCCAGCTCTTTGGGTGTTTTTAAACAGATAGTTCTCATGGGTGCATTTACCCCCAAATGTTTATTTGCCTGTTACTGCTTAACATGAGCACTTGGCTGCAACCATACTCTGCAGCAGCACTGGTCAATGAAGAAAGTGGTGAAGAAGAGCCATCATGCTTTCAGACCAATCACAGTGGCGGTAAAAAATAAATAAATGTTTGAGCGTATTAAATTTACAGTTGGATAGTTCTTTTTCACTGAAACCCGCCCCTTTTTCCAAACTTAAAAGGATCATCAAACGCAGGAGCAAGAGGAGGGAAACAAAGCTGTAAATTTATTTTCCTGTGGTTGAAAAATGCAGTAGAGTGGATCCTCATTGTGAATCATTCCAGTCCTTTTTTTTTTTAATGGAAATAGAAGTACCTTCTTGGCTTTAGCAGGCGTGGTAAACAGTTGGCTGCCATCTTAATTTTTACTGTGTTTACCCTTTACTTGTTGCTAGTACAAAACTGTTGCAGGTGGAAAATCTTTTTGTTTGTTTCTTTGTTTCTTTTCTTTTTTTTTCATTTAGGTTTTTTTTTCTCCTTTCCATTTTGAATGTGTTGGACTTAACATACAATAAACTACTGATATCAGCACCACTAATACGTTTGTCCTGTTTACAGGTTGCCTCACTGAGAAAGACTGACAATTTGTTCGCTAAAGCTGACGATGCAGTAGAGAAATTGTGATTGTTTTATGCAAAACATTTTCCACTTAATGGGACACGTCTTGGTTAAAGCTTGAGCAGACTCGGGTCCCTTTTTGTCTTGTCAACACTACTGCCTTGCATGATATTCATATGTGGTTGTGGGCTGTCAGGAGAGACATTACACACATAAACTATTGACTATGGACAAGTATCAATTTTTGGAAAAAGTCAAGTCGACTAATTGACATGCTGGATGAATAACTGTAGTGTTACTGCTCCTAATGCTTGTCCATCACTCTTTGACTACTAGCATGACTGTGAAATATCTATTGAATTGCACTTCAGCATTGCAGAAACCTGCAGCATTAGTGTGAATATTTAATACCCAGATAGTGTACACAGTCTGCACCCGTAGATATTTGAAAGACTGAATCTATCTGTCTGTCTATCCAGTCTGCTCCAGTCTCATTCAGATGACGTTTCTCTTGATGTAACATCAGATGTTTGAGCCGGGAGGGGACGTCTTTGATTTCCTGTTGGATCGATGCTGCTTTGATGAAACTTTGATGAAAATGATCCAGTGATCGTGCAGGAACTGGGAGACGAGTCAGATGCTGCAAAAGGTGAGTGTGGAAGATAAAGGGGGTCAAACTTAAACGACACTTTAAAGAGGCTTTTATATCTTGCATCATTTGAAGCAGCATTTAGACCTGTGTGTTTAGACCTTTATTTGGAAGTAAAAAGGTAATGCTTCATTCTAGTAGAGAGTCAGGTGTGAGAACAGTTATTATGCCTGGTGTGTTTTCAACAGATGTTGATCCGGGGAGTAAATTCTCGTCTCGGTCAATTTGTATAAAACTTGTAGATAGCGTAATTCAACAACCAATATGGGTAAAATATGTAAATTGTATTAATTACATAAGTGGGAGTAATTACCTTATAGTTACCTTTAATTACCTTTAGTCAAATACTAACATTCTTGAACTTGACTATTTCCAGTTTATTCCTCCTCCTTCTCCTCCTCCTCTACAAGGATTTGCTGCAGGTTGGAAGCAAGACAAAGTAACTTTGTGTAAAAGCAAATATACCATAGAGTAAACAGACTGGCCATTAAGGACAGTGACCTGATCACAACAATGTGTTGTGTTTCGTTGCAGTATTATTATTATTAGGAAGTGTAATGTAAGATAATAGTATGGTGGCCCTGAGGGTTCACCACACAGCTGGACAGTTCAGTGGGTAATGACATTGACTATGGATTGGGAGGCTGAGGTTTGAACCCCAGTCTTGGCTAGTTTGTTGCAAATATGAATTTGAACCTCAACCCTAATGAAGAAGAAAAAGAAGAAGTTTCACTCAGAGAGATGCAGACAGGCGGCCTTTGGCTGAGCCATGCTCATGGCCTTTCATTGAGAAAGCTGTCTGGCAGAGAAGACAGAAAACTCTTTGTAAGCATCCTTCCTCTGCTTTTACCCAGCTGTAACTACCTTATCATTCTTCAACGTAGCTGTAGCATCTATTCAACTTTGTCATAGCCATAACATAGACCATAATAATAGTCTGGCTGCAATGTTCAGAACTGCTCTGCAGAAAAGTCAAATTCATCGAACCTCAACAAAAAAAAAAGCATCATAAACTTTATATTGGCTCTGTGGCGGCTGATGTCCCATGATGCAATGGACCAATATGCTAAACACTAAAAGCTCCCTGGGCAAGTACCAAGAAGCTCAATTTCACAAATGTAGTTTACGGGTAGTATCAATCAATTTTTCTCTTTAACTCTGTCTCCCACCTCTACCTTACATACGCCCTTGTTTACAAATTCAGCAACTCCCACGCATTGGACCGATCTCGCCATTGACCCATGACCTTGATCGGATGAGCTGGCGCGCTGTCAGGCCATGCAAGCTGGAACCGGTCTGTCGCATGTCAGAGGAGACCCAGTGTAACTGCTGGAGGGACAGGTTTCATTGTCTTGTATATAGGCATTTAAAGGGTTTAAAGTTAACATTGATACATAACTAGATTATATAGATGTCAGTGTGAAAAATAATTGTAGTTGTGAATTAAATACCTTGATGTGAAGTTAATGTTGTTTTAAAAGGCACCTGGTCTCGTGACTGGGGCTTGTGGGATGCTGCATTGTGGGAAGGAGGAATGGAAAGTGGCATATTCTTTCTTTGAAGTATTTCTTTGTTATAGCTGCTTGCTGGATACGATTTCCTAGTAAAACTTGGTGCATTAGAATAGGAACAGAGTGCTATTTTTATGTTATTTGATATTGGTAATAATATTTCTTGCTTTTCTTTGTTTACTCTACCACCAGTAAAGTTCCTTTTGGTTTAATTCAACCATTAGTTTCAGACAGCGCTACCCTGTTCCCCTCTTTCTGTTCTCTAAAAACTCTCTTTTACTTTGTTGTCACTGATATTTGTTACTTTTGTTGTAGTAACTTGGTGCATGAGTCGACATGTTATACGTGCATTTATGAAATAATTGCTTTTCTTCTGCACAATTACGCTATGGTTGCTGTTTTCTTTTTTGTCTCTACGGTCATGAGTCAACACTAAAGCACACAATCGCTTTGCCCTTGACAGCTTCACATGGCCTCTCCTCCTCTTTATCTGCTGACCTTTGGCTCACTCATACAAGTTAAGGACGTGACTCTTCCTCTGTTTGAGTTTCAAGTAAAATCCAGCTGCGCCACCATCAGAAACATACGCTTTAAAGCCGCAGTATTTTGATATCAACACTGAAAAATAAATGTAAAGTGAAAGGGGTTGTTTGTAATTAATCAAATGCTTTTTGTATTGATGACACCAGAACCCGGAACAAAGCCACCTGGTTTTAGGCCAGTGAGCTCTGGTTGATGGGCCACATTTAGGGGATTAGTTGAATAATATTTAGCATTAGTAGGCTAAAACTCACTGTCAGATTTGCACCAGGGAGTCAAGAGTGATATACAGTACACATAGTACTTGAGCAGTTTGCATTTTGAGTTTGTTCTGAAATTGAAACTTGCCCATAAGAAAAAGACCAAGACAAGGAAGCTCAGAAACCAAGGAGCCACAAATCTCATTGTAATTGGTTTATATGTTAAAAGATACAGATTTAGTTGATTTGTCACTAGGCTGCCTGTTAAAGCAATATGCAGATATCTGTGTGCATGTATGCAGATGCATGAATTACCACTTTTTTTTTCTTTTTCTTTTAAAAAAAAAAAATTCACATATTTGTAAAAGCTTAAGTCATGACGATGCTGTTTGTAGATCTCAGACTGTGATTGAACCTTTCACGGAAAACGAGTCATTTTTATTTCATTTTATGTTCTGTCAGTGACTGTGTGTATGAGGGAGACAAAGGTATATATATGTACACATGATGTAACATCATGAGCAGGTGGTATATATGTACGGTTATAAACTGCTAAAAACATTGACACACACAAAAACAATCCATAGTTGATGCAAAGTTCAGATTTTTAATGTTTTCAGAGTGATGCCAGAATCAAATGTAGCCCAGCAACACATCACATGGCCCTGCTCAGCCAGTAAGAAATAGTACTGTAGGTCATTTACATAACCAGGCACCACTGTCTGGTTATTCGGAGGGTGGCGCAGGGCAAAAGCCTGTGAGGGAGAAGAGCATTTCATGAATACACAACTTTATCAGAACTAAATAAAGGCAAGTACAAAATCTGACAAATTGTCTTGTTTTGAGAAAACTTATTTTACTACTTGATATATGTTGCTGCAACTGCTCCACAAATAAAAAGACAACATTCAGATTGTTCTGACAACTTAAGCTAAAAGTTAAAAGGCGAGCACATGTAGATATACTGGGGAATAGGAAAATTCAAACCCTTACAGCCACATGACTTATGGCAGGGCAGGTCCTACCTTTCTCTGGCTCCATTATACGAGGTGACGGTAACTTCAGGCACTCTGCCTGCTTCAAGAACTCCTGCAGCTCAGCATCAGACACCTTTTCTCTTTTGCCTGAAAGACACAACACATGTTCAAACGGTAATAACTTTGTTGATCCCCTTACTTTTTGTCATCAACATGTGAACACTGTTATTTACATAGAGGTACATATGTGTCTAAGTGTAGTACAGAGCTGCTTTAAAAAAAATAAATCTTATTAGAGTAAATTTGTGGATAGTCTGACTCACACCTGGGAAATATGATGAGGTTAAAATGCTCTTAGAGTAATAAAAATCAAAATTAAAAGAACTTGAATCTGTATTAAATCATTTTCCATGAATTCTGTCAGATGTCCTGATCTGCCAGAGGAGTTGAAGCTACTGTCTGTACAAACTTAACTTGCCTCTTTAGAGCAATTTAATTCACTGAATTGGCAGTAAACAGAAACAAGTGACTGCATTTTTGTCCTTGTCTTTGGTCTTACTCATTTGCAGGAGAACAGTGTAGGGGAATCCCCTGGCGTTGATCTTCAAGAGGAGAACAAGGCAGTCAGGGCAGTTGGTCGGAAGACGGCTGGTGTGAACTTCAGCTCGGTCCGCTGGGATTCAAACACACACACACACACACACACACACACACACACACACACACACACACACACACGTAAAGGGAAGTTGCAATGCTGAACATTAGTCAAAAAATTTGTTTGCGCAGGTTTAGTCAGTCCACAACAGCACTGAAACATCATTACTACTCACACATATGGAGGGTGCCATTTATCAAGGTTGACCTCATTTTGGTTGGTGTGCATCGACCGCTCCTTTTTGCAAGTAAAAAAAATAAATAATAATAATTAGTAAATCTTCTGAACAAAACTTCAGCTCCAAAATGGCCTCAATTCAGTTGTTGTGGTTTGCAGCGAAATGTGAGCTCAAAGTACTTGATGCAATCCTTCCAACTTACATTTTCTGCATATGAATTTCATTAACAACATCACTGCCATTGACAGACGTGATATTGGCCCAGACAGTCTCCAGAGAGTCTTTATGCCTTGCAAATTCGTTCTCATCCGAGGTTTCTGCGATGTATATCCATTTGCCCACCAGCTGCAACAGACCATGTCTCACTCAGTTACATAAGTGACTGATGGTCACAATTTTTAGAAAGTGAGAGAGAGAGTTAAAAGATAATCACAAGTGAGATGAGTGAGTCTTACCTCGGCTGTCTCTTGGATCTGAACAGGTTGGATGAGACTTTCACAGTCTGTCTCAGGAGCTGAGTGTCCAACAGACAGAAGACTGAGCACGGCCACAGCGACATAAACGAACCCCATCATGGCTCTGCTCTCTGAGCGTTTCCTCTTCAAGCTGCAACTGATGCACTGAAGATCAGCGGCTCTTTTTATTATGGAGTCATCAGCTGTTTACATTAGTGCTGCAATCTGGTTCAAGGATGGACAAAGTCTGTGGTGGGTCAGTTGCCCAGTCATTTAAGTTCAGTAGCACTGGAATACAAATACTTATGAATATTGTATAGTCCATTCTTTGAAAGATGTTACTGAGACAAGTTTAGTGGGGCACAAGTAGCCTATAACTTCACAGAAAATGAAAAATCGCAATGTAAGCGCTTTGCATGCAATGTAATTTAGGAAGGTGAGTTTGGCATCAAAGCATTTACTACAATAAGTTTATTGTCATATTAAATATTATATTTAATATTGGACTTAAAGTGCCAGAAACACGTCTCCCTGCACCTTATCTGCTAATTGACCCATGGGGATAAATAAAGTTTTTTGAAACTGAAGATTGAATTGAAACCCCCATAGAGTTGCCAAGAAGTCAACGCACATTACATGAAATGCTCCACTGCACTTAGAAAACTTGTATCTTAATTGTGTTACAGCCTCTATTTTACATAATATACCATACAAATGTGTTTCCCTGAGGTGGGACCAGAGAAATCAGCACTGGAGATGAAGCAGAAGAGAGTGCAGACCAACAGCATGATGGGATGATGCTGTTAATGTTTGACCTCCATACTCGTTTCTGAGAGTTACTGTCCCAAAGTACGTGATGATATATTTACTCAACACATGAGACAAATATGTTGTGAAAGACAGTTGAAAGTTTGCATTGGGTCATGCATGTTGGTCAGGTTCATGTTTAGGTTAGATGAGGATGATGTGAGCCTTGATGTGTTTGATTGATAAACATTGCCAGATGACATATTGCTGCATTGCACCAGGGCCAGGTTCAATTATTTTATTTATTTATTTTGCTGCATCTTACTTTATTTATTTTATTTTGCTGTATTTAAATGTTGTTCATTTAAACCCTTTGCAGCGACATAGCAGTCAGATTAAAAAGCAGGCCACATCTAGGCTAACAGTGTCCGTTGAAATGGCTATCTGAGAGGAATCACTAATTGCTCCTACAATAAGCTAATTAGCATCTTAGTCCCTGTGTATAGTGGATGATTTTCATAGAGCAGTGCCATTTTCAGCTTTGACCTTATTCTCTTCTACAGAGTGACCTCGAGTGAGTCAGGGGTCAGGCCAATAACTGGTCCAGCTTTCTTGATCAACTCATTGTTATTATCATCCACAGATAAGCTGCCTCCAAGTAGCTAAAGCATAAAGCACAGTAGCCAAAACACCTTGATAAAAGACTTTGAAAAGCACATTGTTTTCTCTCCAATTTAGTTTTATTCACACCTTCAGTCTAGCCTCCTTCTGATTGTTAATCAGCACAGGGGAGATCCTCTCTTTTTCGTTCTGATATGAAGGAGCTGTCACCTGCCTGTGTGCATTTGTGTGTGTGTGAGTCAGAGGAGTCCTAATCAATACATGCAGAGAGATAGGTCAGTGGGTAAAACCATTGACTCTGGATTTGGAGGGGTCTGGTCAGCTGTTTGTCCTGTGAATGAATATAAACGTTTTGCTCTGTGTACGTCAACACTATCCTATTTAACGTGTTGCAATAACTTACTTTTGCATGGTTATAGGCTATAAATGGTATGGATACTTCCTCCTGTTCTTGTAGCCTATTATAGGCCTACAGCCTATTTCTTTACAAAGGGGTGAAACTGAGTGGAGTTTGTGTATATTATTTTCTGTATTTTGTCCCTTCCACGCTCTCCTTCCACGCGGTTTAATGAAGACCTCTGTTGTCATCAAATAGCCTATTAATCTATCAGTAGGCTGTCACAAACTGGATACAGCACCTAAACTCTGTCCGGAGCTTCTCTACTTTTTTATTTTTTATTTCCCGTCCCCTTGGTAACAGTAACCATAGTTGTTACATCCCACTTCCAGTACTGGGATTTCAGAATAAGGGCATAGCAAGGCATAGGCTACATGGAGCATCATAAGACACTAGTCTCTTCTTTTTTCTCTTCTCTTTTTTAAGATGTATTTTAAATTTTAACAGATGTTTATGATTTATAGATGTCTAATGTTATAGCTTTTCTGTTTTCATAGCCTAATAATTTATTATTGGTGGTTATTGGTGGATTTGTATTTTGAAATATCCATTTTCATTCGGGAGCTGTGTCACAAACAAGATGGGTTTTTTTCCCCCATCAAACCATTGATGAAAAAACAAGGATTTGTTCCTTGTTCTTGTATCTAATATTTTGGTTGTTGTTGCCCTTTAAATGATTCCTCCTCTGACTGCTGATCAGCCACGTATCGCCACGTTTGCGCGCGTGCGCAGAGCAGACCCAGTTGTTCCGGGGTCGATCAGTCAGTCAGTGTACACAGTGTCACACACACAAAAAATCATCATTGTGTACACGTTTCCTCTCTCTCTCTGTCTTTTAAAAAAATATATATATACACGGACCACGGAGAGGGGAGTCTGACGGTTTCTTCAGAGGGAGCGACGCTTTCAACGCGGCACCGAAAGGACGTCAGTGAAGATGAACTTCTTCCGAGGAGTGATCGGAGGGCAGGTTCCCGGGCCGCAGCCGTCCGGAGCTGAGACGGTAGGAGACCAGCCCGGCTAGCTGCCGCGGCTAGCTGCGGCTAGCTGCGGTTTCACCTCCGTCTGTGACACACACTGAGGCTGACCAAGGGGAAATGTGTTTTATACTGGCAGTTAATAACATTTTTCCACCAATAAAAGAAAAAAAAAGAAACATATAGATTGATAAAGACACCGGGCCCTGCCTTTAATGAGTGACAACAGCGAGCTAAGTCAGAGGGCTAATTAGCTAACGTAGCAGATCTGTCAGTCCGCAGCTGTGGTGGGTCTGTCTGTCCGTGACTTATCTACCGTGTTTTACGTGCATGAATGAAAGAAAACAGACAGTAATGAGTATCAGCCTGCAGCCACTCACTCAGTATCTGTCTGTAATACCTTGAAGAAAACATATATCTTGACACCCACCATGACAGGGAAAGGAAGTCATGATTTTGATAGACTGTCATTGCAGCTAATTATTATTTGCAATAGGGATTATTCTTCTCTTCTCGTCAGAAAATTCTCATTATCATATTCATCACCCAATTATATCCAAATTAGAGTGTTATAAAGCAAACACAAGTTGAACATCCTCACGTGGTATAAATCCTATGGAACCACCAATTACTATAATAACAAAACAAAAAAAACAAAAAAAGTGAAACATACAAGTGTTTGTCAGCAGGACTTTGCAGCCATTACAGGAGGGTCAGAGACACAATCACATCTTTGTGTGTAGACATTCCTGTTTTGGCTGTTTAGAGGTGCAACTTGTCCTTCCTGGAGACTGTGCTATACATTCCTCATCACCAAAACGTGTGTGTTTTAATTTGTGTGTCATCGTTCTCTTGAAAAACTCCAGCAGCAGTTGTAGTGCAAACACAAACATGTCTCCGCTTGTGGTCTTCTGTTGTGTCATTGTCTAATGAGTCTACTGTGTACCAATGCACATTATTCTGACTCTGTCATTAGATTATTTCAGACTTTTTTTTTCTTTTATACAATACAAAAAAATACAATAGTTTTTTTCTGCTTCTGGTTGGTTAATCAAACCCCAACCCCTTGTGAAGACCCTTACGCTGAGATTGAGATCCACACCTCTAGACTCATCTAAAACAGCATTGCCTATTCCACACTTTCAGACAATATCATGTCCATCCTGATTCGCAAAATCTCCCCCTCCATGCATGAAGACATACACATACTGGGTGTACATACAAATTAGTAAATTACAAAAAGTAATGATGAATCCTGTGTTGACAGATTCAGAAGTTGTGTGACAGGGTGGCCTCCTCAACCCTCCTAGAAGATCGGAGAGATGCCGTCCGAGCCCTCAAGTCCCTCTCTAAGGTAAAGTGTCAGGAGCAGGTTAATGGGATAAGGTGACTCACTCTGCAGTTTATTAGGCACACCCACTATTGCTGTATTTGAGTTCATGATTTTTTTTTTTTTTTTTAAATCGGGGTGTACAGTTGTGTAAATCAGCAGTAGATTGTGATTCCTGTTGCTCTGTGTTGTATTGTCCTATAAATTAATGGGGACATTTGTTTCCGATGTTTCCTCCGCTGTTACATGGTCTTCTATGTAACATCAGCCACCAACATCAGGGGTCATTTCTTACCTCTAAGTTCTGTTCACTTTCAGTTTTTCACTGGCTGCCCCATCAACCATGAGTAATGAGTTTATCAGGCATGAATAAGGGGTTTAGGAGGCACAGGGTTGCACATTAATAGGCAAGGGTGTCAGCGCTGGCCAGGAAAACAGATAGATGTGCAGACTTCCTGTAGGTAAAACCATTGTCATTTTTCTCTGTCTGCATCTTTCTAATGTGGTGCAACATGATGAACTGTCCAGATCTCTCAGGCCACTGAAGTACAGAAGTAGAATACAATGTTCATTGGAGGAGGAAACTAAAAAGAAAAACAATTTTCCATTAAAACGCGAAGGCATTCTGATATCTTGATGTTTCATTCATATCATGCACTGTTTTATTTTTAACTGTCTTATAATGATTAGATGATTTCTGCAAGGCACTATACATATGGATTTGCCCTGCTGTTATCTGTTGTAGAAATATCGCATGGAGGTTGGCACACAGGCCATGGATCACTTGATTAACATCCTTCAAACCGACAGGTATGTTCATGTAATCCTTGTGCATTTGTTCAGTGTGGCATCTGTCACGCTGTTAAATATATAAAGTTATGTGTAGTAGGCCATGTGTTTATTTTTCAACTCCATATTTGTTGACATTAATAAAACCTATGTTTTAGGTCGGACTCTGAAATCCTCGGCTACGCTCTGGACACATTATATAACATCATCTGCAACGATGAGGAGGAAGAACAAGGTATTTAACCCTGTCCCGTGATTGTTACAAATGATGAAATGTACCTTTTTTTTAATATTGAATTAATTAATTAATTAATTAAGCATCTACCATAATTGTCTTGACTGACTGAGCATTCTTCTGTTTGCATGTGTAAAATGAGTTCACTTTATGTGAACTGGACTTCAGTCAATTTGCATTCCCCTCTTCTACACACTGATAATGAGTGCTTCATGTAAAGGTTCTCGTTTCTCTTTTCTCTTCCATGTTTTAACCCTACAGATGAATCAGAAGGTAAAACTCTTTGTCTGTGCATGATGCCACACCCCCTCTATCCCTCCACCCCCCACCCCCTACCCCATACCTAACAACCAGCAAGCAACAGTCACACATATCACAGGTTGTTTTTGGTTGGGATGTGGAGAAGGAACACATTAATAGCCTTGACTCTTTTCTATTCACTTTTTCATTCTTCCTGTTTGGAAAAAAAAAAATCTGGCTGTGTTTTAGTTGTTGTCATTGGCTTGTCTTCATTGAGAATCAGGCAGCTTATTTTCTACACTTCTTCACAGTGGTTGAATGAATTCTAGCTTCTGGGTGCAGCTTTAAACTTCCTCTCCCCCCCCTGCCCCTCCCTCCCTCCCATGCCCTCACAGACGCAGTAACCCCTCTCCCTGTCTCAGGGAAGCATAAGAATGTGTCCGTGCCTGGTCAGTACTGAAGCGTAGCCGTATGTGCAGTAGTAAGAGTTCGACTAGAAAACTAACTACACTAAAAATCAGTGGTGAAGTGACATGAAGGTGTTTGGGTGGTAACAGGAACGCTTCACTAATACCGTCACACGCTCCAGCTCCTATCTGCTAATAAATTGTTTCTTTTTGGTATTTTCTCACACTTTAATACCTGGTTAGAATTTGCACTGTTGTTGTTGTGGTGAAAATGAAAATTATTGAGGGTTTTTTTTGGTGTGTATGTTTTAGTTAGTAGAAATTTAGCCAAATATAAAAAAGCATATTTCCTCATCTCCCTCTAACTGTGCAGATAGTTTGTTCCATTTTTGCACAGTTTCACTGGATTATTTACTGGAACAGATGTTGAGATTCTTGGAAGAAATTACATAAACAGATAGTTTTGACTCCATTTTACATTTTTTTGTGAACATGCAAACAGATGCTTTTCTTTTGCACATTTGCACAAAACGACATTATGATTGAATTTGAGCAGTTTTTTGTCCATCTGTTAATCCCCATTGAGTGAAAGAAGAAATCTAACACTCTGTTTGAACAGGATTAGCATCACCATTTTAGCACAAAATTGAAATTCCTGGAAAACCAGTGAGTTCATGGATGAACAGTAAAGTAATCTCAGCTGTAGTGGAGAGGAGGAGGAAGTGAAATATGACCCACATTCATGTCCTGGATACGATTAAACTGACCAGAGGAGGATACACTCTGCCTGAACTGGCCTTTTTTTTTTTTTAGAGATGGATGTATCAAAACACATGAAACTATCTGCATGGTTTAATCATACCAGAGGTGAATGAGAAAATATGTTGTTTTGTAGTTTTTTGTAACCGTCCCTTAGGGAGGAAATACTCTCTCAGTTAACGGTGCATTAAATGTTTATTCTTGTGTAGTAACCTCACTGAGATCCGTTCACCCTGTCATCCAGCTGTTCCCTCCCTCATCTGTGTTTTACCCCCCAGTAGGCATGTTCACCAGAATCACCCTGAGCATGTGCACATTTATTGGGGAGATGCACATATTTGTTTGTTGAACAGCAGAAAAATGAGCCGCTTATTTCGCACAAGGGTCGAGTGAGAAGTTTCAGATCCAGTAGTGACCGTTGTGTGACTCAGGCTGATTGCTATGAACAAACCAGCTGGTTCCCCCCTCACCAGAGCGACGCCTCCTTCTGCAAGCGTGTCTCTGATATCAACTCTCCACCTCCTTTCGCAGACGAGAACGCCCAGAAGCAGGCGGACGACCTGGGTGCCGAGTTTACAGACAAGTTCATCGAGGACCCGGAGCACGTGACCCTTCTACTCACTTTGTTGGAGGTATTGAACTGTTTCCGCTCCTGTGGCCGCCGGGGGACGCCTCTGTTAAAACATAATGTCGAACAGCTGCCCAATGAGTGTGTTGTTGTTGTTGTTGTTGTTGTAGGAGTTTGACTTCCATGTGCGTTGGCCTGCGGTGAAGCTGTTGACTGCTCTCCTCAAGAACCAGGGCGTCCAGGTCCAGGGCGTCATTCTGGTCAGCCCCATGGGTGAGTTCATCCACCTCCAGTTATTAATGCCAACATTTTGTCTTCTTCTTGAGTTCTTTTCTTGACACTACAAATATTTTTCTCCTTCCACAGGTGTTTCCAGATTGATGGACCTCTTGGCAGACTCCAGAGAAGTAATTCGCAACGATGTGAGTGAATCTCTCTTATACATATGAAAGCCTCTTGAATTAAGGTGGAATTGACCATATTCACAGCTTCGTCATCTGTGCTTACGTCGTCACTCGGGGTGGGAAGATTCAACGCCGTCACATAATGTTACCGTTAATCCTAGTAGTTGCAGCTAATGCTGGCTAACTTAATTCAAATCAATTGAACCCAAATGTTGTTTTATTTTGAAATATGGCCCCTCGGACATTAACAACCCATGCCTTCCTTAAATCTGTATCAAAGTGATGAGAGGAAAGCAGTTAATCAGACTCCCGACGTTTGTACGGCTTGCAGCCAGGGAGTTATACGGTTTGTTTACCCACCCCGAGTGATGACGTAAGATGGCGACACTGTGAATATGGTCAATTAATGTCTTTGGCCATTGTGGTAATATACATTTATATTTAACAGTCATGATGCAAACTTGCAGGAGTTGTGTGAAACCCTGTGCTCTGCTTCTCAACAGGGCTTGCTGTTGCTTCAGCAGCTGACTAAAGGAAATGCTGCCATTCAGAAAATAGTGGCGTTTGAGAACGCATTCGAGCGTCTCCTAGATATCATCACAGAAGAAGGCAGCAGCGACGGAGGTGAACGTAGAAGTCGATCTGCATGCACACCCACGATCTTAGCGATGTATGCGCTGACCTGTATGGCCGTCCTCCCTGTGTGCAGGTATCGTGGTGGAGGACTGTTTGCTGCTGCTGCTCAACCTGCTGAAAAACAACAGCTCCAACCAGAACTTCTTCAAGGAGGGCTCCTACATCCAGAGAATGAAGCCCTGGTTTGAGGTCGGCGACGACAACTCTGGCTGGTCTGCGCAGAAGGTCACCAACCTCCACCTCATGCTGCAGGTGATTCACAACAGTCATCATGTCGCCCTGTTGCTCAGATCTCCACGTCATCAGTTCAACATCCTAATCAATCAGTTTTTTTCTGTCCCTTCCTGTCACCAGCTGGTGCGAGTCATGGTTTCTCCAGTGAACTCTCCAGGAGCTACATCCAGCTGCCAGAAGTCCATGTACCAGTGTGGTCTCCTGCAGCAGTTGTGCACCATCCTCATGGCCACTGGCGTGCCTGCTGACATCCTCACTGAGGTAAAAACCAACCACAATAAACCCAAGTCAAGCCAGTGCGACCATCTTTTATATAATGCTATATGTGTTTGGCATATAGGTGTTTTTTAGTATCTTAAAGGTGCAGCCCGGCATTCCCTGTTCTAGGGAGTTTAGTTTGTATTTTAAAGATTTCATTTCTTATATTATGGTGGAAAGACCAATCATTCATCTCTGTATTATTTATGGAATCGCAAATATACTGCTGTGGGATTTGTAATTTACAGATGAATGGATGAGAATGGGGAATTATGTTAATGAACATGTTAACCATAAAAGAACAATAAACCCAATAAATGAACAGTAGCTCACTCAGGTGCTGCTACATTAAAACCAACTGCGTTCCAACTTGTGATCTGCCCGCTGTCTTTCAGACCATCAACACTGTATCGGAGGTCATCAGGGGCTCACAGGTCAACCAGGACTACTTTGCTTCTGTCAACGCTCCGTCAAACCCACCAAGGTAAGACATAACCAGTGGACCGAGATATTTAAAAAAAAGAAACTCCCCTCACCCATCTGAAAGTAAATCCATCTTAACGCCCTGATTTCCCCCTCTGATCTCTCCTCTTCATTGCTTCGTAGACCAGCTATCGTCGTTCTGCTCATGTCCATGGTGAACGAGAGACAGCCGTTTGTGCTGCGATGTGCGGTCCTCTACTGTTTCCAGTGTTTCCTCTACAAAAACCAGAAGGGCCAGGGGGAGATTGTAGCGACGCTGCTTCCCTCCACTATTGATGGTGAGTGACACCAAGTTGTTACTGTTAATGAACATTATTTGCCTCCTGCTTCAACTTTTAAACAATTATAAATTCCCATTGGGGAGTGAATGGCACCAATTAAATGTAAAATGAAAGTTGGTTTCCTCAGTCAGAGATTTAGCAAAACACTCACAGACTAATCTACATGATATGATGCAGAGAGAAACTAGACGATAGAAACTAGAGCAGTGATATTATGTAAGACATTAATGACTTTGAATCCAGTGAAACCTCCAGTGTCATTTCCTTCCTTGTTTTGGATGGACTGTTGTTTATTCTGCCTGATTCCTTCTACTTTGTTATTCATTTACTCCTTTTTCCACAGCCAACTCCATCTCTGCGGGCCAGCTGCTGTGTGGAGGCCTGTTCTCAGCAGACTCTCTGTCCAACTGGTGTGCAGCCGTGGCGCTGGCTCACGCCCTGCAGGACAACCTCACCCAGAAGGAGCAGCTGCTGAGGGTGCAGCTCGCCACCAGCCTGGGCAAACCCCCCGTCTCTCTGCTGCAGCAGTGCACCAACATCCTCTCCCAGGTAGGACAGTAAAACAACAACAACAACAAAAAGACGCCACTTGAATGAAGGGGGATGCTGACAGGCTAAAGCATTTGTTTGTGTAAAAAAAACGTGCACAAGTGTCAACAACAGTGAACAGAACAGTCACATTATTGTGATTTTGCAGGGAGATAAGATCGTCCGGCGGGTGAGTAAAGCGTGTGTTTGTGTGTACTGTGTGTGTTTGGGCGGCACCTGTCCTGATCATTTTGGCTTGGCATCTGTAGTAGGGGTCTTGATGGCCCGTGTGTTGGGGGATCTTGCTTCCCTTTAACCCTTTACTACCCCTCCTTCGTGCCTAACTTATGGCTTTCACCCAGTTCTTCCTCATACGGGTGGCACACGGGTGCACTCCTTCACTGTTCACTGGTGGAGTGTGTGGGGAAGTACACAAGTGAGCACCCAAGAGAAAAGGGACACAGCAGCTGTTTTTATCTCTGTTGATACCCTAACGCCTGCTTCGAGCTGTGATCTGGGACCGTTTGCTGTGCTGCTGCAAGCCGTCCTCTTGTCTGTTCAGGAAGTTTTGAGCTGCAGTGGCTTTTGGGGCCTTTTTCCTGTCCAGGTTCTTATTCACACATGCACCTGCTTCCAAATGTTTTTCAGTTTTTTTACCTTGGGCTCAGAGAATAGAGATTTTACAGTTAAGATGAAGGTTTACATTAGTCAGTTATTAATCTAATCACCTCTGGGTTTCTCAGTTTAAATTCATGCAGCCCTCGGAGTTGCCAATTCATCTGTTTTCCTCTAGTTGTAGATTTTGCAATGTGAGTGTACGGCAGTCTGCTAGTCTGTAAGGAGATTTATGCTCCTTCCAAGCCATTTGTGTAAGGGCCAGGTAACTTCAGTCGCTCCCTCTACATAATCAGATAAACACGGGGTCGGTGTCGTAGCGTGTCTGAAACTGAGAATCTGGCATGGACGCCCTCTTCACTCCATTATTGGCCAGCTGTTTGGTGCCTGGCATCGAAGCAAGTATTCGTGGCACATTTCACCTGAACACCCGAGTGCAGCACTACTGTATGAATGTCTCTCTGGAGAGACTGACTGAAATAGTGTCCCATTTTTTACCACATGAGGTTTATAAACACATCTTATTCTGACATGTCATATGAACTAGGTCCAGGAGGTTGAGCACTACAAGGGTCAAGATCAGCTTTACATAAACCACACTTACTGTTTTGGTAGCTGCAGAGGATCAAAGAGTCTGAGAGAGTTAAGGAGAAACTCAGGAGGAGTTCTGGGTGAATAGGAGGCTCAGCTCTGTAGCTCCATGATGTGGCGTCTGTGCCTTTGCAGTGAAGAGCAGCATGGGGTATCAGGCTTTCTATCCACAGCTGGTGTTTTGTTTATTGACATGGGCTATAATTAGTGAAAAAGACAGTGGACAAGTGTACCTGCTGCTACCTGAACACAGCAGCCAAAGATCAATGATGAGCTTCATAGATGAGTGATTGGGGGAAGTGTTGGGGGAGGCTGTTGGACAGACCTGGTGAAGCCACATCTGGTTCATCAGGTTATACCGCCATGATGAAGAACTAACTTGAAGTTAATTGGAAATAAAGAGACCAGCAGGTGCAAGCAGCAGAATTTGGTTTTGCACACCGGCTCTAAATAGGTTTCCCTGAGAACTGTGGAGGTTTTACACCCTGATCCAACTGGGAAGAGACCAGTCGGACCCGTACAACACAACCCTGTCAGTGATATCCTCCTGTCTGTTTAAAGGGAAGGTGCCTTGCTCCACCTCTCCACACAAGCACAGAGAACAGGACCTATGTTTGTTCGATTAATACTTGTGGTCATTTTCCTTTCTTTTTGTTTTCTCCTTCATTTTTGCATTACGTCAAATTTGGAGACAAAATCTGAAAAGGTGATTTCGTAAGTTTTTGCTGTATGGAATGCTGATAAGTTTTTTACCCACACGTTCATTTCTCAAAGCTTCATAACTCGATGAGTTTTGGCATCTTTTGTTTCACCCCAGAAAAAACAAAACAGGTCTGCGCTTCTTAAAGCATGTTGTGCATTAGGTGTTAATGCACCAGCCTATTAGCAGCAGTGTAAGAGAGAGTACAGATCCCACTCATCTCTGCACTGTGTTTTGATCTGTACTGATTTTATCTATTTACATCCCAACTCCATGAAAATCATCTGTTCTTCTGTTTGATTGAGATTAATAATTCAAAACTAACACAAGTTTACTATAAATATTCATTGGAAGCCGACTTTGTGAAGAGGAAGAAAATCCAGATGAAGGTCTGCTGTAGATCTGAAACCTTATAAATGTTTCTCAAAGCTGTTTTCATGGAAGTGCATGATCACTTTGGTATCACTTTATTTGGCTCCTTTTTCATCGTCAGAAAACACATTTCAGTGGCTTCTTGCTTTGCATGTGCTGATAGCTCGAAACGATAACATTTTCGTTGCAGTTTCAAAATGTTTTGATTACGGTATTTGTTATCTGCAGAATGAAGATTACAAAGCATAAAATACTAGAACATTTAGAAGTGAAGGAATCGCTGATGGCTGGATGTAAAGATAATGGGTTTTTTATTTTAGGCCTTATAGACGCTGATTTCCTGAAACAGAACTGCATGGGTAACAACCTTGTTTGAATCTACTGAATATATTAATTTTGAATGTGTCTTTTGTTTGTTTTATTAACTACTAATGGGTGATGTGATTGAGGTCCTTCGATTAACATGATTTAATTTGTCAGTTCATTCTTTTTTTGTTTTGTTTATACTTACAACATGTTTGAATTGGAGAAAAATTGGCCCTATCGGAAGTGTTGCTTAATTTTGTTCCAAACACAATCAACCTTTGTGACCATTTCATCAGCTGCTTTGTTTTACTGGTTGAATCTAAAACATCGGAGATACTTTTGTTTGGTTTTCTATTATCGTCTAGTTGTTCTCTCACCAAATGCCATTTATAACTTCTTCTTCAAATAAATAACAAAAATTGATGATTGATTTATGTTCCAATCTGGACTTAAACTAAAAGTCTATGACGAAATGAAATTGGTTTCCTTTCTGATAGTGGTTATGAACATGTGCTGTGATGTGTACATAAACTCCCATATGTAACATCTGGTTCTTCGTTGTCTGGACTTGAGATGTTTTAATATCTCGAGAACGTAACATCTGTCGTCGTCATTGGATTCTCGTCAGCCGGTTGTTAACTGTCATTTCAGATGCACGTGTTGACCTGTCTGTTGTTTTATGTTGTGCTCCACAGGGCAGTAAAGTACAGACGAGGGTGGGCCTTCTCATGCTGCTGTGCACGTGGATCAGCAACTGTCCGATCGCCGTCACACACTTTCTACACAATCAGGAAAATGTTCCTTTCGTATCCTTGAGGCGGCTCACAACAAGCCGTGTGTCACTGGCGCTCTAACGGCACATTCATACAGCGTATTCAACCTGCAGGTTTAAAGGCTTGTGGGAGATTGTAGCTGCAGTCTGGCCAAGTGTTGAACGAATCCTTGACTTTTGGTGCCTCCTGTAGCTGACGGCTCAGATCTCGGAGAACCTGGGAGAGGACGAACGGCTGGTCCAGGGCCTGTGTGCGCTGCTTCTCGGCATCTGCATCTACTACAACGACAACTCACTGGAGAACTACACCAAGTAAGCAACACAAGAAAACAGATTGTTTCTGATGAATCACATCAGTCGGATTCCTCTCCCCCCTCTCCACAACAACTCACTGGAACTTGCATTGGTATATTTTAGATAGATAGATAGATAGATAGATAGATAGATAGATAGATAGATAGATAGATAGATAGATAGATAGATAGATAGATAGATAGATAGATAGATAGATAGATAGATAGATACTTTAATAATCCTTCATAGGAAATTGTTACAGCAGCTGTGCATTCAAGCATTTATTCATTGAAATAAAAAAAATGATGATGAATTACAGATTTATCTACAATATAGACACTGAAAAAAATACATATGAGGTATAAATACAAAGTACAGTTTTAAAAAAACTAAGACTGAAGTAGTATAGTGATAGAGTATTGCACATGAGTGAGACAGAGCTATTGAGCTGTTGCACATTGAAGTTTGATAGCGGCTGGGAGGAAGGACTTTCTGTAGAGTTCAGTCGTGCATCTTGGTGGAAGCAACTGCAGTTAAAGAGGAGCTATGTATGATTTACACCTTAATGAAACAGCTTTGGAGTACTGTATGTGTGATGGTAAAATTACTTGTAATTCTGCCTTCCACCTCGGGTCTCTTGGCTGAAAACCAACCTTACAAGATCAGCGACCCGGTGTCCCAGATCTTGTGTTGTGAGAAACTGCTTTACGGCACCTATGACACACACACGGCCAGTAATCTGAAAGCTCAGCATTTAACGTTACCTACCGTGATGAACAAATGCACATAGCGGATTTTCTCTACAACAGTGAAAATATACACTCTGAAACTGTAGTGGGGGTTCTGTAGAGAAAAAACAGACTTGCATAGTTCACCTTTAATATTTGCAGTTGCAGCTTTAATAGTGAAGCAATTTGTCCTTTTAATCGTGTTTCCATCTAATTTAGACAGGTGACACTGCTGCTTTTTTTGGTGCCTCTTGAACACATTTATTCAATTACGGTACACCTTCCTACCTTTGTTCTGCTTAACAGTTTGTAACAGGAGGATCAATACAGCTTTTCTTTCCTTGCCTTACGTTGCTGATAGAGGGAAACCTTCTCCGCCCTTTGGACCGATGCTGTTTAAAAAGCCAAAGACTGGTCACGCTAAATATTGATTTGATTTAGATTTTCCTCTGTTTACTGCATTTCTTAGGAAGCTAAGAAGTATTTCATCACTGAATTTGAACTGTTGAGGAAAGGGTGAACCATCGTGCTGAGGAAACCCACTCATTCAGTGTGTGGTGGTTATTTATGTTTTGATTTTAATTCAATGATGACATCAGACGGATACAAGTAGCATTTATTTTTATTTTTTATTTTTACTGCACTTGAGTTTCTATCTTGTTACTACAGGAATATTCTTTATATATTCCTTCCCTGAGCCCTTTGTTGTGCAGTAAACATGCACCTACAGTATATTTATAGTTGTATATGTGTATGTGCGTCCCGGTTTAGACTCTCCCTGTCCCCTCTGTCTCCTTCAGAGAGAAACTAAAGCAGCTGATCGAGAAGCGCATTGGAAAGGAAAACTTTGTAGAGAAACTGGGCTTCATCACCAAACACGAGTTGTACTCGCGGGCGGCCCAGAAGCCGCAGCCCGTCTTCCCGTCTCCAGAGCAGATGCTGTTTGATCACGAGTTCACCAAGCTGGTCAAAGAACTGGAGGGTCAGTTTTTTTTTTCTTCTTCCAGTAATATCTCATGTTTTATCTTCCAGTTTCAGACGTTCATGAGGTTTAATGAGAGACGTTTACCATCTACTCTAACCAGGTGTCATCACGAAAGCAGTTCACAAATCCAGTGAGGAGGAGAAAAAGGAGGAGGAGGTGAAGAAGACATTAGAGCAACATGACAACATCGTAACTCAGTACAAAGAGCTGATCAGAGAACAGGTAAACACACTCGTGCACCTTTTAACAGGGGCAATGTGCTGTTTTAAGCTCTACATGTGGTTTGTTTTTCATTTGTGTGCATTCACTTATTATTTGATGTACTATTGTTCTACTGACTGTGTTACTGTAACCGTGTGATCTTCAGGATGCTCAGATCCAGGAACTGAAAGAGCAGGTCGAGTCCATGACGTCTCAGAACGAACAGATGCAGATGACAGTCACTCAGCAGCTGTCCCAGATCCAGCAGCACAAAGACCAGTACAACATCCTCAAGCTAAAATTAGGTGAGTTCACCTCACGGCTGCTTGTTCTGTCCTCGAGAAAGTATCAGAGTTGCACTGACTAACACGAACCAGTGTAAAGCCATTTCAGGTAGTTAACTTTCCGGGTGTCGCAGATTCGCCCCATTCTCTGTCTCAACTTGTTGAGTGGGCGACGTACAGACAACCTGCACAAACATCTTCTCCTTCATCTGTGAATCCACATTTGCAATAAAAGCATTTGTTGTTCAACATCGATCAACTCTAATTCCAAAAAACACCTGTTCCACTTCCGCTGCCGTTGTCCACGGTGCCCGGAAGATAAACACATTTCACAAATAATGACTCAATGATGAAATAATGAAACCACACACACACACACACACACACCTAGCATAATGGTGGTGGCAACTCGTTCCCTCGATGCAGAACTTCGAAAGGTGCACAGTGGCATCGAGGCACAGGCATGGTTACGGCGTGGAGGTGACACAGAAGCATAAACTATGCTTGTAGGAGTTTGTATGAGCAGCAAATGCCCTAAAGACCACCTTTATACAGCATATTCTAACCAGCCTGGCTCTTGTATATATTAGTTAGTAAGTTTTGGACCTCATCCAGCTGGTTACGACAACGTTTTACTGCTTCGTAGCTGAGATACGGGGCGACAGTGATATGCAGCGACATCACTAGATATAGTTTTACCACAGAGCACATGAGCAACCACCAACACGATCAGAGGGTTTTCATATGTTTGTTTATTTGTTTTTGTTTTATATATGAATAGCTCAGTTTATGAGAAATAAGCTCTTTTACTTTCTTTTGCAAACAGAAATAATTTGTGGTTATTGGGAAGTTTCATGCTCCACCCAGTTCTTGGTAAACAGTGACAGTGAGTTAGTCACTTTTAAAACCTCAGGTTGACATGAAACAAGCAGGACTGGTGAAGATTCATTAATTGTATGAACAGTGTGTGAACGCATGACCTGGAGTTTCTCTTTAAACAGGCCAACAGCCCGACTTCATAATATAAACGTTTTAGGGAAATGAAAATAAAAGTCACAGCCAGGTACAGCTGTGTGAATGAATGCATGAGAAAAATGCAAGTGCTTTGAATAGAAACAGGATCTGTCTGATAACTCACATGCTTCCTCTGTTCTCTGTAATAACACATCAGAGAAATTCAGCTGGCGAGTAATCTACCATCAGAAGTAAAAGCACAGGCTTGGGGCATCGTATATCTCACTGGGTGGAGCAAACACTCCATATGCATAGTCCTCAAGTCCTCACTGCAGCAGCCTTTTGCTGTGTGTCTTTGTCCCCCCGTATCCTGTCTCTGTCTAGCTGTCTTGTCAATTAAAGGTTCAAAAAAGCCCTCCAAAATACTTAGAAATGCTAAGATTAAAAACAAAAGTAAAGCATGAACCGTATAGCAATCTGTCTAAACTCATGTCTTTTACGATTATTTACATTATGCTATGTGTGTGTGTGTGTTTGATCCTTCAGGTAAGGATAACCAGAGCCAGTCAAACAACCAGGGAGACGCCTCCCAGGTGAACGGCCTGCAGACAGAAGAGCTGACTCAGCTCAAGGAGGAGGTGGAGGAGCTGCGCAAGCAACACACGCTCCTGCAGACACAACTTGGCGACAAAGACGCACTCATCAACACCCTGGTGAGTAAAGTCTGGATGCAGTACACGTTTGTGTGAGTCTGGGGGTTGATTTCTGGGGCACAATGAAATAAGACTTGCAATCGGGTGTTAGTGTGTGAGTCTGAGTTTCTAGTGGAGATGGAAACACCGTCCTCCACACACAGCTCACTAACACCCAGGGGAGTGTTTCCCAAGTAGCAGCAGCAGCAGCGGCCACTGTTCGGCCACTGCACAATGATTGATTGGTAGACAAGCTGCTCTCCATTTCACCCCGGACAAAAACCTCATCAACCTTATTACACAAATTACGTTTAAGCTTTGTCTGGTCTAATCAGAGCCATATACAGTACATAAATGTAAATAGCCTCTGAATAATGCATGACATACTGTCGCTACTGTTGCTTCTGTTAGTCACATGATGTTAGTTGTTCTGCAAGTAATTCATCAGCTAGAAGAAAATTAATCAGCTGCCTTTGGGAAAAGATGATTTTTTTTGCAATTTCTTGACACGGTTACAAACAAAATAACTGATCAGTGAAACAAGCAGATTGATCATTACTGAAAATGGTTGTTTTCTTACAATACAAAGAACTGTATGTTTGGAGTTTTACTGTGAAAATGACGTGTGTGTTGTGTTTTTACTGCGTGTGTGTCTGTAGAGGTCAGAGGCAGCACAGACGGCAGAGGGTTCAGGAGGAGCAACAGAAAACACAGAGCTGCTCAAGGTGAGGTTCATCATCATCATCACTCTTCACTTCCCCAGTTTGATTCAAATGTTTGTGTCCAAACTTCGACTGGTCCTGTATGTTTTGGTTCTGATAAAAAACTAAGAAGGTCTGAGGTGAACCTGGGTTTTGATAATTAATTTTCTGTGCTTCTTGGTGCAGGAGCTGGAGGCTTTGAGGAGTCAGGTTCAGTCCCAGTCGACAGAAATCAACCAGCTTCAGATGGAGAGACAAGAGCTGCTCCAAAGAGTTGAGGCCGGGGTAAATACAGCGCTAACATTACAGCTCGCACCAAATACTATCACGTTATTCTGAGCACGTAGCAAATGAATGTCTGTATCGTCTCTCAGTCCTCAGATGTCGTCCCCAGCAGCGACGGCCCATTAGACAC
The DNA here is from genome assembly GCA_030347415.2 of Decapterus maruadsi. Lineage (NCBI taxonomy): Eukaryota > Metazoa > Chordata > Actinopteri > Carangiformes > Carangidae > Decapterus > Decapterus maruadsi. The sequence goes on from CM064901.1 coordinate 13,515,354, forward strand.
AGCCAAGGTGGCAGAACTTGAGAGCAGACTTTCAGCACAGACGACTGAGGCTGAGAGACTGAAGGTGTGGAGAAGATCTGTGCTCTATCAAATCTATTCCATCATTTGTTTTTGAAGAAAACTGAGATAAAAGCTGATTAAAATACATGTGTATTAAATGTTCAGGGAGGTTTTGAATGTCTATCATTGGTATCTTCATCTCATCATTCTCTCTTGTTGGTTCAGGAGGAGACAAAGAGCTTGTCGGAGAGCCGGGCAGACCTAGAGCAGCAGCTGGCTTCAGCCACCAGCACGGTGGCCATCCTGCAGACGGAGAAATCAAAGCTGCAGACGGAGGTTCAGGAGTCCAAGAAGGAGCAGGACGACCTGCTGATGCTGCTGGCCGACCAGGACCAGAAAATCCACAGCCTCAAACAGAGGCTCAAAGACCTGGGAGAGACGGTAGACAAAACCATCAGTTTTATATTTTTCTCAAGTCGTCAGGACGTAGAGGAGTTTGAACTTTGAGTATCATGTTATCGTCAAGTGTACAGAGGAATGGTGGTGTAATGAGTTAGTGGAGACATAAGTCGACTGATTTACTGTAAAAAAAAAAAAAAACATGAGTTGAAAATAATGTTTCACTTCCGATAACATGTAGCTTTTAATAACAGATTATTTTACTACATATAAATCTTTTTTTTCTTAAAGGCAGGGGCACAGCATCTTGTCGACAAAAACAAAATTTCTTTTTGTTGACAAACTTATTCAACACCATAAAAAAAAACATAAAATCTTGATATAAAGTAACTAAAATACAGTATTGCTCTCCACTGTATGGTTAGAAAAAGGCACAATTTAAACACACAAAGCTTGGATTAAAAATGTTAAATCTGCACAAAAATGAACAGTAAGTGACTAAATTATTAAAACAATGCAGATCTTGTTCTGTTCAAACCTGAACATGTGACAACATGATGATGATAAAACTGTCGATAGAGCAGTGATGTAATTGAATGAGAATGACATGTAATATGCAGCTTGACTCACAATTTAATCGGATGTCAGGACCCATCCCTCTTCACGCCTACGACACCTCACCTCATCAGCAAGACAGGGCAACCTGATTGATGGATTTTGAAAATTTCCATCATTAGATTGTTATCAGAGATGACAGGAAATGAGTGAAAAGAAGGATCAAAGCCAAAAAAAAAAAAAAAAAAGATACCTGACCGGACTTGAATCAAAGCTCAGTGGGAAGGAAACCTGTGTCAGGGAAAAAACCCAAGACAAAAAAGGTCTGCAAAGATTTCCCCACACGACTCACAGCTGTTTAAGCTCAATGTAATGCTGTGAGCGTACTGTAGTCACTGCATCTAGAAAGAACCACGATAGAGAGATTTCATTGAGAAAATCAAGCTAAACTGACAAACTTGAGGGAGACAAGAGAAGAAAAGTGAAGAAGAAATTACACCCCAAAACATGCATCTTTGTGTGTTTTTAGTGACGTGTCAGCTCAGCTACTGTAACCGTGGCAGCAGCTGTTGGAAGTAGAGATGTCCAGTGACCAGTGAGCTGAGGAATAACTGCTCGGCCGTGTTTTGTGTGTTTGCTTTAGTTAGACTGTGACCCTTGCCTTACAGGTGGAAGATGAAGACGACCTCGACGCCAGGGACCAAACGGACGACGACGATGAGGAGGAGGATGAAGATGAGGACTAGAGGGGAGGAGAAAAAAAAAACAAAACACTGACAGAAGAGAAGGAAGCGATGGGAACTTGTCTGCTAACAGGCAAGAAAAGACTTCACAGAAACATGCGAGAGAAACTCAAGAATAGGACTAATATACTGAAGGAGTGTCTTTATCCAGCTGCCATGCTATCTTCAACACCCCCACCCCACCCCCACTCCCCCCTCCCCAGTCACATCACTCACATTTGTTCAAGTTCCTCTGTCCGAAACTTCAGTTTTCAGTGACGGCTAAAAGTTTCAACATGTCAGTGCATTCATCTCTGCTACGTTCACCATCAGGTTGTGATGGATTTTTTTTTTTTTTTACCAGTCTTGTGGTTATTGTAACGTATTGTCATAATAGTTTGTAATCACGCTAGGTTCATTTTAACTTTAACGCACAAGAGTTACCTGGAACATTTAGGAAGGAGGATTTAAATTGTAGCAAAAAACAAACAAACAAACATATATTGACAGATTTAATGTTGTTCTCATTTTCTCATAAACGTTGCCCCCCCTCCTCCCATCCTGCACTCCTGCTCTCACCAGACGTATGATGATGCATTAGGATCACCCGCCCTGCAAACATGTCACTGTGCTGCACCCTGGATTTGTCTGCCTTCACACCCCCAGTTGAGTTCAAGTTCAGTGTCACAGTATTTCAAACACAAACACAACACTTGTTCCTTTTTGACAACGAAACCCTAACTGCTCTACAATATGCTGCAAAACACTGAGAGAAAAGATGTAAAGACAAAAAAGATATTTTTGCAACTTTTTGTCCAGTAGTGGCATTCAGCTTCTGTATGATATTGTGTAACTTATCAATTTATGAGCCACATTGAAATGAATAAAGAATCTATGGGTCTGTGTGCCTGTATGGAGACGTAATTGTAGATAAATTAAATTTTACTAAATCCACAATGTGACTTTTGTTTTTGTTTTTTCAGGAATATTTATGGCTTGACCGGTTTTAAATCTATTGTAGCATCAACAAAATCTTACATATACAACATTTGGCTTAAAATAAAAATCAAGTTAAAGCAGTTGTTCATGATGCTGTGGTGTCACAGAATGAGCATCAGCCTTAAAGGAGAAGTTCTGTCGGTATAATCAATGTTTCTGAAAGACTCGGAGCCTCTAGCTCTATTTTCAGAGGAGAAAGTTGCTCCTGAGAAAACAAACAAACCCATTACTCTGCAGGGAGAACTTTGTCCAAGCAGCTCAAGCATTTGACTGTTGAGCCTCCAGGTGACGAGGGGACTTGTTACACACATCACTCTGGTTGGTAGACCTCACCTGAATAATAATAATAATAATAAAAAATCTCCTGGTAAAAACATGTTGTGTTGAATATTTCCACAAGTTTTTTTTTAAAAACTTAAATTTTTATTGAAATTTTTCAACTCCACATGTTTTTACCCTTCTTGATTATATAATTGTACATTCATTAAAAGGGCAAATCAAGATTGTAATCATCACATGTTGAAAAGAGAAGGTGAATAATAAACAATTTGTGAAAAACATGACATGAAACACACAGTTAAGGTAATGTGCCTTTAGAATAAGACTAGCAACTTTTATTATTAGGAGTATAGTTTTTGCTCTGTTTTCATAGCTGCCGAAAATATTAAATAACATTTCCCCCATAAGAACAAAAAGAAAAGGCGTTTCTTTACTAAACTGCAAGAAGTTAATCAGACAGCATCATTTTGCAGCCAGATCCATCCATGGACATGTTCTGCAGATCCACTATTTGAGAGTGGATGTCTGGACATCATCATCATTAGTCTCCAAGAGGAAAATGTGACACTGTCCTGGGACGGGCTTGTAAACCACTCTGTGACTGGAGGAGAACACTGAAACAACTTATTGTCCCAAACTTGTAGCTTTAGCCTCATCTGCCATAGAGACTATCAAAATAAAACAACAGTAATAAGCCATGTTGTACTGTTCGTGGATCTTGCAATTGCAGAGCTCCAACACCAGGGGGCAACAACCTCTTAAATACAGATGAGCCCTGATGGAGTCACTTATTGTACTTATGAAGGAAGCTGTGGTTGTCATTGTGGTAAAAGGTAGTCGAAAACTAATTTGACTATTTATGTTACTGTTTTAATGGTTCCAGTTACTTTGTTAGAGTGCCTTCTGGGTGAATACCAAGTAGGCCTATTTACCCAGAAGGCACTCTGATTAGGATCCACTTTTTGACACTTGAGAATTGTCCTACTTTATTTCATAATTGAGAATTGTGCATTTCTCACCATGCCAACATATCAAATCCCCCACGGTCAGTAAAGGCAGCGTTCAACCAGAACAAACTGAATTAGATATCAGAAAGCTCCATGAGCCGTTTATCTGCACACACACACACACCTGAAACCATATGGAATCTATGCAAATTAGAGTAGTAGCAACACTTCAAATGTCTGTACTTAACCGACTGCATTTCAGCAGTAACGATCCCTTCGGGGCCCTGAGGCCAAACTGATGTTGGAGCCTGAACCGATGCCTCCCCACACTGCATTATGTGTGTAGGAGCTGTGGCCTTTAGGTTCCCATGACACATTTCACACATGAGGTGAGGTGACACATCACAGCTTCATCATTATTGTTATAAAGATAGATGGCCTACAGAGACAGAAACCAACCTGTGCATCTTGCTGCAGAGTAAACACACATTTATTCAGGGGTTTGAACCAAAAATATTGAATATTGTAAAACTAGCTTTTAACTCAAGCAACTTATAGACTGAGCCTCAGGATTGTGAGTCCATTTTATAATGCGCGTCATGTGTTTTTGATAATGTTGTGTTTTTGGAAAACGAATGTGTGAACAAAAATTGTTTGATTAATTGTTGTTTTTAAAAAAAATTTCTGCACCTCTCTGTACACATGTACACAGAAAACAACAACAGTAATAACATTTATGATTAATACAATAATTATATTTTATATTACTATGTCACGTTACGCATTGACTTCTACACAACAGTGTGATGCAGCAATTTAAGATGGGCATGATTTTAAATTCTTATGATATAACATTCAAATAATCCAAGGAATAACTACAGATTTGGGGACCAGATGTCAATAGAAATTTGATATAAAGTGGGCTACATGAAAAAAATATTTCAGAATTGCACCAAAGAACACTGAATAAATCTATTACTACTTTTCACCACTGGTTTGATGCTAAATTTAAACTGTAATCCAGCATTGTTTCCACTGTTTTGATTTTTAGTATTTTTTTTATTTAGTTTTCCTATTTTGATATTTGTGGTGTGTGTCTCTTAGAGACTCCACTTGCACTCTGAGTTATTTTTATCTCCCTTTAATGATACACTATGCTTTGAATCAACCTGGACTGCCTCGCCCCTCCCTGCTCCTCCTCCTCCTCCCCCTCTCCTCCTCCCTCGTCGCATCCTGTGCTCGCATCTCTCCCCATCCTCCTCCTGCTCTTGTTTTCTTTTTTTCAGCAGCTGTGGTGTGGAGGGCTGTGCTCTGTCTCTGAGTTTTTGTTTTTTTTTAAATATATAAATATATATTTTCTCTGTGTGGGACTCTCAAGGTCAGGCCGGGCATCATGACTTGGAAGTGACCGGACCACCATGCAACAACCACCACCACCGCCGCCACCACCGGTGTTCTAACACGACTCATCCCCGCTCTGGAAACTCCTCCACCGGCTCCTGCACCTCCACCACCACCACCACCACCACCTCCACCGCCGGCTGCTGCTGCTGCACCGCTCCACTGAGTCCTCTCCAGGGAAAACTACCAGCACCTGCCGACGCGTCTCGCACCACATGACCGTCTCAAAGGTGGGTTCACCCCCAGTCTTCAACTCTTCTTGCAGCGTGTCTGTTTGTCTGTCTGTCTGTCGGTCGACCGGTCGCTTGTCGTTTTGCAGGTTTCGTGTTTATCCGGCGCTGCCTGCGCTGTAAACCGGCTTGTCCCGGTGAGAGTTTTTTGATTTGGGGCTGTGCACTCTGCAGCGTGGCTCCGAGCTGCTGCAGCTCTGCCATGCGGCTGCACAGCCTCCTCAGACCGAGGAGATTCCCACCATGACATAACTCGGGTCCCAGTTTTTTGGGTGTGTTTTACTACAAAGTGCATGTTTTTAACTTCTGCCACACAGAGGCCACTTTTCCTAGGATTGTTTACCTTTGCAGAACCCCCTTCCTTGCCATGAAAATGTAGCTTGATCATGTGAAACAAAGCTGTTTCTACTGACGCTGACTGACGATCTCTAATTTCTGAATCAAATTTTAACATTTACATGACTTGGAATTAAAGTGATAAATCAAAAATAAAATTAGGGCTGCAGGTGGCATATTGAAATATTAAATTGATTGATTGATTCATTGTTGTGGCTAAAATGTCTAGAATTGGTTAAATATGTCTGGCAGTTCACCTACTAACTAATACAACAGTCCAGCAACAAATCATGCAGATAAGGTCCATTTGTCACTGAAATTGATTTCAGAGTTGTTGATTTGGCTTTACGATCCCTACGGGAGAAGTAGTTTGTGATGCTGTTGAACTTTATGGCATTGTACAGTGAGGCGGTTTCTATGTTTGCCTAATAATCTGGCAGCTGCAGTTTGCACTTGACCAAGATGAGCAGCAAATCCACACAGTTTAGAGGCTGGAACCTATGATATTTTGTATTTTATTTAAAAAAAAATACTAAAATGATTTAATGATCATCTCAACAGTTGCTGATTAGTTTTCTGTGACTGTCAATTAGATTTCCTATCAACTAATTGTATTATTCTTTGTTTTGAATCAATGCTGAAACTTCCCCACATCTCACTTTAGAAACCACTAAATCAGATTATTTTCAGAGCAACCTCACAAAATGACTGATTGGTGTCGGGTGATTGCAACACCAACTAATGCTGGAACTTTTCACAATTGTTGATAGAACCAGTTGATCAATTGATTGGTCAGGCTCAAATGATATTTGGCTGAATGGTTTGAAGTCTTTGATTATTGGCCAGACACATGATGTTTAGTAGGCTAATGTTGATCAGACCTTTGGGAACAAAATTAATCTGTTGTGCTGGTTCCAGGTTTTTTATATGTCCGGTCAATGTCAAAAACATTTTTTAAATACAATACCTTTGAGTTTCAGGTATGCTGCTGTAAGGCATCCCACAGATTTAAAATAGGCTATAGGCTATGTCACTATTTGCAGCTTAAAATCATGTTCTGTAAGCAACAGTTTCCTCAATTGAATCCACATGCAGTTAATGCTTCCTGTTCCCAAAACCCAAATTATGTGAAATTAGTTATGAGTGAGATCTATTATTTTTGCTCCATGGGTGGCAGTATTATGTCCGGCCACCAGTTCACCAGATGGTTTGGATCTATTGTTTACACTCACTTTTGTCTCGATGGACATAAACAAACTAAAGACAAAAGCAAGAGCAGTTTAAAAGCTCTGTGTTTAATGACCCGGGTCTAATGCTCACCACATGTGGAGCAGTGGAAGAAATTTGGGACTTAGTGCCAAGGCTTGGCATGGCAGGCTACATCACTTTAACAAGAGCAGGTGATGCACTTTGGTTTCTTCATAAACTTTGATTTGACTCTTATTGGGATGATACGGCTCATGGTTTCATTATATCCTTATGTCCAAATGAATGATTCAATAATCAATTAACAAAATTATCTTCTTAACTTGAATCCATTTATGTCATATCATTGTCACTGTTATACTATTACTAGTTTTCCCCTCCTAATAACATTCATGGCAACATCCAAGTCATGACTCGGAAAGTCTGTTTTTTCTGAAAGTTCTCCAATGTAGCGCTAAGTGCAAGCAAAAATTAGCTTAAGTCTGAAATTGTACACTGAAATTCACTTGAAAAGCTTTTTTTTTGCACAACATCCAGTGCTTACTGTAGTAGCTACCATACAACCAACTCGTTCGCTACATGTTCTTTGCAGAAACGTGGCTTTTGTTTTTTTTTTGTCTTTCTGTCAAATATGTTAGCATTAGCATCAGGTGGGCAGGGCTCTTCATTAAATTGAAAGGCTGTAGCAGAAGAAGAGTGATTGATGCCATAGTTGTCCAAAAGTTGTAAACATGGTAATCTTTAACACCTTTACCCCAACTCTCACAAGATGTGAATGTGATTTATTGTATAAAATATAAAAGTTGTAGGCTACCGAACAAACTCTAAGAACAAATAGTCTAATTGTTGCTGTGGTTTGAGGCTAATTTCTAGCCGGGCCCCAAATAAGTCATACACTAGGTGTTGCTAATGATCTGCATGCTTTGAATTGCCACCTTCTCATTCATAAAACTGAACAGTTTCTCAGACTGTACAAATGAATAGCCTACAGTAGAGTAGTGAGTTGCAGAACAAGTGTGGCAGATGTAAGTCGTACTGGTGTTGGTTGGTGGTGTGTAGAAGTGTCATTCCAGCACAAGATCTGTCTTAAGTCGGCCCGTCATCTACTTAATGGGCAAACCCCTGCCAACATGGGCATTAGCCTAATGACTCTGCAACACGTCCTTACTTGTGGGAAACTGAAAACTCCCAAGTAGAAATAAATTTCACCCTTGTAGTTGGCTTTTAACGAGAGAAATGACACGTCCTGATAGTTGCAGATAGTTTTTAATGAGGAGTTTGTGGTATTTGAAGACACTGGACTCTCTTCTGCCTAATTATGGTGTGTGTGTGTGTCTCAAGAAATCTGCCGTGCACTTTCATGTCCGGCCATAAAGCGCCAACCTGTATCTCTGGCATGTTATCATACAGACTGTTAACACATACCTGAGATTCTCCCACTTTGTCCAAACTGTGACTTGTGCAGTTTGCTATGTGGAGGCTCAGATCTTCAGTTTCTCGGAAGCAGAGGCTCTGCTGTTTTTGTCTCCTAAGATCTTTCCTGCAAAAAAGGCGGATAAGTTATTGTTTATTTGTCTTATAGCCTAGCTAGAGTAACTAAAGCCCCATTCATTTTTCTAACATGGTGCGCAAACTCGCTGCTGGTTACAGGTGTCAAAGTCCTTCCTGCTGTAATAACTGCTGTGAATTGCAGGCGTGCTTTTGAGCAAATAGGTCTTTGGACCTGACGAGCTGATTGGTAGAAATCCCCTCCAGGCAATATACGTCTCCGTCATGCTGCTGTTGTGCAATAAAGTCGACGTCAAATAACCTGTATTCTAGACAAACGTTATGACTTGATAACCTCAGAAGTCTGTTGATATTTAGTCTAATATTGTACTTTGAACTGCAATTGTAGTGGCTTTAATCCCATGCAATCACATAACGAGCCAAGTGTGCAGCACAACACCTGGACAGAGTAGTTGATTGATTAATGAGTTGATCAACAGGAAATTGGTCTGCAGCAATTTTGACAGCTGATTGATTTTGCACTGGTTCCAACTTCTCAGATATTTGCTAATAAAAACACTAGCTGCCATTTATAGCCCACAGTACGCTGAATATCTTTAGATCCATTGGAGCTATGGATCATATCTCATGATCTTTGTGAGGCTTTGAACAGTTAAGTAAACACTGACGATATTAAGTGCTCAGTAAAAATGGAAATGTAATCATTTGCATTTCCTTGATAACTGGATATAGGCCTACCCCACCCGCTGATAGATCATGTGGAATAATAAAGCACCAGAACTGCTACTAAGAAGGCCTTGTAGTGAGATAATATATCAAGGTGAAGAGCTTTTAAGACATTTAAAAACATCAGTTTATCGTTTCATAGACCCAATGAAAAAATAATGAGAGAATACTCAAGGATGAATATTATTGTTAGCAACAGCCTTGTGTGGTATTGGGGTATTTTCACCCAAATGCAAGAGATTCAAAGGCATTGGCTGAGAACTGCTCCTGACGCACTGATGCACAGATGGCATGCATGTAGATCTCCTCTGCAGCGTTTGTTGGTGTGCAAAATGTGTTGCGTTTGTTGTGTTTTTGTGGCTCATTAGCTGTTAATGCACTCAGGAGGTGAAGAAACCAATGAAAGGATGATAAGTCATTATGTGACAAGGTGAGACTGTGGAGGCCTGTCACTAGGATGGAGAATCTCTGCCTTTTGTTACTGGATTAAACACAACTACATGGTGATATCCTGCAGCTTTATGTTTTATCTGTAAATTATTGTTAGCCATATTAGTTATATGTCGAACTATTTGATCTGTTGTTGTTATATATATATATATATATTTTTTACAATAGATGCTAATTTTTCCCTGATGTTTGGTGAATATTGTATTATTCAAAGTCTCCAGAGGTTGAATTGGAAGAACTTTGGTGATAAACTTTTTCTCTAGTGCCATTGTCAAGTCAAAATATTGATTGTTTCGACTTAACATCTACATGTTAGCGCTTTCACAGCGAGTATGGGCGGTTGAAAGTATCGCTCTGCCTAACATGGCTGCACATAAGCATGGCTGTCGAAGGTCATCCTAGATACAAGGATCTTCAAACTGTTTTTGCAACTAAGAGTTCTAACCCGGCAGGCATGAAATTTCCAAGAGTACACAACAGAGAGAAACAAAATCCTTACATTTCAGCTGCTGCAAGGAACAAATCGATTAACTGAGAAACTGTTTCAGCGAAATAAATGTGTGCAGTTGGCTCCTCTAGCTCCAACAGAAACTGTGTGTATCATGTATTCCTGTTTGCTTTTGCCCTTTTGTTGCATTATGTCACTGATTTAGTAACAGGTTAGAAACAGCCTGAAGGTGAATGAGATCATCTCACATGTCCTCATGTGGTCTGAGGTGGCGCTGCTGGTGGTGGAGAACCTGATGTTGCCACTAAATGATGCCTCATACATGACTATACCTCCAGAACAAAGCCCCCGGGGGCCTTAAGTCTCTGACTCCTGTGGCTCACTCTTCACTAAACCTAATGAAGTCCTGCCTCCCTGCCCAGCAGGACCAAGGCGACTTCACGGTGTTTGTGTCCTGTCACATTTAATCCTACTGTTCTCACACTGTCAATGAAACTACTGATCCTGACTTAAACTGCCTCCATTGGGACTCTTAGAGGCCTAAAGGACAATATCATATACAAACCTGTGAAATAAGGTTTCTTCCATGATCCATTTATCCTCAAATATCTCACATTGTAAGATAAGAGAAATGTTTGTTTACTTGAAAAGCCATTTACTTGAATGAATTTCAAGGTAAAGCTGTCACAATACTGAAACCTTCCTAGTCCGCACCAGCAGTTCCTCTAATGCAAATGAAGCAAAACCACTAAAGGGTGTACTAAAAAGCTTTTTGTATTGGACAGATTTCAGCTATTTTTCTGGCACCAATCAAGACCAGATGTTTTGATCTAGTCTTTAATGGCATGTAAAGTACGCCCTGGATTTAGGTTTTTAGGAGACCAATAACTTAAGATGTTCAGACACGATCAGCTTTGATAATGTCATCAAAATAGTTCTCTCAAACCAAAATATGTTCAGTTTACAATGATATAACACTGAGAACAGCAGCAGTTTGAAATAAATACATTGGCTGTAGATCCATTGATCAATGTAACTCATGAGGATTGCCTTTGATGTCATTTATTGATTATATGTCTTAAAAGCATGTAATTTAATTGTTGTGGCTGCACCTTATATCTGTTTTCATTATTGATTGACCATGATTTTAAAAAAATCAATTAATTGTTTAATCCATAAAATGTCAGAAAGTAGTAAAAGTACTCATTGCAATTTACATGCACATTTTAGCTGCTTGTTTTGTCCTACAGTTTAAATCTAAAAAATATTCAGATCACAGTGGTTAAAAAAAACAAAACAACTTCTAATCTTTACATTTGACTAACAAATTAATTATCCGTTGATGGTTTTATTGTATTCCTTATCTCTTTCTTTTGCAGCAAGGCACAATTAAGTTTCCATAATGTAGGTGTGTGACGACTGATTGATGTGATCATTGTTGCAACAACTTTATTAGTCAGTTGTGGCTTCCTGCTCACGTCACACCTTATGACAGTGTGATGTTTTATGAATGATCTGTTATTGTTGTCAGTATTTGTCATTTGATGCTTGGTGCACTCATGCCCAGCTAACAAACTGACTCAGGTCTGTCATATTTAAGTGCACAGGCTTTGGGAAACAGTCCACTGTTGGATGTTAAGGATGATTACTGTACTTGTCGTGACAATGGTTTGGAAATCCTAAAATGCCCTTATGTAACCATAGAGCCTGCACGTGACCGACCGCAGGACCTCTCGCTGTTATTGTCACACGCAGACCACCAGCTCCCCCCCCCTTCAACAAAACAGCTTCTGCTGTTTCTTGTCACTGCAGGGCAGAGTCATTTACACAGCAAAGCAGAATGACCCTTTTTTTTTTTAAACAATAGCATGAAAAGAGCTGTTTGTGTTTCCAGCGTGTGCTTCCTCTCCTCAATGTTACATCATTCATACTCAGATCAGTCGTGGCAGGTTGTCCTGCACGTTTCTGACATGACAGCTGTCCGACTGTTTGAGGATTATCTGGTGCTGCTCCCACGTGGGGCACACAGGGAGAGGATTACGTCAAAAAAAAAAAAAGAAGAAAAAAAAGTCTGTGGATCTGTGCAATGTCGCGCTCCCAGTGCTGTTGTACAAGTTTTTCAGGCTGCGGCGAGGTGACACAGTGAAGGCCACAGGAAAGAGGAAAGCTCAGTGATCCGTTTGGACACTGAGAGATCCAGTGTTTATCTGACACTTTGCTGATTAGCTGTTAATGTTCTTTAGCTGCAGCTTCTCCCTCTCATGTGTTTACACAAGTCACAAGTCAGTTTTTTTTTTTAAACGTAAATTTTCCTTTTACACAGACACTTGATTTAGCCTTTGTTGTGACGCTGATTCCTGTCCTGGTAACTGGAAATAACATCCTCTCTCTGTTTGCTTGTTATTTAATGTTGGTTTAGTTTCTACAAATACATTTTTCATATTCCATTTCCATCTATCATCTTGCTTTCACCCAGGTCCATGTCCTCATTTAATCCCTACCCCCGTCACTTCCCCAGATGTATGGATCATAAATATATTTATAACAAATACATATATAATAAATAGATAAAAAATGATCACAAGCTTGTATATATTTTATGAGTGATGAACATTTGAAACAAAGAGCAATTTTTCACCCTCTCAAACTCTTATTTTCCATAGGTTTCCCTGGCCTAAATAGGCGGAAAACAGCTGAAATAACAGAAAATGTCCATGAAATATAAACACATTTAATGTAGCAATGATATGTTTCTTCATCTTTTCTTATTAACAAAAATATTTTCATGTTCGATACATAGGATTAATTCAAATCTAATTTAAATGAAAGGCAATTTTAAGAGGAGTGGCACTTATATATTATGAATGTTAAAACTGATGCAGACAGCACAGAAGCTAAAAGACTGACTGTAACATGCATTTGTTAATGTAGCCGTTTCAGTCAGTGTGTGTTGTTTCAGGAGTCAGGGGGTCTTAATCGACGGGCAGATGGGTCAGCAGGGTGTGATTTATTATTCATGAGGAGAAGCAGTAGATGGCCTTTCTCCACTGATGTGTGTGTTTGTTCACCATATTGATCAGAGGCCTAAAGTAGCCCTAATGGCCATGAAAGATGCTGTCGGAGCACATGTACGCTCGCCCTCTGACAAGGCCGGTGGCAGGTATGTACATTTGTTTGTTAGAGTCAACAAGTCTTTCAAATGCTGGTAGATGGATTTCCAGGCCTGTTGACATGAGTGCATGCACCTACAGTTCATGCAGGACTCTTGATACAGTGCAAACATTTACATTTGTAATGTAGTTTTAGCAGCAGTAGCAGCATGGATTTATGGATTGAAATTACGGTACGCTTGACCCAGGCTGAAATATACCGAGTAGATACATTACCGTATCACTTTGTTACGGATATTCATGGTCAACAGAGGGTAAATCCATGTCCAATGTCACCATGAGATTGACAGTTCTGTTGCAGGCAAATGTCCATATCCCACTCAGGGTGAACTTACACTGCAGTGTTGTTTATGCTCAAATAAATACCTGTAAAACCAGCGACCTTCCCATCGGCCTCAGCTCTGTGTGTTATTTTTAGGGTAAGGCCACGGTAAGCAGGGTCAGCAGATTAGCACACAAACACACTAAACAAAGACAATGAAAATAAATGTTGGATAAAAGTCAGCTATGAGAACAAACAGTCTTTTTTTTGTATCCAAAATGTATTTGGTTATGATGGTATAATGGTTCTATGATGGTATGGCTCTTTTTTTTTGGTGCAAGATGTCACAGACAAACACTTGGGGACTTAGACATCAGTGAGCTGCACGTTCTGTGTAGACGACTATCACAACGCGTTAATGCAGTTAGCTAATGGGCGTGATCTGATTAGCGGTGGCCTCCCTCAGCCTGATAACAGGGTGTGCACTGCAGCAGCGTGTGTATTGTTCACAGGAGAGACGGACGCTGAGCCTATATATACAGGCAGGCTAATCCCCATGAGTCACAGAAAGTGAAACTCACCTTGACTACAGTTACTATGGTTAGGATGGATGGATGGCCTTTAGCTGCTGAGGCTAAGCCCTGTATGCGCACTGTATTAATTTAAATGACAAGGATCTCAGTGACTTATTCGCTCTGCTTTCAGGGACAAGCTCATTGCCTTTGCTGAATAATTGATCGTCCTTCAGCCATTTTGTCATTTATTATGTATACTTACGACAAATAGTAAATTCTGCAATGAAAAAACATCTCGTTTGCATACTGATTCCTCAGGCAGTGCCTCTTGAACTAATTTAAGAACATCAAGCCTCATTTTGTCCTGTAGCATTTCTTCTCCTCCTCTCTTTGATGCTGAGTATTTTTAACTGTGTCAGGAGCTTCTTTTTTTTTACTCCACTGGCTGTCTGCAGAGTAGCTTCGATTTGTTGTAATTAATACAATATAACAGAAACCCTCTTGAGGCTATACGACCTGAGACACACTCTGCTTTCTAGCTGACATGATCCATAATTATAATTGCCACACTGGATGTGAAGGGGACATGGATATATTGTGATTTAAAGTCCTTGGTCCACATAAGACATATGTGTGTGTGTGTGTGTGTGTGTGTGTTTTTTTTTTAATTTTCTGGTCAAATTCTTGCTGAAAGATTTATATTCTGTAGAATGAACAGGTATAGAAATACAGCATTTTGTTGCAGGCCTGAATGCACATGTAGTCTACTTTACGCACCTATTTTACAGGTGATAACGGGAAGTCTTGTTCCTTTCAAAGTACCAAGTTAACAAACATTAGGCTACCCCTATATAAAGTGTTTCTCTTTGTTGCTGTTGTGTGCTCATTGGATTTATAATTGACAACAGCCAAAGTAGACAGAGTAATATTTAAATTTGCCTATAAAAACAAGAGCAAAAATGTAAGCAATGGATGAAATTGTGTGTTTATCTGCTCTGTAAACTTGTTTAGCTAACACCTTAACATCATCAACATGGACAAAATGCTATGTTTAGGAAAGTCCAGTTCATATACGTTACATTATTTGAGAGTTGATCTATAATAGTTAGGCCTATATGAAGAGGCTGTAGCCTATCGCTCTGTCCTGCTCTTAACTTGATTTGTAAAAGTTTATCCTATCCACACCTGTTATGTGACTGTATTGACACTCCATTCACTTTTATTTTAAAGCAAATACTGTACATACTGTTCAAGATGTATGGGGATACAGATAAATGAATAAATGAAAAAATAACAAGCCTGCAGTAGAGTCCTCAGGGTCCTCAGTTTGATTTTCAAAACCATTTAGTTTCTCTCAAAAATTCAATTTGTGCACCTTTTGGGTTTAGATTATTTCACTATTCGATATTTTCTTTGATTTTTTGAAAATTGAGAAGTTTGAACTTCCAAATATACGAGTCTGAACCAAAAGAGACCCAGAGTTTAGTCCATTTCACCCCGATGTCCCAGCTCTTGTTTCGGCGACACTGGACACAAACGCACCCCGTAATCTCTTGTTTATGACGGATAAGACTACACAAATATACACATTGTAATGCGTATTTGATAAATAATTATCTACCGCTCTATTGATTGCTTTTTCGTCGGCTTTGTTGAAAACAAATGCCCCAGGAGTTGGGCAGCGGAAAACCTACACCAGACTTAAGACTTGCGTAGTTTCCCTTTAAATCCACTCTTTTTTTTCATTAAGGCAAATAAAAAATTAGGCGCTTTTGTCCGCTGCTGTCTTAAATCTTTGTTTTATGGATTAATAAATATTTCAATTGCTCAAACTGATGCTGTAAACCGCTGACTCCACGTGCTGAAATGGAAATATTTACTAGCCTAGCAACAGTGACTAAGGGGAGGCGGGGCCTAAAGAACGAACAGATGATAACAAATAGTAGAAACCCTCGTAAAAATATTATAACAGCTAGGCTACAAAGACGTCCAGTAAAATACAGGAATTGTTGATTGTATTGTTATTAAAAAGGAAAATGTAAGTTATTTTAGCTATGTAGCAAATATAGCCTTTTAAACACTTTAAATATTGCTCTTTCAACACCCCCTTCCCCTCTCCGTGATGTGATCGTAAACAGCTTGTGTGCAGTAAAAGCTCCATCCAACATGCCTTGAGTCTGGACCATGTTACTGTAAGTCAATAAAGGCATTGATTTGGTTTCCAGCTCGTCAATCCCAGTTGCCGTTGTTGTTGTTGTTGTTATTCACCTGCGGATGCCAGACATTTGTGTGTGATTGTGTGGAAGATTACATTCTTTTACACTAAAATCAGCCTCGTAGGTGAAAACAGAGAGGTGTGCACTGCAGACTGACTCGCATAAATGTGAGTCTTGCTCTTTAAAGTATGTGAAATGTATTTTTCACGAGTGTCTCCCTGTGATGTGAATCCAGGGCTTTATTGGCTGTACAAACCACGATTCCCTGCCAAAGTTGATGTAAGCAGGTAGGTAAGGATGTGATATCATTCATACACCGAATGGGAGTCGTTTCAAACAGCTGTGTTGATGCAGATATCGGGGTGAGCTGGCCGCGATGGAACGAGGTGTGCTGCACGGGCACGCTAACATGATGTGAGTCATGAAACAGCTCAGCTAGCTGGAGGTGAGCTCACCATCACACCATGTACTTCAGTCGACCATATGATGAAACATGGCTCCTCATTTTGATGGCAACATTAATCTAAGGATCGCCGTTGGGCACCTTATCGAATACTTTGTTCTCTTCGTCACTTCCCTTCTCCTGATTGTCATCACCTTTCTGTCTTTGATCTGCTCGAATGGCTTTCAATGTCTGAATACTGGCAGACTGACGCACTCCTTAACGCTATGCGACCAACCTTATTGTGTTTGTCTATATTATCAAATGTGTTGGCTGGAAACAAACCAGTAGGCCAGTGCAGGCAGAGGTTTATAACCCTCAGATATCGGTGTGTTTAGTCACACCTTGGCCTGTTGAGACACAAGAGGAGATTATGATCTGATCTGAAACTCAACTATGCATACTGTATCTTCATTTTGTGAGGGTGGGTCATGAAAGGGCACGTTCTCACAGATGGTTGCTCTTCTGTCATGTTACGTTAACTTTATATTAGGATATGGTATGTGGTATTTGAGTATTTGGTATATTTACTTACACTTACAGCTTACTTCCTTGACAACCTGAATCCCCAGAGTCTTGCTGGCACCTTCGCACTAGATTGAATCTTGGCCTGATAAACAGTCTACACACAATCTTTAAATGTTGTTTTCTCTTTCAACCAAAAGGAATTGCATCCATGTGTCATTTCTGTCATAAAAATTTCATTCAAATTACAATAATAGCTCTACAATATTGCCATATTGGAGGATCCCATCACATAAACTGCAAATGAATTAGAAAGTGTTTTCTCTGAGCGGCTGCTGCAGAGGCGACTTGTAGAATCAGTATCTCTCCCTTCAGTTCAGACAGGTGTGTCTCCTCATTTGCACAGTAAAGCATTAAAACCAGAGCGTGAAGCACCATGCAAATTCACGATATGGAAGGTCAAGCTTTTTTAAGCATTTTTTTTGTCATGCACAGTGCTGCTCAGTCAGGACTCACAAATGTGACCAAGTGAGAGAAGGTGTTGCCCCAACCAGTCATTTAGACATGTTGTTTGCTCTCAGAAACACTCGTGTAAGTTAATCTGTCTTTAATGGAGCTTTCTGTGTACACTGGATTTCAATAGCCCCAGATGACCTATTGAAAAAGCGACTGCACCTGTTCAGTTAAGTGTCCACTTCAATGGGACTGTTTGCCCAGTTAGTGAACGCTTGACCATTTAAAGGGCTAAAAGCCTAAAAAAAAACAACCTCGCGACTGCACTTGGCACTGAAACCAGGTGTTTCACAGTCAAAACACAGTCAAGACGGCTAATCAGCAATGACAAAGTGAGGAAGGGAAGGTCACAGTGGCTCTGTAGTGTCAAAGGCTTCGGCCCATTTTCTCACAGAAGCCAGCTATTAGTCTGTGGCTGTGTGATCTGTGATTAGAGAGCAAGCCCCCTGGTTTGAGCTCTCTGGAAAGAGCCACAGGCTTTTAGGACTCATGCCCTGTCCTTATTGATAATTGCCACAAGTCAAACACACACATACCCATACACATACACAAACACATGCACACACACCAATACTCACTCAAAAACACCATGGTTTAATACAGAGACTAGAACTGAATGAAAGAGTGAAACAACGAGTGGAGCCAACAGGTGTCATAAATCAACGTGTCTGCTATGATAAGAGGAGCAGACGCGTCGTGACGTCTGTCCGGGTTGGTAGATTTAAACCCGCTTGAACTTTAAATTTAAAATCTGCTCATGTCCGTGCATTGTTTGGTCAGATTATACCATTCCTCCATGTTTCTGTAGAGTCTGTTGTTTTCTGCAGAGCAGCTAGTTCCAGTTTTTAAAGGGCTGAGTCTGAACGCTCATTGTGAATGGATGAGGAAGTTTGGGTGGGTGTGTCCTCGCTGATTAAAAATGATCCCAGCTGATTGTCGCGTTAAGCTCCTGCCTTTGATGGACCCTGTCTTTCCCAGGTTGCGTGTTCTGCCTCTTATCTGTGTGACCGTTGGACTTTGTTGTGTATTTGTGTTTGGGGCCAGCTTCGGCATTAGTGTAGGCTATTCGTGGGCGTGTGTATCTCCTGTAACTACAATTTTAGGGCTTTGCCTGATGGTTTTCATTTTCTGTTTTTTGTTTTTCTCCATTACATTGTAAAAGAAGAAGAATGATGCTCTTTTTTTTAATCTGCTATCTATGGTGCAGATAGAAATTGAGCGTAATGTTGGGCATGTTTGCTTTACCTCATTACTTTCAATGTTAAACTGCTGCTCACACATGAACTCATCAGTGGTAGAAATGTAATAATGTATACACTATTGTAAGGAACTCTATTCGCCATGACAAAGCTATTTCGGTGATCACATTTCTGTATTTTACAACAGTCTGTCTCAAAGAGGGCTCCATGAGAGTTTCTAATAGAGTATTCAAATACCTTAACTTCGATGAATTCATGCATTTATTCAGGTTTTATTCATACATGGTGCTGTAAGAGCAGTTTACTCTTTTGCATGGACACAAATGAATGTAAATAGAAGATATTGACAGAGTTTAGGCCATTGAACTTGCAATAAATAGATGCAAAAACAAAAAATATAAAGAATAAAACAGACATTAAATAACTGTGCACTTAACAATTTTGATAAAAGAAGCCAAGCTGATCTAAGAGCTCTGTACCTCACTAAGGTCTAATCATTGCATTACAGGGATAGTGCTTACAACTAGTGTGCCGGCATGCACGTTTCTGCAATAACAGAGATTGATTAGCCCCCCCCCCTCGGCTACACCCCTGTTCGGCCGTGTGTAGGCCAGCTGTCAGTGACCAGCTTTTTTTCAACCCGTTCTCCTATCGACCTGATAGGCTAGCCTCTGGTGCTGATGTGCCGTTACGTAATGTTTGAGTTTGACTTGGAGCGCTGACTGTCCAGCAGCAGCCATGTGAATGGTTGAATAGGATTTTTTTTTATTAAGCAGTTGGGCATCGCACCAAACAGCCCAACCAATCTACCTTCTTTATGCTTTTAATGTGAAGGTGCTTGGACTGAGGAGTGTGAGATGAAACTTCTGAGAGGACAGATGGTTTGAGAGGGGCTGCCAGAGATTATTACATTAGGTAGAAATATTAGTTTGGTGTCTTTGCAGTGGAACACATCTGGTCTGCACTCTTGTTCTGTGCAGCTTAAGGATGAATTGATGAATTGATAGAAAAACCTAATACAGCTAATGGTCAGGTATGCAGAGGAAAGTCTATTTTGCTGTTTAAGTGTATCCCAACTTTAGCTTCTTTCAAAATAAAAGGCTATTCTTTTCTTTGAATATATATATATATTTTTAGCATTGCTCCTTTATTGAAGTGGCGTGGTGAAAGGCAGAGGCAGGTTAAACAGTCCAGAGATGCTGTAGTTGTCTTATAAGTGTGCCTTTCACCAGTTGTGCCCATTAAGTCCAGTTTACTCTTCATGAGATAGAGAGGAAACATTGGTATAACGCCTTCTGTGGACTGATACAGGCGTTTAGAGAATGATGCCATACTGTATGTCAGCTGGGGAGAGTCTGACTACAACATGGGTGATATCGGATGCAGTGTTCCTGCGATGAAATGATGAGATGATTCAAAGGAAATTAATCCACAGCCATTTAAGAGCCATTATGAATTGTTTCAATCAAAGTTGAAAAACATTTGATGGATCTTAATTCACTTGCCATAGGCCTGCAACTATTACAAATTTTCCTTATCATTTAATTAGTTTGTCATTGATATTTCCTAAACTATTACATTACGATGAACAAAAGGAGCACATTCTCACATTTGAGAAGCTAAACCCTCCAGATGTTCAGCATTTGAGTTGAAACAGTTAAATAATTATTAAATAATTATCAAGACAGTTGCTGAAGTTCTGCTTGGAGACAAGACGTGTTGTCTCTCTGGGAAAAGGCATTCATAGTTACGGCGATACATCTAGAGTTTATACAAGTCGGACAAAGAGTGTCTGCAGTTTTCTTCCTCTCCTCCTTCCCCTCAAAGATGGAGTGAGACATCCTGATTGAGCAAACACTGTGGAGGAGTGACGCGAGGGAGCGGCTCTCAAGGAAAGAGAGGGAGTGTGATTACCTGCTCCCTCCCTCCCTCCCTCCCTCCCTCCCTCCCTCCCTCGCTCTCCTTGTAGTCACCTCCCCTCTCTGGGAGTGTACACACTCCTGCGTTCTCCCCCTGCTTGTTCACACACGCTCCGGCCTTCATGCTGCACACACACCCACCGTCTCCTCAGGCTGTCTGTCTGTGTGCACATCAAAAGAAGAAGCAGCAGCAGCAGCAGCAGCTCGCTCGGGACTCTACTTGGACAGGACATTAAGATTTCTGGACAGGTCGCCTGCTTGTGTGTGAGTGTGTGTGTGTCTGTCTGTCTGTGTGTGTGTTGTGTATGTCTGAGTGTGTGTGTATGTGTGTCAGTGTGTGCATGTGTTTGTCCGAAGAAGAAGAAGACCAGAATCTCCATGTGCTTGAGATAAAGCAAGAAGAGTGAGTTCTTCTTCTGGCTGCCACTCAGACACAGAGACTTAACTTTTTTCTCAAGGACCTGCTGCTGCTCCTCTTCGTGCCGGTGAAGACTCACTCGACAGGGTGAGTGCTCTTCAACTCCCAGTTTGCCTCACTCCTCACACTCCTCACACGCCTCACACACACACTCCCTCTTGCTCAACTGTTTTTCTCTTTTTTTACGTCTGAGGTGTCTCTCTGCTGACTTTCTTTCATGTCCTGCTCTCCCTCCGAACAGTGTCTGCGATTTGACATTTTGTTATCGATCTTTACTGTTTAGTGTGTGAGAGTGTGTGTGTTTGAGGGAGAAGACAGGAGAGAGAGACAGACAGAGAGTTTTTTACCCTGGGGATTCAAACTCAGGAGTGTGTGTGCATGTGCAGGAGACAGGCTTGAACAAGATGAAACAGAAAATCTTCCCTCAAACCAGCCCTTTGCCTGAATCCATGCATATTTGGAAAAGAACTAAAAAAAAAAAAAAAAAAACTTTCCCTGCACAGCACAGATTTATTTTAATTATCCTATTTCCCCCAAACTTGGACACGTAGCCACTCATTGGGCGGCATTCAGCGTGGAAGTATTTTCTATTTTTTGCTGACGACAGAAAAATGCCAATATGAAACTGAAGTTGTTCCACGACAGTAAAAATGACATCATCATCCACCGTCCCGGTCAAGTCATCTCTACCCACAGATGGTTATTTATGGTGGCGTCCACCCTTGAAAACACCAGCGTTGGCTGAAGTATGTGCCTTGTGGTTTGAATGGCAGTCTGTTCGAGGTCTTTTCATTAAGCCTGGTATCCTGTTTCTCACGTCAAAGGATTATGGATCTATGAGCAGAGGGTTTTTTGGTCCAAACTTGTGGAAGTGCAGTCAGGGCCGGGTATCGAAGCTCTGTGCCTTTTGAGTCTTGACTGAAATGTGCTCAATCAGCTTCTCAGGCTGGTTTATTCTCACTTTTTCATTTTCTAAATCTGTAGGTTTTTCCCACCCATTTAAGCCCAAATTGTAGACTGGTGTTGCCAATAGTTAGGTATATTTTCTTGATTAACAAAAAGCAGAATTAACATGTTTATAATGCCCAAAAGAAATCACTGAATCTGTTGTAGTTTTTGTACCAACGTCAAACCTTACTGGCTGCCTCTGTATAGGTGTCCTGTCTCTGTCTGTAAGAGGATCCTTGATTTGCATTGTATTGTCTTGCACTTAATCTTTGCATGTGGCTAATGGACCTACAGTACAGGAACTGTGTACTCTCCTCCTCTTAGTGGAAATGATGGGAACCTCGCAATGGGAAACCTGCTCACCGTGTGGCCGGAAATTGGCGGCCTTGAAGAAGATTTTCCTGGTTGTTTTGGCGACACCTATAGTTACAGGTGGTAACACTGTCATCAATGTGGTTCGATTCTGTCAGTCAGGAAACTCTGGGAGCAGCACAAACAAAGTGTTGACATTTTGATAAAGAGGTCAGTCAGCGACTGGACTCTTACAATCAGTCAAGCAACTGTGAACTGAATCTATGGAGTCATAGCACCTGGCTGACACATCAGAGATGAATTTCCTGTGATAACTTCCTAAATTAGCTTGTGTTGATTCACATAAAAAAGCTTTTCATGTGAAGCTCCAGCAGGAGAAAATGTTTGGTTTGCATTAGTTGGAACTTCATGCAATAATATCTCTGGGCAGACACCCAGTTTGTAATACTACAGAAATATTGAACTAGCATCAGAGCGGCCGTAGGCTCAGTCATCATTATGGTGATACAGTACGTAGCAAGTCAACAGTAAATCTTCACATCAATAAATGGCTGAGATAAGTTTGGTTTTGAAAGCTTGGTAACTTTGGACGATCGCCACCAACAGATAATTCCACTTTATTACATCTTTGGTATCAATTGTTTCTAACAGCGATAATAACAGCATAGTACAATAAGAGACCTTGAGACGGGTCGTAAATAAATTCCGCTAGTTAACTTGGAAGAGAAACAAACTGAAAGCAAACGGTTGTAAACGTTCACTGCAGTCAACATACCGACTTCCTGGTCCAATTTACTGTAGGCTACGCTTTTCCGCCGTAACCATGGATTATTACTTCCAGATAAAGTGGTTGAGAAGATCTGACTTGTTCGTAGCGCAGTCCATGTGTCTCCGACCCAAATCGTAACAACATAAAAACCATGGCCGTAAAAATGAGGCTTGTTTCAGTTTCTGTCTTCACATCTATACCAGATTTAGAAATGAATCACATATCTTTGACGTCTTTTCTGGTCTTTTTGGTTCTTGAAATAGGCTGAAAGAAATAAAAACATTTGCAAAGCTCGGCTACAAGAGGTATATAGATGAACAGATGCTGCCACCCAATGAAAACCCAAGAAAACCCAATGAGGTGCAATTTCACAATACATAACACACACAATGAAGTTGACAAGTTGTTGTTTTTTCATTCATGAGTCGAATGGTGTCATTCAAAGTCTCCGCACCCTGCCCATCAGACTCCTGTGTATGTTAATCATTAATACACCTTTGTCTGCTCATGAATTCATACACCTGTGAAACACCCGCTGAGAATAAAGGACGACTGTGAGGTGAGCTAATCCTGAAGATCTGAATGTCCAAATGTGATGTTGGACGAAATGGCAGAGTGATGTAGCAAACGTGGACATGTTTGGACTTTGCCACTGAGGTGCTGATGCAGCTCTGGCGAAAAAGAAACCGAGATGTGTTTTTTTTTTAATGTGTGCGTGAGTCTGTGCATGACAGCATCTGCACAAACACACCCTCTCCTAGATGTTGTAACTCGATTCAGTTTTCTCTGCAGCGCCGTAGAAAACGTGTGAATCGGTGGTTTGTTCTTCAGAGGTCATCCAGAGCTTGTGTTTATGCGCAAAGAGAGAAGATTCTCACACACTCATAGAGAAGGACACACACACACACACACGACCATATCCTGTCTTTATCCTTTCATACTCATTCACATGTGCACATATAGCAGTGTAGCTGCTATTGGATTACCAGCGTGGCTGTTATCCTATTACAAGACAGCGGTTCTAAGCTGTCTTCTGTGTATGATATCAGACTGTCTCAACCACTCACTCACACACACACAATGGACATGTGAACGCACACACTGCCTCAGCGTATCATAACACCTGTACATTCCTTGTCTTGAGTTTCACTGTGAGCGTTTACAAAATATTACATCTCCAGATTGGGACAGAGCGCGGCCAGCGAACGCCTTAGATAGCGGATCTTCAGATTAGGTTCGGTGTCACCAGGTCAATATTTTTTAAGGATAAGAAAGAGTTGCAGTTGCAGGTACTGATGATGGTCCATTGATGGGACTGTGTGCATTAGCAGATTTTCTTCTGCTTCTTTCTTTAATGGTTTCAGGCCATACGCTGCTTGAGTAACTGATATCTTGACACCAGAGTGTAAACTTTGAACTCCGTCTCCTGCAGCAGCGGGCCGAAGAGAGGAGTGGCTGCTAGTGTGCATGTTTATGAGTTATGAGGTGCTTAAAACACTGCCTGTAGGTGAGGGATTGGTGAATGCTATGCACATATACACAGACCCACACCACAGCCACGGCCCGAACAAACCAGATGTACGCTATATCTCTTTTTTAAAATCATATCTGTGTTTTCAGTTTAGTTTTATGACTGTTTTTACAGCCCCCTTATTGCGGTCGCTGCTGTGACTCACTGGTCATGGACTTAAATAAATTTCCCTCTGACTGCATCTCCTTTTTTGTCAAATTGTGCCAGACATAAAGCATGTCAAAGAAAGTTCTTGAGAGTCAATTTTTGTTCCCCCCTCTTGCTGTCAGTGAACGTGCCTGGTTGTCTTTTTGATCAGCGAGAAGCCGGTGTAAAAATAGCCAAAATAGTGTTTTTCGTCATCAGTTTCTGCAAGGAGCAAGGGAGAGACTCGGCCCACCCTGCAGCCCCCGCTGTGTACCTGCTGTAAGACACAGCTGAGAGGAAGCTGCCACTGCTGGCCTGATTACAACCTGATTTAGATGTGACAAGATGTCTTAGCTTTCTGCCCTGGAAGCTTCTCTCTCTGGGCTTGTAAGCCTCAGCAGAACATGAATGCTGATTTCCACAACCCAGATGTGGCATGGCCGCTGCTTTCAGTCCTTTTTATCAAAATACCCGCCCCCCTCGCTGAGGCATTCAGATGGTCAAATGCTGAAGTAGAAAGTGTGTTGCAGTTCATGCCTGTCAGGGAGTCAATTTCTCTCACGCCCTCATGCGTGTCGGCCTTTTTAGTTGTTAACTTACTCAAGCTCCTATAAGGAAGTTGCCCTTAAATAGTTGTTGTGTTACGTACAGTACAGTACAGTACAGTACAGTACAGCATGTGGCCTTTCTTTCGCAAATACAAAGGAAGATAATGATCAGTCATGTATGTTGGAAAGTTTGTATTGTAACGCGTGTTATCAGAGACAGTTGGGTTTACATAATTGGAATAGCTTTACAACTACATGGATGACGCAACAGGAGGGAATCTGAAGTAGGCCATACATGAAAAGGTCAGGTACAACTACAGTGATTTTTTGAGTCATTAATAATTTGATTGAAACTAAATTAAACTGTTGTTTATAGGTACTATACAAAAAATACAATACAATACAATAAAACATTCAGAGAATCATGGTCATCAGAGGATGAATCTTTTGTGATCCACTTTCTCCGGCAACACCATTATCTTCATTTCTATGATTTAAAATGAGTCTTTTTTTCATCTTTTAACTTTATTGCCATGATGCCATTTGGTTCACACATTGACGAATCCCTAAAAATAGCACCATCATCTGGTCAATATTTTAATTATGTAAAATACTCTCATTTATGACCCACAGTCCTTTATTAGTTAGTAGAAACATTATAGCCTAATTGCTGTTATAGTGCATGTGTGTTTTGTCATTGTGAAGTTGTGAACATGCTTTATAGGTGCAGTCTCACAGAGCTGCAGTTGTAACGGTGTCATATTATTCAAATTTGCTACGATGCCTTTGTCACTGTTTAGTTTATTGAAGCGGGGAAAAAAGTGTAACAAATGCTGATAAGTTAATGGTGTGTGAACACTGCAGGAAGAGCTTCATGCATGGTCATGTGGATTTGACAGATTTAGTCTCAGAGGCACTCAGACTCTTGAACACCTGAGAAGCTCTTTGTCAGGTGAGGAAACATTCCTGTGTGACAGTACGAGGCTCTCAGTGATGGCCCCGGGGGGAGAAGCTGAGAGGTGGAAGAGAAAGCTTAGACGTGGGGAGTCGTGATCTCCAACCGTCCATTTCTGTCACTTTCTGGGATTCTCCTTTTTTTTTTTTCTCCCCATTTCTCCACTCAGCTTCTTTCCAGACGGCGCTGCTGCAGCCCCACCTGCTTCATGCTGACCAAATACTGTTATTTTTACTTCCCTCACTGTGATGTCACACGCGGTTGTGTTTATTTAGCCGCCAACTGAATCACCAGTGAGCAGTCCACATAAATCAGCACAATGATGTCACTGTTTTTAGGGGCAGGATTATTTGTAGGTGACGTATGATTTCTAAGAAAACAGATCCTTGTGGTGCATTTATGCATCCTTTGTTGTTTCCCCCCACCGTCTCTTTGCTCTCACTGTGTCTGCTCTACGTTGTTGTTTGGGTCCTTTTTTTTTTTCTTTTTTTTTCGTGTCCATCACTCTACTGCTCCACCCCTAATTTATAAGTAATGACCATGCAGCAGGCAGGCAGGGATCCAGGCAGAGTAGCAGAGCAGACACGCTGGCTGGCCGGACCTCGTCCCTGTGGACCGCAGCCACTCAATGTATCTCTCACAGTAATGACATATGCATCGACTGGCTTTAGGAAAGTAGCTAAAAAGAGACTCAATAATTGTCTCATTGGCGTTCCTTTCTGTATTCATTAAGCGTTGTACTCTTGATTAAGGAACTTATTTTATACCAAAATCAAGGCCAAGAAATGTTAATAAAGGAAAAATCCTGAAAGCTTGATATTGTAAAATAAAACACACTTTAAATATTGACATGTACGACATATAAACAATCTCTGCTCTTGTCCTATTCTCACAATAACCTTAACCTTTGGCCTTTATCACCACCTAATTCTAATCGGGTCCTCCTGAGATATTACACTCACTCACAACTTATTTTAGAGTAGATTTGAGGATGCAGCACAAGGTGATGTCTAATAAATTTATTTTTAGATATGCAGATTTCATTTCCTTGAAGCTTTGAAGAAGAAATCTAAAGAGAAATCCTTGTAATGGCAACACTAGATCCTGACACTCTCAGTATTGTTCTGTGGTACCTTTGATGCTCACCAGACATGTTTACACATTACACCACCCATATAAATCGCTATTGTTCCTTATTAAATTATTTTTCCATCATATTATGCATACAAATCCATCAGACTGTTTGGTCTGGATGCAAATTGTTTTTTGTTTTGTTTTTTTTCCAAAGGAAGTGATCAGTTTTCTACAAGCAACTGTTAGATGTCAAAAAGCTCAGTGATTGTTGCAGTGATTGAAACTCGAGAAAAATAGTCAGCATCAAAACTCACATTGTTACCATATCATGGGAATAGAAGTGGGACTAAAATACAGCCCTGTGGACCGCCACAAGATGAAGTTTGCTGTTCATCTTGTGGCATCTTGAAGTATGTTCAACTTTAAAGGTTCCTCAAATACTGGATTCCTTTACATTGTTATATAGATTAATTTGTAAATTTTGTAATGTTTATTTTTAATAGAAAATACTCCATATTCAGCTGCTAGAACAGTTAATTTTTTTTTTCTTCATATCTGGGACTTATTTAGATTCAGCCCAGAAACAGGCGAAGGTGTCAGTTTTATGTAATGTTGCTGGTATGATGTCAAACAGGTTTTTTTTCTCTGTCTATTTTTGGTGGGAGATTTGCATCATGTGTGAAACATAGGCAAACCAAGTACATTTGCAGAAAATATCATCAAAGTCGGTGGAAAAAAGACACTTTATGAAAGGGATATAACAAAAAGCAGATGGAAAAACCACACTACTGTTTTCCTTTATTATCTTACTATTATTTTTCTGTTTTTTAATTATGTGTTCATGATTGTAAAGGCCTTTTAACTTTTGTACTCATATAAGACAGTGTCTTCTTACAGTTTGATGCCAGTGCTGCTGATGTTTTGCACAATTGGTCCCTTGCTGTGTTTGCATGTGAGAAAGCAGCAGGAGTACTAACACCTATAAAATGCCCCGTCACGATAACTGTGCGAGATGGATGATTCTCCTTGACTGACCTCTCCTCCCTCCCTCCCTCCCTCCCTCCCTCCCTTTCTCCCTCTGTGCTCTCTCAGATGACATGGCGTCCTCAGTACCGCAGCTCCAAGTTCCGCCACGTGTTTGGTAAGGCCGCCACCAAGGAGAGCTGCTATGATGGCGTGCCAATCACACGCAGCGTTCAGGACAACAACTTCTGTGCTGTCAACCCACGTTTCCTGGCAGTCATCACTGAGTGTGCCGGAGGAGGGGCCTTCCTGGTCCTGTCCATCCATCATGTGAGTGTCTGCACCTCTTAGTTGAAATAACAGACTAATAGTAACTGTATTTTCAGATCCAGTTGTATGGACATGTATGTTTTTTTGTAGGCCGGATTACAAATCAGATAGTAGTAGACTTTCCTCAAACACACCTCACCTTTTCACACTTGTCCATTCAGAGGAACTCATTAGAAATTAATGACATTTTACTTACAGTATACATCAAACCATCAACAAGTCATCAAGAGTAGATGAGATGGATGTAGCTATGCAGGCTGTTGAAAGTGTAGGCAAAGAAATATAACAAATTCTGATCTAGAATAAACGTTCTGTTTGAGGTTTCTTCCAGTTTTGCTCTCTGTGTTGTTCCTCTTGATAAAATAAAGTAATAAAGTCTTGACCTCAACTGCCTTGAGTTGAGATAATGCATGTTATGATTTGGTGCTGTACAAATGAAATGAAATGGACTTGAAGTGAGTGGTTAGTACCAAACAAAACAAAATAATCCTCCCTTCAAAACAGAAAATGACTGTCATAAAGCCAGTGGCAGACTTAATATTAAAGTGAAATCAAATGGCAGTTCAGTCTTAACATTACACTAGTACAAATGTTAAGGTTTTCTATCACAGGCAGAGTTATTGTGCCATCTTTGTCTATTTTTTTATTGAGTTTTTAATTTCAAACCCCTTTTAGGGAACAAACTATCCTGTAAATACTCAATGGGCTTCAGAAACTAAATTGTCTCTGTTTTCATGGTGGCAGTTTAAGTCAGAAGTGAGTAAGTAAAGGCAAAGAAAAAAGAGTCTTTCATGGCCACTTTATGCCCCTATGCTCACACAGCACACCTGGAAAAGACAGCTCTGCTCTCACAGTATAAATAGCGCAGCAGCAGTGGAGCCACAAGACTGTCTAGATACCAGGAAAACCCCCTGGCAGCTCATTCACCACATGTGGTCTGATCTTATCTGTCTGACCAGCGTCTGCAGCGTCTTCTTCATCCAACGCTCTTCCAGACATTATTTATGGATATTATCACATCTACCGGTGTTATCAGTAACAATACTGATCTCTCTAGTAAACTCAGCCTGGCTGCTCCGCTCGTGTGCAGGTAAAAAATTTACAGTCCTGCTGTAAATCACAGGTGCAGAGTGATTCATCAAGCCGAACACCTCTCCCTCCTCTCTCCGTCTCTCCGTCTGTCTCCATCTTTTTAAATCGTCTCGGTGAATTATCACCACCTTCCTGGCACGGGGCAAGAGTTGCATATGAGCTCAGGAATGACATAACTCATCTTCCGACCACCTCTTTCCCTCCTGTCTCGAAGAAGTGAAACTTCTGGACTCCCCCTCCCCCTCTCTCCTCCTCCTCCCGTGGCCTCCACATCTCACCTATGTGTGTGTGTGTGTGTGTGTGCACTTACAGATAAGCTATAGTTCTGTGGAGAACGTAGTTAACACACATAAATATAAGAACAGAAGAGCTTTGTTCTACTTACTGTGATGGGTTCGCTGGGAGCACATACAAAGGTTACATCATTCCTTTGTTCCAGACACACCTTACCTGCGCTGTAATGTAGCCCGGAGGTGTGTGTGTGTGTGTTTGTGTGTGTGTGTGTGTGTGTGTGTGTGAGTCAGTTGAAAAAAGGTTATGTTCATACAAACTGGATAATGAGTGCTATAGTTGAAGTAGAGGACCTCAAGCAACATAGAGCATAGATTACAGTGTATGAGGATTAAGAGTATGCCAGAGCCAGCACACACAGATCAACCCGTCCTGTTTCCTCTACTTGGATACATCTGACTGTTTTAAGAGTAAAAACAAATTGTTTTTGTTATGATTGTAACAGTAAATTTAGACAGGTAAGCAGGACAGATTTGAACCCATGGAACTGCAGGTTAGGACAAAGCCTACGTTGCTACCAGGTGAGCCAACAGGCCAACATTTTACTCACACATAGGCTTTAATTTTAGGCTCAAAACCCCTTAAAACCTGCCTGCCTTTAGATCCCATTGCTTCCAATGCATGCTGGGCCAGTGGGTTTCAAGGGGTCAAAGGACACACATGAAAAAAGTCGTGCAAGGCCTATTGAGAGTCAAGAGACAGCGGTGCAAAGTCTGATAAACTAACACACGTTATGTCACAAGAGGCAGCGTGAAAAGTATGAAAAGAGAAAAAAACTCAGTTAAATGGCATTGTGGGTAATGGAGGCAGCAGGTTTTGACAAGTAAAATGAGTGTTCAGAAACTGAAAATATCTCTGCTGCATTATTTGGATTTTTCTGAACAGTGAATCACTGATACTCTATCGATTTAACTACATGCAGGAGAAGGAGGTCATGTCTAAATAATTCTCCATCTCCCTGCCGATCTTCAACTTTTTTTGTGTGTATGTCTTTCAGATAC